>OX638141.1:43487326-44920191 GCA_951805005.1 Othius punctulatus | reverse complement strand
AAGATTTATGCTAGGAGATATTAATAATTATAATAAATATTCACGGAAATAACCTATAAAAAATGAATACCTCCCAAGATAAAGTTTTCTATCTATCTATATTTCTTCTATGTATCTGTTTTTCTATGTATTTAGATACATATCTAGATATAATTTTGAAAATGTATCTAGCTATAGATACAGATACATTTGAAAAGTATCTAGATACTTCTAGATACATTTGAGATACAGTGAAAACCAAACCAAAATTTGTTTTCTTTTTACATACGCATTTTACATGCAAATGAAAATACTCATAAATATTTTATAAAATGTGCAAAACTAAATTTATTTTTTATCGTCTGCTTATAGTTATTGCTTATCGTCTGGTCCCGTCCTGACATGACTCATCGATCCATATTGCATGAATTCGACTAACGTTTCTAATTTCATTTCATTCTATTACATTTAGCTTAAGCACACGAATCAGCATTAAAAACGCGATTGTTTATTCGAGAAAGCATGCGTCATTGTCAGCTTTCGACGGGCTACTATACGTAATATATACAAGAATAATATACAATAAAATAGCAAATTACTGACTCAAACTTAAATTAAATACGAGAAAATGAATCGAAGCCCCAGGTAAATAATAATAATAATAATAATAATGCTCTCAATAATGAATCAATAGCTAATTATTTGTAATTTACGTGAAATGTAGTGATTTGCAAATGCATTTTTTAGATCTATATACAATACAGATACTTCAGAAAAAATGTATCTAGATACAACTTTAGGTACTCAAGCAAGAATATACCTATTTACCATTCTTGCTTGAGTGACCTAAAGCAAAAATGTATCTAGATATTGCATCAAGATACATGTATCTAGATACATTACAACACTGATGATAATATGTATAATATGATATGTTATCAGTTGGAGCTAAAACTTCCCTGAATTTTATAAATTTGAACAGTTTCATTTGAAAATTTAATGAATTCGGAAAAATGCAATAGCTTTAGTTTTATGTAAAAATTTACAAATTCGGACGATTTTGATTGAAAATATGTAAAATTTTCAACTCCAACTATCGAAATCAAACAATTTTCCAACAGAACTCTTCAAATATGTTAAATTTTCCAATGAAATTATTAAAATTTGTCAAATTTTGAAATGCGTTTTTCAAAATCTCTTAATTGATCTAGCTATTAAGATTTCGACTTTTTTGGTATTTTATTTGAAAATTTAATACTTGGAGAGTGCATGGTATCAGAATCGGTACTTTGCTATTTGAATTTATGAAGTTGGGGTTGCTAGCGCTTAGGAGATGAGAGATTTTGTACATTTTTGTAAAACATTTTATTGTTTTTATTCGTTACTATCTGGAAGCACTGTGTATAAAACATCCTGTATGTTTTTACAGAATCAGATACTAGATCAAATATCTTTACAACGATGTATCGCAAGTACCATTTTGATTAAAAATATGTAAAATTTTCAACTCCAACTATTGAAATCCAACATATTTTCCAACAGAACTCTTCAAATACTTTAAATTTTCAATTAAAACTTTTAAAATTTATCATATTTTCAAATGCTTTTGTCAAAATCTCTTAATTGATCTAGCTATTACGATTTGAACTTTTTTGGAATTTTATTTGAAAATTAAATACATTTGGAGGGTTTAGAACATTTGGCATGGTATCAGAATAGGTACTTTGCTATTTGAATTTGTGTAGTTGGGGTTGCTAGCTCTTAAGGGTTGAGAGGTGGAGGTTAAAAATTAAAAAAAAACGATCTATCCGAGAATCTTTGTAAAATATTTTATTGATATTATCCGTTACTGTATACGGATAATACTTTACTGGAACTTTCTGGAAGCACTGTGTATAAAACATCCTGTATATTTTTACAAAATCAGATACTAGATCAAATATCTTTACAACGATGTATCACAAGTACCATTTTGATTGAAAATATGTAAAATTTTCAACTCCAACTATCGAAATCCATCAAATTTTCCAATAGAACTCTCCAAATATGTTAAATTTTTAATTGATTTTATAAAATTTGTAACATTTCAAATGCTTTTGTCAAAATCTCTTAATTGATCTAGCTATTAAGATTTTTATTTGAAAATTTAATACTTGGAGAGTTTCGAACATTTGGCATGGTATCAGAATAAGTACTTTGCTATTTGAATTTTGGAAGTTGGGGTTGCTAGCGCTTAAGAGTTGACAGATGGAGATTGAAAATCTAAAAAAAAAGTACCTATCCGAAAATTTTTGCAAAATATTTTATTGATTTTATCCGTTTCTTTCTGGACTGTGTATAAAACATCCAGTATATTTTTACAGAATCAGATACTGGATCAAATATCTATACAACGATGTATCACAAGTACCATTTTGATTCAAATTATCTAAAATTTTCAATGAAAATTCATGATTTTCGAAAATTGCAATGGCTTGAGTTGTATGTATGATAAATTTGAAATAATTTGGCAATTGGAGCAAAGAACTGTACAAATTCGGACGATTTTGATTGAAAATATGTAAAATTTTCATCTCAGACTATCGAAATCGAACATATTTTCTAACAGAACTCTTTAAATATGTTAAATTTTCAATTGAAATTTTTAAATTTTCATGCAATTGTCAAAATCTCTTAATTGATCTAGCTAGTAAGATTTGACCTTTTTTGGAATTTTATTTAAAATTAAATACATTTGGAGAGTTTCGAACATTTGGCATGGTATCAAAATATGTACTTTGCTATTTGAATTTTTGTAGTTGGGGTTGCTACTCTTAGGAGTTGAGAGCTGGAATGTTGAAAATTTAATAAAAATCGACCTGTCAGAACATTTTTTAAAAATTATTTTATTGATTTTATCCGTTACTCTTTAGAATCACTGTGTATACAAATTGTATTTCAGAAAATACTTCGACAAATACGTAATTATTATTTGCTAGATTTAACTATTGTCTCAAACAAGGTTCTAAAAATGTTTTATTTCTTTATTGTACAATTATGTCACTTTTTATATATTTTTACGGAATCATATACTAGAGTAAATAACTTTACAATGATGTATCACAAGTACCATTTTGCTGTCCGACAATATTTTTTTTCAGTTATACTTCTCAACGATTTTATTGATTTTATTCGTTGCTTTCGGGAAGCACCGTGTATACAAAAATGTATTTCAAGATTATCTTTAAATTTTATATGGTGTAAGTAGTCAGGATGAATGAACGGACAATAGAAATAAAATCATGTAGAACATCCAATACAGTTCGTTTAATCTGGATAATTAGGCTAGCTTTCGGTCTCTAATACAAGATCCTTCATCAGGCTCTTTTATTTAAATTTTATTGAAATAGTTTGCAGACATCATTTTTTTGAACTTATTTATAAAAAGTAAACATCCGGTTGTCAATTTTTTTCCAGAATATTTTTTAATAATCTATATTTTTCCAAACCTTTGCAAATATTGTTTTTTTCAGTTTTCAGTCTTTTTGAAACTAGGGTTCGATCTAAATAAATCTTAATTAAAAAAATAAATCACACATGGCAGACATACATGTTTCAAAATCGGTTTTTAGTCTCTAAGGACCTGAATGGAACACTCCATTCCAAGTTCTGAATTCAGAGAAATTCGTCGACCAGAGATATTAGGTTTTTACGACTTTGATTGGTGTATAACTTTCCTCAATTGTTTTATTAATTTACGATCCTTGCTGAATTGTGCTGTGCAATTTTTGGTAGCAGAAATGTTCGTAATTATAATAGTTTATTACATTTAGGGCGTGTCAGTGAGTGGTAGCTCATAAAATGTTTAAAGTATCAATGCTGTAAAACCGAATATCTTTGGTCGAACTGTACATACTAATGTACTTTCATACTTACACGAAGAAACTTTGTTGTTAAAAGTTTTCTATATAGTAGATATCGATTAAAATATTAAAATGGCGGTTTAGGTTAAGGGTGCGATTTATTGTTAATAGCTGCGCGTTCGTGTCTCGAAGTTATTCAATTTACATCAAAATATGGATTTTCTGTGACTTTCCAAAAAAATATCTAATTGCTTCCTATCTTGTTCTGACCTTTCTGTTCAGAGTGATTGAAATCGTATGATTTCATATGTTTAGGCTTCGACTTCTAATCAATGGTTCTAGATGCGATTCTTGCTCTGAATGAGTGTAAATATTATTGTGATATTGTGACTGTTTTTGATTGTTCGTGTCTCGAAGTTATTCAATTTACGTCAAAATATGGATTTTCTGTGACTTTCCAAAAAATTATCTAATTGCTTCCTATCTTGTTCTGACCATTCTGTGCGGGGTGATTGAAATCGTATGATGTCATATGTTTAGGCTCTGACTTTTAATTAATGGTTCTAGATGCGATTCTTGCTATGAATGAGTGTAAATATTATTGTGATATTGTCACTGTTTTTGATTGTTCGTGCCTCGAAGTTATTCAATTTACATCAAAATATGGATTTTCTGTGACTTTCCAAAACATTATCTAATTGCTTCCTATCTTATTCTGACCGTTCTGTTCAAGGTGATTGAAATCGTATAATGTCATATGTTTAGGCTCCCACTTCTATTCAATGGTTCTAGATGCGATTCTTGCTCTGAATGAGTGTAAATATTATTGTGATATTGTGACTGTTTTTGGCTAACTTTATCATGTAACTTCAATATAGATTTTCTATAATTGTACCAAACCGGGAAAAATAAGGAAGTATGAGAACAGCATATTTTCTGGGGGATTTTTTCAAGAGCGAATTAATTAACCTCCTAGATAGTTTATAATCAGCGGTTAAGAGAAGTATAAATAATTGAATAGCATTTTATCAGTGTACTAATATATTCAAAACGTAGTTAATACGAGTAGTAATTTTAGAATAATTGTGTGAAGTGTTAAATAACATTTTATCAGTGAAGTAATCTGCTCAAAACGAATAAATTGATCACATAAAAAGTTGATAGTGAATAATTTTCGTGACCTAGTTGAGAAAAAGTGGGCGTGTCATCGGGAGAATGTGCAAAAGTCATTCATTCTCTATAAACATACGCAAATCTTCTTCCAATTATTTGGTGCTTCTTCTAAACGATTCAACTATTGATATTGTAGGTGGTCGGCAAATTAAATTGTATGTAATTGGCAAGTACATAAAAGAGCCAATCCGGTAAAGTTCGTGAAATATCCATGACATAAATTCGGAGCAATGAAAATTGTTTGTAGATTACTGCTTTAAAATTATTAGGGCACATTTAAGCATGCCAGCATTAGAACTTGAGGGCTCGAATTGGAGTGTACACTGTACAATTCATGTCTTGGAGGCATAAAAAAACGCATAGATTGGCAATACTCCTGAACCTGCGAGCAGAGGTTATGGATAATTTGGCACAATCGCGGGTTTGCAGATGGCAGTAAGAGGATTTGCGAGGCGCGAATCGTTTCAGCTGGGGGAATTCGGGGATAACCTGGCCTGGCCTACATTCCAGAGGACGTCCCGAGTTCCGGACGGGATCGATTGGTTCGCGAGCGCCGCGGCCCCTTCCGCCGCGCTTCCCCGGGTTCCTGGTTCCAGCCGCCCACGCACAGGGACTTATTGCAGCGTCGGGACGTAACGGCCCAATGAGCGAATGTATTTTATTGTTGGCAATATCGTTACTGCCCGTATTGGCCCAAGTAACGCAAATTTGCTTAAAATGATGGCGAGAGCATGACGCAGGGGGCGAATTACACCCATTTACATTCACTACGGGGAATTGAATGGGAATTGAGGTGGATATGAAAAGCGAAGTTTGATCATTTGTAAATGTAAGAACTGGATAGAGATTATTCTAATCTTTAGTAGTTAAGGGGCATAATGAGATGTTTGAGCAACCTATTAAATAGTAACCCAGGTGTATTGACATTTTATTACATATGCCTTATGACTCTGGTTTTAGTGGCTACCCATTTATCTTGTAGGTCCTATAGAGCACTCAAGAAAGTGGTGTCAACTTTTTCAACTAGTTCCAACGAAATAATGATATACAGAGAGCGCATAAAGTATTAAGACCTGGCTTTATTTTTTCCCCTGTATAAATTTTCGAAAAAAGCTTCAACTAGTCAAAATTATTTAGTTTCCATTTTCAATTTTCCATCTCTCTCCGTTTTGAAGTTATGACTTCCGAGCCATTTTTTTTAATGACAACCTATATTTTTTATTATTGATTTTGATGGTACTTTTTATTATGTTTCCAACAACATGACATTTTCAATATGTCACATTTGAAAAAAAATGAGAAAAGTGCCTTAAAGTAAAACTATTAAATTATTATTTCAATGTGCAGAATGCATCTAGTTACCATTCAAAACAACGCCAGTTAAAACAAAATTATTAAAACAGGCTTGGATTTTAAATATTGGAATAAAACAAAATTGATCAACCTGAAAAACATTCTTATTACAATATTATCAATTACAAAAATTAGAACAGAAAAACCAAAAGAAATTTTTATCGAGAAAAAAATACTAATGACTTGTTTTAAGATAAGTTTTAAATTAATATGAAGTCACAAAAATAATTAAAATAACGAAAAAAATATTGGCTAGGGAAGAAAATCAAAGTAGATGTTCAAATTGTTGATCATTTTGTTCTTGACAGTGTGCCAATCGATGTCGAAAGGCCGCACAGATATTGAGGAGAACTTATGGCTGTATTTGTCTCATTCCGACTTGGATCCGTTCTATCAATTGTTCAATTGTGGTTGGCCGATTAAAGTATACTTTACTTTTGATGTAACCCCATAAGAAAAAAATCTAAAGGGGTCAGGTCAGGGGAACGCGCTGGCCATTCATCAAAAGCCCTTCTGCCAATATACCTGCCTTGGAAGACTTCGTTGAGATAGTCGCGTGCCATTCGGCTATAATGAGGTGGAGCCCCATCTTGTTGGAACCATAAGTCTTCATTTGGAATGTCGGGATCGTGTTGATTTGGGAATAGAACCGCCAAAGCTGGAACGAGGTAATCTCTCAATACCTCCAAATATGTTTGGCCTGTCAATGACCCATCAATGAAGAAGGGCCCAATAATAATATCACCTACTATTCCTGCCCAAACGTTTAATTTTTCCGGAAATTGGGTATGGGCTTCCATCATCCACTGAGGGTTGCGCTCGGGCCAATAGCGACAATTTTGTTAATTCACCGTTCCATTAAAATAAAAAGTTGCTTCATCACTAACTAAAATTCTGGTAGTAAACCCTTCATCGACGTTACAAAGATTCATCATTTGTTCGCAAAACTGAACCCTACGATCAAAATCATCTTCGTTCAGTTCGTGGACTAAATTTACTTTGTAAGGATGCCATTTCTGCCGTTTCAAAAATTTCAAAACAGATGTTTGTGAAAGCTCACTATTTGCCGCAACCGCTCTGGAGGGAATATGATGGGTTTCTTGCAACTCGAACAGCACGTTTAGCTTAACATCTTCCGGAACTGACGGTCGTCCACTTTTCGGGCCATGTGTAATATGCCCCAACTACTCATATTTTCTTATGATTGGACTAACAGACGTCTTAAGAAGAGGTTCTTGAAGCGGATATTTATTATTAAAATAAATGCACACTTCTTCATAGGTACGTATTCTATCACCACAACCTCTAATCATAAGAATTTCAATTCTTTGTGCCTCTGAAAATCGAACCATTTTGAAATAAACTTGTGACACGATGAATCGAACGAAACGTTAATCTGATTGTGAGTAGGTAATAATTTGTTTCACATAATTGTACTAGATTGTTTTTCAGATTAATCAATTTTGTTTTATTCCAATTTTTAAAATCCAAGCCTCTATTCCTTATTTTGTTTTAACTGTCGTTGTTTTGTATGGTAACTAGATGAATTCTGCACATTGAAATAATAATTTAATCGTTTTACTTTAAGGCACTTTTTCTATTTTTTTTTCAAATGTTACATATTGAAATTGCCATGTTGTTGAAAACATAATAAAAAGTACGATCAAAATAAAAATTAAAAATAAAGGTTGTCATTTACAAAAATGGCCCTGACGTCATGACTTCAAAACGGAGAGAGATAGAAAAATGAAAATGGTCTCAAAATATTTGTTTGAAAAAATAATCATTTTGGCCAGTTGAAGCATTTTTTAAAAATGTATACAGGGGAAAAAATAAAGCCAGGTCTTAATACTTTATGCGCTCTCTCTATAATGGCATCTGAAAAAATCCAGTTAAATTATTTTCTAATACCTTGGGAAACAATTCAGCATTTCAGCTTGGGTTACGAAACATATTTGGTTTTCATCTTGAACAGTGTCATCTATTAGTATCCAGCGTAAAAGTTGACAACACTTTCTAGAGCGCTCTGTACTTAAATGCTACTAATTATAGTTCTTGAGCATCAGATCTCATATACTATTGTTAAAAGGTATAAAAACTTTGTAATCTTAACTAAAGATACACGGCTGCAGGCCAAGCCACGTTTATTCTACTTTTACGTGTATTACTTCCTTCTAAAATAGATCAAGGTGAGCGCTTGTGTAATGTTTACTTCTTCGAATCGAAAAAGTATCCACTTCATTTATAATCCAGGCAGTATTCGTGTTGAAGAATGATGTAAATTATTTACACCTCCTCGGTGACCCGTGCAGTCGGCTTGAACCGTGAACTTGCCTCTCGCTTCAACGCTGCTGGTATTGATTAATTAGTTAATCGTAGGTTGCGAAGGACGAGCATAGGGATGCGAGAGAATGTCACAGATTTTTTCAACAACTCTAGTATAGTGGGAGCTGCATTTAGGTCCTAGGAATCAATACTGCAGTAATGAATACGGAGTCGAACCCTAGCTTGCCAGAAATTGCTCGTCCCAAGCGATTAATGAGCCATGTACGTGCAGTGGAGTTCTTTGATTTGCAATAGTTTGCAAATTTATGCACACCGCTTAACGCAAGTATCTTAATTATTTTGCAGTCAACACCAAGTACCTAATGAATGAAAATAGCAATTTCTCACAGCACGTTGTTTTGCGCTGACCGTCCTGGCAATTCAACTGCACACGTGCGTAACCATTATTTCCTATTGTCATTCCAAATATTATTATTTTACGGCCACCATTGCGTGCAGGCTAATAACAATGGAACTCTGACCTTATTATCCGTTAAGTGTTGTGTTTTATAACGCAAATATTATTAATAATAAGGCTGCGGCAATTGACAATGTCGGGAGACACTTGGACGCATACCCGGCTTATCTATCGCCTATGTTTTTGCATATACGATTCGGTCAAGGTTTTATTTTGCGACGATGGTGTGCGCAATATCTACTAAGTAACAAGTGGCGTGCGCAGGCGGGACTCGAAGCCTTGACCGACGGAACCACAACATGACCAACAATACGTGTAATTAAATTAAACAATAATTTTGCGCGCCCAAGGCCACAAAAATATCGATGGTTTCACAATGCATTAGGATGAGTGGAAAAACTTGATACACATGTGTGTCGTCTACTTTATAACTTTGTCATGAAAAACGTATTCTAATCATTATTGTGAGGTATTTAATTATATCATAATCTGATGCCAAGAATCTCACACGAGACTGAGAATTTATGAACGAAACATTTTTTTAACAGCAACGTGCAGAATCTTTGTAAGGGAACTAAAGTGGGCGATCCCGTGTGTTGTTACATTCACATGTAGGTTAAAGAACCCGATATGGATGAAGTGATATTCATAAAAAGTATGGTGGATCCCTTGCTGGCGGTAAATAGCGACAGCACCTTAAATAAGGCGTTATGATACTTTGTTGGGGCACCCCTATACTATATATATAAAGGTTTTTTGATGATTCATCTTCTCCTGTGATGGTTTAATAATGCTTCGATTCAGGGCTGGATTTAAACTTGATAAGTCCCTAAGCTATTTGAGATATGGGGCCCTTTATAAGTCCAGATATTATATGTCAGTGCCAAATATGATACCTAGAGGGTTAAACTGAAATACAATTAAGAAGTGTATAGATAGTGAAATAATAAATCTTTAATGTAAATTCATTTTTATTCAAAACCAACTAAAAAATGCAAACTCTGGTAAAAAGAAACAAAAGTTCTTTGAAAAGGCACAATTTGCAAAGGCTTATTATCTAATCTCTTAAAACATGTCATAAGACCCTAAGCTATTTGAGATATGGGGCCCTTTATAAGTCCGGATATTATATGTCAGTGCCAAATATGATACCTAGAGGGTTAAACTGAAATACAATTAAGAATTATATAGATAGTGAAATAATAAATCTTTAAAGTAAAATCATTTGTATTCAAAACCAACAAACAAAAGTTCTTTGAAAAGGCACAATTTGCAAAGGCTTATTATCTAATCTCTTGAAACATGTCATAAGGATTAACGAATTATATTAAACTAAAACAACAGAACAGGTTAATAAAGAATTTCTTTATTAATACGAACCTTTCACAAGCTCCAAGATACCACTTAACAGAACAGGTGCAAGAATTCAAGTATCTAGGAACAATAATTAACAGTCAAGGAAAATATGAAAAGGACATCAACAACAGAGTAAAAACAACAGAGAGACTGTATAGTGCACTAAGAAGAGCGTTCATAAATAAGAAAGAAATATCAAAAAATACGAAGATGACAGTTTTAAGAACAATCTTTGCACCAATACTGACATACGGGAGTGAGACGTGGGTGATTGATACAAGACAAAAATTTAAAATACAAGCGACTGAAATGAAGTACTTATCGAGAGTGGAAGAAGTGTCAAGGAATGACAGACTGCGGAATGTAGAAATTAGGGATAGGTTGGGAACCACATCGATAATGAAGAAAATAGAATAGGGACAATTAAGATGGTTCGGCCACATAAACAGACTGAGTGAAGAGAGGCAAGTTAAACAAGTGTGGGAGGCAAGAGCAAACAGGAAGAGAGCAAACGGAAGACCATAGCAAACATGGAATGGTACAATAAGCAAAACGCTGCAGAAAAATTAGAAGAGTTGGAAGCAAGCAAAGGAACTAACAGGCAACAGAAGAGAATGCATAAAATTCTATAAAAAATAGAATTACACCCAAAAGGGTATAAGAGGGAAATATTAAGAAAGCAAGAAATATTAAACTAAAATATTTTCTTTCTTGCCTTTGCGAGAGCAAAGTCAATGAGGACATGTTAATATTGCAGTTATTGCTTATGCAGTTTGTGAATTTCTATGCAAATGAGACTGAGGGAACATAATTTATCTTGAGTCATTGTTGTTCGAAATTCATGTCCAGCAAGTAACTCCACAAATATAACATTACCATAAATTCAAACTCCTCCATTTTATTCAAAATGTTACGGGCTTGATTTCTTGTTTCGCTTTTCTTTGTAGTATCAATATGCAGCTGATGCAATGCAGAATTTATTCCATCATAGCATCATAACTCTTTATTCCATCATAAATTCACTTGTGGCCATTGAATGTGCTTGCCATCTAGTCTTTGTAAAAAACTTTGGTACTTTTGAATAATCTTTGAAAAATGACAACAGTACTGCCCATCTATGTGTAGATGAAGAAAATAAATTATATATTTCTTGAACAATTCCAAAAAAGTTTACTGCATCTAAACAACAGTCAACTGCTGCTCTACTAACAAGATTTAGGGAATGACCAGCACATGGAATATACCTAGCATACTTGTTAATCTTCAATAGTATTTCTTGCATACCCTTGTCTATGACAGACATATTGGCAGCATTATCATATGATTGGCCTGGACACTTACTAAAATATATTTTGCACTCATTATGACTGGGTAAATAACGCACGTATAGAGTTTAAAAAATATATTGTATTGCCTGCATTTTTTTTAACTCAAAACGTGCGTTGTTTATCCAGTCATAATAATGGACTTTAAACAAGTATCCGCCAAATATATTTCCATATTTTGCAGTCCTTTGTAAGGTCCGGACGTGCGGCATTGGAACAAATAATGCTGCACTATATTTAAGTATATATGACAATTGCTCACTTGGACATTTTTTGCCCCCCCCCCCCCAAGAAAGTGGTGGCCCTAAGCTATAGCTTCTGTAGTTTATACGTAAATTCTGCACTACTTCGATTAAGCAATACTCTTCAAGGCAATTCTTGCTTAGACCTTTATTGAAATTGCACACACTTTCCTACAAAATTTGCTCCAAGAAATCTAAGAAATTGACGTTGATTAGGCTCCCGGCAGCATGGCTTTTTGAACGCAGAACGGCTGATGATGACGATGATGATAAAAGCAAACGATTTCGGTAATTGATACCTTGGATTGAAAATAAATAAAACAATCAATGGAAAGCACTCTCTAAAGAATAAACGTAATGGAATCTAAAGTATGCCATAAATGTATTCTTGATTCAATCACATTCAGTTGCCTCCATGTATTTCTTATTGAGTACGTTGATTATAAACTGTTAAATGGAACGACAACTGTGCACTTATACCAACATTTTATAAGGCCGTATATATTTACATTCAGAATTGAGATTGCAAATATTTAATCAGATATAAATAAATATATTTACCACAGTTATACTTATACTGTTGCTAATTTTATTTATTACTTTGTTTGTTAATACTCCACTTTTCGAGCGATATTTCACGTATACATGGCGTCCCATATTGAGTAAACTACCATTAGTATCTTTCTTATTATTTTCTTTATCTTTCTGATTATTTTTCTGTTCTTTTCTTATTAATATTTCTTATTATTTTTCTGAGGAGGAAACATCATTAAGAATTATATACAGGGTGTCCCAAATTAAGTAGGCTACCATCAGTTTCTTTCTTATTGTTATAGATAGATATTCTGTTTAATGGGCAATGTAGTGCTGCTTTAAACATTAAAACATATGCCGTTGAGAACGTTTAAGAAATCTGAACTGTTTGAATATTATTCTAAATAAACTGAAAATTGCAATCTTATTTGAAGTCAACTATTTTGGAAATTATAAAAGTTATGCAGAAATGTTTCAGATAAAAGTTACTTGAGTGTATTAAACACACTTAAAAATAATAAAGTTGATGGAGGAAGCTGTTACCATGTGATAAATAATCATGATGATACAAAAATTTTGTATATTGAATCACTTGAGAATGACCTAATTGTAGTCGAAACTGCAGTCGTGTCTAACGAAAAAATAAAGTGATAAAAAACGTAGTAACGTGTTTCACTTTTGTATCATCTTAAAAATAATGTCAGAATT
This sequence comes from Othius punctulatus, assembly GCA_951805005.1. Lineage (NCBI taxonomy): Eukaryota > Metazoa > Arthropoda > Insecta > Coleoptera > Staphylinidae > Othius > Othius punctulatus. The sequence continues at coordinate 44,906,936 of OX638141.1, read as the reverse complement.
AAATTCAATGTGGCGGTTTCCGCCAATTTTTACGTGGTTAAATAGAATATTTATTTCTCTTTCCAACGGAGTAAGACAAGATGTGTTTAAATTAAAAAATATTGTTATATCCAACGCTTAAAACTGCACAACATTCCCCATTTAAATGAATCTTTACTTTAAATAAGAAAGTTACCCATGGTAGCTCCATACTCAATTTGGAACACCCTGTACATAATTCTTAGTGATATTACCTCCTCAGAGTAAGGTGTGGTATTTTTTTGTCAAGATGCGTGCAAGAATTTTAATAGACGTGAGAGTGTTAAAAAACTAACAATTCAGTGTGTTTGATGCAATACAATTATACCTACATTACAGTGACAAATATAAACCTATATAACCATATATAATATACTATAAGATATAACCTAACCCAATCTAATCTAACCTAATCTGGAGAAGTTGTACTTCCGGCTGTTAATGATTATAACGACAAAATTAAAATATCATATCCTATCATTTTCACGTCTATTTTTCAAGCTTACCAATAAAAATGCCTCCGTAGCATAGAATACTCCGAGGAAACAACGTAGACGGTGTTAACCTGATTCCACTGTCCGAGCTGTTAAGCTCTCACCTATGGACCAAAGTTCTCGGCTTTGGGGCAGTCTTTCCAAAGTTGAGGAACTTAATTTGCAGATAATTAAAATTAATGGCTTGGTGGAATTTAGGGCACGAATACAATCGTGAGCATCCACCCTTCGTTACAATTATACTGGGAAGTTGGTAAAAACTTGGTTCTTGGTAATTCTTCAATTGTTATTATTAAGTTGCAGGCAATTATAGATACATTAAGTAGCAATGGCGTAATTAGGATAACTATTGCTGTAACTATGGGCGTGCCATGTTTTAACTTGAATCTAACTTGAATTGGACAGTGTTCAACACTTTAATCATTTTCTAACTTGTTCCACCAACAAAAAGTTCCAGACACGAAATCATAAATTATCCTTTAAAATAAATTATTATAAACAAAATTTTGCACACGAAAATTAGAAAACATGGTTGATAAATATTAACAGTAAGATCCATATGCATAATCGACCCTAGTAGCCACTAAAGCTTAGTAGCTACTAATGCTAATCAGAATGTGATTTGTCTTGCACAAATGACATTCAATGATGTACTTTCTAACCGTTTTTACTATCTACGAAGAAGTAGTCGCTACAAAGTTCACTATGCATATGGCTGTAAGTGTTTAGTTTCACTATTGATTTTAATAAATCGACAGCTGTTTCGATGTTAAAATAATATTTTTGATTCAGACTTTTACTTTTACTAGTGCGGACCAAATCATCAATGGATTTTATTACCAATAATATAAATTTAATTAGGTGTAATATAAATTTCATTCGGTTAGGAGATGGATTTGGAGATGATTAAAATTGATGATTGGCGGAATTTAGGAGATTATTAACAATCTAAAATTCGTACATGAAAGTTGTCAATTTACTATTTTTTTTTTTTCATTATTAGATTGCATACGATTGTTGAACATTGAGTATTATATATCACTAAGAACGTTTATTTCATTAATGATTCTAAGAAATTTGTAATGTCATGACTTGATTCATCTTTATTCAATAATAACAATAATAGAAATTATTAAGCAAAACTTTCTATTGCATTGCTTTTCATATACTGCTTTGGTAACGTAAAAATGATATAATTAAAGTTAACGAAAAATAATATTTGGAAGAACTGAACAATCGATGAACAAAAGTTTAATAAAAATATCAAAAGTTTAAACTAAAACGCCCATTAATAAAAATACCAGAAGTTTCAGAAATGTTTCTAAATTTTCTGAGATGGCATACTTCAGAACACAACTGGAAAAACTGAACAACGGTACCATTTAATTTTATTTATTTTATATATTTTATACATGAACACATCAATGAAAATAACTATGCATAAAAAATGAGAAAATTGCAGAAAATTTGATCATCATATTAAAATATATAACTTAGCAAAATATAATAACCAAATTATATATAAACATTTAAGAAATTGCCACAAAGTTTTATGGGAATTTGTAAATTGTGCAATCAAAATATCAAAAGAGTTCAAATGTCATAAACTTTGAATCTGTAGTAATCTGGAAAAACTAATCAAACGTATAGTGAAACTAAATATACAGGGTGTTCCTTAATGACTGATATTTAAGGGTGTAATTCCTCAGGTCATTTTATGAAGAAAATTTCATATGAAGATATATCCGAAACTGCTTACATTTTTCGATTCTTCTTGTGTTCAGGGAAGATCGATGGTGAAGATATTACTCTGTAGTCTCTAGAAGTAGCTTCAAAATTCGTGATTGTATTATTGGGCGATTTGATTGAAAAATGTTTATGTATTCTGCCCTGGTTAATGAAGCAAATGCACAATTGCAAACTACTATGTGAGGACATATACAATTGTTAGTGGAGTTTAAGTTTAGAAATATCCATCGAATCCATGCTGAATACATTTGAACTATGAAAATGTTGACTTATTATGCAATGTGATCAACACAAAAAATAGAACATCTCGTTAGTAACAATTAATGGATACAACGTTTGTTGAACCATGAAGAAAATTAAAGAAACAATCGCCTTATTGTTTCATCAGTCACTCGACTTCTGAAGTCGTCTAAAATTATCCTCCTATTTATAAGTATGCAATATTTTATTTTGAACTCGCTGAAATTGTATTTGAAGATTTCTGAACCAACAGAAATATCTGCTCTGATTATGTCATTACATAAATAAATGCATAACGGTATATAGTATGTAATATTTTAAGACATTGTAATGCATTCGTTAAGAGCAATTTAAAACCCATATTAAATAAATACAAACACTAAAATGTTTTTTTGGCATCCTCACATTTCGGGAGTTTTAGTTAATAAAACAGATCCTCCTATTACCAAACATTGTGAAACACTGATTTGACGTGTCAACGAAACGGCGCGACATCATCATTAAAAATGACTTACCACAACACAACATGCAGTTTTTATATCTGGGCAGGCACGATTTGCCCGTCACACTGACCATGAACGTCGAATTTGCGAAACAGCATTGCAACAGAATCGTGTAATAAAAACCCATGATTAAAATATCCACTATGTCCCACTATATTTGAATGGAAACATCATGTTTAAGTTCATTTGTTGTGACAGCAGTCGTTCTCGTGTTCGTGAATAAATTAATTACACTTAACGTATTACGAAATTGAATGTAATTGACTTAACAAGTTGATTAATTACAACAGCGGTAGTAACAAATGTTCACGTGCATGTGGAAAGCTTCATATTTTTAAATATTGTTAGGTGCAAACATATCAAAATTTCCAATGTTATTCCCATACTAAATATTAAAATACAATAAGTTATCATGAAATAACGAATATAACAATAATATTCTTGGTATTATTTATTTTTGGGAACCTTGATGATAATTTAATGTTGTAGTCCCGAGGAGAGATGATAATAACTCATGGTTTTTCGAACAAATAATTGCGTTTTCTATGATTTTCTATGTTGTCTATTGACACGAGAATTACTTTTTTAAATGTATTATTTAAGTCAATTATTTTGGTAATTTCTAAAAATAAAGCAAAACAACACTATTTTTATATAAAAATACTACACTTATTGCACCCAACAATCCATCCAATTGTTGAGTGAGACACAAAATAATCGAACCTTAGAATTTACGATCTTCTGCGCAAACCTCTTCGACTGAAAATTTTACTTCCCGGCCTTGCCCTTGCCTCTCAAGGTTTTTCTCCGGTCCGTTCGGAGAGCAGCCTTAAGGTAAAAGCACAGATGTGGTAAAAGAAGTGGTAAGAGTAAAAGTCTGTGGTAAAAGTAATGGAGTGAAATGAAACCTGAAACGTATGTCGAATTCTGGCAGTATGGAGCGAGAGTCATTGTCAGCTCTCCACGGACTACTATACCAATTAATATTTGGTCTTCTGCTATCGTTAATAATCCTCACTAAGAAATAACCCACAACAGTGATGGCTTCATAGGTTCAGTATTTCATAGTTTTAAGGCAACATTTTTAAATGCCGGTAGTGCTAAACATAGAAACATAATTTTCTTAACGTGTTTTCCGGCAGCCTTCCAGCACAAAAATACAATTATGTTTTTAATATTCAATTTTATTTCATTTAAGTGCTACTTTGAAGTTTTTCCATGCTTCAAAAATGAATGCTGTCTAAATGGTTTTGTAAATTCAGATGTGCGCTTTGGTACACTTCTAGAATGAATAGGGGAGAGGTGGCATGAAAGGGGCACGTGGCATTGAAAGGGACAATTCAAATTATTCGATAATTACAAATCTCCCCGAAACATAAGTATTTATGTTATGTAGCTACACCAATTCATACCCATTCGTACCTAATTACAAGCTTCTGTTATTTCAAAGATCAAAGATGGCGGAATTATGCTTGTGATTTTATTCGTGCTCCAAAGTAAAATTTCTGTAATTTTTTCCAAAGGTTTTTTGAAATGTTGTAAATGGTTTATTGAACGGTTTATCATGTATATAATTAGTCGCATATTCAATTATTGGAGAACAAAAATCAGTATAGTGTTTTCACTTGAAATTGAAAATGTACCTGCAATGAGGGTTTATTACGGTCAAGGGTTCTCCATTGTATGGCGTGCTGCGAAGAGACGGGCGTCCTGGAACGTAACCAAATAATTTACTTTCGACGAAGATGCTACTTATTATTTTCTCTTCGATATATACACAATTATATCACTATGATCATAATATAAAAATGATTTATTAATTAAATTGAATTCAATAATCTTACAACTATCTACATCGTTTCTTATAAGTCGGCGGACGTAATTCTTTTTACAATTTTACAATTCGATATAATTACAAGACTAGAGACGCCAGTAGATAATGAAGAGCCGTCACCTAGGAAACGGTTTTAAAAGGATTATACATTCGCCCATACAATTAAGGTTCATTGTACCTTAATTGCTGGGCGAATATGCCGTCCAGATAGACAATCAGTTAAGGCTGCCTCAAATGGTCTTTTTCTCAAATAGTCTACATCTGTCTTTCAGTCGGTATTAACCTTTAATTGCCACTGTACTCATTTTACATACGTGTGCATATTATCATTTATGAACTTGAGAAAAGGTAGAGTTTATTAAGATGGAAACGTCGTTAAGTGAAACTGCAACAATTATTTCATCAATTTATAATGACACTCTGTTCGACGATCTATTTCAATTATGTGAGGAAAGAAGCCATTCCGAAAGTTCTGTTGAAGAATATAGAGGGAAAGCTGTTCTCAAATTGATTTTGATAAATTTCAAAACAACTATCATTAAATGGATACATCAACTATCGAAAATGAAAATCAGGGATTAATGAAGCATGATTTTCTTTCAACTGATACTAAAAGGATAGTGGTAAATATTTATAACACATTTATAAGCGAGAATCATGCATCTCCACTGCAAAGAATTTCCATTCTGACAGCAATATCATATTCAACTGTTTGGAGAATAATTACGAAAGGACCGCTAGAAAGGAAAAGAAGAATAAGTACCAAATTTACCGAAATAGACGATGTCATCGCCAAGAGGATCAAAAATATAATTTACAATTCTTATAAATCAGGTAACGTTCCCACGGTCAAATTTATTTTGGAAACTATTGGAAATGATTTTCCATATAAGGAAACTACTTTGTATAAATACCTACTTACTCAGGGTTTTAAGTATAAAACTTTAGACGAACGAATTGACATCATGGAATCGCCGAGATTGCAAAAAGAGCGATTAGAATATTTATCTAAAATAAACGAATATAGAAATGGAGGGAGATCGATAATTTATTTGGATGAAACATGGTTCGATACTCACGACGTAGTTTCCAAGGGATGGGTGGATAATACAGATAAGTGTCACCTTAGAGCACCGTGCAATAGAGGAAAAAGAATTGTTATTCTTCATGCAGGAGGAGACGCAGGTTTTGTGTCAAATAGTTTGCTCTTATCAGCCCAGAATATTGCATCAAGCTCGTTAGAAGAAGAATCAATCGTATAATTCCTCTTACTATCCCCTTAATAATTCTAAAATTAACTTTATAGAAATTTAATTTAATTCCTGATTATCATCAGGACATGAATGCCGAATTATTTGAAAATTGGTTTCGCAATCATTATTGCCCAACACAACCAATAACTCAATAATGGTATTGGATAATGCAACTTACCACTCAAAGCAAATTAATAAAATCCCAACCGCCGCTTCCAAGAAAGGCGATATTGCGGATTTTTGCATTCTAAATGGTATTGTTATTCCCCTAAGTGCAAAGAAAAAAACATGATTAGAACTTATAAAAAAACAAAATTTCAAAAAAAACTATGTGGTTGATAAGATGGCAGAAGAATTTGGTCACCAAGTGTTGCGCCTTCCACCTTATTACTGTATCTTCAATCCAATTGAGCTGATATGGTCTACTTTAAAAAGAAATTTGCGGAAAAATAATACACATCCCAAAATGAGTGAAGAAACAATTCAACTTGTTCAGCGAGAATGCAACAACATTTCAAGTACCATTTGGAAAAACTGCATCGATCGTGCGATTAAAATTGAAAACGATTATAGGACGCTTAGTGTACTAAATCTAATTATTAATGTTCAAAGTGAAAGTGATAGCGATGAATCTGGTTGTGCGGAATAATATTTGCTTGTTACATTACGATTCATGAAAAAATTAACTGATGTTAAGGTCGTTAATTTTTTAATGCAATGAGAAAGTCAATAATGTTATGGGAAACTTAAGTTATTTGTTTCGCGAATCATACTGTATATAAATTTTCTATGAAATTATAACTAGATTTTTAAAACACAATTAATTATATGTACACTTAAAAATACAATGAAAAGTACAATTTAATGATAATGAATCACTAATGCTAATTTTCTATGGGGCACTGATTCTGCTCTGGACTCTGTTCTCTTCCCATTACCCGTCATAAAATTCCGTTCGCACAATGGAGCGCAATAAACACCCTTCGTAGGTAGATTTTCAATTTCAAGAAAAACACTATATGTATGATTTTGACAATCGAGCTATTTTTTTATAGTCCATATTACATATTGAAAAATTAATACTGAAGTGACGTGGGAAGTTTAGCAATGACATGCGAAACTATTGGCAACCAAGCGATTTACTGCCAACGCAAACTTGAACCCGGCGAACACATCTCGGGCTCGCACAAACAATTAAAGTTGGTACAAGTTTGCGACGCTCGTGACGTAATTACCAATTTACGCCGAACAGGGTGCATAACTTATGTGAGCGGAAATTTTTGACGTTGTCTTCTCACCGCGAAATATCGAACAAGCCTCGCGCCAAGAGATCCCTGCTAGATTATAATCGGATCAGCGAAGCAAACAACTTAATCACTTTGTTTTTACAACACAAACCGTTGCTTCGACAGGAGGAAAAATTAGTCGTGTAGCGTTCCAGTGGCCAAGTTTCTCGAGGCGGTGCTCGTGTGCCCCCTCGACACGCGCTGCACTCTTCGACCGGGTCAAAAGTGGGCGGGGCCGCGCCCGCTTTTCCGACCTTCCGCTTTTCCGGGTCAATTTCGAGCGCTCTCTCATGAGTGAGCAGGACAAGGCGCTGATTAAAATCGCTCTCCGCCGAAAGAAAGGCGCACATAAAGTCATACGTTATACAAAGTACAATCCTACGATTGCCGGATACAGAAAATATACTTTTTAATGGCAATACCATAAAAACAAGAATAGGCACGTCACACAACATTGGAAAAAAATCAATCATCTTGATATTATACAAATTTTCTAATCTACAGACTTTTCAGCGACAGTTCTAACTTGCATGACTCTGACTAACTTTTATCTTTTGTCACTAGCTCTTGGCTAACTTTTATCATTGTCAAGTGTTCGATGATTAGGTAGGATTTCCATGATAAGTTTACGTTTGATAAGTAAAGAAAATGATTGATATTATGTCTCAGTTTGCTGATTAGACTAAGTGGTAGTAGCCGTAAAGTTACCCCTAAGTTTAACCCTAAAGTAAGTAAACTTTCATTTATGTCTGCCAGACATTTGTAGGTCACATTATTTAATATGATATTTCTTTACTTTTATCATTGTCAAGTGTTCGATGATTAGGTATGATTCCCATGATAAGTTTGCGTTTGATACATTTTGAAAATGATTGTTATTATGTTTAACTTTGCTGATTAGACTAAGTGGTAGTAACCATAAAGTTAGCCCTAAGTTTAACCCTAAAGAAAATAAACTTTCATTTATGTCTGCCAGGCATTTGTAGTTCTCATTACTTAATATGATATTTCTTTAGTTTATCATGAAAATCTAAATGTTGTTTATTTCGCAGCAATCGCTACCCGGACACTAATAGATTCAGATTGATTTTCCGAGAAATTCCGAAGAAGCGGGTATTCTGAAAACGTGTTTTTTTAATCGATAAGTAGATGTGCAATTTGAATTAACATTACTGGCAGAATTCAAGGATGCTTGACAGCTGCAGTAAGATTCATGAATGGATCTTTTGTTATTGGATGATGATTCTTGCAGTCGAGAGAAAATAATATGTCTATATATAGTGGCAACACGGATTTTCATGGTCATTGTGCGATATTTATGGATGCCAAACAATAGATTTCATCAAACAATAAAGGAAAAGATTGTAAATATATTTTCTGGCTAATAAAATTCCTGGATACTTTATTCTTATTCACTAGGCATGACCTTATATACTTGCTCTTATTTCTGAATACCAAAAGTTACAGATGTAATTACTTGTAACATTGATGTTCTTAGAAATCTAGTACAAGTAGGTAATGTTTTATTTTATTTGCTTAAAGCTCGGTATAAATTATCTTGAAATTTCAGCTTGTAAACGAAGAGTGCTGTGAAATTTTGTCCTACAAAAAACTCTTATTAAAATTTAAAAAAATATACATGCATAATCTACTTTCGAAATTATTGATACTAAAATATAACAAATGTAATCCTCCACTTCAGGTTCTTTGTTTTTCAAAATCAAATCTTCACTTTGGTGTAAAAATTTTAATTTAATAATTGTATCAGCATGACGCATGACATATTAAAATTGTAATACCGATCAATACAGAACAACCAAGATATAATTCAATATTAATGAATTTTTAATAATGAATGATAATTTTTGACACTAAAGTATAATTGAAGATATGTGTATCTTTGATGGCTTATTTTACAACTTCTTTAACATAAGGAAACCAATTCTACTAATAGTTGCAGAATTTTGAGCATTTTTTATAATTTATTGTTATTTTACTGCTGAGTTGTATTACGTTTTTTTTAAATTTTTCTCTACATTTATTTTAAAAATAATTAAAAATATTTAAATTAAAATTAGAATAATTAATATTTCCCATAATTTTCATTTTGACATAAGTTGTTATGCATAGTTGAAAAGAAGAAAAAAAAAGTCTATTTAGACGTATTGTAGTATCTCGAACCCACAGCTCTATATTAGTTGTAGGAAGCTAAAATTTAATTTTATATGTTTACTTCACTGTTGTGTAACCCAGGCCACCTGGTGAATATATTTATACCAGAAAACGAGATATATGAGGTAAATAAAACAAGTATTCGGAGTTAAAGAGAGATTTTGTTTTTATTCATCAAAAGAAATGCAAATCAATCTATATGACATGTTAAAATTTTAATACCAACCAATACACAACAAACAACGATATAATTCAATATTAATGAATTTTTAATAATGAATGATAATTTTTGACACTAAAGTATAATTGAAAATATGTGTATCTTTGATGGTTTATTTTACAACTTCTTTAACATAAGGAAACCAATTCTACTAATAATTTCGTCAGAAGGAAAACTATTTAATTAAGTTTTCACTAATTTATCTTTATTCTCATTTCTTTATTAAAATCATTATTTTTAATCTTTTAAAATTATATGATATCTTTTCCAATTTAGCCGGAAGTCATCACCAAACGTTCCAATATCATTTTTCAAATATGAATTTTCCCAATTCAGCCGGAAGTCACGACCGAAGGTTCCATTCAAATTTGTTTTAAACTCTAATAATATTTCTCTCAATTTAATTTCAATTTAAATTTCTTTTCATATCTTTTTAATAACAATATGGTATCGTTCCCAATTCAGCCGGAAGTCACGACCGAAGGTTCCAATATCATTTTTCAAATATTAATTTTCCCAATTCAACCGGAAGTCACGACCGAAAGTTCCAATATCATTTTTCAAATATGAATTTTCCCAATTCAGCCGGAAGTCTCGACCGAAGGTTGCATTCAAATTGGTTTTAAACTTTAATAATATTTCTCTTAATTTAATTTCAATTTAAATTTCTTTTCATATCTTTTTAATAACAATATGGTATCTTTCCCAATTCAGCCGGAAGTCACGACCGAAGGTTGCAATACCATTTTTCAAATATGAATATTCCCAATTCAGCCTGAAGTTACCACCGAAGGTTCCATTCAAGTTTGTTTTAAACTTTAATAATATTTCTCTCAATTTATTTTCAATTTAAATTTATTTCCATATCTTTTTAATAACAATATGGCATCTTTCAAAATTCAGCCGTAAGTCACGACCGAAGGTTCCAATGCCATTTTTTCACATATGAATTTTCCCAATTCGCTCGGAAGTAACGACCGAAGGTTCCTTTCAAATTTGTTTTAAACTTAAATAATATTTCTCTCAATTTACTTTCAATTTAAATTTCTTTTTATATAATTTTAATAACAATATGGTATCTTTCCCAATTCAGCCGGAAGTCACGACCGAAGGTTCCAATACCATTTTTTCATATATGAATTTTCCCAATTCTCCCGGAAGTCACGATCGAAGGTTCCATTCAAATTTGTTTTGAATATGAGAGATATTATTTTTTATTCCCTTTTTCTATTAATTGGTTTTAATATATTTTCTGATTTAGTGGACAATTTTAAATTTATCACTGACTTGTTTATAATGATCTAGCTAAAGCTTTCGACACAGTTAATCATAATTTATGGATATCTAATCTATCGGAATTGGGCGTTGCGGACAGTTTACTGCAATGGTTTGAATCATTAAGTCAAAGAACTCAACGAGTTAGAGTTAATGGTTTTATTTCAAACAAAATTTTGCTGACATCTGGCGTACCACAAGGATCACATCTAGGTCCTCTCTTATTTAATATATTTATCAATGATGTTGTCAAATGCTTTAACTACTGCAGAATTTTGCTTTTCACTGATGACATGAAAATCTTCCGGGACAGATCACATGATAGTCATCAAACATTAATGCAAAAAGACCTCGATAACTTTTTCAAATGGTGCAACATCAACGGGTTATCTCTGAACATCAGCGAATGCTTTTATATCCAATTTTCAAAATCAAGATTGCTTTCATTTAACAACTTCAAGCTGAATGGAATTGATATTGTGGGAAGGAACAGCATTAAGTATTTGGGTGTCACATTTGACAATAATCTATCATTTTTTACTCATATTAATACTATATGCAGCAAGGCACTCCAACTGCTAGGTTTTATTAAACATAATACTCGTGACTTTTTTGATATCAACTGTATTAAAGCGTTATATTGTAGTTTAGTCAGACCTCACCTAGAATATGTGTTTTGTATTTGGAGTCCTTCCAGAAGGTATATAAACATGAGCTTGAACATGTGCAAAGGAAGTTTCTAAAGCATATAGCTTATAAACTAGGCATTCCGAAAGAACCTATAGTTTATTCCGACTTATTATCTCGTAGGCTTGTTAAACATATTTGCGAAAGACATTTCGATGCTGATGTTTGTTTTATACATAAATTGTTAAACTTTAAAATTGATTGCCCAGATTTGTTGGAGTTGGTTAAAATTGCTTGTCCGCCGAGAAGTTTGCGTTACACGGACAAGTTTAAATTACACACCACAAGACAACATACGGTCAGTGCCTGGGGATAGATGGTATGCTCCGGCGCTGCAACAACCTCGACGAGCGGATCGATTTTTTTAATATGTCTACATTACAAATTATTTCTCAAATAAGATTATAAATATTGATTATTTTGTAAATTATGTATATTTATTGTAGATTGGGAGGTCTTCCCGCGGATAAATAAATAAATAAATATGCTGTTCAGGATTGCATGCAAAAATCTGGCACGGTTGGAAACGATTATCACATTTTTTCGTGTATTTCGACTCATCAATTAAATGTGAAAATGATGCTTAAACAAATTACACATTTGATAACCTCGGACAATTGATTACGAGTCGTCACGTGGTAACAGACCAGCAGCAGTGCCGGCAGATTCGCTCGTACAAATCGATGCTCGTTTACGTTTTGCATGCATACGTCTCGCGAATGCATCCCGTCTGTGGCATCTGGACCCTCGTATCGCACGAGTGTCGTTCAATCGAGATGGAAATAAAACAACACCATCTGTGATCACGCCGCACGGTCACGTGACTGATAAGGCATATCTCGCTGTTATTGACAGGTGCAACTGAAGCACATTGTGCAGAAAATCCACGCCGCCCCTCCCCATTTCGTCGGAATGACGCACGTGTCGTCGAGCGTCAATCGGTTTCTGTATGCAGGTGGTTTACACGTTCGTCGACGAAATACGTGGGTGGAGGTATTAGCTAACTTAATTGATAATTCTTCAGGTAGAAATACTTCTTATTGTTTCTGCCGTTCGCTTTACAATTATTAAATTACTCATCTCTAATTACCGGCTAGATTGCATTTCCGGTGGTGATGGATGGCTGCATCGATCGCAGGTTAGTCAACATCGTTGCAAAATCTATGAAACCTAAGCTATCTAAGGCAACAAAACCTTGATTTCAAATCATCAAAGAAACAGAGTAAACCTTGCGGATTCCTGTAATAGGTTTAACCCGTTTTTATACGTGTACACCCGTTGAAATACTTGGACGACTAAATAAACGGAAAACCAAACGACCTCAGAATGAGAGTAGAACAACCAATTCTAAGGAAATCCAAACGACCTCAGAATGAGCGTAGAATAACCAATCAGAGAATTTTGTATCCAAATTTTAGAAATCTCTATCAACATAGAAAAGAAACAATCTCACATTGGATGTATCAACCAAGGTAAAAGAAAAAATCGTATATAAGGGAGGGACGGACTAGGCTCCTGACAGTTGATTCCAGATAAAATCAGTAACGTCACGCTGTTGGTGAGCTCCAGAGTCGAGACATTAACATTGGCTCCAGTTGTATGTGTGTGAGTTAAATCAAATACGAAGTGATGAATTTAAAGTACTAAATGTTTAACAAAATTCAACATTTCATATCAAATAAATTAAAATAATGAATTAAGGCAAACGACAAGTCAGTGATAAATTTCAAATTTTCCACGAAATCAGAAAACACAGGGTGTCTCCTAAAAAACACCGCTAGCCATAACTCCTTTATTTATTGACCGATTTAAAAAATACAAAAACAAAATTAAATGGATCAACATGTTCTACAAAGGGGCCCTAATTTGCTTTTTTTTTGCAAAATCAACTTTCATTTCAGCGATAGTCAACTTCTTTTTCAAATGGTTACATATATTTTCATATATATGAAAATATATAAAATATATTTACATATATAAAATATATGTAACCATTTGAGAAATAAAAGCTGACTATCGCTTAAATGAAAGTTGATTTTGCAAAAATTAGGGCCCCTTTGCAGAACATGTAGAGCCATTTAATCTTGTTTTTGTTTGTTTGAAATCGGCCAATAAATAAAGGAGTTATGGCCCGCGGCGTTTTTTAGGAGACAGCGTGTATATTAAAATAAAATAATGAATTAACATACACCTTTGAGCCAGCCTCTAGAGATTCGACAATATAAAGAAGTAACTTGGAAGAAGTTCACTTACCAACAGAGAAGCCATGTTGTTCAGGTATGATAACATTCCGAGGTAAAAAAGAGATATTCTTTATCACCATTTTCTCAAAGATTTTTGGCGTTGTGGATAACATGGATATAGGTCTGTAATTAGTAATACTCGACGTATCACTAGCTTTATGGATGGGACAGATAAAGGAAGGCTTCCACAAATCAGGGAAAATTTCATTAATAAGCATTGATGTGACTAAAATTGAATATGAGAAAAATGAAAATGGGAGTATTCCATTCTTGACATAGAAAGTAATAAAAAAAAACAGTAACTACCAGAATATTCCATCTTTGATATAGCAAATAAATGCAAAATAATAGGCAGTCAGTTTAAATTCTGTATATAAATGTAAAAGCAAAATTTGTTGCACACTTTTGTACTCTTCTCTGTTTTTTTTTTCTACGAACCTGTTTTTCAAACATCTGAAAAAAGCAAAATCCTACAGTTTTTTTACATTTGTCACATCATCACGTGATGAGCAGTACAAGTATGCCTCTGCTACTTCCCTTCATTAAAGCATACCGTAGGCATTACATCGCTATTGATATTGCTTGGCAAAGAAAGAATAATAATAACAAAATTTCAAGAAGTAAAATTTTGAAAAACTGTAAAATCAAAATTTGTACACTTTTATACTCGTCTGTTTCTTTCCAAAATATAGATAGTTTTTCTAATATTTGCAAAAACCAAAATAAACAATTCGATAAACTACCACTTCTGTTGGAGGATTTCAGCCACACGTAACTACTAATTTTTCTCAAAATTTCAAGTTGATAATCGATTTTCAGGTCGATCAGTTCCACATAAGCAAAAGCACGCCAAACGTGAATATGGGAAGTAAAAGTGTACAAATACAGCTAATGAAACTAATTATTATAGGAATTATGACAACCGAAAAAACTGAAAATGGTGATTTATCCTTGTATGAATGCCCATGCTGTGGTTATAAGCAACTTAATGAAAAATTTGGATATATAATATGTCAAATATATGGTTGGGAGGATGATCCATTGCAATCAACAGACCCTTCTTATGAAGGCGGTGCAAATAGAATGAGTTTAAATGAAGCTAAGAAATAAATTGATAAGAAGCTTAAAAATAAGCTTTAAAAATTAGAGTTTCCTGTTTAGAATATGATTCTAAATTTGATTTAAAAAAAGGAAGCTTTATGTATTGAGACCGGAGAACAACCGGAGAAAGCAAACACCTAACCAATCTTCTAAAAAAAGAAATATGTTTTTAAATTAACGAAGTTTCTGCCAGAAATTATAATTTCATAGAAAATTGGTCAAGATTCAAGATGAATTCAGAAAGTTCCTTGATAAAATTCGAATGATTTAAAACAAATTAATCAAAAAATCTCTTTTTTTTAATTTGCGAAATTTCTTGATAAAATTAGAATGATGCATACTAAGTAGGCATTTATGATACATTGAAAAAGATTCCTCCAAAATTAGAGAATTCATGCCATTCTTTCTCAAATTCCAATTTGATCAAAAATAGTCAAGTCGAATTCAGAATATATCGTGATAAAATTGGAAAAATTCATGCTAAATATCATGATTTATGATGCATTGTAAAAGATTCTTAAGAAATTTAGCAAATCCAAAGGTTATAAGGTTAAAGGATTACAAAGTTCCTGCAGAAATTAAAATTTCATAATAAAATTCGCAAACATTAAAGACGAATTAAGAAATTTCCCTGTTATAGTTGGTGAGATTCATGCTAAAAATCATGATTTAGGACGAATTATAAAAGATACCTTCTTAATTTGAAAATTAATGCTAAATCTATGAAGTCTCTTCTAGAAGTTGAAATTTCATAGAAAATTGTCGAAAATTCAAAACGCGTTTAAAATGTTTAATAATAAAATTGGGAATATTCTTCATAAATATCATTATTTAGGAAATATTGAAAAATATTTCTTAAAAATTCGAAAAATCAATGGTATTTTGGTAATGTTATGGTCAAGACGCGTTTAAAAAGTTTCGTAAGAAAATTGGAAATATTCGTAATAAATATTATTTAGGACAAATTGAAAAATATTCCTTCAAGGTTAGAAAAAAAAAGGTCTCTTCTAGAAGTTAAAATTTCATAGAAAATTGGTGAAAATTCAAAACGCTTGTAAAATGTTTTTTTAATAAGATTGGGAATATTCTTCATAAATATCATTAATTAGGACTAACTGAAAAAAATTAATAATTATTGTGGTTTTATGGTAATTTTATGATGTTATTGTGGTTTTATGGTAATATTATGGTCAAGACGCGTTTAAAAAGTTTCTTAATAAAATTTTGAAATATTCATAATAAATATCATTACTTAGGACTAACTGAAAACGATTCCTTTAAGATTAGAAAAATCAATAAAAAACTAATGGTTTCTTCCAGAAGTTAAAATTTCGGGGAAAAAAGGGCGAAGGTACAAGATGCGTTCAAGAAGTAAAGTTCAAGAATGATTTAAGACAATTTAAAAAAAAAATAATTTAATATTAGAAATAGGTACCTCTAAATTTGTCTGAAACTTACGTTTCTTCTAGAAATTATAACTTCACAGAAACATGCTGAAGATTTAAGACGGATTTTTAAAGTGTCTTGATAAAATTAGAAAAATTCTTGCTAATGTCACGACAGGATAAAACACAAAAAATCCTTATAAAATCAGAAAAAATCTTGTCCTAGAAATAGTTTTTCTCCTAGAAAAGTTTCTCCTGGAAATTTAATTACAGGAAAGTTGTGAAGATTCCAGACAAATTTAAGAAGTTTGTTCATAAAATTCGAAAGGTTCATGCTAAATATCATGATTTATTACAAAATTATAATAGATGCTTTCATAATTTGAAAATTAATTCCAAATTTATGAAGCCTCTTACTGAAGTTAATATTTCATAGAAAGATTTAAGACGAAATTTACTTATTTCGATGTTCAATTTTAATTAATATATATTAAATATTGTTTTTATTTATAATTTTATGTATTTATTATAATGTTATTTGATATAATTATTGTGACAGAAATGTAATTATCAATGCAACCTAGATTAACATTATTGTACTAATACCAAAGTGCATACAGAGTGTGGAAAAATTATTACCGAAACCATTTTTTTTAAATTCAGAATAGATTTTTAGAATATTTGAACGTAAGTTTTCAATCTAAAAAACTTTTCATAGCAACAATTTTGGATGTTGTCATTCCCTTTTCGCTCTATTTATGTTTTCTGGCAAATCCATTTTATGACTGATAAATTTTAATATCTGATGATTGTATTTTCCGTTTTAAACCATGTAGAATCTTGTGTAAAGAGTACCTTTTTTGCGTAAAACTATAAATAAAAAAGTTTTCTATATCTATAAACAGTGTACATTCATTGTAAATAGACACACTGTAGATAGTAATGTAATGATAACAAGAAGATTGGCTCAGTCGATTTGTGTGCAATTTCCGAGTTCATAATACAATAGTATGTTTGTACAGTAATCAAGTTTACTATTAAAATCGTTAAAAGAGTAATAAAATTAAAAATAGCATAAATATCAATAGAACATGAGACATCATTGCCTTGTCACCTACAATTTACAACCTTTCATTAATTAGTTCTCTCTTTAATTGCAGCAATCACGTGACCGTTTTACCAGGATTTAAATATAGCCTCCTTTCACCAGAAAATTTCGACGTTCTCATAGATTTGGCAGCTACCTTAACAAGTAAGTCGTCAGGCAATATTTTCCGGTTCTATTAGGGCTTAATCAAATTTTTGTAATCAAATCGTCTAATATATCTGCTGTAACGTTTCCGGGAGTGTCTTAGAATGAATAAACAATATAGAATTTTAAAAAAAGGTACCTGAACCTTCCGGGTTATATTAGAGCGGATTTGGTTTTTTGCACGTCCAACTGTGCTGTCTAGAACACATCATCTACCATATTTAGAAATCTGCCAAAGATTTATATAACCTCAGAACACAAAAACTGAACTGAAAACTTTATTGGGCAACTGATATGCATGCTGGAGGAATGTTAGTCCGACAGCATTCAAAACAACTCTTTAATATTGTTTGCATCAAAACATCCGGTCCGACATAAACTCGCAAAATGAATAATCTTCTTCAGAAAATTAACTCTGTGTTTGCACCACGAGCTCCAGTAGAAAGGAGCAAATCCAGGAGCAAATATTTGCATATTTTTCCATGCAGCCTCCGCACTTTTCTCTCGTTTTTTTAATTAAAATTGTAAACAATACGCAAATGCCGACTGATGCTTAATTGGTTATGAAGGTCTGGAAATTATGTTAATGATAATAGCCTCGAGTCGTAAGCGGTTGGGGCACACATTTCTCGTCATTAACGCAGACCTACAAATTACTAGCGATGGCAACGTAAACACACGATACAAACAAATATACATTTAATTAGAATATAATAGAAAATTCGAAAATATAGGAAGCAATGAAATAAAAAGTAACATTAGTTATCAACAATATAGTCCCGGAGCATATTATTAGAAGCAATTAAGTTAAAAGTAACACAAGTTGGCAATAATATAGTCATTATCAATATAGTAACCTTTCATTTGGTAGATCGATATGTTTTTTTTCAGTTTACAATGGAGATGTAAGAATAATGTTTCATTATTATCTTTGTGCACAAACAACATGAAGTGAAACTACACAGTTTACTGCCTCGCTATGAACAAATAAATGTGACGTGTAATACCAAGTTCATCAAGAGTCCGACTATATACAAATTTATTTAAAATCATCGTAATTATAACGATGACGTGTATAAAGGGTCTAATGAAACAAAGGTGCTATGAACTTTGCAGTTTCTCACCCTCCAAAACTAATTAGAGGTCCAGAATCACGACGATTGCGATTATGATGATTATCATATTTAGCATTACACACGATTTATTATTATTTATAACATAATAATAATCCATTATAATGATGATGAGTATAAATGGTCTAATGACACAAATGTCCTATGAATTTTGCAGTGCTCGCCGTCCAAATTTAAATCGAGATTCAGAATCATGATGTTATGATTATCATGTTTATCACACTTTAAACGGCTCATAAACTATGCAATTTGTTGTACGATAAGTTGTACTGCAGTTCGCAGAAACCGTCAGTATAACGAGTTGGTAGGTGTTTCATCCACAACTGAAAATTGCAACGACTGATTGATGTTCAGATCAACTGTGTCTGTGGGGGAAATACCTATCAACTTGTTGTACCCCATTATTTCTTCCGATCGGCAGTACAACTTGTACAACAGATTGCATAGTGTATGGGCCGTTTTAAGCTTTATACGCGATTTATTATAAATATAATAATAATAATCCGTAATGCTCCTCCATCGGTGTCATAATTAGTTGCCATATTTTGACAGCTAATTGAGACTGATTTACTTTATATTTGCCTTAATTAATTATAGCGTGGCATAGAAATGGAAACAAATAAAAAGTGCGGCCAATGGCCGTGGTATCTAGGTCGCAAATAATGTGGGGTTGAAGACGAGGGTTGAATTAGGTCAATTAGGCTACTATAAATCCAGTTGATCATGCTATATTCAGCGGTTTGATTAATAAATTGCTGCAGAGGTCAGTTAGGGTTTGACTACTTATCAATGATGGCGGCTTCGATTCCCGTCCTGAAAAGCGTTCAAATGATCCCATTTCGCTGCAAGTTGACTTATTTGCAACATATTCTTTGAACACGGCAACGATATCTTAACTATTTCTTAGCAAATCGTGGAATACATATCATGATTAAATGTCTTCTTTGTCGACGCGACGTTGGGAACTCATAAATAGTAAATAAGATAAAATTAGTGGTTCCATTACCGGTAAACAGTTAAACGGTTAACCGGTTTTACCGGCAAATATAATTTTGACAAAAATTACCGGTAATTTCGGTAATTTCTTAAAATTAATGACATTCGAAAATAATTCCTTTTAATTCTACAACATTGTAAGGTTTTTTTCTTTTACAGACGTTACAATTCCTGCGTTTGTGCACACGAAGACATTTTAGGAATTATAACTAATATTCGACGACTGGTAAATTTATTTTGTCGATTCCCCTAAAAAAAGTATGTTATTCAAAGGCACACCAAAAGTGAATATGGGAATGAAAATGATACAATATAGCTAATAAAACTAATTATTATAGGATTTATGACAACCGAAAAAACTGAAAATGGTGATTTAGCTTTGTATGAATGCCCATGCTGTGGTTATAAGGAACTTAATGAAAAAGGTGGATATGAAATATGTCAAATATGTAATTGGGAGGATGATCCATGCCAATCAGCAGACCCTTCTTATGAAGGCGGTGCAAATAGAATGAGTTTAAATCAAGCAAAGAAATCAATTAATAAGAAGCATAAGCATAAACTTTAAAAATGAGAGTTTCCTGCTTAGAATATGATTATAAATTTGATTTAAAAAATGAAGCTCTAAGTATTGAGACCTTTGTAGTAATAGGTAAAAAACGTTTCTTCTTTTTTTTAAGTTCTTAATAAATTCTTTTAAAATTTTTTTAGTTTGTCTAAGGTAATAACTTTGTATTGGCGAAAATAAAGACTCAATGTTTACTCCAAGTTATGTGTTTACATTCACCTAAACCTAGCACCACCAGTCTTTTTATCACCGCACTTTTTTCTTATAATTTATTACCGCAGTGTAAGCTTTATGCCAATAAAGATGGCATTAGATGGCTCTAAAACATGAGTCCCTAAACTGTTTGGCATTGGGTCACATACGATTTTTGCATATTCAAGGACCTACTTTTGCCTGTATCTGTACATGATATAAATATATCTACAACTAGAAGCCTAGAACTATAATAAATAATAAAATTTATCAAATTGCAGAAATCTTTTGCAAAATGCGGAAAATTTATTAAAAATGTTAAATTTTGCAAGAGGAAATATAAATCGATAAGTCTACCTATAGTTTCTGGAAAGATGCCCAATTTAAAAAAAAACGTTAATTTGATTTAATCTAATTTCTTAATGCAAGTGTAAAGGTAAAGAAACAAAATATTGCACAAAATTTATGCAAATTGCAGAAAATATCAGAAGCTGAAAGTATAACTATACAGATAAAAATACTCAATTTCCAAAGTGTATCTAAAACTACTACAAACATTCTGATAAACTCTTAACGAAAGTTCAGTGAAAAATAGAGAACTAAAAAGCAAGAAAATTGCAGAAAATTTAATTATAGTATAAAAATATACTACAAATTACACCGTATTTTATCTATTTTGACAAAGTTTAATAATCTTTTGAAATATTTCATAGGTTACATATGTTACATAATATGGCTAAAAAACTTGTAATTTCTTATGTATCGACATAGGATCAGTTACCATCAAACTGTTTAATGAGTTTATTTCTTCAACAAAAATACAAGAGAACTAGAAGATTTTTTCATGTGGGTGGAAAAATGTTGGAAATTTCCGAAATATTCAATTGAAATATCGAGAAAGTTAAAATGTCCAGATTTGTAATCAAAATATCAATGCGATAAAATGTTATCGTTTTCAAAAAGTCGACAAATATGCTTAACTTAATAAACCTTTTAACACACTAAGAAAACTTATTTGTTTTAGAAATATTTTATAGGTTACATATTTTAAATGTTGCTTAAGTATCGACATAGGATCAGTTACCATCAAACTGTTTAA
This sequence comes from Othius punctulatus, assembly GCA_951805005.1. Classification (NCBI taxonomy): domain Eukaryota; kingdom Metazoa; phylum Arthropoda; class Insecta; order Coleoptera; family Staphylinidae; genus Othius; species Othius punctulatus. The sequence goes on along the minus strand of OX638141.1, from coordinate 44,885,236 downwards.
TGAGTTTATTTCTTCAACAAAAATACAAGAGAACTAGAAGATGTTTTCATGTCGGTGGAAAAATGTTGACAATTTCCAAAATATTCAATCGAAATATCGAGAAAGTTAAAATGTCCAGATTTGTAATCAAAATATCAATGCGATAAAATGTTTTGGTATTCAAAAAGTCGACAAATATGCTTAACTTAATAAACCTTTTAACACACTAAGGAAAATTATTTGTTTTAGAAATATTTCATAGGTTACATATTTTACATATATGGCTAAAAAACTTGTAATTGCTTAAGTATCGACATAGGATCAGTTACTTTCAAACTGTTTAATGAGTTTATTTCTTCAACAAAAATACAACAGAACTAGAAGATTTTTTCTTGTGGGTGGAAAAATGTTGACAATTTCCAAAATATTCAATCGAAATATCGAGAAAGTTAAAATGTCCAGATTTGTAATCAAAATATCAATGCTATAAAATGTTATGGTTTTCAAAAAGTCGACAAATATGCTTAACTTAATAAACCTTTTAACACACTAAGAAAACTTATTTGTTTTAGAAAAATTGAATAATAATTTTCTCCGAATTTGCGAATATTTCTCAAATTATTTTAAAATTGTATTAATATTAAATAAGTGAGAAAGTTACAACAAAGCTGAAAAACTTGATTAATAAAATCAGAACAAAGAAATGAAGCCTCCTAACAGTTTTGGATGTAACAATATTAAAAAAAGCATTAAAAATTTTCAACTAAAAAAAATTACCAGTTGTTACTTAAAATATTTACCGTTTACCGGAAATACAAAATTTCTGTAATTTTGGATGTCCTAGATATAAGCTTTAGAAGACCTACGGCGCATTCTAAACAAAACTGGTAATAGCTAGTGAAGAGAAAGGTCTGACATTGAATGAAAAGAAAACGCAATTCATGATTATCTCAAAGACACATTAGAGTTTATGGGAATATCTACATTCATGGCCGTCCCATTGAGCATGTGCACAAATATAACTACTTAGGAACTAATATCAATAACAACAACGATCTAACTCAAGAAATAAGAATAAGGATCGATGAAATTCTAATGCTAAGATCCTCAGCAGAATGGATAAACAACGAGAAGTCTTAATTATCATCAAAAGACGTAAACTTGAGTACTTGGACCACTTAATGAGAGGACAGAAATACCAACTACTGCAGTTGATCATGCAGGGAAAGATCCAAGGAAGGAAAAGTATTGGACGCCAACGTACATTCGTGTTCATTAAAGTGTTGCACAACATTTCTGGTGTGTAAACGTGACTTAATTTCACAAAGTTAATCTCATGATTGGTATATGTGTATATGGTCAGGTAGGACTTGAAGAAAGTTTCTGACCTAAGATGATATGGATCGTCGAAAGCAAAATATTGTTAATATTATTATTAATATTTTTAAAATTATTGTTAATTATTATTTTTGATATTAGTATTGTATCTATAATAAAGTATGGGCGGCTCGTACTTCATTGCTAAATTAAAAAAGAAATGAGTAAGTAAATCTTATCGCCGTTTACTCATTGATAGTATCCGTATCACTTTCGGATTGCCAAACGTTACGCGAATGGTTTTAATTGGCCGGTAAACTTATTTAGAATTATAAATGACAATATACTGCCAAATGTGCTAATTTTTTGGCCGACTGACAGTTTAGTGGGCAATAAAAAATGACGGGCCGGCGGCCAAAATTCCGAACCTCTTAAATTTGGACGGCTCAGATTAAACTATTCATAGATGTAGGTGACAAGGCTACACTAAACACTAAATATAATCTTTGTGTCTCGCGATGGAGGACCCGATCATCCAGCGAACAATTCAGACATGCAGCGCATCATCAATTATTAATGCGGCCTGCATTAGTCCCGATTTAGAACTCGTGTTGATGGATTTTATCTAGGTGATCCATGAGCGTGGATCATTGAAGCCGTATCATTGCAATCAGCTTATGGCGCAGTTGGAACATAAATTACTTGCAGTTTCTATGCGAGCAACAAATTGTTGTTTTTTTAGGAATTCTGAATCATTATTATTAGCAATGAAAACAACAATTTATTCTTATACTTTTCGTCAAAAGAATAAAATAAATATTATGCTTCTTGCATTCATCCTACATAATAAAATCTAAGTTTTATGAAGCCAAACAAATTTGTATACTTTTATAAGTGGCAAATTTATTGTAACTTACAGACAAATAATTCCACTACAAACCAGTTTTGCAATCCAAAAATAATCTACATAAACTAAAAATTAACTTACTACAACCCTAACAAAATTATATAGTCGAGACCAGATGAACTTACGTGTGACACTAAGGCCCATATCTATAGTCCGTACTTGAGCATGAGTCCAACTCAAGTCGTATATTTGCGTACATTTTGATGCGTTTGGTGGATAAACGTTTATAGAGAATGCGCAACCAAATATACGACTTCAGTGGAACTCAAGCTCAAGTACGGACTATAGATACGAGCCCTAAATTTATTACAATCGATTTAATGTAAATAGGTAGGTGAATAGCAATGTGTGTATAATGTATATACAGGGTTATATAAAGTCATTATTTCGCGACTTAAACATATTTTAGAAAACTCTTCGGACAAGTCCATTTAAATTTTCAAAAATACATATTTTGTTGTAATTTTTAAAATTATTGAGCGAAATTTTTATTATGTATGGTATAAAAAACCTTTATATAGAGAAAATAATGGCCTACCAATAAAATATTAGGGTTGCCATAAAAAAAATCTATGATAACTTAAAAACAAAATATTACAACATTTTTAGCATTTATAACAAAATGTGTATTAATACTAAAATCCGAGGATTTCTCTGAAATATTTTTGATTTCCGAAATAATGAATTTATTCGATAATTTATGTAGGTACCTACACCCTGTATAATCCACAACAAAGTTCATTGTAAAATATTTATGCAACAACTCTTAAATTGTTTCATTTTCTGTCGGGCCTCAGAAATAAATAATAAAACTGTGCAAGCATCTCAATGTTTCACCGATACAAATTTTGCCTTGCACCATAAAGACCTCCTGCATTACACAAAGCAGGAGAAGCAGCTTACGGGTTTAACGAAATGTAATATTCAAAGAAGACGGAAGCCGTGGGTGGAACAACTTAGGTCATTTATATTCTTCTAAATTATAAATGTTCCCACGAGGCACATGAATGATAATGAATTTTTGCATCATAACGTATATGGCTAAACTGCAAAAAAAAATGCAAAAGGGGATTCTCTATCCGCAGGGAGCAGAAACGGACTAGTAGCTTTTAACTGGTTGAAGTTCACTGTCCCAAAATAAAGGCAACATGTGTATGTGAATTTAGCTCTAAGTTTGCAAGTTATACAAGTGATGAAAATATGCATAGTAACCTCACTAACTACTAAAGCTTAGTAGGTACTAAAAACGGTTAGAAAGTACACCACTAAAATCATTTCTGCAAGATAAATTACATTCTGATTACATTTGTAGCTACCTAAGCTTTGTAGCTACTTCAAATTAGTGGTTGGTTAGTTTCCATGACAATATTGTGTTGTTTAATAATAAGTACAAATTTATAATTAACGCATCACGCATTATTTAAAAAAAATACTGAATTTTGTTTTAGTAAGTTCTAGAGTTCGAATGAAAACAATTAGGCCCTATGTTACAGTCTTCGATTAACTTTAACCGATGGCTATTTTCCATTACTACTATTGTGCAGATGGCTGATGATGTTTTAGATTAAATTTATAAAAATGTGCAACCAATATTTTTTTAATTGTAAATTTCCAACGAATAATATTTGAAATTGTTGGGGTCAACTGCAATTTGCATTTGTGACAGACTGGTCTTATAATATTCGATTAAATTGAAGCGATGATTAGTTTCCAGGAGTATTATTGTGTTAAAGTACAAATTTATCATTAACGCGGAATTTTTGAAAATATACTTTCATAAGTTCTAGCAGTAGAATAACTAGGAGAGTTCTGCCGCAAATTCACATAAGGTTTATAAGTGATTTGGAGGACTGCGTATATCTATCAGCCTGTTTATATCAGACTGTTCATATTAGCCTATTTGTGTCGGACTGTTTGTATCAGACTGTTTATATCAGACTGTTTATATCAACCTATTTATATCAGCCTGTTTGTATCAGCCTGTTTATAATCAGGCTGATATAAACAGCCCACCAACTCGACAACCAGTCGACCGGAAGTAATGTAAATTTAGACCCCCAATTAATCGATGGTTAGTTTCCATGGCTACTATTGTGTTAAAGTACAAATTTATCATTTATTCGTCATTTAAAAAAAATACTAATTTTTGTTCTATCATTCGAATGAAAATAATTTGGTCCTGTAATATAGTTACAGATTAACTTTATTCGGTGGTTGGTTAGTTTCCATGACTAATATCGTGTTGTGTAATTTGGGAATTTGCGGCAGAACTCTCCTAGCTATTCTACTTCTAGCATTCGTATGAAAGCAAGTAGGTCTAGTATCATAGTCTCCGACTAATATTGTGTTGTGTAATAATAAGTACAAATTCACTATTAACGCCTCATTTAAAAATAAATACTGATTTTTGTTTTAATAAATTCTAAAGTTCGAATGAAAACAATTAGGCCCTATATTACAGTTTTCATTAGTATACATTAGTATACATTAACTTTAACCGATGGGTAGTTTCCCTGACTACTATTGTGTTAAAGTAGAAATTTATCATTAATGCGTCATTTAATATAATACCAATTTTTGTTTTTATAAAATTAGCTTTAATCGATGGTTAGTTTCTGTGATAACCATTTTGTTGATAATGGTATCCAACGAAATTAATCAGTGATTGTAGTTAATCGAGGCCGAAACCAGGGCTAACTGTTTCCATGCAAACATTAGAATTGAATATAATAATATTCGATATACATCTTACACCTTAGGTGTAAAAGGTTATTGATTATATTATTATATAAAAATTTAAATTGTAATGATAAATTTATTCTTCGTTAAAAGCAAAAATAATATGAATATATAACCTAACCTAACCTAATCATTTTATTTTTACAGTTTTACAAATTAGCACATATATCCACTAGGGTTTCCGTTATAATTTTTTTGTGTCGAATTTTGTTGAGTAGGTACGGATCTGGAAAGTGTTCGAATCCCGGCAAAAATAAGCCTCCTAAATTTTGGCGCCGATTGCTTGAGATGAAAGTGCCTGGAGGTAGAAAACTATAAAAAAATAGCCAAAAACGGCCAAAATCCAAATATTCCTGAGCAGACTCTTCAGAGTTTTGGCGAAGGCATCTTTCAGCATTTTTAGCGATTTTTACCGTTTTTTTGCTGTTTTTTTATAGTTTTTCGCTTTGAGGCACATGTCAATCTCATCCAATCGGCGCCAAAATTTAGAAGGCTTATTTTTTTCCGGGAATAGAACCCTTTCTTACCCTGTACTAATAAAATTCTACAAAAAAAAATTTATAACGGACACTCTATCCACCTTATTTCTTAAGTTCATATCTCAAAAGATCCCCTTAAAATTTGATGACCATTTTCTCATTTATCACGAACCGTATGTTTCAAATCTTCTAAATTTGTTCCATAATTACAAGTGTACACCTTTAGTATTCCTAGAAAAAAAAAACACCTGTGTATTTTTACAAGGCCTTAAGTCGAGTGACCTAGTTGGCATATAAAGGTCCAAAGCGAGAAATCCATCGATACAGAAAATATTCATTCAACCAGTTTTTAAGTTCGTTGAATGTTGGAAGCTGTAAATTTTATCCGCAGCAAAATAGTAACAAAACTTAAATCAGCAAATCTATCCATTAATTTGATTTACTAAAATCTCGTATTACTTTTTTGTAACGTTGATTTCTTGTATTAATTATGAAAGTTAGACCTTCGTAAGACCAATACCTACAATTTTCAGAAGACATCGCACAATTTGTGTAAATTGAAGCTTACTCCGAAAATAAAATTTTGAGATTTTTTTGACAGTGTTGTTTTCTATACCTGTGCAATTTCAATTTCAGAAGTCAATTTATAATAAAAAGTAATATCAAATCATCAAAGATATTCAGATATTCAAATTCAGAGAAAGTAAAATCAATTTAAGAAAGAGTAGCAACCAATTAAAAGAAAGTATTATTGAGGAAATATTTTGGGAAATTTTGTGAATCCAAAGGTTTAGTTTGAGATTTTTTAACTATCGAATTCAGAAAAGGTAATATCAAAGAAATTCAGATATTAAAATTCAGAGAGAGCAAAATCAATTTAAGAAAGAGTAGCAACAAATTTAAAAAAGTATTATTGCGGAAATATTTGGGGAAATTTTGTGAATCCAAAGGTTTATTTTGAGATTTTTCTAACTATCGAATTATGTTTTCTTGGGATTTTGAGACGAACCAAATCATTTCTTAACAATTTTCGATAATCAAACATAAAAAACTTTTTTGTGTTGTGAAGTCTAAATTTAGCAGCCGACATGTCATTCGCCATGACATTCACCATAAATATTTTTAAATCTCAAAATGTCTTGCATAAATCTTCTCAAATTTAGCAAGAGTCGTATGATATATGAAATTTATTTTGACAGTGCTTTAATCAATATTTTTGTTACTGTGTTTTTTTTTTCGTATTTATCATACGTAGGTACATATTTTTAAATTCAGAACAAATCTTCACAATATTTGAAAATTCCACATGGAGTCCATTAAATCGCCATGAATTAATTGTTACATAATTCTGCACACTTTACACGAATGTTTTACATTTTTGTTGACGGTACAACATTTACTTATAATCTTAATAGATTGTCGAACAAACTTGCAATGCATCACAAATATTTTCAAATTTTGAAAAATCAAAAAAGAATCAAGATAATTGGAACCATTAGAACGTGGAATCCATATTTAAGATACCCAGAAGGAGATTAGCAACGCATTGAGCATGTGACTTTTGACATTCTTTTGGGAATGTCTATGCGGCAGATAACTTTGTAAACCTTACAAAGTAGCCACAAAATTGAGACAAAAAAATAAAACTTTGAGCAAGCTGCATTAATTTACGCATATTCTGAAAGTTGCAAGGATGTACAAATTAACTTGTGTGACTAATATACTTTACCAATGAACCACCAAAGAGGGCATTGTTTTCAAGTTGTACAAAAAAAGGAATGTACACAAATTTGTAAACATCAGAATGTACAAAAATTTGTAAACATCAGAATGTACAAACATTTGTAAACATCAGAATGTACAAAAATTTGTAAACATCAGAATGTACCAACATTTGTAAACATCAGAATGTTTTCCCATCTTTTTTTTTAATATCTGCAATTTTCATGAATGAAATCACTGTGTCAAGCCCATGGCCTTCACCTCGCGGAAGTTGCTCCACAATGACCGCCCACTCACGCAACAAACATTTGTAATTACTCTCAACCGACAATTGGTTGCTGATGGTATTTGCGCTAATAACGAACGCAGGCGGGATTCCGGATCGCATCCGCTCGAAATTCCAGACGTGGCCATTAGTCGGCAGTTCCAAATTAATAAAAAATCGGCCCAACCGCAAACTGTGGGTTACCGTAATAAATTATGTTTGCTCAAGTGGATTGCCGGATGACAATTGAAACTGTGCGGTTTCGCGAGTTGGAGCGCAATTTGGGTCTCAAGTACACTGAGCTGCTCGGAAAAGCACGGCTGATATCGTGCCACGAATCCGTGTACACGCGTGTAGTACATCCATTTAATAATATTCCTGCAAATTATTAAGCGTGGACAGCAAGGTCGCATTCATGACGTTGCATCGCTATTATTTTATTGTATGATACTGCTAGATGATGAGAATGGCCAAAGTAATATAGGTTGAAGTACTTTTATAGGGGTATTATTACCTATGAACTATCTTAGAGCCAAATAGGTCAACTGCTGTAGTGAGTTATGGCTCTGACTTCTAATCAATCCTAGGTTGTAATCAATCCATGTCCTGGGTTCGCATCTGCATCTATTAAAAGTATGCAAATGACCTTCGAATACAACATCTCCAGTACTACAGTACCACATTCTAAGAATTTGAAGATGAAAAGTCAGACAAAATATCAATTGGTGCTCAAAGTTTGTCCAAAGGTTGTCTTTGTTTGGATGAAGACGATTTTGAGAAAATTAAAAAAAAATTGTGCAGTGTTTACAATTATTTCACTTCACCATTTACAATTGTATTTCAGAAAGGCCAGAAGTTTTTCAGAAAGTATCAATTTCAATTCAAATATTCATATATCAGAAAGCGTCAATTGTTATTTAGATTGTTTAATTGTTTATCAGGAAGTATCACTTGCAATTCAGAAAGGTGATGAAACTAATCAAAAAGTAAATAAAACAGTTGGTTAAATCCTTGATGATGAAACTTGAAAGCAAAAACTTTTTTGTATTTTTTTTTGAGGCTGATTGTAACTCACCAAACATAATTACAATTGTCTCTTTCTAAACTACAGTCGAAACTTTTCATTTGTAATTACCTAAACTAAATTAGGTACCTACAAGTGACGTTCTCTGAATAACACTTTCTGATTTACAAGAGCGAAATTTCTTAAGATTTTCGAAAACAACAAACATTTTTTTCTGTTGTCAACCCAATCCATGAAACCGAGGGGTACAAATCATCTGAGATTGTGATACTTTACCAGTGAACCACCGAAGTAGGCACTATTTTCAATTAGTGATGAAAATGAAGCAAAATTACTTAAGATTTTTCGAAAACCAAACAAACATTTTTTTCTGTTGTGAACCCAATCCATGGAACCGTGGGATGAAAATCACCTGTGATTGTAATAGTTCATCAGTGAACCACCGAAGTAGGCATTATTTTCAATTAGTGCAAAAATTTTTAAACATCAAAATGCCTCCCAAGATTTTTCTCTGCGATTTCACTGCTAATCTGCTCATTTTAATGACAATTGGCAATTTCTGAATTACAATTCGCTAATCTGAACTGCAATTGGAAGAGGTGTAGTTCGCAAATAGGTGAAATGAAAATCAAATAAAAATTGAGCCGTGCCTGTTTATAATCTAAGCAAGTTATTTTGCAACTGCGCAATAAGCGTTATCAACTCCATCCGCTGCCTTTTGCGCTATTGCTGACGTGTTTTGCGAAATCTAAAATTTAAATTGGCTCAGATAAGTATCGATAACAAACATTTATCGCACGAATTTAATGACATATACATATAGGTATTATTACCGCAATAATGGGATATGCGTTGTGTTGACAGAGTTACGTGTATTGTTGAAATTCGCTGCGAGATAACACTTTTTTTTTGTGGTAATAGCCTTGAATTCTGAAAGTGTAAATTGTACACATCAAACAACACGCGGTAAATATTTACCTTAGTATCAACCAAAAATTCGCTAAGCAGGTTATGCTTGCTTTGAAATAATATTAGATCAAAAATGAGGCAAATACTTATCACTTCCAGGCTTCTTTGCGATAATGACCACCACGTGTTTTGCAATACTTATTGGCGTTCCAATAATAATAATAATAATAATAAAATCACTAAAAAATATTTAAAATAAATTAAAGCACTAACAATGATAAAAAGATATTCAATTTCGCCTTGCATAAGAAAATGTTCTAATTTAATCTACTTCTATTGAAATAGCTTTTGTGTCCTATTAAGGTTTTTTGTGTTAAATATAATTGAATTTACTCTAGTTGTGTTTCATGCCTCTCTTGTTTCCTGGCACGTGTTCCGATTTATTACAACCATTTACAACCATAAGCAAAATAATCAGTTAAATATAACGTAGTCATTTTGTTATCAAATTTGTGGCACATATCTTAAACAATTAATAAATCCATGACTTGATATGTATTAGGTCCGTATCTATAGTCCGTACTTGAGCATGAGTCCCACTCAAGTCGTATATTTGCGAATATTTGGTTGTGTTTTCTGCATAAACCTTTATATAAAATACGCAACCAAATATTCGACTTAAGTCGATCTCAAGTTCAAGTACGGACTAGAGATACGAGCCTTAATAAATTAATTAGTATTAATTTCGTGGGATCAACTTAGACTCATTAGAGAACACACCTACGTATATTCCGATTCTAAATACATGCAAACTAAAGGAAGAGATGTGCAATATTCACAACAATATTGATGAAAATCTAATTATTTAGCAATATTTATCAATTATATCTATTGTAATAATTATTATTGACTTATAATTAGCACTTCAACGACTTTGGTTTGTTGAATCAAAAATCAAGAGTAGAAATGTCTTTTGTTAATGGGTTGAAGTCTTTAAGGTAAACCAACAACTCTTGATGTGTGCAACTGTAAGCAAGTGCTTTATTTATGTTTGGTCAAGGCTATTGCTGCATGGTAATCAGTATTATTGAAAAATAATTAGGCATCAAGAAGTATAATCACCATTTAAAAATTATTAAAGATCGGGCGGATGTGCACAAGCTAATTAGCTTTTAAATTATACTGGACCAATAGCTCGACTTATTGTTATTATTCTTATCTCTTGTCTCTATTATTTCTCGTAATTATTCAATAGTATCTGGTTGCGTTTTATAAACTACAGACTTGAAGTGACTCCATAAAAAAACCTAGAAGTGTTAGATCTGATGAGGCCATTTGATATGGCTTCTTCTTACAATCCACTGATTTTGATAGTGCATTTCTTACAAAAAAGTCTTCAGTTGTTAATTGTTTATAAGCTTGATTAAAATAGTTTTCATGTACTTATACTAGTAGTTATAGTAAAATACCATTAAGTGTTCTGCATAAGCATAAAACAAAAAAAAAAAGTACTTTTACTATCTTTCAAGTATTTATTAAAAAAATGTGAAAGAGGAAGTTCCTGTCGCGATAAAAAAGCAACCTGTTAAAATCGACCTCCTAAAAGTTCACAGCAAGTGCTAGATGTATTGTATTGAATAGTAACAAATGAAAAAAGTACGTAAATCTTTGAAAGATACAAAAGGTGCAAGATACGAATGTCGAAAAATGCATAATATTGATTTTGAAAATATCTCCACATAAATCTGGAAATTCTGAAACTTGGAAATATGGGATTATTTAACAGGTAGTGAAAAAGTGAATAGAATCTGAGAGTAAAGAAATAAAAAGTACGGAAAAGTGAAAACTATATCGTCAAAATCGTCTCAGATAAGAAATACTAGGTGTCAGAGATAGTATTCCACGAGGACTTTAGTGTAGGATTTGATTATCTGGAGCTTACACCTGTAGTTTATTTAATGATAAAAATGCCTCGAATGTCGAACGATGCATAATATAGGTTTCGAAAATGTCTCCACATAAATCTGGAAATTCTGAAACTTAGAAATATTTTTCTCGGTAACTTCAACATGGGATTATCTAACAGGTAGTGAAAAAGTGAATTGAAACTGAGAGTGAAGAAATAAAAAGTAACGAAAAGTGAAAACTATATCGTCAAAATCGTCTCAGATAAGAAATACTGCGTGTCAGAGATAGTTTTCCACGAGGACTTCAGTATAGGATTTTATTATCTGGACCTTACACCTGTAGTTTATCTAATGCTATGTTAATGTGCATTAAATTACATCCTTGCAATCTCAACTAAGAAATATTGTTCTCCAAAAAAAAAGTTAAGTAATGTACTATTTTTATGCATCTCCAAGTACCTAGTACGAAGGTCCAACAAAAACTAAAGAAAAAAGTATTATTTGTTATTAAAGAAAATGATGAAATAATGAAAATTATGTCATTGTGTCATTATGTCATATCATATTTTATGTATCCCTAACGCATGCAAACAATTTTCAAATTGTAATGCACTTGTAAATAAATATAAAGGCGGAAAGACCCCATATGGGGTCGATAGCCCAATAAAGATCGATTATATATATATATATATATATATATATATATATATATATATATATATATATATATATATATACAGTATGTCCCCGGATTGAGTTTACAAGAGAAAAAACTTTTTTTTCTTTTATTTTACGCCAAAACTGCAAAGGAATAAGATTTTTTGCTTGTCCTGAAACCAGCAAATCTCTAATTAAAACTTAATTATTGTGACTCAGTGGAAAGAAAAGTTCATTTTTCTTTTGATTTCGGACTTTCTCTGCTTTTTAAATCCCATCACATTGGCCGTTTTATTATTTTGACGATGTCACTTTGACAAATGAGTTTACGCAAGTTAAATAACAAAAATGTTTGTGAAAAACATAATTTATCTATCATCGCGTTATCTAGCAGTCTTTTTAACAAATGACAAATAATCATATTTGACAGTTGTTATTGAAAAGCAACGAGCTGCATTACTAATAGAAGTACTAAATGTATTCACGTTGGCGGTGGAATTTTTGAACAAAACAAAGTAAAATTGATTTAACAACAATCAGTTTTAACTTAAATTGATATTATTAAAAATCAACAATGTCTCAGTATCTATTACCGATTGGATATATGCTCATATGACATGTTTTACTTAGAATCATCCATACTACAACTTCCTGAAATATTTGTAGTTCCTCCTAAAACACCCTGTATATTATTATTATTATTTCTAAAGAGTTGTATCTATAATTAACAGTTATATAAATTATATGTAGTAGGGTTTTGGAGTACTTACTGGCATTTGTATACAATATCAATTATGTCTTTATTTTTGTCCTTTACTCATTAAAATAAGTTGTTCTACTTAACTAGTTTCGGCTTTGTTTAAAATTTAAGCAATCTTCGGAGGTTTTCATTTCTAAAAATATTACAAGTGAGATGCGTGTTATAAGAGAAGTTGATTAAAACTATATAATGTGTGAATTCATTAGTGTGAGGTCGTATATGTGTTTAGTATATAGTTAACATAGGTAGTTGTTTTTTGTTTTTATTAATTACGCCTTAAGTTAGGTTATTATTAATTTTCTTAAGATAACGACTGGTAAGGAACAGCTTGATCAATACGAGGCGTGTGTGGTCGGGCGTTGATACTCAGCTCTTGAATACGACAGATATGAATTTATTTGACATTAAAAATTGTCAAGATAACAGCTGTGGCTATGATGTTGCTATGAGAATTTTTAACTATCAAATTAAAAATAAAAATTAATATGTAAACTTAGTGGACAGAACATGTTTGTATGCAATTTGGGAATAAACCTCAATAATTCCTCAGCCGAAAATTCATTCGCTCCCTACGGTCGCTCAGGTATAAGGTTCATCTTCGGGATTAAAACCGGGATTATTCCCTTAATACACAAAAAACTATTATATCTCAAAAACTACAAGTCATAGAAAAAAAGATTTTATAAAAAAATTATAGATTTTCAAAATGTCTATTCACCTTTCATCACAATAGTGACAAGTTTGTCATAGAGCTTATAAAACATTATGTTAATAGAATATTTATGATAGGATGTAGATTATCATGTTTGATATTTATTATTTCTTAAATGCGGGATATAAATTATTATAAGTATAATTTAATAAGTATAATTGTTTCTTATGGGTATGATAATTTTAATACATATAATTTGGAGTTCATATTTATACTACATGATATTTTGGTTTACATGCTTGCTTCTACTTTAAACGCAGCAAATAAATAAGAAGCGTAATTGGTGACGTGGCTCACAAGGACGGTAATACTCCGCAATCACACAATTAAATAGTCGTTATGTATATTCCGACCAATTCATGGACTTTTTCGCCATTCATAATCCAGCAAAAACGCGGTCCAATTAAGCAATTTCAGAAAATTCTGTTTCGCTTCCTTATTCAACGTGACATCGTTCATCTAATTGAATCTCGCGGCCCGCCTTGAATGCAAATCGTGGCAATTGCCGTAAGAAAATTAAACGTAAGTTTTCTTATCTCCGTTGTCATCTGCCATCGAACGAGCGTAGGCGTTGTGCACAAAAACGCCAAGACTTTATGCTTTCACGAATCAATACCCGGACGTGTACAATTTTAGTTGCCACGCATGAATACACATGAAAACGTTAATGCCATAATCGATAGTGTTTATTTATCGAGCACGGTGCCTATCGGAACTGGGTCATAGATGGTAACGCTCTGCGCTTTTTACGATATTCAATAATTCCATTGGTATCGGGCTGGCGTGAAGATATTGCTTCCTGCCCATTGTTCCTGCAGATTAATAAGCGAACGTTCCGTTCGGCCAATGGAATTATTTATTGAAATTAATCGGGAACGCAATGCATATCAAATAGGTGGATTGGTTTTATGTGCTCTATTATTTATGGTTGTGCTATATAAACACGTAGATTGTTGTCTGTGTACTTGTATGTACTACTTATCTTATTTAATATTTGATAATACAGACGTCTAGTAACGCAAGAACATATCTGTACAGAATGCAATTTGATTAATATAACTTATACGTAGTATGCATGCACTTGAATTTTCCTATAATCAGGTTAGCTGCTTCGACTTACAAATGCTAATACTAATGCATTTATCGGATATAGATCACTTGCAAATAAGTTTACAATAGGAAATTAACGATGCTTCATTCAGAAACTAGAACAAAGGACTAACTACGCTTCATGCAGGCACATCAAAAGTTCCAAGAGAAATTGCGTTCCCGACATTAGAACGAAATATTACAAAATATAACTACACAAGCTACCTACAAAAATCAAACATCTAAGGAATTAATATTCACTTTTCTTGGTTTCAACATTTTGGATTTAAGCTGCTGCTTGACACTGACATTTTTGTAATTCCTCCCATAAAAATTACACAGGCCAATAAAAACATGGTTTCAAAAACCTTATTAAATCTTGATAGCTGATTTTTATAGTTTTTTGGATGCTAAATCCGTATCTGAACTCTGATCGTTTCTATCAGTTTAGTCGCAATTTGACCTAGTAAGATATGGCAAAATAAGTAAAATATGCAATAAATATGAAAAGTAAACGACTTTTAAAATACCAACAGAACTTTATTTAAACATAGAAGATGGCTTTAACACAAAACACACAAAAAGAAAGAATTGATCAAGGAATAACACTTGTAAGTTTGTCTACATACTTTACCAAAACAGAAGATATTAATATCTTATGTATCATAGATACATCAGATATTAATATCTTATGTATCATAGATACATCGCATTAGCAACTGAAGGTAGAAGACGAACAATGCTTACTTTGCTTCAACATCAATCGACTATACAGATATTGCAATTCGGCATAGGTTTCTGAACATTATTACCTTAACCTATACAGCTTGATGGTAAAACCTAAAAAAAATACTAACCTAACCCAAAAAACCTAAAAAATAAAACCTAACTCATAAACTTAAAAAATCGCCAATTGTCACTAGAGGAGTCGTATCAACAAGACAGATTTTCTCTTCTGCTCATCAAGTTGCACTTATGAGGATTTGGTGACATTATGATGGTACATCTCTACAGCTAATCCCCATGATCTGCCCTAACCAGTCTAACAGTCGTGGAGGCATCACACCATCAATTAATTTATTTGATCTACCAAACGCATCGATGATCTTCCACTTGGCATTTTATTTTCTTCGCTTCGATCATTAACCTTTTCAAACTGTCTTCTACTGCACGTCTTGTTGTATGTCCAAAAGTATAATACTTCTTTTTGTGAGCATTTAATCCATATTGTACCAGTTAGTATTGTTTAATACAGGGTATTTCAGAAGGAAATGCAAATACTTTGGGAAATTATAAAAAAAATAATACATAAATATACACATATAAATAATAAATAAGAAAAGAAAAAAATTCTAATACACCGAGGTCCGATACTCAATGGTTCTCGAGGTTAGGTTAGGTTAGGTATTGAATTTTGTAATCTTTAGTTACACCCCAATTAATCGTAATTGACAGTTGTAACCATTGATTAACGATGGAACACATGCTCATATGACATTTTAAACTTAGAATCATCCATACTACAACTTCCCAAAATATTTGCACTTCCTGCAGTAATTTTTTCTATTCATTTTTAGCAGCTTAGCAGCTATTGATTCATTTCACGTACCTTCACACATATCGCAGTCTGAAAACAAATTATAATAATAATAATAATACTTTACTGGTGCTAGTACATACAGAAAGTTTACATAAGTCAGTGCTTAGAATATGCCACAAAATCGCATGCTTCCCCATTGCCTTGACTCGGACTTGAATCAGTCGTGCAATTATTGTTACAAGTCACGCGATCTATAGTGTAAGACTGATATATCAATCAATTTCCCATTTGATCTCAAAGTTTGAACGATGGTCATCCCAAATCACTTACAATTTTTATTTATTATCTTGATCATTTTAAAGGTTGTAATAATGTATTACTATTTGTTTTGATATTTCAAGTATGATTTTGATCCGCATTTGCTAATCTTTTTGATAAGAAAGTGAGTCTCATGAGATTACATTTTATTTTTAGATTATTATTAGAAACTTTGTGTATAACATTCATGAATATTACATTTAAGTAAATTAGTCACGGGCAAAGTCCGAATATGAGTAGGTAAATCTGCAAAAGTTCAACAGCCCTAATTAAGTAAATTAATAATTAATAGTTTTTTTTATTGTTGTTATTCTAATTGTTTTGTTAGTTTACTTACACACGAATTGCCAATGCAAGAATACCAGGCAAGATCTTTAAATGTGTGCAAAAGAATAGTTTAGGTTAGTTTAGGATTTTAGGTTTAGGATATTCTTGGAAGATTTGAGTGTATTGTGCCCAAAATATTTGTTGTGACTAATAATTAATAATAATAATTCACTTTTGTTCTGTAAGACCTTGCGGTATAGATTGTGTCAATACATAGTGTAAATATAGTACATTAAATAAGATCAAAACAATTATGAGGGTATACATATAATAAATTCTTTATGCTCTATACATTGAGAAAAATTCACAAAATTATTTATTATTATTTATTTGTTAGTTAATACACATATACAAATTGATCCCCAGGTTAATTGATATATTCGCCAATCGAATAATAACCTCTCCCCAAGACACAAGTTTTAAGGTCAATGTTGAAGCTGTACAGTGTTGGACATTTAGTCTTTCTGTAAGAAGTTTTTGGAAATATATAATACTTAGGTATTTGCCAATTTTTGGCTAATAGCACTTCTAAGTATTGCGGCTCTGAAGTTCTCAATTATATTTAAGCATGTGCTTGATTTTTTGAAACCTGACTTGTTTGGGCAGATGATAAGTTGATTGTATTGTATTCGTATACCGCTTGTAATAATTTTGACCAGTGCAAAACTGTAAGTTGCAGACACCAATAAATTATTATTATTATTATTATAGATCGTCAAGTTAGATTAGGTCACGTCAGTTCAGGTTAGTTCAGGTTATACAAATAACTTCCGTTATTTGTATAAAATGCATATAAAATTTAAAAATGCGGTACGCAATGGGTTCATTTCATCACTAGTGCGATAATGAAGTATTTTGCGTGGAGATTAATTACAAATTTATTGTTAATATTAAAAATTGATTAATACCAAGGTTGAAGCAGTGCGATTATTATATATTTAATTTGACTAATTTTATTTAATGACTATTTCTTGCATTGGCACTACAACTCTAAGTTTGGGCTTCTGCATCTCCACTCATCATTTCCTTGCTTGGCAACTCTCCTCCATTGCTTTACTCGCAGGATCGTAAGACATTGTTCTACGCCATTGTTCTACTCCTATTGCTGATTACCGGTGATCTACTGAACTTGGGCATTTCGCCTCTATGGATTTCGCTGCATCCATATCGCTACTATCAATGCCATTGATAGTGACACAACTGAAAAATTGTAAACTTTAGAAGAGGAGTGTTTCAAGTTTTATACTGTTGAAAGTATCAAATGCAGACCTTGTTAATAATGATTATTTATTAGTGCAATAGTATATTGTAATAAGAGTGCGGAAAGGGCTTCATTGCAAAACGAGTATGAAAGTTGGAGCACGAGCGCCAGCGAGTGCTCCATTCATACGAGTTTTGCAATGGCCATTTCTGCACGAGTGTTACATACTATTTTTTCTACGAAAGTGTAGAAAACTAAAGATTAATGTAAATTTAATCATTAATTTAAAATAAATGTCATTGTCATTAATTTAAACGTCAGAAAATTTATAAATCGCTTGTCACCAAATCGAGACTCGAAATTTATACATTAATACTGGAAGTAGAAGAATATCAATAATGGATTCCGATAGTGACGATATAACAAACACTCCGCCGGAACTTGCGGCCATTGCATCCACAGTTTCGTCCGATTTATTGCCTCAAAAATCAAAAGAGAGGTATTGGAGTGCGGAAAGTACTTTCTGCACTCCTTGTAACAAATACCAACTTTCAAGGTTAAATTTTATGACAGAAAACGTGTCTTTCAACACTTTCGTAGAAAAAAATAATTAGTAAATATATTATTGAGTTTATTCAGCTTTTGCAACAAAATACACTTTTTATTCGATTGCATCATAAGCTAGTATTTTTCGGTATGAAAATCTGGACGAAAACGCCATCATTTTGTTAAAGACTATGGTTGCTAGGTAACGGCTCTTTCGTCCTAAGCCGAAAAATATCTTCGGCAGCAAAAATAAAAAAAGTCAATAGTTGATTAATTTATGCCATAGCATGGCTCTTACCATAGAATAGTGAGATTATACAGTCGAAGATTTCATTTGTTGAAACAAATTTGAGAAATATGCCAGTAAAACATTCTCGGAGAGAGTTGGAATAATATTTTCTTCGCGATATGTTTTAAATCTTTGATATGCCCTTTCATAAACTTCTTTTGATTTTTGCGGAAGCAACCTTGATTTGCGGCGTCTCCCATCTTAGGAGGAGTACACATTAACTTGTCTTCACTCGACATTTTAAAAGGATTTTAATATTTCCGTTGTTATTTTGAAGTTTGTAAAGTTCTTGCAATCTATTAAAAAAATATGTATGATACACGGACGACAAGCATATTTCGAACTCATTGCTGTTGCTGGACTCAGCGTTGCCTCGTGCAGCAATTTCAAGCAAATCGTCAGAAATATTTCATTTTTCGTCCTTATAACATGAAATACTATTTTGCAATAAAAGCAAATTTGAGATTTTTGCAACAAAATACACTGATTTGCATTAAAGATAAATTTGGGATTTTCGGAGTTCTGTCCACTATCAATGCCAAGCAGCGATATAGGAAATTATAGTTAATTAGAATTTACCTGACATTGACATTTGTTAACTAATGGGCTTGCTCTTGCCAAGAGTTGCTACGCTTTTCAAGGTAACAAAGTTGAGAACTTGGCTGCATTATCGTATTTTATAATTCAAACATAAACAATGCATGCAAAAACCTAAAGCCAGAAAAATAATCTTATGGGGAATAAATTAACCTAACCTAACCTAACCTAACCTACCCTACCCTAACATAAATAGCATAATATAAATAATCCTGTTCGAGTAAAAATGTTAAAACATAATTGTTCCCATTATTTTTTTTCCGTCATTTTGAGCCAATAATTGCGTTAGCACTATGTATTCAATATAAGTCCATTATTTAACGGTGCTGATGATACTTTGGGAACCCACAAGTACTAATTATGCAGCGTGCCTTAAAAAGAATTAAATCTAGTTACCTGTGAAATTTGTATGCACGTAAATCTGTATGTGCCACTCGATTGTTATTGGTGCTTTATTATCCTAGAACTGTCATTCATTAACTATCAAATTATGTTAGAGTTGAGTTTTAGAGTTTTTAGTTTTAGAGTAGAATTATGTCGAGTTTTAAATGTGTTTAGATACATTCTGATTAAGTAGGTTTGAAGAAGTAGTTAGCACTATCAGGTAATGAAGAACTCAGTCTTTAATTTACATGGACTTGTTTCGACCTGGGGGTCATCATCAGCAGAGTTCAAATCTTTTATTAAAGGAATATATGAGGATATATGAAATATTTCCTTTAATAAAAGATTTGGGCTTGGTTGATGATGACCCCCAGGTCGAAACTAGTCCATGTAAATTAAAGACTGAGTTCTTCATTACCTGATAGTGCTAACTACTCTTCAAATATGTTATAGAGGTTATGTTATTCTACCGCATACTAGATAACACCATTGGCGAGAGCGGCCCATATTATTATGCATGGAAAATTCAAAGTAGACTAGATATAATTCTTTGTCATGTTGTATTTGTCTCCCAAACAGATGATATTTTTTCATTATTGAGTCATTATTGTCATTATTATTGAGTCAGGCTATTAGTCGGAGCCTTAACTTACTGCGCTCCACGTGAGCTTCGTCGTAGTGTTAATGCACGGCATTATGATAATTGAAGCCTCATTCAAGAATAAAGTTTTGCGACGAAAAATAAATTTCGTTTCTACATTATGTTCATGTAAAAAAATAAATAACGCATTAACTGAGTCTCGGGAGTGTATTGCTTGTTTTCACTGCGAACAGCGTCGTCCAACTTTGGTTATTGCTGCTTTTTAGAGGAAATCCCCAGGAATAACTGCAGGTCGACTCGAGCAAGTGCCATAGTCACTCGCCCAGCAGGACGCGCACTTAAATTCAGGCAAAAAGTTTGGATATTTCAGCCCCTGCTTTCCAAATAAAAAGTCTGCAGGCATATTTTTTTGTACTAATAAAAATCGGGGTTTAATTTTCTGCAATTCCTACATATGAGTCGTATAGAATCAAAACTCACAATATCCAAATACTGAAATGTTGGGAATTAACCATTCATGGGAAAACCATCAAAACTAGGCACAAAAATTAAGTTATAAACAGTAACCTTCGTAAAAA
Organism: Othius punctulatus; assembly: GCA_951805005.1. Classification (NCBI taxonomy): domain Eukaryota; kingdom Metazoa; phylum Arthropoda; class Insecta; order Coleoptera; family Staphylinidae; genus Othius; species Othius punctulatus. Next base: position 44,864,389 of record OX638141.1, on the reverse strand, counting down.
TGTCTTCATGTGAGGTTGACAGCCATACGATGGCTTGTGAAAAGTAACAATATCCAATGGAAAATGTTAGTTTTGACTCCAAACATCTACTTCTGATAAAATTTTACCCAGGATATAGTGAGTTTGGACTTGAACCGACGCCATATTTGATTTCAGAGCAAAATTTCAAATAATAAACTACTGCTAACTCGATTTCGATGATTTTGGATATTGTGAGTTTTGATTCGATACGACTCATATATGACTGAACCAGAACAACAGTAAATTGGACACATTTAGGTATCAATCTCTAAGGCAGTGCTTTCATCTAATGATAAACTCATTGCACGAAACTGCAATGAATTTATAGGAAAGAAGAATCAGCAATATTTAGTAGTAGTTAGTTGTTGGCAGCAATAGTAGATATCGTATCTTATAATCTTACTTTATGTTAGACTGCAATATTATTATACGGTTTATGACATACTCTAGAATCCTTAAAGTGGTACTTTATTCTACAAGTACTATAATGGAAAAGTCAATTCGAAAGACCTTTCTGTCAAATAAATTAAATATCTAACTTCAATCATAAGTACATTTTTGTTATTACGCCATGTTTATAATCTGCATATGCACATTCGTAGAGGTATTTTGATTTGGCTAGCAGCTATCCTATTTTATATTCTATTTTAAAATATGTACGTTGTATAATTTTTGAATTAGCATATTAGATAGTATATATTTTTGGGATTAGACATCCTCTTGTTTGTGGTAATTGCATATAATTAAATCTGTGCAATTTGCATAGCTACTACTTTCTTTCTTCGCGTGAAAGATAATGGAGCTACCGAACGTATCCGCATCAATCTCCACCGGTTTTTGCCCGAGCTGCTGACTCCGTGCCTAATCAAATTGAGAAATTGTGTTCCAGTTTACATAACGTTCGGATAACCATTTCTGCCAGTTAACTTGCGAGCAAAAGCATGACGAATAAACAGGAGCGTGTCCAACTGCGCTGTCGTAAGAATGAACTGCACTAAATTGATATTTAATGCCCCGGAATCTAGCAGCGGTGGAGGATCGGGGCCCCGAAACACAGAGGCGTATTCTGCGAAAGACGGCGGACAAACAGCTCTAAAAATACGAAGCAAATATCACATTTTGCGGCTTCTAATAGAAAGATGTGGAGCAAACAGGTCTGAACGTCGGACACGCGAGATATAAATAGCATTTATTCCGCGTGCTTTTTATTACGACACTTTTGTTTTTCGCCCAGACACACGGCCAACTTCTTCTGTTGACGTTCCACGTTTCGACCTATTTCAAATTGAATAACAATGCCGTGATCCGTGACGTCTGCTTTTTAACAAGCCATATAATCAACAATAAAGAGAAATTCAACATACAATTCGAGATGTACTTCTTGGCCAAAACATTTTCTTATCAAACTTTTGTTAACAGCATACCTACAAGGATGAGCAGAAATAAATACAAAAGTAAGAATAGACCTACAAATTCTGACAAAATTTTTGCTCCAAACTTTCTAATGAAAGAGTACATTCTTTAAGAATTATATGGCATATGAAGAAAGTAAAAAGTATCTATTTACGAAATTTCTCATCTGAAGTCTTGCTGGCAACGCGGCAACATTTGCTAGCAGTATTGGATCTCTCGTTAAACCGCCATAACATTCAAAATTATCTATTTCCAAAATGTCTCATCTGAACTCTGCTAGCAATGCGAAAATTTGCTAGCACCATTCGGTCACTGGTTAAACCGCCATAAGCTCGAAAAGCAATGCTCGCTTTCGCGTGCATACACACAAGTTCTGATAGATGAAGCACCAGCTGCTTGGCAGTACATCAAACCTATAATTGAATTCAGAAATTAACATTCTCACGCATGCCATTGTAGCTAGACGCTCCCCGCTTGTACTCGATTAGAAAATGTGGCGTTTATTGGATGGTTTTCAATGGCACCTTGTTTATATATAATCCAATTCATTAAACTTCGCCTTCACTTCTCGCCAGTGCATTGGGGCTCTCGCACTCTTCTAAATATAAAGGCTGAAGCTTTCTTGAAATTAAGGCTCTCCAATAGAGACGCTTCAATGGATACATGGGCTTATAAATAGCGGCCGGGGATAAATATTTCGGAATACTAAAACGTAATGAATTTCAAGCCGCGTTTTGACAAAACAAACAAGCGATGAGCTCTCGTGTTGATTTTGGAAACCGTCGAAGATTCGCTCGAAGCACGGAGTAAACATCTGCGATTAAAATAAGTGGAATTGGAAACAATTGGGCGTGAAATTTATTTATTTATTTATACAAAAACTAGAAGCCGCTTGTTATTTATACATGCGTTGCACAGATATACACAATTTTACAAATTTAAACTTGCATGCAATTAGATCGGTTTATTTAAATTTTGACATTTTGGACATTTTGATGGAATTTGAATATATAAAAATTAGAAGCAAATTAAATTTTTCAGTCTTTTTGTATTTCAAATGATCAAATATTGTTAGAACATTAAAAATATATAAAATATTGGCTACAATTTTTGAATTTTTTAGCATATTATAATTTAATTTCGAATATAATCTTGACAAATGATTCAAAATGAAGTACTGGTCTTTTTAAACCAAATCTTGTAAACCATTAAGGCAATCATAATCCACCAAGCAATCAAAATCTTAGACCACATATTTGAATTTTTGACATTTTTGAAGTCTTCCATTTTTAACAATTTTCATTGATTATTGGATAGAATCTTGACGAGCTATATAACCAATTTTTTGAGTTTTTGGCATTATTGGCAGTTCTTTTTGATGCTACCTTGAAATTTTTGACCATTTTCATTAAAATTTCAATGCAATATTCAAGAACTATTTAGGTAATTTCTCATGCTTTAACAATATCTAAAATTGAATTAATAACTTTGAAATTTCCTAAATATATAGTTTTCAAACATAATTGAAAACTCGTTTGACTTTGTATCGTAACAACCGTAATTTTCTAAAAAAAAAAAAAAACAGATCTATGTGAGATGAGTAATACATTTGAAAAGTGCAAATAAGATAAATATTCCGATGAGCGCAATTTTCGAGTAAAATTAATTATATCATAAATTGAATTGTAATTCAATTTATTAAATTACAATTAATCTAAAATAGTAATTAGAATATTTGCAATTAATTTTTTATTCCCTTCATCTTTCAAGTTCAATTTTTGAAAGAAAAATACTAAAATTTGATAATTAACTTAATACGGATATAAACAAATATGAACGTAAATAAAATAATAGCTTAAACTTAATTGTTGTGATCACTTCCTTTGAAAATAAAATCAAGTTGATATTTGCTAAGAAGATTAACAGTTGTTTAGTTGAGACTCGCGGTTTTCAAGAAAAAATAACTGTAAAAATTTTCAAAATATGTAATGTGCTTTGGAATAATAATTAAAGTAAAAAATACTTTAATTATTATTGGAAGTACAAATAAAATTTGTAAATGTGTAATTCAATTTATTGAATTACAATTAATCTAAAATAGTAATCAGAATATTTGCAATTATTTTTTATTCTCTTCATCTTTTAAGTTCACTTTTTGAAAGAAAAATACTAAAATTCGATAAATAACTCAATCAATTTATTGAATTACAATTAATCTAAAATAGTAATTAGAATATTAGCAATTATTTTTTTATTCTGTTCATCTTTTAAGTTCAATTTTTGAAAGAAAAATACTAAAATTTGATAAATAACTTAATACGGAAATAAACAAATATGAACGTAAATAAAATAATAGCTTAAACTTAATTGTTGTGATCACTGCCATTGAAAATAAAATCAAATTGAAATTTGTTAAGATTACCAGTGTTTTAATAATAATAATAATAATAATCTTTATTAATCTTACCAATAGGTTTACACAAGTCATGAAAAAAGAGGTATACAGTGTAATGTATAAATAATTGACTATCATAACATATGTGTAGATTCAACAATAAATATTGGTATAAATAAGTTACATAAAATCTATATAAAAAATATTATTTGTGGGTTCAAATAAATATTGACAAATCAGAAAATTGTAAAAGATATTGGAAACCGCGATTAAAGATGATACACGTTTTGTTAACAAACTCAGTTTTCAAGAAAAAATAACTGTCAAAATTTTCAAAATATATGTGTTTTGAAATAATAATTAATGAAAAAAATATTTAAATTATTATTGGAAGTACAAATATAAATACATATTCCGACGAACGCAATTTTACTATAACTAAACAAACTAAATATTGGCAAAAATTGTTGAATTTTAGAATTTTAAATTTATTTTCGAATATAATCTTTACATATGATTTAAAATAAATTAAAATATATAGGTATTTTTAAACAAAATCTTAAAAACCATTAAGAAAATTAAAGTCTCAGAGCACATATTTGCAATTTTTTGCCATTTTCATCTATTTTTGAATAGAATCTTGACAAATTATTTAAAAATAAAATAACTAAAACCTCCAGCTATGTGTTAGAATGCTTGCTATTTTTAGTATTGTTCATTGATGATAATTTTAGATAAAATCTTGACGGGCTACGTTTTTTTGAGTTTTTGGCATTGTTAGAAATTTTTATTGCATTTGGGCCTTGGAAGGTTAGACATTTTTCATTGATATTTCAACGCAATATTGAAGAACTATTTACGTAAATTCTCACGATTTAACTCTTTCTAATACTGAATTGATATCTTCCGAAAATAAAGTTTTGAAACATAAATAATTATTACATATTAATTATTAAAACTAGTTTGAATCTTTAATGTATCAATCAATCTTTTATAGAAAAACAAATCAAAGTGAGGTAAATAATAAATGCGGAAATCACAATAAAAAAAATCATGATTTTCGAGATAAGAATCTTAATTAATTGTTTTTGAAACTAAAATTGAAATTGTTAGAATATGTGTTATTAATTTTATATACTTTTCACTTCTTAGGTTTAATTATGAAAGAAAAATATAAAAATTTGATAATAACACTTAATATGGATATCAATCAATATGGATACAAATAAAATAATAGTTTGAATTTTACGGTAATCATCGCAGATTTAGAAAATAAAATCAAGTTAAAATATGCTAAGAAGGTTAACAGTTATATTTTTAACCACAGTTTTTAAGAAAAAAAAGAAAAAAATTCTATATATGTAATGAGCTTAGAAACAAAGAGTTTAGTCAAATAAAAATACTACATTTTTAGAAAATAAAATCAAGTTAAAAATTACTAAGAAAATTAGCAGTTATATTTTAACAACCACAGTTTTCAATAAAAAAAATGAAATTTTCTAAATATGTAATGAGCTTAGAAACAAATAGTTTAGACAAATAAAAATAGTATACTTCAGGACTTCTGAATACAAATAAAATAATAACTTGAATTTCACGCTAGTGATTGTAGTTTTCGTAAATAAGATGATTTTGCTTAAAAGATTAACAGTTATATTTTAACAATCACAGTTTTCAAGAAACAAAAACTCAATAAAACTCAAAGAAAATGTAATTTTCTAAATATGCTTGGAAATGTTTAGAAATATGTTAAGATATGTCTAGTTCGGAAACAAGATCTGAAAAAAATATTTAAATTCTTATTGAATGTGCAAATAGGTATACTTAGAGATATAGAGAGTAGATATATAGAAATATATATTCTACTAGACTTGAATTTTGAAAGACTGAATTTAAAAAAAATGGACATAGATTTCGACGGTTCAGATGTGATTGTTCCTTGTGGAGTTGTGTACCTCCTCTTGAAATTTGTTTGCAATGCCTATTTTCAAATGACAACATTTTAAGCTATTGGGTTATATTTTATTTTTTTTGTGAAAAAGTAATATTTTGCATTAATTTGTTAGAAAATTTCACCCCATCAATATAATATTTTAAAAATGTCCGATGTTAGTCTGTGTTAGAAACTGTTAGAAAATCTGAACAGCATGTGCTTAAAAAAAGTGAACTAAAAGATTTATTGTTTACTGTTGGGTACAATTTTATGAATCTATACTAGTATGTACTAATTATTTATTTTTTCTTTTCAGGTGAGTATCATCTTAATGCGAACGATTCTGCTTTGGAGAAATAGAATATAGAATGATATGTAAGTACACCGTTTCGGTGCTGCCAGAACAACCTAAAATCTTCAGTCAAACTTTTTTTTATTGGTCACTTCCTTTATTTATTCATTTATTTGTTCCTTTGTCTTTCTATCTTGCTGTGTAAGTAAGACGGTTTTACCTCCTTTAATGGGTTTAAAATCTCCAAAATCCAAAATAAAAAAAATCCAAATCTCAAAATATATTAGTGGAGGCAATCTTTAATGGGTTTAAAATCTCCACAATCCAAAATCCAAAAATTCTAAATCTCCAAATATATTAGTGGAGGTAATAGGCTTTTATTTTGTTGCCATAAAAAATGTCGGATTAATTTTAATGGAAGATTAGTACATTTTTTGACATTTTCGTATCCACAAAGAATAAACTAGTAATTATATAAAGTACTTACTGACTAACTAGTAATACTTAGTAGGTACTTAATAGTATTAGTACTAACTAGTGATAATAATAATAAACTAGTAATTGGAGAATGTACAACTGTGCCTAATATTTACTAGCGAACGTACTTTCATGATTAAATACAATTAGCGTGTACTAATAACTAGAGTAGTAATGGACTAAATAAGACAGCTTACTGTGATTGGATGCAAAGAGTATTAAATCCAAGAATTTTGGTAGCATCATTCAGTAATTAATCGATAAACAGACATAATGATGATGATGCTTAAAGAGAAATAACAAATTATCCTTTTTCACAACGACATTTATTTCTCTAAACGTACATTTCAACCACTACGTGGTTATCTTCAGTAGAGAAATAAATGTCGTTGTGAAAAAGGATAATTTGTTATTTTTCTTTAAGTGTTAATTTTTCACAAGCTCCAACCGATTATTTTTAATGATGATGATGAAGAAGAAGAAGAAATAAACTAGACTGATAATCCTTTGAGAGAGAGTAAATGAGAGAGAGTGTGAGAGAGAGAGACCTTTTTTATTACTATTGACCTTCAGACTTTCTTTCTGCCTCCAAAATTTGATTTTGTGTGATGTAAAGAATTCACGCAAAATTTGATTACAATTATAAATATCAATAATAGAATTAATAACATCACAGTTATTATAGTTTTATGCAGGTATACAATAATTGAAATGGTGCAAATGTTCTTTTAATTGAAGCAATATATTTAATTCACCGTAATTGCCGTATTTGCAAAGTGTGACTGACCTACAGAGCTATATCAAAAACGGTTAATTACATGTGCCAATTCGCAATGAACATTCAGAATCCTTTAATTGCTGCTATGCGCATTGACTGTTCAACAATTGCGGCTTCAATAATCGGACGCCAATTAATAATACACATCCAATATTCCGATTTCGGGATTTATGTGTACACTGGGGCTTCATCGAATCAAGCGAAGCCGCATTAAACCGATGCCGACCGATAATCAATTGGAATGGTCCTTTTTTTTAATTGAACTGAATTGTATTGCATATACTTATATTTTATTTATTGTTTATATATGAAGTCGACAAAGCAATGCAATGAAAAAGCAACTTCAAAGTTATTGCGATGTAATAAAAAAATTAAGTGTGTGTCAGATTTGAGACTAGGAAGAGAAATGAAATAAATAACTGACTTCTATCAACAGCAAACTAAAGATTGTTTATAGCATTTAGTTTATAATCAGCAATAGTACCGAGGTATCCATTCAAAGTGAGATTGTAATTTAGGTTGGAAACCTGCAGTAATTCGCATCTTTGCAAGTCAAAAATGATGTAGAGAAGTTAGTGTTTATTATATGTTTATCCACGGTTATTCACAAAGTTTTTACTTTTAACACTGAAAATGTCAAATGTCGGTTCATTCAAGTCGTGGCTATTAATAAACATCGACTGTTTAAACTTGTATCTTAAATAACTATTATTATACCGAACGATCATTTAAATTTTAGCTCTAGTTATCGATGGAAATTCTCACAGCCAATAAGATGATCTTAAAGGCAAATCTACAAAAATGTGGCAATTATCCATAAAAACATAAATTGGCCATTGGTAATTAAATAATAAAAAATACTTTTTCATACTAGAAGAGGTATGAAAAGTTATTGTTGTATTTTTCAACAACAATAACTTTTCATACCTTTTCTAGTATGAAAAAGTTGCAAATCGTTTAATTTTGTTTTTCATTTATAACGTCCACTTGCTACATTTCTTTTATTGGTGGAATTAATGCTTATAGACTTTCATCAAATTCTCAAATTCGAAAACGATAGTAGCATGAGAAAACTGCAGACATATCTTGTGAAATTACGTCTCAGAATTTCAGTATTTCAGTACAACGGAACTAACAAAATTTAACGTTCTGTATCTTCAAATAGCACATTTTTATTGGTTTTGTTGATCTGGTCTGTGTCTGTTTGATACTGGTGAAAGGATCTGGACGAGGCGGACACAAACGTTGGAATTTCCTGATATTTGGCATCTGAGTGTGTCTCGAAAATAAACTGTAAACAAAAATTGAGCGTATTTGCTGGTAATTGAGGGGGCACACATTTTATTTAGTCTCGCCGGTTTACGATTCCTCGTTTCCGAATTGCTTGTGGATCAATTAAAACGATGACATAAATGTGGCTAAAAATAATCCGTCTGCGATTCCCATGTGGAAGCTGATCGATGACGTTTTTGGGTTAAGTGTTTACGGTTGAAGACATCTGCACCTTTTGCCATCCAAATGTCTTACTTCTCTGCTGCTGCAACACATAAAATTAAGCACTTTTAAGCAGGATTGTAATAATAGATGTTATATTTACATTGTTTGCGATTTCCCTGTGGAAGTAGCACAGCGAGATTTTTAGGTTAGTTGTTTATGTTTGAAGGCACGTTTTCTCATATTTCCTCATATTTAAGGAGCATCCATGCAAAACCACATATGTATGCTAAAAAAAGCTTGTGTTTTTTGACTTTCACTCTTCGTAGCTTAGCTATTGCTTGGAGGATTGAAGTTTCCTATGGGATATACTACAGGACAAGATATTTTTGCGCAGATCTGTTATCAAATTCAAATATAATTCAGGAAATCCTACAAGAAACAACCATTAACTCAGTAGGATCATATTATGGAAATGTGTGCGTTTGCGTGGGCACTCCTCATGTGTCATCAAATTTTGTATTTTTAAGTGGGATTTTAAAGATAGATGTTATATTTACATTTTTAAACTGTTGTTTGGGATGTCCATGTGGAAGTACCTCAGTGAAATATTTAAGTTGGTTGTTGATGGATGTTGATTGCACTTGCTCTGTTTGACTCATAAAATTCTTACTATGGTATGATGACGCCTTCTTTATGATAGTTGTTCTGCGAGATTTTACGCAGTTGCTTATAGTTATGGCGCACTAATTTCCACCATTTTTTTTTATTTGTCCTCTTCTGAAATCTAATGAAGTATTTTATGCGGAATATAAATTATAGATGATATGTTTCCATTGTTTAAACTGTATTACGAAATAAGCGAGATTGTTATATGGGCAGGAATGTAATTTGGATAAGAACTCTATCCTATGTAATGTTTTGACTAACATTGTGCCGAATAAATCTAGAAGAAATTATAATTAAAATAAAATTATGCAAACCATTATTAAAATCGTCATTAAGCGTTAAAAAGTAAACTTTTTTTTTCTGGATTCCATTCAAAACAATTGCCAACAAAATTTCTCCAGATTTGGTATTTCGACTTCATGCGTTTTGCTAACGCTATTCTCCATCATCATGCTCATATGATATCATCTGATGCGCATTCGCCTAGCTAGCTATTGTCATTGATCTTCCATTACATTACAAATAGATTATTGATTGATTATTATACCTGTCATATTTTTCTCGGATTAAGGAAATATAAATTTTATTTAGGTCTAGGTTTATGTGTGTACGTGACCGATTGTGATCTCCTTAAACAGATGTTTTTATCATGCCATTATTAGTAATACATACCATTAATGATCATTCAGTGAAGCAAAGATGCATAATTAGATAAGGAATTACTATTATTAATATCATTGTATATGAAATATGACATAGATTTTCATCATAATATTGATTATTTATTTTATCTACAATTTGCACGATGCAAGATAACATGTGAAAAGATATCCATCATTCGAGAGAACAGCGGATATGATCAATCTGCTAAAATTAATGGGTAAAATGAAGCATCTTGCTATTTATACATAATAAGTAAAAGCAATTGACTGTTTATACAAACCTAACTTAATATATAGTATGTATATATTGTATAGTATATATAAAAATTAGAATTTATATACATACATAGCCGTGTTTAAATAGCCACATCCTACAACTAAAACAAAACATTAGTTATTATTGTTTATTTTCATTTCAACCTTCTTTATTATTGGTATGATTATTATCTTCTATAAAGAAGAAATAGGATGTGGTTAAATAATAACCCTACAAATAAAGAACAATTTATCTCATATCGATGTGAAATATGAACGGAATATGAAATGTATCGATATTAATTGTTGCTCATTAGAGACACTTATTCTAATAAACATTATCCATTATAAGTAAGCCCATCCTTACATCTGTAGCAATAATTTTAGTTACTGCAGGTGTTAGTAAGTAAGTCTAGATATAACATTGTGAAGCAAATAGGTAGTCACACCATGACAAACGTTCATTAAATAAACAAAGAACAATTTATCTCATATCGATGTGAAATATGAAAGGAATATGAAATGCATCGATATTAATTGTTACTCATTAGAGATACTTATTCTAATAAACAGTATCCCTTATAAGTAAGCCCATCCTTACATCTGTAGCAATAATTATAGCTACTGCAGGTGTGAGTAAGTAGTGCCTAGGTATAACATTGTGAAGCAAATAGGTAGTCACGCCATAACAAACGTTCATTATTCCTCGTATTAACTTTTAGAAAACATTGCGATTTAAATACATCCCTGGTGAACAAATTTCCTCGATTTAAAAATAAGGCGTGATTTATTTCACCGTTACGCGTCTCATAATTTTTATTTTTATTGTCACTTACTCATGCAATGTTCAAGTGCCAACAACCACAAACAATTTTTTCCTCTTAATTTATACTAATGGATACAAGCAACAAGAAGAGTGTAACAATAATAATAACAATGATAATCAACCTTTTAACCCTAAGTCTACCTTTTAATAACAATCCTACAAATACCTCATTACAATAATAAGTAAACCTAAGAATAATAATAATGATAATCCTACTAATGCTCCACACCTACTCATGCAATTCAAGTGCCAACAATCACATATCCAGATATATTTAAATAATGACAAATTACAATAATAACATAACTGCAATAATAATGATAATAATCGCCAAATAGTAAAATAAGTAAACATAATAATAATGATAATCCTAATCATTTTCCATCGGTATAATAAATAACCTAACAGTTACATATAACACATTAAGAAATATAAAACAGTCACATTTGAATTTCAGCATTACAAATTATTATTCTGAATCACAAAATATTCTAACAAATAAATTATGCTAATAAGATTGGCGATTAAACAAAAATGTGGCAGAAACCAATTACTCTAGGGATGGAGGAGCATTGGATAATTATTATCACCTACACAAAAGGGTAGATGATATCACAAATAATGACATTTGAACAATTCTCGTTAATTAGACTGTATGAATCGGTGGTTAATACTTTAAATGAATATCTTTAAATTAGTATAAATAAAGCAGTTGGTTAAGTTTCACACTTTTTTTTTTAATTAGAAAAACTCTACAATTATTTCGGTCTCACGGCCATTATCAAGAGACAAATAAAACTTAGTTAAAAGTTTGATTTGTCTCTTGATAATGGTCGTCAGACCGAAACAATTGTAGATTTTTTCTATTAATAATTTGTGAAACTTAACCAAGTGCTTTATTTATACTAATTCTAGTTAAATTATTTGCTTGTATCCTAGGAAACAATTCAGCAACCAACGCTGCAAAACATATTTGATTTGCATCTTAAACAGTGTCATGTATTAGTATCCAGCATTACAATTGACACCATTTTCTTGAACGCTCTGTATAATTGTATTTTAATTTTTTTTAAATTATTTTTTAAACTTTTCTTTATCTAATTATATTTTCTTTAGATATATTCATTATGGCTTTAACTGCAAGTCAAACGTTTCCATTTCATTCCATTTCTGAGTATTGTTTTCATTTAACTTGATTCTGTATCATATAATACCTACGATATTACGGCTATTATTGTTAATAAAACATCAGGATTTCCATGATACTGCCGCATGCACAATTGATTACAACCTAGTAACTAACAACTTCAGTCTTGTATTTTCTTTATTTGTTCTGTAAACATTTCCTTTCATTTAATCCCACTTCTGAGTATTGTTTTCATCCTATCCCACTTCTGGGTATTGTTGTTATTTTACTTCTTCGTTTATCGCACAATTCCTTATAAAGTATGGCTGTTATTAGAAATCGTGTACCATAATTTCACATAGATTAATTGGACACTGATAGACCAATAATTAATGCTGTCCAAGGAAATTACCCACCGATTACGGTTAATTGGAGACTGCAAAACTAACAATGATATCCGCGGAGAGATGAAAGATGAAAAATTGATTATTACCATGCAGATAATAACCAGTAATTTGTCATATATACAGGGTGTTTGCTAAAGGTGTTTAAATTTGATTTCTTTTAAATTTTATTTATACAGGCAGTTTGCTAATGGTATTCCGAAAATTTTGACATCGAGTCAGCGATGGAAAACAAACTAAAAAGTGAATATTAACATGTGAGCCTAGATATCGCTGACTCGATAACCAAATTTTCGGAACAACTTTAGCAAACTGCCTGTATAAATAAAATTTAAAAGAAATAAAATTTAAATAATCATAATAATAATTTATCATTCTCAATTTAGTATTAGTATTATAATCGTTCAAAAAACAGATTTTGGCACTAATAGACGTTTTGACCATGAAGTGGCTCTTCAGAAAAAACTGTCTGTGTGTATGTCTGTATATACCATACATTTTGTCAATATCTCAAGTTATGGAAATAATTTATGACTAACCAAACTTAATGCCAAATCATTTTTGGATTTTGGTTTTCGGTTCTATATGGCCGACGAGAAATGGTAGTTCAAGTGGTACCCTGTCATTATTTTGTTTTTTATAAATATTTCCTAAAACAGAACAGTTCGTGGAAAGGATTTTAAGAAAAGAATTTAAAAAAACTGACAATTAAATATTTTAATTGCTACTATTATAATAATTTTGCTTGATAGCAAACACCTGATGCGTTTTTATGTATAACTTTTAATAAAAATATTTTTTCATTCATAATTTAGTATTAGTATTATAATCGTTAAAAAAATATTTTGGCGCTAATAGACGTTTTGAGGTCCCCTACCATGAAGTGACTGCTTAGAAAAAAAAGTCTGTGTGTATGCCTGTATATACCATAAAGTTTGTCAATAAATCAAGTTTGGGAAATAATTTAGGACTAACCAAACTTAATGCCAAATCATTTTTGAATTTTTGTTTTTGGATCAATATGGCCGACAAGAAATGGTAGTTCAACTGGTACCCTGTCATTAGTTTGTTTTTTATGAATATTTCCTAAATTAGGACACTTCGTGAAAAGCATTTTAAGAAAAGTTTAAGATTTAAAAAAAACTGAAAATTTAATATTTTAATTACTACTATTATAACAGTTTTGCTTGATAACAAACACAACCTTTTTATGTATAACTTTCGGTCCCTTTAATTACACCCCATTCGTTTAGTTATTTCATCATACCTCACTTCTAGTAGTACAAAGTGAGCAACAATGATTGTGGTGAAGTCAAATTTCCCGCCGAAAAATTTGGTGAATGTTTTCACTTCAAGTTTAACACGTAAGAAAGTAACTAAAATTGGCAGCAAAAACGTCGTGAGTCGTATGTTTGGTACGCGAAAGGAGAAGCAATCTAGGGGATTCTTCTTTTCATATTTTCAGTTGTACCAACGTGCGTATTTGATTATCTACCTATCATACCACAATCATTGTTGCTCACTCATTACATAGTAGTAGAATATAGTAACAGTCGTAGAGTATACTAAGTAAAGATTTTTTTTTACTTTCACTTGGTAGTATAAAACAATACCTAGTAAATTATTTATTGCTGTAGTAGAATTTCGAAGAGATTTCCGATTGAAGAATGGATTATAAACATAACAAAAATGGTTCATCTTCAATGTGATTTAACTATAGGTATAGAACAAATTTTGGCTTTATTGAATCCCACTTCTGAACATTGCTTTCGTGCTATATCTCTTATCCTAATAAACTATAAGCTAATAATGTCAATAAAATATAATCCATCTAACTGTTACATGATTCAGAGCAGGCTTTGGTTTTCGATTATTTTTATGGCGGTCATTTAAAACTTACATAAGTCAGTTACTTATCAATTTTGATAGTAGTATTACTATATAAATAAAACCCAATTGGTGTGAGTTTCACAAACTATTTAATGTTGTACTGCAACAATTGTTTCGCCACACAGTGACTTCATCAGGCAGATGAAAACTGATATTCTGCAACTACAGTTGATACTTAAGTACTTAAAAAGTAGTATTACTGATAACATTGATGGATATTTACGAAAATGGAATAAGTATTTAGTATTATAAGTTCTTAGCCAAAATCCAAAATCTAACCAAAATCCTACACTCTTCTAAAACTCTTCTTGTTTTAATTTAATTAAAATTGACAGTAGAAGCGTCGTGCGTCGTATGTTTGGTATGCCAAAGGAGAAGCAATCTAGGGGATTCTTCTTTTCATATTTTCAGTTGTTAGAAGCATGATCGTATATTTCATGTTGCCCAAAAATCTCTATTGTTACGAAATCACCTGAATTTTTAAGAGATTTCCGGATGCAAAATTAAATATAACTACTTAACTGAGAAATCGAATTTTCTCTGCTTTCTGTAACTGGTTGTAACAGTAACTGGTTGTTTTGCCTTTTTGCCCAAATTTTGTGCCATGGTGCCCACAAACTGCTTTCTAACAGAATCTGCTTGTTTTGGCCCAAACTTTGTGCCTTAGTGCCCACAAACTGGTTTCCAACAATAAGTGCTTGTTTTGCCTTGTTTTGGCCCAAATTTTGTGCCATGGTGCCCAACAAACTGCTGTCAAACCATCGATTCCTCTTATCCCATACGGCATCTGAATATTATTTTTAATACTATTCTGCTTCTTAATTTTCATCCCATTTCTGAATATTATTGTTGTCTAATTCTACCTACTATTACCATCCCACTTTTGTATATGTTTAGGTGTATTAGGTGTAAAGTTAAAAATTTACATTTTCATAAAATTAAAATATTTAGGTACTAAGTTTTATGAATATTTAAAAACATCATTAATTGCTATCCCGCTTCTTAATATAATTGCCAGCATATCAACCGTCTGACCATTTTCATCGCACTTCTGATTATTCTCAGCCTAATCCATTTCGTACCACATAC
This sequence comes from Othius punctulatus, assembly GCA_951805005.1. Taxonomy (NCBI): domain Eukaryota; kingdom Metazoa; phylum Arthropoda; class Insecta; order Coleoptera; family Staphylinidae; genus Othius; species Othius punctulatus. Next base: position 44,848,725 of record OX638141.1, on the reverse strand, counting down.
TACTGTAGAACTATAGAATTATCTTATCCCATTCGGCATCTAAAAATTATTTTGAACATATTCTGCTTCTTAATTATCATCTCACGTCTGAATATTATTTTGAATATAGTCTGGTTTTATGTAGCTATAAAGATAAAAAAAATACATTTTCATTGTAAAATTTAAATATATACTAGTTTTTATGAAAATATTACAACAGAATTATTTGCCATTCTGCTTCTGAGCATAATTGTCAACATATCAAACTTCTTACCATTTTTATCCCGCGTTCGAATATTATCCCCAACCCAACCCATTTCTTACTATTGCTTCCATTTCATCCGGTCGTTTATCACGTAACATCTAATAAACTGCGGCTACAAAAGGCTGCTATTTCACATCCCTTGTCCTCCTCGACCTACCCCATCCTGTAATCTTCTGAAACATACACAACGCACCATTCACGACTTCCCCAAGTCTACTCGTCTCGAAGGGTTGCTGGTAATTGCCAATGAAAGGTCAGCGCCACCCTGTGAACATGATTCGCTCAAAAACAGTAAGTCATGATGCTTTCCGCCACATAACATAATTTGCTGCGTGTGCGAGGTTGAAAATATACCAGTAATAAACAATCCGATCTTTTGAGAAAGCACTTTTAGCTTCATCAGTTCTCATTAGTATAAAATCCATTATTTTTTAGGCGAAATTACTTCCTTAGCAGAGTGTGTCAGAATTTATGAAGCCCGTACGTTTTAGATCTAATTTGTGCACATGCTAAGAGCTTTAACCTTCATCAGTACACTTTCGTCCAGTAAATACTCATATTTGTTAGACAAATTGCAGCGAATTTCTGATAGCACTTTCATTAATAGTCGTAGCTTCGAATCCCGCTTTGGATAATATTAAAATTCTCCGCTGGATGGCTTTTGTACTGTGAAAAATTGGGTAGCTCCTGGGAGGTATTATTGCAGGACGTGAATTAAATTATCCTAATGATAGCTCTGCCAATCCACAAAACGCCCTTCAACCCTAACCGCAGCCCCCCATCAATCACGCCTGGCCTGGAAAAACGCGGATCAGCTGGTGGAAGGCTCCATTAAGGGTTGCACGTGAAGTGCGCAGTGGAGTTGATATTATTTATAAGAAGCATAAATGGTGGTAGTAAACAGAAGTGAATGGTCTGAAACGGGGTCGCCTCTGCAGGATCGATATTTTATACTGCCAACGCCCGACAGCCACGGACACATTGACATAGAATATCAAGGACTCGCGATAAACCCCTGATAAGTGAGCAGTAAAATGGAATAAGGCTTTAAAGGGGCACTGAAAGTGATAGTGCATTGATCGTGCTAGCTGAGGCGTAATTGCCATGCTAAAACATGTAGAAATGAAGATTTAAAAAAGCCACACCAGCACACAAGAAAATCAACTATGCAAAAGCAGGTGTGATAAGTTATGGCTCCGATTTCGAATGAATAGTTGTGGGTTCAATTATCGCTCAGGGTAATACTGAAACTTGTCTATATACCTCCAGGTGTGACTGTTCTACGACATATTCCATGATCTTACCGATTCACTTCAATCGCTGGTTAGTCCATGACTCTTGTGTTAACAATGATATCCGTGGAAATTGACCACCGATTAAAGTTAACCAGAGACTGCAAGGGCTCACAAGCGATTACTGCGTCAACACCATACTAAACAAAAGCGCGAAATAAAAAACCTAAAGTTAAGAAGGCGCATGAAAATTAACTAACGTATATTTGTGTTTTCTTTCTGAAAACTATTTTACAATACGAGAAGGTATGATATTTATCTATGAAATTCAGAGGTTAAATTAATTGCCTTTAACATTTCTAATCTTACAATCGGCACACATGGATTAAAAATCAAAATTAATGCTTTATTTAATAGTACACCTACATCCAAAACTTTTCGGAGTACGAAGTTTTAGTTTTTTAGTTTGGCTACATTTTTGTGTTAATTTTTGCAGAATTGTGGTAAGTTACGTGCAATTTCCTGAAATTTTGAGGAATATTCTGAAACTTTACTTACTTTATAAAGATTTTATCTACTTTTAAAGCTTTCACCTTCTGAAACTTTTAATGAATTGATTAGACATTCAGAATTTTTGAGACATTTTGATATTTGATTGCAAATTTTACATAGTTCCCATAAAACTTAAAATAATCGGTTGGAGCTTGTGAAATATTAACACTTAAAGAAAAATAACAAATTATCCTTTTTCAGAACGACATGTATTTCTCTAAATGTACATTTCACGTACATGTACACTACGTGGTCATCTTCAGTAGACATTTGTACTTATGAGTTACTTATGAGTACTTATGAGTACAAATTTCTACTAAAGATGACCACGTAGTGGTTGAAATGTACATTTAGAGAAATAAATGTCGTTGTGAAAAAGGATAATTTGTTATTTTTCTTTAAGTCCATAAAACTTTTTAGTAATTTCTGAAACATTTGTGAAATGTTGTGTAACTTCTATATTTATTTACTTTTGGTTACTTGTTTGTGTTAATTTTTTTAGATGTACAGTAAGTTTAGTGCAATTTTCTGAAACTTTGTGCTTTTTTTTGTAGAGATTTTGTCTACCTCTTAAAAACATGTAAAAATAACATGTTTGCAAGTTGTTACAACGGTTTATGTTTCCAATTTTTTAACCTTCTAATAATTTTGATATATTGATAGACATTGGGATTTTTTTTTAACGATTTTGGCTATCACTAACTATAAAAAATTTGGCAATTTCATTTATTTGTATAGTTATGAGTGATTTAATAAATTAATGACTCATATTTTATTGAAACTTCATTGCTAAAACTTCAGTTTAACGCTTTCGATTAATTTTTGAAATTGACTGCAATTTCCGAATCCACTGAAACTTTTGATGTTTTTAATTAATGTTCTGGGCTTTTTAACTTTTTTATACAGGGAAACCATAAGACATAGAGATTCTGTTAAATGAGGAAATATATGGCATTCTAAGAGCTTATGCAAGATATGCTTTTGTTTTTTGAAAAAAGGCCATCGTTTTTCAGTTATAATACTAGGTTTTTTTTTTAAATGGCATTCGTAGACACTATTTAAGGACAAATATTTCTTTTCATAGCGATATAAGGTTTGCTATACTTCCTTTGATAAATAAAGGCCATCTTCCAAAATTAACTTTATGAAAATTATTGCTTACTTTAACAAATGAAAACTAATACAAGACTATTTGTATTATTGAATTATTGAGAGTAGCAAAAACAGAGTTTGTCATTTTTCCTCATACTATGAGAATTCTATTATTTTTTCTATTCTAATTATACTAAATTCTATTCAAATTATACAACGAAAATTCCTGCATCTCATTATAGTAAAAGTATAGCAAACCTTATATCGTTAAAAAGAGAAAAAAATGTGCTTTTTAAAAATGTCAAAGCCAACTATGACTGCCATTAAAAAAATAAAGTTTGTTATATAACTCAAAGCTATGTATTATAGAGAGTAGCAAAAACAGAGTTTGCCATGGAAACTCCTACTACGAGAATTCTATTTATTTTTCTATTCTAATTACACTAAATTCTATTCGAATTATACAACGAAAATTCCTGCATGCCATTTATTTGTGAAAGCAAACCTTATATCGTTATAAAGAGAAAAAAATGTCCTTTTTAAAAATGTCAAAGTCAACTATGACTGCCATTTAAAAAATATGAAGCTTGCATTATAACTCAAAAAATATGTTTTTTTTTTCAAAAAACAAGAGCATATCTTGCATAAGCTCTTAAAATGACAACTCTTTCCTCATTTAAACGAATCTCGATGTTTTATGGTTACCGAAATCCCAATGCTTAAAATGAAAAAAAAACTCACCCTGTATATTTTTATTTAATATTCGAGATTTTTTTATAAAATTTCTATCAAACTTTTTGGCACTTTCTGAAATCTTTTTGAAATTTAGTGCAACTTATATGTTTCTCGTTTATTTTTGCGTTAAGGTTTCGTTTTTCAGATTCTTTCAGATTTACCAAATATGCTCAACCGGAGGATCTAAGGCAACAGTACAACTGTTTTTTTTGTGTTCTCACTAAATAAATTCGAATAATTATTCCCACATTTTTTGCAACTTTTTAAAAATTAAAATCAAATCTAGAACATGTTCTTGATAATATAACTTTATTTTGTTATAGTTTCATCAATTTTGGATACCAGTTATTAACAATAAAAAATATATATTTTTTTGTTTCCTCTATAATTAATGTTTCGTTTAATATTACACCCAAATCCAAAACTTTTCAGAAGTTCAGAGTTTAAAGTATTAGTTTTTTTTTAGTTTGCTTACTTGTTTGCATTCGTTTTCGCAGATTTGTGGTATGTAACTTATAATTTTCGGAAATTTTCATGAATATTCTGAAACTTACTTTGGTAAAGATTTTTTTGATTTTTAAAAACATTTAAAAATTAAAATTTCCGCAACTTGTTAAACTAGTTGATGTTTCATTAGTTTTTGCAGATTTGTGGTATGTAACTTACAATTTTCTGAACTTTTCGTGAATATTCTGAAACTTAGTTTTGTAAAGATTTTGTATGATTTTTAAAAACATTTAAAGGTTAAAAATTCCGCAAATTGTTCAACTAGTTGATGTTTCACTTTTTGATGAAGTATTTTAACCTGCTGATACCTTTGATCTATTGATTAGACATTCAGATTTTGTGAGATTTGATTGATTTTGAGACCGTTTGATTTTAGAAGTATTATGATATTTTGATTACATTCCTCGATTTCATCATGCTTTCGTATAACTATTGAGATTTGTTCCAATTCGGAATCCGCTGAAACTTTTGATGTTTCGATTATTTTCTGGACTTTTTAACTCTTTTGATGTTTTAATTGCGCATTCCATTTGTTTTGCATTAAATTACCATCAAACTTTTGCGTGGCTTTTGTGGCTATTGCTGAAATCTTGTGCAACTAATATATCTACTTATTTGTTAATTTTGATGACTATTTTTTTCCAAGATTTCTTTACTCTAAAATTTCATTGAGTTTTTCAAATGTGTCAGAAAATTTGGGAACATTTTGTAAAGTTCTGTTCATTCATAATTATTACTCGATTACCATGGTATAAGCTGGTATTGAGTAAGTTCTGTTATTTTTAAATGAAATATTTCTAGTTATAAGTTCTGATATTTTTATTAAAATTTGAGCAATTGACATACACCTTAATTTTTTATATATTTCTTTATGACACTATTATTAACTATCAGCGATTAATAAGAAATAATTTATTTGATCAGAAAAGTGGACCACTTTATTTATTAGAAAATGATACATTTTTGAGAAAACTGGGGAACTTCTCGTATAATTTTAGTAGACTTTTTAATAGCAAATTTCATATTGACATATTTTTATTTGCAATTTGTACAAATATTCTACCTATCCATAGGATAAATTTTAGTCGTGTACCTCTATTCCTTTGATCGGTAGCAAATAGTCCTTTTGAGAAAGAAATGTACGAAACTATTTAAAATAATAAACGCTTCTTGCGTTGAAGAAAAACATTAGATCGTCACCTTAAAAAAAAACAAAAATACCGAGTTATTCTGAATATTTAATTTTTGTCGTTTTGTCGTCCAGTTTTCGTGAATATCGTGAATAAAAGATTTTAGCAGAACAATTGGCGTGATAAATGAATAATCTATGAGGTTGAACATATAATTCATCAAAGATTCTGTGGATACATGCCAAAATCGATGGATGGTCCGTCAACACATTCATCGTATTGCTTCTCATTGTGTAGACAAGTGCGTTTTCTATCGGTGAGTAGGGCCGGATTTGCGAAAGCACTCTCCACTTGAGTGCAAAATCACGAGCGGTGAGTTAAGGCTCCGATTTCATATTGGTTAACATTCAATTCGTCGAAGATTGTAGGGAGATGGCAGAATCGATAGGCGCCCGTGAATAAGCCAGAAATTTAACGCCAGCTGTAATAGCTTGTACACGAGCACTTGATACCGAGATCCCATTTCAAATATCCCCCGTAAATTACGGGAATGGAGGGAATAAATCGCCGGGAAGTTGTTAAGTTTTTAAAAGAGGCGAGCTCTGCCCGAAAGTGTGTATCTGGGTTGATGATTAACGGCTCTTGTTTCGGAAATACGTTATTTCATGGGGCCGATCCAGCAGAGACCATCCATATTTCATCCCAGAAAATTAAAACGGGACAAGCGGGCAACTGGGGCTCTTAAGATGCGCTTTGATTAAAGCACACAGTGCTGGTTTACATTCGTAACAAAGGGTTGCTCATTTCGGAAGAGTTCACCGCTCCGGGCTAGTTAAAGCTTAATTCCACAGAGCTCAGTGTAACCCTATTAGATTTCCACAATGGTGAACCACTGGAATATAATTTAATTGATTAATTCACTTCAGTATTCAAAAGCTACTTTTACGTGCCCTAAAGTATCACATCTTTCCACGAAGATATAATAAACCTTCATTGTACAACGTCATTCATCACCATTTATGTGATTTATTTTAACACAATTTTTGTGTTTTTTCTTTAATTTATCTATAACGACAATTATCTACTTCTATAGCCGATTACCATCGCCAACGAACTATATGCCGCTCAATTATTATTATTATTTATGTAAGGCCCATCTAATGCCCATAGATCGCGATGCGCCTATCGTAAAAGAAATAAATAATTCTTTAATGAACACACATTTTTACATCCAGGTCTTCATAATCTAATTTCATATCCAAATTTCTTTGCTGCGGTCTTGTTGGGCTAGGTTGGGTTAGGTTAGACCATCACAGCCACACATATCCACAGATACGATCTCCTTGTGGATCGCTTTTGTTAATTTAAATCCAAATATTTTCCCCCATTAGCAAAGTAATTAACTTTTTAACGTCCAATTATGTCCTATTTGCAATACGACGCGAACAATCATATGTATGCAAACATATTATTAAACACTTATTATCCTAAATGAAAACCCCGACATTATCGTTGTAGTGCCATTTTCTTGAATAACTGGCGATTGCTGTACAATGTGGGTAATTTTAACGATCACGTAATATTAGCATAATTCAGGTTTGATAGCATAGCAACTCTTATCTTAATGCAACGTAAAACTGGAATGGCTTTCTTAGCCAGTTTTGCATTTTAAAGGTACGGATATTTGCACGAAGTGTGCAGATAAACGTTCCTGTATCGCATGACAATGAAATAATTCACTGGGTCCCGTTACTTTTACGGAACAGGGTGTTAAGTGATACGAGCACTATTGAATTCTAGAATCCTTGGATTATATCTTCACTCAATAACTTCTACTATTCTATTCTGGTGTCATTTTTATCACGTATTCATTGTAACAAAATTGGTTACTGGTTTTTATTGTGCTTTTCAAAACAAGTCTTCGAATGCATTGATTCATCTTATAGAGATCTTATTGAATTTGAAAGTGACATAACATTAATTAAACATTACACATTAAAAAAATTATGAGACATTCGTAAATTTTAAAGTTAACACCACCTTTCGCTATTTTCTGCTATTTTGAAATTTTATTTCACTAATCGTCGATGATGTTCAATATATAACTCAATTTTGTAAAAATTTTAGATGATGTACATTAAAGTTTAGAGGCAAATCTTTAACTTTGTTTGAAAATAAAGCATTGTAGGATTTTTACTGGTGATTTTGTGATTACTGCCTCATACATAACATGGCCACGTGAATTTTATTATGTGACACTCTGTATACGTTCTCTCTCTCTCTTTTTTTAGTTGAATTATGTAAACAATTATTATTACTCTAGAAATTAATATCTAAATATTATAGGCTGGCGTCAGTGTTCTATACATAATAGCCAATTTCTGTATAGCACTCAATTTTTAAATTTTTAAAAATCCGAATTCAAAATTCGAAAAGAATCAAGAAACTGAGCTAATCAGAAAATAGGTTAATTAAAAAAAATAACCTCAAATCTTCAAAATACACCTCTTGTCTACTTAGAAAACATAACTTTTTTGACAAAAATATTTTTTTTAAATCTCTTAAATATTATCAATTAATAGAATTATTGATCTCTAGAGAAAAAATATTATGAACCATCTTATTCATAATTTTATTTCTAGAGATCAATAATTCTTACATTTTTGTAACTCTGAATTTTCTACATATAACTCCATTTTCTGTAACTACGACATCAGTTTCACAGAAAGACATTATTAGCAATCCTATAAAATGGAAGGCAAATTAAATTAGGTTGTTTTTAGTTTTGATATGTAACTCCATGTGACGTGGTCATTTTAATTTAATAAACCGTCCTCAAAAATTCTCTACTTAAAAAATATTTAAATGTAAAGTCCGCAAACTTTCAAAGAAATGGTCTAATTACCATGTATAATTATGTATAATTGTGTATAATTATTGATAAATACCATGTTATTTCATATTGAATGAATGAAAAGTGGTACTTTTACATCTTTGCATTTATTAATTTCTTATTTGTTTTTGAAGAAAAAAATCTAAGCTCTTTTGGTCAAAGAATATTTAAAACATTAAAATCAATAACTTAATTATAAATGAAGTTTAAGGTTTTATCCAGATTACCAGTTATTTATTTAAGGTATTAGTTTGTACTTATTGGTAAAGTTATTTTTTATTTATTTTTATTTTGTCTTACTAGTTTCGGTTTGTTCAGTAAACCATCATCAGAGGCTTGATAAGTATAATTTTGCTTTGTATATCTTTTGATTTTATTTCATTGTAAATATTTGAAAATTATATTTAAATTTTGATAGATGTCTATTTGAAGTCAATTAGAAATATTATGTATACATAACTAGTAATAACAGCAAATTAAATCTGCAAATGTAAACTTACATACATTTTTGCTCAAAGACTGACGATTATCTCTAGACAACTAAAACTTCCATGTTACACATTGCGAATTATTTGTAGAATGTTAATAGTATGCAATTGAAAAAATTCTAAAATTTCAACGGTTACTTTAAAAATAAAAATATGTCACAAATACTTAAATATATATATATATATACAGGGTGGAACAGAAATACGTGTGTTAATTTTAAACATTGGTAGAACTCGTTATATAAAACATTTTTTCTATATGTTTTTTTTCAAAATTTGCAGGTTTTTTTAAATATTTTTTTGCCCAATATTTTTTGACCGAACGAACCGTTCTCAGGTACTGTCACTATAATTGTCAAGTGAATATATATATATATATATATATATATATATATATATATATATATATATATATTTATAATTTAGTTTATCATTTCCTTTGATATAACTAATTATACATGGGAATATAACTCATACGTAAAATAGTGACGTCGTAACAATGTGGTTTCTATAGTTACGCATGTATTAATAACTGACAATGTTGATAATACCACGGTTGTATTTTCAGGATAATACCACGAACAAATGTCGATCGCTGTCACAATTTTTGGTTAAGCACAAATCACAGCGACGATCGTTGCGATGGTGTTATTTATCGGTTGCGCCCACAATCTAGTCGGCCGCTGATAAAAACATAACCCGAAATGTCAGTGTGTCTCAAGTACAAGTAAAGTAGTTAAATGCGGTAATAAATGTGGTTTGCTGTTTGAAAGATGAAGTGATCTAAATAAACATGGGTATTTAAACTGTATATTTAGCTTCTTGTTTATTCTGCTTTACTAAATGACTCAATCAATTCAATATATTCTCTTCCTAAATATAATTCGTGGTGTTCTCAAAAATCGATAATGATTTTAAAAATACAACTTATTTCAACCCCAATCTTTGAAAATGCACCGAGCCCGAAAGGCGAGGTGCATTTTCGTCGTTGGGGTTGAAATTCGTTGTATTTATAAAATCATTATCGATAATGAGAACACCACTTGTTATATTACCCCTGGTAATTCCACCATTTCTTTGAAAGTTTGCGGACTTCACATGTAAATATTTTTTAAGTAGAGTATTTTCGAGGACGGTTTATTAAATTAAAATGATCACGTCAGATGCAGTTACATATCAAAACTAAAAACAACCTAATTTAATTTGCCTTCCATTTTATAGGATTGCTAATAATGTCTTTCTATGAAACTGATGTCGTAGTTCAATAAGAGTTAAAGAACCTCTGTTTTAGACTGCTCGTCTATCGCAATAATCACAGGCTCATTAGCAAAACCCGCACATAAAGGTATGGAGAAGTTGGAAGCCTTATAATGAGATATCAAAGCGAAACTTCGAGCCACAGACAGTCCGTTTCCACTTTGATTTAAGGCTGATTATACACGAACTCTTCGTCCTCAACCTCCTCAATCTAATCTTAATATGTGGATACAAAAATTATACGCCTCAGCCAACCAGTTTGTATACAATCAGTTGTAGTTTTAAACTATCTAAATGCATTACTTTAAATGTATAACCAATAGGTTTACATACATAAGAATCGTTCCAAAAAATGTTTTCAGATGGACAGTTTCTGGAAAACTTTATGTAGGTAGATATATAGGTAGATACAAATTAAACTTGTTTTCATTGCTTCCTCTTTACATATTCCGTAATTATGATTATAAAAAATGTTGATACAATATAATAAGGATAAGTTGCGGCTTCCAATTATTGTTATTTTCAGTTCATTATATTATATCTATTATTTATATTTCATATGATTATATTATTTCACTTCACTGTCTTTAAACAAATAATAATAATTGTTATTATGTCAATTAATTATTATTTTAAATAGTATTATTTAAATGTATGGCAAAAAGGCAAAAACTGTTTGTGATTAAAGGCTTGCAAGTTGATTAAGTGTGAGTAATATAAATTTTGTAAAGACTCATTTTCATGAAAATGTTAATTTTTGCAACCCCATCAAAATTAGAGCAGCATAACGAATGCAATTTGAGGGCGTTTTACTTAATATTAAGAGCGTTTAATTAAAACCTGACCTACATGCGGGATTTAATAAAAAGTTGTGATGAGATATTAATTGATCAGTAATTAGTTTTAAAATTGACTTTAAATTGCTTTGTATCAAGTTTTAAGATCACAATGAGGGTTAAGCGACGATCTATAATGCAATTAAGCTTCCATTCCTGTACTTATAATATTGCGTGTAAGATTCAATTTGAAGGCCATATCATAATTGGGTCATATGCTAATATTGTATAGTCTCCTTGAGAGCTGACAATGACTCATTGCTCCGTATTGCCGGAATTCGACATACGTTTCTTATTTCATTTAACTCTATTACATTTACGTTAAGCATGCGAACGTGCATTGTGTCTCTTCGGGACGAGTATATGGTGATGCTGGTTATAATTCATAGAATGAATAGTGCTATATGACTCATTGGCCATGGTAATTAGCCGTAGCAGCAAAATAGGCCATCGTTAAATAAACAAAAATGTATGTAGGCTTACGCGTTATTATTTACATAGTAATTTGCTCATAATTACAAATACTCTTAGCCAGTGATCAAATGCAATACTTGTGGGCAATGGAACGAGAGCTTAATAAGTTAATTTGAGAAAAAAATAGTGACCATACTTCGACCAAGATCTGGTCATGAAAATTCATTGTCATTCTAAAAATCAATTGATGTGAGTATAATTTGCATTTATAGTCTAAATTAATTACCCTATTTTTTAAATAAATGTGATATTAACAAATTTAACAGTGTGCTTTATGTAAATATTAACCATGCATGTATCACGAAGTGAAAGTCTCGAACATTAATCGGTTAATTTGAGTATTACTGTAAAACTATAAATATAATCTCAAATTGAAAAAATAGAATGGAATCAAATAATATATTACTTTTCATAATCAGCGAATCAAAATCTGAAAACAACAACAATGTAGAGTAAAATTATTTCACAACATTCCGTCTCCGTGTTTACTTAAGATTAAAAATAGTAGAGTGTTGGCAGGTGCGTCATGGAATGTATTCATAAACTACGCTAGTTTGCGAAATTTTACGATGTGCTACGACATGATTGCGAGAATCGTAAATGTTTTCTTCTGCAACGAAAGCAGAGCTGCAGATTTGCTGTCGCTTCTGTAAACGGTGGACGCAAAATTACTGAAAAATTAATTGTTATCTTAAAAATTAATAAATTTGAAGGTACTCTCAAAAGCAATTGGTGTGAATTCATTACTTGTATTTAGAGTCTACGTTAATTAAAGACCTTCTTTCCAGAGCACAGAAACTAAACAGCAGCCACCAAATCTAATTGTAGAATTAATGTTATCATAAAAAAAAGTGGGTATATATATATATATATATATATATATATATATATATATATATCTCCATGTTTTAAAGAAAATATATTTATTATTGTTATTATTAGAACAGTTCAAACTTAGTCTGCGTTAATTGGGGCCTTCTTTCTACAGAAAGAAGTTCTAGAAGAATATAGTTATCTGTCGGATAGGTGCTAGTTATATTTATATTCAAATAACACGAAGAAGAAATCTTGTGAAAGTTGAAAGAAAAATAATATTCAGAGATCGATATAAGTTGGCAACTCTAAAGTAAACCAGTCAGTATTTTCTTCAGACCCAGTATCTTGTAGATCTTGATGTTGATGATGAATATGAAAAAGAATGATCAATAGACGTACTTCATGTAATCTTCAATCTTTACTTTTCTACTACTTTTCACTTGAATACTTAAATCAAATTATACTGATTATGCCTCAAAACGTACCGAAGACCTCCAGAAGGACGAAATCAAATCAAAGTTAGGCTCTACAGAGACTAATTAATTAATAATTACTGAATATTAATCATTTATGTTAAGATATTCAATTCTCTAAAAGATCTAAAAATGTTACCTTGTGTTTTAATTTTTATTATTTTATTTATTTTATTTTTAATTAAATTTTGTAATAATGCTGAAAATGATTTCTTTGCTTTCCTAGAAAAAGACATTAACAGTTAGATTGACATACCCCTATGGAGGTTACTAATCATTTCAAAGCTCTTATGACTTAAAGAGCTATTTGAAACTAAATTTACAGTTAGATTGACATACTCCTATGGAGGTTACTACGAATTTCAAAGATCTTATGACTTAAAGAGTTCTTTCAAACTAATTTAACAGTTAGATTGACATACTCCTATGGAGGTTACTACAAATTTCAAAACTCTTATGACTTAAGAGCCATTTCAAACTAAATTTACAGTTAGATTGACATACTCCTAAGGAGGTTACTACAAATTTCAAAACTCTTATGACTTAAGAGCCATTTCAAACTAAATTTACAGTTAGATTGACATACTCCTATGGAGGTTACTAAAACTTTCAAAGATCTTATGACTTAAAGAGTTCTTTCAAACTAAATTAACAGTTAGATTGACATATTCCTATGGAGGTTACTACAAATTTCATAGATCTTATGACTTAAAGAGCTCTTTCAAACTAAATTAACAGTTAGATTGACATATTCCTATAGAGGTTACTACAAATTTCAAAGATCTTATGACTTAAAGAGTTCTTTCAAACTAAATTAACAGTTAGATTGACATACTCCTATGGAGGTTACTAAAAATTTCAAAGATCTTATGACTTAAAGAGTTTTGTCAAACTAAATTAACAGTTAGATTGACATACCCCTGTAGAATGTATGTAAAAATCCCTAAATCTTTCAAAGCTCTTACGACTTAAGGAGTTAAAAAGTACACGATAAGTTATCTTCATGATAAACATACAAAACAAACGATACCTTGAGTCTGAAATACATTCACATTTGGGCACTACGTCAATTATTTATATGCACAGAAGGTTATAATGTTAGAAACCACCAGCTTTACCAGTGGATGGAAAGATCAGCCGCAAGAATGAAAAAGTAACTGAAAAATGCAATAGCAAAATCTCCGAGATTTTTTTTTTAATACGACTGCATATTGCAATAAAATATGTAAAAAATGTGACAATTGTGTTTAATCGTTTTCATGGGTAATGTATGACTTTCGTGATTATAGCTTGGGCGATTAATGAGCCCAGAACCACAGATTTTTCAAATTTAAAAAATCGAAAAAACTTCGAAATCTTTGAAATATCATTAATTCATAAATAGAGTCTGTAGTGTTACAGATATAGATATATTGATCGTTCTTATCGATAGTTGTCTGTCTGAATAGGATGAGGGATCTTGTAGAGTATGCATTTTGTATAGTAGTCATGTGTGCCATTAAAGGCATCATTTGACCGAAAATGAAGATATGATGTACCTGTAGAGCAAAAACCTGACCTGATATGCAAAAACTAATGTGATATTTGAATTCAGCACTCCAAATTTACTACATTAAAAACAAGTCTTGGGTGTAAATCAGCAAAAATTGTCGTCTTCAGTGTTCAGTAATCCAAAGAATCAATAAAAATTTAGTGGTGTCGAGGTGTAGAACATGTATGTTTATAGAAAAATGTTCTACATCCAATATTAATGGTACTCTACAGTGGTGCAATGCTGTACCTGAAGAAGATTAACTCTCCATAAGGAGTGAACTTTATACCTTAAAATCATGTAAATCTTGTAAAAAATATTAAATATTGACTAAACAATTATTTTATACTGCTAAAACTACTATCTGACATTTATGTGTACATTACTATATGTATGTATCAACGGTTATTAGTTTTTCGTAAAAAATATGAAAACTAAAAAAATGATTTCTGTTGCTAAAACTTTTTATTGACTTTTGGTGAGTCTATTTAACTAATACAACAATTTATTTTATTTTCAAAAATGTATAAGTAGGTACATTTTAATACATTATAACAAACACAAAATTTAAGCACAAAGACATACACAAATTTACAAGAGAGGTTAGATCAAGAAAACAGAAATCAATAATCGATTACTTCCTGGTAGACACCGAAGAATGGAAAAAAGTTAAAGATGTTAAGGTAACAAGACAAGCGGAAATCGGGAGCGACCACTACCTGGTAAAAATGGAAATCAACATAGGAGTAAAGGACCCAAAGAGTAAGGCAACAGAGAGGAAGATAACAAAAAAAATCAACAGCTACAAACTAGACGATCAGAAAAGGAAAATAAATACACATATGCTTAATAAACCTGAAAAAAGCATTTGACAGAGTAATAAGAGAGGACATATGGAATATGTTAGAAAAAGAGAGGTATAAGGAGACATGATAAACATAATAAAAGAGCTGTACAATAACACACAGAAACATGGTAAGAATAGGAACAAACGAATCAGAGGAGTTGAAGACCGAAATTGGGCTAAAACAAGGTTGCATTTTAAGCCCTTTACTCTTCGCATCACTCATAGATGAAGCAATAAAGACAAGCAAAGAAAGAGCATCAAACATGATAAAAATACAAATACTTATGATCGCAGACGACATGATAATAATAACAGACTCAGAAGAAAAACTTGAACGTAACCTTAATATATACGAAGAAGAACTGAAAAACATAAATATGGACATTAACATCAGCAAAACTAAAATAATTTTAATAGCGTCAAAAGAAAACAAACCCAAAATAGAGCTAGAAGGGAAACAACTAGAACAGGTGAATCAATAGCTAGGAACAATAATAGAAGAAAACGGAAAGATTGACCAAGAAGTAGAAGAAAGAATAGGAAAAGTAGGAAGGATCTACAACACAATAAAAAACACGTTTCTAGAGAAAAAAAGAAATGACTAAAGAAATAAAAACTGAGGTATACAAAAAAATAGTAAGGCCCTCCCTAATATATGAAAGTGAATCGTGGACAATTACGGAAAGAAACAAAAGCAAGATCAACGCAATAGAAATGAGATTCCTAAGGAAGATAGAGAGAATTACAAAAAAAGATAGAGTGAGGAACACAGAAGTAAGGAAACGGCTCAACATAAAGCCAATAACAACAATAATAAAGGAAAAACAGCTAGGTTGGCTAGGACATATACACAGGCTAGAAGAGAATAGAATAACAAAAAGAATACATGAAGAAAAATACAAGGCAAAAATAAAGTAGGAAGAGCGAGGAAGGGATGGAATGAACAAACGCACCAAGCAGCGGAAAGAAGAGGAATAGCATGGAATGAAACAAGAAAATTTGCACAAGACAGGGGCCACTGGAAAAGAAGAGTGAAGGAATTAATTAGCGAAGACATGTGATTATAAAATGTATTATAAATGTAATTGAGCAGTCCGACACCCGAAAGGGTAAAGGACGAAGGATAAATAAAAAAGTATTTGCAATTCGAATCATTTATTTTTGAACTGTTTGCAACGTTCCAAAATTTTAGAATTTCATCTGGAGATCATTTAGCAAATTGTCTAACTCCTTCGCAATGGGACTAGATTTTGCGCCTAATTAACAGATAATTGTGTCAGTACGTCCGAGTTCAAAGGGGCCAAGCTCACGCCATGAAGTGGGCCGACGCAAGACACAAGGAGCGAACCGTCGTAATTCAATTTTCCATTAAAATTCCGGGCGCGCAAATTTGCATTTAAATCCGCCTCCGCGGAACGGAGTCCTCCGAGTATGGTATTGATTTTTAAATGAGCCTCTTATTTTCACTGCGAACGCGTCCATCTGCAGCCCCGGTCCTTTGAAAGGAATCGATGCGACGTGAGAGCGTCTTCCTGGGCGATAGCCGGGATAACCTGGGCTTGAAATAGTGCGGAGGTGCTTTTTAGCGAACTCCGTCCGAAACCAATTCTAATCGAAAGACGTGATCCACGATTCAGTGGTGATTGAGGTGCGGCGCCAACCAACGATCCATAAAAATTGCAGATAGCCATTAGGATAAATTTATGGTATCAGAACCAAAAGGGTGCAAGTGATAATGTTTAGATAATATGATGACGATAATTTCTAAAGATAATTTTCACTACTTGGAATAGCAGAAGAATACAAAGAAAGTATCATCAGTATGAACCTATTAAAACAATTGGTACCAGTAGAAAAATTGGTACTAGTAGATCAAATACATAAGGGGCGATGAAGTGATAAGATGAAACACAAACAATGAAAGAAAAAAAAAATAGAATAATTTATGTATTGTAAACCAATAGAGTACAAGTTTTAATTTATGGTACAATAAGATAAAGATAATTTCTACAAAGATTTTTTGAAATAGCAAAATACAATGATATCCCTAACAGTTTGTCCCCGAATTGGGACCAGAAGATCAGAAGCATATGAATTAATGAAGTGAAAAGGACAATAAACGATAAAAAAAATTCATTAAAAACAAAAATTAATTTTAATAACAATGAGGTAAAGATAATTTCTGTACAAAAATTTCACTTCTTACTAAATTCTTCAAAAGATCTTAAACAATCTAATAAATATTATTAACTTGACTACTGGATGCAAGGCTCGGCTTCTCTCCTTTTTTTTCAAATTTCAATTATAATCTGGCTAGTCACTAGCATTTGGGGTTGGTGGAACTTGAAACTTCCACACTTTTGCTTGCACACGATCCACTTTACATGGGTTACACTAAAATCTCTCCTATGAGAGCTCACATCCATTTACATGTTCCACAATCCCCCCGTGTCACTCAATAGAAACACACACTGTGGCGCAGTGTAAAGAGAGGTGTCTGCCTTTACATAACTGTCTCCTTGTGAGACATCTTCTGTTGCGCCCTCCGCGAAATTATAGACGATGAATAATGGAATGGAGCGTGGTGGAAGTGTTAAATCTGGGAGCCCCACCGCTGTACATTAAAACCGTGTAAATAACTTAAAAGGGGGCGGCCTGTGCAATGTAAATAATGTAATTCATAAGGTGCTTATGACAGTGATGTAATATTCACGAGGTAATGAACTCGGGTTTTAATTAATGGGGCCCGGCGAAAAATGCTGAAGAGTTGGCTTAGGTGAGGGTGCGGGAGACAGATTGCTGTGTGTGCTCCTGAGGGCTTTTTGAACGCGGTATCTTCTGGGACGGGGATAAGAGCACCAGCCGCAATTGTCGTGGTGGAGCCAAGCGATTTCCGTCTCCCTGGAGACGACTGATTTATCACTAAATAGGTCTGGAATGGTAATTAATTCGGGAGACGTTGTTATCCACAAACTTCTGATGTGCGTAAACTTATTAGTGGTTAATAACTGTGTGAAGCCTGGATTCGGTAATGTGAAAATTTTGTCAAAGTAATTTCTGCGAATCGCTTAGATCTCGTAATTTCGCGTTCGCACAGATATAATGCAGCGATACGACGAGCAGCGTACGTAGAACGAGATCAAAAACCTGTACGACGGTCGTGTTAAAGTTTCAGTAATGTTTTACTTGTAGTACTCATGTTTTAGTTTGAAGTACATACTTACTTCAAACTAAGTTAGTGCTTGTCTATATAGCGCTGTAAATAAATGTTTCTCGGTAGTAATCACCAAAGTATATCAGGACTTATAAAATGTATTCTATTTAATTTTAATAAATCTTCAGATATCGTCAGTAACTATCATCAAATATCAATATTTTAGATCAGAAATTCTATACCTTCGATGTGTAGTGGTGTAGTGGTTTAAATCAAAATTTATTAATATTGACGATTTGACATGGAAATAGATTTGGCGGATACTTGTTTAAACTCCATTATTATGACTGGGTAAATAACGCACGTTTTGAGTTTAAAAAAAAATAGCAGACAATAAAATATTTTTTTAAACTCAAATCGTGCGGGGTTTTACCCAGTCATAATTGACGATTTGATATAATTTTCTATATTTTACATTTAGAAGTGGCAGAAATACAAATAACGATCAGTTATCGTAATACTTTGTTTCGAGTTTGAGCTTGTATGGTTTGTATGGTTATGATTTTCATAGTGCCCTTCATTTGTTGGGGCAACCGACGCTGGTGAGCCGTATTGTCAATTTGTGTGAGCGTCAAACATCCTCCGGGATAATACATGAGGGTACATACTGATAATTTGTTCTATTTACAAGTACTGTAATGAAAATCGATCAGTGTAATACTGCCCGTTGTTACTGACCACTGTTATTACGTACTGATATTTTCATATGGATACTGATGTTAATACATACCGTTTCCATAAATACCATACCTATGAATATATACACAGCGCTCCACAAAGTGGTGTCAACTTTTCAACTAGTTCCAACGAAATAATGACATTTGAAAAACTCTAGTTAAATTATTTGCTTGTATCCCAGGAACTTGCGTTGCAAAACACATTTGGTTCGCATCTTGAAATGTCATCTATTGGTGTGCAGTGTAAAAGTTGACGTTCTTGAACGCTCTGTATACACAAGGCATTTTCCGTCCTATTTTACTACGTAGTACCTACATATTACTAACATTTTATTTTGTTTTGTTTCAGAAGGTGAGTGATCATGTGAACGATAATCAGTACTAATGTCAGGTAAACATTGTTTTAATATTACTTCTATGATTTTTTATTAATGAAAGAAAAAAAATCACTGCAAGTTTAAAAATTTACCATTCAAGTGGTGTCACTGTGCCTAACATGAATTTATGAGAGAATAAAATTGCTGCAAATGTATCAACTTTGGTCTCATTTGTCCCATTCTCGAGTCCTTGCCTCGTGATTAGGGCTGTCAATACCAGAAGTTTCAGGAACCGGGTACCCGGTTCTTGAAATACCCGAAACCCGGATACCCCGGTTCCGGGTACCCGGGTTTTAAAACCGGGTTTCATAACCCGGGTACCCGGAACCGGGTTTCATAACCCGGGTACCCGGAACCGGGTTTCAAAACCCGGGTACCCGGAACCGGGTTTCAAAAGTCGCAAAAAAATATGTGTGTATTCCTGGAACGTCTACATCATCAGAACGAGTTCTGATCGGTGGCAGGGAATCTAATATCTGCCAAACGAAATTGCTTGCTACCCAAAAATGTAGAAAAATTAATGTTTTTGTATCAAAACCAACATTTGTAATTTGTAACCATTCATTTTATTTGCGTTATTATATCTCTTTGTATTTTTTTATATAAATGAATAAAATTATAAACATGCATTATAATTATTACATTATATTATTTTCTTATGGTTGTGAATGTTGCTTAACTTAACTGGTAAACTTTGTTAGTATATAAACGGGTCCAGTTCCACATGTCCGCAGATGAGCCGCTGTGGCACCAACATTTTTTTTTAATCAATGTGTTTGTTTCCTTCTGATAAAATTAACAAAAATTGCCCTTGGAGCGCCTCAGTTTAATACGTCACACACAGTTTAGACACACTGTTTTCCCTAAATAATAAAATCTGTATTGCATCCATTAAATATTGATAATAACAATAAACTTAAATAAAATACTTTTAAAATTTGCTAGTGAATATTTTTATTTATATTATGTATATGACTTTGTGAAGACAGTGAATATAATTTTTCAAATTAAACATTGAAATGCAAAAAAATATTTAGTGTTGAACAAAAAAATTCATGAATTTGTTCTATTCGTGAAGTATGAGATCAGAAATCATATTTATTATTTAAATTATTTAGCCATTAATAAGTAGTTACCGTAGCTCACCTGATCACGTAATTTAATGTAAGTATAGTTCTGTGCAAATAAATATTACTCCGTCTTTGCTAAAAATTTTGGTACTTTACTAGCTATAAACTACCCGTCCATATCGAACCAATTTATCACACAGTATGCCAATATTTAACTGTACATAAATTACAGAACACCGCCTATGTCCGTCAAAAAAACTTTTTATTTCACTAGTATTACTTTTTAATTTATTAGTTACCTGTCTAATTTTAGTTTTTATTCCCAATCATTTTGCTATGCTTATTATATCAACAAGTGCGATTTACATTAATACGGAAGGATTGGCAAATATCAAAACGCAACTAAAAATCTATTGATGCATATTGAAAAACTTCTGCAATAATGTTCAATCTAAATATGTACGCTATAATGAAGGAAGATTCATAAAATATATGTGCGTAAACAATTGCTGCTCTACACTTTGATTAATATTGTGACTATAAATTAATTATTAAGAGTATTGTAATAAATTTACCGGGGTATAACCGGGTTTAGAAACCCGGTGCCAGCTACCCGGGTTTTGATACCCGGTTCTTTCTGACAGCACTACTCGTGATAGTGAAAGTCACAAATTTTAGTGATAAGTGATGAAGGTGCAAAGTAATTATTACTGATACGTTATATTTTATGAAAAATATAAATTACTTACTATACAGGGTTACACAAATTATTCGCGCTATACGGCACGGAATATTGTGGCCAAAATACGTGACATTCAAAAAGTTTATTTTTTGGGATATATGGGGTCCGTTAAGGTTACTTTTTAAAATTAAAAGCCTTATATTTTGTCTAAAAAGTTGGTAGTTTGGACGATAATTTGGATTTTCTGAAAAATGAACACGGATATCAAGACACTAAAAGATGTAAAATGAGACGCTGAATACGTCTAAGTAATAAAATATAGGGTATGCCATTTAAAAAAATTAAGGTGATCAATCAACAATGCAAATAGATGATCTTGCCACCAAAATATACCACAAGCACTTGTTTAAACACAGGCAGGTCCCAACCTGATAAACCAAAAACCAAGTGCCCTGTAATTTTTTAAGTGCCTGCAAACGCATAAAAAAAATCTGAACGGTTAGAGCGCATTTCAAAAACAAAACGGATGTATAAAGCCTAAAACGGAGCAAATTCAAATATGAAAAGTTATACGGAAGGACCTATTTAAAAAACCGCAACTTTGATACTTTTAGGGCTTTTGGAACACCCTGTATAATATGACATACATTTTAAAAAGTAACCATAATAGACCCCCAAATATCCCAAAAGTTAAACTTTTTGAAAGTCACATATTTTGGCCACAATATTCCGTGCCTTACAGCTTGAATAACCCTGTATATTTACTGGCTACAACACTTTCTGAAATTATCAAAATGCCTAAATTTGTAAAAATGTAAATCAGAAAATTTAGTGATTTAGTCATTCTTAGAAAGATAGAAAGGAACAAATGAGACAAAGCGCATTAATATTAGGGCAATTTTTCTCAATTTTTGATTTTCGATTCTTATTTACTTTTTAAATTTTGAAATTTTGAATCATGGCGATCTGTTAGTCGATCTATGTATCTCTCTCTTTCTCTCTCTCTTTCTATCCCTCTAATCAACTTGATAATTCGACAAAATCACGATGTTTTGCTATTACTCATTACCACATTAGAAAACCATATAGAATCCATATTTGATCTTCCTCTCACAAAATATTTAAAAAAAATTTAAATGACGTAATTATAAAATTATAAAAGAGTGCTAAATATTAAAAAAAAAATAGAAATTCCAAATACGTAATTTCTCAACACATGATTCCTAAAAACCAGTATTTTAATGTTGCAGCAAACGAGTATTCTTTAGATCGTATTTCATTTTTTATGGGTCAAAATAATTTTAAAATATGGTAAAAATATATTGGATTTAATACGTACTGTAGGTATACAACATTGTATAAAAACATCACAAAATGTATAGTGATTTATCTTATATATTTAAATATAACTATTAAATAACCTAGTTACTCATTATACGAAAAAAAAATTAAGTGAAGATTATACTTTTAAATAAATATTTTAATCATTGATCTATCAATATTATATGAAGAGGAGCAGATGATTTTTAAATAGTCATTATTTCGGAATATATTTTAATATTTGCTTATTATTTAAGGTCAGTTAAATGATTTTTTTTAGTTTTCATTAAATTTTCATATATTTGAATCCTATTTCGAGCAATAATTGTTAACGTTGGTTTTTCAAAGAAATAAATATGGAGAAAATTAAAACTTGCTCACATCAGATTTTTGGTTAATACTTTTCCAGTTTACAATTATAAAGTTTTAATCATGATATATCAAATAAACAAGTGACTGCCAAAAGTTGCAATAAAAAAAGTCTCAAAAAATGATTACATTAGACATTGAAAATCTTGTAAAAAGTAAACTTTTAAAGATCTAGTGCATTATTTTTTTCTTAGAGCACAGTAGTGTAATAGCATCTTATCATTAATGTCAAGACCTATTCAATTTTGCGTATTTAGGTTATTTTATCTACTACTAATTTTTAACATATTATACATGAGGTTTTTGCAGTATAATGCGATACATTATTCCTTTAGGGAATAATGACTAGGGATTAATAGTCATTATTCTCTCTTGCACTCCAATTACAAAATTTCTCAAATTAAATAATACCATGGAAATAAAATACGCAAACTCAAAAGTGTCTGTGTCAAACGCGTAGTGTTTGTATATTTGTATTGAGATGGATGAAAATGAAGAGTCTTTTACTTGTACAGCTCCAGAAATTGTACAACTAGCTACAGCAACAACATTGGTGGGTGAATGGTATCTACCTTGATACCGGAAACATCGAAATCCATTTACAATGAAACATACGCAACCTTCAACGAATGGCGTCTTCGAAAGAACGCAAACTCATTTTCCGAAAATGTTCTACTAGGCTATTTAGTCGTAGATAAAGTAGAGTATACTACTCGCAATAGTAGCTATTATTACCTCGGAATGTTACTTCCTCGCCGCTGGTTCGTAAATTTTCCTCGGGAATAAAAGCTATCATTATTGACTCGTGGTATAATCTACTATTAAAAATACTATTATTTCATATTTAAAATCAAAATAATTTTATTCACTTGAAGAATTCCTTCAGGAAAATATACAATGTTAATTAGTCTTGCTACTATTCCTTGTAAATTTATATCTTGTGACCTCACGTATCATCTGTACGTCTAGTAAACGATTTATTATTATTATATTATTATTTATTACATTAAAAACGAGTTGTACGGCAAAGTAACACGTGAAAATCAATGTAATCACCTGATGTGTGATTGCGTTGATTTTCACATGCTGCGTTGCCGAGCAACCCGTTTTTTATATAACCTAAATGCACAAAATTGAAGACGTCTTGACATTAATGACATGATAATATGACAGTACTACTATCACATGTCTCATATTTAAAACATCAAATGAAATTATTATTCTAGCAAATCATTATGATCGAAGATAAAATGTTGTAAGATACATGTGTAAAACACTCGCTCGTACCTCGCTCGTCTTTTCTATCCGCTTATTAATAAACATCGACTGTTTACACCTGTACCTGCCTTAATAGTTATTTATTATACAAGTTCGTAAAGTTTGTTTTTTGTATGAGGTTTTTGAAAATAAAAAATCGCGAGTGCAAAAAAACAACTTTACGAAAATGTATCATACATTTTTTTTTTCTACGACAGCTATGAAAAACAGCAAAAATTTGATGCAAAATGTTATCTTATTTTTAATTGGTGGGTGAATGAATTGTATGTAAAACTTATTTTACGCACAGTTGACCTTTTTACGCACCTATAATTTGTTTACGCACTTGTGCTAAAAAGCATTACATTACGTAAAAGCTTGGTTTACGTGGTAATGTCGTAGAAAAATAATAATTGACTTCATATTTGCAAGTGTCAAAATATTATGCCATTTACGTAATCAAGTATATACTTCCTATATAGATTGACACCAATGCCTTGGTAATACGTAATATGTACCTTATAAGACAAGTCTTTCAGTAAAGATGGTGAAATCCGACGATAGTTGAGATATGTCATTCTTTCTCAGATATAGTATTATCCTTTTCTCTTGATATATTTATACAGGGTAGTCACTTTTACGACGCCCACCATTAGGATCTTTTAAAGGGAAATATATACAGAGTTGGTCAAATGGGATAAAAGTTTCTCATTTTTGTGGCTTTCAATATTCTGAAACGAAATCCGGGATATCTTTCACAGTTCCTGAAATATCGCTGAAAAACTGAAAAAGTGCACTTTCTTTTTCATTTTATAACTTTTTTACTTTTGATGGAAATTTTACGAATCTTGGCACTCTTACATTTTTCGACGTGAGCTTTTTGATGACAGTACCAAACATTTACCACATATATCTATTTTATCCAAGCATAGTGCCAAGCGTATTACGATCAAATATATTTATGATTTTTTTCTGGATAAAATTTGGTCTCTACTTTTGCAAATTTTATATAAGCATTTACATTTACATTTACCTCAACACCTTATTACTTGTATCGAGTTTTGTGGCAGGACCGCTAAAAACCAATTGAAGCTGCAGAAACCGGTCTTTCTAACCTCTGGCAAAGTTGTAGATAGTTATGCAACGGTTTAGATTACTGTCCCCAATTCATATGTCATATCAATGCGATATGAATTGAGGAAGTAGTTTTCAAGTGTCTTTGTTTTTGCAGATTAATTAACCTAAACTTTGGAAATACCCGCTCTAAAAATATAAAACGAACACCACACCTATGGTCGTAGTGTATATCTAATGCATATGAAGACCACGAAGGAAAATTGGAACAATTAAAAAAAAAATAGATGGATCAAGGGCTGAAATGATAAAATTTCAGAGTTTATCACTTGTATTATATGTTTACTGTATTACTATTCGGTGTTTTTGATGAAAATGAAGTGTTTCGAACATGAAAGCACGATTTCTCGAAAGTTGTATTTTTTTTCAAGACTTCCCCTCTTTCTCATCTGTGGTCTTCATCTTTTTCATGATGAAAATTAGAAATGTTATTTCTCGTAGTTTTTATTTCTCGAGTAAAACCTTATTCAAATCTACTGTTTGTCGCTGCTTATGCTAAACATTATTCAGAGCATGCACGTGGACTGAATGAGGTCCCGCGATCGTGGACGGGCCTCATTAAGAGACTAATTCGTAATGGGCATAACTTCCTTTGCAATTACGGAGCGGCGGGCGCTCAGGCGGTGTCCACTCTGTATCCGGGCCGTTTTTCCACGTCGACAGTTCTGGCGTCAAATTGGGACATGGTTATGACTTTTTTTGAAAAGACTCACGTCACTCGCGGAGTGCACCACCGTACGGTAACCGTAATGACTCGTGCGGTTATGCGCGTTCGTGACACGGTTTCGGCGGTTTCGCACGGTGCGTTTTCGGCAAAGGCCCCGCATTGTGCGTCGAGGTTTACGGTTTTGCGACTTTTCACAATGGAAGGCTGCAGAGAGAGCAACAATTGATTCGTTAATCTCAATGTTATTGCTAATTATTATCGAGATCTGGCGCCAGCACAGCTATTTAATAATATCACCGTAAAAAAAAACACAAATTGATTATTTTTTGGCGTCCCTCAAGTTCAGCCCACAAAGGACGTCACTTAATCGATACCCAAACACCTACAAAAACATCAGGAGATCCTTACAGTCAAAATACTTAAATTTGTACTGTGACCACCTGACCACCATAAAGTCTCCAAAGAAACTCCAACCAAACTCCAAAAGAAAGAAGTAATTACCTCATATCTAAACCATTACCCATCCAATATATGCTTTGAATGAACCTCTTCACCAAAACATGAACACTTGTTATCTAGAAAACTTACTTGTAATTAAATAAAAAATACAATTTTCACTTCATTAATATCACACTTTATTAAATTATAGGGAGTATAGTTTCGACCAAACCCATTCAAAATAGCTATTTGTTTAATAAGGCACTAACGCAGATGATGAAATTCCGCGGCTAGGAGTTACAAAGCCGAGGCGGAGTCGAGGCTTTGAACCAGCCTTGGGTCAATCATATAATATATTCGCTGGCCAATGGATATGACATGTTAAATATTTTTGGCAATGTTATGGTTATTAATCACGGCAAAAATAATGCCGAAACCCATTCAAACTAGCAATTTAGCAATTAGCTATAAGGCAACAAAGCAGATGGCACTCTGCTACTTCACCTGCCTCACAAGATGCACATTGTGCACAGGGTGAAGTTGCAGCTATACTGGAATGAAAAAAAGTCATTCACAATGTACTATTTAGTAACCAATGAATAAATCACAGCAACAGCAGCGTAGTAATATAGTCGTATAAAATTGGTTAATGTTGCAGGCATCTACTTCGTGATACATCATGAAATTAAATAAAACACAATTTCTTTGTTTATACCACACTGTTTATTATGAAGAGACTAGTTTCGACCACGTTCTGGTCTTAACTTAAATTAAAATAAAAACACAAATGAAACACAATTAAATTTAATTTAATTAGTCGTAGAAAATATTTAAATACCACCACATTCAAAATGTTCACTAGAATTTTGAAAACTTATGAAACATATTATAGAGTATAAACCAGTTGTTACTATAGTATATTGTACAACGAGCACGGAATGGTACTCATTTCTCATGAATCTGAAAGTTCACTTTAGTGGGAAATGGACATTCCGAACGAGTTGTGCACTATACTTTTACTACGACTACAACGTTTAGTAGTAGTAGTAGTAGTAGTAGTAGTAGTAGTAGTAGTAGTAGTAGTAGTAGTAGTAGTAGTAATAGTAGTAGTAGTAGTAGTAGTAGTAGTAGTAGTGATTGTATTTGCTAAGATATTATTCCTAACTGGCTATCGACCAACGGGGGTCCTTCTACCATATGATTTGTGTAAGTGTGTGCATTGAGTTAGGGCTTGTTACTCTAGAAATTCACCCCCAATCTCTAAAGCGCCGTTAATGAGCTCCCAACGGCGAATGGCACTAGTTTCTCAGGAGAAATATACCACCTGTACTCGGACTCGAACCCAGGTCTTCGTGCATGTTAAGCATGCGTTGCTTAACATAACTAACCGCAAACTAGCGGTTACAGCATTTGTTATTTTGGAGTTACGGATTTGGATATGTCAAATAATTTATCAACGATTATGAATGTGAAATGTCGAATTATTAGGATTTGTACAGATTGTTAAGCGAATTCAAGTTTGTTTTTGAATTATCAGTTGACAGTCAACAATCCTCGAAGTAGATGAAATACTCAAATGAAAGATTTGAATTTCTTTGAAAGCTCACCAAAATAAGCCAACACAACATTTCTGAAAATCCTTGTACCAATTGCTAATCCGAACGATTTGTATGCTGTTATATATTTTTCTTTCCGATACCGATAATTCTTCAGGCATACTGTATACATATCTGGCATAATATTTTCAAAATATCCATAAGATAAATGTTCAGAAACTCCAGTAACTGGAGTTCAACTCGGAAAGTTAAACATTCGATGTGCTCACTTATTAAATACATAATCTTCGTGAAATTTTCAGAGGAATTATCGTCAGGCATACTGTATACATATCTGGTATAATATTTTCAAAATATCCATAAGATAAATGTTCAGAAACTCCAGTAACTGGAG
This sequence comes from Othius punctulatus, assembly GCA_951805005.1. NCBI lineage: Eukaryota > Metazoa > Arthropoda > Insecta > Coleoptera > Staphylinidae > Othius > Othius punctulatus. The sequence continues at coordinate 44,820,463 of OX638141.1, read as the reverse complement.
TTCAACTCGGAAAGTTAAACATTTGATGTGCTCACTTATTAAGGACATAATCTTCGTCAAATTTTCAGAGGAATTATCTTCAGACATACTGTATACAAATCTGGCATAATATTTTTAAAATATCCATAAGATAAATTTTCAGAAACTCCAGTAACTGAAGTTTAACTCGGAAAGTTAAACACACGATTTTATCACTTATTAAGGACATAATCTTCGTCAAATTTTCAGAGGAATTATCTTCAGCCATACTGTATACATATCTAGCATAATATTTTCAACATATCCATAGGATAAATTTTCAGAAACTCCAGTAACTGAAGTTCAACTCGTAAAGTTAAACACACGATTTTATCACTTATTAAGGACATAATCTTCGTCAAATTTTCAGAGAAATTATCTTCAGCCATACTGTATACATATCTGGCATAATATTTTTAAAATATCCATAAGATAAATTTTCAGAAACTCCAGGAACTGAAGTTCGACTCTGAAAGTTAAACACGCGATTTCATCACTCATTATCAAATTTTCTGTTATCGCCTGTGCAGCTTCCATAAGATTAGGAGGTGTTAAATCCATATTCACATCACTTTCACTTTCCATTTTTATTGATTAATTAATGAATATATTCTAATATTACGTGTATCAAGCAATTTCACGTTCCACTGTCAGGATTACAGCTACTCTGCTCTACACCCTGTGCACAATGTGCATATTGTGCACGGGGTGAAGTTGCAGCAATACTGAAATGAAAAAGTATCCATGTCCAAAGTATACATATTCACATCACTTTCAGTTTCAATTTGTATTGATTATTTAATAGATAAGTTCTAATATTACGTGTATCACGCAATTTCACATTCTACTGGCAGGATGACAGCTACTCTGCTCTTCGCCCTGTGCACAATATGCATATTGTGCACTGGGTGAAGTTGCAGCAATACTGAAATGAAAAAAGTCATTCACAATGTGCTACATTTAGCAACCCACTTTTAGCCAGGTGTACAGATAGAAATAGGGGGTGGGTAGAGGTGGGGATGTTCGAGGGTGGTAATATTATTTTTGGTGAGGTACTTTTTTACCACTAATGACTGAAGGGCGGAGGCATAACAGTTTTCTGGACATTTCTTCCTGATTTGATCTCGTAAGCGGCAAAGAAATTTCAGTTAAAATTCGTCAACCCTCTGGAATGAATTCGTAATTAAAGACCCCTCCGTCATGATCTTCCCTTTGATTTTGTCCATACGACATTTTTGCCTTAATAGACGTTCTTGACTTCCACTTAGTAGACTGGCCTGTGACACTCGTAGACTTGCGACTTTTTCATCTCATAGTTTCTGTAGGCTTTCGACAACATCTAATGAGGTCAACAAAATAGGTGCATTGTAATGTAGTCGCGGAAAAATTACTTTTCTTACTACATATTTATTTCACTTTTCAAAAATATAATATTTGCCCAGTTGCCAACACTTTTTTAAATTGAATTTGTTTTAAACTATGTACGTATTTTAAAATTTAAATATTTGCGAAATTCAAAATGTATTCTAAAAATCGAGTAATAGGTATATCAACTTTTTTTAAATTACGAATCCAAAATACAAAAACATTCGAAAATCAGCAACATTTTAGTTCTCAAAAAAGGTTCTCTAAGTTCAGCAAAAGTTTTGCTAGTATCTGCACTAAATATGAATGTTCACTATTTTTATATTTTTGTATCTGTTAATCATTAAACTCTTTTATGCCGGAAATAAAAATCTGTTTAAACAGTGTGATGCTCCAACAAGAAAAAAGTACCTACAGAGCGCATATGGCAGTTCATATAGCAATTTATGACTACTTCTTTATATTTTTTCGGGAAACGGAAAAATTTTACAATTGGAGACATTCAAGATGCCTTCGACATTGCCAGACATTCCTGATTCATGTTTGTAGGGATAGCTACAAATAGCTACAGCCAACATTTTACAAGAATAACCCTCTCATAATTCATGAGCTAAAACTTTCCACAGAACAGGAAATAAGCAACATTAATCGCGTATTAGGACATGTAATGCTGACTTTTGTAACACGTTTACAACAATGTACAGATTCTCGTGGTGATCATTTAGAAGACGTTATTTAAAAAGAATATTTCATAAGATGATGGATGAAGCCGTTACTATGTGATCATTAATTATGATCATACAAAACTGAAACACGTTACTACGTTTGTATCACTTTATTTTTTCGTTAAATACGACTGCAGTTTCGACCACATATTTCAATTTATAAAATTTGTATGTGATTTGATGTAATAAAATTATCCATAACTATTGACTAACTCTGTGGGATTTTCGTATAATTCGTGCGTAATGCAAATATGAATTTGGGAAATATTACGAGTGGAATAACAAACTCGTGCAAACTACTTTTACATTCAATATTAAACGTAATGCGTGCATTCGGGGAAAGCCCTGTACATTCATATTTGCCAACGTGGTCTATCATTAGCAGCGTTATCAACATAATTAAAATTAGAGGCGATAAACTGGAAAAATAGGGAACCACTTGGGAGTCGCTGCAAACATTTGCACACAACCGCAAAACAACTCCCAAGTGGAACTGCCATGAATTATAGTTTCAGCGCCGACTATATAATCACAGCCATGCACACGGTGACTGATGCTTTAAATTACGGCAAAACACACTAAATAGTAATTCACCTTCCAAAATTCACTGCACAGTGCTGACGCAAAATATGTAATTTAGATAATTGTTATTATTTGCTATGGCCTTGATGAATACAACTAGTTTGCACTGATAAGGTTTATGATATGGCAATAAACCTGTATTAGCAATACATGAATACTATTGTGAGGTCTAAATGTTTGCATTTTTGAAAACTTTCTATTCAACAGCTAAATTAACGCCCAACTGAGATTGTGTCCAGAGTGAAAGTATTTGTCCAAGTATAAAGAAGTTGATGCAAAGCTCTTATTTTAATTAACAATATTTATACAGGGTGGGCCATAAATATGATCAGATTTAATTAATTTGAATAAATCTTATGGATTTTTTAAATTTATATACAAGTAAACATTCTGGAAAATAATTTCTTAAAAATAACATTATCCAGGTGTGCACCATCGCGTTGCAAACACTCTTAAAATCTGGACCTCAAAATTTTTGCTAAATTTGGAATACCAACCAAATCATCTCGAATATTCTGTTTGAATTGGATTGTCGTGGCTAGATTGTTGTGGCCTCAAATTATGGTCAAATTTGGAATACCAGCCAAATCATCTCGAATATTCTGTTTGAATTGGATTGTCGTAGCTGGATTGTTGTGACCTCAAATTATGCTCAAATTTGAAATACCAGCCAAATCATCTCTAATATTATGTTTCAATTGGACTGTCGTGGCTGGATTGTTGTGACCTCAAATTTTGGTCCAATTTGGAATACCAGCCAAATCATCTCGAATATTCTCTTTCTATTGGACTGTCGTGGCTGGTTTATTGTTATAAAGCTGACTTTTAAAGTATCCCCTGAGAAAACAGTGTCAGGAAGCCAAGTCAGTACAAGGTTACGGTCTATCTTGCAATAGTGTACCTTATTCTTAAACGTTGGCGAGTTTCTCATAAGCAATGGTGTTGTGTGTGAATGCATGTTCCGATAATAGCATGGCACCTAATATTTAATGAAGACTGCGAACCTCTGGTGAGGAAATTTCGTAACAACGAAATCATTTCGTACCTAATTTCATACAATATTATAGAAATAAGCAAAACTAATTTGTAACTAACAAAGGATTTGCGCAATGATCCTAAATTATTGAAGAATGTTAAAAAATATGGGAATTGGCCCTAGCACCTTACTACAGACATGATACGCATATTGAGAGGTTTAATAGTTACTTCATACATCCTACGCATATTGAGAGGTGTAAACCTCACATCTCGCCAAAGTTTGAGAAACTCTATAGGTACTAAAAAATATTATGTTCTTTTTGTGTTATCGGTTTCTACATTAAAATGGTCAAACAATTAAATACAATGAAAGAGCCCATTAAAAATTTGTCACAATGGGACAGCGTTCACAGATTTGTTTTTAATATGTGGTTTGGGCAGTATGCAGTTATATGTTTACACGTACACAATAACAATGGTTTTGCGTTTTGTGTTTTGCGCGAGGGATTGTGCGAGCGAACGTGGATTATTTCATATTTTTCTTCCATGCGCGTACGCAATAAAGGCAAAAATCAATATAACGTCATTTGCGTGGGCTACACGTATTTACATTCTCGTTTATTTTGCGTTGCTTAAAGTATTGAGAAAAATAACGGAGGCTTCGGCTCTGTGTTCATGCTTCGCCTCCGGTTATGGTAATACCCGGATGAAAAGAACTTTAATATGTTTGTCAGCTCGTTTTTTATGGGAATAAATTGTCGTTTCAATTCACCCCTACCTCCGCATCTTAATAACAATGCAAATTACAGCAGGTACGCTCCCAGGGACTATTTTCCGGCTACTATGTGGAAATGTGTTCATTTTTTAAATCTACTGGTTACTAAAGATCAATTCCCTTAGCTGAAAAAAAATAGCAGTTTATTTAAGTTAGGTACTGAAGGTAAATTAATATATCCTCTTGTTCTTATATAGTGTGCCCAGGAAAGTGGTGTCGAGTTTTCTAATTGAGGCGCTTATTTTAAAAAGTGCACATGTCCAAAAATCAGTTTTGTGGGAAATTTAGAAAAAGGTACAGTGGAAGTTATACTCAAAGTACTGGGAAAATAAATTAGGCTATTCTGTTGGATATATTTCAACTTATTTAAAAATAAAAATTATTTTAAATAAGAACTGTGAAACAACAGAAAAAACAGGGCGAAAAGTTGGAATGTAACAGGCGTGTAACCAGCAATTAAAAAAAAACATTTGCCTGTTACACGCGACTTGTATTGTTTTTCGAGAAAACATAGACATTGGTCTTGAGAGCCGTTTACTGTTAATAACTCGAATTGTGCATTTTTGGACTTGTGTTGTTTTTAAAATAAGCGCCTCAATTAGTTGCAACGAAATAATGTGACAATGAAAACGTGTGCCATCTATTGGGCTATACCACCACAAAAAAGTTTTCCATTCTGCCCCTTGGTTAAGTAGATAGCTGACGAAACGTCAACATGAAGAATTTAAGATCAGATTATCAAATTATATCGATGATGTTCGAAAAAGTTAAATTATTTGCTTGTATTCTAGGAAACATTTCAGCAATGTTGCAAGAAATATTTGATTTGCACCTTGAACAGTGTCATCTATTAGAATCCAGCGTAAAAGTTGCTCCTACTTCCTTGGGCATTCTATAGTACGTTAATTTCTGATGTTTTACTGGGTATTTTGGTATTTTTCCTGTTGGGGAATTGAAATCCAGATTTTTCCAGAAAAATGCAGACATTTTTCGATAACTTTGATCGTATAGTTATGGGATTTTATTCTTCTTCCTATAATGATTCAACCCACTCAGGTAGGGGCTCATTTCAACAGGTCGTCCCATCTTCTTTGGTTCAACATTAGTATTTTAGATTGGTCGTAATCCATATCTTGCAATTTTTGCTCATCTGTTATCACCCATTCTTGCAACGCGTCCTTTATAGAATTTTATCCATTATTTGCAACGCTACAGGTTGCTGCGACTGACTACGGAAGGAAAAATAAAGGGGAAAAGAACCATAGGAAGATGAAGGATTTCCTGGCCCAGAAATTTAAGAGAATGGTTCGGATTAACATCAAGCCAACTATTTAGAACAGTTGTTAATAAAGTTAGGATTGCCATGATGATTTCCAACCTCCGACAGGAGATGGGACTTTAAGAAGAAGAAGGCGTTTGGGAGAAGATAGCTGCCTTAAAAAGCAAAAGTTGATACAGGGGCCCACAGAACTCGTCATCCTATTGCAAACGAAGAAGCTATATTGCAAATAGTAGAAAATAATCCGAGAACAAGCACCAGAAGAATAAGTGCAGCTGTACCGAATGTTAACCGTGAGTCAGTTAGGCAAATCCTCAAAGAACAACTTCTTGACCCATTTCATTTTCAAAAAAGTCAAAAAATTGGCATATGATTTTTTTTGTAGAATTTTACGAGTGGTTGCAAAATAAAGGGCAACATTTTCTGTCATTAATTTTGTTTACCGATGAAGCTGGTTTTAGTCGCGATGGTGCTTTGAACATTCATAATATGCATTATTGGAGCGATGAAGACCCTCATCATACCGTAATACGGAATCACCAGTATGGGTGATGATTTCCAACCTCCGATAGGTGATGGGACTTTAAGAAGAAGAAGATCCATCCTTTTCTATTGCCTGTTAGTTCCTTTGCTCGCTTCCAACTCTTCCCTTTTTTCTGCAGCGTTTTGCTTATTGTACCGTTCCATGTTTCCTCTGGTCTTCCTTTTGCTCTCTTCCTGTTTGCTCTTGCCTCCCACACTTGTTTAACTTGCCTCTCTTCACCCAGTCTGTTTATGTGCCCGAACCATCTTAATTGCCCCTCTTCTATTTTCTCCATTATCGATGTGGTTCCCAACCACTCCCTTATTTCTACATTGCGCAGTCTGTCCTTCCTTATCACTCCTTCTACTCTCCTTAAGTACTTAATTTCTGTCGCTTGTATTTTAGATTTTGGTCTTATGTCAATCACCCACGTCTCACTCCCGTATGTCAGTATTGGTGCAAAGATTGTTCTAAAAACTGTCATTTTCGATTTTTTTAATATTTCTTTCTTGTTTATGAACGCTCTTCTTAGTGTACTATACAGTATCCCTGTTGTTTTTACTCTGTTGTTGATGTCCTTCTCATATTTTCCTTGACTGTCTATTATTGCTCCTAGATACTTAAATTCTTGCACCTGTTCTATCTGTTCTCCACTTATTCGTATGTTGGTTATTTTGTTCTCCTTTGTTATCACCATCACTTTTGTTTTTTCTCTATTTATCTTCAGTTTCCTTTTATTTAGAGCCTCCTTCCGTATTTCCACAATCTCTTTTAGTTTTCTTTTTCTGTTTTTGCGAATATCACTACATCATCTGCAAATGCACACTCTTGTATTTCTATATGCCTCATATTCCTGTATCCTACATATATTCCTTTAGTTCTCAGTTTTGTTTCTTTTATTATATCATCCATTATTGATATGAATAACAGTGAGCTTGGTATTCTTCCCTGTCTCACTCCGTGGTTTGTCCTGAATTTTTCTGTCTGTCTGTTTCCAGTTCTTATGTAGTTTCTCATTTCTTTGTATAATGACTGGATTGCCTTTATTAATTCCCCACCTGCCCTTTTTTCCTCTAGTCCCTTCCATATTTCGTCCTGTGCTATACTGTCAAAAGCCTTTTCTAGGTCTATGAACCATAGGTATCCTTCTTTGTTATACTCTCGATGTTTTTCAGTTATCTGTTTTATCGTAAAGATTTGGTCCTGCATACTGTGTCCTGGTCTAAATCCGCTCTAAGAGTCGTGTAGTTGGTGTTCTATTCTTTTCCTTCGTCTCAAGAATTCTCTCGTTAAATTTTTCCCGGTACACTGAGAAGTGATATACTTCTGTAGTTACATTGTCTGCTGTCTCCCTTCTTATACACTGGTATTATCACTGCTACTTCCCAGTCTTCTGGTATTCTTTTGTGTTTCCATGCCAGTTTGCTGATTTCTAGCTGTTGTCGTTTCTTTCCCATATAATTCCTCGGGTGCAATACCATCATGGCCTGCTGCCTTTCCCAGCTTTATACTGCCTATTGCTTTTATTAATTCTGCCTCTGTTATGGTTTCCTCCTTTATTTCTCCTGAAGGGCCTTTACATCCCTCTTCTTTTTCGTTTCCTTGCTTGGGTTCTTCCGTCTTTCCATCCTCTCCTTCAAGCAGCTCCTTGAAGTGTTTTTACTGTTTAATTGTTTTGGCTGGTTTTTTCTCAGCTCTGAGTTTTTTAATACTTTAAAGAAAAGTTTCTGGTTCCCTATGCTATCTTTTTCCACCTTCTCTCCAAACTGCTCCCAGGCTTTTGCTTTGCTACTTTGTATTTCTTCTTTAGCTCTCTTTCTCTGTTTCTTGTATCTCTCGTAGTCCTTTTCTGTTTCTGTCTGCAGGTACTGTTTCCATATTATTTTCTTCCTTGTTACTTCCCCCTTTACCTTCTTGTTCCACTACTTTGTTTGCTTCCTCCTCGCCCCACTTATTTTTCTCCTTTACCTACTTTAATTTCTATGGATTAAATAGTCCCCACAGTAGTTCTTTTGGACCACGCAATGCAAACAATAATTAAGGATTTTTAAGAATAACTACTAATTTTTCATATAAACATAATCTATGTTTTGTTATCATCCGTCGTACTAAATTGTATTAAATGATTATCTAGAGTTGTTCTGTGACTGCCTTCGGACCATGACTATAGGCACATGCGCACCCATTTGAGCCGTTGAAAACCAGACTGGTGCAAGTCCAAAACTGTCCCTTGTATATTTCTGGACTTCTCTGAATTTAAAAAAAAATAGACTTACACGACTCTGGTTTTCAACGACTTTTTTTTGCGATTGATCCATTGTACTAAATATGTATGTAAATATCTAATGAGAGTATCAGATATACTTTCACTACCTTCGGAACATTACTGATGTTCGATGTTTGAACGTACCTATCTCTTACAACTATTTCAAGTAATCGAGGGTATCTTTACGATCTCTTTTTTTTGTGCGAAACTTTTCTATATATTATCAAATTTACGATCAACCCTTCGCTCCCTCCTCATTTCGTCATCGCTGCTGTGATCTATTTTTTATCATCCACGAGAAAAAATACGGCGCGTGGTGACGTGCTTGCTTTGCCGTGTTATTTTTAGACAGAATAAAAAAACCCTCATACAATATTTACTCATTTAAGGTTTCCACACTCCGTTGGCGTTTTCCGTGGGCCTTGACCCGTTTGAGCGATTATTAATTTTGTTTATAATTAAATTATCATTGATCCACTACAGAATTAAACGGTTCCTCCGTAGTGTTGATCAATACCGCTCGCCGAGCCGGTCATTCGTGAAGATCCATGAGGTCGGAATTAAAGGAATTAGCGTACCCGTTTCACTTAACGAAACCACATTTCATAAATGCTGCTTCCATACTTGCGCGAGTAATTTTCTTATTAGAGGGCTTAATTGTCAAATGCGCCACAAAAGAGGAATTGCGTTTACACGGAGATTCTTGTAATTCGGTTTCACTCAACAGTTTGGAATTACTATTTGATTTATAAAGTGTTTCAAATCTAGGTTTAAATTCATTAGATTATATTCACCAAGTTCCCGAATGCCGACTTCAAACAAAAAATCTTGAGGGGGATTTGCCTAATAACGAATGAAAAAAATTCGTAATATAATTTTTCTACTACTATAGAACAATACACCTTGATATTATAAGATTTTCCATGGTATTCGCAATTTTGGGCGACACAAGAGTTGTGATAGTGATTCTTAAAATGAAACAACGCAAATTTGATCTGAGTTTACCATATTTGATCTGAATTTCACAAACTTAATGTAACTGATATGTAAAGATAGATTAGAGAAGATTAGATTTTTTCAAAATTAAACGTTTTGGGCGGAGGGGGGGGGGGTTGTACTTACAAAAAAAAAGTTGTGTTTAGGGACCTCACAATACCCAAACCCGCCCTGCTTAAAATAATTCAAAATGTAACATTTGCCGCCCAAATGTCTGAATTTCATGTAAAATCATAAAAGGATCAAATTTGACAATTGCAGTCAGAATTTGATAATTCAAATTAAATGTTACATTTATCATTGTTACCATTGGACTGTGACAAAGGACATTTCAGAGTTTCTGTTAAAATTACAGGTGGAATTTGCCACTAGCGAGCAACATTTCAAACATTTATTAAAATAGCAGATAGCGGAATAACAGTCAACGATTTAAAAGAAATTTGCAAATTACAGTTAAAATCTATAAATCGTCTTGGTATCTGTATCAATTTTTAACATATAATTTCAGTTAACTTTTGACCATATTTTAGTTTTTTTTTTCACTTCACATCACATTCATCACATTCACATCAGGTTTGTGAAATTCAGATCAGATCAGAATATAGTAAACTCAGATCAAATTTACGTTGTTAAATTTTAAGAATCACTGTCACAACTCTTATGTCGTCCAAAATTGCGAATACCATGCAAAATCTAATACCTAATATCGATTTTATAAGTTCGAATTTTCAATTAAATTTGCAGACTTTGCACTTCTCACTAGTTGAAATTTTAGTTGAACCATAATATCTGTGCCTAAATTAATTCAAAATTTAACATTTTATGTCACCCAAATTTGTGAATTTCGGGTAAAATCATCAAATTTTGCTTGCAATCGAATGAGTTGGATAAATAGATAGATACTTATTCATCATGTAGGCATCATTACAAAAATACTAATAGTACAGCTATCTCGTGGATATGATCGTCAATGTTTAAAATACAGATAAAAGGTTAAAATTAATATGTCATAACAATAATGATAATAATAAAGTTATAAAAATAATTTACCCTAGGACACACTGTGGGAGGTTAATGTTAACATTTCGGATCAAATTTTATAACTGCAGTCAGAATTGATAATTCCGATTAAATTTTATAATTATCATTGTTACCCTTCGATCACAGGTGATGACTGAAAATTTGATCCCAGGATTTTCGAAATATATATATATATATATATATATATATATATATATATATATATATATATATATATATATATATATATATATATATATATATATTTCGAAAATCCTGGGATAAAATTATATATGGTGAAAAAAAAAATATATATATACAACAGCATGTAAGTCATTCAAAGATGATAATTCCAAAGATTAGGAATTGGTACAAGAAACTTACACAAATTCAGAAATGTTTTGTGGCTTATTTTGGTCAGCTTTCAAAGAAATTAAAATCTTTCATCTACTTCGAGGATTGAGTACACACAATGGAAATACTGTTAATTCTAAACTATTAAAAAAAACACATATTCACCAAAAATGATATAAACAGTTGTAGTAATTTGACATTTCACATTCGTATACATTATATAGCTATTTGTATTACAATGGAGCAAAGTGCACCATTTCCTCCCGCAGATATTTGATATATTTTTTATAATTATCATTGTTACCCTTCCATCACAGGTGATGACTGAAAATTTTATCCCAGGACTTTCGAAAAAAATATATATAACAGATTCTAAGTCATTCAAAGATGATAATTTCAAAGATTAGGAATTGGTACAAGAAACTTACACAAATTCAGAAATGTTTTGTGGCTTATTTGGGTGAGCTTTCAAAGAAATTCAAATCTTCCATCTAGTTCGAGGCTTGAGTACACACAATGGAAATACTGTTAATGCTAAACTATTAAAAAAAACACATATTCGCCAAAAATTATATGAACAATTGTAGTAATTTGACATTTCACATTCGTAAACATTATATAGCTATTTGTATTATGAGGGAGCATCATCATTTCATCATCATCATCAAGTGCATCATTTCCTCCCGCAGATATTTCGGGCATCAAAATCTAAGGGGGGAAATGGCACTTTGCTTCCGAGTAATACATTCGATTTTTTCGACGATCTTTCACAGTATTTTGCATACATATTATATTTTCTAGTGCATGACAATTAAAAAACCAAATGTCAAAATATAATATTTAGAACAAGTATATTGTTAAAAATCGAAGTATACAAGGAACGCACGATTTTTTATAATTAAAAATAGTACGACGCTTATGTCGCACGTTGAATGGCAACCTTTTTTGAATAAAATACGTAATGAATTGAATACGGTTATTAAACCGGGTGCATGGTTCATAGGAGATTATGTTGAACGTTTTGAGCTGACTAAAATAAATGTGACTACATACTTTGCAACGGGGTATGTAGCTGTTCAAGTTTTCGTCTTTCGGGGAATCTTTTTGTAGTTTTCGCGTGCTAAGTATATGTACCACAATTAGCCGGTCTTAGCTGGCCACATTTCCACTATATTTGTTGAATACGTCAATGTCAAATTTTGATTGATGTAATGACAGATGTTTCTTGTATTTTATTATTTAATTTTAAATTATTGTAATTGTTCTAGTAGTGAAAAATTAGTATATACACCACGGTTGTGAATACTATTACAGCCTCGGATCATGTAACCCTCAGCACTATCAATAATAAAAGAAAACTATACATTATAGAAACTATATTATCACAGCAATTTCTAAGTTTCTGTTCCTATGTTTCTATTATAAGTATTATTCTAGGGAGGCAAAGTTGTTTGCCTGTCACATATGAGGGAGCCAAAGTTGTTTGCCTGCTGCATATGAGGGAGCCAAAGTTGTTTGCCTCCCATGAGAGGAAAAGTAGAACTTTCATCCCTCATATGAGGGACGAAAGTGTGTACTTTCTATTAAGGGAGTAGAAAATAGGTATTCATGGTATAAGTGAATAAAGTTGAATTTTATCCAAGAAAAAATAGTTTAGCGCAAGAGGCAAAGTCGAGTGCGATAACATTTTCGAATGGATAACATTGTTTTATTCACTTGTAACATATAGGATTTTTCCAAGTCGTTATCAGAATTTAAGAATTTGCGTGGAGTGTCACATCGTCAAAAGACAACGAAAATTTCAAGTATAGTGCCTATTTACGTATTTTTTACTTTATTCACCTTGTCAATAGTTATAAAGTGAAGATGTAAACATTTTATTCATCCATTCGATTAGAGTGTTGTTTTAATGATGATATTCAATATACATAATGAGCATTTTAATAATGGGACTTGGAAAAAAATATTTAACACATTCAAATATTCAAATCCAAAATAATAAATGCTCTGGTCGTAGAAAGAGTATAGTTTATAACTCGCACGGAATGTCCATTTCGTGCTTGTTGTACAATATAGGTATAATATCACATCATCGGTTAGGTATAATATTATAAGTGTTGTCAAGAAGTGTTGTCATAGGTATAATATCACATCATCGGTTAGGTATAATATTATAAGTGTTGTCATAGGTATAATATCACATCATCGGTTAGGTATAATATTATTTACAATAATTCTTATAGTATAAAAATGCGCCTGTCGCCGTCGCCAGTTACATATCATGTGTGTATCATGCTTGGGAGTGTGCTAGAATTATAGCAAACTCTTCTCTGGAATGACGAACGTCTCTACTAAATTGAGCTGGGTAACCATCGTGATAAACCAAAACTTCTGTCGTATCATCATTGGAACGTCGTCTATTAAATCTGGCAAAACATTTTCCAGAAAATTAAGATAATCATGTACCGTTAAACTTTCAGGTAACTCTACAGGTCCCAGCAGCTGATTACCGATTACACCTATCCACACATTTATACCAAATCTTTGCTGGTGCTTAGTCTCTTTTATTGCCTGACGATTATCACCAACATAGGAATAATGATGTTCATTATGTAAATTACGAATCCCATCTCTGGTAAAAGAAGCTTCATCTAAAAAATAAAAAAAAGGAGAAAAAAATAATACTGAGACTTTTTGTTCCGCAACCAGTTTCAAAAATCTACGCGGACAGGGAAAACACAAGAACTTTTTAGAAATGAAAATGATACAGGTTTTCTTTATGAATCTTCTTCTCTAAGTGCCTTGACCGATTCGATCGTTGACGATGATGCTGGCTATTAAATTCACAATCTTAGCTTTATCAACTGCTGGTCGAAACTGTTGGGCCGTTATTTTGCCATACCATGTTCTTAAGTTTTTTAACCATGAGGTTGTCATTCTTCCTACACTCCTCTTTCCCATTATCTTCCCGTGTATGATAAGATGTAGCAGACCATACTTTTCTGGATGACGCATGATGTGTCCGATATATTCCAATTTCCGGCTTTTGATGGCTATTCTTTATAAATAATATTTCATATTGGAAGATTTGGAAATACTATGTATCCTGGTATTTCCAAATCTTCCAACATGAAATATTATTCATAAAGAATAGCCACCAAAAGCCGGAAATTAGAATATATCGGACACATCATGCGTGATTTGATCAGATTTGGAAATACCAGGATACATAGCAGCGAGTCTTCTGGCGCGAATGTCAGCATTCTGGTCTATGTCGACCAAAATATCGTCGTTTTATTCCTCTGTAACATCAGGGTTCTATCAGTTTCAGTATTTTTAGAAAATACTGAGCCTATTTCTTTCAGTCTTTAGTATAGCGCTATAAATGTTGAGCGACAGGGATGCCTTCTGTTTGGAAATGTTTGTGCGTATCTTCGTTCCGCTGCATGAGCGTTACGTACTTCCCCGTATACTAAATGCATATCTTTTCTGGAGAGTATCAGGACACCCTGTATATACATATTATTTATTTATTTAATTTATATTATATTCATGGAAGTTTAGCACCCAGATTAAAACAGGTTAGAAGGCAACATTTTGCGGTAAATTTTGTAAACAATTTCCACAGGCATGATTTTCTTTGCTATTAGCAATGTTTTGATCCCTCGGTTAATTTTGTAAGTTTCGAACTTTTAGGCAACATTAAAGTAGCATAATGAAAGCACAACAAATATCAGACGAGTGTTCATTATAATGAAGTGGGCTTTCCTGTGGTCCTGATTGGATACTTGATATACTCAGGATTCTAACCCCGATACTCATCTCCTTTGATATCCTGCCGATTTATGAGATCGCCCCACCAACGGCATTTATCGGTTAGGGTGCTTCCCTGACTGGAAAAACTGTTGCGTGTTTCCCAGTCTTTAGAAACTGTTGCGGTGGCTCGCTTGTTCTTCATAGAGTGCCATTTCCGCACGATTCCTTCATGCATTATTGCTGTGTGTATTGAATGTTTTTACACTATTTCAGATCGCCAGGTGGATTGCCATTAAGTGGGATTTTCCCTGACAGCTATTGCCATATTGAGTATTTAGTATGCTCCGTAGTGTAAATGTGTGACCCTCCAAACCCACATATGTGTCAATGCCTCTTGTGTTTCTTTTACTCTAACAACTATTGGAATACGCCGCTTATTCGAACCAGAATGTATTTAATAAAGGATTTTTTTTAGAATTAATCCTCCAACGGGGAATAAGACTACAAATCGTAGATCTCAAATTATTGAGGGGGAATATGCGAATGTTCCTTGGCCGTAATTTTTGTAATGTATTACAAATCATCGATGGGATTGCAATACTGCAAAATTTTTGAAGGAAGATCGCCAAAAAACTTTTCTACCAAATAATTCGCCATTTCCACGTTGCAATTCCATTGACGAAATGATACGTCGCTGAAAATGTACAAGATAAGATTTTTTCAATCGCGCCGAGTTATTGAAAATTTACACCATTATAATTTTCAATCTCACAGCGTATCGCCAGCCATGACCCGGATCGTGTTGTAGGGGTATTGAATAGGAAGATGAAAAACTTTTATGGGGGAAGTAATGTATAAATCAATTGCGGAAAATATTAACATACATAAAGAACCGGCAGCTACAAGAACTCGATTACAACTCGATGAATATTAATTCAGTACAAATAATAATTGCTCCATTCATGTATATAAATGAGCTCGGCACAAATTAAATATTAATCTTGCTGAAGAATTAAGCAGTCAAGGGTTATGCGGGGTAAATTAAACCTCGAAGTCCATTGAGAATTACACTGCTACGGCTTATGGCTGAATAAACTGCTGCCGAATAATTCCTTCCGAGTTCTGAGAGAATGCAGCTTTGGAAATTAACGTGTACAAATAATAACACTGGCGAAAAAAAGCTAAGGAGCTGGGCTGGCCGACAGCTCTTTATCCCAGCCGAACGAACGCACTTGTTGCTGTATTGCGAACCCCCGGAAAGTTCAATTGTATTTTTTCCTCAACAGTTTTTATAGGGGAGCATGAAGTGCTCAGATGGCTCGGTTTGAGCATTACCCCTTCCAGGTTTTATGAAGTGGCTAATGCAGCGGTTGATGTGGTTATATCTAGACTCACTCTCTGTCCTGGGGCTAAAATTAGAAGGAACAACGCACAATAACAAAAACATTGAGAGTGCTTCAAAGAAACTTCAATATATATCCTAAACCAGAACAAAATATTCGTAAAAGAATATGAAAAAAAATCTACGAATCGTTGTTTTAAAAGTATTTTCAATATTAGAACGAATGTGTTATTTTTCCATCATTCAATCCATCAAAACATCTATTAGAAAAATAACAAAGCAAATCAATTGATGGTCTGCTTAAAATTATATTTAATTTAAATTTTCCCTCCAAGTGTGTTTTTTTTGCAGCATAAAAGCTAGCGTTATCACGATTATTCCAACAATCATCATCATTTTTCAACTATGTTTTACATCCACTGCTGGACATAGGAATCTTCTAAAGACATCTGCATTTTTCGGTGCTGTGCTACGTTTATTCTGATAATAGCCAAGATACAACTACATAAAACATGACCATATTCCAAGATTATGCCGTGATATTTTTTTAACTCTGAACATAGTCAATACAACGTCCCTATATTTAATTTTAAAAAACACAGGTCAGTGCGTGGATGTTGACAAGTGACTAAGGTAACGTCAAAATAACTATTTGATGGGTAATCAAAATAAATAGAATTGTCAAGAACTATTATTGTGCTAAAATACATTAAAGAAATGTATTTAACAGAAGAAAAGATACAAATAATGTATATATGACATGCAAGTCAGAGCATAAGAAATGTGTGTGACGTTTTTTCAGTCACTTATCCCGACAGACCAATTCCATCAATGGGAACAATTTTTAACATTGTTTCAAGTTTTACCAACCACAGATGAGTATAAACACCACAAACGAATTAAAACAAACTATGTCTCAACACAAAAAACTATTAGGTTAAATCAAACACTTGGTTAAAGTTTCACTGTATTGAAAGAATAAACCTCTACAATTGTTTCGGCCTCCCGACCATTATCAAGAGTACAGAGATACAGAGATACTGTACAGTATCTCTGTACTCTTGATAATGGTCGGGAGGCCGAAACAATTGTAGAGGTTTATTCTTTCAATACAGTGAAACTTTAACCAAGTGTTTGATTTAACCTAATCATAATGTTTCACCAAGTAGTATCCACACATAGTTTCAATTTAAACAAGAAACTATGTTAAACATCTTATGCTATGCAGAAGAAAACATATTTGGAGTTTCGCCTTCTACAATCAGAAAGGTTTTTAAAGAATTTAAATATAAACCTTACAAATGACCAGCTACTAACTAATGAAGACAATATTAAAAGACAAATTTTTGTATAGAGATGTTTAATTTAATAAATAACAATGAAGAAATATAAGAAAAAAATAGTATTTACAGACGAAGCATCATTTACATTTGATGGTGCAGTAAATTATCAGTTAGACTCTATTGATTTATCATATCTCCTTTCCTTTCAAATCCGTTCCTTACAGATATTGGTCAAGGACTAATATGCACCTACAAAATTTAACAAGGACCCAGTACAACAGTAGGGCTAATGTATGGGCAGGTGTTATTAATAATACGTTAATTGACCCATTTTTCATCGACGGAAATTTAAATTCTAATTCCTTCTAAGTCTTACTTCGTACACAAATAATTCCACAGAACCAAAACTTGAATGTCAATGATGTCTGGTTTCACATAGATGGAGCCCCACATTCCACTGCAATGATAGGACGTTATTTACATGAAATTTTTGCGGAGTGTTGGCTAGAAAGATTTGGGCCACTAGCTTGGGTCACCAGATTTGTTCCCAAATCACCTTTTCCTTTGGGGGCATCTAAACAATAAAATTTACAATAATATTATTGTGATAATATTATAATCGGATAAGGCATGCATGCAATGAGCAAGATCCCAATTTCATTAGAAACGCTGTTTAAGGTTTTTACAACAGGCTGGCATAGTGTCTAGAAAGTAAAGGTGGCCATTTCGTATATTTATTAAAATAACTTATCATTCCTTACATGTTCCTGTTACCTGATTAATTATTTGTTCTAATTAGTTTATGGTGTTTATTCTCAGCGCATCCGTGGTTGTTAAATTTTGAAATAATGTTAAAAATTGTTCCCATTGATGGAGTTTGCTATCGGGATAAGTGACAGAAAAACGTCACGCTCATTACTTATGCTCTGATTTGCATGGCATAAAATAAATTTCACAAAAATTACGCTCGACAGATATTTTTGCAGGTTTATGGTATCATAGGTTGCATAGCTAATAGTCGCAAATTTTTGACATGTGTTTTTTAAAATTGAACATGAAATGATACTTATCAGTTTATTTAATAAGCGAAAATAACATTTAAAGCTATGCGTTCTTCACAACCTATTGTTCATTCGGCATTATGCATAGAGGATCAAGGTGGCTACTGGGCTTTGACTTGTTTGTTTTCGATGAACTGTCATTTTCATTATTATTTTAGGAAGTTTATTTTGCAGAAATCCATTTTCTTTCGTGTATACATACATTATCGTTTTCGCTTATTAATGTTCATTAAATAAATAATAAGTACCATATGTTGCTTCTTTCTACATCCTGACGGTCTCTTTGATTATAAAATACTAAAAAAATATTCTAAGGACTATACCAACATCAAAATTTAAAAAAAACGGTTCTTTTGCAAACAATAACCCAATGACCCCGTATTTTTGCATCTGAGTGTATGAAGAGTATGTTTCATAAAATCCTAGATTCATTATTTTATGGCATCTTTGAATGTTTTTTATTGGTTATTTTAAAGGTTATTTATCTACTTCTGCTGCCTTCGCCATGTTTATATTTTCTTACCTTACCCTTTTCCAGGTAAGTGTATACCTTACTTGAAACTGTTTCACTTCGTCCATATCGTGTTCTGATAATTGCTATGTTCATAGTCCTTATCATTTCTCAGAATATTTTAAACTGGTAATTTGGTTAATCTTTATTTTTATATATTTTCTGTAAAAAAATATTTGAAGCTGATCATTTATGTTTTTTTTAAATGTATCAACCATATAGTTATTATTATTATCTATACTTTAATATATTATTTTATTAGCAGTAGTAACAATATTTTAATAGCTACCGAACTTTCGACCTTTTATTGGCGGTTTCTCCGCCAATGTACCTTTTTGGTACATATAAAAGTTGTAAATAGAGCGGCTCTTCTTAAATCTAGAGCGAGCACTACCATAAATTAAGGTCCAAATAATGGAAGAGAGCTTATTTACATACTTCAAGCGGATTGCTCAATTAGTTTCAGCTACAAACGATCTCAATTACTTTAAACGCGGTCTTCTCCTCTAAACTGAGCACAAATTACATGTACAGTTAATACAACAGCACTAATTGCGCGGGTCTGTTATTTTAAATTTGTTAAATCTTTATTGCCTTCTATGCTCGATGCGCCTATGGACCATATTCAAAATGTTACAACTATAAATGGAATGAATTGATGTGTGTTTTAACATATGTCAATGAAGAATTTCATTAAATAATTTCCTTAAAGGCGGCAAAACATTTTTTTTATTCTTCTATATTATCTTCTATATTATTTTATTAAAAATAAAATCCTATATATCTTTTTCATTCGATTGAATGGGCGATTGTCAGCTATTTTTTATATTTTAGCCAGCTATTTGTAAGGAGTATCTATTTCTCCTGATATGGCTAATAACCTTCACCAAGAATTGATTTACCAAACTGGCTATTTTCCATTCGACTCCAAGGGATTTAAATATTAAATATGTAGTTCTGTACATATATCCATTCGACGCTTTATAAAGCATTGCATAGTAACAAGTATTTATATTTCAACTCATTGCATATATTAAAGTGCTATGTGCAAAAGGAATATGTGCAAAAACTCGAATTGTACTGTGACCTATATTTATTAAAATCGCAATTGTTCTTTCCCCTATTACTGGCGTGATCAATTTGCATGTAAAATAAAATTAATATTACCATTTGTTTATATTCCGTTGCAATTTTCTATTCATAATAAAAATAATATTTATTCTCTACGCAGTAAACTGTACGATACCAATAATAATAACACTTATTTGTTTTAATGAAGTAAAATGTATAGGAATAAAAGCCCGTAGAAATAATAAAAATATTTATTTGTAAAAAAAAGTGTATGCATGCGAATAACAATAATAATTATCAAATACACTATCACTATGTGCCGTTAAGAAAAATAAATATAAATAAATATAAATATATAAATAAATATATTTGATAATAATAAATATTAACATTTATTACCACGACAATGCCTTAAGAACTCCTCCATGTACCATTACAAGCCTTACCGAAATAGTATTGTATGAATTAAGTAGGTACGTTATCATCAACACACAACTTAGTAATATTGAACTCCTCAAAGAAGTATTCAAAGAAAATTGGTCTCAGGGAAGTAATTTCAGACAACGGTCAGTTCAACAACTATGTAATTTCAAGAAAAGCAAACTCCAGATAATTGTGTGCTAGAAAACTGATCACCCATTTTTGAAATATTTATAGTGAGAAAACCAATCGCCAGAAAAATGGTGCCAAAAAATGATAGGCTTTAAGTGTCTAGCTTAAAATGAATGGCAAATTACTTATATTGTCAGATAATTTCTAGAAATTGAATTCCTACAAACTGATAAGAAAATATTTTACCAGGAAACCTTTATTGCACATTGTAGATGACAGAAATTGATGGCACTCATGAAATTAAGTGCCAGAAAGTTGATGGATATGGAAATAGATCACCAAAAAATTGATTGCTACTATAACAATCATTGGATAATAATTTGTGGAAAATGATTCCAGAGATTGATTCCTACCAAATGCATTACCAGGAATTAATCGCTACATCCGTGAAAATTGCTAGATTATTGATTACTAATAAAAAAAACACTGATCACAAATAAATTGATTGCAGATAATCCATGTCTTAAAATTAACTTAACTGAATACCATAAAATTGTTTAAAATAGATCATTTGAAAATTGATTACCAAAAACTCTGAAAACAGTATAATATAATTTTTCTTTCAAAATTGTGTTCCCATTAACTTTACCCGATATAAAAATTTTTAGGATTGCATGGGTATCTTTCTTATTCTTAAAGCTAGAGATCTGATTAAATGGGCAATATTGTGCAGTTTTATATGCTGGTTCAGATTATGTTGAAAAATTTTCAAAAGTCCGAGGAGTTTAGAAGTTATTCTAAAAAAAAAACTAAAAATTGCGATTTTCTAAAAACTCCGATATATTCATAATTATTAAAGATGCGGAAAAAAGTTTAATGTGAAAGGTACTTGGTTCGATCGCACAAACTTGAGAATCAAGTCAAAATAGCGGTTTCAATTCACACCCTGTCAGTTGACACCCTGTATATGGACAATATTAGTCGTCATTGTAGAAAATGTAAATTTATTGAAATTGGTATAATATACGGAAAATTTTAGTCATTGTGGAAAATGTAAAATCGTTAAGATGGAACAAAATATACGGAAAATTTTAAACAAAAAAAAATATATTGTGATATTTGTGTACACCTAAAATCGTAAAAATGGGCACAATATATGGAAATTTTAGTAGTTATATATAGAAAAATTGACGTCATTCTGGAAAATGTAAAATCGTCAAAATGGTAACTCGATGTTTGAATCAACTCAAGAGTATGTGTATCAAATTTCAAAAATATTTATTTATTTCTGCCAAAACGGCTTTTTAAGGCTAATATGACTGGACAAAATTCCCAGAAACTGACCACAAAATATATTACCAGAAAACCTTTAATGCACATTGTTGATGACCGAACTCCTGAAATTAAGTGCCAGAAAGTTGATGCATAGGAAAATAGATCATCAGAAAATTAAGTGCTACCATATCAATCGTTAGATAATTGATGTGTGGAAAATGTTTCCCAGAAATTCATTTCTACCAAATGTTTTGCCAGGAATTAATCGCTAGAAATGCGAAAATTGATAGATTATTGATTGTTAATCATAAATTGATTAGAAGTAAATTAATTGCAGATCTCCCTAATTAGACATACTTACAAGCAATCTACCTGAACTGAATACCATAACATTGTTTAAAATTGATTGCCAAAAACTGAGCAGGATTACGAGAAAACACCATGCAATTGATAGACATAAAGTTTCTCGCTTAAAATGAATGGCAAATTACTTATATTGTCAGATAATTTCTAGACATTCAATTTCAAGAAACTGATCAGAAAATATTTTACCAGGAAACGTTTATTGCACATTTTTTATGACAGAACTCATGAAATTGAATGCCAGAAAGATGATGGATATGAAAATAGGTCACCAGAAATTTACTACTACTATAAGAATCATTAGATAGATTATGAGCTAAAAGAATTATTTTTATGTGATCGCTTAAACAATTTTTGCCAAAAAAATCAGTAGTTTAGAAAACTGAGCACCAGAAAATAATCGCTAGAACACTGACTGTAAACAGTCAATAGAAAATTGACTAGCTAAAAATTGATTGATTACTAAAAAATACTGCAAAAACTGACCTCTGGAAAAAAATTATTGCTGAAATTAGAATCAGCAGATCTGAAGTTAGGTATAATTATTAATTCTAGTATGTTTCTCATATTAAGGTTGATTCTTATTTTCAGTGAAAAGTCAGCCTTAATAAAATGAATTAATTGAATTCATTTTATTTTACTGAAAATAATTATTAATATTTATTTAGGTGTTTAGATATTTTATACTTTTCAAAATACGAGATGATTGATTCAATCGGAAATATCAATATTTAACTTTTTAATTCCCAAATTTTCAGCAACTTCAAACTTTTCAGCACAAAATTATAATAGCAAACTTATGATGTGATAAGATATGCCAATATAAAACTTTTTCAATCGAAAATTCATCGTCAATCTTCAATATCGATATTTTACACAGTCGGTAGAAGATTGACTAGCCACAAATTGATTAATTAATAAAAAATACTACAAAAACTTACCTGGAAAATTTGTATTGCTGAAATTTGTATCAGCAGATTAGAAGTTAGGTATGATTATTAATTCTGGTATGTTTCTCATATTAAGCTTAATTTTTATTTTCAGTGAAAAGTCTTCCTTAATTCATTGAATTCATTTTATTTTACTGAAAATAATTATTAATATTTATTTAGGTGTTTATACTTCTCAAAATACAAGATGATTTAATCGGAAATATCAATATTAAACTTTTTCTTTCCAAAATGTTCAGCAAACTTATGATGTGCAGATATGTGCCAATATCAAACTTTTTAAATCGAAATTTCATCGTCAATCTTCAATATCGATATTTCAATTTCAAATTTCAATGAATAACTTAGTTTTCAACATTAATCTTTTCCATACGAAATTTCAGAAGTAATTTTAGTACTAAACTCGTCATTGCCAAGCCTCAATTTAATTGCAAATTTCAAAAAGAGCTCATCTCCAAATATTAGAATTTTTCAGGAGACATAAAAAAACTGAATTCCTGTTAAACTATTTGACCCACTTAAGCAGTTTTTTTAATTCTAAAATTACTCTTTCACCACTATGAAAACGAAATATGAGTCTTTTCGCCTATAAAATATCGGCATATACAGAGTGAGTTTTTCATTTTAAGCATTCATAAAACAGAATTTCTGAGAAGTCTTAATTGCACATTTCATTGCAATTATTACAGATATTGCTTTGAACGATTTTAGGTAAATTTCTCGAAATCAATTGCCCGAAAAAGAATTGTTCGAAGCATGTTTAAAAAAAAATGCTACTAACCACATCTTGCATAAGCTCTTAAAACGACAACTATTTCCTCATTTAACCGAATCTCTATGTCTTATGGTTTCCGAGATCCTAAATCTTAAAATGAAAAAAAAATTCACACTGTATGTGTACTTGAAAAAAGAGCGAAAAAGTCCATCTTGAATCCTCCCCGAGAAGAGACCTTTTCAAAATTTTCAATTCAAAATTATTTGCAGCTAGTTGCAAGTAGAAAATTGTAATTGAATTTTCCCAACAAATGTCTGTTCTTTCTGCGGGAACAATTTCTAAGTAGGTACATTTCTTGTTTGATTAGTGTTTGAGTTGAATCCTCCCCGAGATGAGACCTTTTCGAAATTTTCGATTCAAATATATTTGCAGCTAGTTTCAAGTAGAAAATTATACTTGGATCTTCATAACAAATTTCTGGTACATTTCTTGTTTGATCAGTGTTTGAATTGCTATTCTGCTGACTGTATTACGGTCTATTTCATAGAAATTTGCAATTCAATTATAATTGTTTTTTTTATGGCATAGCATCGAAGCCGCTGAATGGTTTGCAAATTATTATGATTATAATTAATGTCTTGTTATTATAAATAACGATTTATTGCTATTATAATATTAATAATATGTATTTTTGCTAAAGCACAGAAAACTATGTAGAAATATGTTAATTTTTATTTTCATTCTAATAATAATAATAATCATCAATAATTTAAACCATAAACCATAAGTCCCAATTTTGGAGTAAAATAATGTAGTACCTATTAATTAATAAATAAATACCTCGTATTCGTTTGGAAATTTTCGGTCATTTATAAATAAATCACACAACACTATTTTAGAGAGAAAATCTTGCGTTCCTTTGGTAGGGTATTGAAGCTGGAGGTCCCGTATAGAGCTAAGTTACGCGTTCCCGTCCAATATTTGGAGGAATCCAATACTGTACGGAATGTGTTCTTCGTGAATCTGCATTACAGAGCGGCGGAGCTATGCAATATGAGCAGCACAAACATTATCAAAATGAAACATTTTAATTGAATTCAGAATTTATCGCCCCAGTTTTCGGCTATCTTGTGCTATTTCAGAAGTGTATCACAACGTAAAGCACGATCAAATTTAACACACAAAAAAAGGGCTGGGTAATAATTTCCACAAAGGAAGTTTTAAACATCATATCGGGTTTATGAAAATTTCCCAACCTCGTGCTATCTTTGCGCTTATCTGAGCGAGATAAATTACAGTAAAGGTCAGAGGAGTGCTGCATTGCGCTACCGAGCAAATTTGGGATCGAGATACGTCATCGGCACGGCAGAAGTCTCGCTGCCAAATCTGTACCCCTCCCAAGCCAGCGTTGAATCACGCTCGCCAAAAAATGCCATAACAATCGCGTTGTGATATGTGTCGTAAGTAAACTGAATTTTTCACTGAACACTTATTAACTTCTTTGTACATAAAATATTCAGGTGTGTTTATAAGGAAGTCAATTTGTTTATATGAGTTTTCCTAACACTAATTGAAACACTTAGTACTTAATTCATACTACTTGAAACTCGCATCCACGTGTTACATAAACCAAATAAACAAATATTGTAACAGTCCGGTGTAATCCCCATAATTAAATTAGCGTAAATACCATATAGTTTAAGCTCAATCAAGCTGCGACCAAGAAATTTTATAGAGCCGCTGCAAACTTTAATTCAACCTTGTCCTTTTTCACCTATTTATAGTGACGATAATTCCGTCCTCCGTAATGAACGTCGTGTAAGATAGGTCACTATTTCACTATTGATCGGAGGGCGTATGGGGTGAAGCTTCACTGAAAGAAAGGAGCTTAATTGGTTTTAATTTGTTGGCGTTATATAAAATGTTTCTAAGGGATTTTGTAGTAAAATATGTTTTATTTGCGCGTATGTGATTGTGTGGGAGATAATTTTATAGTGGCAAAGCACATGTAAAACAAATAAGTTAGCAAAGCAGAGCAGCAGCCCAGATGTTTGGGTGTGACCTACTTTTATACGCCAGAGCCTGCGTTTATTGATCGTAAGACTGCCCCCGCTTCAGTGGCCCTATTATCAAAGATTAATTTTCAACATCTCCATTAAATCTGTAATAAAAATGTAGATTAATGAGCTCGCCATTTGCATCCCCCCACCCTACCATTTTGCGGTGTACTAATTTTGCGTTTATTGTTGCAGATCACGTACCTTCTTTCATACACACGCCGCATCCAAGCTCCTAAATCAGAAAACCATCAGAGTAAATGTTTTAGAGAAACGAGATTTACCAAAATTGAGGAGTAACGAAGTCACATCCAGTTAATCTCAAGATGCATATAGAAGTACAAGTAGCTTTGAATTTCGTGATTTCGTACCTGTACAACAAGCTTCCCCGGAGGCGGGTCAACATTTTCGGGGAAGAACTAGAAAAAGCTTTAAAAGACAAATTCCAAGGGCACTGGTACCCAGACAAGCCCTTCAAAGGCTCGGCCTTCAGATGCCTGAAGACCGGCGATCCGATCGACAAAGTGCTCGAGAGGGCGGCCAGGGAGAGCGGCGTTCCCATCCAGGACATCCTGGAGAACCTCCCGCAGGAGCTGGCCGTCTGGGTGGACCCCGGGGAGGTGAGCTACCGCATCGGCGAGAAGGGGGCCGTCAAGATCCTCTTCAGCGACAAGGCGGACCCGCAGGACGAGAACTCCGCGGACAGGGAGGTCACCAAGACCTTCAACCCCGAGGCGCAGTGCTTCAGGCCCATCGAATCCGTCGGCTGCAGCCTCAGCAACCTGACGCTCTCCCCCAAGTCGGTCACCCCCTTCACGGGTAATCCCCCGCCTCAGCCACCCGTTGGGACACAGCTGGCGCCGGTCATCCAGCCATCGGGCAGCCAGACGTCGTCTAACAGCTTGAATCACTTGTCTTCTTCGTCCACGGCTCCATCGCCCACGTCACTGGGGAACTCCTTCAAGAGCTCCCCTTCCCCAGTTCCCGCATTCATACCAAGGACTACAACTCCACTGACCTTCACAACCGCGACATTTGCTCAGACCAAATTTGGAAGCACCAAACTCAAAACAAGCAGCAAACGGGCTAATAGGTATGTTAAACAACATAATATTTATAGTTTACTACAACAAAAAAACAATTAACTACATTTGGCATAAACAAAACTCTATTTGAAACATAGATGAACTCAATATCATGTAGAGGGTGGGCAAATTTAGATATGTTACAATAGGGGAACATACTTACTATAAAAGATTTACAGCCGGTTCCATAATGGTATTAAAGTTTCCTTTAAACCGAAAAGGCGCCTTTAAGTACTGTAACTTGTTCCATAATTGATTTTTAAACTTTACGAAAAAGTGTCTTTTATCATATGGAACAGAACCAGACTTTAAAGTCGACTTTTCTATTAAGTAAGCTTTACATAAAGGAGACTTTTCTGTGATATTATGGAACCGGCCCATAGAAAGATGGATAATACTTTCTTGATGTTTTTTTTTGAGAGAAATTCAATGGTGAAGCTATCGTATTTTTGTCTTCAAGTTAAGATGAAAAGTTCTGTTTTTCAATATTTTGATATTTTGTTGTATATATTTTGGCAGGTTCTTTAATGAGACGAAAGTTATATTCAGGGTAGCCCACCTATCCTCGCTCGGACCATTGCTGCTAGACTAACGTAAATTGAGGAAAACATCTGATTGGTAGTTAATGGACACTTGATGTGCTACTTTTTAAATTTATTTTCGAGTATGCAGAGTGTACCATAAATCCGGGACACAATATTCTTTCATTTTTAGAATCTGCTTTATATGGGCTTCACAAATCATTTTTATTTTTGAAATCATATGCAACGTTGTCAAGTTATCCACATATTAATCAAATTTACCGAAAAATCATGGACAAGGAAAAATATTCAACAAAACCTTATTATAAGAGATCAATAAAAGAATCTGCGTATGCAAGTACCCAAGCAATGTGCCAAAACATTCACAACATTTTGAGTCATGTAGAATGCACTGTTCTGAAACAACGATACAATTTTGCTATTTTCCAATGGCTAAAACCCATTTTTTTCAAATGGAACACCCTGTATCTAGCATCATATACTGAATTCTCATCTAATGAGCTATTCAATGGTAGCATATGGACTGTAATCTAATAATACTATTTAATAGGTAAATAACGATCAATCTCAATACGTTTTAGCCATTTGAAAATTGCAACATTCGATCGTTGTTTCAGGACACCCTGTGTATTCAACGTGACTCCAAATATTGTGTATGTTTTAGCACAATGCTTGGGTACTTGCATACACAGATTTTTTCATTGATCTCTTATATTAAGGTTTTTTTGAATTTTTTTCCATGTCCATGATTTTTCGTTAAATTTGATTAAAATGTGAATAACTTGGCATTGTTGCATCTGATCTCTAAATATAATATGATTTATGAAGCTCACATGAAACAGATTCCAAAAATGAAAGAATTTATAGGGTGTTCTATTTAAAAATGAGACCAAATATTGTGTCCTGGATTTATGGTACACTCTGTACACTCGAAAATAATTTCAAAAAGTACCACATCAAGTGTCCAATAACTTTTAATCAGATTTTTTCCTCAATTTTCATTAGTCTAGCAGCAATGGTCCGAGCGAGGATAGGTGGGCCATCCTGTACACATTATTCAGACACTTTTTTGAGTAGACTTCAATGGCCTAGGCCTAGACTAAGATGGGGTGGCCATATTTTCATTTTAAAAAACCTGGACATAAACTTTATAATAGAATAAACAATACATATCAGATAAAAACACATGTAAAACAATAATACTTCAAAGTGAACACAACAGGTTAAAGAAACATAATATAAGCTTTATAATAATCTCTCTATTTATTGTTAGATCTCGGTAATAACATGGTTTATACATATTGTTGAGAAATATTAATTGCCTTTAACAAACCCTAATTTGATTGCAACATCTCTTGAAATTGGGCACAATTCAAATTAATGGTATATTATGCAACGAGCATTTAATAACCATTAAATGCAAATTGCATACACTATTTTTTCTACGACAAAGCATGAAAGGTGGTAATTGTCAAAATTTATTAAAAGTAAATACAGGGTGGTCACTTTTACGACGCCCACCATTAGGATCTATTGAACGGAAATATATACAGAGTTGGTCAAATGGGATAAAAGTTTCTTCAATATACTGAAACGAAATCCGGGAAATCTGCCACAGATACTGAAATATCGCTGAAAATCTGAAAAATTGCACGTTTCTTTTCCTTTTATAACTTTTTGACTTTTGAAGGAAATTTTACGAAACTTGGCACTCTTACATTTTTCGACGTGAGCTTTCTGATGACAGTGCCAAACATTTTCTGCGCCCACTAGATGCCTTTTTATCATTGCCTTATTTTCATAGTCAACTTTTGATTTTCTTATGGCCGCAATATTGGATTTTAATAGCATTCAAAATAGCGAAAAATTCCGATTTCAACCATGTATTGCACATGGATAATCTGACATATTTACCACCAAACATCGATAATTTAAAAATGTGTTGCAAAAATAAAACTACTGTGGACTGCTCTAAAAATTAAGTTGCTATGGCATAACAAATTACCATTTTGACATTTCCTCATACAAAGAAAATAACTTCTGAGTAATTTTATTGTGTATAATGTGCAAAAAAGAGATAATATCTTTGATTTGTAAAAATGGCAAGGTATTATCCCCAACATGAAAAAATTAACATGTACAATCTCTATGTAAGGAATTATCTGAATTTATCGGAAATATTGTATCCGAAAGAAGACAGCCAGATCCAACAACTTCTTGGCATTTGTGGAATAGCGTTAATCAGTATGGTACTCCAAAATCGGAGAGTTCGCAATGTGATAATAATAATAATCCCTACTACTCCTCCACCTATGGCGTAATTGGTTACTGTCATATTTGACAGAGAATTCTGACCCAATTACATTTTTTTATTTTACCATAGGCCCCTGAACTATTACTAGTTATGCGGGCGTTAAGAGGAGAGGGGCATTATTATTATTGCCCATCTACGCCTACACGCGACTTATAGATGGTAGAGGCACATTGCCAACATTTATTGCAAGGAAATGGGAAAACTGCAGAAAAACCACCCCAGAATCGCAGACTCGGGAATCGAACCCGGGACCTTGCGGTCTAGAAGTGAACGCGTTAACGCTCACTCCACCGCAGCCTCCATTGATTCAGACTGTTAATGAAGTAAATGTATTAGTTTAATACATAATAAATAAATGTTTAATACACATTAACTCCGAAGGCATTATTCCATGGCAACTTGATTTTTAGAGCAGTCCACAGCAGTTTGAGTTTTGCAACAAATTTTTAAATTATCGATTTTTTGTGGTAAATGATGCCAGACTACCCATGTGTTATACAGGACTGAAATGGGATTTTTTTGCTCTTTTAAATACTATTAAAATCCAATATTGCGGTCATTAGACTATCTACTATAGACTACAGACTATCTATAGTCATCTAAAGTTGACTATGAAAATTTTGGCATCCAGTTGGCGCAGAAAATGTTTGGCACTGTCATCAGAAAGCTCACGTCGAAAAGAGTGCCAAGTTTCGTAAAATTTACTTAAAAAGTAAAAAAGTTATAAGAGGAAAAGGAAAGTGCACTTTTTCAGTTTTTCAGTGATAATTCAGGAACTGCAAGATATTCCGGATTTCGTTTCAGTATATTGAACTCACAAAAATGAGAAACTTTCATCCCATTTGACCAACTCTGTATTTATTTCCGTTTAATAGTTTCTAATGGTGGGCGTCGTAAAAGTGACCACCCTGTATACAACACAATAAGTTTAATGTATTTACCAATATGTTTTCTACGACACAGCATAAAAATTAATAATAAATATTTAACATCTGGGGCGTCTGTAATAAATTGCTTGATTATCCTTATCCTTCAGATTATCCTTATATCCTTCAAATTTTCTTTTCAATAAAGCAAGTAATTTGGGATATTTGGATATGTCCACATTATGTTTGATACCCAACGTAGATTTCAAAATTGAATATTGTGTCTCTAAAGTTGGAGATTTCAATTAATTTTTTTTTTTAATTCATTCAAATAAACAAGTAAGACGTTTTCAGAAAAGCTGCTGACGTTATTTGTGTTTCTCCATCCATAAAATTAGAGTAAAATATGTCGTAAGTTTTTAACGATTTCACTGGTAATAAATTGTTTGTGGCTCTTCTGCTCCACTTCTTCTGCTCCACAATGTCCGGTGGGGTTAAATTTTCCATATCACTATCACTATTCGACATGTTTAATGATTTTATTTAAAAAAGCAACCATTTATTAAGAATACCAATCACCAATTCCCCATGCACAGCTGTCAAAACTAATTAATTTTATATCTGTCATTGGCATGGCTTTTTAGATAAACTTGTATCTTAATGATTTTTTTTTATCTAAATGACAATCATTTAGGTACAGGTAGCGAATGTTTAATATATCAATTAAAGTGTAGGAGTAGAAAAAGTTATATTTAGTGATTAACACTGATTTTTTTCTCCCATCGTCCGTCCTACAGTCAATCGTTTCCTAGCCTACACGCACGCCAGAAAATGAATGATTCCTTTAGTGCTGACGGTTGCTATGTAACGGAGAAATAACAGTATTGGAATATTACATTACCGGCCTAAGCCGACAATGAATTATTCCTGGAGTTCTACACCATATAATTTCTTCAAAAATCTTCCACATTTTTACGAAACTTACAAAAATGTTACGACAGGAGACAAAATAGTATGTGCTGTTCGTACATGAAGTGCCTTCCCGGCCTCTTCGGCTTGTTGTCCTCGCCTGATGGCTCGGACATCAATTGGCGCATCGGCATCAAAAAGAGTTAGTCATGATAACTATTCCATTTGTATCTATGAGAGTATTCAAAACATTTGACAATTACATTAAACATTATGGTTAGGTAAGGTAAAATAAAGTTGATATCAAAAAAGTTCCTATGAATTAGTTGGGAAGGTTAAAATTGGACAATGTTTAAATAATTCATATACAATGATAAACTTGAGTTAAAATATTAATTATTCATTGTGACGCAAATTATATTTTTAAATTATTGCACAGACGGCTATTTCTAACAATGGCAATGAAAATGCACGACTTGATGAGAAAATTAACTTGCAGCGTTAATTTTAGCTTTCTAAAAATTAAGTGGTATTGACTATCCGGAATGAACTTCTGGACTTGCATTAATGTCTGTTTGTTGGCAACTGTGGTGTGGCTATCGGGCGTAATTTTTTGCGAATATTTTCAGCAATTCTGCGTAAAATTTGGGCGATTGGAACTTTTGAATTCCAAAGAATTATGGTAACTTTTGAATTCTATAAAATTCGCATTTTTACAAGTTTTTGTTATTCCGCCAAATAAGGCGGCCAAATCTTTTTGGTTTATAAATCGGACGTACACCTACATATTTGATATGGTGTCACCCTCATTATTATCACACCATCTCATAACCTAAATGTTTGTTTTTATGTTACAAACGACTAACAAGATTTTCTCATCTCCCTGCATCCTGTACGTTTTTTTTTTGTTAACTTTTGTACCAAAAGCTACAGCTGAAAGTTAGTTTTTTGCAGTTGAAGATTCTGCTGCAACAAGGGGAGAAGTCCAAAATGCTAATTTAAGGCTATTAAAAAGAAGAAAAAAATTGGTTCTTTACTATTTGAGATAATAACATTTGTTTTTTCTCGGTTAGGATTAATTAGACATCACGCAATACAAAAGTTGTGTCCCGTTATTGCACCAAATGGTGAAGCACTATTTATTATCTTAAAAACAAGTCATGTCCCACTTTGTTGAAAATGGACTTATCCCCTTGTTACCAAAGAGTATTCAATTGTTACTTTTTATGATATGACACATTTGTACCAGAACAACGCCAGCTACACCAATTTTAGAAATTTCTCATCCTTTGCCAGAACACGTGGTGATATTTTAAACCAGTACAATATCCAGCCCATAACGACATTTTGGGGATACAATTCTTCGGTTTCACTGTTTCAACAAGGAATATTCTTTGAATTTAATCATAATTTCGTCATCTGACATGTATTGAGGCATCTGGCTCATCTGCCCATTGAAATATTCGAAAGATATTCGATAACGGGCGCAATTGAAATAAATGATCAGTATTAACTCAAATCTCTTCCAATTTCTATATAAATATTTTAAGATATCC
Organism: Othius punctulatus; assembly: GCA_951805005.1. NCBI lineage: Eukaryota > Metazoa > Arthropoda > Insecta > Coleoptera > Staphylinidae > Othius > Othius punctulatus. The sequence goes on along the minus strand of OX638141.1, from coordinate 44,787,374 downwards.
CTATCGCTAGAAAATCGCTCAAACCAAATTCACGAGACCAAAACTAGCGAATTATGGGATATTTGATAAAAGACATAATTGTTATTCTAAAAAAAAAAATAGTTTATTAGGTGTAAAATTGAAGTTAGTTTTATTATTCTGTTTAGCGTACTTATTTTGTCTTTTTGAAAAACTATTTTTTCTCAAGAATGAATCAGAAAAGGTTACTAAATAATTGATGATTCCCCAGAAATATGAACTTTGTGTGTTTTTTGTTTTACAATGTGGTATACTGTCATTATATTTGCATAGAATTAATTGGTTTACAGGACATATTGTTTTGGGTTTAATTATTTTTTGTTAAAAACTCCTGTTTAATAATAGATTTATAAATGTTTTCGTTTTTGTTAATTTTGGAATTTTTTTCCATGTGTTCGAACAAGTTTGATCCATCAGAAATTCCAAATCACTATACATATGGTCCTAATCATCATGAGATTAATCGGTCTCATAATCTATTTTATCAATAGTCTTCTTTTTTTGAAAATAGCTACATATTTGCTTTCTCTTCACCAATTTTTTTTTCTTTTTGGGAAAATTTTGATTCTTTTATGTATACTACGAACTATATTTCTTCTACAACAGACAACCTTTAGATACCCACTCTTCTGAATATTTACCAGATTGAAATGACAAACTTTATATTCCAGCATCAGTAAGGGGTCTATTTGAAGTTTGTATAGATGTGCACGTATAATGTTTGTTAAAACTTTATCGAAATGGGCAATTAATCTGGATGATGTTGCGTTCTTCATCGACTATCAAATGTCCAACTTTGCCTTATTTAGCTATCAACAAAATAAATAATTTTCGTTTCTATGTTTATAAAATATTAATACGTCAACGCTAAAGACAACTTATTTCAAAATGAAATGATATGAAATTTAATTAATTAATTAAATTAATAATCCAGGCACAAAATATGTCAAAACTTAAAAAGCAAGTACATTGCATATATTTAAAAAAACAACCAAATAATCTATATGGTACACATACGTGCCCTACACTGTACACTATTTTTTTTTCATATTTTATATTAATGTAAGTAATCAATAACATATTATTATTCTAGTTCAAAATTATTTTTTTTTACATCGGGCTTTCACATTTAATTCGAATCATCGACCTGTAAAACGTGTAATTCCGACAAAATCTGATAAATTTGTGATGAATTAAAAATATTGATTACAATAGCCACAACACGTTGTACGGATTATGGATTTATTTGGATGAATTACTACACGTGTGGCCATCTATGTGATATTTTAAGAAACATGTGTAAGTGGACAATAATGGAACTATCTCCTTTTTGCAGCAAGCCCTTCATTCTAACACACATTTTACTAGTAAATACTCTTTAATTTCACATTTTCGTTAGTAGAAAATGCACCACATATCCCTTGGTTACTTTCATAATATACAGGGGTATTTATTAACACTATGACAAACTATGGTAGATGAAAGGTTATGCTATTGTAACAAGAAAATGTTATATGAACATAAATCAAATTCGTCTTCGTTTAGAAGTTACGAGGCTTTAAGGATAAAAAAAATAATAAAGGGCCAGAGTCATGATAAAACCGGAAACAGTTGCCTGTACTAATTATAAATAGTATTGTTTATGTCATAATTATTGTTTTTTTTTTAATTTTAAAAGAGTGACATTAAAGAACTGAATGACAACGATAGATATTTTTATGTAGAACTCTTTTTTCACGACGCGTAGTTTACGAGATATAAAATATTTTATAGAAAATATAAAAGGTCTACAGCGATGATTTTCAAAATATTCAACATTTTGGATTGGACCCAAAATAACAACACTACACCTAATAAATCACCCTGTATACTCGGATCTAAGCATTGTAAACCCAAACACTCAGGAGTGCATTCTTATCTAAAAATAAGATAATTATAAAGGGTTGAATTAAACAACGTATTAAATCAAAAACTCAAGGCAGAAAGGCCGGGGACCCAAGAGCCTAATAAAGCTTGCTCTCTCTCTCTCTCAAAAATTCAATGTTATAAATTCAGGTGTTTTTTGGGGCACTTTTTAAAAATGTAACTATTTCATTAAAAATAGTTACATTTTTAAAAAGTTACTCCACTATAAGAATAGTAACTCTGAAATGGGACCAATATAAAAGTTAGTATAGGTACAAATCTGTGGATGATAAATTTCTTAAATTTAAAAAAAAACAAAAATATAAAACAAAGTAAATAAATGAAAACTTTTAAATTGGCAATTGATATTTACAAAAAAAGTTTGTACGTTACGTTAGTTTGTACGTTAGTTTGTAAGTTCAAATCTCAAATTCTCATAACAATACACTACTTACATTACTTTCTCCTCATAGTTATATACAGAAAGTAAAAACTGTGATGGTTGAACTGGGTGATTGTTGGAGAATGAACGGATTGGTATTGAGTAAAATATTAATATTATTAAAAATTTGCAGGATGTCTCCGACAGAATTCAGCAATTACATAAAACAACGCGCCATGCAGCAGCAAGTTCACCAACAGCCACCACACCATTCTCCGGGCGGTCGTGCGATTTCGCCGGACCCCTCCTATTACTACACCCACGGCCCGTACGGTCCCCAGTTTCCTCCACGTTCCATGTTCGAGTCTTCCAATCAGTTCCTCAGCCCCGAACTCTACCCCGGCAAGCTACCGTTCGAACACACCACCCCGTCGGTGGCTCCCTTCTACCCAAACAATCCGACCGTAGGCACGGCCCAGCCGAGCGCGCCAACCACCCCGCAGGACAATGGCAAGATCCTGGACAACTGGCCGTACCCAGCGGCCGGCCAGTACCAACATCTTCTCGTCGCCAACTGAGGAAACTAGGTGCTCCTGTGTTACTTATCCGCTCTTGTACACGTTACTGCAGCGACATTTTGCACACAAATGATGGTCTCCGTTCTCTGTCGAAAGAGCGCTGGCGTGAAATTCGACAAGTCAAAAATCAATCGAGTGTAATGGGTTGAGAGTAATGCGCCATATTACTACTAAGTACCTAACTACTTAGCGTAAATTAGACTCATAGTAGAATAATAATATATTTTTAAAGTTCCTTATGAATAAACAATGTATATATATAGAATTATATTTCTTACTTTTCTACTTATTTTTTTAATTTGTGAATGGACGTTTGTGAAATCTCGGTGACTTCAAGTTTATAAAAGTACAATAAGAAATTTTTGTATCTTGAGATTTTATAAGCAATAAAGCAATTGAAGTAAATATTTTTTTATAATTAATAAATTAACAATACTCGTTAATTGAATTTGCATAGGAGATGAATTCAGTTAGGAATACACAGTAATTTCTACCTAAAAATGCTAGAAAATCTATCTACCTACCTACCTACATGATACAATCGGAAAATCTCATTAGGTAAATAATAATAAAATCATCGTTATGTGTACAAAATCCATAAGTAATGCGTACAAGAGCTTTTTACTTAGTAATAATTTATATGAATTATATCTTTAAATTATACAATAAAACTGAATCCAGCTTGATATAATTTTTTATATAAAGAAAAAACTAATAGATAATAGAACTATAGATGTTTATTACTTTATTAAATGGTGTTTAAATGTTTACAGTATTCTTGTAGAAATTAGAGTGTTTTCTAAATTTTTATATATATATAATGTATGTATTTTTTATTTTTGTATATTGAGAAGCTCAAGCTGTCATCTAGTCCCCCATATATATTTAATAGATTATATGAAATATATATAATCGTTTTTATAAGTGTTTGCATATCATAATAATCGGGTCTATTGTAAAATGGGATTCTCCCCTAATATTAAACAAAAAAGTATTCAGCCCGAATTTTATCATGGGTTCCTAGATGTTGATATAAATAATATATTTCCTTTATATAATGCTATATTTTGTATTATCGCTTCATTTTTTATGTTATTTTATTTTTTATTTGATTTATGTTTTTATTGTATAGTTGTTGAATTTAATACAATATATATTTTGTTATGAGCTCATCGTTTTTTTAATGCACTTTGTTAACTGTAATTGTACCTGAGGACGAAATCAACGTAATTGCATTTTCGAGCGTAACAATTAGGTGCGTTATAATGTGATAATAGAAGGAAGATATCCGAGCAGATGATAATTAAGAGTGAAAATCAAATCGATCATTAGGAAATTTTTAATATTTTCTACACATTGATTTCCGTTAAACGAGACGTAAATAAATATGTGTATGTCTGTGTAGTAGTCAAATGTAAATACGTTGATTTTACGTATCACTAATTATGTATAGCAAGTTTGTTAAATACAAGAAAAAAGTACATGCATGAAAAACCAAACTTTTCCTTCAACGAATTGCTGTTGAATTCGAGATGTAAATTTAGTTAATGAAATGTGAAATATGGTTGTTGTTTTCACCTCACCACTACTAACGAATGTGGAAACTAATGAGTTGGTATAATCGTGGATAGACTTCTTCATTTGCTTGACTCATAATATCATCACATTTGAATAGTACTAAGATTTGGACCTATATTATAGTACACTTATAGTAAATAGATAGTGTCATACACGTGATAAAGAATATTTTTTTAAGCTTTCAAAATATGGGGCGTTTTAAACGCCATTAAACGTAATGATTATACGGGATGTGTTTGCCTTTCAAGACGGTTGTAAGGCAGTCGTCAACGGTCTTAGTGTTACCTGTCAGTTACTAGCCAGCCCATGTATCGCCCTCAATCGAGTCAAACTCTGGAAATCCAATCAAAATCTAATAAGATAACTAAATACAATAATATGCGTGTGTGTCTGTTTGATTCGGTTGAGGGTGGTATAGCCACATGGGCGTGTACGACGGCTAGTCGCTAGCTACACAATGTACATGATTCATAATATAGATATTACTCAATTATTTTATATACTTGCTTGATGTATTTTAGCATTTTAACTAAGATCTGTATATAACCATAGTTACTGTTGTTCATATAAATAAATAGTTCATTGTATCTAATTGTAATAGACACTTATAATAATAGTAGGCATTTTTATATAGTTCAATTTCGAAGCCAGGGAATTATGGCAATGTCGTGGCCACGGCACTCAACAGGTAGTTAGGGTTGTCAAGGACAGCGGTGAATAACATTATAAGACTTGGTGGCCACAAACACATTACATGAAAACAATATAATTGTAGGGACTGAAGCCCGCATAATAATGAATGTGATGGCCCTTTTTTTACTATCAAACATTAATTAGTGATCTTGGGCAGGTCTATACTGGTCCTCCTTAGTTAAATACCTTCGAGACCTTTCTTAAGGATGGTAGGAATTTAGTAGACCTGGCCTATACTTGTGTAATATGTCACTATCTGTGTTAGTTTGTTATATCTATATCTAATATATTTGTGACTAATTGTAGTTATCTATATATTTATTATAGTGAGAAGGATTTTTTCCATCCCGTTATATAATATAAGTAATCTGTGTATAATAGTCTATAATTTTTCATATTGTTGTACGATTTTTAAGTTTATATTAAAATGTTTGTGCATTAATAACACGTTTATATTATTTAACCCAAGTAACACAAATAACTATTAGTGTGCAAGTGTTGCAAAGCCATACAAAACTGTTCCACTTTTCCTTTGTAAACATTAACAATTTAATTTACATTAAATAATAACTTACTTTAACATGGATTTTTTTTATACAATCATAACTCAATATTTTACATTCTAAATCTTCACTTCCTGGTTTTACAATCACCGGTTAACTTTAATGTCAAATAATAACAATTGTATTCATGGAAAAATTAATCTACAATCAAATATAACTGGTGATTGTAATACTGGACCTAAATTTTATAACAGTAACTCATTTTTTTACAATATAAATCTTTAAGTCCTGGTTTAGACTAATTTTAATTCACAGTTTTTCGACTTGAGTTTCAATGAATACTTTTGAGTCTACAAAATTGTATCCAAGGAAACTGATCTCCGATAAAAAGTTAACAAAGGAGGGCCTAAATCATTTAAACAGTTGTAAATACTTGAATTGCATAAAGTTTTAGGTATTATTGTGTAAAATTGTGCCTTAATTTTTTAGGTCCATCACTGGAATTAACACCAAAAAGACTGTGTAAGTTATATGCAAATCAGTTTCCGCATTTCTAATTGATTACAATTTATGGATGCGTGGTAAAAATAATATTACAAGAAAAAGTGACCAAGTTACGAGCAATAAGCAGCATTTAAAAATTCAACACTATGAAATATTTAGTTTTCAAAATTTGTTTTTGCAAAATTTTTATAAACATTCTAGTGAACCATTATACAATATAGAAAGTTTTTCCTAATAAATACAAGGAACTTTTATGGTATCCAGTTTCAAATCATTTTTGACTTGGTCACTTGTTCTTGTATGCCCACGATATGTTAAAAATCCCATGAATTAATTTTGACCACCTGCCAGTCTCAGGAAATCAAGGTTCTTGGGAGAATTGGTTTGCATAAATATAACTAGAATTGGTTCACATCTGGTTAGTACCAGATGATACCAAAAAATATATCAGACATAAATAAACAATTTTTTTACTTACATGTATGCAACTAGAATCGGCCAAATTATATTTCCCCAAGGGATAACACCAACACTGTAGAGAAGTCTAAATGATTAAAATTGATATAAAGGAATTTCTGGACTAAAACGGTTTATTCAAACATTGACACTAAACTGTGATTCATGATGCAGATTTGTGGTATTTTGCCCGTACCAAACCTGGGCCCGAAAATTTTTGAGCGATTAAAATTGTCAAAGTAAGTTGTGTGTGCATGTCAAAGAACCCGATATGGATGAACCAATATTCTTAAGACAAAATTTCCAAGTGTGGTGGATCACTTCTTGGGGACAGTATTTCGCCATAACAGTAGAAATAGGCTATCGCTAAATAAGGCAAATAATCGAAGATGTTAATCTTAATAGCAGTTCTGCATTTAAAACGAATGTATTTCAAAAACAATTTTATTGGAAAAATACATCTTGTAAGATTTACAGATACATTCATGTACAAAATACATAATCAGAAATTAATTCAAAATCCCATGATCATTACAAATATTCTGCCAATAAGACATAAAAGAGATGTCAAGAGTGCTGTCAAATTGTCCTCCAGTAACAAAATTTATCAGTTTCTAAGAGAAAATTTGAAGATAACTTATGCTTCTGTTTTTAAACTCTATGGTGCACTAGAAAAATTGGATGCAAAAGTGTTCGTCACTTGTTCTGGATATCTCTAATTGAAGAGACATCAACTATTCTTTTAAATAATCATCAAATATTTAACGGTCTACAAAAAATAATCGTTTGTCAAGTTGGTTTTAATCATGTGGAATGGTGTATTAACCAGTTAAAACATCTTAGCGATTAAATCCTTGACCGCAATTACTTACTATGATTTACTAAAGCCATGTGATTCAATTGATTACGATAATCCACAAGAGTGGAATGAGAATTGTGTGATCTTTACGATTAATAACAAAAATTGTGAAGATTGTTAAAAAAACCATTGCGTTTTTGGCTGCCTTTGTTACACTTGCAAATGGAATACATTAACAATAACATTTCTTATTAATGGCAACAATTAATGAGTCACTGTAATTTTATTGTTTGGGTGATAGCACCCAAATCTCGCTTGGGGGTTGTGTATGATCTTCACTTCACTTTGTTAGACATTTTCTTAGTTAATGAATTTTCATGTTAATGTAAATTTCAAACAATTGGGTTGGCGTACAGCTTAAAACATACATCTAATCTCAAATTACAAACATAAATTCTTGGTAAACATGAATTTTAAAAGCGTGTTTCTTCTTAAATTAGGATTTAATAAAACCGGAGGTATTAAGACGGTCTAAGAGGGATCTATCCACCAGATGGTGATTTTTGAATAAGTATGCAAGTTTCAACCCCACATACTTTAAATTGTAGTCTTTTATTCCATGAAACATCAAATTTCATACATTCTAAGTGATAATTTTCAGCCTGTGGAATATCTATTATGGTGATCCCAATTACAGACATATAGGTCTGAACATCCATCCACACCATGGGTGAAACGTATTGAACACTTATAATTAAAACTAAAAACTGTACATTACACTGAAAAATTGAGCAGGTGCATATAATAAAATTGGTACGTACAAATAGTTTTATAGCAATAATTTATGGACTGTAAGGAAAACAGGTTCTAATTACTAAAGTCCAGGCACTTTTATTACTAAAAATTTATTTCCGCATGTATGAAAATATCTTTTATACATTAGGTACATTTATTTTGGTTATTAAAAATTAAGCCTAAGCTAAAATACGATAGTTATGTAATAAAAAGTGTACACATCATTAGGAATAACGTGTAATCAAACGAGACAAAATTATTTATATTGTGCAACTGTACACAGCACAATTTAGTTCATTATTTGTATGGGGTCATCAAACATTTTGTGTGGTTTTTGTAAATAAATATTACCAAAACCGGACAAAACTTTTTTGTCACTCAATACATAACCAAATTTTTTTTTCAAAACTTTGAAATTTGTACTTCAAAACAATTGAATTTAAATTTCGAGAGGAGTATGTACCATAAATAGTGCACCTTTATGATACAAGCCAATGGCGGCTCAAAAAATTATTTATAAATAAATATTAACTCAATCTAATATATATATAATTATTATAGAAAAATCCCTTATTATTGATATAAATATTTCGAATTCATATATAGTAATAATCGGATTTCTCAATCATTTGAGCCATTGAAAACCAGAGTGGTGTAAGTCTTTTTGTTTTAAATTCACATAAGTCCGGAAATATACATGCGATATTGTTCTTTGTATATTGCTGGACCTATCTGAATTTAAAAAGATATAAGACTTACCCCACTCTGGTTTTCAACGCCTCATTTGTGTACCCATTTGAAAAAGTGAGTGTGAATTTACAATTTCCTTAAAGGTAATTTAAAATTATTTGCTGCACATACATATACCTATATATACAAGTTGATAAAAAATAAACTGAAATAAAATGCGATGGTTCAATAACTTCCAATTAATCTGGACACAATTTGAAAGCATGCCGCTTTCTCTTTGAATCTCAGAAAGGATGGTTCGCTATTATGTGGTTCCTCAGGTCCTTGGGGATGTTGAAGCCAATGTGGCAAATTGAGCAAGAATACTTGAATACTTTGCCTGACGCTTGGGAATTATTGCCATTGGAATTCAATCGCTCGTGCACCTTTAAATGTATAGTTAAAGCATTTTGTTTTTCAAAAATCCGCTCACATTGGTTGCATTTGAAACTACCCACCACGGCATGTTGAGGATGTTTTTTGCTAATGTGTATGTTTAGGTAATCACTGCGACTAAACATTTTATTGCAAAACCGGCACAAAACGCCTGTCTTGTTGTCTTTCTGCTTGTAATGTAATTTCTCGTGACCATCAAACTCTGCTTGACTGTTAAATTCTAAATTACACAGAGTACATTTTATAGTCAAAATTGTAGCATTGATGTTTCTATGTACTTCTAAGATGTGCAACTGAAGAGTAGTATCGTCATCAAACGCTTCCGCGCAGGAAATACATTTGAATTTAGGATTACCTTTCGGCTCTGCAAAAGTATTTAAAACTTTCTTATAAAGCTTGCTTTCCGTTTTTATAGTCCTAGTAACATTACCTCGTTTGTGCCATCCTTGATGTGAACACAGTGCAGATGACGTGGTGAACGTTTTATTACACAAGTCACAACAGTATCTACCTTTGAAGATTTTTATAGGTTTCACGTCCATACTCTCCTCGTGCTCGTTATCCATGTGCTCATTCAAATCAGGCACGCTATCAAATGGTATTTTACAATATTTACAATAAACTTGTGTCCTCTCTTCAATCTCCATAGAATTTTTAAACTGATACATTCTTTTTTGCGGCTTTCGTACCTCAGTAATTTCTAAATTGTTCTCCAATTCAGGCAAATCTTCGTTCAAATGCTCTTGTTTATGTCTGTTTAAATCCGCAACACCTTGACATGCTTGGTGGCATATATCACACCAAAATGTCTTGTGGAATTTCCCCGTTTTCGTGTATGTTCTGGACGAGTTCAAATTAATTCCGTGACATTTCATATGAGTTTTTAAATTGTATTTGCTAGCGAAAACTTTAAAGCACCGCTTACACGTGTGGTAATCAGAATCATCGTTCCCTTTTGCATCTACAACTTTGTGTATATTGTATGCTCTCATAGTGGTTCTTTCGTGCATCTGTTTGTGCATAATCCAAGCCGGGAGTGTCGTTATAATCCGATCACATTCATCGCATGGTTTAGGGAAGTCTTTATTGCTTGTTCTGCCTGGGTGAAACCGTTTATTATGAACCCACAAGCCACGTGAGCTCTGGTACACTTTATTGCAATCACTGCAAGCGTATTTCTTAAAATCTTTCGAATCTACTTCTTCTATGTCAAGCGTAGGCATTTTATCGTGGAGAAGCATATGACTTTGCAATTCCGCATCCGTTTGGAATGCCTTATCACAAGCCTGACACATCTTATTGACGCTTTGATAATTTTGAGTTTTAGGATCTCTAGTAAGCGTTATGTTTAAGTGTACGGTTCGGTGCTGTTCGTAATCCGAAGATTTGTGGAACTCTTTGGCACAATCGTCACACTTGAAGACGTGCTCACTTTCTTGGTGGAATTCCAGAGCTTTTGGATTCTTAAAGGCTTCGCCACAATCTTCACATTTATAGAGCGACCGCACACTCCGGACAGACGAGTGGATCGTGTTTAAGTGCTCTTTTAATTCAATGTTTAAACGGAATTTTTCTGGACAATCTGGGCACTGTAATGTCTTCTGGTCATCTTCATGTAATTTGCGATGCCTCAGCATATTGTGATAATTGCTAAACTCGTTGCCGCATATAGTGCATTCGTTTTTCAAAACTTTCGGCATCTCGTCAATATTATGGAAGACCTTTAAATGCCGCAACATATTATGATAACTGGAATAAACTTTATTACATATTTTGCAACTGGCCGAACCCTTGGAACCGGTTGTAATAAAATTTGCTCTACCATCTTCATCATCAGGTTTTAGAGGCTCCAACATTACATCCGGTTCTGGTTCTACCTCCTTTTCTTTGCTGTGGACTAACATATTAGCGATTTCTATGTTGTTCAGTACATTAAACTTGGGACTGACTGGCAAAAACGAAAAGTTTTCATCTACGTCATGCGATTCCTCGCAATGTTGTCGGAACTCTTCTAAGCTTGGGCTCAAAAGGAAACAAATATCACAATAATAATTTAGGTAGCATGCTTTATGAATGTGCTGCCGGAACACGTCTGCATTGTCAAAATCTTGAAGACATAAGCATGTATGCGGACCTTCTTCCGATACATGCTCGTTATCAACGTGTTCGCAGTAATCGTCATAAAACCCAAACAGCACATTACATTGTATGCATTTGAAATTTTGGTACAATCTTATTTTGTCGTCAGTCCGTGCGCGAAGCTCTGACAGACGTATTAGAAACTCAAAGTTCACTTTCGGGCACCTCAGTGTGTGCTTCATTTTCCCCGATCGTCCCTCGAACGTCAACAAGCAGTTGTAGCAAGTGTATGGCGGGAACCAGGAATACAGCTGCCTCAAATGTCCCAGCAGTTTTTTTAGAGACCCATAGTTGTGATTGTGACAGGCACAAACCCCCTTTTTAAACATGGAAATCATAATCCTGCACTTCTCCAGGTAACTGTGTTCTATTTTAGTCAATTCTGATTGCTTTGGGGCCACAGATTTCGATTGTAAGCATAATCCAGCTGCAAATTCAATTTTTTCTTTATCCTTCTCGTTAGCGGGAACGGTTTTATTAGAATTATCACCTTCGGGGTTTCCCTCCGAATCTTGAGGCTCCACATCATCTGAAACTATGATCATAGTTAAGGTGACCAAACGTAAATTCTACTTCAAATAATTTTCCAAATGTGTAAATGATGGATTACATTTTTTAGGCTAATGTTAGTACGGATATGAAGAAGGAACGTGAAATATAAGCCACCAAGTCAAGCCAAGTTATATACATCCTCTTGGATTGTAAGAAGTGGAGCTTACTAGTTAGTAGATTTAGGCCCAGTTTTACAATCTGCGATTACCTGGTTTATTTACTTGGCTATGGTACACATATGGTTGTGTATAATACAAGTACTATAACCACAACATGGGGTTATGACAACTAGCCATCAATTGAAATTAATCGGAGACTTTAAGATCTAGGTCGAAAATGTGTGAACAAAAACCAAATAACACAAACAAATGTTCCATCACAAATAATGACATAAAATTTGACAAATCATTAATTTGAGCATGCCCGTAAATTTATAGTCCGCTTATTTGTTCAAGGATACACCACCTGTTGCTTTATATTGGTCAAAACAAAAAACATTAAAAAAATCGCTATTGAACAGTACCCTTGTTTTTGAGGGTGTCACTAACAGTTCCCACTATACTTTCGAAAGAAATTGTGACATTGGAGGATCATTAAAAAATAACAGAGTATAGTATCGATAAATAACATAACCGAATTAACAACAATAACTAACATGAGCAAATTAATGTACCATGACAATTTTTAGCAAGATAAGTGGTTCTCCGTAACAATTTGCTAATAATAATTGCTATCATTGTTTTGAAAAATCACACCAATGAAATTCAAAAGTGATCTGTCAAATTTTAATAATCATGAAGGAACTTATATAAAATTCGCAAAATAGTCATGAAATTGTAGTGTTGGCACTACTACAGTTGTTGCTACTTTACAAGATTGCTCTTGCTCATTTTCAAGATTGCTCATTTTACAAGATTCTCGACCATGCTAGGATTAAATATTGTTCAGACTTCACTTCACACTTTACAGTAGTGACGTGCAGTGCATGCAGGTTATGTTGGTCTCTTCTGCATGAATTCCAGTAAATATCCGGATTTGAAATGTATTCTTTGGTTATCAAATGCTGTTCAAATCCTATCCAATACTGTCAGTTATATTTTAATTTCCATGGTTAACAAAGAAATTATTAAATGTATAGCTCGTCAAATTTAGCGCACTACTGACAGCTGTCACTACTGACAGCTGTCTAGGTATGAAAACATAAATCAACCAATGTCGCAATTTCTCTCGAAAGTATTAATGGTAACTCTGTTAGTTTCTTGAAAAAAGGGCTCGGTTTGTGTTGACAAACCGAGTCCTACAAATTGAACCGTAACATCGATTTCTCGACACACAAATGAAACTAACAGAGTTGGTAATAATATTTGCAAGGAAATTGAGAAGCTAGTGGATCTTAAAAAAACAGACTATGTTTCAATTCTATGAAAATATTTTTATTCAGATTATAACAGAACAAAGCTACATCCAGTGGGAGCAAGTGGGAAGCTAAATTTGATAAGCTGTAGCATTTATTTACTCTGCACTAGTTCAAGATATTTCAATGAATATAAAACGTTGAGCATATTTACCTTTAGGGACCGCATCTAAAGCATGAGAAGGATATTTAGCGGTCTTGTGAAGCCCATGCATTACTTTTTCATGCTTATTCCTATTACTCAAGGAACTGAACTGCTTATTGCAAACCGTGCAGGTTTTAGGGTCTTTTAACTCTACCGAGACCTCAGCCCGACCTTCTAATAGAAAGAAAAGGATCAAGCAACAGTAAAAGCAATAGTATGGGGTGACCTTTCCATCCACCGATATCTTGTAAACAGTTATCTGATGGTTTAGGAGACCTACAAGCCTGAAGGATGTTAGAAACCCATTAGGCAAGTACTTTCTAACCTCATTGTGGGCACGTCCATAGCAGATAACTTAATCTCAACTTTGGAAAGACCGGCACAAGGGAGTTGGTTAGAGTTGATACTCTGAACATATTCTGAGCACTCCAAGGTGGAGTCACAAAAAGAGACAGACCAAGTACATACTTGAGCAACACAGAAATGACGAACTGGAACAAGTGTTCAGAGCGTCAACTCGAACACAAAGTAGCATAAGAATATGAGCCGGTAAGTGCCATGCAACTTGCTAGTTAAGTAGAGTTAGTATATAAGTACCAGGTTCATTATGATTTTCTGTGGCAATCTCCTCCTCGATTTCATCATCATTACCTTCAGGATGATGTGGTGATAACAGTGGTGGCACATCTAGAAATAGTTGATCATCTAGTTCTATGGGTTCGGGTTTAATAGTTATATCCTTCAATGCAAAAACAATCAATGCAACAACAAACATAATTATAATGTGATTATCGTTACCTCTTCCTGGTTGTTAATGTGGATTATTTCATTGTTTTCTTCGCAATCGATTGGCTCTTCTTTTATTTGAATAGTCTATAGGCAAATATTAATGAGTAACGATCATTACAAAATGTGATAAATATGTTTAATTTTGTGATAAGCCAGTTCCAACCAAAACCAAACCATCACAATGAGTGCACACATGCAGAGTGATTGCTTACCTTAAAAATCCCAACGAATTTTTATTCGTCATTTTTTATTTAAGTAGCCATGAAAAGATTAGTTTTTAAAGTGCCATTTGTAAGGGTGTACAGAAATTATAATATGATTGAATTATGCACGTAATAAATAGTTAATGCTTCCGCAAACATAAAAGGTTATATCAGCATATGTTAATAAGCATTGCAATAATGTATTACACAATGGAAATTGTTTAAAGACAGCACCATGCGTTAAGTTAGCACATTTCAATACATTCAATTGTTACGTTATATGTAGATCAAGAAAAATGTCAAAAATATGAAAATGTTTTCTAGTTTTAAACACAGGGTTTATTTAAACTTGGCGAAAGGCTTGTATGGTGCGCTTTTTTTTTTATATAAGATCTACCACATGTTGGTCAAAACAAAAATCACTAGAAAAATCACTACATGTTCGGCCATAACTTTGTTTTCGAGAAACAGTAATGACACTTACACAGTTGCCACTAATAAGTGGCAACATATAAGCTCCCACTAGCAAGTTTTTCAAGAGAAATTGCCACGTTGGTGGACCGTTAAAAAACGAGACTATAATAGTGCTAATAAAAGTTTCATAAACAATTTAAAACAAAGTTTAGCCCAAAAATCTCAGACATGCATGGTGTTTTAAAACTTAGCGAATTGATTGTATAGTGCTGATAAAAGTTGAGCCCAAAAATCTGATAAGTTAGTTAAACAAAGTTTGCAAATGTATTGGGACAATGGAGGCACATCTACCAAAAGTCGTGAAATGGAGCTTTTGCACATCACCATGTGGAACACTGGTTATGTCTCATCTTCGACATTGTGGTAGAAATGAGATGTATACAAACTATTATGGAAGTGTGCAGTACACATTAAGAGCCTTTTGCCAAATTGAAAAAAAACCTATATAATTAGCTATTTAAGTATATTTCGTGTATAATAAAAACTTCAAATCAGTCATATAATTTTTTTTATGTATATCTTCTGTATAGTATTAGAAGCAACCAAAATGCCAGGTGATGTGGTGCTATTAAATTCAAATTAATTTGTGGTGTGCACGGATATGGTTTATTAATTTTAATTTTAGTTCAAATTTCCACCACATACATAAATTATTACAACTGGCCTTACCAATGCGTTATTGCGAAGAGCTGATGCAACCTCATAAAATATTGGTCTCTGCCACTGGTGGGCATTCATATAATAAATTGGTAAAATAATTACAAGAAAAAATATGGTATAAACGGGTGGTTACAAGTTGACAGTGCACCGCAGGACTCACCGAGTTCGAGATGCTCTCATTGTCCATCCACTGCTGCAGTTTTGTCTGATTCGTTAAGCACATCTTCTTGTACAACTCCCAATTTGTCACGGTGCTGAAGCATTTGTCACAGAGCATCGTGGAGAATTTGTCTGTTACATTTATCTGGAAAATACAGGAATCATTATCGTTGTGGCATAAATTATAACCACTAATGTACAGGGTGTGTCAAATTAAACCACCTGAAGGGTCATTTGCATCTAACAGATAGCTCTTATGTAGGGTTAAAAAACAATCTGGCAATTAAGCCAAAATATAGAACAGGTATCTGTAATATCGATCTATTGTCATGTCATTACTGTCAAAGTTTCATGGTTTTTTTAATAAATCAATGAAATTTGTTTGTCATACTTGGGATCGATACAACCATTTTAAAGTTTAAACTATTTTTGTAAATCAATTCTAAGCATATTTATTAGACATATGAAATAAGAGGAGTAAGAAAGATATAATGTTATAGACAGTGACGTTTGGGAACTTTTAGAAATAATTGAAAACTTATGCATTGCAAAAATGTTGATTATTTTTTCTACGGAAAAATAACAGCCATCTGGTGGATGGAAATGGCGATTTGGATGGTTTAATTGGAAACACTCGGTATGTAGAGTTTCAATAATGAAAGA
Source organism: Othius punctulatus (assembly GCA_951805005.1). Classification (NCBI taxonomy): domain Eukaryota; kingdom Metazoa; phylum Arthropoda; class Insecta; order Coleoptera; family Staphylinidae; genus Othius; species Othius punctulatus. The sequence continues at coordinate 44,770,840 of OX638141.1, read as the reverse complement.
AATTTAGGTTTAATTTGTAACACCCTGTAGAATGTGAAGTTCTAATAATAAAATAAATTTAGTTAAATTAGTATTTCATTCTTCTGCTATGGCTAATTATTACTACATTAGTAACAATAACAGTATATTTTTTGGGTAAGTATAATAAGCTGTTTTGATATTTTTATAGCATTTTAAGTTTTCCCGCGTGATTCGGCGCAAATTAATAATAATGGTGAGATTTTATACCCATACATATAATTATTGAAGTGAATCGGGTTTAGGTTAGCATAGGAAGTCTTCATGTTTTCAAACTTGGTCGTAGGCTTTAGAATCCCCCAAATTTATTTATTATTAATCATTATTATCTTTGTCTACGTTTCAAGTTTTGTTAATATAAATGGCATTGATATATAATTTATAGAGTAAACCTAAAGTATCGTCAAAGCTTACTTATATATCATTTCAGTTCTATAAATAGTATCGAAACGCGTATTATTGCGCAAGAAATAGACCGATATTTTTTTTTATAACGCATATCTTGATAAAATAGAAACGAAATCCTTCAGAAGCTACTAAAATGCGATTTTACTTGTACATAAAAATACATTTGAAGCATTTCGCATTGTTAAACTAGAAATAAAGTGGGCAGTTAGTTGCGTTGGATATTGACCCAATCCACTACCTGGCCCAGTAAAAGCAGGCCCAGGTAGATTGTTTTTCTAGTAGCTGCAGGTGTAGATTGTAAAAGACATTGGCATCTGTCCTTGTGGATTCTTTAGCTTCCTGGTCAAATATTCAATGAGCTCAGGGTGAATAAAATATGACTTCTGAAATTACGTTACTTTGCAGAATGATTTAGAGAAAATATTAATTAGGTGGACCATATTTGTCTGAGTATTTAGTAATACGTGTCTATATGGATAATATTTGAAATATTTTACTTTATAATAAGTAGAACAAAGATTTGGGCTTTCTCATCACAAAATTACCTGAAATATAAAAATAAATAACTTTGGATGTGTGCAATGTATTTTGTTCCCATGACTACTTAAAAAACTGAAAGGAATGTTGGGCTGCAACTCTATATTTTCAACAGTTTCGCGTCGTAATTTAATGCTGCCATTTATATTATATTTATATATTTTATATATTATATTATATTTTCTAAAATGGATGGATATTTTCATCAAATAAAAGACTTGAGATTTAACATGTTGGTCTAATACTAATAACGGTAATGAAATAAAAATTTGCAATCGAGGGTGAAACCTAAAAAACTAGATTTGAAGAACGTTCCAAAGAATTGATAACCGGAAGTGGCTGGTTTACTTTTAATTATTTTTTTTTTCAAAAATATGTTGATTTGTTGACTGAAGTTAAAGTTAAACTTTAAGTGAACATCAATCAATCAATCAATAATAAATTTGTCATTACATAATAGTTTTAACATATTAAAAACCGCACAAACTTCACAAAGCATATAAAAACAAAATGATAAAATTACATCGCACTTCCTAGGAGGATCACCACATCCATCCATTGAGCCATAGTTTCTGTTAGAAATAAATTATCATATTTAACATTCTTTCTTTATCCACAAATTATTTCATTTGAATTATTTATTATTATTATAATATAAATTATTATTTATTATGACATCTATTTGTTGATAACAATATTTCATAGCACTCAATTTGCAGAGAATATCGAGTTGAAACACATTTTTTTGCCCATATTCTAAAATAATTGTTTTAATTATAACAAAAATAGATACTATTAAAAATAAATACTAATTATTATAAAAAGATATAAAAATTTACTTAACTTCAACTTAGAAGAAAATCGTCGATATTGTGAGAAATACCATTAAAATTAATTTGATTGAAAATTTTTCATAGAAATAAATATACACATATTAATCAGTAGTAGTGTTCTTCTCACATTCACCTATTCTATACATATTTAAAATTATTTCTTCTCTAATAATTCTCTACATATTTATAAATTATATCTGCAGAATTTGTACTCAAAAAAATGACTCATTTTTTAATTTGATTTTCTTGCCAATCATTTAAAAATAATGATATTTCTTTCATCTAAGAAGTTTTTACGAATGTATCGCCGTAAATAAAAAACACCTAAATTAGATCTCATAATACTTACATAAGTTAATTTTACACATAAGATGTAGGTAATATCAAAATTAAGTGCGTAATAAAATGGCCATAAACATGTTATAAAAAACATTATAAAGCATAACATGTATATGTTAGGAATATTGTTGCTATTATCAGCTAAGCATCTGCTAATAATGAATATTCTGGAAGACGCGTGTTGCCGATTTTGCATACATATCACTTTTGAACGAGATATTTCCTTAAAGAGCTTTAAAATTCAAATTTATTTTAGAACACAACTAAACACGTCCTTAGAACTGGTGACTAGTTCGAAAAGCTATGCTTAACAATCAAACAGGGGTTTGTACAGTACATTTGATATCTTATGTGGTTATCAAGAAAAGCCTTGAGTAACTTATCAGGTGAGGCAGCAATAGATTGAGGCATGTACATTTAGAAGTGATAAATGTATAAATAAAACTGAATTCAGATAGGTAAATGACTTCGTTTTACTCTTCTATCTTTTAGCTAGAAGTTATTAAGTTATTATTAACATAAACTGAAATTCGAAAAATGCGCAGTCACCTGATAATTTCGCCATTTGTAATAACAAGAGGGACATTTCAATTCACTTACAAAAATCTAATTTGGGGGGTGGGGTGCTATGGGGTCAACATTTGAGAAGCATTGGCCTAGATATGTAGGCATATCATAACATAACTTTGTCATACTTCCCAAAATTGATAAAAGCATCTAGAATTGCCTTTTAATACAAAATATAACTTCAGATAAAAGAAAAGTCGAAAAAAATTACACTAACCCCCCATCCATGCAAATGGTGTAAACATTCCGTTTGTATTCATTTTCCATCTCCATTAAAAAAAAGATAAATTAATTAATAGTGAGGATATTATACAGTCTAGTATCTTTTTTTATGGATATGAAAATTTATTACAAACTGAATGTTTATACCATTTGTGTGGAGTGTTAATGTAAATTTCTTCTACTTTTCTTTTATTTGAAGTAACATTTATTAATAAAGAGCAATTCGAGTGCAGAATAAAATACTTTCCATGTCTGAAATTCTAGATGCTTGGTCAATTCCAGGAATGTATGACAAAGTCATGATAATTACTCACTTATGACATCATTAACTGGATACATATTGCCACAACAATCTTTAATAAGCATTCGGTAGTCATAGGTATTTTCACTGTTGAGAATTAAATTAATGAATAATTTCTGACTGTTCACTCTCTTCTAGCATATACTATGAAATAAACCACAATCAAGTTTTGCAGTTAAAACAATAATCAAACAAAAAAAATTATCAAGAAATTGTTTTCATAGAAAGAACAAATTTTATGTGAGATCCAATTCCAATGACATCCAACATCCAATTTACAAGCACAGTTTTAAGTCTAGAGATGTTTACATATTTTCCTGATAGTTTGTTTCATTTATGAAAGTAGTTGAGTGCTTAATTACTGCTTCGCATAACTTTTATATTGTATTGAATTATGTAAGAAGTGTTGGCTTTTAGCATGAATAAACTATTACTGTTACAATAATGAATGCTGTTCACTAACACTAATTACCCTGTTTTCAGCATGCACACTATGCATAATGATATTCAAAGAGTACTTTGAAACGTTTCAAACCGTCATAAAAGGCAGAAAAACTTTGATCGAGGATCTGCAGAAATGGAGAGTAATATTCAGCCAAAACCCTTATCTTACTGTTTGAAGCCCGGAGACAGTCAATAATATTGTCAATTATATTGATGGTTTCAATTGAAGTGCAACTCATTGACCAATCACATGCAAGCAATCGCTTCGAACACAACCAATGAGTCGCATCAATGAGTATCATTGCACACTATGCATAATGATGTTCAAAGAGGACTTTGAAACGTTTCAAACCGTCATAAAAGGAAAAATAACTTTTATCGAGCATCTGCAGAAATGGAGGGTAATATTCAGCCAAAACCCTTATCTTGCTGTTTGATCATAAAGTGGCCCGAAGACAGTCAATAATATCTTCAATTATCTTGACGGTTTTAATTAAAGTGCAACTCATTGACCAATCACATGCAACCAATCGCTTCTTACACAACCAATGAGTTGCATTGACCATCTCCGGGGCCTTTAAAAGGGAAAAAACACTTTAGATTTGAATTGTACTCAAAAAATATTTCGTATTGTTTTTTTTTTATTTCATCCTTTGACGGCCGACTATTTCTGTTACTTTGCATTTTTATAGCTTTGTCGCAGGTGATAAAGAAAACATAATTTTAAAGCTTCATTCTACTTATGCCTACTACAGTTATGCCAATAATCTAGTTAAAAGCGTATCGAAGGAAACATGATACAGACAATAAAGAATGTAATCTTCAGTTGATTCCATTGTTAGTAGCGAAGCTCGATGCTGGCAAATGTGAAGGTCGTATTCATTTCTGCATATCAACATTTTCCAAGCAGTGTTGTTCTTGATTTACACTAATAATATGTAATGTTATGTAGACTGACTATAGACTGAAACTACCTGGCGGATAACAGAAATTTTAAAATATTTTTTTAATATTTACATATATGATAAATTTTCAAAATGTTCGTTTTAACAGCTTGGAAATTGTGGTGAAATTGTCAATAAAATTGTCAACAGCCAATATTGTAATCCTTGAGAGCTTGAGAAATCAGTCAAGCATCCGCAGTAATTGATTAATTTTTAGGGATTTTCCCAAGATGTTTGATTTGTTTTTAAGAATATTGGAGAATTTCAAATCAACTTTAAAAGTCAGGTGCATATTTTGTATTTTTTATAACTTCTGATATCCAGAAAAAGTTTTAAGAAAAAATTAAAAATTGGTGAAGAAAGTTGTAAGCCTTGCCAAATAGAAAATACAGTAACAAACTGGTGTTCACTATTTCACCACTTGAAGTATTGAAAAAAAAACGTTAAAAAAAATCCCGAAAAGTTATATGTATGAATTCTTGGTTTATACACAATTCTGGTAGATTTCAATTAATTTCGTGTGCTATTTAGCACTAGACCACTAATGCAGGTCTTTCCAAATGCAAGCAATGGTTATCTGCTGGTTAAACGTACGCTTAAGATCAACAACAACCTGTCCAATATGCTTCTAATCACATATAAAGTAAGGCACGGCAAATTGAGAAAGTGGCACTGCAGTAAAAGGTAAAGAATAATTCATAATTCATCAAAAACTGGGCAACGTAAATTATTTTATTAAATGGGATTTACTTACACTACTATAAATCTTTCAATTCTCTGCAGTCAAGCCTCGAGTTTTTTCTTATGTATTTCTCTTTTGCTTTTGAATCATAAGTTCTACTAATGGTAAGCCATCAGTAATTTTCATATCTCTACTAGTGGTTGAAAAGATCAGCCTTTAGGGAATTTTATGTCCATTGAAGGAATAAATTAATTACTCAGTTTATTAATAAAGTTATTCGTTCAGACATAGTGGTGGCAAAATATCTGCCAAAGTGATGGAACTGCCAACAATTTACTTTTAAATGTGCGTTTGTAGGTCAATCACATTTCCAAGCAAAATATTACTCCTAACTATTTTAATGTTGCAAAGCAAATGAAGTTTTATTTTGCAAGTATAAAAAACTATTGAAGTGGGTTTTCATTTGTTTTACATAAAAATGTGATAAACTTCTCTCTGCAGATGATATGAGCGAATCGTTAATATCAAATTTATAGTGTAGCCCCATAGAATTTTTAACACATTTTAGCCTTTTGCCATTGATAATTGGTACTCATGTTGAAAATCATAGGCATATATCAAAAATTAATGATAAATTTGCTTAAATGAAAATACGTAGGAAAAGATTAAAACAATCTATATAATTGATTTGTTGGTAGATTCGATCAATCTTCGGAATGGAGAAAGGGATACTTTAAATCTTTCGAGAAACCCATAATCTGCAGTTATGCCAATGACGGAAAACTACTTGTATTTTGGATGCAATAAAGAAATTTTGCAGTATGTTCAATGACTTTACAGGTATATATAAGAGCGATTCGGTAATATCAAATTTATAGTGTAGCCCCATAGAATTTTTAACACATTTTAGCCTTTTGCCATTGATAATTACAACTCATGTTGAAAATCCTAGGCATATGTCAAAAATTAATGATAAATTTGCTTAAATGAAAATACGTAGGAAAAGATTAAAACAATCAATATATTTGATTTGTTGGGAGATTCGATTCGAAGGCCTACTTTAAATTTTTTGAAAAACCTACAATCTGTAAGTATGCCAATGACAGAAAACTACTTGTATTTTAGATGGAATAAAGAAATTTTGCTCAATGTTCAACGACTTTACAGGTATTTATAACTAGTACTTTACAAAGGTATAGGTATCAGAGTACATAATCATTTACCACCAACTATCTAAGCACTAATTTTATTGTTAATTTAGTAAAATATTATACAGTTTATGAGAGTGAATCATATCTAGAAAGAGTACATTAAAGGAACATTGTGCACAATGAAAATAAACGGCAAGTTGAAGCAGAATGAGAGGTTTGTTTTATTTTTGTTTCAATATCTGAGAGATCCCATTTTAGTCCAGTAATGCTTTTGTGGGTTTACTTGTAGACTTCTTTATTATCACCACACATATGAGTCATTAATAATGACGTAAACTTGGGCGTAAAGTTTAGAGGTCATCTACAGTAGTAAATGAAAACGGAGTACATTTAATACCAGGAAAGTTTTAATTAAAATCTACAGAAGAAACCGTGCAAAGCCAAAATTTTTGCCACAAGCATAGGTTTGGGTAGTCCTATTAAAAGCCGTTTTATTTGCGTCATAATTTGATCTTAGTAGCTTTAGTTGTTTAGTAGATGGTATTTGAAAGTGCAGTTTTGATTGGTGCACTTTACCATTACAGGGCAACTTCTTAGAATGGGTGATTAGAAGCTGTACCTTCAACTCGCAATTCTAGATTTGCAATTAAAGTGTCGTATACAAATGCAAATACTATTGGGTTGCACAATGGCTGTGAATAAAAATGATGGAAGTGTTAATTACATCATTTTGAAAATATTGAATCGCTAAGAGTTGTTTGCGAATGTTAGGTTAGAATTAATTATCTTGCAAGGCAGCAATTATATCTAATTTGCAATAAATTGTTATGGAATGTGAGTGGTAAATGTATAAACCATCTGCAATCAATACAATCTAGCAGCAAATGGCACTGGTTGGAATTGGGGTTAATAACTGCCACATGTATTGATGTAATTCTAGCTAGTGAATAGTTGATGAACAGGTGGTGTATAAACATTATTTGCCAAGCATTAGCATCCTCCATCTTGTGTTATTGCCAAGTACATCTAGCTCAAGCTCGTTCCAAGAAGATTCGGCTAAGACCATAAGGTCGAGTATCGCGTAGAAGCATTATGAGGAGTCGACCTAAAGAGCGCCATCCAATTCTGTGCGTACCACAAGCTACTGACTAATACCGGATTTCACAAAGTTGCAAGGATCATGTATGCTGCTGTTTAATAAGTCGGGGCTTGCCTCTTACCTGTACGCCGACTAATAAGCTGATTTTTTCGACCAGGCCATCACTGTCCGAGTAACCACTATAAATGCTGTTCAAGGAGTTGTGCTTGTCGGTCAAGCACAGACGACAGCATGAAGTGTAATTCACTATTCTAGCCTCCATCATTTTGGCTGCTGCTATTCTTGTTGTATCAACGTAGTCTGGCTGTTCACAGCACTTCCATAAAGTGGTAAATTCCAAGCGCACAACGAACGAACGAAGCAGTCAACTTATCGCCACACAGATCCTACGTTCTCACTTTGGGACTGGGTACGCCATCATTTACCCCCACCGCTCAGCTCGTCTACTTGTTACTTGCCTCTGTCTGTCTACCTCCCAAATCCAAATCTATATGCTTTTGCTCGACGCAAATCCATGGTCGTTCTGTGAAGACCGCTAATCCTGCTTTTGTTCACAAGATTCTCGGTAAATTTTAGGACCCATCGCCCGATTGGGATAGCCGAAATGATGTGCTTCCGATCACCACTACAGTACGATTATCGGAAAACTGTGGCCTAAATTTTCTTTTGCCTCCTTACAACGCAAATGAGATGCAGTTGCCAGATAAACCTACCCGATGATTAAAAATAAGCAAGAAATAGCACCTTCTTCCTTGGACCATCTATAGCACCAGAAAATTATAAAATCCGCTCCAAAAAAAGTTTTGTACCACCACGCACTAGACTGTTTAGTTGTTAGTGCCGAAAAAAAATTAAAATAGTAGAAAATCAATAAGCACGCGTTCAATTTCAACGCTGCTTCATAAATAAAACTCCCTACATTTATTTCTAATAACAGATGCGCTTCATCCATCAAACTCTTCCTTGGTTCCTGAATGATTTAAAACTCTGCAATTTGCTCTAATAGGCCACGTGCAGCAATCAAAAACTAATTTTCTTTGAAAACACGAAACCATGGCCGTGATTTTCCAGCGGTGACAATTCCATTGGTTACGTAAATGAGCACATGTTTCTACAATTTCTTTGGTTCACATCGGTATGTTGAGTTGCATACTTGTCAGAAAAAATAAAATATGTTAATAAATTATTACCCAGAGTGTTTATTATTATTACTCCGTTACATTTTTAATACATCTTACTTATACTTTTATTTTCATGAACATTTTTGCATTTCGGATACCCAAGTATCCGCTTTGGGCCAACCATGGCCTAAAGACCACTTTAGCATTTTTATAGCTGCTGGGTGTGAAGCACCTTTCACTATTTCTGACGCTAACTACGGATAAATATCTTGTAAAGCAAGAGGATTTTACTTTAGTTGTCCATATTTAAACTTCAAAATACCAGCTCATAAACTTTCTATTAGAAAAAACTATACATATCATATAAAAATATATAAGTCAAATAACAAAAATACATCAAAGTGAACACCTAAAAAATACATAATATAGTCTCTACTTTAAGCTATCTATCATTGTTAGGTAGGTACTCGGTGATTACATGGTTTATACATATCTTTGAAACGATTGAATTGCCTTAAACAACCCCTCAATTGATCGGAACATCAAATTGTATGATAAAAGTCGTGACATTCGTGAAAAGATTTTATGAGAACTTTTTTTCTCTTGAGCAATTTGTGAAGTACACAGATAAAAAAAAGCATTCGTCATCAAGTTCAAAATCAAAACTCAAATAACAAAAATACATCAAAGTGAACACTACCTAAAAAAATACACAATATAGTCTCTATTTTAAGCTAGATAAAAACAGATAAAAAAAGCATTCGTCACCAAGTTCAAAATCAAAACTCAAATAACAAAAATACATCAAAGTGAACACTACCTAAAAAAATACATAATATAGTCTCTATTTTAAGCTATCTATCATTGTTAGGTAGGTCCTCGGTGATTATTGAATTGCCTTAAACAACCTCTCATTTGATTGGAACATCACATTGTACACAGATAAAAAAAAAGCATTCGTCACCAAGTTCAAAATCAAAACTTCATCGAATATTTTACAAATATATGCTACAGGAAAGTCAGCCAATGAATATTTGAGTATAAGATTGAACAAATAACAAATAACAAACAACTTCGTAAAATTGAAAATAAAAATTATAAAATAAACAATTTTGAGAAAAATTAAATCGAGAAACTAATTCGAAAATTTAATTGAGGAAAATTGTCTTATGAAACTTGAAATTCCTATCAAATTTTATCAAACTTCAGAAATATTTTCATACAAATGGTGGAAAATTATGAAGTAGATAATGCAATAAAATAATTTCCTTCAAGTTCACAAGCGTGTACACAAAATGTCATCTAAAATCTTAAATACAACATATTCTGGAAAGCAAAGTGCCATAAATAGTTAATAATCGTAGCTATAAAATATTTGAAGAAACTATTTGAGAAAATATTTGAATATTTGAATATTTTAACGGTTGGGCAGCAATCAATCGCGCTCCAGTCCAATTATTTCAATTAGTTTGGAATAAGTTGGAAAATTGTCTTATGAAACAACATTCTTATAAAAGTTTATGAAAATTTCAGAAAAATTTCATACAAATAAATGGTGCCAAATTGTGAAGTAGATAATGCAATAAAATAATTTCCTTCAAGGTCACAAGCGTGTTCACAAAATGTCATCTAATATCTTAAATACAACATTTTCTGGAAAGTAAAGTGCCATAAATAGTTAATTATCGTAGCTATAAAATAATTGAAGAAACGCATTTAATTGCATTTTTTTACTATGATTTTTACGGTTGGGCAGAAATCAATCGCTCTCCCGTCCAATTATTTCAATTAGTTTGGAACTAGTTGGATAATTGTGTTATGAAACTCAAAACTCCTATCAAATTTTATGAAAACTTCAGAAAAATTTCATACAAATGGTGGCAAACTGTGAAGTAGATAATGCAATAAAATAATGTGCTTCAAATTGACAAGAGTGTACACAAAATGTCATCTAAAATCTTAATACTACATTTTGTGGAAAGCAAAGTGGAATACATAGTTAATAATCGTAGTTATAAAATAATTGAAGAAGCGCTTTCAATTGCATTTTTTTACTACGATTTTAACGGTTGGGCAGAAATCAATCGCGCTCCAGTCCAATTATTTCAGTTAGTTTGGAATTAGTTGGAAAATTGTGTTATATAACTCAAAATTCCTATCAAATTTTATAGAAACTTCAGAAAAATTTCATACAAATGGTGGCAAATTGTGAAGTACATAATGCAATTAAATAATTTTCGTTAAGGTCACAAGCGTGTCCACAAAATGTCATCTGAAATCTTAAATATAACATTTTGTGGAAAGCAAAGTGGAATAAATAGTTAATAAATCGTAGCTATAAAATAATTGAAGAAGCGCGTCCAATTGCATTATTTTACTACGATTTTAACGGTTGAGCAGAAATCAATCGCGCTCCAGTCCATTTATTTCAATTAGTTTGGAATTAGTTGGAAATTTGTGTTATGAAACTCAAAATCACTATCAAATTTTATGAAAACTTCAGAAAATGTTCATATAAATGGTGGCAAATTGTGAAGTAGATAATGCAATAACATAACTTCGTTCAAGTTCCCAAGCATGTACACAAAATGTCATGTAAAATCTTTAATACAACATTTTCCAATTATTCCAAGTCCAATTATATCAATTAGTTTTTGTATTACTAAACAATTTATAAAAGAAATGTAAATTTAAAGTCAAAATATTTTTTCATTAAAATTGTATTTATAAGTAAATTTAAACATTTTATATGATTTTCATGCAATGGAAATAAATTTTGATCAAATTTTTGGGGCCAGAGTTTTTGCATAACTAACTCTAATTATTATAATTCTTCTTTGGTAAAATGGAAAGTTTAATTAACTAAATTAAGCTCAATTTTAATAGGCTTGAGAATAACTATGCCCTTGAGTTTAATCGTTTTTCATTAAAAGAAAAATTTATAAAGTAAAAATGTTTATTACAAAATGTAAGTGCCATTTTGCATAATTTAATTCAATTCAATTGTGTTCAAAAGGTAAATTTCAAAATGAGGAAAGTACCCAAATCAAATTAATAATGGGTTGATTAGACGAAATACATGAAATTTGTAAAAGACCTTTTACAAAACTGATGATAATTTTCGAACTTATTATTACACGATTACGAAAATAGTCAATAATGATTATACAACGTATTTATCCTGAATAATTAAAAAGTAGATTAATAGAATTATATAGAAAAATAGATCGTATAACTTATTTAATTAACAGAAAAAAAAATGTCTTTTTGTGTGCTACATTAAGGTCAGCCAATAAATATTTTAGTAGCTACAAGATTGAATAAATTACAAAATTTACGAAAAATTTAAACTTCGTAGAAACTGTTATTATAGAATTAAATGAGAAAAATTGTCACTACTTGCAAATTTTAAGAAAATTCAACTCATTCAACATCAACATTTCAACATTTCAACAAGAAACTTTTGAAATACTTTTTATAAAAAATAAAAATATTCTCTTGAAATTGGGCACAATTCAAATTAATATTATACGTGTATTTACTAATTAACAGTGATTTTAACGTTGAGACTGTGTTATTCATAAAAATTTAAGGTGCGGTTTAACGGTGGTTTAATCTTAGTAACCTTGGTATGGTAACCCTTTATAAAACACAGCTAAACCATGATTTAAATTGTTATGAATGATGCCTGCAGTTTTTTTTCACTTGGCCAAAGCTGGTTCACTGACGAATTCATTGTTTGCATGCTTCAGCGTTCGTTTCTGGTAAACAAAGACAGTATTCCACGAAGAATAAAAGATTGTTTAAAGAAACATAATTTTCTTCAAAATGACAAAAGATTTTCACCCAGTAGAAACTGGCTTATGTTTTGAGCAGATGTTGCATATTTTACAACCAGCGAAGTTTCGTCAAATAATTCGCTTTCGTCCACTTGAAGTACATAGTAGTACATAGCTACAAGTACAAATCCAGGTCATAGTTTCTCCAGTACAGAGACTCTTGATTAAGACGAGCACGAATGGTGACCTGAATTTCACGATGTCTTTAGGGTGATTCAAAAATTTTGTCCAAACTTAAGGGTGTGATCTGGGATGCTAGACGTAGCAAAATAAGTTAATAAACCTATGTTTCATTTCCAACAGATATCATTTGTTACATTTACAGGGGATTTCTTTGTTTTGATTATTGTTCTGTTAAATGAAGTCATCATAGAAAATAAGTTAGACAAATGCTAATTTGTCGTGACAGAAGGTATTTCAAGCTTGATTTTTTTTTTTATTTCTAAGTGTGGTAATGATTGAGCCTTTTTCTGTATGTAAATATGCAGAAATTCAGAAATGCAGTTTGTATATGGCCATTGCAGTGGGAAAACCATTATAAATTTGAGGTGATTTTATTCGAAATTCGACTTATTTTAACATCGCCAATTACACCTTTACGTTTGGACTACACCTTTTGAATCACCTTGTATATAGTGTGATGATACACTACCATGATAAAGTTTGGAAAAACATTCATAATTGCAGCAATTACCAGGGGATAAGTAAATTGATCACTGGGGCAGGTCAATTTTGGATTTCGGAGACCTGTCTATATTCTCGAAGATATTAAATACGGCAATTATCAATTTTGTTACAAACTATATCATTACCGTGATGTAAATGGGTTATTTTCCCAACAAATAGGTATGAAAGGTACCATTTTTAATATCACCTTTTAAGTTTGTATACCGAATTTTACGTATCTATTGAAAATTCTAACATCCATATTTATTTATATTTTATGATGATCACATCTATTTCATGAGCTACGTTAATAAAAGCTTAAATTGAATTGAAAATTAAGTGGTATGGAGGTTTTTCAAAACCAGTACAAAATAAGAGACTTGTTATTAAAAAAAAATGACCAAACACCAATGACGTTATCAATATTTTTTTTTACATCAGGTGACATTTTAAAATCTGAAATTGGCCTGTTTGAGCTAATTCTTTTATAAATAAAATTCAGCAATTATGCATTTAGTTCCAAACTTTATGCACATGACATACTTTTGTGAACATGATAAGCCCCAAACTGTTCCAGATAATTGTGCCAAATTTAAAAATTAAGATATATCTCAAAAATCACACATACTTTAATTATATTATAAGAAAAAGTTAAACTGCATATTTGTTGTAGGTAATAAACTTTTATGCCACTATTTATTTGCGGGGACAATCACGTTGAATTTTGATTTGTATCGTTTTCTGCCTGCAATTAATTATAACGACACAGTTATTGATACATGATTATTGTAGAAATAATAACTGTAGATAATAATAAAATTACACCTATTTCATTTAATCGAGAAAGTAAAATATTATTTTCGTGTATTTTGAAGAATATCTACGTGTGTATGTCACAAGCAGTCACAAGCTTCTTTTTAAATTTTCCTTCAATTTTTAATTTGATTCTTTTACGACAAAGTCTTGGTTTGAAATGTCAGTTTTCGAAAGAATGGCCACTGGTGAACGGCAAAGAGTGAACACCTACAGAATTGGATGTACATTTCTTATTTCATTTTTATTTTGCACCAATAATTTCGAAAATATAACAGATATATTGCTAACAGTTAAGGATAATGTGAAACTGTGAATTTTTTATAGAATATATCTGTGCCTTGGAAGTAAAAGTGTGAGTGTCAATCTTATCACATTTGTAAAAATCTGATAGATATCTATAAATATAAATATCTTCATCTGATAGATGAGGAATATTTATTTAGCGTTTTATATGTAATATGCATATGCCTCTTGTTTTAAACAATTTCCTTCGTGATCCTTCGTAGCTGTCGAATACAAATAATTATGTATAATTATTTTTAAAGTTGTTTAATAATTAATTGGTTATTGATTATTTTTATTGATATTGGCACTTGACAAAATATTTTTTTTTAACCGGAGAGCGATGATAGGGGGTTGTGGGCTTCTCCTACTGATAGAACATATAGTCTTGAGATGAATAGAATACATACATGACTCGAAATAGTAAAATTTAAATATTAGCCCTTCCACTTCCAAGGTACAGATATAATTTTGTAGCATTCTTTGTTTACACAGAAAATTTAGTTTAAATTGGACTTTGATTATATATTGTTTGCCTATAATTATTATTACATACTAGCAATACTAGACCAGTATATGATACCAAAATAATCTTTAACCTTACGTAATTTCAAAAACATAAATCGTACAACTATTCATTTCTACAAAAATTGCTGCCCACATTTCATTTTTTGTGATATATCGAGCAGTTATCTATTGTTAAAGCATTGTCCGGAAATGATTATTAAAAAAGTTGTAGTTATTTGCAATGCAAATAAGAAAAATGCAGTAATGTATTATTAATATAAATTGTAACGGGTTAATTAAATCAAGTAACACCTATGCACGTGAAAACGGTTTTCTGATTGGTTTGCACAAGACGAAAAATATTAAAATTATGATTTTTGTTGTTGTTTTCCGGAATTTTATAATAAAAATGATATATCATCATGCTTTACGCTTATGCAAAACTGTAATTTTGTATAACCATATTACTACAATATTTTTAAATTCTACATGTCTATATAAAATGTTCTTATAAAAAAATCTGTAACTTTTATGATTAGCGAAATATTCGAGATTTAAGAAAAGGCTAGTTTTACTAGTTTTTATTAATTATTTTCTGAATGACCACTCAATATACAATTTGGGATGTGATTTGGGATGTGATGTGACTGGAATCCCATCGTTCATAATGACATTATTGTTATCCTTCATTCTAAAAGCAACTTAAACAACATTTTTTATTATTGGTTAAACAACCAAATATGGCTTAATTATTTGAACTTTTTGAAAATAATCACTTTCGTAAAATACTTTAGACTATTTTTATTCTCATTTTTCGTATACACATACAAAACGTGGAAAACTTCATCAATGATTTTTCAAATTTCCCGCGTCAACTGTAGGGTCTTTTACCGGGCTCTTCCGGCATTCTTTGGTATGGTGGTAACGGTATGTCAGTTGTTTACGTTACTCTGCCCTGTTGTATGTATTAATAATTTAATTTGGAGACTAAATACCGCAAATTTTGTATGTAAATTAGGTAGAAGATCTTCGCAGCCTTCAGACATGTCCATCCGAGGGATCTCCAAGCACAGCGTCACATAAAACTCCTGCTTACACGCACCTCATCGTCGCCAGAAGGAAAAGGTATTATTCGCTATTTGCGTTAAAATGTTGTTTTTTCATTATTAATGCGTGGTATTGTCGGGCACAGTCGCCCCATAAACATATATTACTTTGCAATGTATTCTACAGTTATGAGTTCAATGTTTCTGTCATGTTCTGTGATAATTATCTCATTGTAATTATTATCACTATAATTGATTTTTTGTCGCAATAGGACAGAAACTATCACTCATTCGAGTTTGGTACACATATCTCTAATTCCATCCAATCCAAGTATCACACAGACTGAAAGACGAGATCATATGATAAACATTCGAGAGATCTTGGGCGTTGCATGTTTTGTACGTTAACCTCAACATGTTCAATGTTTTAACAGAATCCCCCTAAACTATAGCCATGCGTTATGAGCAAAATAGCACAAGTTAACCATTTTTGCCATATATCTTCAATACTACTGATTCTAACACCTACACATCAAATTCTTCTAATTGTACATGTGTGAATATTTGGGGCAGTAAGTAAACAATAATATTTCATTGAACCGCCCAAAACCGGGAAGTTTTTATATAAAGTCCATGCCTTAATAATGTTCCTATGACCACCACCCCGGTCTGCACTACGTCACGCATTCGACTTTAAGGGCCCCGGAGGAGGTCAATAATATTGTCAATCATATTCATTAATTGTGTACAAAGCTATTGATCGCTTGTAATTCGTCAATAAGTCGCAATTCAATTGAAACCGTCAATATAATTCACAAATTTATTGGCCGTCTTTGGAACACTTTACATTAAAAACTTGATACTCCAAGAAATGCAACCATTAACTTGCATGTTATTGCGTGATTTCAGTCTTTGCTAATTCTTGGTGTATGAATCACTTTCACACACATATTCAGAATTCAAAGCTGTATTCGACCATTTATAACTATGCAGGTTAGGTAATGTTAGGTTCACTGAGATAGGTTGAGAATATTGTTTTATTCCAATTATGCCTAGTAGGCACATAATATTCGAAGTAACTTTTACTCGAGTCACCTGCCGTCAGGTCTGTATTGTGTCTAATTGGAAATTAGAAATTAGAACTTAAAAGTCAACATTGAAAAAACTTCTCCTTAAAAATTAGTCAGAATACCTTTTAAAAAAAACCTTTTTTTTTGTATTCTGTGAAGGTGTTTCGACTCTTATTTAAAGATTCTTTCAGGTACAAAATATTTGTGTTCCCCTTAAAATATAAATTTGTTTCAGACAGCAAAGATGTCGAAGCGTCATGTGGATGAGTCCGCTAGTGGGCAACCACCAATCAAGAAGATACATTTTGAACCACACCTAATAGGCCCTGTATCGACACTAGAAGAAATGGACATAAAAGTGCTGCAGTTCCAAAATAAGAAATTAGCGCAGGTAACATACAAATATAAATAAATGCTGTATACTGGTAGCCATTACTTTGTGGAACATGGTAAATGAATGAAATAAAACAATTTTACTTTGTTGCTTCCACTAACACCTTTATTTTACAAAAAATAATTTGACAACACTTAGTTTGACAATGACCATAAAGTAGTCGAAACTGCAGTCACTAAATTATTTTTTGTAAAATAAAGGTGTTAGTGGAAGCAACAAAGTAAAATTGTTTTATTTCATTCATAAATAAATGCCTTTCACACTTTCCCGCCTTTACTATTTCACATTAACTGACATTATCCATTTCACTTGCTGTTATGCTGTTTTGGTATATCTGGTAGACAATACATATTGTGCGTTCAACAAAATTCGACGAAGTTGGATTTGGTAATCTCAAGTCATGTCTCAGGTCTGCACTAAGATCACCTGACCTGTCAACATGACAGCCAGCATTGCATCTTAGTGCAGACATGATTTGAGGTTGCTAACGCCAACATAGTCGTCGATTTTTGTTGAACGCACGATACAATAAAAAGTATACGTGAATTCCACTAAGAACACGAATAAGCTGAATTCATTGGCAGTGTACAAAATATTTTAACATTTTGTTTGGGTGGTCAGTTTTGCTTTTTTACTAAGATATTACGAGTTTAAGAAAAAGCAATAACATTTTTAGTAATTTTTTCTTTTTATGTTGGTATGTTTATACACTACTCAAAAGAATTATCGAATTATATGTGTTATTGGTATACATTTTTATATTTACATTAACATATAATCATTATTATTAATAATGAATATGTGATAATTCTTTCGAGTGAATCATTTAACTGTATCTCAACTTTGAAAACTGCCACGAGCATATTCAAACATGTTATAGATGTGAATTTACCAGCATTGCGAATCTTATTACTAACAACATCGTTATTTTAGCGTATTGAACAACGTTTGAGGACTGAGGCCGAGCTCCGCCAGAGAATAGAACAACTGGAAAAGCGCCAGACTCAGGACGACGCCGTGCTGAATGTGGTCAACCGTTACTGGAACCAGCTCAACGAGGACATCCGTGTTTTGCTGCAACGTTTTGACGCCGAGACTGCTGATGAATCCGAGAACAAGAATGAGAACGAAGCGACCACCTCCTTCCTTTTGCAACTGTCAACTTGGGATAAAGAAGAGCTGGATGACAAACTTGCCAATCGGGTGCAGGTGTCTAAAAGGGCTGTGGCCAAAGTCATCCAAGCGTTTGATCGTCTGATGCAGAGGAACGAAAAGATCACGCTTGCTCTTAAGGGAGAGTTGGAAGGGCGTAAGTAGTTAATATAAACCTATAATATCCAAATAATATTAATTCTACAATTAATCCTACAATTTTAAAAAGTCAGATAAATTTCTTCTTATGTTGTATATTATTATACTCGCCTCATGTAATTGTTAAAACGTACCAACTCGCCAATAGAGGCAGCACAGCGTAGTGGCTTAGGCATCCAGTTGCTGTGCTAAACATCATCAGTTCAATTTCTTTACATTTACATATAACTGCAGGAGCAATTGGGCGGTTTATCTTAGCAATATATATATTTTTTTTATTAATATGAAATTATTAATTATATTAATTAATAATTATTAATTAATTAATAATTTAATTATAAATAATAGAAATATACATAATTATTATTATTTGAATGATTAATTAATAAACAATTGATATTTCAGAGGATGCCCCAACTGTTGATGAAGTCATCAGAGAAGCGAACGTGCAATTGCAGGCGGAAAACCGAAACTTGCAAGCGCTGCATACATCCTTACATGAGAAATACCACACGAACAGCCTGAAGATGTCCGAGCTGCAGGATTCGGTTACTGCAAAAGAGACCGAAATTGCTGAGCTGAAGAACCAAATCGACGATTTGCAGTACGACTTGGACAAAGTGAGGACCAGGAACGATAAATTGGAAAACCATTTGGGCGAGGCTATCGAGAAGCTGAAGATTTACCATCACATGCACGGCGATCCCGAGAAAAGTGGCGAGAAGTCAAGCAACACTATCAAACCGGTGGTGCAGACTAGTGTGCCACAGGCCAAGCTCGAGGACATGACTAAAGAAGTGGAAGAGTACCGTGAGCTAGCAAACAACAGGTTACAGGAATTGGACAAGTTACATCAAACGCACCGCGAGACTCTTAAAGAAGTTGAGAAGTTGAAAATGGATGTAAGTTGGATCGCACATCAAAAGCACAAGGAACATACTGATAATTGAATTTTTTACTTGTCATTTTAGATACGGCAATTACCAGAGAGTGTTATAGTAGAAACGACGGAATACAAATGTTTACAATCACAGTTTTCGGTGCTTTACAATGAGTCGATGCAATTAAAGACACAGCTAGATGAAGCTCGTCAACAGTTGCAAACCAGTAAAAATGCTCACTTACGAAATATTGAAATGATGGAGGTAAATATATACAATGTCTATTTGTATTAGTGTCATGATTTTAACAGGGCATAATTAAATTAATATATTTCTAATAATTTGATTATTGCCACAATATCTCTGCCAGCTCTGATAGACTTGTTTATACATGATTTTAAGTTTCTTTAATGAATAAGTGATTTACCGAGGACCACTGCAGACAAAACATGCATTTTTTAATTTTTGTGGGGCTCAGCTCATCTACATCTATGGGCATTAGTGCTTCCGCAAACATGCAAATAACATGAGTATTCAACTATACCAGTAGTTCTCAAATCTAAACTTCAGACAAATGAGCTGGAAACTATATCGATCTTAAGTAGTTCACAGACCCATAAATTAGTCTAGTGTTTTTTAATGATCCCATGAAAGGGACGTTCTAACCCATCTTGTGTGTTCTTATTGTGGCTGTCTTAATTAGTGTTTGTAAATACACCGGAACAGGCCTTTACAAACAATGCTGTAATGCTATATAATCTTTATGCTATATTTATGTTACGAACTGAGTTTTTAGAATTGTGTACGGAAAAACTAATTGATAATATCGAACCTTTTTGATTGATTATAGAGTGAGGAGTTAATGGCGCAGAAGAAATTACGACAGGAAGTGATGCAGTTGGAAGATGTTTTAGCGCAACTCCGGAAAGAATATGAGATGCTGAGGATCGAGTTCGAACAAAATTTGGCAGCCAACGAGCAAACGGGGCCCATCAACCGTGAAATGCGACATCTGATTACATCTTTGCAAAACAACACGCAGCAGCTGAAGGGCGAGGTCCAGCGGTACAAACGTAAATATAAAGAGGCGAACACCGAAATACCAAAGGTACTTTACTGCGTACACTGAACTTTGAAAATAATCATTATCACCCCATTATTTCAGCTCAGAAAGGAAATTGAAGAGCTCCAAGCAAAAATAGACCAGCAGCAGATAGTGGCTCAGGACACGAAGGAGAGCCTAAAGCAGGAATTGATAAAAGAGGAGGAAAACACTAGCTCGGACATGTCGTCGCAGGTAAAGGAGGAGATGAGTTCGCTGCCGGCCGTGAAGAAGGAGGAGGACGAGGGCGATCAAACGGAAGAGGGCAGTGGCGATAAGTCTGCCGAGACGGGCTCGACAGGTTCGCCAACCGTTAAAAAGGAGGGTGTCAAGCAGGAGAAGGGCGCCGTCAAGAAGGAGCCTGCCGTAAAAACCGAGAAGGACCACAGGGAAGCGCAAAGGGCGAAGGAAGCTAAGATCGCCGAGAGTGAGTTAGTGCGAGACTTGAAGGCGCAATTGAAGTAAGTGTAGTGCAAACAATTAATTCATGGTTTTACAACTTATACTTATTTTAAATATTTTTGTTACAGTGAGTTAAAATTAGTTTCTTTGGTTGGGATAGGTTAGGTGAGGTTAAATTAGAATATGTAAAGTTAATATTAATCTGATGGTCTACAAGGTGGCTATAGTCATTAATAACATTGATTATTTCTCTCATTACGTTTTAAACCAATAAGATGGTTTCATTTGTTAACACCTTAGCATGATTAAATGGATCAAATTGGACCGATTATTTTACGCATTTTAGACCAATCGGAGATCTTAAATTGCAACGGTGTCTCCATGACAAATGAATAGTTTTTAGGTGCAGCGGGAGACTAATCATGTGTATGTATTTGTGTCGACAATCCTTTCGGTTCTGTGCAATGAAGCATTAAACGGAGTTTCTACTAACCGGGGCTGACCTTGGTGAACATTGGGGTCTAGTATTTGCATCTTTACCATCAGAATTATATTGGGAGTCCTAATAAGGACCTGGGAAAATTTTCTCGAGGACCTAACTTATTAAAAAAATAATCTTATCAAGTTTTCCTCTTATAAAACTAATAACTGTGAAGTTGAGATTATTTGGTGTTTATGATGTTGCTTGCAAGAAACATTCACTTGTATCTGCTAACGCAAAAAATGTGTGCTGTTGTTTTAGTACAGATTGCCATTAATATATTTTTATTCATTCTCGATAGCATTTATTTATATAGTATTTTCTACTTTAGTATGAATCGTACGAATCACTCTTTATTTGATACATTCAAATTTGACGAAAATTGTTTACTTAAAAATAATTTAAAATGGTAACGAATGAATCAAAAACCACACAAACTTTTTTTGTTACCTGATTTGATTTTGTTTTAAATTCGTCGTTTGGTCATTTCTAAGCAACATTATGTTAGCAACAAATAATCAGAAATATTGGGATTATTTTGATTCTCTTGATGTACTACTGAATATAACAATCTATGGATTTAATTTTTCTAGGAAAGCTTTAAACGAACAGAAAGAAATGAAACTGTTACTAGACATGTACAAAGGTGTGAGCAAGGAGCAGAGAGATAAAGTGCAATTGATGGCCTCCGAGAAGAAGCTGCGCACGGAGATTGAAGACATGCGGCAGCAGCTGAAGAAGGTGCAGGAGAGCAAACGCGAGGACAGAAAAAAGCTGGCCGACGAGGAAGCGCTCAGGAAAATAAAGCAGCTCGAGGAACAGAAGTACGAGTTGCAGAAGCAAGTGGCCAACCAAAAGCCTGTGGACGGCAACTGGTCGGGGCAACACGTGTTGCACCAAATGCGGCCGTTTGTCGGCTCCCACGAGGAGGAGGCACTGCTCAATGAAATGGAAGTGACTGGACAGGCTTTTGAAGACATGCAGGTAATTGTTTATTGGACCACACAAAACAAATCGTCGCTTGAGAGCACAACTAGGCTATATCCAATTTACTTTCTTTTGACTTAGAAAACTTCTGCTCTCAATCGACAAAATGTAATGTTAACAAAGCTGACAAAACGTCATTTTATTTTAACAATCACTAAATTTGACCAATGACCAATTTCTAATTGATCGTTTCATACAATTTTTTTTACTGAAGACACTACCAATACTTTTAAAAGATAATTATTTCATGATTGATGCTCGGATGAACAGTAGAAAACTATTTGAATATAGGTTCACAATACTGCCGCTCTTATGTTAAGTGTACTTTAAATTTATCGCTATTTTCAGGAACAAAACTCGAGACTGATTCAGCAGTTGCGAGAAAAGGACGATGCTAATTTTAAGCTCATGACCGAGAGAATTAAATCAAACCAACTGCATAAGTTGGCGAGAGAAGAGAAGGACGTACTGAAGGAACAAGTGTCTACACTGACCACACAAGTAGAAGCTGCGAATTTAGTCGTTAGGAAGCTCGAAGAGAAGGAGAGGATATTGCAGAATACATTAGCCACTGTTGAAAAGGAGTTGGCACTTAGGCAGCAAGCTATGGAGATGCACAAGAGGAAAGCTATAGAATCGGCGCAGAGTGCAGCAGATTTGAAACTTCATTTAGGTATGTTTTCAACCACAGGTGGCATAATAATATTGTCTGATATTGCTCGCTATAGAATATTGTAAGAGGTGATATTTGCGAGGGCAATAAATATTTAAATTTATTTTGGCAACAATAGCCAATATAATACCTATCGCTGCCAACATAAATTGTGTGAACAACATAAATATGTTGCAGCGATTCAATTGGCTTTTTCATTACTTGAATAGCAATAAATTTTAGTTCTTCATTTAAAAAAAAAAATATCGTCGATAATCCTATTAAGATAGGTAAGGATAAGTCCAGATGAATTATTGCAATAGCCCCTTCTTTCTTATAGAAACAAATTCTTATTTTCTGCAAGGGTAAAAACTAAGTACAATTAGTGATTGGGCTTAGTTAGTTCCTGTTAATATTAGATATATTTAACAATCTTTCTCAAAAAATGAACAACGATAGTGACATCTTTAATTATATCAGTATCTTATACATAACCATTTCTTCAGAGAAATATCATTCACAAATGAAAGAAGCCCAACAAGTGGTGGCGGAGAAGACGAGTTCACTAGAAGCGGAGGCGTACAAAACAAAAAGACTTCAGGAGGAGATAGCGCAGCTTAAGCGCAAGGCAGAGAGGATGAAAAAGATGGAGCTGGCAGGTACAACATTGGACGAGGTGATGATGGAAGAAATCAGGGAATACAAAGAGACTCTTACGTGTCCCTCGTGCAAGGTCAAGAGAAAAGACGCTGTCTTGTCGAAGTGCTTTCATGTATTCTGTTACGATTGCCTCAAAACTAGGTACGAAACAAGGCAGAGGAAATGCCCGAAGTGTAATTGCGCGTTCGGTGCCAATGACTACCACCGTCTTTATCTTTCCAATTAGTTATATTTCTTTAAGTGTAAATGTGAATTAATGTCAATCTATATTTAATAAAACGTAGTTTAAAATCACTCGATCTCGTTTATAAATGATCACTTGGGTTTGCAATAAATAAATATTTTTTTATCTGTGACAAGTAGATAAACAGACAGAAGTACATTGTCAAAAAAATATAACAGTGGCACCGGGGCATACATTACTGTATTCTTTCTAGCCTTTGCGTGAGGGAAATTAATGTGCAGTTTTTCTTTTTTTTTAGAATTATTTTCTCAATAACTGAACATCTCGCAGCAGTGCGGGGTTTGCATTTCAAGATTTATTTTATCCGAGTGCATTGCAGTGCACAGCATGATAGAGTAGTGAATGCGGAATCTAAAAATTTAAACCGCAGTGCTGTGCGATGCTTAGTTATCGAGAAAAAAAATAAAAAAGAATAAACCATCTCTTGGAACACATTATTTCTGGTACAAAATTTTCGATTTGAAATATGTGTTTTTCTCAAAATATTATTGTATATATATATAAACAATATTTATTGACTATCAACCCCATATGGAGTCTTTCTCTCATAGATGACGAAACCAGAGTCAGAATTATCAGTTTCAAATTACGATTTCACAATAAGACAAATTGCTGCAAGAAATAACATCGACAAATGTATTGTCACCGAAGTCTGCTGTTTAGTTGTAATTAATGACACTGACACTGACACTTACGTAACATTCCTAACATCAAGGTTGTTCAAGCAGCCAAAAATTTCTTGTCTACCCGATTACAACACTGATACCGCTTGCAAAACCTCAAATGTGAACAGAAGAGTCGTAAGAATATATTTATTTACATTAAATAATAATGGCATACATAGTGTACATCTCTAGATTAAGCACCTCTAGGTGACACACCTAACGTATAATTGTTTGGGCGTTTTACAAGTCAGGAGTTGAAAACTCATCTAGAATAGATGTTGTATATTTATATTTTTGGACGTTTTCTCAATAACATCTACCGGCAAACTTTCGCCTAGTCAAATAGAAAAGTTCATTGACTGACTGGTTTAAAAACAGGTCAAAAAACACGATATTGTACAATTAAAAACATCACAATAATATTATAAAATTAACAAGTCTTAATTTATGTACAAATAAAATAAATACTATGTAATAGTCGATTTCAAGCGTCCAATTCTAACAGTTATGCAGTCGTGTTTATCGGTGGGGCGACTTCCATGGTGGCCAGCGCCTGTCGTAAGGCCGCATTCGCATTGTAATCGGGGGGCACGACCAATGGCATTGCGGACGCACTCTGGAAGCTCGCTTCTTCTAGGTCACGTTGCAGTTTCAACAGTTGCGGGCACTGCTGGACTACACTTTGGATGTTGTGAAGAGTCTGAGGAGCACACAAAATATGGATATAACTCATAAATCAAATAGTTAACATTAGAATGGTAGTTTTTAATAAGCTTCAATTCTGCCATTTGAAGCCAAAAAGATATTCCCAAAGGAAAGCAAGATGTAAAGTTTATATCTAATTCCGTGCTGCATTATCAACCTTTATTAAACAGGGGTTTAGTTAAATTTTAAGCAAATATTTAAAATTGTTCTTCGTACGTCCTAATCACTTTTAAATCTCATTTAATCTTAAATTTGGTTTTGCAATGATTTTGTGGTTCCATTATTTAATGTACCTTCTGTGATGTACTGAGCCATCGCAATTAATTGAAACAGTTTCATTATATAAGACGAATATATTTAAACCTTACCTCTAATGCATTATCAAGGGCATCGTACTGTTTCTTGGCTTCAGTAACTGCATTCTTCAAACTTTCAGAAAGTACCTGCCTATTTGCAAGATATTCTTGTGTTAATTCATTCAGTTGCTTCTCCTTGATTTCCAGTTTTTCTTTCAAAGTAGGAAACTGAAACACATTTGATGTCAATTAAAACGTAAATTTATATGTAATTTGTGTTAACCAGTAATATTTTATTATTCATTATTTTGTTTGTAAAACAATTATGTTTTAATATTATACCGAAGTTTTTTGATATCTTTGATAAAATGCATTCATTAAATGAGCCGTTGAAAATCAGTTAATTCCAGAAATATACAAATATACAAGGGACAACATCCTATGTATATTTCTGGACTTCTGAACTTAAATAGAAAATGGATTTTCATCACTCTGTTTTCAATGCCCCATTTTTACAGTCTCTATTTTTGTATGGATTAAAAGTCAAACCCTAAACTCGCTATATGAACTTTGTATCATTACCTCATTATGCGTAATTATTAACCTCCCTAAAACATCACTGGAAGGACTTTCACCGGAAGCTTCCCATTTCTTAAGAGATTCAACAACTTCCTCTTCTCTAATTTTAATATCCAATTCAGACTTCGATAAGGCCGTTGAGAGATCACAAACATCTTGATTCAATTTCTGAAAGAAAAAAATTCAAAATAGTACGTTGTTCAAAGAACATTTTAAATGGGTGAATCATACATGACAATCATGGTAATCTGCTTTCCCAAATAAAAATCGGATTTAAGAGATTTTAAACAATTACCTCAACTTCCTTTCGTTGCTGATTCAATTCGTTTTTAATATCCTCGATTTCGACGTTTTTCCTACTCAATTGGTGCAGCAGCTCCTTCACTTCCGACTTCAACTTGGCCCCGAGCATCTCCCAGTCTTTCAGCTGCTTGACGACAATTTTATTCGTGTCCCTCTGTGTATTCACTTGCCCGCAGAAACTGTCCCTCTCGTCTTGCAACTCGTTTATGTAGTCCTCGTTCTCTATTTGTATTATCCTGATGACCTTTAGCAGCCTCGTGACCAGATTGTCGACGTCTATTACTTGATCGACGAGCGACACGGACGTGCACAGCTCCGTCAGAGAAGTGACGTTCTGCGTCAAGTTACTCGATCTGGTCTCCCGTTCCGATTTCTGCCGGCTCGACTGCGACAAACTGTTTAGGCTTTCACTGTGGGACAGGCGCATGGAAGACATCATGCTGTGGCAAGACGATATCATGTTGTGGGAATGGCCATCGGGGACGACGACGTCCTCGAGCACATGCTCCATCATAAGACACGGCTCTGTTTCTGAGTCTAGGAGTTCAGTCGATTCGGAATTATCTGAGGATTTAGTGATGTAAGGAAAGTTGCTAAATTGCGGGCGCAATATAAATTACCTGTAATATTGTCTTTACTATTTTCTCTATTCACCGTAAATGGTGATTGTGCAGTGGCATTTCGTATGGCGTTAATTACAGCGGATACAAACGATGATCCCCGTTTTGGCGATGGCGATTTGTCTATTATTAGTTTCCTGCATTTGTCAGGAGTTGCGTCTGGGCTACTACTGCTATTGCTATATGCTTCATTGTGGAAAATTACATCCTGAAAATAGTATTAAAAAGTTGTGAAAATTTGAAGGAAGTGAGAATATATATTTAGTGTTCCAAAGGCTCCATCAAAGTCTTTAGATCCAGATTAATTATTACTAACATTTGTTTTTATTGGAAAAGAAATATGTTACCTCTAATTCTTGTTCCGAAATATTATAAGAGTTTACAAGCTCATCTACTAAACCATCCAAGCGAGAAATCAACGCAGATAACGCTACAGCAGCACCAGATACAGTGCTGCCTTGATGTACAAGAAGTTCTCTGCATTTAGCTTCTAAAGCTACAAACCTTGCCTGAAGACTAATATTATCTTGCCTGTAAACATAGAAAACAAGTTTGTAACTCAATCTCCAAATAATAATTGAAGATGGGATTAAAGAAAATGGTTTTCCAGGATGCTGAGAATAAGATTTTTTTCAGATACAATTTCGTAGCAAATAATTATCTGTAAAAGATTCGAACTAGAATTGTGTGCAGATTATTGTAACTGTTTTTAATCCGTTTATGTTATCGAATTGCATTAACATAAGCAATACTGTTACAATTTTCATATGTGCTTGACCTATATTTATAAAAATGTAGGCAGGTATACAGGGTGTCCTAAAGTACCTCGAAAACCGCCATATTGAATTATATTTTGACTTTCACTTTTAACTTTTAACTATCACTTTTAAGTGTGTTTAATCAACTCAAGTAACTTTTCCCTGAAATATTTCTGCATAAGTTTTATAATTTCCAAAATATTTAGTTTAAATAAAATTTCGATTTTTATTTTTTTTTAGAATAACATCCAAACTGTTCGGATTTTTGAAACTTTCTAAACGGCATAATTCCAACTCTCAAAACTGCACAACATTGCCCATTTACCAGAATCTCTATCTTTAATAATAAGGAAGATTTCCATGGTAACCTACTCAATTTGGGACACCAACTAACACATTTTGGTGCTAATTCTGATATTTAATTGGGTACAAAACATATAACTTATTACAAATACCTTCTCTGTTCGCTAATTCTTGTCAAATGTTTGCATTCTTCTTGTTTGTTATCCAGTTCCTTTTCTTTTTGTACGAATAGCAACTTATTCCTCTTGATTTCACCTTCTGTTTCTTTTAAAGCGTCAGACAGCGTGGTCTTTTCCATGTGCAGGAACTCATGTAGCTCCTTGTTCTCAGCTTCGGAGTCTTGCTGCTGTTGGACCAAGATGTTTTGATGCTCCAAGCTTTTCTCAAAATCCCTCTGTAGTGCTCTACAGTATGCGTTCAGTTTTGAAATTTCGTTCTCCTGTTTAAGTATCACCTGGCCCACTTTTTCAAAGCGTGTTTCTAATACCATTAAGCTATCACTCGAAACTGTGTCTGAAACAATTATTTTATTTATTAATCACTAGTACAAGAAGCTAATACTTTATTATTTTCAAAAATTATTGATACAAAGATTGCACAAATGAGAAACCAAAAATCTATCACAAAAACTTACCTAAATTATTTGGCCCATCACACCCAACCATGGCAACAACTCGCTCGTTGTTATTTTTCAACTCTTCCCTTAGACCATCCTTCTCCAAACGTTCATCCTTCAGCTTCTGTTCCGCATCTTTCAACTGCACATTCTGCTGACAATAATCACCTTTTAAACGCTCATATTTTTCCAACAGAGAGTTGAATTGGTCTTGCAGAACTTGGAGCTCTTCATGCCTTCTATCTACCTGTACCTCCTTCGATTCCTTATCTACATCTTGTGGGTTCACTGGGTTGAAGTTGATCCCGGCAAGCGCTTTCTCAATATCACCTAAATCTAGTGCCGTTTGCACCCCAGTCTCGTGATAAATTTTTATTTTCAGTGGTAGTTTTTTCTTTGGATACGGCGGTAATGTTTTTGTAGGAGTGCTTTCTCTGGAAATTTGCTTTCTTAGTATGGATACACGTGAGGCACTGCTCTCTCGGCTTTTGGGGTTCACTTTTTCTTGTAAGTCACTTATATTGTCAGCAGAACGTTCTTTTCTTCTCCTGGGAAGTGTTGCGTATTTTTCTAGAGTATTCTTGGCGTCTGTGCTGTTGGCACTACAAGGTGTGCGAGGTTTCGTTATATCTATAGATAAAGTTCCTCTCAATGAACGTGTCATAGCAGCAGCTGATTTATTATTTGATGGCCACCTACCATCATCCGTTGGCGTGGTTGTAGGAGTCCTATTGTTGGTTAAATTGCGGCTTAATAAGTTCTTTTTGATGTCTTTTTTAGGAATAGCAGATAAATTATCAGGAACTGGTTTTGTGCGAATTTTTGGGATACCTTTAGGAGTCTTAGGCGTACTTCTATCGACGGACTTGTTCCTGCCTGGAACAGAAGTTTTCTGAATTGCTGGGGGTCTTGAGCGAGACCTGGTCTGTGTTACAGTAGACGATGGCGATTTTTTACATTCTAATACAACTTTTTTCTTTGTATTGCTTGATACAATGCGCTTCGATATTTTTGTGGAAGCCACGGAACTGCTCTCGCTGCCATTCTCACTGGTGCCGTCAACGTGCCGCAGTTTATAGTCATCCAGCAAGCTGGAGTTCCTGCGTACCAGCAAGTTATATGCTTCGTCGTAGTTTGAAAAGCAACTTATTATAGATGAATCACAGCTTTGGGCGGATGTGGCTGTTTCGAATTCTTGCGAGTTTGTACTGATGGCACGTTCCAGTGTGCATTCTACGTTTTCAATGACCTCCACACCGCTATCGCTGCCCTCGCACGAGTTGTTCTTGCATTCAGCTGGAGTTTCTAGCTTCTCTATGACCGTTTCGTTGATGCTTGATAGGTTGAATGCGTGTATCGTTGTATCTACTTCAGTCTCTTCTCTGCAGTTGTTCTCCACTTGTTCTGCTGCTGACGGTGATGCCTCCTTGAGCGAGTCACCTTCCATAATTCTACTGGGCATTCATCCTGGAACAGAAGAAAGCAAATTGTAATTGTTTGATTGAAACGATCATAAAAAATAATTAACCTTTAATTAAAAATTACATTAAATTCGTAATTTATGCCAGAATTATTATGTAACATTCTTTTTAATTAACAGTTTAATATTAAGACATGTTTTCGTTACATGCACCAAGAAATAATAATAATAAATTAATTAATAAATTCCAGTTAAAGTTATCTAATTACTTGTAGTTTTATATCTAGTGAATAGTATGTTAAATATTTCAGGCAGCAGGGAATCGACGCGGTACAACCAGCTTTTGAGAAAAATTTAGATTTCGTTAGAACTATATTTGTGCTAATAATGTGAGAATAAATAAAGTAGTAAATCAATCTTTTAAAGATTTAATCTGGTAATAAACATCAAACATTATGAATTAAAAAAATGTCATTATATTCTTGGTTGGAAATGGTATAAAGTTTAAAATACTTAATCCAATTTATATTACTACTATTTATACGACTACACTTTTCATTCTACCAATTTTGTAGCTTTAAGCCAAACTATATTTTTGAATACAACATAAACAATCAATGTTAATCATCTCGAAATATTTAATTTACAACTTAATTTTAATTTACGATTTATTATTGCATCAGTATACATGTTACAGTTTGGTTATTATTCTAAAAAAACTGAATATCGCAATTTTAATTCAAGTCAACTATTTTGGAAATTAAGTTACTTGAATTGATTAAACACGCTTAAAAACTGCACAACATTGACTATCTATATCTTTAATAATAAGAAATATAGCCATGGTAGCCTACTCAATTTAGGACACCCTGCATATGAATCGGTATTTGCAGAAACGAAGGAAGTCATATTTCGGTCCATTCAATTTAGTGTCACAATTGAATGATTATTGATTGTTTGTGCAATTTTGTTAAAATGAACTAAATGAACACAAAATAATTTATTTCATATGATGCATTGGTTTTTCAACCGGGGCATTGATTTTTTTATTGTTTCATTAAAAGTTCACAGATTTTCTTAAAACCCATATTTCTGACCAAACTTGTACGTCTTTGAAATTCAATTAATATAATATATTGAATATAAATGTTTGTCCTTCAATGATAATAATGATCATACTGTATTTATTTTAAACTTACTACCTTTTTTGGATATCGCCATTACAGCTATTACCAAAACATTGATAAAATGTTATTATTATTTATATTATTATCATAACTTTTGTAGTCAGGAACCAAAACATTGATAAAATGTTATTATTATTTTTATTATTATCATAACTTTTGTAGACATAGGTTTTCTCTCTGGTCAACTAGCCTAATAAAGTGATCAAATTCAGAGTACAAATTAAATGCTGGTGACATGAATGCAGTTTAATAAATTTTCTGGTACATAAAAAAAGGATTCTGTCTACAGGAAACAAAAAATAAATAAATAAAAAGTTTAGTATGTGTGAAAGCAAAGAAAATGCAACGACCTACCAAGGCCACGGACATCCGCGAGTTCAAGTTCGCTTCTTAATTTAATTACATCACAGTCTTAGCTAATGGAACTGATAGGCGTAAACAACGATGGATTTCCTGCTATTTATGTTTTAAACTAGGTGGGAATATTCACGGAATTCATTCACTGGAAATCGCAATTATACTCGTCACCGTAGGTATATCTTACCCCTTACAGTACTTTAGCCTTACCACAGCACTTCTCAAACAGTTTTTAACGAAGAAAGCTTAATTTATTTCAGCGTGCCAATAAGAGTGAACGAATGTGTGCCAAATCATTTAGACATTTAAGCAGCCTTCAGACTCTAGATCAGGAGCATTTAAAACTGTTGAAAAAGCAACTTGCGAAGCAGAAAAAAACTAATGTACTAATAATTTGGAAAATATTTAAATGGGCTTTGAGGCTATTTTTCAGGAGTTTTCAGCAAACAATTGCCAGCAAATATTCGATATTCAAGAAATTTTTGCATACATAAATATACATAATATATCCATTCAATGTCTAGAGAAGGGGTATACTGGAATGTGACGTGCAATTAAAAATGAAACTACAAGATATAGGGTCCGACAGGGAAATTTTAAGGAAGTAATAAATTGAAGGATAACATATGTCATAAAGATATATTGTTACACACTTACGTCCGTATGCATAGTCGACTTAGTAGCTACTAACGCTTAGTAGCAACTAATGTAAATCAGATTGTGATTTATTTTGCAGAAATAGCATTCAGTGATGTGCTTTCTAATGGTTTTTAGTATCTACTAAAGTTTAGAAGCTACTTAGTTCACTATGCATATGACTATGAATGTCTTTCTGAAAAAGGACAAACCTTTACGTCAGTTTTATTGAGTTTCTTCATATTTTTCCTTGTAGTAAAATGTAGAGGACCCCCAAATTCTTTGTAAATTAAATGTAGCCCCAATGAGAAAAATATTTGGTAAATAATAATAATAGGTCTCGGTGCTAATAATAAGTATCAACGCAACTATTCTGTAATCCGACACGCCCTGAATGCCCCAAAAAACAAACGGGAAAACCCCGAGCAGTCCCTAACCAAGCCGGGATTTATGGGATAAAATCGAGGTTTTTGATTATTAAAATGAATTATTTGGCATCACCATCCTCCTGGGTTCGCAATTTGTTTGTGTTATTAAAACATTAGGATGTTGGAAGCAGTTGATTCGTGATAATATATCATAATACGATGATACATGAAAACTGTGTAACTTGCTTTAATAACACTTAATTTTGTAGTACAACTGAAGTACTGTTGAGCTGTAAAATGTAGTGATACATTAAAGTTTCCATGACTAAAACATCAGTTTACCAAGTTTGAGCACCATTGCTCTGGCATCGTACCTTGAAAAATAATTGTCTTCAACAACGAGGACGTCAAGTGAGTGGAAATGAGTTCTTAAGCTGTTAGCTAGTGGTGAAATTTGGGAGCAACAACGCGATCTATAACGAACACTTTTTGTCGTGGAAACTACTTTTCCTTGCTTATACGGTTGTCTCTAATTGAATTGAACGACTGACTTCCCAGGAAATGGTTTCTACGGTATATGCTCGGAATTCGTATAATCTTCGAGATAAAAACACTGAAATGATTAAAACATGTGGATTGATAAACGATCCATTTATCTGAGTATGATCTTTTATCTGGTGAATAATGATCTATATAGGAATAAAGGAATAATGGATATGTTTATTGAATTAAGATCACCTTAACTTAACAGCAAATTGTAGCCAAGTCTTTCTGTCCGCGGTTAAAAAACTTTATCTGTCGGATAAAAAACCTACATGAAAGATATCGTATTACCTCTTAAAGACTAATCTATTCTAATAATAATCCTATCTAATTTCCTTGTGGGTATCGTAAACTGTCAGATAACTAGTTAGGATCTTTCCATCATAATATACAATAAAATAAATTTCAAACAGTTGGATTCGAGGTACGATGAATTTTATTCGAAACCAAGTCTTAAGCATCGATTCTAGTAACGAAGGCCTGGATTTCGCATTGTAGTAAAATAATAGATACATAATGGATGTGAAATACACATTTAATTAAAATTAAAAAAAATACAAATTTTGATTATATTTTGTGATTCTGAACAACTTCTTTAATAACTTAATTTAATAACTTTATTAGATAAAACTAGACCAATTACAGTAAAATTATTTAAAAATTGCGGAAATAACCCTTCTAGAACGCAGAAAGTAATTGATTAATATTCGAACGATCAGACTTTTATCAGAAAATAATTAACGAAGACCTGCGGTTCTTTCTGGATCACATAAACATACAGGGTGACCCACCTATCCTCGCTCGGACCATTGCTGCTAGACTAATGAAAATTGAGGGAAAAATCCGATTGGAAGTTATTGGACACTTGATGTGCTCGAATAGCAAAATTGTATCGTTGTTTCAGAACACCCTGTGTATTCTACGTAACTCAAAATATTGTGTATGTTTTGGCACATTGCTTGGGTACTTGCATACGCAGATTCTTAATTGATCTCATATAATAAGGTTTTGATGATTTTTTTTCCACGTCCATGATTTGTCGTTACATTTGATTAAAATGTAAATAACTTGGCAACGTTGCATCTGATAAAAAAAAGTTATTTGTGAAGCCCACATAAAGCGGATTCCCAAAATGAAAGAATATACAGGGTGATCCATTTAAAACAGACCAAATTTGGTGTCCCGGATATATGGTACACTCTGTATACTCGAAAATTATTTTAAAAAGTAGTACATCAAGTGTCCAATAACTTCCAATCATATTTTTTCCTCAATTTTCATTAGTCTAGCAGCAATGGTCCGAGCGAGGATAGATGGGCCACCCTGTATATACTGCAATAAATTGTGCTTTGAAAAGGTTCTGTAATGTAAATGTAAAATATGTTAAGGATCAATCATGTAGTCACTGATTAAAACATGATGCCTGCCGGATATCGACTGCTTGTATGGATGAAGCAATTTTGTTAGGTAAATGCCCAATTTACTTAATTTTCCTACTTTGTGATAAGTCGTCGGCTTGTCGATTAGTACTGCACGTGAAAAGATAAACTAGTTAAATATTTGAATTAAAAGTGGTTCATTTAAATATTGACAGATATACATTTGCTCAGTTACTAAGATGCGTGCTTTTGAGGAGCATGCAATCATCGAGGACAGTATAATTAAAAAAAAAATCTTATATTAACATGATTAATTTGAGTTGAATTGAATTATTCTCTTTGCAGTAATAGTACAGGATTTTTTGGATATGTTTTACCAACATGGATTGTTTCAAGAAACATGTCCATGTCACAGTCTTTACAATATTTTTCTAAATGATACTACAATGAATGTCTGCTTTGTAATACTTATTTTATACACATCCTTAAAATATAACTTATATATTTATTTATGTGATTGTAAATTAATGAAATTTTAAAATCACAGAAATATTAACGAATTATATTGCAATTGTTGATTAAGTCAGTTATGCTATCTTATAGAGTGACTATAGGAACCAGAAAAAATGAATGTAATAGATAGGATGATAAATTTGCTGTGAAACGAATACTATATACCGTTAATATTTTGTATACCTATCGATGTATGTATAAAAAGTCGTACATTCAGAACTGGCATTGAAGAATTTGCCAAATCACGTACTCACAATGCCAATTTATAATGCATATCTCCTGTTCACACCTGTTACATGGTCACCTTTCATAGGCTACATGATAATAGAGTGTAATTCATTGTTTATATTTTTTCAACAACAAATAGTAACAACAAACAGGTATGCGCTCAAATAAAAAAAACTAGGACTGGGTAAATAACGTATAGTGTTTTCACTTGAAATTGAAAATGTACCTGCAATGAGGGTTTATTACGGTCAAGGGTTCTCCATTGTATGGCGTGCTGCGAAGAGGCTTTTTTGAGTTAAAAAAAAGATTGTATTGTCTGCGACATGTTTCGACACACAGTGTCTTCATCGGGCAGATGTATAATGATCTTCCATAAAAAAACTAGAACTGATTTATAATAATAGAAAATTTAAATGCTCTTGATGTGCTTATAATCTATTACGGTATAAAAATATGTAGATAATTGAAAATTGATGCTAGCAACAGTGCACAAATCAGTGATAATCTCACTTTTTGCAAAGTTTCTGCAAAGATTATTCAGACAACTATCTGAAATTTTCAAAAATCATTATTTTTGACTTTTAAATTTTTGAATTAACAGTTTAAATGTAAACTAATTGTACTATAGATGCAATATCTAACTTTCTTTGCAATTTTTACATCAATAA
Organism: Othius punctulatus; assembly: GCA_951805005.1. Lineage (NCBI taxonomy): Eukaryota > Metazoa > Arthropoda > Insecta > Coleoptera > Staphylinidae > Othius > Othius punctulatus. Next base: position 44,734,690 of record OX638141.1, on the reverse strand, counting down.
TGGTCTGTACCTATAGATGTATAATTGAAACAGCTCCCTCTGGTCAAGATGGTTTAAATATTAGATCAGGGAAAAGCATTTGATAAATAGTGAAAACAATTTGACATATGGGGAATACATTTGAAACAATAATGACAAGTGTTGACAAGAGGGGAAAAGCACTTGAGATACAGTGAAACATAATTGATACACGGTGAAAAGCAATCAGGAAAACTCTGTAACAAACATAATTTTACTCTTCAGTCATTGAATATTAATGTAGAAAACTAGGTCGACTACTATAATTTCAGATCAGCCGTGGCAATTTTCCTGCAAAGATTATCCAGACAACGGTCTGAAATTTTCAAAAATCACTATTTTTAACTTTTAACTTTTTGAATTAACAGTTTAACTGTAAAATAATTGTTCTATGGATGCAATATCTAACTTTTTTTGCAATTTTTGCATTAATAATATATAGGTCTGTACCTATAGATGTATAATTGAAACAACTATTTGAAACTTTTATTAATCATTATTGAAAAATAATTAGTGATTCTTAATCCACAACCTTTCAGTTTGATCCGCCATCCCCCAGAATGAATTGCTTTATTGATATATGTTATAAGGACTGGAATTTTCGTGTAAAAATTCAAGATAAGATAGATCAAATAATTTAAGATCGCATGGATCTATAGATTGCTATGAAGTAATATAAACCTAGAAACCAGGTATGTTTCTAAAAAATTATTTAAAAATTAAATAATAAATTTATTTTCAGAAAAAATACCAGAAAACAATTAAGTCTTCTGTTTAAATTCTGTTCGTGATACATGGTGAAAAGCAATCGGGAAAACTCTGTAACAAACATAATTTTACTCTTCAGTAATTGAATATTAATGTAGAAAACTAGGTCAACTACTATAATTTCAGATCGCCCGTGGCAAATTTTCTGCAAAGATTATTCAGGCAACTCTCTGAAATTTTCAAAAATCAGTATTTTTAACTTTTACCTTTTTGAATTAACAGTTTAAATGTAAACTAATTGTTCTATGGATGCAATATCTAACTTTCTTTGCAATTTTTACATCAATAATGGTCTGTACCTATAGATGTATAATTGAAACAGCTCCCTCTGGTCAAGATGGTTTAAATATTAGATCAGAGAAAAGTATTTGATAAATAGTGAAAACAATTTGACATTGGGGAATACATTTGAAACAATATTGACAAGTGTTGAGAAGAGGGAAAAGCATTTGAGATACGGTGAAACATAATTGATACACAAAACCTAACATGTAACAAACATAATTTTACTCTTCAGTCATTGAATATTAATGTAGAAAACAAGGTCGACTACTATAATTTCATATCGCCCGTGGCAAATTTTTTTCAAAGATTATTGAGACAACTGCCTGAAATTTTCAAAAATCATTATTTTTAACTTTTAACTCTTTGAATTAACAGTTTAAATATAAACTAATTGTTCTATGGATGCAATATGGATGTATGGATGTATAATTGAAACAGCAACCGTCAAGATGGTTTAAATATTATATCAGGGAAAAGTGTTTGATAAATAGTGAAAACAATTTGACAAATGGGGAATACATTTGAAACAATATTGACTAGTATTGACAAGAGGGAAAAGCATTTGAGATACAGTGCAACATAAATGATACACGGTGAAAAGCAATCGGGAAAACTCTGTAACATACATAATTTTACTCTTCAGTCATTGAATATTAATGTAGAAAACAAGGTCGACTACTATATTCCGCAAAGATTGTTCAGACAACTGTCTGAAATTTTCAAAAATCATTATTTTCAACTTTTACCTTTTTGAATTAACAGTTTAAATGTAAACTAATTGTTCTGTGGATCCAATGACTAACTTTCTTTGCATTTTTTACATCAATAATGGTCTGTATCTATAGATGTATAGAACGTCTATAGATAATTGAAACAGCTATCTGAAATTTTCATAATCATTATTGAAAAATAATTAGGGACTCTTAATCTACAACCTTTCAGTTTGATCCGCCATCCGCCAGAATTAATTGCTTTATTCATATTTGTTATAAGGACTGGAATTTTCGGGTAAAAATTAAAGATAAGATACATAAAATAATTTAAGATCGCATCTACTATAGGCTACTTTTTTTAACCATGAATTTCAACAGAAGACTTAATTGTTGTCTGGTATCAGTTTTTTTCTGAAAATAAATTTCTAATTTTTATGAAGCAAAGTTTGCACGAATTATACTTCAATGTATCCTAGAAAACAACAAGCAATTTGAAATAATGAAATTTATCGCGACTAGGCAAATTTATTTTCAGTAAAAACTGATACCAGAAAACAATTAAGTCTTCTGTTGAAATTCATGGTTAAAAAAAGTAGCCTCTAGTAAACTCGCAAAATTTTAGATCACGTTTATTATTATTATTATTACTTACCTAAAGTAAAACATACACATGCAGCTTAAATCGTACTTCAAACTATTTTTATAAAAAAACTGGAAAATATCTTTTCGTGTAATTATAAACTGGAGGATTAAGGTTATGTTTTTCTACTATTAATTGATAAACCTTTCGTATTTAATTTTGCTGCGAAGAAATTTATCAGTGGATTCAGAATACTATGATTCATTTTAAGAGGAATGAAATTAATATTTAAATGGCTATTTAGTCCGTAATTCAGTGGGACATACAGTTGCATATTCACTATAATGTAATAAATAAATGTATAAGTTACTAATACTCCTACAACAATTCGTCTCTGTTCGTCATCTCAAGCTATGAATGTACTGAAGAGCTCACAATGAGCGAAACTACTATATACCGACAATATGATTATTTATAATTGTTATTAATTACTTATAATTAACACATATCTTACTCAGAATAGGTTCAAGTAATTAATATCGTTATAGAATTAACAATGACATAGTCACTGTATTTATTTGGGTGCACTTACTTGGGTGGAATAATATTTAACATACATATGGGCTATTGTCAAATAAAAAAAGATCCCTGAAGTAATATATTTTTAAACAAGATAAAAAAATGCAATTTCCTGGCTACAAGTAAATTTCGTTGTATTTCGAAAGAAATGCGAATATTAAAAAGGCACGCAAAATTCCGCGATATGACCCTGGAGGGAACAGCGAGTTTCAAACATCTGTTACGCAGACAGAGGGTGGCTTGTGGTTGGGTTCGGTCTGTGCTGAACATATTCATCCAGAATACAACGTGCAATGGACATTCGTACATACTCAGTAACAAATTCCATTTCATCGTTACGCTCGGAATATGTTTGCGTTTATAGCTTTATAAAAGCTGTACAAAATATTCAAAGCGATATTATTCTGCAACCTAACATGCATTTTACGACCACCTTTATGAGGATGGTTATTTTTATTGTGCAGTTTACAATTTTATCCCAGCGTTCATTATTCAAATGCATGTAATGACTGAATTGAGTTTTACTACTGTGAAATAAAAAACAATAATAGTACCATGTATTTGCTTATTTAACAGCGACCTATTTGTGTCCTTTTTGTACAAAGGAGCGATTTACTATACTTGTAATAGAGACAAATAATTCTTCTCAGTATTGCTGTTGATGTTTGGTGCTGATTTTGTCAAGACTAGGGCAGGGGTTTCCAAACTGTTAAAACATTACGACCCACTTTTCAGAAACCTATCATGTCTTATTTTATAGAAATCTATAGCGACCCACTTCATCCTAGAGATATTGATTGTTTTTACTTACGCCATGTGTTATGAATTTTAATTTTTGAATATTAATAATAAAAAATATATAGATTCAAGATCTCGTCGCAACCTATCAGTGGGTCGCAAAATTGATAACATAATATATTTTTTAAATAAATTCGAATTTAGCTCTTTTCATAGAAATCTATAGCGACCCACTTCATCCTAGGGGCATTGATTGTTTTTACTTACGCCATATGTTATGAATTTTAATTTTTGAATCTTAAAAATAAGAAAAATATACATTCAAGATCTCGTCGCGACCTATCAGTGGGTCGCAAAATGGATAACATAATATATTTTTAAAATAAATTCGAATTTAGCTCTTAACCATCTTGTAAACACAGTTAGTCTATAAATAAATAATAATGTTTTAATTATATACTTGAAACTTCTCGTTTTAGATCATTATATTAATTGTACCTTTGTGATATTGAACTTGTTAAGTATCTCCATCGAGTCGTTCGAGCAGAATCAATAGCGATAAGTATAATTATTCAAGTGCTCTTGCATGTCAATTAATGTCACTCATTCGATGCAGCAAACTCGACCATTACGGATTAGGATCTCGTTAGGCACTGCCCGATCAATCGAACCGTTGTGTTATATTTACGGCCATCGATTACGGAGAAAGAGTCATTTCTGGAAATAACAGCAACAGAAAGTCGTAAGAAGCCACAGCCGCACGTGTAACTTAATGCAAATGTGCTGGTCTAGCCGGAAACGCTCCTGCAATTTAACTCCAGAAGTTTACATGTAAAGTTTGAAACTTCAGTGTTAAAAAAAGTCAAATCGTTTTTTTGTACTTTTAATGGATTTTTAATAAATTAAAAAAAACGAGAATTTTGTAGTTTAAATGATCATTACAGTAAATGGAAGAAAGAAGATACTTCAATTTTAACTTAATGCAAATGTGATAGACTAGCCGGAAATACTCCTGCAATTTAACTCCAGAAGTTTACATGTAAAGTTTGAAACTTTGTTAGTATTAAAGTGTTAAAAAAAGTCAAGACGAAATTTTTGTATTTATAATGGATTTTTACTAAATTAAAAAAACGAGAATTTTGTAGATTAAATGATCATTACTATAGTAAACGGAAGAAAGAAGATGCTTCAATTTTAGGTACGTCTATAAATAAATTCTTTAACACAGGCAAAGATTTTTGCCAGTGAAGTTAATAATAATTTTAGGAACTAAAAAAAAATCAGAAGAGTTGTTTATATTTAAATGGTGTTTACCATGGCCATATGATGGCCGTGGGTTCGATTCTTGCCCTGTGCGATATTATCATGATATTAAACGATATTAAAATGATTTAATTTCCTTCAGAAAATGTTACAAAACGTTTAAAAGTTTTGATGATGAGTAAAATAAATTTAGTTATTTATTTATTCCTTTGCCTACCTTTCGGTGTAAGGCATATATTATTAATTTTTATAATATCCTCTCCACTTCCTCCTATCTTTTGTAAAATCCTTTATTCTTCCCATGTGTTCCCTTTTCTTGTTGCCTCTTCTTTTATTGCGCTGTTCCACTCTTTTCTCGGTCTTCCACTTTGTTGTTTTCCTGTTGCTCTTGTCTCTCATTCGTCTCATGTGTCCATACCACCTCATTTGGCCTTCTGTTATTTTTTTCTGTATTGGTTTTATTTTTAAGTTTTTCCTGTGCGTCCCGTTCCCTATCCTGTCTCTTCTTGTATTTTTCTTAGGAATCTCATCTCCATAGCATCTATTCTTTTTATTTGTTTTCTTGTCATCGTAAATGCTTCGCTGCTGTAAGTTAGCGTTGATCAAATTACTTTTTGACTATTTCTGTTTTTGTGTCTCTTGATATGTCCTTCTTGCTAAAAAAGGTGTTTTAACATGTTATATAGTTTTTCTGTTTTTCCTATTTTATCTTCTATTTCATTATCTAATTTAGCATCGCTCTGTATGATTGTTCCTAAATATCTGTATTGTTCTACTTGCTCTATTTTTTTCGTTGTATTTTTATTTCGTGTTTCTTTTTCTCTTTGGCAATTATCATAGTTTTAGTCTTTTTGCAGTTTATTTCCTTAATCTCTTTCACAATTATTTCCATGTTGTATAGCAGTTCTTCCTCTATTTCTGCAATTATTGCCATGTCATCCGTGAATAGTAGTTTTGCTATTTTTGTTATCTCCATTTCTTGCTAGAAAAGGTGTTTTTAACATGTTATATAGTTTTTCTGTTTATCCTATTTTATCTTCAATTTCATTATCTAATTTAGCATTGCTCTGTATGATTGTTCCTAAATATCTGTATTGTTCTACTTGTTCGATTTTTTTTCTTGTATTTTTATTTCGTGTTTCTTTTTCACTTTGGCAATTATCATGGTTTTTGTCTTGTCGTAGTTCATTTTCAGTTCATTTTCTTAATCTCTTTCTCAATTATTTCCATGTTGTACTGCAGTTCTTCCTCTGTTTCTGCAATTATTGCCATGTCTGGAAATAGTAGTTCTGCTATTTTTGTTATCTTCATTTTCCAGTATCCAATTATCAGCATTTTCATTTTTTGCTTTGCTTTCTTCATCGCCTTATCCAATACAATTTTGAAAAGCAAAACGCTTAGCACGCATCCTTGTTTTACTCCATTCTTCGTTTCGAATTCTTTTGATTTCTCATTGTTTGTTATCACAATATTTCTGTTTTCTCTGTACATGTATTTTATTACATTTATTATTTCCTCCTCTATTCCTCTTTCTGCTAGTTCGTTCCATATCTCCTCCCTCCTTATCACGTCGAATGCCTTTTCGAGATCTATGTGCATTTCTCTGTTCTTCATTGTTTGTTCTCACAATATTTCTGTTTTCTATGTACATGTATTTTATTACATTTATTATTTCCTCCTCTTCCTCTCTCTGCTGGTTCGTTCCATATATCCTCTCTCCTTATCCTGCCGAATGCCTTTTCGAGATCTACGAAGCATATGTGCATTTATCTGTTCTTCTTAATTAGTTTCTCGCTTAGTTGTCAGAGTATGAAGATTTGGTACTTCTCTCTCTTCTAAATCCGCACTGGCTGTCCTCTATTGTTGTTTCAAGTTTGTCTCGCATCCTTTTTTCTAGTACCCTGGTCATGATCTTACTTGGTATACTTGTTAGTGTGATTCCTCTGTAATTTTCGCACATTCATTTATCCCCTTTCTTACGTATTGGTAGAATTATTCCTTTATTCCATTCTCTTGGTGCTTCGCCGCTGCTTATTATGTAATTTATTAGTTTAGTTATTTGTGTTACTCCCTCTTCTCCCATGTGTTTCATCATCTCTGGGGTTATATCGTCTGTTCCTGGTTTTTTAGTTTTTTTATTTCTTCTTGTACTTCTCCTTTCTTATGTTGTTCAATATTTTTCTCGTGCCTTTCTTGTGACGTTTCCCCCCCATTCTTGTGTTACGTTATCATCTTCATCTTGTTCGGTTAATTCTTTGAAATATTGTCTCCATCTTTCCATTATCTTGTCTTCATTCGTGATAATTGTTCCATTTTTATCTTTTATGTTCATAATGTTGTGTTATTTTTTTTTGTTTTAGTTGCTTTAGTGTTCGTAGAATAGTTTTTGGTTCTGCCCAAAATTCTCATTCATTCTTTCGTCAAATTTCGTCCATGACTGTTGTTTTGCTTCTTCAATTATTGAATTTATTTTGTTTTTCTTTTCTTTGTATTTTTCATAATCTTCTATATTTTTTTGTTTGTCACTATCTTTTCTATTTTTCTTTTTTTGTCTTTTATCTCCGTTTTGACTTCCTCTGTCCACCAGTTTGTCTTTTTCATTTCCCTGTTTCCAATTTTTGTTAGTGACTTTCGTTTTGCTTCTTTTATTATTGAATTTGGTTTGTTTCCCTTTTCTTTGTATTTGCATAATCTTCTATTTTTTTTTGTTTGTAGGTATTTTTTCCATTTCTCTTTTTTGTCTTTTATCTCCTTTTTGACTTATTCTGTCGACCAGAGGTCTTTTTCTTTGTCTTTTCCATTTCCCTGTTTCGAATTTTTGTTGTTCCGCAGATCTCCCTTGCCGCTTCTAGTATATATTTTTTGAATGTTTCTCATTTTCCCTCGATGTTTAGCTTCATTTCGCTCTCACTGATTTTATTTTGTAGTATCTCTTTGTATCTCTTGTGTTTGTGTTTCTCTTAATCTGTAGGTTTATATCTTTTACCATTTATCCTCCGCTTTGTTTTTTGTATTTTCTTCCAACTCATGTCCATTTTTAGTAGGTGGTGGTCACTTCCTATTTCGGCTTGCCTTGTAACTCTTACATTCATTTTTTTTTTTCAGCTGTTTCTATTAATTAGGTAGTAGTCTAGTATCGATCTTTCGTTTCTGCTTGGCTGTTCCTTTGTGTATTTTAAGAGCAACTTCTGTGATATGATTACCAAGTAAACTTGTCAGGGAAATTTCTTATATACATGCACCTACTTTTGTTTTATTTTATACTATTTTATTATGTTTACTGTTGTGATATTTTCTGTGTCGATATTATGTCCTACTGTGTTTTATACATACCTACATTGTACATTTCAATTTTTACTTATTTTATAGTATTGTACTTTTCAACTTTAATTGTATACTATTTTTATCTTGACTTGTGTAAAACTATTTTGTTTCTTAACATCAATAAATACTATACTATACTATGTTTTTGCGTTTGAATTTTGTATTTGTTATCTAAAAAATAAATAAATGCATTAATTACACTTGATTTTGTTTTTAACGAAAACTCCTTTGAATTTACAGTTGATGCAGTCCAGAAAGTAGATACTAACAACGAAATGTGTGTTCACATTTATGTGCTGCATCTAACGTTTATGGGCTCGTTACTTCGAGGTGCGGTTGTAAATACCTTTAAAAGATATATTTAAATGAATTTCATCAGGGGTTAATGACTCGGCTTACACAATTATTAGATATTTTGACAAGGAATGCCCAGTTATCTTTACCAACATACATACATGTATGTTAGCACGTGATTGATAATACCAGTAGATATATTTTTTAGGGATGACTTTTGACCAATGGTTTTTCAGCCTCGAGTTTTATGTAAATGTGTGTAGAGATTGGGGGCTTTTTGTTGTCGCAATATGTTTCCGTTTTGATGGCCCCGTTCATGACGTCCAAACGTTGAATGGTACCAGTTGCTCTGATAAATATAAACCATGTACTCGAACTTTTAATTATTAGCAACATTATACGATAATTGTATCAATCAAACTGGAATTGGAGCAGATTTTAAACTTAGATAGGTATAAGTATAATAAGTATAAATATTAACAGTATAAGTTTTACACAATATAATATGAGTACATGCATCAGCGACAATCGTTTTGCATCACTAGTCCCTGATTTGTGTCATTAGAAATCGTGATTGACTGTATTCAACAAATGTCGATAATAATAATAATAACCTGTAACCAATTAACTAAAAAGAGATCCTAATTAAAGCTCTGAATAATTCATTGGATAGAACAATAGCATTAACAATGTTATAATTACATAAATAAAAATACCACATAAATCACATTCCAGGTAGCAGTGTGGACATGCCCAGGATTTCAGGAGTTTTTGCTGTAATTATTCTTACGTGCTCGTAATTTTCGGATTCACGTCCAACGTGGAGTAACACATCTCAGTAATCACTCTAAATGGTAATCGTTGATAGCGTTACGACCATTACGTGATGAAAATTTCGAGCAAACAGACGAATTAATTTGCCACGCCAACCCCTCGCGTTTTATGCAACATAAACACCGCATTAGAACCGGCTTCTTCCACAATCGAATTAACGTTGCCCAAAACGTTCATCAGTCACGTAACACACGGCGTTTTTCCTGCATTCCCCATTCCTCTGGAGCATTAAAGTTTCCTGGCCGGCTTGAGGAGCACAGCAGGAGCGGCCCTCGTTCGTGTGTAAAATAAACTGAGGCGTCACGTGGTGCACAAACAAACGGTAGATGTGCATTTTAACTGTTGATAGTCTACATCCGGTGGGATGTAATCGTGTTATCGCATAGAGGTTTTATTGTATGCATGTACGCCGCTGCTGATTTCTTAGCTTATGATCGGAAGTGAAATGGCATTTTGCCAACTGTGCGACTCTTTTCAGTGGACGAGGATTCTAAAGAATTGTTCGAGAAATTTTGAATTTCAGTTGCTACAAAGGTATTACAAAGGTTTTTATAAATTCAAATGCATTTTAAAACTGTGCGACTTATCTGAGTGGATGATAGATTCTAAAGAACACAATTCTTCGCACTTTGAGTTTCAGTTGCTATAAAGGTTATCCTTCGTTTTGTGTACCACTTGTACCTAAGTACGCCAAATTTCCAGATATAACGATGATAATAAGAACAATAGATAATAATACCCAAATTTAAGAAATTAAAATATAATAGAGTTGCAACAATTATATTACCGGGTCTTAACAATTCCTTCTAGCAAGTTTTGCCCTCACACAAATAAAATGAAATGAAATTAGAGCCAATTGTCTGACCTGCAAAGTAGAAATCTACGAAAAAACTGAAGTATTTGTTTTAAAGAGCAACATATAATATTCAATATTCTGGTTCAGTTTAATTTAATAACAAATAAAGGGGATTTCGTGTAAATCCTATTTTGTGTGATTATTATTATAATTATAATCTTTCTTCTTCTACTATTTCGGGTGTCAAAGTGGTTTTATCTTTCATTCATGTATTTTCTTTTATCGTTTGGTTCCACCGTTTCTTGTTTCTTGCTATTTCCTTCACTTGTGCATTGGTTATCCCGCTCTTAAATAATGTTTCCAATATTTTTGTCCCATTTCGTTTTTAGTCTTCCGACTCTTCTCTTTCCTGTTATCTTTATTTCCCATATCTTCTTTGATTGGTTGTTGTCTTCTCTCCTGATTAGGTGTGCCAGCCATTGTAATTGTCTGTTTTATCTGTTTATTAAGTTCTACCATTTATAGTTTATTTTTGATGCCCACATTTCTCACTCTGTCTAATTTTGTTACTCCGTATAGTTCCTCAGGTATTTCATTTCAAGGGCTTGGATTTTACTTTTTTGTCTCTTGTTGAGCATCCACGTTTCACAGCCGTATAGTAGGGTAGATACATATAGTACTTTGTAAATTATAAGTTTTGTTTTTTGAGATATTTTGTTGTTGTTTAGTATAATTTTGTTAATCGCGTGAAAGGTTCTTGTCGTTGCTTGTATTCTGTGGTTTATTTCTGTTTCCATATTCCCATTCCTTTCAATAATTTGTCCTAAGTATTTTATGTGTTCTACTATTTTCTCGTTATTTATTGTAATGTTTATTGCTTCTTTAGTTTCTCCTATGTTCATTACCGTTGTTTTTGGTATATTTAAGTATAATCCAGGAATCAATACAAGAACTAATAAGAAGCACTCAAAAAAGCGGAAAAACAAAAGTAGAAGATTTATGGGTCAATTTCAAACATATAGTAAGAGAGGCAACAAAACACGTCTGTGGAAAAACTAAAAGTACATCAAACAAAAAACAAACAAGCTGGTGGAACAAAGAAGTGAAGGAAGAAGTTATGAAAAAGAAACAAAAATGGAAATAATACCTAAGCACAAAAAACGATGAAGACTACGAAATATACAAGCAGCAAAGAAAGAGAGTAAAAGCAATAATAAGGAAGGAAAAAGACAGAAATGGGAGGATTTCGGAACCAAATTAGAGGAACATTTTAAAGGAAATCAAAAACTATTCTACAGAACACTGAAAAGCTGCAGAAAAGAAAAAGAAACAAACCTAAAGTTACTCAAAAATAAACATGGTGTACTAATGAAAGAGGATAAAGAAATCATGAACAGATGGAACGAGCACTTCCAAGAGCTTCTGTCTGGAAAAGAGACAACCAATGAAGGAAATGAAAACGAAGAGGAACAAGAAAATAGTAACGAACAGAAGAAGAAGAGGGATCTATAACAGAAGAAGAGTTAGAAAACGCACTATAGAAATTAAAGAACAGAAAAGCCCCAGGTTACGACAAAATCAAATCTGAACAGCTGAAATACATAGGAAAGGATGGGAAACAACTACTATTACAGTTAACAAATAGAATATGGGAAACAGGAAAAATATCAGCAGACTGGCAAAAAGCAGTGATCTTCCCAATACAAAAAAGGAGACAGTAGAAATTGCAACTACTTTAGGGGAATATCCCTGCTGTGCACAGCGGCAAAACGGTATGAATCAATACTTGAGAACAAACTAAGAAATAAAATTGAAAAAACAATGTAAAATTCACAAAGTCTTATCTTCACAATTAAAAACATGACAGATAAATATTAAAACAAAACAACAAACTATACATGATATACGTGGACTTAGAAAATGCATTTGATAGAGTCCCAAGAGCCAAAGTGTGGGAAATACTCGAAGAAAGGAAGATAAAAGTGCATTTAATAAAAGCAATCAAGAGTATGTATGAAACCACAGAAAACCATGTGAGGACAAATAATTCAACATCTGATAATTTCACAACCACACAAGGCATTCAACAAGGGGACGCTTTAAGCCCTTTGATCTTTATTATATTCCTAGACAACATAATGAAAAACATAAGGATAACACCAAGAAGGTAGAAATAGGATACTATAAAATGAAAAGAGTAGTGATAGCAGAATGTGCTTTTGCTGATGACTTAGTCATGCTAGCCAAAAGCGAAGAAGCATATGGGTGGAGGAACTGAAAAAACACAACATGGTAATTAATATAAACAAAACAAAAGTAATGGTAGTAGCAAAAGAGGAAACAAAGGCAAAAATACTAATAAATTTGAAAAGGATAGAACAAGTTGAAACCTTCAAATATTTAGGTACAATAATACATAATAAAGGATGCATGGAAAACGAAATAAATAACAGAATCATGGCCGCAAATAAAACCTACTAAGCAATGAACAAGTACATTCTAAACAATAGAAGAATCTCCAAAAACACGTATCTGTCTATCGTTTAGTTTCTGCCACACAAATTCTCTTTCCATTTTATCAAACGCTTTTTCTAAGTCTACAAAGCAGATATTCATGTCTTTTTGGTGTTCTATGATCTCATTTATTAGGTTTCTTATTATAAATAGGTGGTCTATTGTACAATGTGCTTTGCTGAACCCGCTTTGTGATGGTTCTATTTTAGTTTCAAGTTTTTGTCTAATTCTTCTTTCTGGTATGTTCTCATATACTTTTTCCGAGGCGCACAGTAGAGATACTCCCATATAGTTTCTGCATTCTTTGTTGTCTCCTTTCTTGTATATGGGCAGTATCACCGCTATCTGCCAGTCCCAGGTGTTTCTCCTGAATTCCACTTGAAACTTGTATACCTTCTTCTACCATGTATTTCAACTATTCATTTTTCATTTTGTCTATTACTGGTCTATATTTAGTTCTATACCTATTTCTTGTTATTCTTCGTTGTCTTGTTTGTCACTCTTATTGTTATTGTTTTCTATTGTTCTTTCTGTATTCTGTTTATCTTTTGTTTTGTCATGTTTTTCCAGTAAACCTTCAAAGAATTATTTCCATCTTTCTCCTATTTCTTCTTTGTTTGTAGGTATGTTTCCCTTCTCATCCTTTATTTGGTGTAGTTTTATCGTTTTTTTTTTTGTTGTTTCTTCTTATATGCAGAATAGCTTCTGGTTCTCATGTCTATTTTTTTTTCTCGAATTTTTCCCGTGAATTTTCTAAGTGATGTTATTCATATCCTTTCTACTTTATTTGTGTTCTATTGTAATTTCAAGATTTCATTTTTTTACATGCGACTATTTGTTATTCAGGTGTTGTAGAAGATAAAGATCTTAATAAACCACTAATGGCGTAGCTCCGGAGAATTACAAATTCTGCGATGGAGCGCGACTTTCAATCGCGTTCACGTGGAGGTGAAAGATTTTAGGATTCTTGGAAAACGCCGGTGCGAGCAATTACGCTCGGATTTTATCAGATTTTCGCTAATGAGTCCGTAAGTGTTTCGTTCTGCCTGGAGAACGTCGCAATTTGCAGTTGCGCCTCGGCTCATTTGCGAGGTACGCGGGGCGCTTAATTAAATCATTCACTAAAAGGGGATTAATTAAATGTGAAATATGCGAGCATTCTCACAATTATACAATAAAGCGAGTGAAAGTTCATGGAGCGAGCCAGAAACTCGGTTATGCAATTTTCGGTACTCGTCCACTCAATATGATCGGAGTGCCGTTTATCATCATCGCCTTCTGTTTATGCAATGCAGTTATGATATGTTTGGCAATTGCCTTGGGGCACCTTTTTTTCGTTACGGATACTACAGAAAGTGCGCCTCTTACATTGACCCAGACTGTAATCAAAATTACACCAGACAACAATGTTAACGTAAAGACTATTGAAATATTCAGCTTTAGGTATTTACCCAACTAATTTTTAAATAGTTTTTCTAGTTTCCAATTTGCAGGACCATTTTTTCCCCCAAACTGACTAAAGATATCTATATGTCAAATTGAAGCCTATGAAACACATATACTTTTGTTTCCAAAGCCATCTCGATAAGTTGCATAGGCATCTCATTTGAGACCCTTGATTTTTTTGCGAAAACTTATGAAACATACGTTAGTTTTTCCAAATCGCTCTGAAATGAAATTGTGTTTTCATTTGTTTAGATTAATTGTCTAAAAATGACACCCCAATTACGCATATTTAATTGATTATGTATTATGAATATGTAAGTCAAGATTTAATTCAAATTCTCCAACTTTAAGTTCCTGAAGCTAAACAGTAAACATTGTTATTGATAGGTACCCAGGATGTGATTTCGTGGCCCTATTTTTGCTTGTTCATCTCGTCCAAGGAAGTGATTTTGTGATGCTACATTCAGTAGGACCAGTTAATCTCACATCTACGGTGCCTTCCAATTAAAGTTATCGCCATCTGTCATAAGTGAGGCAGAGACAGACAATGAGCAATTAGTTGATAAATGAGTTGGGCTGACACACATATCTCACGCCTACTCCAGGTTGGAACCTTAATTTGCCTTAAGTATCGACTAAAGACGCTGAATTAACAGGTCGAGCCGCCTAAAAAGCAGTGCGTAGTGCCATAAAATAACATTTTAGAAATTTCAAAATTTAAGATCACTCGCAGTAGGATTTTTGTAAATGTTGAGTTGTTTGCGTGAAATACGTAGGACAGTTAGATTAGGTTGTGATTAAATGTTATTATTATTATTATAATCATAATTCTTCTACCCTTTCGGGTGTAGAATATTGTAGTTTTTCAATTTCTTGTATTTTCTTTCACTAGTAGGTTCCAGATCTTTTTGTTTCCTGTGCTTTTCTTCATTTGGGCGTTAGATATTCCTCTTCCTTCCATACTTTCCCACTTTTCCTTTTCCGGTTATTTTGGTTTGCCATATAATTTTTATTTGATTGCTGTCTTTTCTTCTGTGTAGGTGTCCCAACCATTGCAGCTGTCTGTCTTCTATTATTTTGTTTAGTTCTGTTATTTCTAGTACTCTTCTTATGTCTACGTTTCTGATTCTGTCTTTTCTGGTTACTCCGTATACTTTCCTAAGATACTTCATTTCTAGTGTCTGTATCTTACTTTTTTGTCTCCTGTATAGCGTCCATGTTTCACATCCATATATTAGTGTTGGTATTAGTATTAGTTTGTATATTGTTAGTTTTGTTTTTCTCGATATCTTCTTGTTGTTTAGTATTATCTTTTGGATCGTCTGGAAAGTTCTTGTCGCTGCTTGCAGTCTATTGTTTATTTCCACTTCGAGATCCCCTGTGCTGTCTTTTATTTGCCCTAGGTATTTAATTTGTTCGGTTTGTTCTATTTTGGTGTTGCTTATTGTTATTTCTTCTGTTTCTTTTCCTCCCCCTATTTTCATAATTTTGTTTTTTTCTGTGTTGATTTTCAGTCCCGCTTTTGCAAGTTATTCGCTCCATATCTTAATGTTTGCTTCTAGGTCCTTAATGTTTTTCGCTATTAGTGGTATATCGTCTACAAATATACACTCAGTGATTTCCATTGCTTTAAGGTTCCTGTATCCTATGTGTGTTTTTTTTGTTTTCTGTTTTATATTTTTCTATAGCCATTATGAATAGAGATGGGCTTAACGCTCCTCCTTGTCTTAGACCGTTGCTCGTTGTGAAATTCTTGGACTTCATGTTACCTGTTCTTATACAGTTCTCTGTCCTTAGTATATATACTTTTTATTGCTCTAATCAGTTTTTGTCCTCCTTGTTGTTCTTGTAGTGCCTGCCATACGTATTCTCTGTTTATTTTGTCAAAGGCTTTTTCTAGATCTATGTATGCTATGTATATTTGTTTCTGGTGCTCTCTTGTGTGATTAAATGTTCGAAATGTAAAATCTCATTCATAGCGAACTTGGTTCTAAGGGTGTTTGGGTGCTATAAAAATGGGATCCATCAGCACTATGAATAGTAGTGAGCTCCATAGTCAATGTACCTTGTAGCCTTACTTCTTGTTTTGTTCTAAATTCTTCTGATTTGTTGTTTGCAGTTCTTATGTAATTTCTAGTTTTTCTATATTTTATATCGATATCTTTTACTGCTTTCAGCAGGTCTCATTGATTCATACATTTTTCCTTTTTCATTATTTTTTTCCGCTTTCGTCTCATCTCCTTCTTCTGTTTCTGCAGGTGTATTTTCTACTCCCAGTATTTCTTCAAAGTATTCCTTCCACCTGTTCATTAAGTCTTCATCCTCTATGAGCACTGTGGCGTGTTTGCTCTTTATTTGGCCTCTTTTTGCAGTTCTTAAATTTTTTACTACTTTGACAAAGTGTTTTTAGTTTCCTCGGCTATCCTCCTCCATCTTTTCTCCAAAATCTTGCCACGTTTTTAATTTGGCATCTTGGATTTGTTCTTTTGTCTTTTTCTTTTGCTTCTTGTACTCCTCATATGCTTTTTCAGTTCCCACCTGTAGCTATTTTTTCCACATTTCAATTTTATCTCTGTTACTTGGTTACTCTACCACTTCACAAGTTTTCTGTTTCTTGCTTGGAGCGACATCCCACACGTATAGTCTCGAAGTATATTTTCCTGACAAGGTAACCACAAGGAGGTGAACATGCATTTGGGCAGGTATAACTTACGCAATTTAACTCTTTCAGGGTGTGGTTATTCAGCAGATACTTTATTATCAACTTTAGAAATACTGGCTCCTAATTCACTTAATATTTTGATGAGCTTGTCGAATCCGCGATGTATCTGTAAACACCAGGATCTTCCCGATATTATTGCATTAGAATCTGTTCCACGTCTCAGGTTGCTGCTATTCACATCCTTTGTAGATACTATAATGTAATACTGAACTTAACTCTTTCAGGTTGTGGTTATCCAGCAGATACGTTATTATCAACTTTAGAAATACTGGCCCCTAAGTCACTTAATATTTTGACGAGTTTGTCGAATCCGTGATGTATCCGTGAACACCAGGACCTTACCGTTATTATTGCATTAGAAACTGTTCCACGTCTCAGGTTGGTGCTATTCACATCCTTTGTAGATATTATAATGTAACACTGAAGTTACATTCTTCGCTCCATTCCAATTCCCAAGAATCCTGCTTGCAATGTTTGCATATATCTATCATTTGACGAAGAATTATTAATTACAAATTGCAAATATTTCAATTAGTAGAAGTCGTTAATTACGCGAAACTATTTCAACTGTTAAATAATAGCTATTATGTTATAAGTTAACAAAGTCGAATTTTATCCATGAAAAAAAACAGTTTAGCGCAAGAAGCGAAGCGAGTGCGATCATGTTTTCGAGTGGATAAAATTGCTTTATTCACGTGTATCGTACAAGATTTCATGTGTTCGAGTGGATAAAATTGCTTTATTCACGTGTATCGTACAAGATTTTTCCAATTCGTTATCAGAATTGAAGAAATTGCGTGAAGTGTCACATTGTCAGGTGGCAACGAAAATTTCAGGGATAGTGCGAATTTATCTATTTTTTTAACTTTATTCACGTTGTCAATGGTTAAAGGGAATAAAGTTAAAATGTAAACATTTTATTCACCCATTCGATTTAAGAGCGGGGTTTTGGCGCGAAAACTGGCCTCCGGTTGTTGATAAATCCGCCAGGATTTGATTTAAAAGCGCTCTGTAATATGTTTTGCATTCCTTACTAACGAAATTTGCGTGCAAAAAAATTGAACATGTTGCCATGTGTTTAATTTGTATAGCCAGCTTTTTTTGCGGCGGACCACAAATAATTTTACGATGAAGCAGCGGGGATTTTTTTCGACGCGTGCTAATTTATGAGCATAAACACTTTATTTCCGATACATTATATTATATAATTGGGTAACAATTCTCTTTCAAACAAAGACAGTAACCAATTACGCCATAGGTGGAGGAGTAGTAGGGATTATTATTATTATTATTATTATTATTATTATTATTATTATTATTATTATTATTATTATATTATATTATATATTTTAAGAGCCGTCTTTACCCAAAGGCGGTATGTGGAATTGCATGTAAACGACAGCCAAGATAATTTATGAACGGGTCAACATAATTGCAATCGGAGACCTGATTTAGAAACTTCAGATATTTATCTACAATTGAGCCGAGTAGTTTTAGGAAATAATAAAACGGTGATTTATTATGTTTATTAAAAGAATGGCTGTTTAGCAGATTTGTGAAATTTTCTTCTGTATTTATTTAATTAAGACAGGGTACATAAAATGGAAATTCCCTCGGTTTCTTTGGAGCTAATATTGTTGTGAACCACCTTCTTTTTTTTGTTCCAATATCTTGAATTATAATGGAGTATTCTTGTCTGCACATAAATCCGATTAGGTGATCAGAAATAAGTCACTTTTAATTTATTTCTTAAAACTTTGTCAAATTGTAGATAAATGTCTAAACTTTCTATATCAGTTCTCCGATTGTAATTATGTTAACCCGTTCATAAATTATTTGGCTGTCACTTTAATAATGCCGTATGCTGGGGTAAAGAGGCCTCTTAATATCAGGGAATAATTTCTTTAAAATGTTATATTTATTTAATTAAATTCACTAAATCCTTTTACAAGATTTGTAATTTATGTGACCAAATTTGAGTCTTATTAAGATTTACTGTAAGCTTATTAGCCAAAAAAGGTATATGAAACATTTCTTACACTTTAAGATCACTTTTATTTTAAAATAAATAGATGCCTGACACAGCCAATTCCATTTTCGTTGTGACGAGGGATTATTTGATCGCGAAATAACATTGGAAAACGAGTTTCGAGAAAACGAGAAAAGTAAACTGAGACCATATTTATTTTAAATACTTTTATTTTTGACTTCAAATCAAATGTTTGGTGTCAATATAAGCAAGCTCTTGGTGACCTCTTCAACTATCCAAAAAACTGCTGTGTGTGTGTGTTTTATAAACTTCTGTCTCCCCCGTGACTATTTTTTACTTTCACCCTGTGACAACTATTGTGTCTGTATTTTGTGTATGACTAATTCCTCCCTATGACAATTATTATTGCATATTTTATATTTTTTATATTTAGTTAGACTATTAAATCTTCCTGTGACAATTTACTTGTGCATTGTGTAGTTCTTTTGCGTATTTCGAGATTTGTGTGTATGGGAAGGATATCACAAAAATTGAATATGTTAACCCTATCATAAAAAAATATGGGAAGAGATTAAAATGAGATAAAAATGAAAAAAAAAATGTTTCCTTGGCTGCTACAAAAATAGAAAAATAAAAAACGAATTTCCTTATTACAGAAAATAGCACAAAAAACCCATTTACGATAATGCCCATGGTGATGGGGCAACAATTATTGATGATTTAATTAATGGGCCTTATCACTGTTTTAATCATCATTCGCGTTGCAAAGATTTAGTATGCCCTGCATTAAAAATTATAAGAATTACGATATTTCGCGGTTTAAATGCGAAGTCCGCAAAATAATGTCGGCGTTCGTTCAAACGGCTGAGCCCCGACAGAGCTGAAAAACAGCGGTAAAAAATGACCTTTACACTTGATTCGCATATTTCAAACTTCTGTTAGGAGTGATGGCAACACGGCTTAGCAATTATGTCATTGCTCCATCTCGTAGCGAACATATGAACTGCTAGGAGCAAATTTTTAACTATTTTCACGGCGGGATATTCAATTTAGGTACATTTTAAATAATTAATAAAACCCTAAAAACATGTGTTAATTAATAAGTACTATATCTTATTAGATACAGTATTTTACAAGGTTTCAGGATATATTTTTGGAATGAATAAATATAATTTCTCTGAATCAAATTATTTAAATAATATGGTAAACAATTGGTAATTTTAATTATAAATTATTCAGTGACACGTAGAATCAGGTCTATATTTATGTAAAGCTTTAAAATTGTGCAAATATTTGCAAATACAATCCATGAAGATGAAAAACGGCAAAAATCGAAGATTTAATGAAATTTCGTAGAAAAACGTAAATAATCGAAAAACTAACAATACAGCTACACGTAGTATTTATTTTGATAATTTATGGTACAGAAAATATAACGTGAAAGTAATTATTAACAGCGTTTAAGTTGAAAAACACTTATACGCCCGAAAAACCGCGCTCTTAAGCGTAGCTTTAACGATGAGATTCGATATACATAATGAGCATTTTAATAATGAGAATTGGAAAATATAATCCTGTGCATTTTTTTTGGAAAAATTATTAATCACCTAATATTCCAAATATCATCAATTAGTCAGGTATTTCACTTACTAGGACCAGAACCACAAATTTCACGCAAATATTAATGTCCTTAAAGAAAAAAATCAAAATCGGCTAATTATTTTAACACTATTAATTTCATGCCAACATTTCACTTATTCATGAAAAATTGCAAAACTGTTTCAACTTAAAGTTAAAAAATTAATTATGTCAAGCAATTTATTGAATTTGACTTAATCTCGGGAATCGTCTCAAATCTTCTTCCTTTCAAGGGTCTTTTGAGTTTAGGGAACAAGAAAAAGTCGCAACGAGCAACGTCAGGTGAGTAGGAGGGTGGGGAAGAACAGCGATCGAGTGTTTGGCCAAAAATTGACTGGGGGCAGAATGGGGTGGAGCGTTGTCGTGATGCAAAAATCAGTTGCCACTCCTCCACATTTCTGGCCTTTTGAGACGAATGGCGTCCCTCAAACGTTTCAGAAGTTCAATGTACTAAGTCTGATTCACTGTGGAGCCATGGGGGAGGTATTTGTGATGAACAACACACTTAGCATCAAAGAAAACTGTCAGCACCACCTTGACATTGGATCGAACTTGGCGACACTTTTTGGGTCTAGAGGACGTTTTACCCACCCACTGGGACGATTGGACCTTCGTTTCAATGTCATAACCGCAAACCCATGATCCATAAACTGCTATGATCTTTGACAAGAAGTTTTCATCTTCTTCTGAACGATCAAACAGTTTCTGACAAAGCTGGATGCGATGGACTTTTTGGTCGTTCGTCATCAGGCGTGGCACAAATTTCGAAGCAACGCAGTGCATCTACAATTTTACAGTCAAAATGTCGTGACAGGATCCAAATGATATCCCACACTCTTCACCTAGCTTCCTGATTGTCAGACGTAGATTTACCCACACCAGGATGTTAATTCCATCGAAGTGTGGATCGTCAGTTGACGTGGAAGGACGTCCAGGAAGCGTCCTGGATCGTCTTCAATCAACTGTCGACCATTCTTAAATCGTTCGTACCACTTGAAACATGCCGTACTCTTCATAGCAACATCACTGTGAGTCGTGTTGAGCATAGCAAAAGTTTCAGTCGCAGATATTCCAAGTTTAACACAACATTTCACAGCAACCCGTTGCTCGTTTAGGTTATTCATTCTGAAATCCGCCATCGAAAATATTGCACTTCGCTTAAAACCCGGTAGCTATTCGACAAATGAAGATATCTGTAATCGGGAAATGGCGTTCTATTCAGGTAATATGTACAAATGAAAGAACTCCAAGCGCATCCTCTTGGAACCAACTGAGCCCGCACAATTCAAACAGTTCGCGTATTAAATGAACAGACCTCGTATATTAACTTCTAGAATAATATTATTGTATTGCTCGTAGATTTGTGAAGTTTATTGATCAATTATTATCGAATTGTACCTTTCATCTGTCTTCTACTTGCTTTTCTAAATCGATATAAATGTCATGTTTTCTTAATCTTTAAAGATCATGTTCATTTGCATTTCGTAGCGACTTGCACTTACCGATCAAATATGAGGATTTTTTCAGTCGTATTTAGATATATTTAGAACATCGTGTAAAGTAGACATTTTTATCAACAATCGTGATATGTTGCTAAAAGTGCAGTTGACACAAATTTATAGATTAGAGGATTCTGCAATATATTCACCTAACATGGCGTTCGTTGATTTTAAATCTTTCATATGGACGTGCAACTGTCAGGTTGCTTCTTAGTACAGGTTAGAGCCTATTGGATTATTTTTTTAAATTTCGCTTCTAATGCAGAAGCTATTGCTTCAAATTGTATGGATTATTAGAACATTTCGCTATACGGGTGCCAGTCATTCTATCAATATTTTCCTTCCATTTTCTAGTGGTCTTCTTTTCTATTATTTGCTATTATTTATTATGTGTTTATAGCAATTAATAGAGTGCTATCAGTAGGAACCATGTACCCGGTTCTGAGAGCCATGAGTACCCGATTGATTACGAACCGGGTACCCGATTTGGGTTTTAAAATCCGGGCATTGGCAGCTTTAGAAATGAATCAACTATTGGTTTAATCCGTTATTGTCTCAATCAATGCTTTCAAACGGTTCAATTGCCGAACATGCAACATTTGTGTTCGTAGAAATTCATCAGAGCAATTAATCAACAATGCAGTTAAGGTAGCTTCAAATAAAATAATTGCTTTCACGATCTACGCTGGTCTAGCGATGCACTTTCCTTCTTTGGATCGCCGCGCCGTTTGAAGATCGAACCATTGCGAACTGCTCGGCCGTAAATTTGTTCCGCATAATTGTTTCTGTGGCGTAGCTCGTGGTGTTGTCCGGAGGACTTGCACGCACCTCACGATCGAGAGGCGATCTCGCCGAAAAGGTCACCTGGTCGGGGATTTATTTCAATCCACGCGGGCGTTATTTTTAAACGGGCCTGGCATTAAGCCGCAAAGTTCAATACGGATTTAACACGGCGAAGAACAACGGGGAGAAAGTTGCGCGTGCCAATCGTGCTTAAGGTTTTTACAAGTCGTGGCCGTACCGAAAGAAAAGTTTTGTAGTGCAAGTGCTGCGCAATTCTTGTTGGATGCGGTTACGTGAGGCCCAAAAGTTTGAACAGTTAGGACATAACCAGCTCAAGAATCACGACTAATAAGACAATTGATTTCTACAGATTTGGCTTAAATCGTAACTAGGTAACGACCAAACCATAAAAAAACCGCTGATAACTGGGATGAACTAATGCTTTTCATTTGATAATTGACAACTTTTAACCAATTTGGCTTATGTTACAAATTAACTATACCATAAAAAAATTAGGTCATCGGTTTTGACTTATGTGGTAACCAGCTGAAGTGGTAAGAACATGATCTAAATTGGTATATAGGTTGTTAGCAATTAGTTAGAAGAAAATAAAGAACCAACTAATACAAAGATAATTAAGGGCTGCGAACCAGGTAAAACAGCCGACATCAGACATCATCAATACATCAGTTGAATTTAGATTTAAACATGTATAGATTCAGTAAAAATGGAACATGTGTACTTTTAGGTACCATTTCATTTTCAGATTTTTTCAAATACATACTACTCCTTCTGTCCCAAAATATGGTATACATTTGCCTCTTTTATTAGTCCCAAATTATTGTACACAAAACTCTTAAAGTTTATTTTTCTTAGAAGAGACAGGTACAAACATTCCCTTGATAGTACTGTTCCTCGACCCTATTTCAAATTCGGGAAATAGTTAAAGGGAAACAACAAACTTGTTTGCGGCTTGTCCAATAGCACCCCGCTTCAATTTGATGCCAGTTTTTGAATTGCAGCAAGAACTCTAAAATTACTAAAATAGGTCCACTGTTTTGCTCTCTTCTTTTAACTTTTCTGGGCATATTCATGAACATTTTCACATGTTCTAACTGGCAGCCTGTAATGACAAAATTTGTATATGCATAGTCAACTAAGACTCAATTAGGAATTAGGAATATCTAGATTATATTAAACTGATTAAAACTCATAATTTCATCAAATAATCGATAACCAATGAATTTTAGAGAAATTAGAGGAAATAGTTGATAATATTCTTTTATGTCTCAAAAACTTTCAGATCAAAATCGGTCATGTCATGCATCGTTTGACAAAATGTCTTATATAATGCTAAAATTATTGTAGTATTCATTGAAATTTCATGTATTGAAGTGGTTATAAAAATGTAGACTCGTAAGATGGAAAGATCTCTGGATGATAACCAAATGGCATGCCAATAGGACCAATGACAACAGAAATATGTAAATGTTATTCTGTGTCGTGCTTCTTCTTTTGACTACAATCCATAGTGGATTCTAGAAATTTTGTTCGACTTTTCCTAGTACTATCTACCATCCATTCTATTGTTCCACTTCTTAGGCCTATCTGTACGCTAACATTCTTGTGATTTCCATTCCATTTATTAGCTCCGTGCCTTTATATTACATAAATATGATAATTCTTGCTAGTATTTTATCCATTTTACCAGATATTTTTGATTATTATTTCTTATTTGTTAAAGTATTTTCTGGTATCTCGTAGTATTTATTTATTTATTTTTCCTAACTAGAAATAATAATAAAGAAGAAAAATAAATAAATAAATAAATACTAGGAGATACCAGAAAGAATTGTAACAAATAACAAATATGATAATTAAGTTTAAGGTTTTATCCATATTACCAGTTATTTATTGAAGGTATGTACACTGGTAAAGATATATTTTTTTAAATTTTATTATTTATTTATTTTTATTTTGCCTTACTAGTTTCGGTTTGTTCAGTAAACCATCATCAGAGGCTCGATAAGTGTAATTTTGCTTTGTATACCTTTTGATTTTATTTTATTGTAAATATTTGAATTTAAAAAAAAAACTTCAAATAGACATCTATCAAAATTTAAATATAATTTCAAATATTTACAATAAAATAAAATAAAAAGATATACAAAGCAAAATTACACTTATCAGACCTCTGATGATGGTTTACTGAACAAACCGAAACTAGTAAGGCAAAATAAAAATAAATAAATAATAAAATATCTGTACCAGTAAGTACAAACTAATACATTCAAATATGATAGTGTTCATTTAATAAACTACTGTAGAAAATTTAATTTGAAATTTTAGCCTGTTGAATCTCTGTACCTGAATAGGTTCAGGCTGAATCAACGAAAGCTATAAACAAACTATTATTAATTTAATTTTTGTATTAATAAATATATCGACTTTCTATATCAGTAATTATAATTAATTGATCATTTGTTTTGAGAAATGCATTACTCTTCATATTTATAAACAATTTCAATTACCGTGCCAATCAAATAAACTTTATTTATTGCTTCCCATAACGTTATTATAAGCAAGTGAATGTGCATTACATTGCATAACTGTTCCAATGCACATATCCGTGCACAACTTCTATCTACAGGCTTATTTATGATCCCTGTTACAACTTTGAGGCATTACAGTAAACGGCAATTTTAACATTAAATATGGTAGCTCGTGGATCTCATCATCTCCGAGGCACGCGATCCTGATGGGTTTCCGGACGATCAATTTTGGATCTAATTTTGTTAGTCGTATTTTATGGATACATACTTCATGTAAGGTACCTTCACATGAGTTCTGGCAATAATCGATAAACTTGATAATCGATTATCAGTGGTTAAATAAATAATCGATTGCTAATTGATATTGAATTATTAAATGCTCAACTTTCATCTTCCAAATCTTCCTCAAAGGGTCTTCCTTAAAGATCTTGTCCTAGCGACTCCTATTTCCTGCCACTGTCTTCCAGTTTACGTTTATTTGGCGGATTTCTATAAGAGTTTCTATAAATTAATGTACGAAGTTTATAAATCCTACAAATGCAAGATTTTTTATATGAATAATAATCTGGGGAAAATAGTTTTCACTCTCGGTGAGATTCTAATCCAATACTATTGATTAGTCGGAGCATTAACTTGCTTTTTAAGTAAGTTAAATTTAGACTAGATTTAGGTAAGAATTTTTAATTAAGTTCATACGTTATAATTAATTTTCTTTTCTTTTTCTTCATGTATGCCACACGAACTTGAAATACACACTTACCTAAACTTCTAAACCGTGCAAAGTAATACGTTTATTTGAGTTAAAATATTCGCAGTAGACCTGACATTTGAAAGCCCAGAACATAAATGTTTGTAGGACAAGTCACATCTGCATGTCTTAATATGTGTAAAGAGTGAGGATTTGATATTTCAATGCATGAAAGGTCTAGAATAATGAAAATGGGACATATTTTTATAATGCCATTTTCAGTAATACGTTGATTCACAAAAAAACAATTAAATATTATATTCATAAAAATGTTGAAAGGGTAAACGGTATCAATAAATGCATCTTGTGAATTTATTTTGTATATATCATAAGATATACATTTAACATGCATGGCTCGATGTAGTTATGACGTCTTCCATTGATTTTCTGAGCTATTGATCAAATATGTTGTCTCGGTATGGCATTGAAAATAAATGCGGCGGACTAAAATAAAACTTAGATTTAATATGATAAAATGTTGTACTGAAAACAGATACGTTTTGAAGCTCCTTTAACTACTTAAGAGTTTCAACAACTACATCAACCTTTATCCAATATATCCAATATAAAGCAATTACAGAATGCAGAAGTTATGTTAAAAACTTTTAAGGCAAATGGAAAACGTCTTATAAGATACTTTGATAGCATTCCGGACATATAGCTGTGTACAGATATATTATTCTACTCTTGTCCACGTGGAATCTTTACACAAATATCTTACAAAAAATTTGACAAAATATATCGATTACATAAAAAAAAGAAATGCAGTGATGCAGAACAGATACGTTTTGAAGCTTCATTAACTACTTAAGAGTTTCAACAACTACATTAACCTTTATCCAATATAAAGCAATTACAGAATTCAGAAGTTATGTTAAAAACTTTCAAGGCAAATGGGAAACGTCTTATACTTTGATAGCATTCCAGATAGATACCTGTGTACAGATATATTGTTCTATTCTTGTCAGCGTGGAGCTTTCAAACAAATACCTTTAAACATTTTTGACAAAATGTATCGATTACATTAAAAAAATGTAGTGATGTAAATTAGACATCTTACATATCGGTGCTTGGCATTGATAGTGACACAACTAAAAAATTGTAAACTTTAGAAGAGGAGTGTTTAAGTTTTGTATTGTTGAAAATATCAAACGCAGACCTTGGTAATAATTATTATTGATTATTGCAAAAATAATTAGTAATTTATATTGAGCTTCGGCACATTTTTGCAACTTTTTTGCAAGTAAATTTGAGATTTTTAGAGTTATGTCACTATCAATGCCAAGCAACAATTTTTAATTCAGTAGTAGTAAATAGCCTCATCTCACAATAATAAAAATCTGGTAATTAACGTCAAATACAATCATATCCGGATATAGCATTAATTTAGTAGTAGTAATTGGCCTAATCTCACAATAAATAAAAATCAGGTAACTAACGCCAAACACAATCATATCCCGTCTTAAAACGGATGTTATAATTAATTTCAAATCAATTAAAATGATTAGTTTTGTTTAATTATTCAGGATTCGAGAACTTTCCACGAACATTGAAAGTGTTCGGCATAGGCGCATCCGTCGCACTTTTATTTAAACTGCCGGCGAAGAGCACACAAGTGAAGCAAGACCAAATGCAAGTTGTTGCAAAGGTATATAATTATCTTGGTTAATGTTTCATCACAAAAAAAAGTCCGCACTACATGGCGTGGCTGCTGGGGCACTAATTAAACAACATTGCAAATTTAATTATACACTGTACTTCAGAGAAATTAAAGCTTAATATTTTAATTAGAAAATTAATGTTTGTGGAAGATTAAGGTTGTGGCTTTATTAGTTTTCCATCTATTCCATTTACTATAGGTATGTTTGATGGATTAACATTATAAAATAATGGGTGATTTAATTTATAATTCTGTTAATTATATTTGTTACGCGTCCATAGACACACATGCGACCACATTCACAAGACAGACAGATAAATACACAAACTTCTATTCTATAGACCAGTGTTTCTCAACTTGTTTTTAGCCGTGGCTCACTTCGAAATATGATTTTTTTATTAAGTATACTAATTTTGCCATTTCTCTCGGAAGGTTTATGAATATATTTTCATGATTTTAATTTATGGAGATGGCAATTCCTACAAAAGTAATTACCCAGAGCAGGTGTCAAACAAATAAAAAAAACGCAGCATAGCATATGTTTTTTTCTCAAATAAACAATTTAATTAAAAATGAAGATTAAGAAAGGTATAATGCTGTGAAATATACGTGGTGACCTAAATTTAAGTTAAAAATTCATTGAATTCAAAACAGAAAATATTGGGGGGAAAATCCTCGGACAGGTTGATATATAATTTTGGAAGTACACATTTTGGCATAAAAAAATATTACTCCCACCTGTATTCTAGCTATGACTGTCTAGCTACAAAATAAGTGGAATTATACTAACAAGTGCATTTGAAAATTTGAAATCAATCTGTTTGAGGAATTTCGTACAATATTTCGAATTCTTAAAATTACTTTATTGCTTACATTTGGGACACCCTGTAAATGAAACTTAATAATACACAAAAAAAACTATGAAAGCTAATCCTCTGGAAAATAAAACTGTAAAATAAAACTATAAAAAAGTGTAAGAATACAATTTTTAAAGTTGAAGGTAAATCAGTTTCAAGGTTTAATGTTGAATATAGAAGATAATCATGTTTTTTTTAATAGCATAAGTGTAATAGAATGATTAATTAGTTAACAACAAAATTGCCAACAATATTAGCCATGTCACTTCACTACGTTACACCATGATAATTTGAAATTTATGTTGTGGAAAATTAAACCAAATTCAAACCAAATTTAATAAAACAAATATATACCCATATCTCCTATAGGTATGTATATTTCAAGTTTTTGTTAATTTTTTAAAAGTATAGTTTTATTTTTAGATATGATCCAAAATCGAGTAGAATATTTTATAAATACATTGACTACCTAATCGGTTCCTAAATATGTATTATGCAAGAAAATTTAAACCAATTTTAATAAAACAAATACCTATATCTCCTATAGGTATGTATATTTCAAGTGTTTGTTATTTTTTTAAAAGTTCTATTTAGTTTTAGATATGATCCAAAATCGAGTAGAATATTGTATAAAAAAATTGACTACCTAATCCGTCCCTAAATATGTATTATGCAAAACTAAAATTATGTACAAAATTAAAGACGGTTCGAAATTTTAGAGAAACTTTATAGATTTTATAGAAATTTGATAGTATTTTATGAAAATTTTATAGGAGTAGATGTTAATGGCTTTTTTAATGTTTTATGAAATTCTATAAAAGATTGTAATGATATTCTAAATTTTATTGAAAGTTTTTTATACAAAAATGTTCTATTTTATGAAAAATTTAGATTTTGAGTAATGTTCTGATATTTTATGAATTTTTGATGAAAATTGAAAGCTTCATTTTTTTTACATTTCATGTATTGTATAGAAATTTGATTGTATTTGATGTACATTTCATGAAATTTTGAAGAAAATTGAAATCAGATTCAAAATTTTACAGTAATTTCACGTGTTTTATAGAGATTTGTATGGTATTTCAAGAAAATGTTGTAGATTATAATTCATTTCTTGATATTTATTAAATTCTATAGGAGATTGAAATAAGTTCTAGATTTCAAAGAAATTCCATGTTTTTTTATAGAAATGTGTGGCATTTTATGAAAATTAAACAGATTTTTTTTAATGTTCTGGTATTTTATGAAATTTTGTGGAAAATTGAAAGAAGATTCAATTTTTATTTGACATTTCATATATTGTATAGAAATTTGATTATATTTGGTGAAATATTTTATAGGTTTTGATTATTTTATTGATATCTTATGAAATTTTGTGGATAATGTAAAAAAGATTCTAAATTTGACTGTAATTTCATGTATTTTTTGTAAATTTTGTAGATTATAATTCATTTCTTGATAATACATTAAATTCTATAGGAGATCGAAATAAGATTCTAGATTTCAAAGAATTTCCATGTTTTTTTATAGAAATGTGTGGTATTTTATGAATACTAAACAGATTTTGAATAATTTTCTGATATTTTATGAAATTTCTTATGTTTGGTGAAATTTTGTATAGGTTTTGATTATTTTTTTGATATCTTATGAAATGTTGTGGAAAATTTAAAGAAGACGCTAAATTTGACTGTACTTTTATGTATTTTATAAATATTTCTACGGTATTTTATGAAAATTTTATAATTTTAATTTATTACTTGGTATTTTATGAAAATCTATAGAAGATTGAAATAAGATTATAAATTTCAATGAAATGTCATGTTTATAGAAATTTTATGTTGTTTGATCAAAATTTTATAGATTCTGATTATTTTGTTAATATTTTATGAAATATTATAGACTAATTACAGAAGAATATTGTAGATGCGGAAGATTGAGAAGATACCAAATTTTAGCGAAATTTCGTGCATTTTATAGAAATTTGACTGTATCTTATGAAAATTATGTAGAATCTAATTAATTGTCTGATAGTTTATGAAACTACTTTTCAGATCTTTTTTGAGAGAATTGTAAAAATATTCTTCATATTACAGAAATTTTATATGTATTTTATAGAAATTAGACGGATTTTATGAAAATATTATAGAATTTAATACTTATTTGATATTTTATGAAATATTAGAGAGGGAAGATTCCAAATTTTATCGAAATTTCATGCATTTTATAGAAATTTGACTATATTTTGTGATTATTCTGATTAATTTTCTGATACTAAATGAAATTTTTGAGAGAGTTGTAAATAGATTCTTCATTTTACTGAAATATTACTAAATATATGTATTTTATATAAGTTAGATGGTTTTTAATGAAATTACTGAGGATTTTGATTTTTTTTTATATTAAATGAATATTTTATACAAGATTCCAAATTTGATGGTATTTTGGAGAAATGGCCATTGGAGATTGATGGCGAAATTAAAATCATCGTAAATATGAGTAAGAATCTGTTTAACTTACAAGAGTCGAATCGACGACTACCGGCAACAAGATTGAACCGCGACGGTTGTCAAAATAGAAATTTGATTCAATTTATACAGATTTTATTAATTTCAAACTTTCAAGGTGATACGCTCGGGAATTTTGAGGCCCATTCAGAAGTTGCCGTGGCCCCCAAAATTCCTTTAAATTAGGGGCACCGAAGAAATACGGTATTGCCCTCGTTGTGAACCACTATACTGTTGCCTTCAAAGTTTAAAAACCAGGCAAATCCCTTTCAAAAATTATTTTTTTCTTATCTTTGTTATTGTTTTATTACTTAGTGCCTTCTGCTTATGAGCCCACGATATTATAATGGAATTGAGCTGTAGTTAAAATTGTTACAAAACGACAACAATACGATCAAATCCCATATAATCAAATTATCAGTATCCGAGGTTGTTACAAAACTATAACAATATAATCAAATCCCACGGCATCTGTTGTTATGGTAATATTAATGATTGCCCTAATCTACTTATTCATTCTTTGGATGAGCGGATATTGACCTTTATTGATGCTGTCGACACTAAACGTATAATTTAATTGTATTCAAGAACATCTTATTACCATGAAAATTTAAATTTTATTAAACCATTCTCTGCACTACTTCAATAATAATATTATCACACCATTCTCTACACTATTTTTATATTAACACTATCACTTATTATGTGAGCCCAGGAATATTATTTAAGCGATTAAACTTTTCATTCATTTTTTATTACACTGTAAGGATACAGTGTTTTAACCATCCCGTGGAGAGCTGATAGTGACTTATCCCTCCATATTGCCTGAATTCGACATACGTTACTTATTCAATTTCATTCTATTACATTTACCTTAAGTATGCGAATAAGCATAGAAAACTTTACTTTAGATGTTATTTCTTTTGTAACAAAGCACGAAGTGGTACTTAAGAAAGTCAAGTCATGCTTTAGTTCAAAATTAGACAGATTTTAACAATTGACAATTGGTGTTCTAGTGAAATTTTCTGGTGAAATAGACTTATTTGGACAGTAACATTTAAAAAAATGGCATATTTGGACAGTTTTCATTAATATTTTTTCAAATTTAGAGAGTTTGAATACTTTGTAGATTTCGACAGTTGGAGCTGAATAATTTACAAAATCCGGTAGTTGGTGCTACATTTTTTATAGATTTTAACAACTGCAGTTAGAATATCATAATTTTTACAATTGCATAATTTTTTTTTAAATTTCTTTCAGATGTACAGGGTGGCCCAATTTGGATGTTTCTATAGGGGTTCTCGGTAACTAGAAGAGATAGAGAAAATCGGATGGCGGATCCTCGATCTCCTTTTTTAAGACCACCTCAATGGTGAAAACAAAAATTGGCTATCGTCTTTTGTTTTGAAGTTATGGCCAAAAACTCATTATTTTCCATTTTCGATTTTCAACAAAAATGCAATTATAACATTCACATGTGATATATCATTGAAAAGAGAAAAAAATAACCTATTTATTAAGGCCAAAGCCAACTACGACTTGTATTTAAAAAAACACAACTTTGTATTGTATCTTGTTTATTAACGAATATATTAAAATTCTGTAAAACTTATTCAATTCACCGAAAAAAGTACCTGAAGAACGAGTAACTCTTATTTTAATAAAATGAGAAATAAATGAAATATTGATAAAAATCGATAGCCAATTTTTTGTTTTCACTATTGAGTTGGTCTTATAAAAAGAGATCGAGGATACGCCATCCGATTTTCTCTTTCTTTTCTAGTTACCGAGATCCCCTATAGAAATATCCAAATTGGGCCACCCTGTACAGTTAAAAAAATGTTATCTTTGACAATTATTTACTGTTTACTTTTGACATATTTGAGTGACACTTACAAATTTGACAAATCTGAACAGATGAATTGAAAAGTTTAAAGTATCTTTAAATTGCTAAAAACTGAAAATTCGACATATTTAAAAATTCTAACTTTATAGAAGCCATTATCTAAGGTTTAAGAATTTCAAGGCAAATTCCATTGTTCGGCACTGTTTGAATGTTAGGCAGATTTCACATTTTCACGTTTATACCTAAAAACATTGAAAGATTTTCGTATATTCGGTCACACAGTAAAAATAATAGGCAGATGTCGACAATACGAGTTTAAAATATGACACATTTAAAGAATAGGTATAATTTAAAAAAATGGTCATAGAAAGACAGTTTCCATACAAATTTTTACAATGAGGATAGTTGGATTTGAAAATTTAGTAGATTTCGGCAGTTGGAGTCGAAAATTTTACCCATTTTTGCAGCTGGTGTTGAATTTTTTGTAGATATTAACAGAAACACATTGACAGATCTCGACAATACAAGTTTAAAATTTGACACATTTAAAGAATAGGTATAATTTAAAAAATGGTCATATGTAGACAGTTTCCACAAAAATGTTTACAATGAGGATAGTTGAATTTGAATATTTAGTAGATTTCGGCAGTTGGAGTCGAAAATTTTACCGTTTTTTGCAGCTGGTGTTCAATTTTTTGTATATATTAACAGAAAAACATTGACAGATTTTGGTATATTCTGTCACACAGTAAAAGTAATTGGCAGATCTCGACAATAAGAATTTAAAATTTGACACATTTAAAGAATAGGTATAATTTAAAAAATGCTCATATGTAGAAAGTTTCCATACAAATGTTTACAATGAGGATAGTTTAATTTGAAAATTTAGTAGATTTCGGCAGTTGGAGTCGAAAATTTTACCGATTTTTGCAGCTGGTGTTCGATATTTTATAGATATTAACAGAAAAACATTTACAGATTTAAGTATATTCCGTCACACAGTAAAAGTAATTGGCCGATCTCGGCAATATGAGTTTAAAATTTGACACATTTAAAGAATAGGTATCATTTAAAAAAATGGTCATATGCAGACAGTTTCCACAAAAAATGTTTACAATGAGGATAGTTTAATTTGAAAATTTAGTACATTTCGGCAGTTGGAGTCGAAAATTTTACCGATTTATGCAGCTGGTGTTCAAAATTTTATAGGTATAAACAGAAATACCTGTATGTCGATTTTGACGAATATAGTTAAACATTTGTTTATTTTTCTCAGTTGCAGTTAAAAATTTATTTATTTTTGACAGTGCCAATTTAAATGTGACAGATTGAAAAAACCTGAAAATATTCGAAAAATTACACCTAAAATGTGACAGATTTCAGAAATGCAAATGTGGATCTTCACATAGACAATTTAAAATTCAAAATATTTTTCATGTTCTAACTGGAAATTTACACAGCTTAATTTGAAAATTAGGGTCAGATCTTCACATATTGATATTTATACCTAAAAACTTGAAACTTTTTGATAGATTGATAGTTCGGTTAAAGTGACATATTTGTACAGTATCATTTGAAAAATTGACACATTTGGCCAATCCAAACAACAAAATTTAGAATAAATAGAGTTGAGTATCAGAATTTACTAGATTTCGACAGTTAAAGTAGACAATTTTACAGTTTTTTGAAGCTGGTGCTAAATTTTTCATAGATTTTAACAGAAATATGACGATTTTGACAAATACCGTTAATAATTTGTTTATTTTTGACAGTGCCAGTTTAACTAACAGATTTGAACTGTTACAGTTAAAACTGAACACTTAAAACAAAATCTAAAAATTGCAACTTAAAGTTAATAGATTTCAAGAATGCAATGTGCGGATCTTGACAGTGGCAATTAAAATCAAAAGATTTTTCATGTTCTAATTAAATTAGAAATTTTATTACAATTTTTAGCATATTTTGACAGTAGCGAGGTAAAATGTTTACAGATTTTCGCAGCTGGTGCTAAAAATTTGGTAGATTTTGAAACTATTACAGTTGTAAATATGACGATATTGACAGTTGCAGTTAAAAAGTTGTTCACTTTTGACACTTGTATATAAAACTAGTTCATATGACCATATGAAGTCAATACCGGGTGTCCAAGATAAGGATCGTGTTAGAATGTAAATAGTAAGATATTTTGGTAGCTTCCACATTATTCAAATAAAAACCGGTTACGACCTAGTGGGTTTCGTCTGAGCAATGTTGCAAGAGTGCACAGATTTTGTTTTCGTCTGCATGGTTCTTTTTTGATTTCAATTTTAACGTTAATTTACCAATATTTATTGGTAACCCGACAGCAAGAACTAGAGAAGAATGGAATCAACTTGGGGATGCCTATGTTCAAAGATGGACGACAGAAGGCTGAAAATAATGAAGAAGATGACGTTGAAAAGCACTGCTCTAAATGATACGATTCGTGTTATATGTTCGTTTTCTGCCTTGGTGACGGTAATTAGTCGTAGTAGCATAGATGTGCTGCCAATAAATTATAAAAATGTGCATGTGTAAATGTGCAGCCGAAACGTTAATAAATTGTGGCTTCTGTCATTGCATAACTAATTACTGAAAAAAAAGTACTGTACAATATTTATAGAGCGCTTGTTGTTTTAGAAATTGTCCGTTTACTATCACGTCTATTTATATCGTCAAGTGTATGGCGAAAGTATTCATTTATCAATGGATTTGAAATTGGCGAAATTCCAGGGTTATCTATATAATTCAGGACAGGTTGGTGCCTCGCAGCTGAGAGAGCTGCAGATAATTCCAGGTTTACTGCAACGAAACGTGGTGCAAATTGCGAACAAAACGACGCATTCTAGTTTTCCGAATTTACTGCATACCTTGGACCGTAAAGTAGTGCGCTTCCTGCATTCTGCGGAGGAAATTAAAATTCTTTTACGTTTTTTTCCTGCGTCGGAACGAAACTCGAGTTCTTTTGTCGGGCGTAGGCCATGTTTAATTTTAATTTATACAGCCAATTAACTTTCGAGCAGTTTGCTGCACGAATATAGTGCGTTTTTCAATTAACCGAAGAAATTTATATCATGTTTGCCCAAGTTTCGCCTGTATAATCAAATATTTTCTTGCTTATTTTAATGCAGCACCGCTGCCGGTGTATTAATTGAAACTGTTGACCATAACTCAATTACATACATTGCCTATTTTTACTTTCCGAATAGCATCGATGTGGGAAATGAAAGTATTGCGACGATTGACATTTTCGATTTCCAGATTTCAACGGAAATGTCGCTCTTGAAAACTTCTGGAAATCCATTTATCGCTGTAGGACTGTGTGTCTGTTTATGTTTGTATGCCCGTGCTATTGCTGTCTGCTATGTTTCCATAGGTATGTCTGCATATGTGTAAACTAAGTATTATTGAGAAACCTGGAGAATACCACAAGCACTATCAAGCAATTTGGTTAATTTCATTTAGTGCAAACGTTTAATGAAGGACATCTTTTTATATTTTCAAAAACGATTATAAATATTTCTTGCCAAAACATTAATGTCTACAAAATATACTAATATATATATATTTTATGGATTTTATGTATTTATGGAACTTTATTCGTACGTAGCCATATATTTTGCAGGGATGTAATGTAAAAGACAATTTCCATAGGAAGCGAAGCACCCCCTAAAATAATCAGGGGGTGCCCCCGAAGCATCCCCGAAATTTGTCACGGGGAGCCCTTTGAAATGAGTAAGGGAGATGCTCCTGAAATTTGTCAGGCAGAGTCTATTTTTCAGGATATGTTTTTAATTTTTTTTCTCTAATGAATCTAATTAATAAATTTTAGTGTTCAGTTAATTGAGACTAATCTTTTTTTAATATTTTCAAAATATATACTTGTCCTCTGAGATTTGTCGGTGGAAGCCGTTTGAAATTTGTCTGAGGCATGAGCCTCATGCTAGAATATGTAAGTTAATAAAGTTTTTGAGATGTTATTTAGTATTGCAAGGTTGTACGAAAATAATTGAAAGCAACTAAAAAGTGAATTACTTTACACGCTATTGCGGCTTAAAGATAAATTTCAGCAAAATATGTGCATAATACTTACAACTAATACCTGCATCAGTCTGCTTAGCCGTGACATTAAATGAGGCTTACCTGCAACAATAAAAATAATTTATAAAAAACTGGACATAAAAGAGCGCGTTATTGTTGTTGTTGAATTATAAAATAGAAGTGGCAGAAATTACAAATAAGTACTTCCGTAATGGGAAGCGGTCAACTTTTCCTATTTCCTAGTACTATGCGTGACGGCTAATCATTTAATTAATTAACCTGCTGCTATGTTTCGTCCCCTAGTTGACATACTAAACTTATAATGCAGGATCTGTTCAGTTCTGTTCGAAACAATATTTAAGTCTGTCCATGCAAATCCACACATGTCGACTAAAAATAACTTGGGTTTTTTTGACTTTAATACTTCGTAACTTAGCCATTGTTTGGACGTTTGTACTTTCCTATGAATATACTGGCACTTTTACAATTTACTGCAGGAAAATATTTTTTTTGCACAAATCTAATATCAAATTCGGATTTCATTCAGGAAATCCTACCAGAAACAACATGAATTCACTAGTAGGAATAGCAACATATTTTGGACATGTGTAATTTTGTATTTCATTCAGGAAATCCCAGCAGAAACAACATTAACTCAGTAGGAACATATTTTGGACAGTGCAATTTTGTATGGGGCTAATTACATTTGGTAATTAATTAAAAATCTTCTCCTGATGCACGTATATTGGTGGTCTAGGAATCTACGACCACTTTTTAAAATGACAATCTGCAGCTGTTCTAAAATTAAATCGCGCCCGATTCCGTATGTCATTTTTCACTAGATTCGCTTATGTAAAATTAGCTATTAGATTAGCTCTGATGAACTTTGCTAGAATTTAATTAAACTATTATTATTATTAGTCTCATTGGAACTATCGACCTTTAGGTTTTGCCGTAGCCGCAATTCTTTATTTGATCAAGTGAATCGAGAAACGGCACAAGTACGAATTTGAGCTGTAGATATTATTAACTCGCACTTGAAAGTGCACGTTGTTACATCCTGCACCAATTTGTATGAAATTGCCGGAGCGCGACAGCACTCTCAATTTACTTTCAAGCAATTGTTTAAATTGATCATATTCAGTTTACCTTGGAACTATGCTGCGCTCTAATTTCAGTACATTTATGTTCAACACCAGCCAAAGTAAATGAAATGATAGGCATATGTATTACTTCACAAGAAATAAATATTTTAATGAAATAATTTGGTTTCAAGTAATAACAATTATTACAACGTAATAATAATAACCCTACTGCTTATCCAATTGTGGCGTAATTGCTTACTGTCACATTTTTTTTAATAAATAACAGTGACCTAATTATTAATAATAATAATTTGATAATTACCACAGGCAACGCCTTACTCAATTATTGTACACATAGATAGATCTAGCCAATTAGGCAGCTTGAATTATGTCATGGAGGGGTATCGTAAGAAGAGCGCAAACACAGTGAAATATGATCACGACTCCTCTGGAAGAAAGTAAACTGAATAAGGAGAAAATGTATATATAGTGTGGAAAGAAAGTTAAAATTCGTTAAAATAAATTTTCTGGCAAAAATCTCGAAGAAGTATAGCGATTTTAATTTAATGACGTTTGAACTTTAACGCACTTTTTTTTAAACAAATTTTCAATATGTTGCTTTGACATATTGAAAATGCTATACCGTTGGAAACAGAATAAAAAGTACTGCCAAAATGAGTATAAAAAAATATAGTGTCATTAAAAAAATCGATTACTTACTTTAAAACCAAATGACATATTTTCATTGCATTTGTTATGGAATTTTGTTCATTTCTATTCAACACTATTCTAGAATTCAGATTTTCGTTGTATTTATTATCAAATTTTGTTACTTTTTTTTAATACAAAAATGGGATTTTCATGAAAATGTCTTGAAATTTTCATTCACTTATGAAATAATCTTCAAAATAATTAAATCAATTAAAATAAAGATTTAATTTGTTTCGAGTTTCATCGTATTTCTTAGGGAAGTATATTTATTTCATTGAATAATCAATTTTCATGGAATTTTCTTTGCGATATCATTGTTGATGTTGAAATTATCACAATTATAATTATCATTATAATTATCATTATCATTATAATCATTATTATGTTATTATTGAATATCTTAAGGAATTTGGTTCAATTCTATACAACAGTAAAATTTTCGTGGAAACGTCATGATAAGTACTTAAATTATCATCAAAATTAAAACAATTAGAACAAAGATTTAAATTATGAGTTTCATCGCATTTCTCAAGGAAGTTCTTCAAAAATCAATTTTCTGGATTATTGTTTTCATTACATTTCTTATGTAATTATTTCAATACAACAGTGAAATTTTCATGGAAATGTTATCATAAGTTCTTGCAAAGGGAGTAGAAATCAGATTGTTCGTTGTATTTATTATTAAATTTTGTTAATTTTTGTACAAAAATGGAATTTTCATGAAAATATCATGCATTTTTCAGTGCATTACTTAAGAAATTATAATCAACATTAAATCAATTAAAACAAAGATTTAATTTACATAGAGTTTGATCGCATTTCTCTTGAGAAATTCCTTGGAAGTTCATCAAAAATCAATTTTCTGCTGAATAGACTGACATTTTCATTAGTTTCATTAGCACAAAATAAAGCTGTCTATTAAAGTTCCCAATTATAGTACCAAATTACCAATTATTAGTACCAAATTATAGTACCAAAAATATACCAAATTTGTATCTACAATTTGACTGAAAATAATATCCTGATTTATCACCGCTTTTCCTGTGTTTAAAATGAAAGTATCAGCGAAATAGAATGTATATACCAAAGAAAGATTTAAATTATTAATAAAATAAAACAAAAATCTGGAGTATTCATTTGAAGATTAATTCTATTCAGAAGCAATACTATTACATTTCTTTTAATTTTTTTAAAATTAAAAGTCTTTCTAGAGGCAAGATATCAGTTTAATATTAAAACAAAAACATTTGAAAATGAAACCAATTTTAATGCATTTTTTTCCATCAGTATTTTTTTAATATTTGTAAGTTAAATAATCTGTTCTAAACAAAAATCATTGAATTTTTTGCTATTTTTCTAAAAAGTATTCACTTACGTGTTTTTTCTATAGCCAAGTCATGCGATCAAAATAAAAATAAACCAATATTAACGAAATTTCATACATTCAACTAACAGTGTTTTTACACTTTAGGATTTAAGATTTTTCAGATTAACAGTTGCATTACATTTTGGTACAATATTGATCAAATCAAATTTGATCTATCTGATCGAAATAACAAGAAAAATGAAACCAATAATTAACGAAATTTCTTTCATTGCCTTAACTTTTTCTACAATACTTTTCTATACAATTTTTATTTTTGCATTCCAAAATTTGCATGATAGGGCGAATCTGTTATTGGAATAATTATCAAGATCTGGTGATGTAGGTAGGGTAAACCCTATAGTTATTGGACACCGTCAGTTATTGGACAATGTGACTTTTTATTTAAAAAATAGGGTTTCTGTGCGAATTAGGTAATATTGCCGTGTACCAGAAAGACACATATGCAATGTTTGTGGAACGTGGCATTAAACTTTGAATACATAATAGAGTTAGCAAATAAGGTTTTCCTAGAACAAGGACTACATTACAGTAAATGCTTCGGTAAATCACAAGATTATTCTGATAAATAGAATCCAGATGAACGACCGATTATGATATTTAATGATTTTGGCTAACTTCTCGAACCAGAGAGACCA
Organism: Othius punctulatus; assembly: GCA_951805005.1. Taxonomy (NCBI): domain Eukaryota; kingdom Metazoa; phylum Arthropoda; class Insecta; order Coleoptera; family Staphylinidae; genus Othius; species Othius punctulatus. Next base: position 44,693,862 of record OX638141.1, on the reverse strand, counting down.
CAACAATTTGAAATTATTGATGCAATCGCCAAAAAGGATTAAAGTTTTTGGGATCTTTATAAATTGTGGAAACATTTTACAAGTAATGTAGACAACAACAAGATTGAAAATGGGCTAATTCACATAGCTTCTACATCGGATGCATCAACTAAGCGTATCGAAACACTTGAAAACTTAGATATAGCAACCCCTAATTCTGAATGATGTTTAGAGGAGGATATAAATATTGATGCTGAAAATTACGCTAATGTAAAAAACGATGACGCGATAATTTACAAATCTGTAAATCCAGTTTCAGTAGGATCTATTTTTATAGACATCGATAATCCAGGAGTCCTCATGCTATAGATAATTATGAAGGCAACAACAATATACCTCCGAAACAAACGACTTCTTTCACGGAATATCTTCCATCTCCAAATGCACCTTCAAGAAAGGGGAAAGAACAAATTGAGAGATTGCTGTTTGCGAAAAAACCACATACTTTTCAAAATATATGCAGAGGAAAAAAATGAAAACTGTCAGATTAAATTGCAAAAAAGAAGAAAGGAAACGTAAACGAGAAGAATCTAAACTTAAGAAGGCTAACATCAAAACAACAACAATATTTGCGATGAATATAATCACCACTTACATAGGAAATGCGTTCCACCATCACATACTATACACATACCATCTGAAGAGAAGACACATATGTGTCACAACTGCTATCAGGAAGATAGTGACAGCGTAAGTGACAATATTGAATTTGATGATGAAGATGTCGACCAATTATATAATATGTATTTAAGGGAAACAAATTGCTTAGGTAATTAGGTACCTACCTATTAAATAGACGTTTTTTATTCGTTGTTTATTGTTGCAAATAAAATAATTTAAAAAACAACCAATAACTGTCAAATTCCTGTCCAATGACTGCAAAAACTGTCCAATAACTGTCTTTTTGTGCATTATTTGTTTTAAAAATTCATAATTTTTAATATTAGCAAATCCTATAAAAATTAAGCAAACCATTCTTTGGCTTATACTTAGAAGCTTACACCTTGTTAATTTCATTATCTTATATCACATGTCATGTTGACAATGATTTTTTTCAGATAGTTATTTTCTTAAGTGTCCAATAACAATAGGGTTTACATACATAATTACAAACTTCTAAATAAAAATGCAGAAGTAAAACTAAATATTTCTCTAGTTGATACATTCAATTTATGCATTTTGTTCATTTGTTCCATTTTGTGTTGGTACTATTTTTTTCGAGGTAATCAGCAAAATTTGATCTAATGGGTTGAATTTCAGCTGTGAAACTCCTTGCGACAGACCTACGGGGTTGGTGTGGCCTCCACGGGAAAGGCTGCACTTCCTCGGATATTAGATATCTGGAGGTAAATCTTCACACAAGTTCCTTTCAAACATATACATATACGCATATCATATAATGCATATTAATTTTAATCAAAATTGAAGGTGGTCTTGTGTGGGCCACCTTGAGGAATGACCCAGTAATTATATTCTTAAAAAGTCTATTCCAAGCAACGCGCAAGTATTCAAATTAGGCTTATAATAATATTAATCATCATCATTAAATTAATTTAACACCGTGATGAAACGGCACAGTTGTTCTAATAATAATGAAGAGGTGTACTCTAGAGATTTACCACTCTTACTTTCACACGATTGTTTTCTCTTTTTTTAATTATTGGTCGTAATTTACGAGCCGATGGCGACTCGACACCCATTGTCAATAATGTCTCACCACGATGAGAGTCATCAACAATAACATGCGATTCCAGGCATTTTCTGCATCCAGCCACAATTCCACGCCGCCGATGATATTTATTACGTATGGATCTATTTCCGGCCGAGGAATGCCCAACCGTGCATTTAGAAATAAATTCTTCTTCTTTAAGTTCGTGGATGTTTCGGAGTTTCCGAGGTCCGTCCGGGTCAATATTTCAAGCGCGGAATGAAAATAAAGCAAGACTGCGGTTTTGATGCATCAACGACGCTCTCGAGATTCCACGCATCTGCACTGCACACATTCCTCCGCATGGCATCCTCGTAACGCGGGAATACACTTTTACTACAACTTTATATCGTAGTATAATTTATGGATGTGCCATAATCAGGTGCAGCGTACGCTATTCATTTTAATGCGGACTATGGATAATGTATGCCGGACGGACTCATACATAAATACATACTTAATATATGCACTGCATTAATTTGTGAGTTTAATTATTCTAAATATAACTCGCGCTAACATTATATTAATTGTATGCCGTATTTGATGATGTGAATTCACTTTGCGTTTAATTAATATTGGTATGAACAGATAGGCGCAGCTTGGAAATGTTACGTCTCTGGTAGTAAAATTCTAGAACCATTAGCTTAATCGGGTAATTGGAGATTTGTGGAAGTTGTAAATAAAATAAACCCCGTGCTGTTTTGTGGATAAGGTATACGTAGTATATGCAGTCGAAATTGAAATTCTACCTCGAATAAGGCTTATTACAGTCAATGCTTCTCGCATTGTACATTGTACAATCGCCGACAATCGAAGTGCAACACGGTTTTTTTACGACCGCCTTGTGGACATTTGAGGGCAAAGCTGTTTTGCATCTGCAATTGTACAAGTACGTGATTAAACCCCGATTACCAATATGGTTGAAATTCGCTCTGGTTTATGGCCTTTCGTTGCATTTCAAATGTCGACGATTCTACTTGAGCTGCGAAGAAGTGGGGATGTCCAGGAGCATCGCCAAATATTTTTATACGACAAAATGCTTACTTACTTCGGAGCACTGAATGTGTAATTACTGGTGCCGGACTGAACGTCCATAGCAGAGTATCTTCCTTCTGCCGGTTATAAACCTTCTTTGCAGGTATGACTTCAATTTCGAATAAACATATCCATATTTACCACCGATGAACAAAACAACATTTAGAAGGTTTGTTGCAAATTTTGTTCTCCTGCATCAGCGTTCCTTACTTTTTATTCACCCTGTACATACAGATAAAAAGTAATCAAACTTTACATTTCATTCCCACGAGGTAGTATTACAAAACCGATTCACCAAGACGGTAGGCAAATTACCGTTCCATAACTATATGCTAAATATTTTCTCACATAATTAGTGCACTACTTATTTTTTGTTTGTTTAACGTAGGTGTTCAGTTTCCGAACTACTTACTGACTCTTGACTTGAAGGACAGTCCACTTCTCCGTAGTTGGCGATACCCCACGCAGAGTTTAATTGGGTTATCGAACCTGAAGCGCTCCGTAAGCGGCGAGAGCAGATCACACCAAACGTTTGCAGATAATTCGTTCCCAGTAACCATCTTCAGTGACCTCAGAGCAAGTATCGACTGTATTGCAATGCACATTCTCTTGAAGTCGAAAGGCGAGGAATTCTCGTAACGAGAAATTGTTTCGCCCAGATCAAAGGTTGCGATGTGAGGCGAATAATTTGTCACTTCCAGAATAGGCTTGTTATTTATAGGCCTTGTTTGTACCTACGTGTTGGTTGTGCAGACAGACATTTGGTAAATATTTCCATTAGAGCGTACGAAAGTGGATTTCGCGGGGTTCAAAATTAATGCCGTCACGGGCTTTCTTGGAGACACAGATTACGAACCGCTGCGGACTTGCTAAGCATGTCACGTTTCCACGCAATTCCCAGGTTCTTATTTTTCATTTTACAGTAAGAATTGGAATGCTTTGATATTCAGATGATGTGCGCCGTGCGGTTCATCGTAATGCAATCGTCATGATTGAATAGGTAATAATTGGCATAGAATTACTTAAAATAGATCATGTCAATTAATTAATAATATACAGAGTTGTGAGATGTTACATACTATCAGTACTATACTACGGGATGGAAGCCTGGACCTTGAAAAGGATCGACATAAAGATATTGGAGGCTTAGCTATGGATATATCGGAGAATACCGAGGATTTCATGGGTAGAGAAAATAACCAACGTAGAAGTGATGAGACGCGTGAGCAAAGAAAAAATTCTGACAACTAAGTGAAGAAAACTATTATATATGGGACATATCATGAGGACAAAAATTTCAAATCCTACAACTAATTACGCAATCAAAGATCAGAGGAAATAATTCCATAGGAAGGAGACGAAACTCGTGGCTGAAAAACCTTATGGAGTGGTTTGGCTGTACTAGCAACCAACTATTTAGATCTGCTGTTTCAAAAATAAAAATCGCCTTAATGATTGCCAACCTTCGGAGCGGAGACGGCACCTAAAGTAGTAGATACAGAGTGGCGCACATAAAAGCGGTCACCGAAAAAACGTCACTTAGTGTGCGCGGCAACCAAACTAGTTTAACTGGTTCGGGCCGGTTTTATGTGCGCCACTCTGTAAAATATTATCCATTATAATAATTACTAAATAATATAAAGTAATATTAATTAAATAAATGTAGTATGTTGATCGAAGACTCGTAAGCGAGATACTGTCTAAACCAGCGATTCCCAACATTTTAGAGCTTGGATTCCGAAACTAGACCCACGAAAGGATTTTATCCGGCCCTAAATTTTATTGTTCAGATTAGCTTAAAAAACTTCTGATGTATGTACAGTCATGCTCATATAAATATAATACAAGAAATTAGATTACAATAGCAATTTTATATAGCAATGTCAAATTTTTTGTACTAGATTTATATGATCTTGACTGTACATAGTTCCACGAATAAAAATAAAATTTTATACACTAAACAAATAAATAATTATAATTTTAGTATTTTTATTTTAGTAAAGATAATGTTTCATTTAATATTGTTGCATTACAAACTGTTATTAGATTTTTTAGTTTTTTTTTTATGAAGATTTGCAAATAATTTGTACCTTTTTTTGTACGAATTTTAGGAATAATATTCTCAGAAAATTATTATAAGTTTTGTCTAAAAAAGTAATTATTTCTAGATTTCGTTTTTTAGTTTGATAAGAATGTTTATTTAAGTTTTGAAGATATGTTGTTAGTTTCGGCCGATTTTCTAAAACTTTGAGTAATATTCTGAACTATTCTTGTACATTTTTTTAAACCTTTGAAGCAATTACATTTTTAAGCATTTTTATAAATGATGTTTGTTCGCAGTTTCTAAAGTTATGATACTTTTGATATTTTGATTCAAATTCTGGACATTTTAACTTTTAATTTTAAATTTTGATAGCACATTTTCGAAATTTTCCAATTGTATTTGGCGAAAATTCTTAAATATTCCCTATATTTTCAGAAAATTATAATAAAAGTTTTCTAAAAAGTGAACTGATTCGAGTTTTAATTTTTTAGTTTGATAAGAATATTTATTAAGTTTTGCAGATTTGTTGCAAGTATCGTGAAATTTTCCGAAAATTTGTGTAACGTTCTGAAACTATTGACTATAGAAACTATAGATTGATTGCTTATTCTGGAAATTTTCCATTTCCATAAAACTGTTTGGTAATTTCAGAGACCTTTGTGAAATGCTGTGACACTATGAAAATACTTATGGGTTTTCACATTCTTCGGTTTTAGAAAGCCTGTATTAATTTTTTGAAAATTACCATCTAATACGTTTGATATTTTCATTCTATATTTGGAGATTTTAAAATTCTCTTATGAAATATTGTGTAATTTTATTTCAACTCCTATAGACTGAAAATACTTAAAAATTTCTAGCTTTCCACATTCCTTGATTTTAGATCAAAACAATATTATATAAAAAAATCTAATATAATTTTTTTAAATAATTTTTATTGTTTTCATTCTTCTTTATTAGGAATACTTACTGGTAGTATTTAAATATATATATATATATATATATATATATATATATATGTTCCTTAGTTCATTTTTATTATTTGTTGTTCACCTGACTAGTTTCAACTATTCGTGAGCCATCTTCAGAGGTGTAATAAAAATATAATAATAACTGATATAACTAATGGATGAAACTATAAAACTTTTTTTTTTAAGTTTATCTTATATTTTAAACACTTTCCATCATTAATTATTATTAATATTATTGTAATGTGGCCCAAATGATAAATAAATATCTATCTATCTATCTATCTATCTATCTATCTATCTATCTATCTATCTATCTATCTTAAATTACTATTGATATTTTGATTATAATTTGGGACATTTTAACTTTATAGTAACATTCTGAAACTATTTTGTAGATTTTTTGATACAATTGAAACATTTTTAGGCAATTTCAAAATTGATATAGTGTTCTCAGATTCTAAACCTTCTGATACTGATACGAACGTACAGGTATGTATTAGGTTTTTGAAATTTACCTTCTAATACTTTTGATATTTTCATTGCATATTATATTATATTATAAAACGTTGGCATTGTGTAATTTTATTGAAACTCATAATATTTAATAGAGATTACTGAAACTTTAGCATATTTATTTGTATATTTGTATAATTATTTCGATATGATGTTTTCAGCAACTTAGAAAATTTTCTAGCTTTCCACATCGTTCGATTTCAGAACAAAAATATATCATATTTTTATTGTTTTTTCCTTGTTTAATGGATGAAACTATAACAAAAATATATCAATTATCAATTTTTTGAAGTTTATCTTGTAATAATTTTGATATTATGATTGCACATTTTGGAAATATTCCATTTCCATAAAAATATTTGATAATTTCTGAGACATTTATAAAATGTTGTGAAATTATTGAAACTTGTCATAATTTAACAATATTAACAAGATAATATTAGCAACTTTTCTGGTACTTCACCAACATTTTCTGGGTTTTCATATTCATCGGTTTCAGAACGTCTTTAAGTTATTGAAATTTACCTTCTAATACTTTTAATATTTTCATTGCATATTTTCGAAATTTTCAAACTCCATAAAACTTTTAAACTCTTATGACACGTGTAATTTTATTGAAACTCTTCATATTTTATTGAGAATGCTAAAACTTTAGCATATTTATTTGTGTACTTTTATTTTAAGAAGAACGTTAAGACACTGCTACTCGGACTTTCTCTGTACGATTTCAGAGATTTTTTCCTTGTGGATGATGTCTAGTTGTATGAATTTATTGACTTATGATTTGTGATATGCCTGCGGTGTCTTCGATGTTATTTTAAGCAAATTGTAATGTTGTATTGTAGAATTTTTTTAATATGTAATTAATTTATTAGTTTTACTTGTGTACGTCGTATGACGACAGGCACGAAAATATATTCTATTCTATACTATTCGATCTTAATTTTGATAGTATGATGTTTTCTGCAATTTCAATAACATTTTCTCTAGCAAAACAAATAAAAAAAATTAAGTTTACTTTATAATACTTTTTATATTTTCATTAAAATTATTGACTCTTTTGATGGCACATTCTAGAAATTTTCACAACAATTCAAATATCTTTATAAATTGCTGTAACTTTATGTATATTTTGATATTATAATTAAATTTTCTACAATTTCCTAGTTATTTGGTTTCTTTAGTTTTACTGGACTATCACTAAGTTTTTTGAGATTTACTGGTATATAAAAATATGTATACACTTGAGAAAGATTTCTGAAACTTCCAGCATTTTTATTAGTAGGGTTTTTCGTTCCAATTTCTGATATATCTGCAATTGGCATACTTGTTTCATCACACTTTCGTAAAGGTCCAGTTGTACAAAATTGGATTAACTTTGATCATGACTCAGTTACCTAGATTACAATTTGTTAACACAATGTTACACAATGATAACACAATCATAGAAACTGAACCTGGATCAAAGTTAATCCACGATTGTACAACTGGGCATAAGTGTTTTAGATGTATTAGTAAATTAGTAATTTACATTTTCAGAAAATTGGTCAACGTTTTAAAAACTACTGGTGACATTTTTATAAATTTTCCGGAATTTACATCAATTTTCTGCAATTGGAATACATTGTATTACCTGATGATGATAGTTCAAGTTTAAATATAAACACAAAAAAATATTTTCATATAATTGGATAAGTAAGGGATTCTAAGGTTGCCTCGACCCACACATTGGGAATCATTCATCTAGACCAGAACTACAAATGAACATGTACTTAAATTTTGGTTCAGAAAGATTATTTTGGTGATTCGTTTTTGATTAATCTTTTCAATAAAGAGTCAGTTAACATTATAACTTATTCGTAAAAAAAATATATTCATGGCCCTAATGTAAAAAAAAAGTCATTTTAAGAGGCACGAAATGGTTCTTCTGTTTAGAAAGTTTGTCGACCTCTGGGTCTAGAAGAGCCACATGGATGGAATAGACAAGCCTAGATCCTGATTAGATACAATAGCCAAGATTTTGGGAGAAACTGTGGGTAAAGATACTATTAAAATTATAAGATCTTTGTTAATCTCTTAGATGAAGACGAATCATATTTAGGGACAACATTTTTAATAATATCCTGAGCAAGAATCAAACCTACAACTATTGGCACGTCTAATGAAGAGTAGTCCGACTACAAAATCTACACCAGTCTGTTTTAATTTTGTTTTTAGATTGTTTTGATAGAGGTTTGTGGTAAATATGAAGTAAATTGGGTCAGTGTAATCTTAAAAAAAAGTGGCAGTAAGCAATTACGCCACGGGTGGAGGAGCAGAACCATTATTATTTATTTATTACTCTTCAATGAGAGTGATGCATATAGAACAGTTACCGTAAGAATTTAAACAATTCAATATCCGCGTTATACCAACTTCCCGCTTCGCATTTTTTCACATGCAGCAAACCCTGTGCTGCAAACCAGCCATAGGTTTACGTATAAAACTCCTCTTCCTTATGATGAAAGTCTAACAAGAGGCGGGATAAGTGTAACGTGAGTAAATGTGGCACAGTGCGAACGCTTTATCACCGGCAATATATTAATTACGACACACGACAATGCTGAAGCACGATATGGGTCGCGGTAATTAACGTAACTGAAAACCTGTAAAAGCCAGATGTGGAAACGCCGATTGGATTTCACCAATAAACTGGGGGCACCATAAATCGAGTTTTGGACGCACAAAGGAAACTATATGCCGAGTAAATACGAAGGGGAACAAGGTTTCAGGAAAACAGTACTGAACGGAGAATATAAATGGAAGCAATCATTATTCATTCAATACATATAAATTAGTTATCAAAATTTACCCACACATTTTAGGCAATGCGACTACAACGGAAGCCCATTATCGTTGACACGGATTATGTCGAGACATTAACTAGAATAACTTGACTCTCTGGAAACCATAGGAGGAACACTATGGGCGTTTATTGTCCGGAAATCAATAGGACAATCCACAAACGATGGATTCATTTAAAAAGCTATTCATTTACAGTCCAACTGCTTTTGTAATCAGAAAAATATTTGCAGTAATATAACAGCAGCTTTCGATTCATACATCCGACGTGAACCCAAAAGATTATATAATGCTCTGATGTCTTCGCCATCCGGTATCATAGAATAACAAACGTATATTCATGGCAAGCAGAGGTATTTTAATTGTACAACTATTGAATACAAATTAAATAAATAAATTTTGCTCGCCGCTCTGTTGTTTTCTGCGTCCGGTATAATAGGTTAAAAAAAACGTGGTTCATATTAAGCAGAGTTGAATATTGAATACAATTATTAAATACATTTTGACGTCGAATATTGAATTTGATCTGTGATTACGCCTTTCACGGATGTACGAGTTACTTGAAAACAAACGTATCAGGATTCATGTGGTCACCTCAGGAATAAACAGATAACGCAACAAGGCTGTCGTATTTTTTCTCGTTAACTTGGAGTGAAGGTGACTTCCACTGCAAACACAATTAAGCTCGTGATCGCAGTAAATTGGCACTAAAAAAAGGTGTCCGTCGTCGCGAATTCAAGTGGCTTTTCACACTGACCCCGTCCTTCCCACCTTACAACTTTGCGAAATTATCAAGGCTGATTTCTGCATGTGCCACTTATCACACGCGGAAATGACGCCGCGATGGTTATCTTGCAAACTGAATTAGCTGCAGGTTAATACACGCCACCAATGACGTCGCTGTGGGCAAAATGCATCCAGCGTTTCAAGTGGCATTCCTCCGCGATGCAGATAGACACGAATTTATACATATATTTATAGTATTTTACACTTCCTTGAATGTGTTATATATAAATTAGCATGTGCAGATGTGAGGAGTTCGCAAATAACCGCGGGGAAATGTTGGCGTGGAGGATTTTTAATGGGATCGTTTCGTGCTGCCAATAGGTGCAATCGATCAAATTATGGTGCTCTCAGGAAATTCCAGACATCATAAAGTAAACGCAGGAGCAGATGAAGCAATAGAACATGATTTAAAACATCAATTTGCCTCAGTAGGAACGATGCAAATCAACATAATTGAGTGTAATTCGGCAAATTTCGAGAATATTTGCGAATCTGCTGATAGAACGACCCGTATACTTTTATCAGCAAATTGCAAGTGAAGCATTTGCTTCCATATCAAGTGATCCAAATGTTTGCCACTTTTTGACCACACCCTCTTGGATTTTTGCAAAATTAGTTGATCTAATGTAATATCATAGGTAGTTATTATTATTTTTATTTAGATTTTCATCTCTACTAGTTTTTAAGTACAGTCTGCTGAAATCGCCGAAAACGCGTCTTTTTCCGCAAACTCGTAATTACGTAAAAAAAAAATACTCAAGCTGAAAATTAGTTAGAATGGATGGGACAAAACACATTTTGTAGCCCAGTTTATAAGCTTTCATACTACATATAATAAGACTAATCTGTGACAGTAACAACGTCAAGGTGATGCCGCAAAATTAAAAAAAGGGATTTCTCAAAATGCTACCTTTTTTGATATGAAAAAATCACACGTAAACTTACATGTCTCAGTAGCAATTGTGTAAAATTTCATTGTGGGACCATAATGGGATCGTAGCCTTTTAATTTTTTTATGTTGCAGTTGCACAGTTTTAGTGCGCAATAATTTTATTATTCGGCGTAATTCGTTCTCTTTTACCAAGAGTTTGGGAAGAATATTTAAATACAAAAAAAAATTGCTTATTTATTTCCCTAAATATTACAAATAAAATGTGTTTAATTATTTTCCAAGACATTATAAGCAAAAGCATAATTTGTTTTATAAGAAAACTTGTATGACTGTTCACAGCTCGAATATCTTTGTCAGTATTTCATTGAGACAGGGATAAAGCAAGTTGTGATAATTGTTCGTACCCCGTATTGGTTTAGCAGCCTGAAATCGCCTTTCTAACGCCTATCCCTCTTCTTTATTTTGCTCCTTGTTTAAAGAAAAAAAAAATTTGCTGTATGATGACTTTACACTGTGAAAAAAGTTGTATTGGCATCATAAGATGGTATTCAAATGGTATCTTGGCTTACTGCAAGTCGATTCACGATTCCCCCAACACGAACAATGTTTGTCAAATTTTTCCTATTTTTGAATAATTGTGCAGCAGACCCGTCGGAGATGTGGTAATTTTTCTTAAAATTTAAATTTATATTTCCTTTTGGAAATTTATAATAGATAGGTACTGAAGTTTTATTTAATTGTTCTTTTCAATATTGCTATAGTAGTAGTCACAATAACCCTTCTGAATATAACGTATAAAATATTAGCAAATATAATAAACAAGCTACTAAAAAACCAAGCAGAAAATATAATAGGATATATCAAAACGGCTTCAGACCAGGCAAATTTGCGATAAACGCAATACATGCACTAGAACAAATCATCCAGAAATCGTGGGAGCAAAACAAAGAAATTCACATATTATTTATTGACTTTAAAGATGCCTTTGACACACTCGACAAAGCAAAAATGGCGAAAGAGATTAAAACCTTGGGGGTATAAAAAAAAACTATGAAGTATGATACATTTAACAATGAACTAAGAAGTATGATAGAAATGACAATGGAGAATATAAGAAACAAGAATAATATAAGAATATAAGTCAGAGTTAACAAAACAACCACAGATCCGTTTAAGGTAAATACTGGAGTGAAACAAGGAGACCCTATATCCCCAACATTATTTAATCTAGTCCTGGAAGGTATTTTAAGAAGAGCAAAACTGCATAACAAAAATATAATGATAAATCAAATACAACCCATAGCATATGATACTTATAGCAGATGACGTTACACCATTTGGAAAAACAAGAGACGTCCTGATAAAGAGTGTAGAAAGGCTGATGAGGGAGGCGAAGAAATTTGCTCTGAGCATAAATGAAACAAAAACAAAATACATGATGATAGGAAAGGAAGAAGCAGACGCCCCAGATTACCTAAAGACACAAGAACATCAATTCAAACCAGTCTCATTATTCACATATCTAGGGGTGAGAATAAGAAAGACAGGAAAAGAGAGAGTAAAATAATGGATACTGAAGGGAAATCGAGCTTTTGGAAGGAATATATCCTTATTAAAAAGTAATTAGCTACGTGTAAGAAAACGAAAATTAAAATTTATAAGATACTAATAAGACCAATCATTACTTATGTTACGGAAACCATAAGCAAGAAAGAACAATAGGATCTAAAGATACTGGAGAGGAAAGTCATAAGGACAATCCTGGGACCAGCTATGACAAGAGAGGGCGAAATAAGAAGAACGAATAAAGAAATGGAAGAGGAGCTTCAAGGAGAAACTATCACAAAAACAATCAAATCATAAAGACTACAATGGGCACGAGACATAATGCGAAGAATCCGAAACATAATCCGAAAGAGATATTTAACAAGATAACCCAGTGGATCCCTATATGGCCCAATATCCCAATATGGCAGAACGAGGGGAAGACCAAGGAAAATTTGGAACGACGCCATAGAAAAAGACGCAAAAGCCATGGGAGTGAGAGACTGGAAAACAACATGCAGGGACAGGAAAAAGTAGAAGAAATTAACAGCATCAGCAAAGACTCACAACCGATTATAAACTAAATAGGAAGAGGAGTTATCCACTTAAAAAAATGGATAGTAAACGCAACAGCGTAAGCCATAATCCGTCAGGATTGGAAGGCTCTATGAATGAACGAGTAGTCACAATCATTATTTTATTGAGTGTAACAAAATACTTTTTTCCAATTCGCATTATTAAAATGTTCATCATGTATATTGAATCTCATCGTTAAAACTACACTTTAGTCGAATGGGTAAATAAAATGTTTACATTTTCACTTTATTCTCTATAACCATTGACAATGTGAATAAAGTAAAAAAAAAAATTAAATTCGCATTATCCTTGAAATTTTCGTTGTGACACTTCACGTAAATTCATCAATTCTGATAACGAATTGAAAAAAATCTTGTGTGATACACGTGAATAACGCAATTTTATCCACCCGAAAACATTATCGCACTCGCTTCGCCTCTTGCGCTAAACTCTGTTTTCGTGGATAAAATTCGACTTTATTCACTTATCCCATAAATAGCTAATTTCCGACTACAGTGATAGTAAAACAACATAAAATACGACGATGAAATACCTATGAAATAAAACCCAATAAATACCCACGATGAAATTTTGCACAAACGCTACTGACATATATGTAAGTTTATGTGATTTTTGAGAAATTCATTTTTTTTTTTTAATTTTGCGGCATCACCTTGAAGGTGTTACCCTCCCAAACTAGTCGTATAATATGTGGTATGAAAGCTTAAAAACTAAGCTACAAAATGTTTTTAGTCCCATCCATCTGACCTATTTCCAGCTTGAGTAATATTTTTTTATGTAATTGCGTGTTAGCGAAAAAATACGCTTTTTCAGCGTACAGGCGAATTATTATTTAAGTATTAAGTACTAAGTACAGGTATTAAGTACAGCCTCCTGAAATCGCCGAAAAAGCGTTTTTTTTTTCGATATTTCAGGAGGCTGTACTTAAAAACTAGTAGAGATAAAAATCTAAAAAAAAAAAATGACTACGTCTGATGATACATTAAATCAGCCAAATTTAAACAAATCCTAAGAGGGTAATGATTTTTCGATGGATCACTTGGTATGGAGTGACCCATACCTTACAAAAAGTCTGTTTTTAATCTGAAAATTAAATTAAATATTCTCCGAGAATTGTATGTTTGTCAGGTCACTAAAACTTTTCATCCAGTTTTTAAGTTTCTTCAACTTTTGGTCGATTGACTTGATTTTTTAATAATATTTTGGGGAAATGTTTAATAACAAGAATAAGGTAAAGAGATGTAGCAACATCTTTGTATGTTTCTATAAAAGTAATAAAACTAATAAAGTTGAATGAACATTTTATAGAATATAAGAATGAGATTTGATCCATCGTGATTCTTTGTAAAACCTAAACCCAATTTTATAGAATGATTGTTAAATGCATATTTATTGTTTTTATAATAAATTACTCATTTCCTGTATACCTAAGAGATGCTTTGGCTTAACAATAAGAGTACACTTTTTACACAATACGAATCTGTATCATGTATTATATGTATAATGTGGTGTATTATATATTATACATTTACGACCTTTTTTGCAACAGAGTTGGCTGGGTTTTCGTTTTGTCATGTTGGACAAACTAATTCAGTGATGCAACGGAAGTTAATTATGTTTTTGTGTCGATGTCTATTAGACATTTGTTTCTTACCACATTGTCACATTTATAATTTTTTTCACTACTAGCTTTCATTTGTAATAATTTAAAGTTTAAATCTGGCAACAATGTTACATACAAAATATAATCCCAAATTGAAAACCACTTCACTAAAAAAAATCTATTGGGGAATACAGTTATTTCTGAAACACAACCAACAAAATGACTAGATATTCATAGACTCCCCTGACGCAAAAACATCGTGAATGGAGAGTATGTGTGTTGTTGACAAAACAAATAACATGTAAATGATCAAATGTTAAATAAACTATCTATCAATCTATCAAGTTTTTTGCTCTTTAACTGCGTTATCAAGCTCCTGATAACGATAATCAGGAAGCTATTCTGCACACCAGAAAATGTTCGTTGGTTTTTAAAATATATCAGAATTATTGCCCAAAAGATGGAACATGCATAGTACCACCCATGAAAATTATGGCAAAGTTAAAGTGCAGGAAAAACAATGCCAAAGACGAATATTGATGAGTTTTTGTAGTTATGCCCTAAGCTAAACTACTTAAAGAGCTTAACATCATACTTCTCATTGATGTGAAAATATTTTTTTTGTTCAATCAGTAGTAAATGTATTAAGAAAAGTAACATGCAGATGAGTGACTGATAAAATAATATTATAGTCACTTATGAAGGGTCTTCGGTACGGAAATTAACAAAACTCTAACGATGATTATGATGATATTTAGGAATTTTATTTTGGACAATTTGTGCACAGCAATTTATGAAAACTACATAGCGTTCAAGAATGTGGTGTCAACTTTTATGCTGGATAGTAATATGTAACACTGTTCAAGATGCAAATCAAATATCTTTTGAAAAGTTGTTTAAATGTTATCTAGGATACAAGCAAATAATTGTACTAGAGTTTTTCAAATGTCATTATGTATCATTATTTCGTTGGAAGTAGCTGAAAAAGTCGACACCACTTGTTAAGCATTCAAACAAAATTTTACAAATTGTACAAATTTTTGGGACACAGCAATTTGTGAGAACTACAAAATTGTTTCTAGTTAACTAGATTGTTTCAAGTATCGTTATTTGTAATTATTTCGTTCGATCTAATTGAAAAAGTTGACACCACTTTTTTTGGACGCTGTGTGGTACCTACACATTTTGTGACATGGCAATTTGTGAAAACAATAAAAAAATTAAAACACTAATTTGCACATCAGTGACTAGTCTGATTGCAATCAGTGCTACTCTTTAGGTATTTACTTTCGGACACAGTTGAACACGCTTATACATTTACTCAAGCACAGTAATACACCTTTCTACATTCTAATGGACGTTTAACGCATACTTCAAATGGTAATTGCCCGAACGCTACATGGTGTGAGTACAAGTTCGTGTTAACAATCTCAATATTTTCGTGGTTGTTTACAGAAATTGAAATATTCCGTGCGGTACTCGTATATAATTATTTGACCGGTACTCGTATATAATTATTTGACCAATGAAGACATGAATTGCGCAGATGTGAACGGATAGTTTTGTATGTATCGATAAGGAGGGGTGGCAGCTGCATGCGTTCGCTGTTAACCGGATGTAGGTATTTGCTTTTCACCCTTAGTACGGTATGTAGAAATTGGGCCTATTGTTTCATTTTCTGTTGCACAATACATAATACGATTGAATATGTTTCATTTGAGCAGTAAAATTCTTCTTTAGTCGGGACGAGATTAACTTGGGTGTGACCAATGGTAGTTATTTATTTAGTATCGACAAAATATGGTACGCTCCCAATTGCGTGTACACAAAGAAAATAAAACATAAGTCGTGTGTCTTCAATACAAAGTGAAATAAATATATTTTGTATAATGCACGTTAATTCTAATAAATTATTTTTTACCATACCGTAAAACGAGATTAGTTTGGTCCATTTTTAACTGAAATTTTAAATAGTACTTATAAAACTTACCGTTTCATTTCCATAAAATGTTGATAATATAGAAACTGCTAGAACAATGTATGATAAGACCACACTAGAGATTCACTTTGAAAAAAAAATGAAATATTTAAATTATTATTTAGTTTGGGGCAAAGTTCCCTCATAGGGGGAGGATACTTTCCACCAACGGAGATATTGTAAGTTATTCAGCTTTACAACATGTATTGGAGCATAGTAAGACCATATTATGGGTTGTAAATGTACCACACACAAAATAGTATGTAGGTTATCTAGGTATGGAATATGTGTCGGAAAAATATATTGCCATACTATTAATACAAACTTATTAATGAAAACCTTTACAATAGGTACTAAAATAACTCAAAGTAAGTTTGAAACATTTATCTGATGCACATATTATCCTTTATCTACCCCACAGTCTGTCTAAGACTGGAACAGAAAAGAATCCCCGATTCGAGACCTTATTTGGCTCTTGAATTCTGCCCATAAAATCATTCCAATCAGAGTAAAGAGTGTGTGACTTATTAGGCCTTTTCCAGTTTTTTAAGGATTTCACCATTGCATTTAGTGTAGCTCCATTGTTATCAAATGATATTATTTTACCAGGAAAAATTTAACCTTCATATTGGAAGAGAACATATTCCCCTATTTCTTTTGCAACATCCGGCAATGAAAAAAAGTCTTTAATGCTCTTTCGTCCACAACCGACCATTTCAGTTACATCATCCTCCGCGGTTTCTCCTAATATACTTCCCACAAAATCCTCGTCTTCGGAAGAATCCCGCAAAGATATTTTATCATTTGACAAGTCACTATCCACATTTATCGATTTGCGACATTTCTTCACTGATGTCTGTGGTTCTTCGCCAGCTTGATCATCATCAAGGACTTCAAGCCCGATACTCTTACCAGCAGCAACAGTAATTTTCTTTCTACTCCTGGTTTTTGTTTCAGTTAATTCTAATCTTTTTAATTCTAAAGATTGTAGAACTGAATGTTCTACAGCATTATTGTCACCTGGAGGTCGTGGAATCATTGCCAAAAGCTGTTGAACATCAACTGGATGAATGCCACATTTTCTGAAACCCGAAATTAAATTTGCAGCAGCATTGGGTTATAAGGCAGCCATAAGTGGTTTTAGGAGAAATGGAAAATGTTGTTTTTGCAGAACTGTGTTTTTGGCACCATTTGCAGTCTCTTTCCAGTTTGCTAATATTTTCCGCCACGCAATTTTCATTGGCCGAAAAAAAGCCACATTCAGCGGTTGTATTAAATGAGTGCTGTTTGGTGGCAAGCATACAAAAGATATATCATTATCTCTGCATAGGCTTAGAACATGTACTGATATATGGGAGGATAAGTTGTAGCAAATTAAAACTTTGTTCCCTTGAAGCTTTTTTTTAACTTAGGTGACATTAGGTTTTCAAACAAGTCTGAAAAGCTATTGGCATCGAACCAGCCACCAGCACTATTGCTATAACGGCAGCCTTTGGGCCCATTCTCGGTCCAGGTTGTCCACATGCAAGAAGATTTGTAAACTACATATGGAGGCAAGAGTTCTCCTGCAGCACTACCAGCAGACATAATAGAAATGCTAGTTTTAGATGAATTACGAATCTTTTCAGGTTATTTACAACCACGTTTGGTTATCACCTTTTTTTTTGGCCAGGGTTATCTATCAGATTCGACTCATCACAGTTCCAAATGTTCTCTGGTGGCACGTCTTTCACAACTTCCCCCAAATTTGAGATGTAATCCGTTAATATTTCAGCATTTATAGATGCTCTACTGCGTTTTATATTACTAGCCAATCGTACAGTGAGCACTGGATGGCGTTTTAGAAAATTCAAGACCCAATCATGACCAGGTATATTGTTTTAAAATGTTCTCACAATTCTACCAACTCGGCTCAAGAATGATTTCACGATCAGGCGCAAATCAAAAGAGTCTAGTGGGAAACCAAATGTGCTGAAGACTAATATACAGTTTACAAATCCAGTTTCTTCTTCCTCGGAAAATATCGTGGGTCTTCCAGGATTTTCAAGTAGATTGCCTTTAAGTTTATTAATGATAGTTCGCCGCGGAATTTTAAACTCTTGTGCGGTTTTTCTCTGCGTCATTCGTTAACTTCTAACTGCTTCTAAACATTATTGCAAAGTTTCTTGGGTATAATTTTGATAAGCCCGAGAGCCTAGTTTTCTTTTATACACTCTTGGCATATCTGCAACCAAATATATAACTAAATAAAATAAACAAGTATCGTTTGGGGTCTTTTCTCCAAAAAAATAGTGGGGCAAAGTATCCCCATATTCGGCGCAATATAACCTCAAAACGGTAAACATTACGAAAAAATCGAAATACGTTTTAAGATTGTGCAACTCACACGACTTTCTAGAGCTAACATGATAATACATTAAATCAAAATACTACTTACCTTATTATTGATATAGTGATTCTTATATACAATCATTTTTACCGGCCAAAATTGTTGTCTAAATGGGTGGTTTAAAACAAGCAAGTGTTTGAAGGTGTCCAAGAAGTGGGGAGAAGTATAACTGCATTATTTTAGATGCATATCGGAGTGCCCTCTACTGGAAAACAGACTTTACCATTTCTTATTCTGTTCAAGTACCACAATGTAGCAAAAATTCAAAAATCAAGTCAGAAATTGGAGCAATGTCCCACAGGAGCAAAGTAACCTCGTTTTACGGTACCTGCATCATAATCTTTGTTTATCGAATTAATCAGCGAAAATCCGCCTTTCTAGTACGGCGTGCTTTAAACTTGCCCAGTAACAACACATTTAGCCATTCCGACACCAGCTCAGGCAGTAGTGCCATCAGATGCAGTAGATCTGTACGGAGATTTGTCACTTTCGGATTTCTGTATTCTAAAATTACATATTCCAAATCGAAGCAGATTTGTGGATGTTAATATTTCGTTGTTTCTTAGCCCCGTACCCACACTAATAATGAAATACTAATGACACCTCCTACACTGTAATAATGAAGTACTAATGACAAATTAAATGCTCCTATCTAGGCAATTGGCGATTGTTTTAAATGTATTTCACAATAATAATAAATAAGTACGTAATAATAAATACGGGTTATGTAACTCAATTTGGCAATTCCGTACAGCTGGAGCATTGTATGTAAAGCGAAGTAGTATTGCAATTTTGGCGAAACTTGAAAACCTGAACGTGCCAGCTGCATTCGCATGCTATTGAGGAACACAATAAGCACACATCGAATGTATAATTTCGGAAAACACAATAACCATTGCAGACACACGTATCGCTCGAAAGCGGGATCGTCCGTAAATTGCGCGGAATCCCATCCACAGTTTATATCCATGAATAATGAAACCGCATCGCCCATTGTCTCCCATTTCTCCAATTGCATCACGTGTACGAGTGTGAGCTGCGAGCGTTACCGTTTTGGCACGTCGAAAAGTTCCATTGATGCCGTGAAATTCTGCCCGAACAATCAAACCGTTCTCCCGGCTTTGAAATAGTCATGGTTGAATAACCTATTCAATGATGACAAGCCTCTGCACCTGTATTATCCGTGTTTACTGGCACGTGATTTGTGTGCGATCCAGAGTAACTCGACGGTCATCGTTTAAATGGCAGCGCCAACTAATTTTAGTGCATTAGAATGGTCAGTTAGCTTAGTAATGTGCTTTGAAATAGATTTACACTAAGCTGAAATTTTACGGCCACTGTTTCTAAAACTGTGGTAACTTGAGGACCATTGTTTTTGGAATTGCTGGTATCAGAAATACGAGAATACAAACAGTGACGAGACTTCTCCTCATGACACAAAACCAGTTTCGCCTTAATGGGCTCGTTAGTCCGGTGGTGTTTGGAGATTCCCAAAGCGTAACAGGTCTTAATTAGTCCTACGGAGAAGGTGTCTAAAAACCATTATTAGCATTGTAACGGAGTTTTCGTTCGTCTCGAGATCATCCACGTGTACGTGGTTATGAGAAGGACCATCCTCGCAGTGGTTTTGCTGAGCCACTCAAGCATGCTCTGATCCACCTTAACAATAGATGCGCTCCGTGCATTCAGCCTGAGCATTGTTATATAATATTTATAAAATTTCCGACGAGAGCTGACTATGACTCGTGCTTTTTCGACAAAGAATCGCGATTTCTATGCTCCTTCGAATGCTTAAAGTAAATGCAATAGAGTGAAATGAAATATGAAACGTATGTCGAATTTTGGCAATATGGAGAGATGAGCCATAGTCAGTTCTCAACAGGTG
The DNA here is from genome assembly GCA_951805005.1 of Othius punctulatus. Lineage (NCBI taxonomy): Eukaryota > Metazoa > Arthropoda > Insecta > Coleoptera > Staphylinidae > Othius > Othius punctulatus. The sequence goes on along the minus strand of OX638141.1, from coordinate 44,673,036 downwards.
ACTACTTCATCAGCTTTTTCTTTGCCAAACATTTGTTGTTTAAGATTATGTGCATATTCACATATACAATAAAAAAATGCGGATGATGGTCTGAAACTATCAAAGAGCCTTTTTAAAAATAAAGTAAAGTATTTAACCTATTTAATAAATCTATCGCTTTATTCGGGGGTCTTTCCGGTCTTTCTTTTTTTTTAAATAGCCATTGTTATACCAATACACAAACGCGGCGATACAGGCGATTTTAACAACTTTAGACCAATAAGTCTCTTATGTACAGTCTCAAAGGTATTTGAAAAAGTATTATATAATCGTATTGTAAACTTTTTCAATCACTGCAAGCTGTTTGGCACTAATCGATATGGCTTTACGAGGGGCAAAGGGATAAATACTGCAATTTTTTATTTCATTCATGACGTTGTGGATTGTCGAGAGGATAACAAGTTACCTCTAGCACTATTAATTGACTTAACCAAGGCATTTGACATCATTGATCATAATATTTTGTGTTGTAAACTAAACAGATACGGTAGTTTTCCCATTTCCTTGCAATAAATGTTGGAGATGTGCCTCTACCATCTATAAGTCACATGCAGGCGCAGATGGGTAATAATAATAACGCCCCTCTCCTCTTAACGCCCGCATAACTAGTAATAGTTCAGGGGCCTATGGTAAAATAAAATGTAATTGGGTCAGAGTTGTCTGTCAAATAATGACAGTAACCAATTACGCCATAGGTGGAGGAATAGTAGGAATTATTATTATTATTATTACTATTATTAGGGGCGTCAACTAGGACCTCATACGATCCTACTTAAGTGCACGAAGACAAACTGTTAAAATCAACCAACATCAATCTGATGCTCTTGAAGTGGAAACTGGGATCCCTCAAGGAAGTATCCTGGAACCGCTACTTTTCATCATCTATGTAAATGACCTATTTGAACTTAGCTTCGGAGCAGACTGCCTTATGCAGGGTTATGCAGATGATACATCTAGCATAATTTGTGGACAAAACATAGCGGATGAGGTATAATATTTCCCGAACTAAACAATTGGTTTGTAGAAAATAGGCTTATTCTCAATATCACAAAAACCAATGCAATGTACTTCAGTTGGTCTAGATCTAGTATTGTAACGCCAACTTTTATTCAGTTAACCACCGATCAAATATCTGTGAAAAATAATGTTAAATTATTAGGAATCACAATAGATAGTGAACTAAATTGGAAAGCCCATGTTATAACATTGAAAAGCAAACTTCATAGCGTCTGCTACCTACTCCGTTCAATGAGAGACTTCATAGACAATGATGTTTTATAACATGTTTATCACAATGTTTGGTTCGTTTTGGCGTGATGTTCCATGGAACTTGTCAATACAGTAGACACATTTTTAAATGCCAGAAACAAGCCGTTCGAATTTTATTTAGACTAAAATACAGAGAGTCCTGCAGAAATATTTTTCGGGGTAACAACTTATTGACTCTAACAGGTATCTATCTGTATGAAACATTACTTTATAATGTTAACAATCAACATTATTTCTGCAGATATAACCACCTACACGACAATAACACTAGAGACCACATAAATTATGCGATACCAACTTGTAGGTTAAGTCTGACTAGCAAAAGTCATCAGTGTAATTGCGAATGTTTGGTTCGTTTTGACGTGATGTTCTATGGAACTTGTCAATACAGTAGACAAATTTTTAAATGCCAGAAACAGAAACATTTAATTTAGACTAAAATACAGAGAGTCCTTCAGAAATATTTTTCGGGGTAACAACTTATTGACTCTAACAGGTATCTATCTGTATGAAACATGACTTTATAATGTTAACAACAAAGATTATTTCTGCAATATAACCACCTACACAATAAGACCCTAGACACCACGTAAATTATGCGATACCAAGCTGTAGGTTAAGTCTGACTAGCAAAAGTCCCTGTGTTCAGGCACTTAGAATATTCAGCAAACTACCTCATCATAGAAAAATAATTAAAAACAGCCTAGAATTCAAGAAACAGCTATGTGTATTTATGTCGAATTGAACCTTCATTCTCTAAATGACTTTTTTAGATATTGATTAGCTTATGTACTTTTAGTTTGTATTTGCGACTTTTATCTTATTTAGAGATATATTCACATGCGTTATTTATATATTCATTATGTATTTAATTTTGTGTATGTGTATTCAATTTAAGAAATTAATTTAAAAAAAAACCTTTTGAATTTACTACAAGCTACAAATAAAATTCTAGACAAACAACAGTTCAATTCCAACACTATATTTATTAAATTTCTTAATAAATGAAATTACGTATAATTGGCAATATGATGACTGGAATTATAAGTAATTTATGTCACTCAAGAAACTCACTTTGACAAATTTACAACCTACACTAATTCAATTATGTTATAATTGTATAAAAGATTAAAGTCAATAACATTATATTATTTAAAAATATAGTAGCTGCCGTGAAGTGATGGGACACAATTGATTTAATTAATTAACGTAAATTATGCGATACCAACCTGTAGCTTAAGTCTGACTAGCAAATGTCCCTGTGTTCAGGCACTTAGAATATTCAGCAAACTACCTCATCATATAAAAATAATTAAACACAGCCTAGAATTCAAGAAACAGCTTTATGTGTATTTATGTCGAATTGAACCTTATTCTCTAGATGACTTTTTAGATATTGATTAGTTTATGTACTTTTAGTTTGTGTTTGTGACTTTTTTCATATTTAGAAATATATATACATACGTTATTTATATATTCATTATGTATTTAATTGTGTGTGTGTATTCAATTTAAGAAATTAATAAAAAATAAAAATACAATAAATTGCGTTTGAATTTACTTCAGCTACAAATAAAATACTGGAGAAACAACAGTTCAATTCCAACACTATATTTATTAAATTTCTTAATAAATGAGATTACGTATAATTGGCAATATGATGACTGGAATTATAAGTAATTTATGTCACTCAAGAAACTAACTTTGACAAATTTACAACCTACACTAATTCAATTATGTTATATATATATATATATATATATATATATATATATATATATATATATATATATATATATATATATATATATATAAACAATCTTTATTAGGCTATCGACCCCCTAGGGTCTTTCCGCCTTATGTTATAATTGTACGGAAGATTAAAGTCAATAATATTATATGATTTAAAAATGTAGCAGCCGCCGTGAAGTGATGGGACACAATTGTTTAAATTAATTAACGTAAGTTATGCGATACCAACCTGTAGGTTAAGTCTGACTAGCAAAAGTCCCTGTGTTTAGGCACTTAGAATATTCAACAAACTACCTCATCATATAAAAATAATTAAAAACAGCCTAGAATTCAACAAACAGCTATATGTGTATTTATGTTGAATTGAACCTTATTCTCTAGATGACTTTTTTTATATATTGATTAGGTTATGTACTTTTAGTTTGTGTTTGTGACTTTTTTCATATTTAGAGATATATTCACATGCGTTATTTATATATCCATTATGTATTTAATTTTGTGTGTGTACATTCATTTTCAGAAATTAATTTAAAAAAATATTAAAAAATAAAATAAATAAATTGCGTTTGAATTTACTTCAGCTACAAATAAAATACTGGACAAGCAACAGTTCAATTCCAACATTATATTTATTAAATTTCTTAATAAATGAAATTACGTATAATTGGCAATATGATGACTGGAATTATAAGTAATTTATGTCACTCAAGAAACTCACTTTGATAAATTTACAACATACACTAATTCAATTATGTTATAATTATATAGAAGATCAAACCCAATAACATTATATTATTTAAAAATATAGTAGCTGCCGTGAAGTGATGGGACACAATTGATTAAATTAATTAATCAATTATAGCTATTAGAATGCATTGAATAATCGTTAACCATTACAAATTCAAATTTAATTAATCACTCTCGTTTTTTATACGATTAAAATAATCGATGACAATTAATTATTTTATAATCGTATAAAAATGTAATAACGCAAAATAATAATCGGGGAGAAATTTAACAATTATATTATATCTTACACTTCAATAAGTCGTGCAAAATGTATACTCTGCTCCATTTTTATTTTTATCTAAGAAGTCTGTGATTTCATTTGATAAAGTTTTACACCTGAACACCAAGAAACATCATCTGACAGTGAAAAAAAAAGTCAGATTTAACCACGTTGCCTAATTCATATATTAAAATAATTCAATTATTGCTTCAATCATTCGAATGTGCTGGTTTAAATCAAGTATCATCATCAACTATATTTTATATTATAATTTGACTGATTTGCTTTTGTAAAATAAAAATAGCAAATAAATTCTGTACTCAATAGATACTCGATTTGAGGCAACATTGCCCACTGTCATAAAATGAAACGTCTTTTTTCTTAAACATAACCTATTTTTTTAAGTCTATACTCTATTTAATAATCAGGAGGAGTAAGTCAGAAAATCCAATTTACACTGTAAAAAGTTACTCACCAGATACTTCTGGCGGCAATTTTAAATTATTTTGTCTGTATAATCAGTCTGTATAATCACTAGTTTAATTTTAAACAAATCGTTTTATAAACGATTCGCAAAGGTTGTACTGTGGGCAGCTAAAGATATAAGATATTATTATGTTAGTCAAATATAGTGGATTTATAGGTTACCTTAGTATTCAAAGTACTGAGTTTGAGCATGATGTAGCTTTTATTGCTTTATTGTTTAAGTATTGAAACGATCAAGAATGGAACCTAGCAGAGCTTGTACTGGGTTCAGAATGCATCACAATAATAAATGCAAAACTAACTATTAACACTGCGAACATAACTTCTGAAAAGAGCTGATTTTGTTTACTTGCAAAATTTCGTGGAATAGAACAAAAATAAGATTGACAGTTACAAATCGCTGAAGCTTCGAATTGAGGTTATATCTGTTAAAAACGGCGATTTGGTGCTTGTGGAATGACCGTGCTTTCAGCCAAACACAGGTGTAGGCATTCGCGCGCCAAATTTGAATCACTCCTCCTAGTTTTTAAATAGAGTATAGTAACTTTTTACATTGGCCAACAATACTGACACCGTAACAGAGCCAACTTAGTTAAAAATAAAAATGGAACAGAGTTTACAATTGGGAATTCAATTCGTAGGCAATGGACTGATGAGGCCCACTAGGTGGAAAGTGGTCTCCACCTGTCCACGGATATAATATCCAAATGTACAAATATCTAAAATTATAGCCTCCATTCTGCTCAGCAATGCCAATGAATCGACCAAGAAAAAACTGGATATTATCGAGAGAAGAGCACTCAGTAGTATAACCAAACTAAGACACCCCAGAAACCCCTTACACAACATCCCTAACCCTCAATTATACGACCGGACAAAAATCACACCCATCGCCCATCGCATCTCACACCTAGCCGAAAAATTTATGTCAAAATCCCCTTTCCAGAAAATAAATTCAATAATCCTCAATAAAATCCCTACAAGCCCCAAAAAGAAATTCCCTGCTCTCCCACTGTGCAATCACCTCTGCCCCCTTTAACATGGACACCCCAGCAAGAAGAACTACAGGCTGAAAGGCTCCGGCTGATGGCCAATTGAAGCACCCCCGAAGCCTTACCATCATACACTTGTAATAAAACAATATTTTTGTATAAAAATGATTCAATAAATTATATATACTACTACTCTAAAATTATAATTAAATTATATTATTGTCCAGAGCGTGAATCAAACCCATTGTTTAGTCGGAGCCTTAACTTTTTATTGCATTTTATTACTGCAGGAATCTAATTCTATTTTTATTTGATAAATAATAATACCGAATTTAATTTTTAATAGCAATGTCATTTGAGTGGCAGCATAATATAATTTAAACGGTAATTGAGTAAATGTAGCTTGTAATATGTTACCTACACAATTTACAGTGCAATTGATTACTTTCGTTGACAGCTTTGAAACGGCAATCCATAACATAGGATCGATGTAAAGAAGAGTTCAGAAATAACCCACACAATTCGAATGTAAGAAAACTTCGTCCTTCAATCTAATCGATCACAAATATAACAATTTGATGTATAGCCTCATCAGTCATCACATAACAAAAACATTTAATTGCACGAGACTTGGATATAAAATGTTGCCAATGGAGAGAACTTTCTGAAACGAGACGGAAGGCGAGTTAAAGAGTAAGAGTAAAGCCATTTTTATGCCGTACCCATGTGGCATATGGGTCTAATAACCAATAGACAATTTAGCATCCACTTTTGAAAAACAGGATTTAAAATATATTTAAAAAAATAACGTTACATTGCTTAGGATGTTAATGTCCATATTTGAAAGTATATTCTAATAAAATGGTCATGCTAGTAATAATCGTAGGTATTTATCGCGCTTGCAATGGTAAATTAAATAGTCATAGAACCGGCAGAAGTGAAACATATATAAACATATACACTAAGATGCAAAAAAAAAACTTAGTCATTGGGTTATTGTTTACAAAAGAAACATTTATTTTTTAAATTTTGATGTTGGTATAGTCCTTAGAATAAAAAATTTAGTGTTTTACAATCAAAGAGAAGTCAGGATGTAGAAAGAAGTAACATATGGTACTTATTATTTATTTAATGAACATTAATAAGCGAAAACGATAATGTACGTATACACGAAAGAAAAGGCATTTCTGCGAAATAAACTTAACAGAGATTAATAATGAAAATGACAGTTAATCGAAAACAAACAAGTCAAAACCCAGTAGCCACCTTGATCCTCTATGCATAATGCCGAATGAGCAATAGGTAGTGAAGAACGCATACCTTTAAATGTTATTTTCGCTTATTAAATAAACTGAAGTATCATATGTTGTTTTTTTCTACATCCTGATGGTCTCTTTGATTGTAAAACACTAAAACTTTCAATCTAAGGACTATACCAACATCAAAATTTAAAAAAAATGGGTTTTTTGCAAACAACGGCCCAATGACCCGTTTTTTTGCATCAGAGTGTAGATACTGCTACATTTATATAAGAAATCATAAAATCACCCCAAGGACAGGTCTTTCCAAAATTGAAGGTAAGATATTCGCTAGACAGACAATCTAACAAGAAGGTTATCTACTAACATCAATTACATAAGTTTTGGGATTTTTTTGAATGCTTTACGTGACATAGTAAAACTATTACCTTATTATCTGGTCAACTGTGGAGAAGCAAGTTGCTAGCGATCCCTGTGAATCGGACAATTCGGGAATGGCAAATTGTCCGATTCACAGGGTTTTTTTGAAATATTTTGATTACTAAAACTGTGTTCAGTATATCTCGTTTCGGCAGCTGTCCAACTAAGTTGTAGATGAACTTTGGAATATCTACTTTATACGCCATTTCGCAAAGGTCAGACGAAAATGTGAAATGTCATACAAGTTGACAAGACTCATAGCGACATGTTTCTCCATAGTTAACTAGATGTAATTGTTTTACAAAGTCACGAAAAGCATTTAAAAAAATCCCAAAACTTATGTAACAGGTGTTACTTGCTCCATTATTTGAAAAAATAAGCAATTGATGGTGCAATTCTGAACATATGTTAATAGTGATGTAATGTTAGCCAACATCGTTAAAATCACTTTTTATGGAATCAGCTAGGTAAGATTTGGAAACCTCGTGCCTGAAAAAGTGATTGAAGTTAGATAACATTACACATTACATAGCTGATAAAGAATTACAGTATTGGGACATAATTAAACCGATCCTATCTTTGGGGGTATGCTTATCTGGAAGATAACTTATGCTCAACTTTACAAATACCGCTTCTAAATCATATAAAAAACAAAGCTCGGTGTGATGTCAAATGGTCATGTTTGGGCCATGTATGATCAATGGGCAACATTCGTAGCATTTAGGCACGATGCTGGTAGTGATAATTAGCCATGGCAGCAGAAATACGACTTTTCTTTAAAGAAACGAAACTTAAAGTGTTTGTTAAATGTACTGGGGAAGGCACAATATAACTCTAGGGATCTGTTGAAAATAGTAAATTGAAGATTTCAGTTACAATCGGAAGTGAATATGGAATATAGAAACTACAACTAAAATTATCAAAAAATCAGATTCTTGGTGCTGTATGTACCACACTTTGAAATCTTTTGGATGTTCAACTATTTGTCCCATGTCGTTTTATGCGAGGGTCCAACTTATGTAATTTTGTTAAGCCCGTTAATTTTCAATTCTATACAGAGAGTTAAAAAAAGAATGTAAATTTTTAAGGGGGTAGTAGTATTAACCACAACAAAGAAAAAAATCTTAATAAACATGGGTCCTTAAAGTAACGGTTTCGGAGATGTGGAAGATTATTCTTTTTTAACGCCTTTTTTTATTTTGCTAAAACTTGCATTTTCTTATCATAGTTGGCTGATGTTTTGTGAAATAAATATTCAGTATTTGACAGTTGTTAGTCCACAAGTTTTCATTGCTATGGGTATTTACTCTAATGCAGAATTAGCCAACATGCATTTCATGTATGGTCGTGCTAATGGAATTGAAACCGAAGCACGACGTCTTTATGTAGAAGCTTATCCAAATCGGCAGATTCCATCACATCGTATGTTTGGAAGAATTCACCAGAGATTGTGCAATTAGTCTATTGTACTGCTGTAAATAACCAATAGCCAATGAGGGTGTTTTAGAAAGAGTTCGAGTATCCTTCAGACAAAGATGTCGTGCCTGCTTGGAAATGGAAGGAGGGCACTTCGAACATCTTCTGTAAGTCTGTTCTGTGCTTTTGTTAGAAGCTCCCTTTGTTTGTTTGCATATAATCAATAAGTAATAAATAATTGCAAATAGGCAAATAAACGATTCAAACAAGAATAATCTTCCATATCTCCAAAACCGTTACTTTGAGGACTTTGTGCACTAACAACAGCTGTAACAACAAATACTGGATTATTATTTCATAAAACATCAGTCAAGTGTGATAAGAAAATGCAAGTTTTAGGAAAATAAAAAAGAGGTAAAAAAGAATTATCTTCCATATTTCCGAAACCGTCACTTTAAGGATCCATGTTTATCAAGACTGTTTTCTTTGTTGTGGTTCATACTACTACTCCCTTAAATATTTTACATCCTTTTTTTAACACCCTGTATATTGTCTCGCCATCTCAATATTGACCTTCCTGGCAAAGTTGTCTTGGCTGTCTTTGTTTGAAGCTTACCTATCTAATTCATTAGGTTTTGATCTTTTGTATTGGATTTGGTTTCAGGCAAAGCTCGTTATTTTCTACATTAATCCGTTTTCTATGAAATTGTTAGATATGGCATTTTTATCTCCCCAACCAAACCATCAGAAAACAATTCGCAAATTTATCGGAGGATGCAAAGACGCACTTCTAATTAAACAAGACAATTCTACTCATGAGGTCCTCATTTCATTATGAAATTGTTTGCAAGTCTATTAGCAAGATTCCGCAAAATTGTGAAGATCTACACGCTGTAAGACTTGGGCAATAAAATCTAAGCAATTTACGTGCGTATCATTTTGCGAAATATGCCATGATGAGTAATATTCGGTGTTACAAATTACTCATTACCATTTTTTGCGGCATTAACCCACTTTCATCTTAGAGGGTCCGTGTTGCAAGTCCACGCGTTCGTCTGTAAATGGGGCTCTGGCGACCGGTGAGACTGTTCACCCGGAAAATTTGCATACCGGTCGAAAAAGCTCAAGGCAGAACGCTCCGAATGCATTAAACAGCGCAGAAATGGTGACAGAAAAGGCGGAAACAACATAATATACGTGATGAACGGCAAGGATATTCACATGGCTCCGTTTACCGCTCGGACATGACAGTAAACTCGAGTACAGTTGAAATGATATAAAAGATAAATGGGAGATAAAAGCTGTTCGGTATATTTATGGTCTATGGAGCATTAAGAGAATCAGTATAGAGAATAATAAATCGCCAAAGCATATACGGTGAAAATAAAAAAAGGATGATGATTTCGTATAAATATAAAGAATAAACTGCTCTAAAAACGAATTTAAGATAATATTATTATACAGGGTCGCTAAAAAGTATGGATATTGTTAAATATTTTGAAAATGGTTTGTCAAAAATTGATGAAATTTGGTACACGCTTAAAAGTTTTTAAATATTATCTACTATTAAAAAGTATGGATATTGTTAAATATTTTGAAAATGGTTTGTCAAAAATTGATGAAATTTGGTACACGCTTAAAAGTTTTTAAATATTATCCTCGGAGATGTTTTTAAAATGTTGCTGTTATTGGTAGATTCAAGGCCAACTTGTTTGTTTTTAAATGGCAAGAGGGGTCAAATTATCTTTAATAGTATTAATTATCTTTAACCTTATGTTATTTTATGTCTTAGGGGTAGTAGTAGATCGATCTTTATTCGGCTATCGACCTAACCGGTCTTTACACCGTTTTATATTTTATTTTAATTATAACCTCAAAACAAAATTATTGAACTAATACGATTTCAAATATATAAAATTTAGCAAAAGTTGTCTTTATGCATCGTTAGTTGTATTCCCTGCACAAATCTATTACATTTTTGTAATTTATTTGTAGAAAAAAAAAACAAGACTATTAAATTTCTAAGTTTTCGCCATAAATCAAGAGGCCTGTGATATTTCGATTCCCACAAAAAATATACAAATTTCTCACTATTACCAAAACAGTTTTCGAATTTCCTCGCTAAAATATCAAAAATACACAAATAAAATATTACGAGACTGCTAATTCGTATTTATTCCAAAATTCATCCGAATCTAGATTTTGTTAAAATAATTACAAAATAAGAGTAGATATATTATGTAACTTAAAAATTATGTAATTGATTTTTCGTGCCCACAAAAAAAAGTCACAGTAGAGAGCGAGAAGTATAGATCTGAGGTGAACATGACTATCACCATACTACCCCCGGTCCAGAAGGAACGTCGAAAAAAAGGCAAAGTAAAGAATTACGTTCATTAAACTTTGAAGGAGAAGAAAGAACGATGCAAGAATAATGGTTTTAATTGCTATAATTGAGCAAAATCGTTTACAGTACTTTGTTGATGATTGTCTATAAATGTTGACCATATATCACCACATATCGATAGTCCAGAATATTTAATCAAAACATCAAACGGGTTAAGAAATTGCGCACATCGCAGTATACTTGAAAAATTAAGGAAAGCGTTATGAAACCGAAAAATGTGAAAAACGAGAACATTTGGTAGAGTTTGCCTTAGAAGTTGCAGATTTTTTTTTTGGAGATTTCTCAAATTTTCATCAAATTCCACGAAACTTACATCAAATCTGCAAGAGTTAACAAAACGCAACCAATCTAAAAACTTATACTACAAACTCCAAAAAGTTATAGATATGGTAATTAATTTTAGAAAAATGTAATTATAATTGTATGTTGGAATGTGTGTGGATCCATCCTGAGTTTTTGGTTAATGGAGAAGTATTTATGCACTCTCAGGTGTAGGGTAAATAAAACCTATGTTTTTACTACTAGTACTAGTTTCGGCTTGGGAGCCGTCTTCAGCATTCAAATCTTTAATTAAAAATATATAGTTATAATAATAATAAAAATAATGTTTATTGTCATCTTAAAGTGACTCGTCATACATAATACATATAAATACAGTAATACAATATCAAAAGTAAAACATGAGATGAACACAACATACAAGCATAAAACTATCACATGTCCTCCGAATCTGTATATTCAAAAAGCTCCTTCAAGCTGTAGAAGCAACCCTCTAGTAGAAATTGTTTAAGATTTCTTTTAAAGGCAATTAGACTAGAGATCTTTTTTTATTCTTGATGGAATTCAGTTCAAGTTCCTAAAGCTACCAACATAAATCAACAAAATGTAACTACAGACCACATGAACCCCAAAGTACATTAACTTTCACATTACAAAATGGCGAACCACCATGAACATACACCGCTTTGAAAAATACAACTAAAACCACCCATAAGCAAACACATTTACATTGCACATAACACAATAGCAATAAACTTAATACTCTGGGCAGCATGTGGTATGTAGAAAAATTGATTACAAACACTAATTCACATTCTAAATTAAAAAAAAAATTCACACAGGTAGAGCAACGGCCATTTATTTTCATCATTCATCTTCATGATCACCTTTTCAAAATTCAAAAAAAAATTATCCCATAAGATTAAAAACGTAAAATTAGACAAATGTCGCCAAATGTCTGCAAACACTAAACAACAAAAACCATAATTTCATATCACACAATTCATCCTCACATGTGTTCAAACAAAAATGATGTACCACAATACCACCACCAGATTTGAAAAAATTATAATTGACTGTGAGTTTGAAAAACAAACAAATTTTCATGTAATTGAATTATAACTATATATTTTTAATTAAAGATTTGAATGCTGAGGACGGCTCCCAAGCCGAAACTAGTTCATAAAAACTTAGGTTTTATTTACCCAACACCTGAGAGTGCATAAAAACTTCTCCAATAAATGTATGTATTGTAAAAATAAATAACCCTGAAAATAAAATAATATATAAGGAAATTGCAAGATTTCCGTTTCAGTGTTGTTATAATTTAGTTCCTGTTTTATAGGTATACAATAATAGTATATTATTTAACGAGCATGAACGAGGATGAATGTCACATCATCCAAGGAATTATAGGCATAATGTGCATGTCAAATACGACGTTTTATCTAAGACTTTTTAAATAAAACAATTCTTATTAACAAATTAACACAACAACTAACAAACTAGCATTCGAAAGATTGTGTTACAGATGAGTTCTAAAGATATCGTGGATGGACCGAGTTATAAATATCGAGGTGCTATAAAGACTCGATAAAGAAGAGGAACTTTAAACACCATTAAAAAGCGTAAACTGCAATATCTCGGTCATATAATGAGGGAGAAACGCTACAGGTTGCTGCGACTGATTATGGAAGGAAAAATAAAGGGGAAAAGAACCATAGAAAGAAGAAGGATTTCCTGGCACCGAAATTTAAGAGAATGGTTCGTATCAACATCAAGGCAACTATTTATAACAGTTGTTAATAAAGTTAGGATTGCCATGATGATTTCCATCCTCCGATAGGAGATGGGACTTTAAGAAGAAGAATTAACAAATTTTTGTCAATGAGAAACCAATTGTAAACCAAATGTACACGTAAATGAGCTTGCATGGAATGAATGAAAGATAACAATGGCGAACATACGGAAGCGAAAAATAAAGAGGTGTGAATAGTGTTACACATAGCGAAGAGGCCGCACCATGTTGTATTATAAAGTCATAATACAACCCCTGTTGTAGAATAAGTCAAAATACAACCCCCTTTGTATAATGAAGTACATTATGTTACCAATAGTTACCTATATAATGAATGTATTATGTATAAGTCATAGTTAAAATTGATTTATATATAATATACAGGGTGTCTAAGATAAGTATGAACAGCATGGGGACCTCGGAAACCTTACAAGTTACAGGCGGTTAAATTACAAAAAAGTTGCGCAATTTAGTGGTCCATCATATTCTGTTGCAAAACCTGGGAAATTTCGCTTACTTCCGAAAATATTCGACAAAATCAAAAATATTGCGATTTCCTTTTTTTTTCCTGAAGTTATTTGAAAAGGTATAAAAAACAAAATGACCATGTTATATAAACAAAGTCAAGTGTTTGTTTTATTATAAATTTAAATTTAATTTAATGTTAGGGTTATATTTAACGCCATCTGTCAGAATTCTAGTGGTTTAAGACTTCTGGCTGAGTTCTAAATTCAATTAATGTCAGCACTGGTATGTTCTGCTGTATTTAAGCTAATGCTCATGTCTAACACAACGTTTAGCACACAAATAGAAAACGAATGCATGAAAATTAATTCAAACTACATACATTAAAATGTCGTGCGTTCGGCTGTGCACTTCATAACAATTAGCAGTTTTTGCCTCGCATTTATATGGAGATACAAGAAACCGTGTGTGCCGCGTGTACACGAGTGACTCACACGCAGAGCCTTAACTGCCCAGCGAAAACTGTGATAAACCTACTTTCAAAGCGCCGCGTTATGTAAGCCTTGCGCCCAAGTAAACGCTAGGCAGCGTTTTGGATCGGCTCTCTCAGGTTTATCCCCAATGCTCCTTAAAAGGTAAAACATCAACAGGTCATTAATTATTGCGTTATGTAATGTCAATGCCATATGTTCGAGCCGTGGAAAAAGTGGAGTTCGTGAGTCACCCGTGTGCATAAGTACGACGCATTTGGAAGTGCAGACAGATGAGGTGCATCCAGGCGAGATGAAATGGTGATACGAAACTGTACATGATTTTTTTTTTATGTCCATAGGTTCGATTCTCGTTCAAGGCATCTTGAAATTGTTAAATTTCGCAAACAAGAGCCTAATGGATAAAATCCTCATTAAAATGCTGTTTTGTTTTCTATATCCATCCATAGGCTCGATTCTCGTTAAAGAAATATTGAAATTGTTCAATTTCGCAAACAGAAGCCTCATGGATTATGGATCAACTCTACATTCAAATGCTATTGTGATTTGATAATATATATTTGGTTCAGGAATATTAAGCTCTTGCTTACTCACGCGGAGTTCCTGGATTCGAATCCCAGCGAAGAGCGCTGTTTATTTTCAATTAACAATGTAAGCCACGTCCTTAGCTGCCGTACAAAATTAAAAATAAATAATTGGAGATGATTAATTAATTATATGAATTTTGTACAATTGGCTATAATAGTGATGATAATAAATTAATGATGTCCCAAACAACAACAAATTTTCAAACAGTGCTTGAGCAATCTCATTTGAGTTACTTTTCATCTCTCCGCGGTGAAGGAATACCTATGCACACCAATGTCGAGATGCGCCTTCAGGCAATATGTCATGCCGACAGAGCGGACTGCCTTCAGAAGGTCGTCTGCAGGCACGTCCGCTGGAGACTATGATTACACGTTTAACGGTGTAAGGCTCGATTTAAAATCTCATTCGAAATCCATGCGCGGTCGCGGTGATTACAGACAGCCGAATCGAACGCATCCCATAGAAGCAATCATTGATTTTTTCGGCGTATTTCATTTATAATGCGCAGATGACGCAAGCCAGGAGGAGTTGTGCCGGACTGTTGTTGGTAAAAATAAAACCAAATTACGTAAGGAACTGGATGGATGATTGCGCGAAAGCCGTCTGTAGAGTTATGTTTGGGCGGGCGAACACGCAAGATGTTCGACGTTGATAGGGGCTTGATAAAGCTCGTGGAGCTCTTTTCATGACGTCTTTCTCCGGCACTCAGGCATTAATATATATTTTTTAACTTAGACGGAAATGATTAGATTACATTTATTTAGAACAGATTACATTCAGTTTGTTTGGTTTAGAGGTTCTTAAACTATTGGCAGACATTTTCTAGTAATCCAATATACGTGAACGGGGTTGGCAAATTTAGATGTTAGTTTGGAGGAACTAGGCAACTCAAACAGATGAAAACATGTATTTTTCATTGTATTTTCTAGAGAGAAACTCAATGTCGAAAGCCCAAATTAGCTATCGTCTTTAATTTTCGAGTTATGGCGAAAAGTTCAGTTTTTCAATCATTTTATGCACATCGATGTGTTGGTAAGTTGTTAAATTGAAGGAAAGTTATTTACACATTCTTGGGACATCTTTTAAGCAGTTTGGAAAGTAATTTACACATTCTTGAGACACTTTTTAAGTTGCATGGCCTTGTCACATTTTAGATTAATTTATTAGTTTTTCTACGACCCCTATGTAAAATAGTACTAGAGGTTTCTTAGTATCGAAAATTCTTCTTTGCATTGATATTTCGAAACACGAAGGAAATAGTTATATACGAACCAACGCGGGAACTCAATTTTCCCGCATGATCGCTAGTTTGATCCAAGGTTGTGAAGTATACTATTATAGCCGAGGGCTGTTGTTGATGCATGGTCCGAGGCTATAATAGTATATACAACCGTGGTGTATATCATATACTATTTTTTGCTCTTCTAGAACAATTGTAATCATTTAAAAATAAATATTTAATTACAATTAAGGGGGCAATTGCCCCAAATTCGGGATTTTAACGGTGTTTAAACTATCTTAAAATAAAATCCAACTGCATTGCATGTATGGAGAGACATGCATGGAGCTTCGTCTCTGCCGTACTCGACGAGATAAGGATGGCGAACCGCCGGCTCTTAGCGACAGTGACATTCTTAGTCCATGACTGCACACTGAGTTTCGCACAGCTTTAATCTGGCTCTTTCCGATGCAAGTAACTAGCCTATCAGAAACTGCATGCGAGTTATACAAAATAAAAAACAAATTATATAAAACTTCTTAAATATGCCTAAACGGCAGAAAGTTTTAACAAACAAAGTTGAAGAATTGCCTGTGATATCAAAATCTAAACGTGATAGCTTAAAGCAATTGTGACCAACTAGATGAGTGAAAGATTAAATAATTGAGGCGTTTATTTTAAAAAGTGCACATGTCCAAAAAAGGTTTAAACTGAAAAATTACATTAAACTGAGTCCGAAATTGCACTTCTCTATAGAATTATTTTGTACCAAATCCAAATACTACACATTTAAAAAATGCTTAAGTACTATCACTAAACTATATTCAAAACAGGTATCACAATTCAGGAGTATTGCGTATCAAAAATTGTGGGCAATTTAAAAAAGTTATAGTGGAAGTTATACTCAAAGTACTGGGAAAATAAATCAGGCTATTCTGTTGTATTTATTTCAACTTATTTAAAAATAAAAATAATATTAACTAAGAACTGTGAATCAAGATAAAAAAACGGGGGAAAAGTTGGAATGTAACAGGCGTGTAACAGGCAAATGAAAAGAAATCATATGCCTGTTACACGCGACTTGTATTGTTTTTCGAGAAAATGGGTTTGTTAGTGCATAGACATTGGCCTTGAGAGCCGTTTACTGTTAATAACTCGATTTGTGCATTTTTGGACTGTTGGTCCAAAAGTTTTTGGAGTGTTGGTGTTATTTTTAACATAAACGCCTCAATTGGTATCGAAAATATTGATATATTGACATACTTCCTCAGTCTGCACGAGGTCCTCAAAGTTTTAACATAAAGTCGTTTAATAAGCGTTATTATTCGTTACTTATTTACAGAAAACCCTGCAATTTAGGTAGTAGGAATATGTTTGATGTTTGAATAAGATTGACATTTCTGTGTGTGCCGTCTTTTACTTCAAACATGCTTTTTTAAGCATTTTAAAACATTTTGGTATAAAGATTTTCCACTTTTTCGACTTCTCGGATTCTATGACCAAGATCGCCACGTGTAGTTCTTTCGCCAATTTATGGTATGAAAGTTTCTGAATGTAATTGTAATTCTGAATTATAATTTTCAATTATTTCAACTTGACAACTAACTTATTTGTCATTTTCGTAATCGATTTCGTTCTCTATAGGGACTAATAATGTAGCCTTATAAAGGATGGACATTATTTTTGAGACACCCTGTATATAGAAAATACTTTACCAATCAAATATTTCGAATTTGATAATTCGAAACATTATTAAAATTTGTCAATTTGTAGTTTGTAATCATCACAAAATGTTTTTCAATAAATTATGACAGGCTATAGGCAAGAACGATCAGAATCCATTTTTAATTGTAGCCAAGCTGTTATCGCCATCTTGGTGTACGCAAGAGGTAATTTCAACAAGTGAAGTTATACGGTGAAAAATGTCACCGGTCGCTAAAAAAACGAAGAAATAGTAGAATAGCGTTCTCTGCTAAAAACGATCAGAGATTAAGATCAAGAGGAAGAATTTATAGGCAACCCCCCAATGACCGTGAATAATAATCATAATGTTTTTCATTTAAATTTTGTTTTATGTAGAAAATCTAAAAAGAATCGAATACTAAAAACATGTTTTTTATTACTTTTACTTATCGTATGTGTATTTGGTGATTTGCTCAATATTTAAATAAACCTTATTATCACAGTAGCTATACAGGTGTGTATAAAACATGCGAAAGAATGAGAATGGTGATGTAGGTCCCAAAATTCTGAGTTGAAAATCTTAATACCAAAACAAGGACCTCGTGCAGACTCCGGAAGCATGGTGCAACATTTTGGTATCAAGATTTTCAACTCAGAATTTTATGGATCAACATGGCCACGTGAGGTTCTTTCGCCAATTTATACACACCCTGTATATACAGGGTGTAACAGAAATACATGTGTTAATTTTAAACATTGGTAGAACTCGTTATATAAAACATTTTTTCTATATGTTTTTTTTTCACAATTTGCAGGTTTTTTAAATATTTTTTTGCCCCCTAATTTTGACCGAACGAGCCGTTCTCAGGTACTGTCACTATAATTGTCAAGTGAAGTTTATTTCAAAATGCCAAATTTTTCTAATCAAGAATTAGCAGATATTACTATAGTATAGTATAGTATAGTATAGTATAGTATAGTATAGCATAGAATAGCATAGAATAGTATAGTATAGTATAGTATAGTATAGTATAGTACAGTAATAGTAGTATATTATTCAGTTAGTTCATTTTCTTACATGTAGGTATAATATTTATTAAGTTTTGTGTTTTATTTATAATCTTAAAATTTAGGCAATTGTTTTTTTGCCATTTATATTTATTACTGCAATGGTACTAGTGAATTTGTTTCAAAAATTGGAAAGCGGTTTGTTCACTTATAGGTATATTTTCTTACCCAATTAACTCGGGAAAATACTATTAATATTTATCGAAGTAATTTCTGTACAAGAAACAATATCCAAAAATATACATAGAAAAACATATATTCCGCTGAAAATTCTGAGAAAACTATGGATGGGATACATTGAATTATTGATAGTGTGCTATATTTTCTTAAAGATGACTTTCTTACAAAATATTGTGATATTATATTTTCAACATTACAGAACTATTTTTTTCTGTGGATTGAAGTGGATTTTCAAAAATTACGTGTAAACTACATTAGATTAGGAAAGTGTTCGCATTATTTTTTTTGTTTGAGGAGTAATATTCAATTTCAAATTCAGTAAAATGTGATTAAAATTTGTGATTTAGAGGGAAATCCACCAATTGGCAACAATGGTACAGTGATGCTCACATAAATCTAGTACAAGAAATTTGGATACAATAGCAATTTTATACATATAGGAATGTCAATTTGTTTGTACTAGATTTATGTGAGCATGACTGTACATTCTTGATGAGTAAGCAATCATGTAATGAAGGAAAATATATTTTTAGAATCTTCTTAATTTTTAAAAAATTGTCCATGTATAATAGTTTCAACATTAAATAAATTTACTATATTTCTGAATTTATAATTTAGCTAATTTTCGGCAATTTTCCTAATTTGATTAGTTTGATTGCAATTTTGAAGCTTCGAGGTATCGGATTTTTCAAGTGCTTTGGAATAGCGTTAAATTAATCAATTAGCAATGTTTACTTAAAATCTTCTGATCTCAATTACCCGCAAGTATTAAATAATCTGTTATTAAGATCAGAGTGTTAATTTTTTTGCACTCATTATAATCCACTTTGAATAACTATGCTAATTGCTACCAATGCATTTGAAAACCACAATCTGCGTAAGCGAGGGTCATTGCCATAGTAAATCGTATAAGCTACTTCGAAATATTATACATATTGTTAAAGAATTACATTTGATTGAAATAAAAATGATTACCTATTATCACTCAATATATTTTTTTTTGTGAGAACTGACGTGCTTTAAATTAGCCCGATAAGCTGAAATAAATACACATGCTACTAAAAGCAGCAAGTAATAAATAAGTAATAACTCCTTTACCTATATGAACTCCCTGTAAATTATTACAATATTAAATTAGTCCCCTACATTTAATTCCAATATATTTTGTGTTGCTAAACATTGGTACCATTTGCGAGTTTCCTAAGTGGGATCAATAATGAACTGTGGCTTAATTGGTCTCATCAAAATTTTGCAGATCTTTCGGGATTTCTGATATTACAAGATAAAACTATTAAATAGATAAATGAGCCGTTGAAATGTGGATGTATGTCAACAAAGTGGATAAGTTATTTTATCAAAACGTTAATATTTAATACATATAGAATATCATTTTCAATAGATATAACTTTTAATTTTCATATTTTGGTCATCAGGGCTTCAACTCGATTTTCCTAGAAATTTTTATAGTGTATATTACTGGACTTATCTGAATTAAAAAAAAATACATCACTCTGGTTTTAAACGGGTCATGTCATCATGTGATAATAACACTAATAATAATAATACTGCAGTAGATCGCTTCATGGCGACAGTTATTAGCTATAACAGCAAAAACAGGCGTTCGTTAATAATAAAAAATATATACAAAACGAATATTATAAATGCCACTGCTCATCGATTTGGGCCATTACAAAATAAATATGTGAGGGAAGAATCGCACACAATAACTCGCATCTTGAATTATCTGATGAAGCGAAAAAATGTTATGGAAATGAAATTCAGAGCGGTTTCATAAGAAAGTTACACAATGCATTCTGCCTCTTTATCAGTGCGTGTTCTGTCGGGCAACTTACGACCTGCAATTTAATTTCCGTCAGGCAATATCTTACGGCTGTAATATTAATATTGTTGAGCCGTGCCATTTTCTCAGTGAACACCCACGCGTAACGGACGTCTTATCGCACGAATTCCGATTGTGATCCCAGCATTAATAGCAATATTGTATCTTGTACTGTACACGGAGAGATCTTACCATGATTGTTTTCTATGGCTACGTAAATTACTTCCTGGAGGAGTAATGTTCGTATAGCTTGCAGATATTTCATTATGGACTTAATCAGATATCTTCGAGATTAACATTAGGAGTAGTTATTTGTTACCTTCGATTGTTTTAATTTTTTAGCAATGTTGATACATTTTTTGCTTGTGGTGCGAAATTTCAATGTTTTAAGGAACTTTGCTATTGTGTAATAAATTATTTCGGTTTGAAATAGTACGAAAAATAATTGTAGTGCAAATTTCGCAAATAGCAGCTCCGAAAACTGAAAAATTTCAGGAGACAAAAAACTGAATTTCTGTTGAACCGTTAGTCTTATTTGAGCAGTTTGTTCTCTCTAAAATTACTCTTTCATCAATATGAAAACCAAATATGAGTCTATCACGCTCATAAAAATCTATGTGTACATGAAGAAAGAGCGAAAGAGTAAATTTTGAATGATCCCATTGAGCCCGAAATTTGCAATTCAATTTGCAATCAACGCGTTGATCCACAATAAGTTATGTTAAGCGTCCAGAATAAGTTAGATTATATTCTGGAAATATTATTCTTATAGAAGTTTCAGAAGAGGCGATATCGCAATCAATTACGTCTTCATGAAAATTAACCGCCAGTTAATGTTAATTGGAAACTGGAGACCAGAGCGGTGGATATCAACGATATGATTATTGCCATTTAAAAATTATACACGAAAATAAAAATCAATACAAATAATAAGAAATAATAAGTAATATAAAATATATTGTACTTACCACGATAAGAATGAAGATACAACTTGACGAATATTGGAGAATGTTGTTCTTGCCCACCTGAAATAAAACACGCAATTAATTGATAATCTGGAAAATTTATAATATTATACCGTGTTAAATAAAAGTTCGAAATCTAGTCAAATAACAAATAACATTTCTAATGTCGAACCGTTACTATTAACGTAATGGATATAATGTAAATCTCTTGATTTATTACGGAAAGGATTTTCAACTTGAATATGCCACTAGTTCCTAAAATAGAACACATTTATCTTTAAATGGATGAACGGTGCATATTCACGTGGGAACATTTCACTATTAAATCCACAGAGATTAAGCAAAATTATTCAGTTTTGTGGGCGAAGCAGTTTGTTCAGCGTAGAGAGAATTTTCTTTTAACATCTCCCTCTTCCCACTCACCACTCTGATGCAGAGGTGTCTGCAATCTTGTAAGCTTTGAACAGCACATCTCCGCAGTTTTAATTATGAACACTCGCATAGTTACATTCGTATTACATGCAGAATCGTGAGAAATTATACATGCACAGACGTGAGATGTGATAACTTGAATGATGTACAATTTCCTTAATAGTGAAGGGTTCTTAGAAATAATTGTTGGAAAAAATCTGATGTACACATAAGATCACTTTCTCTTAGAATCCCTAGGAGAACCATGAGATTCGAGACGAATTCACATAATTTTGGTCATCATTTCCCGGTTGACAATCAATTGGATAGTACTTTTGAATAGTGCTCCTTACACGATCAGCATTACTATCATTACCAGGAACATTATTACCTTCATAATACATACAGTATTACTCTCTATTAATTTTCTGTCTTAGGTACATGATTAATAAAATGGATGATTGAATTATGCTTTAACCAGGAACATTATTACTTTCATAATACATACAGTATTACTCTCTATTAATTTTCTGTCTTAGGTACATGATTAATAAAATGGATGATTGAATTATGCTTTAACCAGGAACATTATTACTTTCATAATACATACAGTAATACTCTCTATTAATTTTCTGTCTTAGGTACATGATTAATAAAATGGATGATTGAATTATGCTTTAATGTGAAAAGTAATATGGACCAAAGCTGTACGTATTATGAAGGTAATGATGTTTCACACAATGGCAGTATTACTGATCGTGTAATGTCAGCTAATGATTTTTCACAATTTTTTGTATTGAAAATTATGTGTTAAAATCAACAATGTTGTGATTTATTCACTGTTGTGCATGTGATAAGATTAAATCCTATAGCATTATAATGAGCAGCCAACAAATGTCGAACCAATTACCCTCTGACGTGCCAACATAAAAACGAGCGATGCCCTAGTTCTAAAAGTTCGTCGTTAACACGTCCCAAAAGTTGAGCAAGCATTTTCAATATAATTGTAATAACAACAAGAAAGCTGCATCGACACCTGTGTTCATATAAATGTTTAATAAACATATCACTGACCGCTATGTGCTCATTTGTATGCCAGAAAAATATTTCCGGTAATAGAAAACGATTTAACGTTAAAGGCCGGCAATAAAATCATTCCACATCGGAATATATACATTACAGTGCATCGCTTCCGCATGCAAATCTGCATGAGCTCTGTTAATATCAGGCAAAAAATGATTTCTAACAAGTTTTTGGAAAACTCGTCTTGATGGGCTGTGCGTGGTTTACGTGCGGACTCGAAAGAAAAAGTTGCCGGTAATGGAATTTATGTATTCAAAAATTTCTTATTTTTACTTTCAAACCCATTACCGGCCCGACTTTCAACTGTTTTCACACGGCGCAATTAAAATAATGGCGGCTGATAAGAAGCTATTTGTTTGTAAATTGCTTCATTCAATTATGTTATTGAATTTACGTTTACTAGGCCAGCAGGATAATTCACGAACAATTACATTAGGATTATTATGGATCACTGCTGTTACCCTCAGAGTTATTTGCATATTGTGTAACAATAGGCAAATTATTGGTATACGTTGTATTCATTCAATAGAAGTGGGAAGATTTATCGGAAATTCTTTTTCGTATAGAAGATAATCTTTCTCAAATAATAAATTAGTATTGATTGTAATTATGGATTATTAACTTCATTTAGTAAGTATAATAACGTAATGATGGTAATGCAATAAATTACCTGATAACTAATAATAAAAATAATAATTTCGCAGATTGACTTTAGGGTAATAAATATATTAATCAATTTAAAAATAAGATTTAATAACGATATATCAAACTGTGTAATAATACATCATAACACTATAATTAAATAACACTTACAGGTATTGCAATATGATATTAATCATCATTTTTTAGTTCAGATGAAAGACATAAACACGAATAATGTTGCGTAGTTATTACCTCGATTAATGAATTGCAATTAATTTATTCATAAACGCATAAAGTAGGACAATGTAAGTACAGTCGAATGCAAAATAATAAACATACAGTTTCCTGTATTTTTTTTCCTCAAAATTTAATTGTCTAAATATGCCTAAAGTTCATCAAATATAAAAAATGTCATTACCAAATGACACAAATGACTCAAATGTCAAATGACATACAATTTTTAATAGTAATTAATGACACTGACACTTGACATTTCTAAATTTTCAAGCAGAAAAAAATGTCTTGTCTACTTTTTTTTGTATTCGACTGTATGTGAGTACAATGTTTACAGCAATAGAAACGTTTTGAAAACTAAATCTCGTTTTACCAGAGATTTTATTTTCATCTTGAATTATGTGTTGCTAACATTTGGTTGCATTAATGACACTTTATACATATTCTAATTTGGAAATAGATTTGGCGGATACTTGTCTAAACTCCATTATTATGACTGGGTAAAAAACAATTTTATTTTTTAAACTCAAAACGCGCGTTTTTTTATTATTTTTTTTTTCATATTATAATTTCTTTTGAAACAAAATAATTTCTAGATAATTGCGACGAGAATTTTGCAAGTCAATTTCTTGCGAATTATGCAAAACAAACTCCATGCCTGCAGAAAAAGAACTTAAATTTTTAGTCTTTGACATTTTTTTTCTGAAATCGTCAGTAATGTACAAGAAATCGGCACTAAGGTCCTAGATTTTGAGAAAATTGGGTTGCCTTCATACCATAATAAAATAACAAAGTCGTATCATATGTCGCAAATGTTAATATTTAATAAATTATTAATTTAAAAAGTAGATAATAACTCAATAAAAATATTTCGTTTTAATTTTTACTTTAGATTGTATGTTAAAAGTGTATAAATATTTACTTTAATAATATATTAATTGATAATGAGTATTTAGAAATAAAGTTTGGTTACTTGTTAATTATACAGGGTGTCCAAGATAAGTATCAACAGCATGGGGAACTCGGAAACCGTAAAAGTTACAAAGGCGGTTAAATACAAAAAAGTTGCGCAATTTAGTAGTCAGTAATATTCTGTTGAGAAAACAAAAAAAAAATCGTTTACATCCGAAGATATTCGACAAAATCGAAAAATTTTCGATATCGTTTATATGTTTTTCTGAAGTTATTTGAAATGGTATAAAAAACAATTTCTCATTGCCACTTTTTTAGCTCTACAAGACAGTGTTTATAAATTTTCAGTACAACGTTTCGTTTCGAAGAAACTATCATCAACTTTATATTTTTATATGGGCCGTAAATAAAGTACACCCTGTATTAAATAGCATTTAATATTAGGAATTCAACGATTTATATCACAAAATGGTTTCTCATGTTTTTATCCAGAAAAAACGCTTGTCAATACATTTCGAACATTTTTGGTAGTAGGCGTTGAAATGATGACGACGAAAAAAAAGTTATATAATTTTAACCCAAAATAAGTACCAAAATAGTAACTAAAAATAATTTACCTAGAATAGTTGTTAAACATTGAAACATTATAGCTATTCTAAAATTTCTGAAGTATTTCTAAAATTCACCAAGTTTGTACGATTTTTTTTGCTGTTCTTAAATTTGGAGCTTGTAATAGGATTTCGATGTACATTTCTAGAATTTTCATGTAATTTTCAGTGTCAATAAAAAAATAGTACAATATGACACTACAGCAATGCTTTCTTCACTTATTTATTTTTTATCAACTTACTAGCTGTACCTACATGTGGAATTTCTAAAATTCTCCAAGTTTGTACGATTTTTTTGTTGCGGCTATTTTTTTAACTTGTAATAGGATTTCGATGTACATTTCTAAAATTTTCATGTAATTTTCAGTGTCAATAAAAAAAATAGTACAAATGACAGTACAGCAATGTTTTCTCTACTTATTTATTTCTTATCAACTTACCAGCTGTAACAATAGCACTTTATTTTTACATCAACAAGACTTTGTCGATATTTTCTACACTTTTACACTTATTATTTGTTTACTGCGATATGAGAATTGATTTATATCACATTTTATATTCATTTATATCACGATTTATATCACAAAATGGTTTCTCATGTTTTTATTCATAAAAACAAGGCTTGTTAATACATTTCGAACATTTTCGTGTAGTAGGCGTTGAAATGTGCGACGAAGAGAAAATGTATCACCTAATTTTATGATTTTAAGATTATTAAATAAATAGAACAATTCTCATAATACCACAATAAAAAATAATAAGTGAGGTTCTGAATAACTATAATGCTTTTATGTTTAACGACTATTTGTGCTAAATTGTTTTTAGTCACTATTTTGGTACCTATTCTAGATTAAAATTAAGAAATAATTGTTGTCTCCGTCGTCATTAAATGAACAGAACAATTCTCATATCACAGCAAAAACATAATAAGTGTAGTTCTAAATAACTATAATATTTCAATGTTTAACAACTATTCTTGTTAAATTATTTTTTGTTACTATTTCGGTACATATTCTGGGTTAAAATTATGTAATATGTTTTGTCTTCGTCGCCATTAAATGAACAGAACAATTCTCATATTACAGTAAACAAATAATAAGTGTGGTCCTAAATAGCTAAAATGTTTATTTTGGTACCTATTTTGGGTTAATTTTTTTTTTGTTCGTCGTCATTATTTCAACGCCTACTGCAAGAAAATGTTCGAAATGTATTACACCATACTGTGACGTAAATAGTTGAATTCGTAATATGAAATGCAATCAAATTCAGGATGTATACTTTTTACAGGCCATATAAAAAAATAAAGTTGATGATGGTTTCTTCGAAACGAAACGTTGTACTGAAAATTTGTAAACGCTGTCTTGTAAAGCTAAAACTGTGGCAATAAGAAAGTGCCTTTGGTTTTCTTACACCATTTCAAGTAACTTCAGAAAAAAATAAAAACGAAATCGCAAGATTTTGGATTTTGTCGAATATCTCCCGAAGTAAGTGCAAATTTCTCAACTTTTTTGTAATTTAACCGCATTTGTAACTTTAACGGTTTTCGAGATCCAATGCTGATGATCCTTATCTTGGACACCCTGTATACGTTAAATACACCTAACCTAAAAATTATATTTCAAAATTTTTAATTTCATCGTCAGTAATGTAAGAGAATCGGCACCAAAGACCAAGATTTTGAGCAAATTGGATTGCCTTCATAACATCATGTAATCGCAGAGATTTAAAAATGTGGTAAAAACAAAGTAATTTAATATGAAATTATAAATATAAATATCGATTACCACGTGGTAACGGTCAAAACAACCTTAATGATTTGCCTACTTATTAATTATTTACATAAAATACATCTAACCCAAAAATTATATTTCAAAATTTTAATTTTACGAATTAGAAGAAAAGAGTTAATTCTTCATTTGTTATTGTTTATAATTCATATTATTATATTATCTAAGTGATAAAAATAACTATTTATGACAAGTACATTTTCCTGACTACAGTTTTTTTTTTGCGATTAATAGATTTTCACGTGGATTTTAAGGATCTGTAATTATCTCCACGAGGTATATCCATGGATCCGCCACTGATTTGCAATGACTATAATTCATACAGTTGGGTGAAGTGTGACCGCAATCAAACTTTATGCGCTGTACGATAACGAGCCTGTATCATTTATATTAATGTGGAAAAGGACGGTAATAATTACCGCAAACAACCTTGAAAAGTTTATTGTTCTTTCGCACACCAGTAATTAAATCACAGCAGCACACTGTAATGAACACGCAGAGGAAAAGTATGTGTGGATTATTTGGGCGTTAAAAGGCTGTATTTTATGGAAATTTGTGTAAAATGAACGCGATTCTGACAAATGCGGCTTGTTAAAGTGTGGCAACCTATTGAAACACAAAAAGACTTTAATTAGTAAGTGGATCAATTGCGTAGCTGTTGCACGCCTACGCATTCTTCGGATTTTCGAAAGGCTTGGATGGATATGTGCCACATTTTTACCCTAAAATGCAGTCGCGTAACAATTTTGTGTTAAAACAGTATGTGTGCACACCGGGCAGAGCAAATTTACTGTTCGGCTGGATTTATTGTGCGTGAAATGACAATGTAACATTTTAGCCCATATTCGCAAGAGAATGGGATGAATGGACAAAAGGTGGAGTGGAGAGAGAGGCTGTGCAGATGGTATTCTTATCGCTTTAAATGGCAGTTCTTTGCTTCTTTACAAGTACAGCATCTTGATCACAGAAAATACGGAGAAATCATGCTGTCTGCGTATTTCCACCTTAGTTCGGCGAATCCACCCTGCTCCAATAAACTTCCCCCTTACGAAGTTTTTTTTCAGGGCCAATCGATTGCCTTACATGAGGCGAGAACCTGTTTAACTGAGTGTTGTAACTTTATATAGGTATCACAGAGTTCAACAGAAATGACAAACATGGCTTTTATTTAAACACAAATAATTAGCGGAAATGGGTAGGAAATCGGCTACAGTAATCCATTATTGTACTATTTTGTGCAAACTGGCTTGCCTCCATAAAAGAAAAAAAAACGATGCGTCCATAACTTATTAATATTATCATTAATTTTGTATGTCATAAATATGATATTTTTTGCCACTATACACCAAGCCACTCTATCATTACCGATAAATATTATTATCAAATCAAATTCTTAAATAAAAGTGTAACTACATAAATATTTTCTTTGGTAATACGTAATTTGATACATATTATTGAATTCCTGGTAATTATTGAGATAAAAAACATAGAACTTAAAAAAGATGGATTAAATTAAAAAAATCAGAAAATAAAATAATGTGTAACTCGTCAGTAAAGTCATTTTCATCGTATATATTTGCAGCATTCAAACTAATAAAAGTTTAGAAGTTAATGATTTGGAGTTTGGGAAAAAAAACTCAAGCTCATACAAAACTTAAATTTACCATAAAATAGTAAAACATATATTTAACCCGCTAGAATTTGAATTATCAATTTCACATGTCAAATTCACATTTCTAAATGGGTAGTCACCATTAAAAAATCGGGTATTTGGATAACCGATTAAAAATCTAGTAATCATCATTAAATATTCTGGTCTATAGTTGATTGAGTATTTAGTTGATTGATTAAAAATTAAATACTAAATTTTATGATTAATAATTAAATGGATCCTATCCTGAGTCAATTTGAATTAATGTAAAACGATAGATTTATGCAGATGCAGATAGTTACATTACCTGAGATAGATGCATATATCTATCGTTTTACATCAACTAAATTTTATATTAATGTGGATAGTCACCATTAAAAAATGTGGTATTTAGATAACCGATAAAAAATCTAGTCGTCATTAAATATTCTAGTATGTCGATGATTGGTAAAAATAACATACTAACAATTCATATTAATAATGACAAATCATGATTGACGAATGTTTAAAGTTGTGTATGTTGAATCTTCGATTTCACTTTTTGAATTCACTATCCTAATCGATAGTCACCATTAAACATTCTGATATTTAAATGACCGATCAAAAATATAGTAGTCATCATTAAATATTCTGGTATGATTAATTAAACATTACTTACTAGAAATGTATGTTAATCATGATCACAAATTGTGATTGACGAATGTTTTAAGATTTTATGTTGAATCATCGATTTAACTTTTTGAATTCACATTTCTAAATGGATAGTCATCATTAAAACATTGGTATTTGGATGACCGATCAAAAATTTCATGCTGAAAATTTAAATTTAAGATAAAAATCATGAATGACATTTTTTTTCATTTGTCAGATTTTTATTCATCAATACTGATGACCAATACTAATACGAAATACTCCTATTATTTTAGACTTGCAAAATAAAATATTAGAAAAATTACCATGATTAAAAAAATCATAAATGTACAATTTAAGCTAGGCAAAAACAGAATTCAGGAATGTCAGGAAAACTACAAAATTGCAATCGAAGTTAAAAAAATTTTGAATATTCGATTTTGTTTTTTTTTAAATGGAATTTTTAAATGGATAGTCACTTAGTCAATTCTAATAATTATTGAAGAAAAATCTTCAATTATTGAAGAAAAATCTTCAATTGTTGCTGCAAATCTTCAATTGTTGCTTCCAAACTTAACCTAAGCTATATATGGCCATATGGCTACCTTAGCTATGGTTTTGTTATATGTAATTTTATTATTTACTTACTTTACTTTACTTTAATAAACTTTATTATTTACTACTATGTATTATTTTAACTATTTTGATTCGTAAACGTTTTCTGTACTAGTACACAATAAAATATTATATTGTTCGTAACTTTCTACCATTCCTTCAAATTTTCTGAAATTACCTAAGTACGTTCAATTCTAAAACTTATTGAAGACAAATCTTCAATTTTGTTGCAGTTTTGATTAATTGTAAAAAAATTACCTTAGCTATATATTTTTTTGTAACTTTGTACAATTCCTGAAAATTTTCTAAAATTACTTAAATTTTATGTACAATTCTAACAATTTTGAAGAAAAATCTTCAATTATTGAAGAAAAATCTTCAATTGTTGCTGCAAATCTTCAATTGTTGCTTGCAAACTTAACCTAAGCTATATATGGCTATATGGCTACCTAGGCTATATCTCATCAATACTGACCAATACTGATACGAAATACTTCTATTATTTTAGGCTTGCAAAATAAAGTATCAGAAAAATGACGATGAAAAAAAATCATAAATGTACAATTTAGGTCAGGCAAAAACAAAATTCCCAAAAATTAAAAAAAAAATCAATGTCAGGAAGACTACAAAACTGCAATCGAAGTAAGTTGTAAAAAATGTTGAATCATCGATTTTGCTTTTTAAATACAATTTTTTAAATGAATAGTCACCATTAAAACTGATCTGATAACTATTTAGATAACCGATCAAAAATCTAGTAGTCGTTATATCATCATTATGTCATCATGTCATCATTAAATATTATGGAATTTAGATGATTCGTTGAAAATTGCATACTAATTACATTAATCATGACAAATCATGATTGACGAATGTTTAAAGTTTTAGTTGTTGAATCATCGATTTCAGTTTTTTAATTCGCATTTCTGATCAAAAATTCAAATGTAAACTAAAAATTTAAATTTAAGACGAAAAATTATTGCTGCCGATTTTTTCAGTTGTCAGATTTTGAGTCATCAATACTAATACAAAATATGATTTTAGGCTTTTAAAATTAAAGTTGACAGTAGAAAATTGCAAAAATGTATAAATGTACGATTTAGGTTAGGTAACCAAGAACGAAAAACAAAAAAAATTAAAGCAAAAAACCAATAAATATCAGGAAACCTGCAAAACTGCAATTGAAAATGTAAAAAAATTATTTATCACTAAAATAATAAATTGAAATGAAAAAAAAGTCATATAATGAAAATTATTAAGAGACAAATAATTTAAAAAAAACCTTTTACAGTTTGATAAAAATAATAAACAAATATTCTAAAACAACTTTCTTCAATATTTATTAATAATTATTGCCATAGGGTGAGGAGCAGTAGTAATTATTATTAATATTATTATTATTATTATTATTAGAATTAAAGCGGAAAGCCAGCAGGTCGATGGCAAGTAACACATTGATACTACTACTATTAGAATTATACATAAAAATTGAGTAATTTCAGATTTTTTTTAAGGTCAAACTTTTTTTACAATTAATCGAAATTGCGCCAAATTAATCGATTTCCAGTAAAATATTGTTACTACTACTACTATTAGAATTGTACATAAAAATTAAGTAAGTTCAGAAAAATTTGAAGAAGGGAAACTTTTTTTACAATTCTTGTCTTTCATTTAGAATTGCACATAAAGCTTACGCAATTTCAAGTAATTACCAGGAATTGTAAAAAGTTACAAGAAACAAGGTCAAGTTTTTTACAATTAATCAAAATTGCAACAAAATCGAAGATTTGTCTTCAATAATTTTTAGAATTGTAGGTAAAATCAAAATTGCACCAAAACAATGCAGATTGGTCTTCAATAATTATTAGAATTGTACATAAAACTAGGTCATTTAAAAAAAAACCGGAATTGTAGAAACTTACAAAAAATTATATAGCTAAGGTAAACTTTTTCCAATTAATCAAAACTGCAACAAAATTGAAGATTTGTCTTCAAAAGTGTTAGAATTGAACGAACTTGGGTAATTTCCGAAAATTTCCATGAACGGTAGAAAGTTACAAACAATATAATATTTTATTGTGTGCTAGTACAGAAAACGTTTACACGAATCAAAATAGTTAAAATCATACATTAGTTAATAATAAAATTACATATAACAAAACCACAGCTAAGATAGTCATATAGAAATATATAGCTAAGGTAAACTTTTCTTACAATTAACCGAAATTGCAGCAACAATTGAAGATTTTTCTTCAAAATTGTTACAATTGTACATAAAATTTAATTAATTTCAGAAAATGTACAGGAATTGTACAAAGTTACAAAAACATATATAGCTAAGGTAATTTGTATACAATTAATCAAAACTGCAACAAAATTGAAGATTTGTCTTCAATAAGTTTTAAAATTCAACGTACTTAGGTAATTTCAGAAAATTTTCAGGAATGGTAGAAAGTTACAAACAATATAATATTTTATTGTGTTCTAGTACAGAAAACGTTTACACGAATCAAAATAGTTAAAATAATACATAGTAGTAACTAATAAAATTACATATAACAAAACCATAGCTAAGGTAGTCATATAGCCATATATAGCTAAGGTAAACTTTTCTTACAATTAAACGAAAATGCAGCAACAATTGAAGATTTTTCTTCAAAATTGTTAGAATTGTACATAAAATTTAAGTATTTTTAGAAAATTTTCAGGAATTGTACAAAGTTACAAAAAAATATATAGCTAAGGTAATTTTTTTACAATTAATCAAAACTGCAACAAAATTGAAGATTTGTCGTCAATAAGTTTTAGAATTGAACGTACTTAGGTAATTTCAGAAAATTTGAAGGAATGGTAGAAAGTTACAAACAATATAATATTTTATTGTGTACTAGTACAGAAAACGTTTACGAATCAAAATAGTTAAAATAATACATAGTAGTAAATAATAAAGTTTATTAAAGTAAAGTAAAGTAAGTAAATAATAAAATTACATATAACAAAACCATAGCTAAGGTAGCCATATGGCCATATATAGCTAAGGCAAACTTTTCTTACAATTAATCGAAATTACAGCAACAATTGAAGATTTTTCTTCATTAATTGTTAGAATTGTACATCAAATTTAAGTAATTTCAGAAAATTTCCAGGAATTGTAGAAAGTTTCAAAAAATATTTAGCTAAGGTAATTTTTTTCCGATTAATGAAAAATCTGTACGTTAGAAGAATTTATACTTATACGTTAACACTATGAATATTTATACTTAAATAAAAATTCTGAATGGCGTTTCATTCTCATATTTTTCTTGAAGTTACAAGAAGAGTATAGTATAATACCCAGTTCAAATCAATAGGTGCAATAATTTTAATGGATTTCTTATGTACAATTATAATTGTACACGTCTGTACAATTAAACAACTAATATTGCAAAAATGCAAGCAGCTCTTCTGAAGAATAGGCTATTCATTTTTGTTTAGTTTTAGTCAATAGCTTCATTTGTAAACCAAAGTTGTTATTTTGGCTCAAAAAGCTAGAGAAAATAAAGTGCTTCAAAACTACTGATGCATAAATTAAATACATTTAGCCTGTAATGTTTTAATAATAAACATTATTTAATAATAGTCTCACAAAAGTAGTGAGCTAAATATCTTCAAGCTGTATTATTTAAACACTGACAGATTAATTTACTTT
Source organism: Othius punctulatus (assembly GCA_951805005.1). NCBI lineage: Eukaryota > Metazoa > Arthropoda > Insecta > Coleoptera > Staphylinidae > Othius > Othius punctulatus. The sequence continues at coordinate 44,639,150 of OX638141.1, read as the reverse complement.
AAATTAGAGACAGAATTTCTGAGTAGTCTTAATTGCACATTCCACTACAATTATTAAAAAAGAAATGCTACTAGCACAAGTACCTCGAAAATACAATTACACGTATGTAAATTGCTCGAAATACAGGGTGAGTTTTTTTCTCATTTTAAGCATTGGGATCTCGGAATCGACAAAAGCAGCAGAGCTTATGCAAGATGTGCTTTTGTTTAAAAAAAAACATAGTTTTTGAGTAGTTATAATACAAACTTTTTTTTAAGAACAGTCATTGTTGGCTTTGACATTTTAATAAAGGACATTATTTTCTCTTCATAACGATATAAGGTTTGCTATACTTACTTTCATAAATAAATGAGATGCAGGAATTTTCGTTGTAGAATTTGAATAGAATGTAGTATAATTAGAATAGAAAAATTAATTGAATTCTTGTATTAAGAAGAAAAAAAAGTTTTCCATGGCAAACTCAATTTTTGCTACTCTCGATAATACAAGGACTATTTGTATTATGTATCGTGTTTGTTTGTCAAAGTAAGTAATAATTTTCATAAAGTTAATTTTCGAAGATTGCCTTTATTTATCAAAGTAAGTATAGCAAACCTTGTATCGCTATAAAGAGAAAAAAAAATCCGTTTTAAAAATGTCTAAGCCACCTATAACCATATAACTATTTATAGACATAACTGAAAAACTGTGGTCTATTTTCAAAACACAAAAGCATATCTTGCATAAGCTCTTAAAACGACAACTCTTTCTCATTTAACCGAATCTCTATGTCTTATGGTTTCAGAGATCCCAATGCTTGAAATGAAAAAAAAAACCTGTATATAATATATTCTATACTAAACTAATCCAAGGTAGACTAATCTATCTAACCTAACCTATACTCACCTTTTTGGAAGGTGAGCTCAGAACCTGAGATTGGTTTTTATGAAAAATTTCGAAAATATTTTAATAACATTAAAGGTAATCTTAAACATACATATTTTTTATGTGAAACATAATTTCGTTGCATAATTATGGATTAAGCTTATAATTGTTAATTATTTTATAGATTTTATTTATAATTATAAGTATAAGTAATAGTCCCACGAATATTCTTCAAAGAATAGTTATAGATGATATGACATGATCAACTTATATGTACTTAAATAAAACATTATAGTCATATATTTCTGTTAAAATTATTTCTAGTACGTGTTTCTAAGTGATTTTCCATTAGCGTGTTATTGTGAACGCTCAGTCCTGATACTGAATGTAATAAAATACTCTTTATTCTTCATTATATTTTTCCTATATTCTTCACAGCCTTTCTTCCATAAAGACCTTAAGCCTAATCTCTCTTCTGGCCTTACGTCCCTGTGAGATATTTTGCCGCCTCTTCCTCTTCCACCTATTCCTGTCCTCCGCGACTCTTCTTCAGTTGATTACTTTCAGCTTCCTTATATCTTCTTCCACGTCATCTCTCCATCTTTGACCTATTCATTTAGAGTAAATTAAATATTGTCTAGCTGTGAGAGGGACGTATAAGGGATTTTGCCACATGTTCCTCTTCCACCCATTCCTGTCCTCCGCGACTCTTCTCGAGTTGATTACTTCCAGTTTCTTATATCTTCTTCCACGTCGTCTCTCCATCTTTGACCTATTCATTTAGAGTAAATGAAATATTGTCTAGCTGTATTAGTTTTGGATTCCTATTCTTCGACGTCCAGTTGGAGCTGTACTCTAGTTAAGGTGTAACGAGAAACGATTACTTCCGAAAGTGTACGATCATCTCCATCCCACTCCCTAATATCCACCAAGCAACGCTACTACTTTAGGGCTTAGGAAATTAAGAATACATTAAAAAATCTGGTGAAAATCTCGAATATGTAAGACTTTTTTTATTTTTTATTTAAGAGTATTTCTGCTGCTGCAGCTAATTACCACACTTGAGGATGCTGCCAGTGCTTCTATTCCGGATTTCTGTGTTGCCTTTTTGTATTAATAATGTTATTCATCTCCATCATCCTGTTCTACTTCACTTTGGATTGAAGCAATTTATCTGTGTTAATTAACGTACTCCGATTACTATTATGAACATATTCTCCGACTTCCTACGTAAACCTTTGGGCAGTCAATATGTCTCGTGTGTATAGATTTCAGCTCCCTCGGGTTTCGAATTTCCGGCTGTGTACTTGGACCTAATCAATAACGACGTCTCTCGTATAGGAACTATTAATTACACGCGCGTATTATTGTCTACCGCATGGAACTTTGCAATCGCGTTATTCTGGTACGAGGAAGTTCTATTTTGATAAACATCCGGACTGTGGTTGTGTTACATTGCGAAAATTTGGCAAAAAGTGACACACGCTTAATGCACAAATGACCCAGTTCCCAATTCGACCAGAAGAATTAGACTGGTGTAAAAATAAAACTGAAACCGATGAATGACTAGTTGCAGAACAATTTCCGCTTATTCACAAAAATAGCACGTTTAACGCCCATCAGAGGTTTTTGCAGTTGAGTTACTATTTATTCCTTCAATAATTTCTCCTTCATGAAAATTGCCAGTTTCGAAGGAACTCATTGTTATTATAAATTAAATAACAAAAAAAAACTGTTCTTGATTATACCAATCTGCGACCAATAATCAAAAGTTATGTAGAATGTAATTATATTTAAAACAAATAAATTTAAGAAAAAAACTAAAAAGCTTAAACAAGAAAAAAAAAACGACAACATTACTATTCTTGTACACTTCTGGTGGGCTTATATTTATGTTATAAATGTTTTAAAACTTTTATAAAATAAATCTGAATATAATAATAGGGGAGTAGTCGGTTTATTATTACAATATTATCTAGAGGATATTAAATGGACTTGATAACAGAATGTCTCTTCAATGTAGTGCTGATTGAATTTCCTGTACTAGATGACATCTGTTTGCATGAGCATGTCGAATAAATACAATTTGCGATGTAAACTTCATTGCACGCGGTTCACACCCACTGTAGATTTATACTATCCTCCAGATATCTAATTTATTTACATGATGTGGGGTAATACATGGTACGATAAAAAAATGTTAGTGGCAATCTTCTAAATTTATGTATGGTGTATGTATGTGCTTACATTTGCTGCCATTATGCATGAGATTCACTTGATAGATCAGGGTGTAAAATACAGTGTGGAAATTAAGTAACGGATAAATTCGGTAACTTCGTTAATGTGTATGAGAGAGAAAATCTAAAAAGGAGATAGCGATATAAATTACTGCGCATATGAAATATTTTTTCAGATTAATATAATTTATTTTTTAAGTTGTGGCGTCATTAATTTTTTTTAATGGCATCTTATATTTTTTAATTTTTATTTCGGTAGAGTTTTCCACACTGTATAAATGATATGAGGTTCAAATTAGGCTCTTACTGTTCTTTTTCCAGTGAACACGAAACGAGGAGCTTTTATTTAATATTCGAAGGAAATGCTTATGAGGTGAGTAGATTAACTCTGTACACATCATAATCTGTAACACTTAAGTATTCTAGAGAAGAATTTGTAACAATGCAAAAGCCTCACAGATATAACCGAATGGAAGGCACTTAGACTAATCACCAAACTTAGACACAAGAACCATCATCTTCATAATATATCAAACGTAAACTTATACAATATAACGCAAATCATACCCATTCATCAAAAACTTGGTACATACTTTGCCGAAACAAATTTTAAGAAAGACAGAACAATAGAACAATACAAGACGAATTAAGTATAAAATACAAGGCAAACTATTTACAAGAAAACATCCAAGGGAAATACTTAACGAATCATAATAATAATAATAATAATAATCTCTACTAATATATAGGTTTTCATTTAAAAAAACGAGTAGGCATTGGCCAAATGACCTTGAAAACGCCTTCATAATAATAATAATTATAATATCTATAGTGTTTTTACTTGAAATTGAAAATCTACCTACGAAGGGGGTTTATTGCGCTCCATTGTGCGAACGGAATTTTATGACGGGTAATGGGAAGAGAACGGAATCCAGAGCCGGCATCAGAAAATACAGATTCGGTGCCCCGTAGAAAATTAACATTAGTAATTCATTATCACTAAATTGTACTTTTCATTGTATTTTTAAGTGTACGCATTTGTGTTTTACAAATGTAGTTATAATTTCATAGAAAAATTATATACAGTATGATTCGCGAAACAAATAACATAAGTTACTCATAACATTATTGACTTGCTCATTGCGTTAAAAAATTAATGACGTTAACATCAGTTAATTTTTTCATGAATCGTAATGTAACAAGCAAATGTTATTCCGCACAACTAAATTCATCGCCATCACTTTCGCTTTGAACATTAATAATTAGATTTGGTACATTGAGCGTCCTATAATCGTTCTCAATTTTAAGATGCAGTTTTTCCAAATGGTACTTGAAATGTTGTTGCATTCTCGCTGAACAAGTGAATTGTTTCTTCACTCATTTTGGGATGTGCATTATTTTTCCGCAAATATCTTTTTAAAGTTGACCATATCAGCTCAATTGGATTGAATATACAGTAATAAGGTGGAAGGCGCAACACTTGGTGACCAATTCTTCTGCCATCTTATCAAGCACATACGTTTTTTTTGAAATATTGTTTTTTATAAGTTCTAATAATGTTTTTTTCTTTGCACTTAGGGAAAAAACAATACCATTTTGAATGCAAAAATCCGCAATATCGCCTTTCTTGGAAGCGGCGGTTCGGATTTTATTAATTTGCTTTGAGTGGTAAGTTGCATTATCCATTACGATTATTGAGCTATTGGGTATGTTGGGCAATAATTGATTCCGAAACCAATTTTCAAATAATTCGGCGTTCATATCCTGATGATAGTCTAACGAACTTGATGCAATATTCTTGGCTGATAAGAGCAATCTATTTAACACAAAACCTGCGTCTCCTACTGCATGAAGAATAACAATTATTTTTCCTCTATTGCACGGTGCTCTAAGGTGACACTTATTTGTATTATCGACCCTTCCCTTAGAAACGACGTCGTGAGTATCGAACCATGTTTCATCCAAATAAATTATCGATCTCTCTCCATTTCTATATTCGTTTATTTTAGATAAATATTCTATCGCTCTTTTTGCAATCTCGACGATTCCATGATGTCAATTCGTTTGGCTAAAGTTTTATACTTAAAACCCTGACTAAGTAGGTATTTATACAAAGTAGTTTCCTTATATGGAAAATCATTTCCAAGAGTTTCCAAAATAAATTGGACCGTGGGAACGTTACCTGATTTATAAGAATTGCAAATTATATTTTTAATCCTCTTGGTGATGGCATAATAGCGGTAATTATTCCTGAAACCGTTAAATATGATATTCCTGTCAGAATGGAAATTCTTTGCAGTGGAGATGAATGATTCTCGCTTATAAGGGTGTTATAAATATTTACGACTATCCTTTTAGTATCAGTTGAAAGAAAAGCATGCTTTATTAATCCCAGATTTTCATTTTCGATAGTTAATGTGTCCATTTGATGATGGTTGTTTTGAAATTTATCAAAATCAATTTGAGAACAGCTTCCCTCTGTAGACTGTCGAAGGGATTCTTCAACAAAACTTTCGGAATAGCTTCTTTCCTCACATAATTGAAATAGATCGTCGAACTGAGTGTCATTATAAATTGATGAAAAAAATGTTGCAGTTTCACTTAACGACGTTTTCATCTTAATAAACTATAGCTTTTCACAAGTTTATAAATGATAATATGCACACGTATGTAAAATGAGTACTGTTGCAATGTAAAGGTTAACACCAAATGAAAGACAGATGTAGACTATTTGAGAAAACTACTATTTGAGGCAGCCTTAACTGATTGTCTACCTGGACTGCATATTCGCCCAGAAATTAAGGTACAATGAACCTTAATTGCATGGGCGAATGTATAATCCTTTTAAAACCGTTTCCTAGGTGACGGCTCTTAATTATCTACTGGCGTCTGTAGTCTTGTAATTATATCGAATTGTAAAATTGTAAAAAGAATTACTTCCGCCGACTCATAAAGAAACGATGTAGATAGTTGTAAGATTATTGAATTCAATTTAATTAATAAATCATTTTTATATTATGATCATAGTGATATAATTGTGTATATATCGAAGAGAATTAAGTAGCATCTTCGTCGAAAGTAAATTATTTGGTTACGTTCCTGGACGCCCGCCTCTTCGCTGCACGCCATACAATGGAGAACCCTTGACCGTAATAAACCCTCATTGCAGGTACAGTTTCAATTTCAAGTGAAAACGCTATACCAATATATAGGTTTCCATTAAAAAAAACGTGTAGGCATTGGCCAAATGACCAGTTCAAATTAAAAAAAAAATAGCTTACTCATTCTATTTCCCCCAGTAAATATTTTTGTTCCTTCTACGATTGGTGTCTGCAATATTTGAGTTTTCATATTAAATGCCACACAGAGTATAACAAAACCATAATAACTAATTCTTCAAAACAATATAAAAGTAAAACGGCACATTAGCAATTAACCATTACACTCGCAACTCTTTCGATTTCATCCGAGCAAGCGTAACATCATTGTAGTCTAGGTAAAAGGTCGTAGTGAAAGCCTGGCAATGAGGCAATTATCCCACCGGGGAACAATTACATGAGGGAATATCAGAATTCATACTTCCGACGTGGAACACTTCCTTGCACATGGAGGGGACGAGAGGTGGGCAAAAAATCTGAGACAAAACCGCGCTCTGCAATTATTGTTTAATCCCCCTGAACTAATAACTCTGTTTAGATCATCATCGCAAGAATAAAATTATTGTGCAATGCGTGCATCTAATAACCGACTTTCTTATCATCGGTTACTATGTTTTCCGTACGAACAAATTGCCTGCTTTATGATTACTGCAAACACCTTTCAGATTTATCGGTCCGTGCACCTGCAGATTATAACAAATGAGTCACTTATTAGCTGCATGGTGTAGTATTATTTTCGTTATTGGATTGTATGGTTAAATGAGGTTCAGTTCATGGTAATTAAAGCATTACCTGCCAAACCTATAGCAAAATAGAAATTCACAACTGTGCCACAAAATCACCACCTCTGCCAGAAATAGCGGACCTTTTCCATCAATATACAGAGTATCCCAACGAAAAGTGATCAAATTGGAAAATAATGGACAGGTCGGAACGCATTTGAAGGACGGCATATTTTACCATATAATTTATCTTCCCTACTTAATTCCTTTAGGCACCACCAACACCAAAATTTTAAATAATGTCAAATGAGTAATTCATCATTTTCATTTCTGCTTTTTGCACATGTCAAGTGGATCAGTGATCCTCGCTCAACCTCCTTAAATTTTGATATAAAATAATATGGATGTGTATGTATGTATGTTTGAGGAAGTTCTGTAAAGTTTTAGCTTCAATTATCAAATATCTGAGGCACTGCAGCCTTTCCCGTGGAGGTCACACCAAACTCGAAGGGTCTACCGCGAGAATTTTGCAAAGTTTTACATGTTCCCACGCTATTCTAGATTAGCTATGAAGCTGAAATTCAACGGTTTTCATCAACTTTTGCTGATTAATACCAAAAAAATAGTACTAACACTCAGAAAGCAATACACCAATCATAAATTAATCTCTAAATGGCATTAAACTCACAATGCGCGATGTTTGTGCCGTACCTTGGCAGCATATAACTCAAAAACGAAAACAGTTGGTAAGTGATTCAATGGTTAAAGTTAATCCAAAATTGTACAACTGATCCTTGGCGTGATAAAGTTAAATGCTACATCAGATTTTCATATGGTAGATAGGTTCATTAATACATGTAGCGTGATTTCTTTACTTCACTCACATATTGTTTCATTTTGCAATAATTTGATTATTATGATTATAATGGAACTGATAATTAGGCCCAGTTGTACAATCGTGGATTAACTTTGATCCTGGTTTAGTTGGTATGTATACCATTGTTTCAACAATTATATCCTAGGTTACTGAGCCATGGTCAAAGACTCAAAGTTAATCCGTGCAATCTTGGACTGCTGGATTAACTGGACCTTAGTATGATAAAGTTATATGTACGCTACATCAGATTTTCTTATAGTGGGTTTATTATCTAATATGCCATAACCAACATTCGGGGAAATAATAATTTATAATAACTCTACGCCTGAATCGAACCCACGACTACAACGTTTCAGTAGATCAAATATGATATATCTTATCATGCGGGGCCCTCATCATCTCGTTCATTGCTTGTGGTTTAACTTCCTACTCGCACGCTTCCATTCACTTGGACTCGGACGCTTTATCAGTGGTATCGATCTTTCGGAATACAATCGCAGTGCTAAATAATTTTAGAGTACTAACCTCCGTGCATAAATCATTATCTTTGATGTGCCGAGAAAGTCGATGTCCAATTTCAATTTGATTGCAATAGGTACATTGTTGCCGTAGGTAAGATGAAATTATTTGATTGAACGAATACTTTCCAACGTAGCGAAATGACAATGATGGATCATGATATTCGCATAAAATATCATGTCTGATTGTTTGATTGCAACCTAGCATTTTTATAATATGAAGCATTACATTGAAAGTTAATTTACGTGTAATGAAATAGATTTATTATTATTAGCTTATTTAATGACGGCTTATTTATGTTGCTGTGGGTCATCACCGCCACGAAGAAATTACATTTGATTTTTTTTAATTAGAAAGAATTTATTCGCCTCACACATGTCTTTTTAACTTAGGGCCGGTTCCATAATATCACAGAAAAGTCTCCTTTATGTAAAGCTTACTTAGGACCGGTTCCATAATATCACAGAAAAGTCTCCTTTATGTAAAGCTTACTTAAGAGAAAAGTCGACTTTTACGTCTGCTTCTGTTCCATATGATAAAAGACACATTTTCCTAAAGTGACGTTTAAGAATCAATTATGGAACACGTTACAGTACTTAAAGGCGCCTTTTCGGTTTAAAGGAATCTTTAATACTATTATGGTACCGGCCGTTAATAGAAAAGTCGACTTTAAGTGTGTTTCTGTTCCATATGATAAAAGACACTTTTTCGTAAAGTGACGTTTAAAAATCAATTATGTTACAGCACTTAAAGGCGCCTTTTCGATTTAAAGGAAACTTTAATACCATTATGGAACCGGCCGTAAAACAAGTCATTTAGCAATCGCAGAATCACTATCTTCCCTTCTCGTCTCAAGGAGCGACACTTTGGTGAAATTCAGATGTAATGGCTTAAAAATTCTAATGTACAAGGATTTGAACCTGCAATGGTTTGATGAGAGAGAAAATATTTGGTTTGAAAGCCAAGCCATATGTTATTGTGCTGTTAATCATTGAGCGATAACATTAATAATGATGGAGGTTTATGTAAGATAAGTATGAGTATAATGCCGTATATGTAATTGTAAAAAATATACATTTTGATTTGCCAATAGGCCAATGTGAACTCTGATTCTCAGCATAAATCAATACGACTTATCTGTAATGTCTTGATTATCGCCCTGCAAAGCAGACGTAAACGAGGTATTATGGTACTAGAGCTCTTTATGGCCCTTGGGCGCTAAAAAGTTAGCAATATTAATATGGCGGTTGTTGTTTATCGTAATTATTGGTAGAAACCATGAATAACCAAGATACATGATGCAAAAACATCCCGATTAAATTTGAATTTTATTAATGTCATTATGGCACCTATTAATCTTTGTAATTATATTATGTTTGGGCACTAAAACATACATTGAGTCGTGCATAAAATTTTGTATGCATTACGGTCATAAACGTGTTTTTAAGCCTTAGCACGATCCTAGTTCGAGGTTCGAAGGACTGACGGCCAAAAACACATATTTATGACCTTAATACATGAATGAAACTATTATTATTTTGAATTATGGTGGCGTTTACTACGTGATACATTTTATCAATTATAAATAAAACAAGTTACTTTTGAGTATCACATACAGGGTGTCAATTTGAAAACTTGCCATCGACCTTTTTCATAGAACACATGCTTATTTTGAAAATTACTCAAAACCGTTTGGGTGGTTCGAAGGGGGAATTTAATACATTAAACACGTTTGCACTTTATTTGCACTTAATTCCAAAACTAGTTCATCAAATCATATTGTATTAATAATGACTAGAAAGGATTTTTCAACAGCTTTCCAACGAGGTATCACAAATAGGGGGATGCCATTTAAATTTTTTAGATGGACGTGGCTGTGGCTTAAAGGGTGGGTAAGGGGTCGACACTACCTACGTCATTTTGGTACCCCCCTTCGAACCACCCAAACGGTTTTGAGTAATTTTAAAAATAATCATGTGTTCTATGAAAAAAGTCGATGGCAACTTTTTAAATTGACACCCGGTATATTTATTTATTTGTGACTATAGTTTCGACTACTTAGGTAATCATGATGCACCTCTTCTGCATCTCTGATTCTATAAATAAGTAAGCCTGCGTTAGTTTAAGACACTTTGTTTGATAATGATTACCTAAGTAGTCGAAACTATAGTCACAAATAAATAAATTTATGTGATACAAAGTAACTTGTTTTATTTATAATAAACTATTATTCTATAACTTTTAACTCATTAAATACGATTTTAGTTTCTCAAACCAAATTACAATTTAAATAAGAATTTTCAAATATTTCGGGCTGAAAGATCTTTGACCACTGCTTTTCAAATAAATGTGAATGACGTACATTCAGTTGTACATTGTACAGCTAAAGTATAATCTGCTAATATCGGCGAATTGGTTAACACAAATTAGTCGTTGATAAAATAGGATAGTGCAACCCATCTTGATGTTAACTGAATATATTTAGTCAATAAGGTGTAATCATTGATACAATCCATCACAAGTCTTCTCTTTCCTGGTTTCAAATAAATGTGAATGATGTATGTATAGCTAAAGTATAACAGTTAATGTAATGTAACTGTAATCTGTTAATATCGTCGAATTGGTTAATACAAATTAGTCGTTGATAAAATAGGATAGTGCAGACCAACAGTCCTTCTTGATGTTAACTGAATATATTTAGATAATAAAGCGTAATCGTGGATACAATCCATCACAAGTCTTCTCTTTCTTGGTTAAGAGTGCCACCGGACGAGAAACTCTGCGATAGAGAATTTAAATCCACAATTAAGATAAGATATAACATTTCTAAAGTTTTATAAACTGTTATGTTTGAAATTGTTTGCTGGAGATTAAAGATTCCTTGGGAGAAACCCCGTAAGTTTTATAGCAATTCACATTCATTTTTATGGCTCATTCAGCAAATGCCATCCTCGATATCTTTGTTTTCGGTACAAATGTGATCGTAAAATCCACAGAAATGCAATGTATCTGAAGAGCACATATTTTTGTAAAGCGACTCGAGTAATAATTATTATCATATCATTCATCTTTACGATTGTATTATACCGTCCGTCGCCTCAATAACAAAGTCTCGAAAGTGCAAGAATTCAATTTTTACCTACGTTCACTTCGAAGGTGGAATATAGATTGTTTTATTAAATTTTGTATTTCTTATAGGCTGCTCCATAATAACTATTTATCAGATAAACTAACTGAAGATGGAAAGAACCAAAATTACAGATATCCGACGTCAATATCACCGAATTTTATATATTGTGACATGTTGTAGGTATATGTTAAATTTTTGAATGTGTAGCGGTGGCAAACAAATTAAATAAATAAAGTAACTAAGTCTTGATTTCCTTATTCTTCAGTAGCTCATATAGGATTAGTTTTAAGGGGTATTATAACTTTAAATGATTGAGGGTTATGACGTGAATAATTATTTAATTTTTAATTTTTCATATTGCCATTTTCTAAAAAAGGTATAACTGTTTAAATGGGGTTTAAATCATCTGATGCCGCGATGAATGACGGCGGTGAATTGACGGCGCGGTGAACTGTTGGCGCGATCAATTGACTGCGCCGGCGGTGACTTGATGGCGCGGTGAACTGATGGCGGTGAATTACCTGCGATGAATTGACAGCTGTGAATTGACGGCGGATAATTTGACGCCTGTAAATTGGGTAAATGGGCAGTGAATTTACCGAAAACCATATGGTCAATGACGAAGACACGAATTTGTGTTTACAAACAATATGCATACATGTTCAGGTTTATATGGCTAGTTACATTGTAACAATTGGTTACAAGTTTTCAGATTGAACTGATGATATCTAAAAATGATGTATTTACACTTTTGGCCATTTTGCTAAGTCGGTCTTAGTGGCTGAAATGTTTTGAATTATTGTCGAAAAAATGTTGGATGAATTTCAATCAGATAAGCATATTATAAAAAAAAACATCGTATAATAATACTTTCGAGAGAAATTGATAGATGGTCAGATGTTTGATAGGCTATAGAAGTTTTACCATTTGTAAGAATTGGTTACAAGTTTTCAGATTAAACGTATTATATCTAAAAATGATGTATTTACACTTTTTGCGACTTTGCCAAGTCGACTTTGGGTGGCGATGTTTTGAATTGTCGAAACAATGTTTGATGAATTTCAATCAGATTCGGATAGGACTTTCGAGAGAAATTGATAGATGTTTAGATGTTTGATAGGCTATAGAAGTTTTACCATTTCGTAATCCAAAACACGTAAAATGTTGCAGACATGTGCCTTAAATGTTCGCAAAGCAAGTCAATATGGAGTCTGAATCACTCGTTATTTTCCAGTCAACAAATTCATCGTCATGTGCGTGATAAAATCATGGACACGTGTCTAAGATATTTAACCTCCAATCCACATTTTTTGCAGGTTTAGCTTTTTATGGTTCGACAAACTTAACATCCGATCTATGAAATCGTTGACATGTGCTTTAAACACGTGGTATTCTCTATTTCAAACTGCTTGTGGGTACGCTTATCTGACAGATAACTTATCATCAGGCGATATTAGATCAGTAAACTCCGTACATTCATAATCATAACTGATAGGCAGCGATAGTTATGGAAGAAGTGATCTTGGCTGAAAACCTGCATAAATGGCTTGAAATATCAAAAGCTTCAACTTTAATTCATATGGAGTAAAATAGAGAAGTTTATAAAGTGATAGTTGCCAACCTTCGATAGAAGACGGCACAGGAAGAAGAATAGTTATAGTTTGGTTTCGGTATTCCAGGTTTTATCATCGGGTACGTATATTCGACTATTAACTTGTCCTCAAACGGTAACCAGCACACTCTCAATTTAGGGGCCGATTTTCCAATCCATTGGTTGAGTTATTTATCTGATGATTTCAATTTATAATCTATCTATCTATCCGATGGATAAGATGAAGACTTGAAATGAATACCGCCAAAATCATAAGTTTTGAGTTATCCGCTTCTTTAAAGGTAATACATTTTACATTCCCACGTTAAAGAAACAATAAATTACAATATAAATGCATTGGAGCTCGAACATAGCCTGATTTTCAAGCTATGGTCTATGGAACTTAAGAACGGTTTTAAGTGAAAAAACTTTATTTTTATTTTTGGTACTAATCCCTGTTTTCATTTCAAGTTTTCAGATATTCTCTTGATATCAGCTACTTTCAGCTGTAAAATTAAGAACTCAACGTGCCGTCATCTGATAAGGTTGCTAGTAGTTATCTTAGTTTCAAATCTCCCCATGGACGCGACTCGCCATCGACTGATAAGCTTGATAATCCTTATTTTGTGGTTTAATTTCAAACCTCCCTATGGATGTGTCTCGACATCAACTAATAAGGTTGATAATACTTATCTAGTGGCTTTAGTTTCAAACCTGCCCATATATACATCTAACCGGCAGATATGTGATAACTTATCCTCCACCACGGAAATATTATTTAGTTATTCACGCATTGACTTGTAGAGGAGTTAAGAAACTTTAATTGTATCAATTAAAAGTAAATGCAGATAACACAAATGCATCGCGTGATGCAGGACGAAATCGTGGACATAAAACCTGCAGGTAGATATGTATATCCGGCAGATAACTGATAACTTATCTCTCGGAAGTCTTTTATAATTGTTCAAGTATTGAGTTGACGAGAAGGAATAAACGTTAACTTTATCAATATGCTGACCTTCACTGAATAAATACATATTGAGTAAATACACGAAACACACAATTTATTTATAGTCAGTGATAATATTTGATTATCTTCGTATTCTATAATAACCTACTACACAGTGCTTGTTTTCCAAGTGTTTCACATCCACAACAGCGATAAATGGAGACCACATGTGGTTTTCGAAACCGACATTAGGGCTGCTTCATATTTAAAACCCTCCAATGTTCTCGACATATGTACAGACAATACAACCTCGTGGGACAATTATATATTATAACACCATATTATAGGCACCATACACAACCATATTATTATAATTATGTGAATGTTCTGCAAGAATAGGTATAATAGTCAAAATATGTTTTTTGTTTAACCATGGGTTATTTCCTGAATTTATATTAGGTTCTTTAAAGTTTACGTGTAGTTTAACCTACACTGGATCGCCGGCTTCAGTTCCCTTCCATATATCGTATCAAATAAAATATGCATTGTTATGAAGCCATTAGAGCCATTCCGGTAAATTAATATTTTAGAAGACCTTTGTAGGCTAATATGCAAGAGGGATTTATTTGGGCTGCTAATGATTAAGTATTTATTATAATAAAATGTTGCAGTAACAATGATCAATAGTAAAAAAAAATATACACTGGCATGAGATTTTTGCAGATTTTTTTTTTTGTAGTAAAAGTACAAAATTACTAATTAGTATTAAGTTGAATCATTTTTAAATTAGTACATTTAAAAGTCTTCATAGTTGATCATGTATAGTACGAGTATATTGAAGCATAAGATTCGTTATTTCATGCAATATTTATCCTCAACTTGAATTACTATTTCTTTGTTACAGAATACAGATCTTTTGATTGCTTCCTTTTCGTTTTGTTTTTACTAAATAATACAGATCTGGTAAGATTGTGGTTAAACCTTTGTTCATAATTTTTACCAAAAAATGTAGATTTTTCAGATACTGACATTGATGTTTCATTCTACATCCTAAACCTTTCCTCCATTGTTTACTGAAAAATGCAGATATTTTAAATATTGACATTGATATTTCATTCTACAACTTCAACCTTTCTTCTATTGTTTTGTTGAAGAATCTAGCAAATACCTATTAAAATTAAAAATCTGCATTCACAGAATACATTTTCAGTATTTATCCTAAATCTTTTGATTGCTTCATTTTCGCTTTTTTACTAAATAATACAGATCTGGTAAGATTGTGGTTAAACCTTCGTGCATAATTTTTACCAAAAAAAATGTAGATTTTTCAAATACTGACATTGATGTTTCATTCTACATCCTAAACCTTTCCTCCATTGTTTACTGAAAAATGCAGATATTTTAAATATTGACATTGATATTTCATTCTACAACTTCAACCTTTCTTCTATTGTTTTGTAGAAGAATCTAGCAAATACCTATTGAAATTAACAATCTGCATTCACAGAATACAGATTCAGTATTAATCCTGAATCTTTTGAATGCTTCATTTTCGCTTTTTTACTAAATAATACAGATCTGGTAAGATTGTGGTTAAACCTTCGTGCATAATTTTTACCAAAAAAATGTAGATTTTTCAAATACTGACATTGATGTTTCATTCTACGTCCTAAACCTTTCCTCCACTGTTTACTGAAAAATGCAGATATTTTAAATATTGACATTGATATTTCATTCTACAACTTCAACCTTTCTTCTATTGTTTTGTAGAAGAATCTAGCAAATACCTATTGAAATTAACAATCTGCATTCACAGAATACAGATTCAGTATTAATCCTGAATCTTTTGAATGCTTCATTTTCGCTTTTTTACTAAATAATACAGATCTGGTAAGATTGTGGTTAAACCTTCGTGCATAATTTTTACCAAAAAAATGTAGATTTTTCAAATACTGACATTGATGTTTCATTCTACATCCTAAACCTTTCCTCCATTGTTTACTGAAAAATGCAGATATTTTAAATATTGACATTGATATTTCATTCTACAACTCCAACCTTTCTTCCATTGCTTTGTTGAAGAATATAGATCTAACAAATTGTGATATTGATGTATTAGAAAGTAAGTTCTTTGGTATTGAGAACTCATTGGAAATGCGAGAAGAACATGCTCAACATTTCTCCAACTATTATTTACGGAGCACATAGATCTTGTAAAGATGAGATTTAACCTTCGTTTTACAACCTCAAGTTTTCTATAGGTATATTTCCTTACCGGCCATTATTCTTACAACAAAATGAGATATACTATAGATATAGTCCATGTCAAATGTGTTGTCACTTTTGCAATAAAATGATGCCCAACCTTCTCTTTCGTGAAATTTCCTGGCGGTCGTTTCTCGCGCGTGCAAGCAAGAAAACACGCTTTAAACAATAATGTGCTTTAAGGCGAAGAGTGGTAAAGCCGCAAATCGATGTCTATTACAATTTAATGCAAAATAGGCGCAGTGGAATGGGGACGAAAGTACTCACATGGGCTGCATGTGACCTAATAGCGTCTTTACTGCTCATGCCATAAAGCTCATAATAGTTCAAAGACCCTTTTAAAAACGGTCGGTCCGCATTTTACTGCAAAACTGAGAACACATTTGACACGGACTATAGCAGATATCTCAAATATTGACATTGCTGTCTAATTCTACATGCTCAACGTTACTTTCATTTTATTTTTACTGAAAAATACAAATACCTATCGAAATTAATAACGTGCATCCTGGATTCAATTTTAAAGCTTCTTGAGATGTTAGTTCATTAAGAACTAAGTTCTTTAGTATTGAGAAGCCTTTGGAAATTTCAGAAAAATATTACAGAGCATAAATTTAATTGAAAATGATTATAAACTTATTTAGATGTTTTGATCCTTCAACTATTTTTTCTTCTTTAAACTGGGCTCATGCTATAAATCCTAATAAACCAATAGGTATTATTGCATAAATTATTTCATCTTATAAATATTGAGATTTAACCTAAAACTTCAACTTTTCTATATTTCCTTACCGACGAAAAATTCTTTTAAACTTTAACATGCGGATTTCCGGGGCGAAACTATCTCTAGTTCAGGACTAAATATTTGGTCCTAGATTATACGTTTCATTCCAGGGCATATACACCAGTTTTCATAAGTTGCGGATATTGTCAGAAAACGCATCAATCTTGATTTTGTCAACAAAAAACACATCCTAAGCAACCAGTTTCGAGAACATACCCTATCCCTAACTTGCCTGTAACAAGTTAGAGATAGGGTATTTTTTCGAAACAGTTTGCTTACGTTTTTGTTGACAGATTCAAGACTGGTGGGCTTTCTGAGAATACCAGTAACTTATAAAAAGCAGCACATTTAGTCTTGAATTAAGTACTTAGTCCAGAACTAGTAGTAATGAATCTGGGTGTAAAGTAAGATTTTGGCATCATGCTACATCTCAGCTATTTTCATTTCATATACGACAGAAAATAGATCTAGTAAATAATGGGTTTGATAGGGTATTTTTTCGAAATAGTTTGCTTACTTTTTTGTTGACAAATTCAAAACTGGTGGGTTTTCTGGCAATACCAGTAACTTATAAAAAGCAGCACATTTAGTCTTGAATTAAGTACCCAGTCCAGAACTAGAGGTAATGAATCTGGGTGTAAAGTAAGATTTTGGCATCATGCTACATCTCAGCTATTTCCAATTCATATACGACAGAAAATAGATCTAGTAAATAATGGGATTAACATGACTCCGTGCATCCTCAATTTGGCATCAATGTTATATCTTACTCAAGAATACAGATCTTGTTAAGATTTAGAAATAACATTAATTGAAGCATAGACACAAGAAGATAGCAGATCTAGCAAAGAATAAACACCAAGTTATGTTATTCGAAATTCATGGCAATGCAACGACAAGATAGCAGATCTAGCCATGAAGTACCAGCTAGTTTTGTGATTCCAAATTCATGGTAATATCATATATCTATGCTCGACGTAGTAGGTATGACGTTGCAGGTGTAAGGGCATGGTCATTGCGTTGTCCTTAATACATAGTAATGTACAACTCTTATATGATGGTCATTGGTATTAAGCTAAGGACAAACAAATATCTTGAAAGTTTCTCGAGGTTCGTAAAATTCTTGTAAAGAACCTTTTGGAGGATTATCAACAAAAATCATTTCTTGATAAGATTGTAAAATAAAAAAAAGTTGCCCGGGCTGAGATAACTCTGCATCCTTTCAACGAGATTATCATGTCCTAACAAGGCATACACCGGTGGCTATTATATCATACATCAGAACATTGATTAACGACGTTAATTGATTAAACAATTGTTGCACTTACCATCAATTAATCCAAGGGCAATGTGGAACCATCGGTGCTGATAGTGGCTCCAGACGCACAGCGGCAAACAATTAATACTTCACAGAAAAAATGGTACGTTCACACACAAAAACAACACTGCGGCACTTACACGCGACTCGCCAGCAACGGCCCGACTCCAGAACGCTTTTATTGTTATTTTCCTCCGCTGCAGTTTGGCTGGGTGGGAATTGAACGATCCTGAACCCTCTTGCTCTTGCAGCGCGCGCGCAAACGTAACTGACCGCACTCTCTATAGCTGTCTCTATCTAAAAGGATACGATAGAAAACAGTCCGTCGTGACATGGGCGTGGAGGCAAGCGTTCCAGGGGGCGCATTTCAACCCGCCACATCTGTTTACTGCTCAGTGGCGTACATAATTAACCCCAAGAACCTTGTGGTAATATCTTCTTCAACAGCAGTCGAAAAATAAGATTTTTTATTATAGGTCCAATATTGAACTCAAAAACAATTTAAACCAATTGTTTTTTAATGTTATTATTGGTTCTTCCACAGTATCCCCCCAAAAAATTTAAAATGATGTAACGAACAAGAAGATATTATTGAATTAATAATGGATTGAGATTGTCGGGTAAGGACCAGTTGATACAACGTTTGTTGCTGGACAAAGTCGATCAAAAGTTGTTTCAATTGGTCCTTACCTGACAATCTCAATCCATTATCAATTTTTAAGGAAGCAATTTTTCGTCATCAATATATTTGACTTTTTGTACGATTTCTGTAAATTGAGGCTATATTGCGGGAAATTAGAGAAGACGACCTAAAACCAGATGTTTGTTCAATATTTAATGGAAGTAATAAGAACTTCTAGAATAGAAGTTTTTGCTGGCACTATTTTTGCTGGCACTAAACGTACAGTTGGCATATCTTGAAGTTCTGAGGCATGAATTAGAAGCAGTTGTGCCATAATATATCCATAGTCTTAAGCATTATATTATATAAGTAAGTCCATGACAATAGCTTCAAGCAAAATTTCATAAAATGTGTGATTTCGTTTTCATTACACATAATAGTATATTGTGTGACTAGTACAGGAAGTGACATATACCCGGCCGATACTGTAATTGATGTCCGAGGCTTTAGCCGAGGGCAACAAGCCGAAGAGGCCGGGAATGCAATTCATATACATATCACACGTACTATTTTTTTCTCCCATCGCAATATTTTTTGCAAGCCAACTTACGTAACTTGTTGCAAAAGAAATGAAATTTTACAAAATTTAGAAATGCGTTGTCATCGATAACATTGGTGCTTTGCATGCAAACCACGGTGTTTGGCAAACATAATTTGTAAGTTTACCGTCCAGTTCCGTAAAAATTTGGAAGACACAAAAGAAATTATTTGCTGTACCTCCAGCAAAAAATGTATTACCGGCCTAGGCTAGGAATAAAAATATTGTAGTTATGTCTCTGTTACATAGCAACCGTCATCACTACAGGAATTGTACATCACGTTGAGTGCGTATAGGTAGGAAACAAAGGTTTATTGGACGATGGAATAAAAAAATATGTTTCTCAAATCATCAGTGAAGTAAGAGAAATAGGCAGTAAAGTTAGCCAAAATCAGCAGTAAATAATTTTATAATTGTTCGATTTAGTGGAAATAGGGTTGCTTACATTATCAGAGAATCCCCATATCCCATTACCCATTACCCATTACCCATTACCAATACCCATTACATCACCCAATCACATATGTTTTGCAGCATGTCATAAATATTATTATCAAATTCGTAAATCAAATCGTGAGTATATTAATATTCACTTCATTAATATAGTAATTCATAATTACAAAAGAAAACATTCCTTATAAAAAGTTCTGCTAGTTTTCAAATCTTCAAAAACAAATTAATATTTTAGATGGTGCGATGCAGTATTGCCAACAATTCAATACAAAATCGCCGGATTAGCTTTCTTAATCCGTACCAAATGGCATTAAATCTGTAACGTCACACACCCTTTTCAATAGTGACGACGAAATGTTTCTGTTAATTTTTATACAGGGTGTCCAAGATAAGGATCTACAGCATGAGTAGTCCGGTAACAGTAAAAGTTACAAAGGCAGTATTGCCAACAATTCAATACAAAATCGCCATATTAGCTTTCTTAATCTGTACCAAATGGCACAAAATCTGCAACGTCACACACCCTTTTCAATAGTGACGATGAAATGTTTCTATTAGTTTTTATACAGGGTGTCCAAGATAAGGATCAACAGCATGGGGATTCCGGTAACCGTAAAAGGTACAAAGGCTGTTAAATTACAAAAAAGTTGCGCAATATAGTGGCCAGCAATATTCTGTTGAGACAACCTGAAATTTTCGCTTACTTCCGCAGATATTCGACAAAATCAGAAATCTTGCAATTTCGTTTATATAGTAGTAGTGACTGTATTTGTTAGGGATATTATCCCTAACTGGCTATCGACCAACGGGGGTCCTCCTGCCGTGTGTTTTGTGTAAGTGTGTGTGTGTTGAGTTAGGGCTTGTTACTCTAGAAATTCGCCCCCGATCTCTAGAGCGCCGTTAATGAGCTCCCAACGGCGAATGGCACTAGTTTCTCAGTACAAATGTACTACCTATACTGGGGCTCGAACCCAGGTCTTCGTGCATGCTAAGCAAGCGTTCTAACCTGTCAGCCAAACTTTCGTTTATATATTTTTCTGGAGTTATTTGAAAAGGTATAAGAAAACCAAAGGCACTTTCTCATTGTCACATTTTTAGCTCTACAAGACGCGTTTACAAATTTTCAGTACAACGTTTCGTTTCGAAGAAACCACCATCAACTTTATTTTTTATATGGCCCGTAAAAAATGTACACCCTGTAATAGATAGCATTTCCTAGTACGAATTTAACTATTTACGTCACAGTATGGTTTCTCATGTTTTTTTTTTTAGAAAAAGGCTGGTTATTATATTTCGAGCATTTTCTTGTGTAGGCGTTGAAAAACAAATTAATATTTAAGATGGTGCGATTATGGAGCGATATATGGTGTGATTAGATGGTGCAGTATTGCCAACAATTCAATACAAAATCGGCAGATTAGCTTTCTTAATCCTTCAGAATCCCACCAAATTACACTAAATCTGCAACCTTGCACGTTTCAAATTCACACCCTTTTCAATAGTGACGACGAAATGTTTCTGCTAATGAATAGATTTCAATTGAATTTTCTCTATTTTGGTTATTCTGAGGAACTTTTTTTGATAACTTCTTTGGATAAAAATAGGCCGTCTGCGAAATTTAAATTGAGGATAATGCACCAAGCGGTCTATAATGGTGATTTATTGCTTTAGGGCCGTAAACTGATATGCAGTGAAGCGTAAATAGTCACTTTTTATACCAATTGTACACACAGAAAAGAAAGAAGTAAATAATTTGCTAAATTATATTTTCTTGTGCTAAAACTAAAGTTAAATTATTATTTTAGGAACAAGGTAAAATATTGAAATAATTATAATTTTTAAAATTGAGATATGTGTGCAAATATCAGTATTCGAAATTGTGTTTCTTTGACTATGTGTTTGGAACTGTGTTTGGAACTGATCGACTCGAAAATTCATATTTAAGCTTTTTGGAAAAACTGAAAAGACCCAGTGATTTTGAGCTGAAATATCTAAAGTTTAGTAACTAAACCGAAACGGTAGTTTATTGGAAATGTTTGGAAAAATATCAGATATATGGAAAAATACAGAGTACAAAAGTTTCTTAAATTAAATTTATAACAAATTTAGTTTTTGTAATTTGGTGAAAATTTAATTCCTAAGAACTCGTTTCCTTTACTTAAACTGCCGAAAAGCTGCTTCGTCTCTAAATCCTTCATAATATCTATTTATGTCTGACTTAACAAGCATTTGCTGATTTAAACAAATTTGACAGGTATTAGTAGTAAACAAAACGATATCATAGCAGACTATAATAATACTCCGTTTCAAAATATTGAGCAAAATTTCAAATCAGAATGGCACTTGTAATACATCATCGTAAAGAGAATTAGATTTGGAATTTTATTTTGTAAAAATATACTGGGTTATTCCCAGGATCATAGCTACCGCTGTATCAGCTGTATCAATGATACAGGCCACCTGATCTGTAGGGGTCCCCGAGTTATAGTGGCCCCCGAGTTATAGGGGGGCTCGAGTTATAGGGCTCCCCGAGTTATAGGCACCCCCGTGTTATAGGGGCCACCGAGTTATAGAGGCAGTGGCGAAACTACAATAAGGCAGACGAGGCTACCGCTTGAGGCTGCAATATTTTGTTCTACTCATTGAGTTAAGTTTGTCAATATGTACGAGGTGTGGCTATTAAATAACGAGACTGACACTGTAAAAAAAATATTTTAAATTTATTTATATAAATTAGTAATCCCCTTCAATATACACCCTTCCACGATCCCAACTCTTCTCCATACGAATTTTCCACTGATCGAAACAGTGCTGGAAGTCTTCATTCGTCAGCTCTTTCATGACGTTTGCCGCTTTTTTTTAATCTTCTTTAACGCTGTCGAAACGTGTCCCTTTTAACGCGGATTTGATCTTGGGGAACAGGTAAAAGTCACACGGAGCCAGATCAGGTGAATAAGGCCGGTGGTCCAACACCAGGATGCTGTGCTTCGCGAGAAATGATTTAACTGACAATGCAGTGTGAGCTGGTGCATTGTCTTCATGCAGCACCCATGATTTATTTTTCTATAATTCGGGTATTTTTTTACGAATTCTTTCTCGCAGCTGAGCAAGGATTTCAAGGTAGTATACCTGATTGATATTTTGACCTTCTGGAACCCATTGAAGTATTTTTTTCGACGTTTTTGTCTGTTTTTGATGTGACAGGACGACCTGGGCGGGCATCATCTTCAACATCCTCTCGGCCGTCTTTAAAACGTTTATACCACTCAAAAACACGTGAACGGGATCAACATTCGTTGCCATACACTTTATTTAATAACTCATCAATTTCTTTAGCCTCTTGTCCAAGTTTCATATGAAATTTTATGACAACTCTCTGTTCAATAATATTAGTTAACATTTTTCCGGAAAATTAGAAAAACATAAGTTATGAAAATAAATGCCACGTGCAGACAAATCTATTTACTGGGATGCAGTTTACGGCAGCCGATAAAGGGGGTTTTACACTAAAGAATGGTGTGCCGTACAACCTTTTGACATACACAGTTCGTCTGTAATCACAACAGTCTCGTTATTTAATAGCCACACCTCGTATTGTTGATTTTGTTATTTATAAATATATTTGGTTTATGAGTTTTAGTGTTTTTGTTTTATTTTCCGTAAAAGGCCTTCCTCAGAAAGTTTTATACAGGGCCCTTACAGGGCTAGCTACGCCACTGGTTATAACATTCAAAAAACAAGATATAGGTTATATTTGGAACAATAGGTAGGCCATGGAAAAAAATGTGTTGCGTCATTTTGTAGATCAGATTTCATGTGACAAGTTTGTTATTAAACTTTTTTCTGTATCTTTAATATTTCAGTAATAAAAGCTGGACAATGAAAAATCAGCCACCCTGTATGAGTAACCTTGAATACCGTTTTTCGGCAGTTTTTTGCAACATATTTGACATAAATTTCTTTTTCAAAAATATTTTCTTAAGCTAGTATTCACGCTAGCCGCTAAACGGTAACCTTCTGCCGCTAAATTGATTCAAAATCCATTAAATTTAGCTGGAAATCCACCAAATTGGCAACACTGGTGCGATAGTTGACACAAAAATGAAGTTTAACAAAGTTTAAGAAATTTTAGAAAAGTTGGTTGAGAGGTGACAATGACTCATCGTTCCATATTGCCGGAATTCGACATACATTTCTTTCTTTGTTCGAAAAAGCATGAGTCATTGTCAGGTCTCATCTGGGTGACTATAAGCATTTTCAATTCCAGTTAAGCATCTAAATCGGTATTAAATCGGCTAAATCGCTACTAAATCAGTACTAAATTGGCCATATTTGCAACTTCTCTGTAAAAATTAATGTCAACGTAATGAAAAATTGCATTTCCACATTTTCAATCAACTTGGAAAATAAGTTCAACAATACATAAGTTCGAGGAATGTACTGTATTAAAGATTTTGATGCGTTTTACCCTCCGCATTCGTATTTTTAAACTTACATAATTTAAGAAGTTTATTTGCAAACAGAGTCTGGACCAGCTTATTTTGTGTCTGACCCATCGCAATTCGCTTACTTTTGTCTGACCCATCGCAATTATTTGTAAGTATCGATGAAGCAAACATTTAATTTCATTGCTAGTGGTTTCTGAATGAAGATTATTAAACGTAATCAGAGCATCTTCAGGGAATACTTTTAGAACATATTTTGAAGGAAGAACACATTCTATACCTCTTTGTTCTCCATGAGCCTGACGAACGGATTTTCGGACCTGTTCCCATCTATTGCAAGCTCTGCTGTCATCTGGAAACAAAAAAATCTTCTTGAATTCAAAAATAGTAATAAATATTATTCAGGAAAAAATCCCTTATCTAACTTAATGAAATCTAACCTAACCAATCTATATATTGCTTAAAATTCGCGAATGACGCTAATATTATTAAACAGTACCTTTTATACAGACATTTTTGCATCATTGCACGGGCGTATTGGCTCTCGTCGGCGTACATAAGCGATGTCTTTGTCGGTACGTCTGGGTGTCAAATAAGTCGGCTCGACAAAGCAGTATAGGTTCTAGAAGTCAAATCAAATCAACTTTTTCAGATCCTTAAACGTAGGATAAATATTTATTTATGAATAATGAAACACAGGCATATACAAATACTATTACTATAAGCTACATATCTGCACATTCATTAAAATGAAGGTCGTCAAAAGTCTTCCTTATTTGAATACATACATACGAGCTAAGAAGATGCGCGGTAGTCACATTAACGTTAATCTGTTCCCAGCTATATTGTACCTACACCACCCACTAAAACATCATATCATTCAATCAAGTCTTCTTCATCGTTCTTCTAGATAGGCGAGTCACCTGTTCTTCATCGATTTTGCCCGTTTAGATTGTATTGTCTGATTTTGGAGGTTGTCGCTTCACCGTTTTCGAGGTCTTCCAGTCCTTCTTTTTCTTGATGGTGATTTGTCTCTTGAGACTTTGAAGATTCGGCCATCTGACTTTCTGCTAATGTGTTCATTCCACTCTATTTTCCTCATATCATTCAATAAAGTAATGTATTTTATTTATGAATATGATTTGAAACGTGGCGTTTGGTCAATTCATTCCAATCACAATTCAATCCTGCCATTCTTGGTATGTTGCATTCGTGGAATGCCGGCCCTCATTTCCTTGTGATGTAAATTTCGTGGTAATTAAGGATGATATTATTTAATGAGCTGTTAAAATTACTAATTGTATGTGGGACCGCACTAATAACGATTCAAGGTGCTGCCTTGCCAGCTCAAATTTGTTAAAATTAATTGATATGTTACAACGTTCGATGAAATAATTAACCTCGATAATTTCGTCACTATTGAAAATTTGATTCTGCAGTAGATATTATTTCAAAGAAGACCATGGGTATTTACCAGTACTATTACCAATTATATTATTAGTAGTAATATTAATAATTATTAATATTAGTCTCGGCACCAATACACAATTTAATACATGAATTGTTTGTTCCATAAAATAAAAAATAAAATTTTAAGTTTATTTTATTTTGAAGTACTTACTTACAAAATAAAAAAAAAAACTTAAAATAAATAATAACTGGCATCATGGATAAACCCCTAATAGAAAAAATGAAATGTTAAATTTAATTTTACAACAAAACAAACATTATGTTAGGGACCAATTTAGTCAGTATCTAATTAGCAAACAAGTGTGCTAAAACAGATTCTGCAATAAAAAATCTACCTTGCCATTTAAAAAGTCAAAGCTGACCTTCAAAAACCTTCAAAACTATCATATTTCAAAAAGTGGATACGTAGATACTGATTGCCCCCTTGAAATGCTACAATTCTTATCTGAAACACTTTTCTCTAGAATTTGTTGTTTTCGAGATATTTAGCTGTATTACTTAATATGGGATGCCCGATATACAGGGTGTCCCAAAAATAGTGGACAAGCACAACAGCACACCACTCAGAAATGGAAACTGAGTCCTTAAAAAATACTATAAAAATTTGTAGAGCTATACTTTTCGAAATATTACTAGTCAAAGGTGTCACATTACAGCAAGTTTAGAAGGGCTGCTAGAAAGAATCATTTGCCTATACTGTGTTGAGTTGTTTAGTTATAATTTATTTAAATAGTCTTATTGGATATATGCATTTCTAATAGCGTATTTAAATATTTCAAAATAAAATTGTTGAAAAATCGCAACAATGTGTTGTACAATTAAAATAATGATAATGAAGTTGTCCATGATTTATGTTTTTGTTATATATTTTTTTTATTTTTTAAATTAAAAATGTTTTTTTTATTCTTGTGCTTTTTAAGAACTCAGTGGCCATACCTGAGTGGCATGCTGTTGAGCTTGTCCAGTATTTTTGGGACACCCTGAAGAAGCTTTTTCTAAAACAAAACTGTGAAAGTTCTATATAACTTCTTTTTAATTAACAGATGGAAAACACAAAAACAAAGAACTTCAAATTTAAGCAGTTCGAGAACGCTTCCGTTCGGAAAGCAGTTGTGTGCTAAAATTACTAAAATTGAACAGCGAAATAAACAGAAATTAAAAAAAAAACTTATTTACTCTATGGCGGTTATTTTTTTTAACACTTAGAAAATGTTATAGAAATTCTGTTTTAATGTTAATAATTATTTAACGACGACATAATGTAAGCTATAATACACGAGGATGAAGTTAATATTCGTTAATACAATCATCCGAGTGACATGATTTTAGTTCTGTGTTGTATATTTCATAAAACACCGGTGAATAATGAAGGGCATTATGTTACCATAGATGGTAGACCATTCAAACGTAACGAATGCATTATTTATGAGTCACAGATAAATACTTCATTAAATTAAACTCACAAACTTTGCATAAAAATCAATGAGTCTGACATCATGGGAAATGACAACCAAAAATCATCTACCATATTGAATATAAGAAAAAACAGAAAATCATTTGAAAAAATAAAGTTGACTATCGCTTGGCATATAGTTGAAGTTCAAAAATTCAAAATTAGTATATTTTCCTTGTACATATTTTTATATATATATTTTTTTAAATCGGACTATTAATAACAAAGGTGATTCCAAGGTATAAATACAAGTAATTTTAAATCTAAATTACAAAATATTAGTAACTATTATTGATTGTTAATTTGTATTTTGACGAAGCCATTAAATTGTAAAAAGTAAGGAACTTTGAGCAGGAGCCTTTATTGTTAGATTTAGGAAAACGTTTGGACAATATCGGCCAATCATTAACCAGAATTTGACGATATTCAATTTTTTCAATTATTTTTTTCTTTTAAATGATCTGTTTCTCATTTCTACCTTTTTGTTCTTTACTGTATGCAACTTCATTCTAGTTGAAGTTCGGAAATTCAAAATTAGTAGCTTTCCCTAGTACATATTAACATTCATTTTTCTTTTCAGATCGGACTATTAATAACAAAGGTGATTCCAATGTATAAATACTACTAACTTTAAATCTAAATTACAAAATATTTGCAACTGTTATTGATTGTTAATTTGTAATTTGACGAAGCCATTCAATTTTAAAAAGTAAGGAAAATTGAGCAGGTGCCTTTATTGTTAGATTTAGGAAAAAAGTTAGGACAAAATCGGCCAATCATTAACCAGAATTTGACAATTTTCAATTTTTTCAATTAATTATTTTCTCATTTCTACCTTTTTCTTCTTTACTCTATGCAACTTCATTTGCAGTTAGGGCCGATATTTCTATCTATATAATGATAGTTTGACATGCCCTCGTGGAAATTATAAACGCATTAGATTAGTTCCCTTGATGAAAGTTATGATTAAATGATTACTCTTGAATTCTAAATTTAAATGAATTCCCACCCACTGATATAGTTGCGAATAGTAATCTGTCGGCTGAAGATATTTTTCTTAGTATTTGCTAGAATTAATGCAAATGTAATATATTTAATATACAGGGTGAATAAAAAGTAAAGCATATTGATGCTGTGACCTATATTATGAAATCCTATCCACTGATATAGTTGCAAATAGTAATCTGTCGGCTGAAGATATTTTTCTTAGTATTTGCTAGCATTAATGCAAATGTAATATGTTTAATATACAGGGTGACTAAAAAGTATTCTGTCGGCTGAAGATAGTGTTCTTAGTATTTGCTAGCATTAATGGAATTGTAATATGGTTAATATACAGGGTGAATAAAAAGTAAAGAACATTGATGCTGCGGTCTATATTATTTGTAAAAAAAGAAGTTTAAGCAATAATTAAAACTCCAATCATATATCACAATTTGATGATTTATAATTTTTTTTTACCATACCCCCAATGTTGAGTTTATGTAACTGATAAAGTTACGAATAGCTGCCTTACGGTTTAAAATACCCACATAGTAATTAGAAATCTCTTGAGCAGGTAATATCTAAACAAATTTTGGGATAATAATATAATATCTACTAAAGTTAAAGTTTCGCATAGTGTAGAAGAAAGTAAGGAAGTAAGTACACGGGGATTTGAGCAGGTTAGTCATAATCTCATTGAGGGTAAATCCATCTGGTAGATGACGTATTTCCAACATTTGCAAAACTATCTCTAGTAGTCGTCTGAATGAGTTATCTGCCAAAGTTATCAAGTTATGTTCTTGTAGATATACACAGCACTATCTACTGCTTTTTAATCGTCTTCAAGGTTCCGAAAACCTCTTTTTAACTTTCTGCATATAAAGTATATGAGAAAAGTATTGCTTTCGTACTGGAACATTTTCGAATTCAGATTTGAATTTAAATTCTCGTTTTGGGGACAAAACTAAATTGAAATTTAATATTTGTTATATTCAGTTTATTATGGAGTCATGTGAGGCCCACATTCAATGTTATCAATTTTATTTATACAGGGTGTCCCACCCTAAGGGACTATTAAAAGTTTATGAAGATCCTGATTAAATAATAATTTGAAAAAATATCCAAAGATGGTTGATTCCGTTCTTCTCAGGTGACATATTTTCAACCTTGTATCACTTCCGGTTTTAACGGAAATATGCATCAATTTTTATTTTTAAATGGAACACCCCATATATTATTGTGATTTTGGCTTCCCCGTTTAAGTTGAAACACCTTTTGTAGAGATGTATGTACACCTATATTTTTTACTTTCTGAGATAAAAATTAAATTCCAAGATTTTGACCTCAAAAAGACGTGATGAAAATGGCTTCAATTTCTCTTACAAATAAGATAAAAACGGAAAATTTATCTCGAATTGTACCCGAAAGATCTATAACTGATATATTTAGTAGCAGGACATTTTGAAAGTTAGTCATTCAAAAATGTCATTAGTGAAGTGCTTACTTAAATTAAGCGTATCTCAAGTTTTTTAAATGGAATGAAGTCTTTTTACCTCATTGAGCAATTGGCACGACAATTTGCTACAACAATTTACTACAAAAAAGTATATTATAACCATAATCTTGAAATATGCAGTTTTTTATATATTTTGAAAATTCGAATTTCTGCATTATGTAATCTGCTGTTTACACATGTCAAATAATTTGCGAAATATGCTTATCTGTCGTAATTGTGATAACTAATGTTAACAAAGAAATTTCACTTCTGAAAAGGTTCAAAAGTATATAATTTATTCCACCAAAAAGTCTAATTGACTGGATTTACTGGACAATTTTACTTTCGGCCTCTATACCTTGCGAACTATCTCTATTGTGGCAAACCGTGTAACATAATTTTTATTCAATATTTTTTTCCATCGTTTTAACCGATATAAAAATGTTTAGGCGGCGCTCCGTTTACGAGATAATTGCGAAATATATCACAAGTTCGTTGTTTGGGGGTTATTTTTTCAATATTAAAGGATGAAGCTCCCTCCGGGGGAGAGGAAACTTGACAATATTCGAGTAGAGAGTACTTAGGAGTATGTATACCAATTTCAAAACTATAAAGTTTATTTCCTCCAATACGGCTTTTTCAGGCTAATATGACTGGACTATCAACAATATTAACACATTTAAAGTGAACATTTCAAAAGTGAAATTTCTTTGTTAACATTGGATATCACAGTGACGAAAATTAAGCATATTTCGCAAACTATGATGCATGTGTAAATAGCATAGGCGGAATTACATGACGCAGAAATTCGAATTTTCGAAATATTTCTAAAACTACTTATTTTGGGAATATGGTTGTATAATAGTTTTTTGTAGCAAATTATTCTGCCAATTGTCTAGAGATAAAAAGCATGTCATTCTATTAAAATAAATTAAATACGTTTAATTTAAGTGGGCAGTGACTAATGACATTTTTGAATGACTAATTGTCAAAATTTTCAGTTGCAACATATGACAGTCATAGAGGTACCTTTCAGGTACAATTCGAGATAAATTTTTGGAATTCATCTCAGAAAGTAAAAAAGATAGGTGTACATATTTCTACAAAAGAGATTTTAAATTAAACGGGGAAGCCAGAAACATAATAATATATAGGGTGTTCCATTTCAAAAATTAAAATTGATGGCAACCTCCGGTAGCACCGGAAGTGATAGAAGGTTGAAAGTATTTTACCTGACGAGAACAGAATATAGATTCATATTTTCAAATTTTTATTTTTTGAGGAATCCCATAAACTTTTAATGGTTCATTAGCAAAATAATTTGTTTTGATTTAGTATTTTTAATGGTAAGCAGATGTAATAGTCAATTTTATAAATGCAGATGTTTTTTTCTCATTATCTAGGTAATCATTGAGAATTGGACATAGGTATATTATTATTTTTGACTCCAAATTACATAATTAATCAGAGCCTAAAGTTATGTCCACTCCTTTTAAATCACCCTGTATATGAATAAAGTCACGTGCCACCCACATTCGATTTTTATATTTAGATTCTCGACCGTCTCTTTAATAATGGATGTTTAATTTATTCAATATAAATGACGATTGTTTGATCCACAAAGGCATTAGTAATTTATTAGATCCATACAGGCAACATGAAGTACCCTCATGAAATTGGCAACGTAACAGCATCTGTATTGTCAATTTTTTAATATGTTAAGTGTTTTATTAATAGATGTTGAATGATGTATGCGGGTTAGATGATGAAATACCCTCTCTGTTCGGTCTAGACAGGAATCAGTTTGGATGCTTTGTGAGAGTTTGTTCAAGCGCAGCGATGCGATAACTGGACTTTATAAAATCAATATTTTTAAATTTCTTACACGTGGTGGGAGTCGCTCAACAATTACGCATGCGCCTTACGCACATTATCTATTAAGGATGTAATCGGTGAATTGTAATTTGCAATTCATACTTTGGTGTGTGAGTGGTTCGTGTCTACGTGTTGCTTCGTACAGTGCTTAAACTACAGGTAGTAACAGGTGACATAGTTTTGAACATTTAAGTAAGAACCTTACTCAACTGGGTTAGTGGAATCATCCCTTCCACATGTTGCTTTTGGGTGTCATTTGAATGGATGAAAACGTGCTTGAGCCATGTGAATGTTGATTTTCAATTCGGTATTGTGATTGTGATTAATTTTTTTTATTATATACAACACATTAAATAAGTATATAATTTACTTTAATACTGCATTAAATGTATTCTGTAATAATTATCACAATAATTCTGTGATAATGTATTCAAGTGTGGAAATAAATATCCCAAATTAAAAAAAAATCTGATGTAGGTATTTATCCATATTTTTGATCGTTTTCAATATTCTATAATGTTTTACATGCAAAAAAATGTTGAAATTAATTATTTTAATTGCAAAAAAGGATTGAAAATTCCGGCAGATCCAATATTAATATTATCAGTCACATGCGTACACAAACCCAGACCCATTTTCAAGAATTGTCGATTGGACTTGCGATCTCTAAACAGATATTTTCTCAAAAACGTGAATTAGAATATTTTCACGTAAATAATACTTTCGCCATACAAGTTATATGTAGCTAGTAAAAATAATACATAATTCCCCATATATTCTTTTATATGAAAAATAAATTTGAAATAATTTTTTGAAGCAATTTTTAAAAGAAATAATTAGCGAATAGAGCGCCATTTTACCAAAGATCGTTTTTAATGAAACATATTTAGCTCTATAATTAGCTTTATGGCGCCAAATTTGTATGTACATAATTTTTGGTAGGAACTATATTTTCGGAGATCTTTTACTTTATGAAGATATATTATATTCTCTCTTAATTCATACACTTTGGCTTCTTACCGTATAACTTTCTCAATTTTTTTTTTAATAACAATAATACATATTTTTTAATGCTAACCACATACCATTATAATAATGTTTTGTTTCATTAATTCATTATTATTATTATTAATATTTACATGAAAATGAGTTGTTATTTTTTCTTAGCGAAACATTTAAAAATCACCCAACAAACAATAATTCTTCTTCTAGATTTGATAAACATGAAAACTTGTGTGGAAGCAACAATGATGGCACATATTGATGGAGTTTGCAATGATTCTGGTGTCTGTGATAAAGAGTCTTGCTGTTCAAGACCGGAAGACTCAAAGCTACATAGTACTAGTTTTGATTATACCACTAAAAAATTTGAAGAAAATATGCTGATGGCTTGGTGCAATGGTTGCAGCTGTGAGACACTGGGGAAGCAAACAGGTATATTTTTAGACGCTTTTGTATACAAATTTTGTATGCGTACTAACACATCCACTATTGTCCATTAGCAAACAGTGTGGACGAAAGGTAATCAAATCTTCGTATCAAATGAATTTGTTGTATTTGTCCTTTATTTTCGTGGATTATTTATCACATTCCGAAGCAGAGGTTCTTGCACTATGGGTGGCTATCACTTCACTTAGTTACGTAATTTTCGGTATCTGAGAACACATAGTTAAACCTAAATAAGTTGCAAAACTATTAATTTTGCATCAAAAAACCCTAAAAAAAAGTGCCTAAAAAGTTTAAGAACTTCAGCTCTAAAGTATATTTTTAAATAGTAGTTTTAACCTGTATCACAGCTTATACTAGTAAAAAAAGTAATTTGGGTATAACCTATCACATTGATATGTCTCTTAGGTTCTTGGGCTCAAACAATAAATCCTAATAGGTCAATAGCAATTATTGCATAAATTATTGTTCTTTTAATGAGTATGCTCATAAAAATGATATTATTTCTACATGATGATTCTATAAGTTGTTTTTAAAATAGGTGTAGATAGTGAATCAATAAAGAAACAATATGAGAAATATTGCGAGGTTACAAGAAGGCATATAAGGGAGAATGTAGATAAATGGAAAGTTGGAGGAAAAGACGTGATAGTTGTAATTGACTCATTTCCATTAGGATACGAAAAATTTTATGAGAACGAGCCGATAAATGCTCAAAACCACAGGATATTGGCATTCGCGGAAATAAGAGTAAGTACCTACCTACATTATTACATTCATAAATATCATCATATTTTCTTCATATCATCATTTATCACCATCTTTGTATGTACTATGGACTATTTCTTTAGAAAGTATTAATATTAGTGTTATGAAAAAGTTTTCAAATAAAAGTTTTTAACCATTCTCTGTATACATATAAATTTATATACCAAATTGTATTGGTTTTAATGGCAGCATTTTTTTATGAATTTTGATTTATGTATTTGCCAAAAACATTTCTTTAAAAATATTAAAATATTAAAAACCTATTATAAAGTTGATTAAGAATAAAATTTTAGAAACTACAGATTTGCGTACCCAATAAGTCTACTGAATTCAAATTTTACATAAAGCTGCGGAAATCAAAATCCATAAAAAGGTAAACATTCAGGCAGCAAAACTTCTGGTCTTTCGGTCTTCAAATTGTATGTGTGCATCAAAATATTCAATAGGAACTTACAAACATTTCGGAAAATTGAGAGAATTGGATCAACTCAAGTGTGACACAAAAACATAAAAGTCTCTGAAAGTGATATGGCACATAAATCCAAAATCCAAATCCTTAATCCATAAATACATATCCAAAAATGCATTGTTCATAATGACAAAAATATAACATATGGTTTCGTAAAACTTTAGAACCTTAGATAATTGGAGAAAAATAATAAAAATTGCTGAAATGCAGGTAATCAAAATTGCAAAAATTGCAGAAAATTATTAAACCCCCATTTTAATAATATAATAAAACTGAAGGAATTCCAAAATATCAATAATAAATTATATGAAAATATTATAGAAATGGACAAATTACATGAAATTGCAGAAAAAATGTAACTACAGCTCTAAGGTATTGCAAAAATAACACGAAATTTCAAGCACTTTCTAAACTAATATATTCGAAATATTTCGAGAGATAAGATTCCAGTAAATAAAGAAAATTGAATAATTTTCAGAAATTCGATCAGCACATTCATAAAAACATTGTTGAATTTCAAGAATTTAAAGTTGTATTAAAATTAAAATCAATTAAAAACAAAGTTGTATTAAAATTAAAATCAATAAAAAACAGATTACTTAGAAATGACAAAAAAATCAAAGAAAATTCTTTCATGTTACCATGATTTGGGTATTTAGGGATTTTGGGAATTACATTTGGGTGTATTGGGATTTTGGGAATTGCATTTTGAGAATTTTGCTATGTATCAAAATGTTTAATTGAAACTTATAAACATTTCGAAAATTGAGAAATTTTTATTAATTCCATTGTGACATAAAATCGCAAAAGTCTTTAAAGGTGATATTTCATAACAATTCAAAATCCAAAATCCAAAAATATAATATATAAAACCATAATCCAAAAATGCATTGATGCAATTCCAAAAATCCATTAAAAGGTTTCATAAAGCCTTAGAACCTTAGATAACTGTACAATAAAAGTACAATAAAAAATTGTCGAGATGAAATCAAAATTGCAAAATTTGCTGAAATTTCACAAAACTTGAGAAATTTACAGAGATATAAATTTATGTATTTACATCAATAATTCTAATAATTTAATAAAACTGTTTGAAGTCCATAATATTAATATAAAATTACATGAAATTGCAGAAAAAAAGTAACAAAACCAAAAGCCATCAAGTGTTACAAAAATTACACGAGATTTCAGCATATTCTAAACTTATCATAAATATTTCATGATAAATATAGACAATTGCAGAATAGTCAGAGATTCAATCAGCAGATTCTAAAAAACGCTACGGAAATTCAAAATTATAAAGTTGTATAAAAATTAAAATCAATTAAACAGATTGCTTGAAAAGAGCAAAAACAGGAAAGACATTTTTTTAAAGACAAATATTTAGTGTTATTATTAGTATCTAAAAGATATACGAAATGAACAGCATCAAGCTGAAATGGAACAATAATTGGGCACGTTTTCATGATCGTTTTCAATTTTCCATGTTTCTATATGGAAAAATGTATGGAAATTCATTATTTGACATGCATAAAAGGATTAAAATTAATTCTAATAGAAATTATTATTTATTACTATGTATTATTTAGATTAGAAAATTATTTATATCAATAATTTTAAGTAAAAATTATACCACTTTTTTTTCAAATGAAATTCAAAATTATCAGAAATTTGATGTCAGTATTAATAATAAAATATAATATAAATATAAGGAAAGTATTACATATTTAATAAAAACACATACAAATTAAAATTTATATCAAAAATTGCTTTAAATTTCAAGAAATTTAAAAATCTACAATTGATAAAATTCTGGGATTTGCCTTAAAAATAAAATTTAAACAATACCGTTTGATAATTTTGCCTGAGAAAGTACGTTTCTAAAAACAAAAATCGACCTGTTTCGCGGTTTTGCTAAAATATATGAAACTGCAAAATGCTGCAATATAACAATTTTGTGTAATAATTTATGACCACTCGTTTGCACATATTTAGTCATTGAAAATTGATAAAGAAATCAGAAACTTTTTGAAATTTCTTTAAAATACCAAAGAAGCATTCTATAAAATTCCATAAAAATTAACCACAATTACAAAAATTAAATATATTGCGTGATCAGAATAATAGGTAACAAATAGACAACTTTTTTAGTATGCACGTTAGAGGAAAAAGTTACATTATATTCATTAGCTGCTTCTCTGCATATTCTGTAATTATTCCCCACAATAAGAAAATTTCAACCATTTTTGGAATATTTAACGTAATTTTATAAATGCAAATGACACTTTAGTGACTAGTGCATACTACAAAACGAAAAATTAAACTGTCAAACCAGATAACACGATTTATAAATTTTATTAGAAGTGTGAAATGCAGGTCACACAAGGGAAAGATAAAACAACCCGTAAAAGGTAATAACAAACTGTACATTATATCTTCAATTTGAGAACATAATTAAGCACTTAAGAAAAATTCATTCAATTTTAAATTTTTCAATTTTTCAATATTCAAAAAAATGTTATTATTAATTTGAAATAATGCAGGACTTGTTTGCCTAACATTTTTTTCCTCTAAAATGCATACCAAATAAGGTGTCCATTTGTTACCCATTATTCTCATCACGCTGTATATAAAAAAAAATAGAGAAATGCAGAAGTTAATTTCTGTCCGATAAAAAAATATCAAAATAATAAATAATTCCGAATATTTCACGAGAGCTACGTTTCAAGAATGTTGTTTTCTCAAATTTCTTTGTATCAAAAAATATATGATAAACAAAATGATGAATTTTGTGCAATAATGACCACCCGTTTGCACTTATTTAATCATTAAAAATTGATAAATAAAACAGACACTTTTAGAAATTTCCTTGAAATACTGAAAAAAAAGTCGATAAAATTCCATAAAAGTTAACCACAATTTCAAACATTAAAAATTTATAGAAACATTAGAGAAATGCAGAAGTTGGTTTCACGTCAATATAAAAAAATCTGTAAGTAACTAAAAATTCCAAATATTTCAGAAAAGGTATGTATGGAGAATATTGAATTAAGTATTTGCACAAATATTACATTTTATGAGACAAAATCGCGATATAAATTCCAGAAGTTTTTGTTAGTTTATAAAATTCTAACGGTGGAAAAACCGTTAAAATGTGATAAACACAACTGCTCAAAATTTCTATTCAAGTTCCACGAGTCCAACGAAAATGAATAGATATTTTAAACAATATCACTGCTGTAAAATATTGATTTTGTTATTTGTTTCAGGGCATACCTCCAAAATACTTCTTTGAAGTAATCTGTGGCGCCAACGAGAATCGGAGGTCAGACAGTGAGACAATCTTGAATATAATTACAGCAGTGGTAAATCCAGGATCAGTATTAGTTGTAGATAATTCTGTTTGCAATGACAACGAGTTTGAATTACTTAAGAAATTCTACGCTAACGTAGTCACTGTGGACATGCTACAAAATCACAACACACACGATCAAAATGTGATATCAAATTTGGAGGTCGTTTGGAGAAACGTGATTATTGCCTGTGATAATGGCAAGGATATTTTTGATATTCAAAGCGTGTTGACGGCCAGTATGTGGAAGCAAGTGTACAGTAATGAGTGCAGTAATATGCTAGCAAGAATAATTTGTTTGCAATAATAGGAATAATTCAGGGAGAATGGAGGAAGCATACTTTGTTCAATTACGTCTATGCCAGTTATTTTTTTGTTTCCTGCAATCAGATTTTAATGGTATACTTGGTTGATAAGTTGAAGTGAACGAATATACTTGATATCATGATTATTTCGTTTCCTCCACCATTGCTGTTAACCTTGTTGATCATTATGACGGTTAAAATGTGACACCTTATAAAAAACTTCCTACAAACTTTACAGGAGAAGCATAAACCTGTTTCTAAAATTATATAAACTCTGTTCCATTTTTATTTTTAACCAAGTTGGTTCTGTTATAGTGACAGTATTGTTGGTCAATGTAAAAAGTCACTAGACTTAAAAAATAGGTTATATTTTATGAGAGTGGGCAATGTTGCCATTAAATTAAGTATCTATTGAGTACAGAATTTATTTGCTATTTTTATTTTACATAAGCAAATCAGTCAAATAATAATATAAAATATAGTTGATGATTGGTTTACTTAAAGCATAAATCTAATTAATAAGTACACTTGAACTATTGAAGCAATAATTTAATTATTTTAATAATAAATTAGGCAAAGTTGTTAGAAATATGACAATCATTTTTTCACTGTCAGATCATTTTTGTTTGTGTTCATGTGTAAAACTTTATAAAATGAAACCACAGCCTTCTTAGTTAAACATAAAAGTGGAAGAGAGTATAGGTAGTTGAAATTTATTTTATAGATTTGAGTGTATATTGTTTTAATTTAATTATTGAAGATATTTTCAAGTAAGTTGGAGCTAATTATAAAATGCGCAGCATTATTTTCTGCGGAGTTTGATGGTCATACCTCATTATCTAACAAAAGGGAGATACCAGGTGTCTCATGTTAACCGTTATACTATGATGTAGTAATTTATTATAGGTGACAAATTACTGATCAGATTACCAATGATTTATTACTGGATTACTCATTATGGATCATTAACCATTTATCACTTATCAGTGAATATGTTATTATTATTATTATTATTAGAGGACAATATAAATATAAATTATATTAATTACATTACTATGTATACTTGTTAAGTTGGTATCTTAAATACATATATTTTTTATTACAATAATTTTGAAAAACCTGATTATGATACTTGATGTATTTATATACAGAGTGTTCCATTGCTCACCATATTGCAAAAGACGGAAAACTAGTTAACTAGGGCCAGATATTCGCGAAAAGCTAAGAAATGATGGAACTTAAAACGAAAGTTTGTTAAATTGACTCCATGCAGATTGAAAATTAAAGTTTCGGTTGTTTCCTCCATCTTCATGATTCAAGATAGTTTTTTTTATTCTCTAAAAGTAGGTACTTTCGTAGGTTATTTCTAGGTACGTTGGAATAGGGCGGGGGGGATTAAACTCTACTAAACCAAATAATTTAAACAACTATACCTTCCACAGCTTCCTGTGTTTGACATCATGGTGAGCACTAACTGGGACACCCTGTATACTACACAGGAGATGGTTTATGATTGCATATTGGTTATTATTACATTTATTACAAAGTTGTGATGAGCCTTCAACAGTAATAATTTTCCATATTCTGAATGCTCAAAAATGTTTTTAAGTCAAAAATGCAAAAACTATAATAACAGGATTCAGTGAGTAATTACTTACCTCAAAAAATATGGAATATATTGTATTATTATTAGATTGTTATAAAATTGAGTTTGATAGTTTTAAGAGTTGTCACTATATTTTAGAGGAATACATTATAAATGAATATATATTATTATACAGCAATATGTTACATTATGTTATAGAATAGGATTTTTTTCACTTGCAATAAAAAATAAAACTACATATTACTACAAATGTGTTTTAAATCCCTCTAGAAAAAGTTTGCATTAATTCTTCATTCACACACTGCACTGTTTCCAAATTAGGTGTGTAGTGTTGCCTACAACCGTTGAGTGAAGGAGTTTTAGAAGAGGCGCAGCGCAATAGAAATATTTGTGCCATGTTTGTCTCTCGCTCTGTTCTACTCTCCGCACCCCTCTTCCCCCAAGAACAGGGCTGCTGACGACTGTCGCCCCCAGCAAACACGAAACAATAAAACAAAAAAAAACATATTTCCTAAAATATTTATTTCAATTTTTCGCGAAAACTAAAAAAATACCTGTTTACCGATTCGCAACTAGTATCCCCGAATTCATGAGACTTGATGTAGATACCATATTTCGAAGAAAATAGGAAAAGTCCATTTTGAGTTTTACCTAATTTATCGATATATATTTTTTAAATTTATCACATAAGACCATTTTCGCGATCAACATACGCGTGATAGTTAATCTACCTATAAAACTTACTAATGTGGGCAAATAAAAAGTATGTTCTAACGGAATTTCTTTATGGGGAGTGTTGGATATAAACTGATAAATAAAAGTTTTTATTAATCAGCGCCTTAGGTCGAACAAATTATGTAATATCGTCAAAACGGCCTAAACGCAAATGCTACATATTTAATTTTAAATGCTGGCAATATAACTAGCCCTGTTATTCCATGTCTCATTCACGCTTGAGTGAGTTCAAGGGTCGTAAAAATATTGGAGCTCGGCACAATAAACACATTTAAAAGCCATAAAAAATGCGGAAGCGAGCAGCCTATATAAAAAAAGTGCCCGGTGCAATCCCAATAATACAGCGCTACCTTAGCGTTGTTTTTTTTTTTTTTTATGGAGGTCCTTATATACCAATGCTTATGCCAATGTTATATTTTTTTAATTTTTTTTATAGGGGTCCTTAAATACTAATGCATTAATAATGCTCAAATCTCATATATAATTTGTCAAAGTGCCCAATTAAGGCAGGATTTATTTTACGGGCAAATGTTTTGGAAATACGGCTTCATCGTCGGGTACGAATACGTATAATTTAGCGTGAATTATTTCTGGATCTGCTCAGTTTTCTCGCAAACCACGAATCGTATTGAAAAACGGATTCTTGATTCATTTTCAGCATAGATGAATTCACGATTCTCAATATTTAACAATCAAAAAAATTGGTTTTCAAAAAAATTCGAAAACCAATTTTTGAATTTGAAAAATAACTTAATATGCATGCTTAGCATACGCATTATAGTGAATCCTCATGTAAATTTTGTCAATGTGCGCACTAAAAAGTTAATTTATTTTACGGGCAAATGTCTTGGAAATACGGCGTCATCGTCGACTGCGCATGCATATAATTTAGCGTGAATTATTTCTGGATCTGCTCAGTTTTCTCGCTAACCACGCATCGTATTGAAAAACGGTTTTTTTATTCATTTTCAGCATACACTAATTCACGATTCTCAATATTTAAAAAACAAAAAAATTGGTTTTCAAAAAAAAAAATCAAAACCAATTTTTGAATTTGAAAAATAACTTAATATTCATGGTTAGCATACGCATTATAGTGAATCCTTATGCAAAATTTGTCAATGTACGCAATTAAAAGTTAGTTTATTTTACAGGCAAATGTCTTGGAAAAACGGCTTCATCGTCGGATACGAATACGTATAATTTAGGGTGAATTATTTCTGGATCTGCTCAGTTTTCTCGAAAACCACGTATCGTATTGAAATACGGATTCTTGATTCATTTTCAGCATACATGAATTCACGATTCTCAATATTTAACAATCAAAAAAATTGGTTTTCAAAAAAATTCGAAAACCAATTTTTGAATTAGAAAAATAACTTGATATTCATGCTTAGCATACGCATTATAATGAATTCTCATGTAAATTTTGTCAATGTGCGCACTTAAAAGTTAATTTATTTTACGGGCAAATGTCTTGGAAATAAGGCTTCATCGTCGGGTGCCAATGCATACAATTTAGCGTGAATTATTTCTGGATCTGCTCAGTTTTCTCGCAAACCACGTATCGTATTGAAATACGGATTCTTGATTCATTTTCAGCATACATGAATTCACGATTCTCAATATTTAACAATCAAAAAAATTGGTTTTCAAAAAAATTCGAAAATCAATTTTTGAATTTGAAAAATAACTTAATATTCATGCTTAGCATACGCATTATAGTGAATCCTAATGTAAAATTTGTCAATGTACGCAATTAAAAGTTAGTTTATTTTACGGGCAAATGTATTGGAAATACGGCTTCATTGTCGGGTACGAATGCATATAATGTAGCGTGAATTATTTCTGGATCTGCTCAGTTTTCTCGCTAACCACGCATCGTATTGAAAAACGGATTTTTTATTCGTTTTCAGCATACACGAATTAATGTTTCTCAATATTTAACAAACAAAAAATTGTTAAAAAAAAAAAATCGAGAACCAATTTTTGAATTTGAAAAAGAATTTGATATTCGTGTTTAGCATACGCATTATAGTGAATCCTCATAGAAAATTTGTCAATATGCGCAAATAAAAGTTAATTTATTTTACGGTCAAATGTATTGGAATTAGAGCGTCCTGGCCGGGAGCAACTTTTAAAATATAGCGTGAATTATTTTTGGAGCAGCTCAATGTTCTCGCAAACCAAACATCGTATGAAAAAACAAAATTTATATTCGTTTCCGGCATACATCAAACAACAAGACTCCGTATTGAATTATAACAGAAAATGTATTTTGTAAAAATTTTATTTCAATTTTCAGCGAAAACTAAAAAAAAATACTGGAGATCTATTTACTGATTCAGATCCAGCATCCCCGAATTCATAAGATGTGATGTATAGTGCCATATTTCGAAAAACATAGGAAATGTCAATTTTGAGTTTTGCCTAATTTATCGAAAATCAATTTTTGAATTTATCAAATAATCAATCAAATTTTTGCGATCAAAATTCGTATTATAGTTAAGCTACCTATAAAACGTGCTAATGTAGGCAAATAAAAGTTATATTCTAACGGAATTTCTTTATGGGGAGTGTTTGATATAAATTGATAAATGCAAATTTTTATTAATCAGCGCCTTAGGTCGAAAAATTATGTAATTTCGTCAAAACGGCGTAAACGCAAATGCTGCATATTTAATTTTAAATGCTGGCAATTTAACTAGCCTTGTTATTCCATGTCTCATTCACGCTTGGCTGAATTCTAGGAACAGGTCGAAAAAATACTGGAGCTGGTGCCGAGCTTCGAGTTTATTGCCCCAATAAACACATTAAAAGTAATAAAAAAAGCGAAAGCGAGCAGCCTATATGAAAAAAAGTGCCCGGTGCAATTTTAATAATATAACATTTCCTTGGCGTTGTAATTTTTTTAAATTTTTTTTCTTTGCGGCCGTTAAATGCGGATGCATTGATTATGGTCAATCCTTATGTAAAATTTGTCAAAGTGCGCAATTAAAAGTTAATTTATTTTACGGGCAAATGTCTCGGAAATATGGCTTCATCGTCGGGTGGGAATGCACATAATTTAGCGTGAATTATTTTTGGATCTGTTCAGTTTTCACGAAAACCACGCATCGTACTGAAGAGCGGATTCTTGATTCGTTTTCAGCATACATGAATTAATGATTTTCAATATTTAACACACATAAAAATTGTTTTTGCAAAAAAAAAATTCGTGTACTAATTTTTGAATTTGAAAAATAACTTATTATTCGTGTTTAGCGTGTTTAGCGCGTTTTATAAGCTTCTCACCTGGCCGGGGGTACGTGGTACCTACCAGCTGCATCCAACCTTCAGATCCAACCGAAGGAACTGCAAAATGTTAAATTTTGTCATTTTTTATTGCTCCCTAAAGTTCATCCGGTTCTTTTAAATATCCACCACCTGTTGCTTTATGTTGGTCAAACAAAAAATTACTACAAAAATCACTACATAATAAACCGGAACCTCGTTCACAGATTATATATATATATATATATATATATATATATATATATATATATATATATATATATATATATATATATATATATATATATACCTCGTTTTCGTGAAACACCGGCAACATAACACAAACAAAGTTGCCACCAATACTTTCGAGAGAAA
This sequence comes from Othius punctulatus, assembly GCA_951805005.1. Classification (NCBI taxonomy): domain Eukaryota; kingdom Metazoa; phylum Arthropoda; class Insecta; order Coleoptera; family Staphylinidae; genus Othius; species Othius punctulatus. Next base: position 44,595,012 of record OX638141.1, on the reverse strand, counting down.
TTGAGACGTTGATGGATCTTTATAGAAAAAAGTCTATAGATACTTATTTTTATTTGTGCAGTTAACAAGAGTAATCTGTTCTAATCTAGAACATACTTTTAGATGTACATCTCGAAATTTAAATTTTCATTTTCTGTTAAGTCCAGGCCTTAACTCACCAGCCTTTTACAGAAAAATGTATTTTGAGTCACAATTATATTCAGAGCCGGATTTACATATAAGCAAAATGAGCAGTTACTTAGGGCCCCTGAAAAAATGTATGAATGTACTTAAATCGGAAATATAATATCATTTCTTATTTAAAATTTGTGCTTAGGGGTCCGGCGGAATCTAAATCAGGTCCTCAGTGTATAGCAACTGTGTGGATTGTTGGAGTGTAAAGGATCAAGTCAAATGGTTATTGTGATCTATTTTCCTATAGTATATCACCTTTTAATAGCTTATTTAATACAAAATTAAATCTGACAAAGCTTCACGCAATATCCATAACATCATCGAAATTCATAATGATCGCTATCTTCTCCTCGTCCGTCTTCAACTGCAGGCAAAACTGATCGAATTTACGCTGTTGGTGTGCGACGAGGAAATTGAGGCATTGCTTTATTGTGGCCCCCGTGTACAAAGTGGTTATCACCGCTTTCCTGTCTTCTATAGCGGTAATGAAAGGCAACGCACTGGCCACCAATCTGTGAGGACCGTGGCGTGATCGGATTATGGCAATCCTTGTGGTGTGGTTGCAGTACTTTGCCACGAATCCCGATCGGATCGCTGCCAATCCAAAATCACCGTGCAGCATCGTAACTGCCTCTAGTATAGCATTGAAAAGGCTGTTCGGTTTTAGTTTTAGCGGTTTATTGGCGACGTCAGTTACTTCATTGATTTCAAGAACAAAATATCTGCAATTTTAAAGTTAGAAATTTGACTGTATTCAGGATTTGTTTGTCGATAAATGTAGGGCCATGTATACACATATTCTGGAATTGTCTAGGTTTTTAGAGTAGAATTTGAGATATTGAAACTTTTCGAATGGAATAAATTTTGTTCGTTGCACTTAACAAAAAGGGGTTTACCTATTTTTATGCCTAACCATAATTATTATTAGTGTGTTTTAACTTTTGTTGATAGTTGATGTTCACAAGACCATTTTATAGGTTATTGTAATGAAATTTAAAATATACAACGTGAATACTAGAATTTAAAACAGGCAGCCAGATTCACTTCTGTGAAATTTTCAGCAAACAAACCGACAAAATTGTATAAATATTCTCTGCTAGCGAAAAATTTCATAAATAATTCTCTCCATTTGCATAAATATGTCATTTCAATACTAAAAGTTATACAAATAACGGCGCATTTACATCAATATTAGTAACATGTGTTGCTAACCAATTAACACTGTGCAGAAAATAAGAAAGGGGAGGTTGATGTCGCCTTTCTTATAGGCTGCGAATAATCGATTTGTTAACTTCAATTCAATTAATAAGTTCACTTCGTAAACAGTAATATTTGTCTCACAGAGAATTAATTTTACTTGTATGTTGCATTTTAAAATAGATACTTTGACACATTGCTGTCATTGTGACAGGCGTGTGTAACTAAAAATGATTAACCCTATGTTGTATGATAAAAAAATCTCTCTGTATAGATACAATACATTGAAAACCACTGATTTAAACGTAAAAGTAAAAGTAAAATTAATTCTCTGTGAGGGCAAATATTACAGTTTACGAAGTGAACAATATTAAGCTAAGGTTTGCAGCATTATTCATTTCTAAAACCGAACTCTTTCTTCAATTGTATACATTGTTCACTATGTAAACTGTAATATTTAAATCACAGAGAATTAGTTGCACGTTGCATTTTAAAAAAGAAGCTTTGATACATTGCTGTTATTGTGACAGAAGTATATAACTATTGAAACGATTAACCCTATGTTGCACAATAAAATAAACTCTGTATCAATCTACGTACATATTTGTAAATAGTTAATTTCATGAGAACCCTAATTGAAATATAGTAATCGATATTTAATGGGATATTGGAATAACCAAGCTGGAAATTTTTCATATCAATTGCTTCACAAAAGTTAAGATTTTTGTCTGAACATAGTTCCAAAGTTGTCTCCGGTTAATTAAAAATTAACGTATTTCAGCGATTTCATGAAAAAAAAAAATTATATTCGTAGATATTTTGGGGTGTTTCCTTTATCCCCTGACACCGTGTATATACCTAATTTTTGAAAGCGATGTAAACATGTAAATTATGGTGTATAGAACTATCTCAATTGTACATCTGTATCTCTCTATCTAAGACGTCAAGGTTTAGTTTAAGACATTATAAGTTTGATACAAGCTCGATAATAACCAGCTGATATGGTCGAAACGAATACAATAGACTATGTACAATTTATATAACTATAAACTATTGTATTTTTTACTTCTGTGTTATCATTAATACTGAGCATTTACCAATTTAATAACAGAAATATGTCAACATGAATATTAAAGCAACCCACTAATATCGAAAACATCCCATTAAACATCAATTATTATATATTTCTAGAGTTCCCATGAAATTATCTATTTACAAATCAAATGTGCCGTGTTATGGGTTGGTTTTACTTGAACACCACACATATTTCAATAATTTTAGTTATATCGACTTTTTTTAATATGGGCGAATGTGCATATTTTGATGTATTAAATATCTCCAACGCAATTATCAATTATTCCTTCCGAAACAATCGATGCGTTTACAACATTATTGATAACGATACAATTCCTCTAAATTGCGTCAACATTGTGTGTACAACCTTATCGCATACATTTCTTACATACAACGTTAGTGATGCAAATTGCAAACCTACGGGTTACATAATTAATTTGAAGTATTTGCAATCAATACGAAATTTATTTGCAAACTACAATTTTGAACCAAACAGAAGAGTTGTAATTTTGTACAGAGGTATGGCGAATTTTCAAGACGATATTTTCTTGGCCAATGCCAATCTTAAAGCAATTGACATTATAGTTGAACAGGTACTACAACAAAACAACATATGGGGCGAAGTGACAAATACAACCATCCAATTAACAACAGTAATAAACAGCAACATTAAAATTTACGATATAAATAAGGCTGCGGACTTAAATTCTGCTATGTTTAAAAGTGAAATTTGGAAACCAGTATTTAAGAATTCCAGTTTTAGGATTGGGATTTTTGATTGCCCACCTTACGCAGAATATAGTATAAACAAAGGTTTTTATGGAGGTGTTGAAAAATATATTTTAGATGAAGTGGCAAGTAAGTGGAACGTAACTTACGTACAATACGCCCCATACTCTTGGGGGCAGTCTTTGGAAGAAGTTAGTTTAGGAAAAGTAGACACTGCTTTCTGTGGGCAATGGGATACACAAGCCGTTCTATACAATGGTTTAGAAATCACATTTCCATACGCAAAAACGTGTATCACATTTTTAGTTCCTGAACCTATATTTTTGCCAGATTACACATTTTTGTACAACTCAATTGATGCAACCACTTGGTGTCTCGTAATTGCCAGCGTTTTTGCAGTTACAACTTACTCATACGTATATACGGTTTTAGCTAGAAATCCATGTTACAGCAATGGCGACAAAGGGTACATTGACTGGTTGATAAGTGTTGTTAGAATATTGGCAATGAGTCCGCCTGATCCATTCCCTGAAAATTTCAAAATTAAAGCAGTTTTGGTGATTTGGTGTTTATGCGTGATTCTTATAAGCACTGCTTACAACTCAGGATTAGCGAGTGGAATATCTTTGACGAGGTATTCTAATGCAATAAATACTTTGAAAGATATTGTTGATAATGACTTAGTTCTGTACTTTCAAAATGATTCAGTTGAGGTTTATAAACAATCTACGAATCCGTATCTCCTGCATATAGCAAACAATGCTGCTCGCCAGACTAAGAAGACGCTGATTAATTCTTCAAGCCTAGTATATAACTTTTTCCTTACAGATATTGAAAATTATAATGAGGAAAACTCCAAGCGAGTGAAGATACTTAAAGAGTGTGTGGACAATTATTACTATATTTTCCCTTTCTTGCGACAATCTCCCTTTAAGTACTTATTTCACACTAATATAATGCATTTCGTTGAGCATGGGCTAGTAGAAAAATGGTTTACGAATGTTAAATATGATAAGTTCACAAACGCGAAGATTATGAATAATATTTTCATGACAACATCCGAAGTTGTTGCTAATTACATGCCCATTTCATTGTCGAAATTACTCGCCGTGTCTTATGTACTTGTGCTTGGTTATACTTTATCTGTATTAGTATTTTTGACGGAAATACTATGACTTCCATATTCAATTGTACTAACAGGTTTATTCTGCTTCTACTGTAAATAAAATTAATAATAATTCTACTAATATGCCATATGTTCCGTAAGAAGTTACTGTATCAACAATATTGTAATAATATAATAGAAATAATGTTTCATACGTACTTTTCCCAAATATTTTGATTTGTTAAATAAAGTTAATACTTCGAAACTACATGAAAATCCTATTTACTGCGGACAACTTACTTTGCACAAGTAATACTGTCTGCCTATCATGAAATAGGAGTAATGAACAAAATACAGATGACTAATTATCTAGATATAAAAAAATGTAGCGATAACTTTGGCCGAACAGACATAAATTAGTTCTAATTATTAAAGAAACCATTATCAAGGATATCTTCTTTTGGAGGCGAGAGACGCTGGATTCCGGATTTCAAAACTGCCTGAATATATAGTTGATTCCTGCAGATTTAACATCAGAAACTTATCATCTTCGTTGGTTGATAGTCGACTGTTACTGTTTTGCACAAATTTCAGGACCAACGTATTTGCGAATCGTTTTAATTGAAAGATGAAGATTATATGTGTGAGTATTGTTCTTTATTGCGTTTAATTTTTTTTGCGGGTACTAATAAGAACAAAAAAAAACAAAATGACTCTAGAAAAATGTAGTGCATGAAAATTGTAGTAATTAGATCGTGGTAAAGTTTGCAATCCATGTTATTGTATAAAATTTCAGATACTTCTTGTGCTGTGTCTCGCAGCAATGGTTTTAGCTGGCACAACTCATAATCGCAATACTAGAGAACTTGACGTCTTCGAGCAAGAAGCAGCTGATGCGGAGGGTATAAAAAAGTTACCAATATTAACGAAGATTTTTCCTGGTCATAATGACATTTCACTGAAATCTAAGTTACACCTAATGAATAGAATTGAAGTAATATATTTTAAGTTTGTTTGTATTCTTTCAGCATGTAAGAAAGGTGTCCGGGAGAAATGCGTAGTGCCATCTTTTCCTAGGTAAGTATGAGTTAAATTTCGTACTGTAACTTACAGAGCGCGATTAAAAAAATCTATAACATTTTTGTTTACCTATATAATTAAATAGATATTTGTGAAACATCACTCAAAATTTTGATTTTATCATGAATGACAAAAATAAACTTTTTTAATTTTGGCATATATTTTGGCACTTTTAAAAACTAATAGTAGATACGAAACGTCGTACTTTTCGTAACTAGCTAGGAAATGTGACACTTTTTGCAACTGGTGATGAGAAATAACACACTCCTTACATAAAATAATGTATTTTATTACAGAACTGTTTACAAAAATAGCTACTTGTAACGAGTTTCACAATGTTTTGCTCTGAAATCGTGACATCAAATCGCTTTAAATATATTTTTTTTGTTAGATGTAGGTATTTGAAAATAATTAAAACGTTATAATACATTCACGACCTTTTTGCAACCGAGTTGGCTGGGTTTTCTTTTTGTAATGTTGGACAAACTGATTCAGAGATGCCACGGAACTTTTTTTTGTGTCCATGTCCATTAGACATTTGCTTCCTACCACATTGTCAGATTTATAATTTTATTCACGTACATTATTTTTTTTACTGCATATTCGAACCCAGAAATAATTTTCACTTCAATGCATTATTTTTCATTTCTTTCCTGCCGTTCCATTTTCATCTCTAATAATTTAAATTTTACTGGCAACTATGTAATTTAAAAAATATAACCCCAAATTGAAAACAACTTGACCTAAAAAAATTGACAAGTTCCATAGGGGATTTTAGTTATTTCCGAAACATTACCAACAAAATTACTAGATATGCATAGACTCTCCTGACGCAAAAACATCGTGAATGGAGAGTACCCAAAAATATAACTGCCTAATTAACTGAAAATCAATTGATTCAATATCAAATAATAGGTGCTTCTAATTTACTAATTTGATTTTAATATTTATGGATTCGGTTTGCTTTACTGCATATCTCTTGATCTCTTGATAAATCGCTTTTATGAAATCTTCACTATATTTCAGAATAGCGATTTATTTATGCATGTCCTGAAAATATTATGCCACATTATTACGTATGTTTTCTCAGTTATGGCTGTGCCTATTATTTTGATGATTGTTTTTTTATCTAAATCCTGCATAACATACGAATATTTAAAAACATTGAGGAAACCATAAACACGAATGCACTAGATATCTATTGTAACCGAGTTTTATTAGTACGTGATATTTACATTAAGATTTATCATATTTTTGTTTTAGAACGGAAAGCCAGAAAGTTTTGGAGGTTTTGGCAGTGCCTCCAAGTACGCCCAAAAGTAGCAACGCCTAGCAGATTTTATATTTGAGCCTTAACTGGAATTATAAAACGAGCGCTATTCTCGTTTAACTGTTATTCTGCTGTTAACAAAAATAAAATGGAAAAATTAAATATGATTTTGTATTAATTTTGTTGTAATTTTCCTACATATTGACAATGACTTTTGATTTTGTAATCAAATAATGTATCTAAACATAAAATGCGGCGATAACTTTAAGCGGAAAAAATATAAATTAGTTAATGCAAATTCATTATGAAGGATGTCCACTTCTGGAGGTAAGAGAAACAGGATTCAGAATTCCTGGACTGATTGAGAAATACTCATCCAAAATTGCCCGAAGGCATTCAATGTTTATTCGGGCATATCTGATATTTGAACAACCTTAACATACTCGTTCGTTATTAGTCAAACGAGACCATGGTCGCCCGCAATAATGGGCAAGGGGGTTGGGGGAGGGGGGTTTGGGCACTTCCACCCCCTGGAATTTCTACTCTTTAAAACTAATGCGGAAATAATATCGAGAACATTTTAACTGACTCTAATATCGATTTGCGAACTTAGATTAAACTATTGTTTTGTATTTATTTTATGATACTTAATTATTGAATAAATTAAATATTTTCAAATATAACTATATTTTGCCCCCACCCCCCTGCAAAAAAAAATCTGCGGTCGCCCATGAACGAGACCGTTTTGTAGAAATTGGTGGACCAAAGTATTTGTGAATAGTTCAATTACAAGATTGTATGTGTATGTAAGTATTTTAAATTCTATTTTATTAAATAATTTTAATTATTATGTTAATTTTAATGTTTTGATGTTTTGTATCCACTAACAAGAACAATTGTAATTATTTTTTTCTTCAACCTTTAAATATTAGGTTTTTTTGCTCGACACTGACAACGAAAAGTTGGTGTTTATCCACGACTCACTTTAACGCTCACCGCGCGATAAAAACAAAAAAAAACGCGCGTCTTCAATAGCAACCAATAAATAAGCGTTTAAAAAAAACTCTAACAAAGAGTTTGCACAGTATTTAACATTCTTTAGGTGATTGTAGCAAAAATTTGGTATGCATTATGAGCAAAAAGTGATATTATTCACTCTCAAGCAATTATGCAATTAATTAATACATAAATAACTTTTTTAAGAGGTTGTTATTATAATTTTAAGAAATTATGTGAGTACTTCATAATCTTTTTACTTATACAATCTTAAATGAGCGTAGAAAAAGTATAGTGCACAAAGATGCTCTTATGGGCGTGTGTTTACCGAAAAAATATATGTTTGAAAATATTAACTAAACAATAAACGTGTTCGAAAATTTAACTGCAGCTGTCATGGGTTCCACATATCTAGAGGTATTGTTTTTCGATTGATTTAATATATTTTGATATCTTGTATAATCCACAGTAAACTACAAAAATTAAATATTTTGAAATAAATTTGCCGATATTTTTCTTCACTGCTAATACTGATTTTTCATCTATTTAACACATTTAAATTTTCTGCAGAAAATAAGAAATCTTTTACAGCTGTACTGGGGACTGCAAGACGATTCCAGTTTTGCTCTACAGTTCACCAGCGGAAAATAGGCATTCTGTAAGTAAACTAACGAGAAAAATTTAGGAAAACATCTGATTAGAAGTTATTGTCTGATAGACTAGCAGCAATGGTCCGAGCGGGAATAGATGGGTCACCCTGTATATTCGTGCTATTAATAATTATAATGGCAAAGTAATTTTTTTATCTTCAATTTTCTAATCTAATTTTTTTCTTTTCTTCAAAAATTTTCAATTTTAAAACCTCCTTCATGCAAACGAAGGTTTTTATTTAAATTGGAGTAATGGTCGTGATTTGATAGCTTTGGTTATTTGCAATACAACGGCGTATTACCATTGATTATAATATCCTTATTATAATATTATAATCAATGGTATTACTGTTTGAAATCTGTCGATTAGCTTACAAGAAATATTTTATTTCGAAAACTAATAAAAAATGTTGACATTTACATGACATAAATCAGTTGTCAATGTGTCTTTTGTTCACTAGATGTAAAAGTATTTTACAATCTAGAACAAAAAAAAACTTTTTCGTCAAGCAATTTTTGATTAAAGAAGTCAGAATTTGAGCGAATCTTCATTACTTGTTATACAATATTATTTATTTTGATAAACATCTAACTGTAAACATAATTAGTTGGTTTAAACGGTCAGAGCATACCTGATATAACATCAAGATGATTATAGATATTTATGATTGAAGACATTGATCTCAATTAAATGGCAGAAGTTTTTCTTTGGGTTCCACTAATGTGGAGCTGCAGTTGTTGAAATTCGATTGTGAAATGCTTCTTTTGCATTCTCGAACATCATTCTCAGATGCAAAAGAAGCATTTCGCAATCTCAAATCAAAAATAACTATTTTAAGGTGAGCAAAGTACAAAATAAACATGATATTCCACCAATAAAAATGAATCCAGCAACAAAAGTACCAATCGATATTTTTTATGGGAATTATTTTGATTGAAAACGAGAGCTGCAGCTCTGCAGAAATAATTGTTTTTTAAATAAAGGCTCATAATTTCTGATTTCTGCTGACAAATTTCTTTGTATCTTAAAATGTGATAGATCAATTTCCAAAGCGTTTTATAGTTTTATAAAATTTTAAAAATGATTATTTGATGGGGATAAATCTAAAAAAAAAATAAAAAGTGATTTCACTATTTATAGTTAAATTTTACAAGTCTTTTACAACAATATACTCTAAGATATATTTATAAGTTAGAAATTATATAATTCGGGAGCATCCTATGGATTTATTCAATTTTATTTGACACCTGTTTTATTAAGCCGTTGAAAACCAGAGTGAAAAGTTTTCAAAAAAATGTTATTTCGTCCTTTATGCTTAAAATCCGCTCTCGAACTAAAATGTTAATTTTTTGCCTCTTGGTATAAATTACCCTGTATTTTATACAATACTGTATTTTGTATTTATTGTATATTGTTGTTTATTGTATTGTATTTATTGTATTTTATACAATAATGCGTCGTAAAAAACAACTAAATATTTTAAGTTTAGAAATGTTTGTAGTTGATTGTATGAAGGTCATATTTGATTAAGTATAAAAAAAAATTTTTTAGACTGTTTTTGTTAAAATATCATATTTTCAATATTTATTATCAATTGGCCTATATCTACTGCAAATACACTAAAATCTGCAATTAGTTTAACAGTGAGGCATTATTGGTTTTTCCGTTTTTCCCATAAACAGTTTTTACTGACATTAAGCCTTTCTGCATGAAGCGATTCAATTTTGCGACTGTATAATTGAAATAATTATTACATTACACGATCAAATATGTTTAATAAATATAATTATATGTACATAAGAAATCATTAATGCCTACCGTCAACAACTCAGTAGAACACCCATTACGCTTCTTAGCAAAGCGATCGCAACACCACATATATTCACTAATAAAATAATTAAGTTATGGATTGGTTTTGGTTGAACACGAAAACTATTTTAATAGTTTTAATGGCATTGACTACTTTAAATATGTACGAGTGTACGTATTATAGAGTATTAAGTATTACAAACGAAATTGTCAATAATAGCTTTGAGAATAATATGTGCATTTATAATATTGTTGATAGGGAAACAGTTTATCTGGAATATACCAACAAATGTTGTATAACCATTTCATATTCTGCGTTCATAAACAGCATTAACGACACATATTGTAAACCCACGGGTTACATAATAAATTTGAAGGATTTTCAGTTAATAAGAAATTTATTTGTCAACAATAGTTTTCTGCCAAATAGAAGAGTTGTAATTATTTATAGTGGTGAGGCAAATTTTCAAGATGATATTTTTATAACTAGTGCGAATCTTAAAGCAATTGATATAATAATTGGACAAGTACTTCATGAAAACAACGTCTGGAGAGATGTGTTAAATACAACCATCCAATTAACAACGGTTATAAATAGCAACGTTAAAATTTACCATATAAATAATGCTGTAGATGTAAATCCTGTCATGTTTAAAAAAGAAATTTGGAAACCAATTTTTAATAATTCCAGTTTTAAGATCGGAGTTTTTCATTGCCCTCCCTTTGTAAAATATAATGCAAAAAAAGGTTTCTATGGAGGTGTTGAAAAATACATTTTAGAGGAAATAGCACGTGGCTGGAACTTGACGTATATACAGTACGCTCCATCTTCATGGGGACCAGTTTTGACAGGAGTAATTTTAGGAAAATTAGATACAGGGTTCTGTGGACAATGGGATACACAAGCAATTCTGTATGATGGTTTAGAAACTACATTTCCTTACACTAAAACGTGTGTAACGTTTTTGGTCCCTAAACCAACACTTTTACCAGATGATATGTTTGTGTATAAAACGCTTGATCCTGCTACTTGGTGCCTCGTATTTGCCAGTGTGTTTGCAGTTACAACTTACTCGTATGTAAATACGGTATTAGCTGGAAGAGCAATGTTTCCTAATGGTGGTAAAGGGTACATGGATTGGTTATTAAGTGTTGTTAAAATCTTGGCAAATAATGCGCCCGATCCATTCCCTGATAATACCAGAATTAAAGCAGTTTTGATAATGTGGTGCTTATGTATGATTCTAATAACCACTGCCTACAACTCAGGATTATCAAGTGGGATATCTTTGTCTCGGTATTCCCAAGAAATAAATACAATGAAAGATATTGTCGATAATGATTTAGTTTTAAACTACAGAAATGATTCAGTTGAGGTCTATAAACAATCTAAAAATCGGTACCTCTTTCATATTGCAAACACTGCTGCTTATGAGACTAAGAAGACGTTGATTTACTCTTCAAGTCTTGTTTTTAATTTTTACCTTACAGATATCGAACATTACGATGAGAACAGATCCAGGCAAGTGAAGATTCTTAACGAGTGTGCTGATAATTATTACTATATTTTCCCGTTCTTACGACACTCTCCTTTTAAGAACTTATTTCACACTAATATAATGCAATTCGTAGAGCATGGCCTTATAGAAAAATGGTTCAATAATGTTAAATATGAAAACTTCATAAAAAGCAGGATTATGAATAACATTTTCATGACAACATCCGACGTTGTTCCTAACTATGTACCTATTTCTCTTTCTAAAATTTTAGCTGCATTTGATATACTAATTGTTGGTTCTATTTTATCTACATCAGTATTTTTGATTGAAATAATAAGAATTAAATACTACTAACCGGTGTTAACCAATGTTAATGTTAATTTTAAATTTAAAAAATAATAATCAAAGCACTGCACCACCTGTGCCCTAATTGGGGTATTTTTGCCACTGATAGATATGTTAATACGTATGTGTAAAGTAATTAAAATTTCTAAACATATCTCTTAATTAATTACAATGAATGAATCAATGAAAATGTAATTCTAACCTGTATAATACTAAAGCTTAGTTAATGCAGATAAAGAAAAATAAACGTAATTACACATTATTATATATTTTTATAAAGATCTTGCTTAATTTATGTAAGAAATAAAATAATGTGCAAATTAAATAAAGTGAAAAGCAAGCATATAAATTCCACCTGTTAGTGAAATCAATTAGTTTGGATCAGGGGTGGCCAACTTGTTTGTCATTAAGATAAGGTGACCAGATCCTAACGATAGAAAAGGGGGACAGCGGGTCGGGGGGGGGGGGGGGGGGGGTGTTGATTTTTACATTAATTAACAAAGAACGCAAAATATACAGGGTGTCTCATAAAAAACGCCGCTGGCCAATAACTCCATAACTATTTATTGCCCGATTTCAATAAAACAAAAACAAAATGTCTTCACACACGTTTTACAAAGGGGCCCCAATTTTCTTTTTTTTTGCAGAATCAACTTTCATTTCAGCGATAGTCTGTAAATTTTGCAAAAATAAATAGGGCCCCTTTGTAGACATGTTGAACCATTTAGTTTTGTTTTCATTTTATTGAAATCGGCCAATAAATAAAGAAGTTATCGCTTGCGGCGTTTTTTAGGAGACCCCCTGTATAATATTATATTACATTTTTTTTAACAACATGAAATATAATGTCAAATTTATAAATATAATAAATACGAGGCATGTTTTTAAAGTACCGATTTGTATTTTGGCCGCTGCAGCGTCACTACCAAATACAGATATTGGCGAAATAAATAAGCTGATAACTTCAAAATAACGAATAAAAGATCACAAAGATAAAAAACCCAATCTTTCAAAAGTCGGGACTTTTTTCAAACGTCGCGGGACGCGGGACAAATTTCTAAAAATCGGGACTGTCCCGCCAAAATCGGGACGTCTGGTCACCTTACATTAAGATCAACTTTATAGGTTAAAAATTAGTTGCGATCTACCTTTGAAATTACGCAGATTTACTAAAAATTGTTCTGCGATCGATTTGTTGGCCACCCCTGGAATAGACATAGCGACATCCTCGTTCTTATTAGTGCTAAACCCTTCATCATAGCTTTACAATATTATTATCTAATATTAACAAATTGTCATGTGATGCCACATTAGAGTATTATCTTCCGTCTTATAACACATATGCAAAAACACAGTATTTGTAAAAAAAATCGAATTCAAGATTTAGATGGAAACATCTGTTTTTTTGTAGTATATATTAAGTATCCTGTGATGAGAATTTTTCTTAGGCCTACAAGAATGTGTGGAGTTTTAAAAAAGCAATTTTGATTTGGAATACTAGAAAGCTATAACCTATAACATTACTTAATAAACTTTGAAATTATTGAGTTGATGGCTCCTGATATTGTTAATATCACTTATTCTAAGGCACTCTTATTAAGTATTGTTGTCCATACCGTAAGGGGCGCAGAAGTGCGCTTACATATAATTTGCATCATGTGATGTATTGTTAGGTATCAAATTGTATTATTAGCTAATAATTGATTATTAATAATAGAGGCGGGATATATCTGCCTTTATTTGTATATGTAAGCCGCCGCGACGCGCCCAGCTTAAGAACGAAGAAAGGAAGGGCAGTGAGTTACTGGCCCTTATGGAGTGTGTATGCATGTTCGGGTGCTGATTTTGGGGAATGGATATTTGATCTAATGTTTTGGTGTGCGGTGCAATGTGGACGGTTATGGATTAGATGTTGGAAGGGATTAAAGGTCAGTACCTAAACTGCAGTATGTATATCAGATTGAGGTGTTCCGACATTTTCAATTAGATTGTAATATTCACATTATCTAAAGGTATGATTCTTTGTAACTGAGGGGCTCACATAAGTGGGGAAATTGTATAAATCCTAGTAATTGTATAAACAAGGGGTGTGTCCTTACGATCTTTATATCTAAAATAAAGAGAGGTGTGTGATTATATAAAGAAGGGGTGTGTCCTTACGTCCTTTATATCTACAGTAATTGAATTAAGGAGAGGTGTGTGTCCTCGTAATTGTATAAAGAAGATGTGTGTCCTCGTGTCCTTTATAATCACAGTCATTACATAAAGGAGGGGTATGTCCTCATGTCCAGGGGCGCGCGTGACGGGCGTGCAACGCGTGTTTGCCGTTGTGCTCAGCAGCGCCCCAAACCAAATACACTGGAAGCCCACACTTCTGTCAGTTCTACAAAAAATATTTAAAACTAAATAGTTGCAACTTACAACCTTTTCATTTATTTAGTATGTCGGAAAGAAAAACTAAACATATCCAGCCTATTGAGAAGAAGAAATATTGCAATAAACGAATTCCTCATTATTTGGGCGATAAAATTAAAACTGAAATTATTAATCTAATTGGATCAAAAATTAAATGTGCTATATTGGATTTGCTCAGAAAGTCGAGATATTTTTCCATTATATTAGATTATACACCGGACGTAAGCCATGTAGAATAGCTCACTGTTATCGTACGATTTGTACTCTTAGATGCGAAAAGAGTAGAAGTAAGGGAACATTTTCTTGGATTCAGTCCAACAACAAAAAGTACAGGAGAAAGTATATCTGAATTTCTCTTAGAAGAATTATCGAATTTGAAATTAAATATTTTTGATATGCGGGAGCAAGGCTATGATAATGGTGCAGATATGCGAGGAAAGCACAATGGATTACAAAAACAAAAATTAGACATAAACCCTCGTGCTTTTTTGTGCCACGTTCAGCACATAGTTTAAATCTGGTCTGTTAAAAATATGTAGGAAAGTTAAATTTAAAACCACTAAGTGATACTCGATGGTCCTGTAGAATCGATGACATAAAGCCTTTACGATATCATATTGTACAAGTGTACAACGCTTAATACGAAATTTATGTAGATAAAACTAAAGACTTTAAAACTGTACATATGGCGCATTCATTGCTATTAAAGATATCGAGTTTCAAAAATGTTTATGCTCAATTGTGATTTGGCATCAAATTTTATTTGAAATCAATGTAGTCATTTTTCAAAACCCAAAACTAAAGGTAAGAGCCTCTTTGACGTATTTAACAAATTTGAAACACCTTTTAAAGAAATATCGTACCGATAAAAGTTTTGAAGACATTATTCTTGCAGCTACCACTTTAGCTATGGAATTGGAAGGTTGAATGTAATTTCCCTACAGTGGAAAATATAGGAGTAAAGCGAACACCCAAAATTTTTGATCATCAATCTGCGGATGAGCCAATTTTTGATCCAAAACCCAATTTTAAAGTAAATTTTTATTTTTGTTTATTGAACCAAGCTTTATCATCTATCGAGACTAGAATTGAAACACTTGTGTATTACAACGATTTATTTGGCTTTATGGCCAATATTAATAGCATTTCGAATGAAATGTTGTCAAAATATTGCAAGGATTTGCAAATTAAACTAAGAGATGAGCAAAGAAAAGAGTCTGATTTTGATGGGATAGACCTATTTCAAGAAAGTTTATCCTTGAAAAACCAGTTACCATCAAAAGATGTCACAGAACCACAAAGATTTCTTGAATACATATTGGAAAATGATCTTCAGGCAACGTTCCCGAATATATTTATTTCTATAAGAATTTTGTTAACATTGCCAGTATCCGTAGCATCTCGTGAGCGATCCTTTTCAAAATTAAAGATTATAAAAAAATACTTACGATTTACAATGTCACAAGAACGTTAGTAAATTTATCAGTGATATCTATTGAACATGAGATATTGGATTAGCTAGTCATGCACGATTTAATATCAGAATTTGCTCTGCACAAAGCGCGAAACACATATTTTTTGTAGTTTTTTGCTTGTAGATTTTTCAATATTCTTCCTATGTTGTGATTATTGATAAAAATGTAATTTATTATTTGTAATATATTCTGAATAAATGTTAGTATCATTACGAAAAAATAATGTATTTTATATTATTATTATTATTATTATTATTATTATTATTATTATTATTCCCCGACCTGTCTTTAGAATGGATAGCTACTCTGTGTAGGGCGGCCAAAATACTATTGCACACGGGCGGCCAACTACCTAGGCGCGGCCCTGCTCATGTCCTTAATTAATACGGCACTCGTATTGGGTATTAAGAGGTGTATGTCACTGCTTGGCACATGAAGGTGAATTACAATAGTTGTATAGAATAAAGGTTGAAGCCGTGACTGCTAGAGATCCAGTTGGCGAGAGAACAACTGGCGGGGGAAACGGAGATGCTCCCCCGGTAAGTCCTTCCAATTATAGTTAATATACAATACTAAAAAAATACTTTTTATATGTGGGGAAATCATTTGGAGCCAATGCCATCTTCGGATCGAGTTCAATATATAGCCTGCGGATCCTGACCAATGAAAATACAGTATATTATGTAAGTGATTATTATTATTATTAGCTAAAATGGCGAAAATTTATGTATTAAATATGGCGTCAAGTTAAGGCTACGATTGGAAAAAGAACTAGCTTAAGAGTATGAACTTATATTGGTCTGCTTTAAAATCCTATAGTTCCACCAATTGAATCGCTTATTTCAGAAACTCGTCAACAGACATTTTTATGAATTTGTCTTTGTTTACGGAATACGGTATATCAGTAATCAACACGAATAATTTTCTGCATTATCATTCTAGGTGACATTCCTATTTATGGGATATGCAATTACAATATACAAAATGTGAAAAGATGTAGTGTTTTTCTTTGTTTCGGAATAGTTTGAAAAAGTACACTGAATAGGTTTCTGAAATAAACGATGCAATTTGACGAACACTGTATACTTCAAACTTGTAGAGAGAAGACTCAGGATTATAAACTAGTACGGTACTTACAAAAATCAGATTGTTCATTAGTATGATTTTAAACACCTGTATAACGCAATTAAATATTCAATATCAATTTCTGAAAACAAACATACGAAATATTTCAAAATATGAACGAGATTTTGAAAATTATGAAAGAAAGTTAACGTTCTCACACAATAATAATAATGATAAAATAAACTTAATCATTATGCATGATGACACCTAGAAACATAAGATGATTTATTGATGTAGAGACGGTGAAAGAATAATCTTTTTATTTTTAATTAGAAACATACTTCGTAAACCAAATAAAATATGGCTATGGTTTAAATGCGCATTTCTGAAAATGTTAATGATAATAAAAATGATAATAATACTACATTAGATGTAGAACATAATTAATTGAAGATTAATTGAAGCTTGTGAATATTTCACAAGCTTCAACCGATTATTTTATAATTAATTGAATTTAAAATCGCGAACTATCAATTGTCTGCAATAATAATTAGCGAAATAATTTACCAACGTATACAGGGTGATTTATGATGTCGGTGGAAAACATTGGCAGATGAAAGGTGATACAGTAACAGTGATGAAAGGTATGTACAGGTGGTACAGTAAAAATTCGATAAAATCAACAGCAATATTCATTCTTAATTGTTTTTTTCGTCGTTATAATATAGTTCTAATAGAAAATAAAACCATTTAACGTGAGATCTGTTAAATGTAATACTTATGGGAAAAATATAATCAAAGATAGTTGCTCTTCTAGAGAGTTGCTAAAATAATTTCCGAAATTTTTGCTTCAAGTAGACGTTTAAACAATATTCATAATTTCTCTTATAAATGAAATAGAAACTTAAACTTTCTTGCATATTGTAGCAGAATCATGGCTATATCATTGCAATAATTCGTATGTGTTGATATTTTAC
This sequence comes from Othius punctulatus, assembly GCA_951805005.1. Lineage (NCBI taxonomy): Eukaryota > Metazoa > Arthropoda > Insecta > Coleoptera > Staphylinidae > Othius > Othius punctulatus. The sequence continues at coordinate 44,577,151 of OX638141.1, read as the reverse complement.
AAGTACTATTTCAAAAGTTCAATTATTTACAGGTACATTTCAAAACGTCAGAAATAATGTTTTTAAATGAAATTACATATTTTTTTGTATGACGAGGTAAAAGACTGAATAATTTTCGACAAAAAAGTGTGAAAGAAACCTATGCCTAAAATGAGTGGTTTATCAGTTATTTTGAAAATACCTTTTCTTGCATATTATAGCAGAAGCGTGGCTATATCATTGCAATAATTCGTATGTGTTGATATTTTACTAGTACTATTTCAAAAGTTCAATTATTTACAGGTACATTTCAAAACGTCATAAATCAATTTTTTAAATGAAATGATATATTTTTTTGTATGACTAGGTAATAGACAGAATAATTTTCGACAAGAAAGTGTGAAAGAAACCTATGCCTAAAATGAGTGGTTTGTTAGTTATTTTAGTCACAGCCAACTGAGAGTTCCATATAAAAAACCACAACTTTATGTCAACTCGAATTTCGAACTGGTTTTTGAAAAATTGACTACGCTGCTGCATTCTTATCATTTTTTTTTGATAAAATCAGATTGAAAATTAAGAATTCGCCCCACATGTCATATATTGTTGAAAAGAGAAAAAATCCCTGTGACTTTTCCCTAAACTTTTCCCTAAAAGTCATAGCCAACTGTGAATTCCATATAAAAAACCACTGCATTCTTATCAATTTTTTTTTTATAAAATCAGAAAAAAATTAAGAATTCGCCCCACATGTCATATATTGTTGAAAAGAGAAAACATCCCTCTGACTATTCCCCAAACTTTTCCCTAAAAGTCACAGCCAACTGTGAGTTCCATTTAAAAAACCACAACTTTATGTCAACTCGCATTTCGAACTGTTTTTTGAAAAATTGACTACGCTGCTGCATTCTTATCATTTTTTTTGATAAAATCAGATTAAAAATTAAGAATTCGCCCCACATATCATATATTGTTGAAAAGAGAAAAAAACCCTCTGACTTTTCCCCAAATTTTTCCCTAAAAGTCACAGCCAACTGTGAGTTCCATATAAAAAACCACAACTTTATGTCAACTCGAATTTCGAACTGTTTTTGGAAAAATTGACTACCCTGCTACATTCTTATCAATTTTTTTTATGAAATCAGATAGAAAATTAAGAATTGGCCCCACATGTCATATATTGTTGAAAATCGAAAAAATCCCTCTGACATTTCCCTACACTTTTCCCTAAAAGTCACAGTCAATTGTGAGTTCCATATAAAAAACCACAACTTTATGTCAACTCGAATTTCGAACTGTTTTTTGAAAAATTTACTACGCTGCTGCATTATTACCAAAAAAGTGCCGGAAGAACATAGAAATTATTTTTATATATTCATAAATAAGCGACCCACAGCCATAAAACGAAAAGTCAAAAATTCGAATTTTTGCGAATAACTCGAAAACAACAGACAATAGCCAATTTTGATTTACACCATTAAGTTTTTCTCAAAAATCGAGATTGCCTATTAAAACATCGAAATTGGCCCACCCTGTACATATAAATAATTGAACTTATGAAATAGTACTGGTACAAAATTAACAAATACGAATTATTGTATTGATAGAGCCATGCTTCTGCTACAATAGGTAAAAAAGTTTAAGTTTCTGTTTCATTTATAAGATAAATTATAAATATTGTTTAAACGTCTACTTGAAGCAAAAATTTCGGAAATTATTTTGGCTACTCTCTATAAGAGCAATTATCTTCGATTATTTTTTCCCATAAGTATTACATTTAACAGATCTCAAGTTAAGTGGTTGAAATTATGAATATTTTTTAAATATTCTATTTGAAGCAAAAATTTCGGAAATTATTGTTTTCCTCAAAAACTGCTAAGGATAAGTGGTCTATAGGTTCAATAAAATGTATTAAGAATTGAAAGAACAATCTGAATATGTAAAAATATACAGGGTGTTCCAGTCAAAATAACAAAGTTGATGGCCACTTCCGGTAGAAACGGAAAGGATAGAAACGTGTACGTATTTTATTTTGGGAGACCACGACGAACCAAATTGTGTGATTTTTTTCTATTTTTATATCATTAGGAACCCCATACACTTTTAACCAACGCCTTGCCTGACACGCTGTATGTGTATCGATTGCGGTTGACTCGTTGCAAAATATCAGATTTCCAAGTCTACTCTAGTAGAAATGATCATGAGAAAACTAATTTCCTAAGTAAAATTTTAAGGTTCTATATTTTGCAAACAAACGCGATTAGAAAAAAAAAAACTTTCTTGGCATGCTCCTAGATTTATGCCACGAAGTTGTGGGACACATTGTATATTCATTATGAATCTACAGGCAGATAGACCAAAATCTGCAATTAATTTAACAGTGTGCTATTGTTATGTTTTTGTTTATTATTTTTAAAAACACTGTTTACTGACATTATGACTTTCTACTGAGAGCGAGTGGGACAACGTCGACTTTTATGGGGACAAAATTCTGAAACTTGGTATATGCTCTCGAGACCCAAAATCTTAAAAAATGACAACCTACGTCTATACAGGGTCATGCAAAACTGATGCTGTAGTGTCACAAACTTTCTTATCATTGAAGAGATACATTTTTTTTTGCAAATTTGTTGCAAATCATACTGGAAATACAATGGAGGCATTAGAAAATCAAATAAAACCTTTATTGACGAGAAATTGCTATTTTTTTCTGGCCCATAGTGGAACGGATTAATTTTACTACTGGGTGAGCGGACTCATTGGAATAACTATTATATACGATAAAATATGCTCAATAAAGATAATTTATAATAAATAAGAAACACTTGATGTACATTGTCTAGCCTGTGGTAATAATTCAATTATATTATATGACCCATCATATTTAGAAATTGCAACAATTAATTCATGTAGTCCACTTCAATTTACAGCAGTTTGTATGTCAATATCTATCTGTGTTATGAATATTGAAACAAACATCTACTAATAACAACGAAAACAACTCGGGGAACATTGATTCCATTTATTACCAAGGTGACCGTAACACTACACTATATAAATAAAATAATTAAGTTATGGGTAGGTTTTGCTTGAACACAAAATATATTTCAATGAAAATATATAAAAAAATATATACTAGCATTGACTACGTTAAATATGTGCAAGTGTACGTGTTATGAAGTACTAAGTATCACAAAAACTATTTTAATAGTTTTAATGGCATTGAATACTTTAAATATGTACGAGTGTACGTATTATAGAGTATTAAGTATTACAAACGAAATTGTCAATAATAGCTTTGAGAATAATATGTGCATTTATAATATTGTTGATGGCGAAACAGTTCCTCTGCATTACATCAACACAGTGTGTATAACTATTTCACATGCTGTGTTCATAAACAGTACTAATGACACATATTGCAACCCCACGGGTTACATAATAAACTTGAAGGATTTTCAGTTAATAAGAGATTTATTTGTGAACAACAATTTTCTGCCGAACAGAAGAGTTGTAATTATCTATAGTGGTGAAGCAAATTTTCAAGAAGATATTTTTATAATCAGTGCGAATCTTAAAGCAATTGATATTATAATTGGACAAGTAATAAAGGAAAACAACGTGGAAAAATCCGTTCAATTAACAACGGTAATAAATAGTATCGTCAAAATTTACCATATAAATAATGCGGCAGAATTAAATCCTATCATGTTTAAAAGTGAAATTTGGAAACCAATTTTTAATAATTCCAGTTTTAAGATTGGAATTTTCCATTGCCCTCCGTTTGTGAAATATAGCACAGAAAAAGGTTTTTATGGAGGTACTGAAAAATACATTTTAGAGGAAATAGCACGCGACTGGAACTTGACATATGTACAGTATGCTCCATTCTCTTGGGGACAAGTTTTGGCAGAAGTGAGTTCAGGAAAATTAGATACAGGGTTATGTGGACAGTGGGAAACACAAGTTATTCTGTATGATGGTTTAGAAATCACGTTTCCTTATGCTGAAACGTGTATAACGTTTTTAGTTCCCAAACCGACACTTTCGCCAGATAATATGTTTGTGTATAAATCACTTGATGCTATGACCTGGTGCTTTGTAGCTGCTAGTGTTTTTGCGGTTACAACTTACTCGTACGTAACTACAGTTTTTACTAGAACAGCATTTTTTTCGAATGGTGGTAAAGGGTACATGGATTGGTTAATAAGTGTTGTCAAAATCTTGGCAATGAATGCTCCAGATCCATTCCCCGATAATACAAAAATTAAAGCAGTTTTGACAATGTGGTGCATATGCATGATTCTTATAAGTACTGCTTACAACTCAGGATTATCGAGTGGAATATCTTTGACGCAGTATTCTCGTATAATAAATACTTTGAAAGATATTGTTGACAATGATTTAGTTTTATATTTTAAACATGATGCAGTTGAGGTCTATAAACAATCTAAGAACCCCTACCTCTTTCAAATCGCAGACACAGCCGCTTATGAGACTAAGAAGACACTGATTTACTCCTCGAGCATAGTTTTTGATTTTTACCTCACTGATATCGAAAATTATGACGAGGAAACATCCAAGCAAGTACAGATTCTTAAAGAGTGTGCGGATAATTATTACTATACTATTCCGTTCCTGCGACACTCGCCTTTTAAGAACATATTTTACACCAATATATTGCAATTCGTAGAGCATGGCCTTATAGAAAAATGGTTTAGTATTGCTAAATATGAAAACTTCAAAAAAGCCAAGATTATGAACAACATTTTTATGACAACATCTGAAGTTGTTCCTAATTATGTGTCTATTTCTGTTACTAAAATATTCGCAGTATTTTATGTATTATTCGTTGGTTACATGTTATCTACATTAGTATTTTTTATGGAAATTCTTAAAATTAAGCCCTTCTAAACTTTGTACTATGTTATATACATTTTTTTTTCAAATAGAACACCCTGTATTACCACATCATATTCTGAGTGTTCATCTAATGAGCTATTCGATGGTAGCATACGCACTATAATCTAATAATACTTCTTAATAGGTAAATACCGATCAATTTTAATAAGTTTTAGCCATTCGAAAATAGCAAAATTCGATCGCTGTTTCAGAACACAATGTGTATTCAACGTGACTCCAAATATTGTATGTGTTTTGGCACATTGCTTGGGTACTTGCATACATAGATTCTTTCATCGATCTCTTATAATAAGGTTTTGTTGATTTTTTTTCCACGTCCATGTTTTTCGTTAAATTTGATTAAAATGTAAATGACATGTTTAGCAACGTTGCATCTGATCCCTAGAAATAAAAACGATTTGTAAAACCCACATGAAGTAGATTAAAAAAAAAATGAAAGAATATACAGGGTGTTCCATTTAAAAATGAGACCAAATGGTGTGGCTAAGATTTATGGTACACTCTGTACACTCGAAAATAATTTCAAAAGGAGAACATCAAGTGTCAAATAACTTCCAATCAGATTTATTCCTCAATTTTCATTAGTCTAGCAGCAATGGTATGAGCGGAGGATAGGTGGGCCACTGTATTATGTTAAGGTTATGCTAGATTAGGTTAGGATAGTTAAGGTTAAATTGAAATAAAAATGACATTAATAATAATCCAAGCAGTAGGGGCCTAATTGATGCTGTTTTGTACAAATGGATGTATTAATATATCCGAGTAAGGTAATTAGTGTCTGGAAACGTAGCTCTTAATTAATGCAAATAATGCAATGAAAAACAAACTGAAATCCATGTGATACGAACGCTTCATATAAATCATCATAAATGCAATTAAATTACTTGGTATGTATAACTTGGAATAATTTGCACGAGAGAATATGAACTGTACATATTTTGGCATTTAATTTTATATACACTCAGATGCAAAAAACCGGGTCATTGGGCTATTGTTTGCAAAAGAACCATTTTTTTTAAATATTGATGTTGGTATAGTCCTTAGAATAAAATTTTTAGTGTTTTACAATCAAAGAGACCGCCAGGATGTAGAAAGAAGCAACATATGGCACTTATTATTTATATAATGAACATTAATAAGCGAACACGATAATGTACGTATACACGAAAGAAAATGCATTTCTGCAAAATAAACTTAACACAGATTAATAATGAAAATGACAGTTAATCGAAAACAAACAAGTCAAAACTCAGTAGCCACCTTGATCCTTTGTGCATAATGCCGAATGAGCAATAGGCAGTGAAGAACGCATAGCTTTAGATGTTATTTTCGCTTATTAAATAAACTGATAAGTATCATATGTTGTTTTTTCTGCATCCTAATGGTCTCTTTGATTGTAAAACACTAAAACTTTCAATCTAAGGACTATACCAATATCAAAATTGAAAAAAAAGGTTTTTTTGCAAACGACGATCTAATGACCCGGTTTCTTTGCATCTGAGTGTATTTTGCATATTTTTGCACATTTTTAGATTTTTTCTCTTATTTAAAATTCAGCTCTAGTTTTCCATCGAAGCTAATTTAGAAAGATGAGACTGGTGATCTCGCCTTTCATATTGGCTGCAAATATTCCTATGGATAACTAGAGCTGAAATATAATGATCACTTGGTAGAAATACTTGCTTAATCCAAGCAAACCATAAAATTTAAAATAATTGCATTATTTAGTTATAATTATATATGTATATGAAGAAAGTACTGTATTCGTGAAATTGTTAGAATTCCAAAATTCAACGTAAATATCTGTTTGACTAAAAAAGTTATAATCCTCCTTCAAAGAGGATTGCTTCTTCTTTTGCTTTGTTTGTATTCAATGGTGAGAATGTAGCAAGAGCCCATAACAATGTAGAGTTAAAAAGCAATTTTGCATACACAATACCAGAGACCTATAACATTACTTAACAGAAAATTTATACTTTGATACTGTTTCATTAGATGGCGCCACATATTGTTAATATCACTTAATCTAAGGCATTCTCATTAAGTATTGTTGTCTGTACCGTATTAGCTGTATTTGTGTGTTGGCATATATTTTCGTTATTAGGCTTGTTTTTTCGCCTGCTCAAGCCTGCTCTAAGGTATGCCTGCTCTAGATTCGAAAAATTGACCAGGTTGTTTTTATCTTCAAAATTAGCTTGGAGAAACTAAGAGAAGACCAACGAAAACCAAATTAGTAGTAGTGTATATAACCGCAAATTTCAATGTCGTAGTTAATGGTTTTGTTATTACTCAAGATTTAGTTTTTAATTTGCTCTTTCACAAATAATTATGTATGTATATATGCTATTTATTTCTGTAATATTCATCATATTAAGGTTAATTATTTTAATAATTTATGTAATAAAATTGTACGTCCTTAATTTATCTTGCCTTAATTACGTCCTTAAGAAATTTATCAAGATTAAAAACGTACCATTTTTTTACATGCATTATTAAAATATTCTATTTAGTTATTTTTAGGCGCATCGACAACAAATAACAGCATGTAAATCCGCAATATATAAAATTAATCAATATTAGAATTAAAATACATACATTCATAATTACAAAATATTTAATTACTTTATACAATAATAACACATTAATAAGTACTAATTATCACCTATAATTCGGTACTGAGGGGTTGTTCCATAATCTTTTCAACTGTATTTGTTGTAAACATTGGGCCTCTTACATAGTATACAGAGTGTAATTGAAATGCTGGGCTAAACTTCACGAATATGACTTACAGAATAAAACTGTGAGATAACTTCATATAGACGTGCACAGATTAATTTATTTTTTCATAGCTTTGAAAATACAAAATTGTCGATGACTGTCACTGAGAGATAAAAAAGCAATAATTGGAGTTCAGCACATTTGAAATATTTAAAATTTGCGTGTAACTTTAAGGGAACTTTTTTCACAGTTTTGTTGCATACTTCACGTTCGTGAAGTTTAGTGAATCAATTTAGTTACACCCTGTATAGATTACAGTACATATGTGCCGAAGTTAGTGCACCGATTTTACTTAAGATCGCACTTTAAGTAGAATGAGAAATGTTTATAACAACATTTAAAAAAGAAAATAATAGAAATAATAACATTTGTGGAAGGAACTTATTAAACACCCTGTATGTCTACATAAATGTATTATTATTATATTTTTATACGCTTTCAACCAAAGAAATATGATTTACGCGGGAGATTTAAACCTTTGATACAGTTTATCAGCTCCAAGGTCGACACGTCCTAAATAATTTGAACTCTTTCGCAACAGTTTCTTATTGGTGCTGCAGTATCCACAGAAGTACGTACACAAGTGTTCATAACCAATATGAGTTACTTTGTCGGTGTTGATGTTGGCACCGGAAGTGCCAGAGCAGCTCTAGTGTCCGAAACTGGGCAAATTTTAAATGTGGCTGTTAAGGAACTCAAAGTTTGGAATGATGGAGTGTTCTATGAACAGTCCTCTGATGATATTTGGAATGCCTGCGTGTTTTGCATTAAGGTAAGTACTATAAAATGGTGTAATCAGTAACGGGTTATATGGTATTGACAATAGAATAGCAATGTTTATAATATGCTGTAAATAATAACCTTGATAAGTTGCAGCGACATAAATGAATGTATGTAATATTGTAATACAATTGGAGTGCTTTTCAGTATAGAGGTTGTTTTGAAATGAAATTGGTGTTGATATACAGGGTGTTTAAAATGAAACCACCCTAATCGCCATTTCTATCTCCCAAATGGCAGTTGTTTTTCTGTAGAAAAAAGTAAAAAACAGAAGTTTGGCAATGCGCAAATTAAATATTAATGATTTCAAAACTGCCCAAATGTCTCCGTACAGTCTTGCTCACATAAATCTAGTACAAGAAATTAGGTTATAATAACTATTTTATATAGCAATTTGAAATTGTTTGTACTAGATTTATGTGAGCCATGACTGCACATTTAAAACAATTTCACATATAAAAAAAAATCTAATACTATCTAATAAACATGCCTAAAATTAATTAACAAAAACGGGAAATTGTTATCAATTCCTAGTAGGACATACAAAAAACATTGGTGTATTATATAACTTGAAACTTCAAATAATGACATTTACATATTCATGATATATCACAAGAGATAAATATTGCAGATACCTGTTCTAAATGTTGGCTCAGCTGCCAAATAAATTTACTTTTTTTTAACTCTAAATATGCACAATTTCGTTGATATAAATTGTGATTTAGGTGGTTTAATTTGATACACCCTATAGTATAAAAATGTGGTATTTTGAGAGAATTCTTAATAATAGTTAAATGTTATACTGCACTGTATTGTAAGAAAAAAAAATCTTACGGGCAAAATTATATATATATTTTTTTGGCATAAGTATTAATCAATATTTGGTAGACCAATGATAGTTGTAAATGATCGAAAATATTGAATCTGACTTAAATACGGGAACCAAAATGTCAGTCATTGATTTTTAATATTATTGTTGTTTCAGTGAATTGCTCTTATTAAATGTTACAATTTACATACAATTTCAGAGTGTTACCAAAAGTGTTTCAAAAGAATATGTTAAGGGGATTGGGTTTGATGCCACGTGCTCCTTGGTTGTACTCGATGAATACGGAGAACCACTTTCTGCAAGCCTTTCAGGTAAAGTATTATCATAACTGTCAGTAGCTAACTTAAAACAATAACAACAAAAAATAACTTTAGAGCAGACTTCTAGCAGGATCCAGGGATTCTTTAGAGTCTTAAACTGTCCGGATGATTTTCGGAAGAATATTTCAAACTCTAGAAATTTTCGAAGCGTTCCGGATAATTTTCGGAGCGTATTCTAAACTATCTACACCTTTTTTAGAGCCAATGTTAAACTTCTGCAAACGTATTTATTTTAGGTGTGGCAGCTGAATTATGCGCACGTTTCACAAGAAACAGACAATATTGCGTAGCATTATTTCCCTTCACCGACAAAGTTGTGAATATTTATCTGACGGTTTACTATTGCTACAAATATATATTTGACTTGTGGATATTACTCAGTAGCCTAGTTTCCATTTATTGACAAAGTTACGAATACTTATTAGATGGACTAGTTCAAAACTAGTCCATGTAATCAAAAGACTGACTTTACACTACCTGATAGTACTGACCTCACCTGTTGATTTCACCTAAAATCAGAATGGATCTAAACACATTTCAATTCTTTAGATAAGTAGTCGTAACTTTGTCAGTAAATGGAAAGAAGGCTACTGAGTAATATCCACAAGCCAAATGTTTATTTGTAGCAATAGTAAACCGTTCCATTTACTGACGAAGTTACGAATACTTATCTAAAGTATTGAAATGTGTTTAGATCCATTCTGATTATAGGCGAAATCAACAGGTGAGGTCAGTACTCTCAGGTAGTGTAAAGTCAGTCTTTAGATTACATGGACTAGGTCAAAACCAGTCCATGTAAACTAAAGACTGACTTTACACTACCTGAGAGTGCTGAACTCACCTATTGACTTATATATATAAAGGTTTACTATTCCTACAAAGATACAAAAACAAAATATTTGGCTTCTGCATTCTAACCATTATTTAGGCTCTAATTACTTCCTAATCCAAATCCTTGAACATACGAATATCTTCCCAGTTTAGGTAAGTTATCCGAAACGAGCCGCACATTTTTCAGAACGAATGTCAAACTATTACAAACCTTCCGGATTATTTTATTATAGCAGCAGAATTATGGCGTCATTATAAGACTACAATAAACAGACAATATTACTTAGTAGCATTCTTTCCATTGACTGGCAAAGTTACGAATACTTACTAGACGGTTTACTATTTCTGCGAAGATACAAAAAAAAAAACTCTTGGCGTGTGGATTCTAACATTTCTTTAGGCCCTAATCAATTCCTAATCGTAATCCTTTAGGTATGTTTTCCCAGTAGATAAGTTATCCGATGAATCCCTTTTCCCAATAATTAGTCAGTGCATCCGAAACAGACCATTATTAAATGAAAACATTAAACCAAAACAATGAGAAGATAATAATAAGATAAATACTTTATTTATGCTATAACTTGATAGTTTTACATAAGTCAAAATAAACAAAAGACAATTAATTACATTAACAAGTTGCCAGAAGCAAAACTGCCCCTTCGATATAAACATAAACATATTTAATAGGCAAATGTATGATTTTGTATTACAAATATTGTCAGAAGACCGACAAATTACATGTCAAACATAAAAAAGCAAAGTGTATAGATAAAATTTGAAAATACATACATAATTAAATAAAATAAAATAAAATGAATATTAAGACTTTAAAACTATGGTATTCCTACGCGATTTATAAGTTAATAGTATTATTGAATATAAGCAGTTGTAGCAATTAATAACATAATTTTCGTAGTAGTATGTAATATGTGAGTAATATGTGTTATTGTGGCAGGTATTATAAGTCGTCAAAATTGTTGCTAATGTACTCTTACTACATACGTATCAATTACTAACATTATTTCAGGTGACAATAATAGGAATGTTATCATGTGGCTAGATCATCGTGCTTTCAAAGAAGCAGACATAATAACAAAACTGAACCATGACGTTCTAAAGTTTGTTGGAGGAAAAATTTCCTTGGAAATGCAAACTCCCAAACTCATGTGGATAAAATCAAATTTAAAGGAGAAATGCTGGAAGAAGGCTGGAAAATTTTTCGACTTGCCTGATTTTTTAACGTGGAAAGCTACTGGATGTGAATCTAGGTATGCACAGAATATTTTATTGTTAACCAATCTTGTAATTAAACTATTATAAACTAAATAAATTAAATAAATCAACTTTGTTATTTCCACTCACACTTTTATTTTTGAAAAATATTTAGTGCCTGCAGTTTCGAATAAGGTCTGGTTATTATCAAACTAAGTTTATTACTTATGACTATATCCTATATATGACTATATGACTATATACTATCATACTTTTATTTTTGAAAAATATTTAGTGACCGCAGTTTTCACTAAGGTCAAGTCATTATCAAACTAAGTGATAAACTTAGTTTGATAATGACTATACCTTAGTCGAAACTGCAGTCTCTAAATATTTTTCAAAAATAAAAGTGTGAGTGGAAATAACAAAGTTGTTTTATTTAATTTACTTATTTACAATGTTCCACAAAGTAACGGCTACCAGTAAATATACAATATTTATTATAAACTAACCTAATCTCAAATAACTAATCTAATAGACACGAACCTAACCCATCATGAACTAAGAAATCTATGATTGTTCATTCATATGCTTTTACAACTTTGGAACCTATATAAGGTGCGATTATAAACTAACCTAATCTCAAATAACATAACCGAACAGAAACAAAACTAATCTCATATAATATTGCGTTGATGCATAATTATCCGGTGTTTTTTAAAGCCAATTTTTATTGAAATAACGCTGGATAATTATACATCAACTCAATATATTCTAATAGACACGAACCTAACCCATTATGAACTAAGAAATCTATGATTGTTCATTCATATGCTTTTACAATATTGGAACCAATATAGGGTGCGATTAAAAATTATTATCATCAGCGTTTGATTTGCATCTACGGCATATACTCTCTTGGATGAAAATAATATTTTCTCGCACTGTATATAATATACTATACAGGGTGAAAGTTTGGGACAGTTTCACTAGGTTTTTTATTCTTACTTCACTATGAAATTGTAGCAAATTTAACTCTATTAAAACTTTATTTTAATTTTACTAATTATAACCGTATCATAATTTTCTTTGAAAAATTAACTTTAGATCTCTTTGTTCACTGGTGTGTAAATGGACGTATGAAATTCGTCCAGACGGCACAAAGAACTGGAATAGGTCGTTTTTCTCGGATATTGGATTAGAAGATCTACTCGAGAACGATGCAACCAAAATTGGATCGATTGTACATCCACCTGGCAATCCTGTAGGCACAGGATTGAGCTACGAAGCTTATGAAGAGTTAGGGCTATTACCAGACACACCTGTAGGCACCAGCATTATAGATGCTCATGCTGGAGGTTTAGGTTTGGTTGGGTGCTCAGTGGATGGTATAGATCCAGATTTTGAAACAAGATTGAGTGAGTATTTATACGTGAGTGATTTAGAATTGAAATAGGACAAGTTACAAATAACCTAACAAATATTTTGGCTCCGTTTATTAACTTTTAACACAAATTTATATATTTTTGTTAGTATTTTATTCATGTTACCAGATATTTTTGATTATTATTTGTTATTTTTTATTTTAAGTACTTTCTGGTATCTTGTAGTATTTATTTATTTATTTATTTTTCCCTACTAGATTTGGCTTAACATTGAGCCATCATCAAGGGTTTTTGTAAATTAAATTATATTTTTGAAAACTATATTTGACTTTTTGTGTCGTGTCTGTTTGAAGCTTTTTCAAAACTTCGAAGCCGAAACAAGTAGGGAAAAAATAAATAAATACATACTAGAAGATACCAGAAAGTACTTAAAATAATAATTAAAAAAACAAATACATTTATATATGCTAGCAATATTCTGTTTTTCCTTACCAAATGTGTCCAATACTTTGAAGCAATTAGTAGTTACAGTTCCCAATGAAATATATTAATACCATGCATTTATACAGTACTCAATCATAACTATTCAAATATTCCAAAATTTTACAAAATCTTATTGATTTATATGACATTGTCTTTTTAAAATTTGTACTGCATATTTTGCAATATTACAAGCTTTATCGTGTGTTTTCAATGACCATACAACATTTCCAGAATTGGAAACAACAGACTTTTTTGTCATTGTTGTTTTATTGATATGCAAACATCAATAAAACAACAATGACAAACAAGTCTGTTGTTTCCAATTCTGGAAATGTTGTATGGTCATTGATTAAGCTAAGCTAAGCTGATTTTTGCAATTTTCTGTGAATTTTAATTTTCTGTCAAATTTTTATTTCAATTATTATTAATCTGACGTACATTTCAGAGTACTAATTATTATTATTGTGATTATTTTTATATACATTTTAATTTACATTTTAAATTTGGGTACACAAATAAATTATTATTATTAAAAAAATGATATATTATTAATTAATGTTGTTGAGTACATATTACGGCAGTTACGTGTAGGATATTAACTATACATGTATTTTGACAGCACTTTGGAATATTTTGATATTGTTATTAATAGTAAAATTCTTTTTGTTTCTGCAATGTCCAAATTTTAATTAACATTAACAAATGTTCTACACTTTCTGGGTACTTTTAATTCTGGTATATCATGCCGGAAAAAAAAAAACTTTAGCACCTTATTTATCGAAAACCAAGCATTTCAAGACAGGAATAAGTTTATAAGAACTTTTCGACTTTCGAGAATTGGTCAAAGAATGACCCATTACAATAAGTGCATATGAATAAGTAACCCCCTGTATATTAAAATTTCAGCTATTTCAAATTAAATATTATTTGCATCATATCTGATGTTTTTTGTTTGTTTTGTTTTTCTTCTTTCTCTTTCAATTTAATATTTTTAATTTGATTTAATTGTTAATTTTAATATGTATACATCAAACTACTTATACAATTAAATTATCACTGTAAAAGCAGAAAAACCTCTGTTCGATACCAAATAAAGATTGTAACTACTACTATGATTTGCATTTAATGAAGTTAATATGGCAAAAAAATGTATGGAGATTTAATAAAAAAATTCAAATAGTAGGTACAATTTTGCGCAAATGACGTGAGAAATATTAATGTTGAACAATGTTGCTCGATTCACAGGTCTTCCTATTGAATTTCTTATATCCTTTATTGATTTTCATTTATTCATTGATAATGATAATTATTTTTGCCATTTTCAATAATGACTATACCTACAAAACTCAAAGATTATTGGGGTATATAAAAAAAACATATTGCTTAAGTAATAATCTTAATAATATTAGTATAATATTAGTATTAATAATATTAGTACTTTTTCAAACGTTATATTCTATACATTATACCTACGTGAATATATGATACTTCGTATTTTCGAAAATTTTAATAATAATAATATTAGTACTTTTTCCAAACGTTATATTCTATACATTATACCTACGTGAATATATGATACTTCAAATTTTCGAAAATTTTAATAACTTTTTTTTTTAAATGATCAGTAATGTAATGTAAAATATTACAGTGTCATCCAAAACAGCTGAGGACGATTTGAATTTACCGCCACGTTAAATTATTGTCACGTTGGTAATATGAATATTTTGCAGACTTTTTTATTTTACAGTGCACTCTTCAAAAGGAGAGGTACAGTCGATGCCAAAAAAAGTAGGACACATATAAGTGTACCATCACATTTAAATGTCACATGCATTTATGGCATATTTGCATTTGACATTTCAATTCATCACATTTCAATGTGATGTGCCCTACTTTTTTCGGCGTCAACTGTACATAAAATATCACAAAATTATGTTAAAAATGTTTAAATTATCAAAGTTTACTCAAGTTTTACTCAAGTTTGAATTATAAAACCAACCAAAATTAAGCAAAAATTGAACAAAAAACGCGGAAAAATACAACGATGCAAACAAGAATGACGAGTTGTGATGTAATTTGACGTAACACAATTCAATAGTGCCACAGTAACTGCTTGAAGTATACTTGACCCAAAGATCTAAGAATATTATGACTTTGACTTCTTAATAGTTATATTCGGGGTTTAATTTAGGGTCACCATAAAGCAAACGGATGGTCAAGACGGAAGAATCGCACGCCGTCGTCAATACCAGAAAGACAGCCGGGCAACCCCAGATAACTGAATAATATTAGCAGGACTTTTATGATTTTATGGCAACACCAAATAAAACCCCCATAAAATACTTAAAAGTCAAAGTCGTAATATTCTTAGATTTTTGGGTCGACTATACACTAAAACCTAGGGTGGGAAACCTTTTTGGATCTCCCTGTACTATTATCATTATTTACTGCCTTGTGTAAGACATTTTACTGACTATAAATAAATTACACGAATAAATTATTTTGATTTAGGTTTAATTTGTGGAACATCTACATGTCATATGGCTGTATCCAAAACGCCAATTTACACCAAAGGCATTTGGGGACCTTACTTCAGTGCCATGGTTCCTGGTTTGTGGTTAAACGAAGGTGGCCAAAGCGTTACTGGAAAACTGATCGATTTTGTAATAGACACTCACCCTGCAGCAGCAGAAATTAAAGTAAAATTGAGTACAAATATGTGAGTGACTAAGATGTTTTAAATATTAACAATAACATTATAATTCCTCTTATTGTACTTTTGTAGGCATATCCAACAGTACCTTAATGAATTACTTCTGGTCATGTCCAAAAGAGAAAATAGTGAGCACATAGATTTTCTGACCAAGGATTTGCACATGTGGCCAGATTTTCATGGAAATCGCTCTCCAGTGGCAGATCCTACACTTAAGGGTTCTGTAAGAAGTTATTTATTTATGTGGTTTATTTAGATGTTGTGATGTTTGGCTAATTAATAGATTTACATATATACATTTTGAAACCTTATAGGTTTAATGTATTAAAATTTCAATCCTATCAGATCCGAATAAATTTGATTAATCATTTTCGAAAAATAATTTGAAACATTGCATTGGCCCTTTGAATCGCTTATAATTATAATAAATACAATATTTAATTACGTTGCTTATTTAGATGTTGTGATGTTTGGCTAATTCGAACATACATTTTGAAACCTCATAGCTTTTATGTATTAAAAATTTCAATCCTATCAGATCCGAATAAATTTGATTAATCTTTTTCGAAAAATAATTAGAAACATCACATTGGCCCTTTCATAATTAGCTTATAATTTTAATAAATACAATATTTAATTACGTCAACTTTTTCCGCACTTTTTGAACAAAAGAGAGACGTGAACTATATACTTTAAGCTACTGTAGTTTAATATCGAACATTTTAAATTAACATTCACAATTTGTGATTGTGTTATTCAGGTTTTTTAATCAATTTTATAAATTTAAATTCACAATCTGTGTGTGTTATTCAGGTTTTTTAATCAATTTTCTAAATTTTAGTGAAGACTTTGAAGACAATTTGTATAATAAAATTCACTAATTTCATATGGCAATTCGCAATTTTAGATACCATTCACAATGATTAATTTAGTTGCAGATTTGTACAGTTACTACACATACTTGAAAGCCACTCTTTTGAAAATTTGACGAGAATTCTGTTCAAATTAAGAGAGAAAATCGAATTAATAACTGTCTATATTTAAAAATTCTACTGACATCTAAAAAAATACATTTATTGCATATTTATTGCTAGATATGAAAGTATTACACATGAAAAAAAAAATCTGAAAATTTTGACAAGAATATTGTTTAATATATGTGAGATATTTGATCTATTAACTTTCTGCATTGAAACATATGAGTTATTATATTTCTAATAATAATATTAATTATTATTAATTATTATAATTATTATTAATAATAATAATGAAAAATGATATATTGCATATCAATTGCCAGATTTGTAAGTAGTACAATGGAAACTAATTCTTCTGAAACTTTGACAAGGATTCTTACATTTCTTACGTCACATTTCACATGTGATCACAAATTGAAATGTTGTACTAACATTCTCTATTTTGGTATTATAACCTAAAATTTGTTATTATAATTCATTTTATTTATTACAATAAATATTTTTTATGAAAATAATTTTTTTGTGCCTTAGATATGTGGGCTATCATTGGCAGCAGATGAAGAAAGTTTGGCTTTATTATATCTCTCAGCACTACAAGCTTTATCGGTAAGTTTCATCCATGCGTTCTGAAAGCTCAATTACCGAGAACTTATTTTTTAGTACGGCACTCGTCACATTATTGAATCCTTGAAGACCTCTGGCTACACAACGATTAAGTCTTTGCTAATTTGCGGAGGACTAAGCAAGAATCCGCTCTTCACACAAACACAAGCAGATGTTGCAAATCTCCCAGTCGTATGCCCCAACGTAATCGAATCTGTGCTTCTGGGTGCTTCAATACTGGGTGCTTGTGCTGCAAATCATTTCTCGAGTATGTTTGAAGCGATAACTTCGATGGGCGGAAGCGGTACTGTCATCAAACCGAATACCCTATTACGCCAATATCATGATAAAAAATATTCAGTGTTTCTCAAGATGCTCGATCATCAGAAATTGTACAGAAAGATGATGCTGTAATGTTTGGAGTAGTTTTATTTGCAGTCAATTTCAAATTGAAACAAAGAAGATATCCTCAAAATTTTGGGAATTGTAAAACAATTAGCAATAGCATATTCATATGTAATTGTCAAAATAAAATGGTTTAGAGTGTATGTACATTGTTGATTATTAAATGCAGATATAAATATGTTTAGTTTTTTAAAAGTTATTATCCTATTATTACCATTAATATACAGTGCCAGTAATTAAGTCTGATCCACATGGGAAACTTTAATATTTCATATTAATTCTTGATTTTTAAATGCATATAACGATCACATGATTGATGTTATTTCAAATTTAGATTATATTAGATTAGGTCGAGATTAATGTTTTTATAGGTTAGGTTAGTATTATTCATATTAAGTTATGTTAATTAAAAACATATATGTTTAGTCCATTTTCATAATTAAAATATAAGTGGCTGAAAGTCAATAAAGTGGTTATTTTTTTGTCCAAGGACGAAAAATACATTTCCCCAGCAAGCACATATTTAACGAAATGATTATGTTTTTATCCAGATTACGAGCTGAAAAAGCGTAAACGTTGCTGAACTTCCAACAGATTTTGTGAGTTTCTAAAAATTCAGTGAAAATCAAAAATCTTGATTTTTTGTGAAGTATGTGACATACGCATCGATATTATAAAGGCTAGATAGATTTTGGTTCACATTTTGTAACTTTTGTTCATACCTTCTTAACTGAACCTTAAGCATTCATTGAAAATTCACGAAAATTATGTTCAACGGCAAAATTTTAAAGTACTAGATTTTCCTATACTCTTAAATCTTGTGCATATATTGCATATATTGCATTGCATATATTGTGCATTGTGCTCTTTAATTGTGCATATAGGAAAATCCAGTGAAATGAATTCTCCATTCATGTAATTTTAATTGTATATTCCTGAACAATTAATAAAAAAATCCCCAATTCTGATATTAGGTATTAGTTATTTCCTTGAAGTTCTCCTGAATACCGCACTGAAATCTTGAAAAGTTTCAAACGTGAAACATTTCTTAATCTAATAATAAAATACTTATGGGCACTAATAAGAGTTTTGGTATGATACTTTGCACCATTTTGAAGATTTTACATTTTACAGAATGACTAAATTTTTCTATATATTGCCCTCATTTCATTGTATTTACATTTTCTACAATAACGACTAAATTTCCATATCTTGTGCCCATTTTTACGATTTTAGGTATGCACAAATATCACAAATGTTTTTTTTTGTACAATTTTCCGTGTATTTTGTTCCATTTTAATGATTTTACATGTTCCACAATGACTAAAATTTTCCATATATTATACCAATTTCAATAATTTTACATTTTTTACAATGACGACTAAAATTGTCCATATACGGGGTGTCAATTGACAGGGTGTGAATTGAAACCGCAATTTTGACTTTTGTTTTGACTTGATTCTCAAGTTTGTGCGATCGAACCAAGTAACTTTCATATTAAACTTTTTTCCGCACCTTTAATAATTATGAATATGGAGTTTTTACAAAATCGTAATTTTTAGATTTTTTAGAATAACTTCTAAACTGCTCGAACTTTTGAAAATGTTTCAACCTGAACCATAATCTGAACCAGTATATAAAACTGCAAAATTTTGCCCATTTAATCAGATCTCTAGCATTAAGAGTAAGAAATATACCCATGCAATCCTGCTCTATTTAGGACACCCTGTATTGTGCCCATTTTTACTATTTTAGGTATTCACATATATCACAATATATTATTTTACTGCAAATTTTCAGCGAATTTTACCCCATTAAACCGTTAACATTTCCCACAATGACTAAAATAAATATACATTTTCTACAATGACGACTAAAATTTTTCATAAATTATGGCCATTTTTTCGCATTTAGGTTTTCTGAAATCACAATATACTAAAATATTTTTTTTGCTGCTATTATAAATGTATTTCACAAGACATTTATGAAAAAATATCCACTAATTAATAAAATTTTAAAATAATTCTATGAAATATTTATGGAAAATATTTGACTCTACATTAAATAATTGTAACAAATATTTACAGAAACTGTATAGACATTTTATTCATTTTCTAAATTTTTAAAGTTGCTGTACAATATTGTTGCATATTTACTGGGAATGACATTTTGGCATTCCTGAAACTTTTAAAACCACTAATTTTGATTTTTATATGAATTTACTTATTGAACTATGCTATTAAATTATCTTAAATTTTATTATTATTTAAATTTTATGAACATGCTGTTTTGATGAATTACGATATTTTTTAATTTTCACAATCGAAATGTTAAAAGTATTTGGACAATTTAAATTTTTAAAAAGGACAATACGAAATACGCTAATAATAGTTTTTTTTTAGTTAAATATGTTACTTATGTTATGTTATATGTTATGATAGTTATTATAATATAGACATTTTTTTTATGTATATATTATTGAATTATCTCGAAATGTGGAAAATGTGAAAAAATTTCTTGATCGTTTAATACATAAATGCTTGGATATGCATAAGACTTTTCAAATTTTTAGAATGAGTCAAAGTTACAGGATATTTTCGTGAATTCTTCAGATCCATTAAAATTTAATGAATTTTACAATTATATTTTAGGAAAAATGCCACATGGCATTAAAATTTTGCACGTGATTAAAATTTCAATTCATTTTAATGGTTTTACATATTCTTTAAAAACCATAATATACAGGTAAGTGACACTTTCTTAAATTTTTCACGAATATCGTATTGCATGATATTGTTATATTTCAAATGTGGAAAATTTTCTAGATTTTTTGATGACTTCCTAATAAACTTACATACGATTTTTTAAATCTTCGCGGTTAGTGAAGGTTTCAGCAAATTTTATAAATCAAAATATTATGAACTTTCCATGAATATTTTATGGAAATTCCTAGTGCCTTTAAAGTTTTGATACTGAGTAAAGTTTGATTCAATATTTTCTGAACAGTTGCAGTTTTACTCAAGATTTGTGGAATAGATATATTTTTGGGAAAAATATTGAGATATATCGTCGGCTTGGTGTTACAAGGTTGCATGTAATTTTTTTTTTCATTTTTAGTTGTATAGCTTTGCAGGGCTATATGTTTTCAAAGCGGGACCTTTCAACTTGTTGGAAGATTAAAATTGGATCATTAGGAACCTGTGATAAAAACATATCTATTGACAGTGCAAAATTTATCATTTTATGATAAAGCAAACATATTTAAAATTCTTATTCCCAAATTTACAAATTTGCACATACAACATTAACATTAAGCCCACAATATTATAAATGTGAATATTGTTATGTTAATAAACCTACATTTTTCATGCAGTAACTTTCATATGCCCAATATCAGTTTTTTTTGAAATAACAGTTTTTTTATTTTTCACAGGTATTTTTTAAAAGATGTTCGTAACTCAAAGATTCAGTTAGAGAAAATTCAATTGCTACTAGCTTTTTGATTCTTGCTTTCAGTATTTTGAAATTAGAATTAATGTACAAAAATAGATTTTTAATATTCTTAACGCTGAAGTAATGTCTTGCCTTTTCAATGGCGCTGGCGTTGTCGTCAAATGCCTTTACATCCTTAAAAAGGATTATATTAGGTTAGGTTAGATTAGGTTAGGTTTAGGTTATATGAAAATATATTGGCAATATATTTACAGCTTTTACTATTTCGTAATTATTGGCATAAAATAATACTGCTTGAATCATGTCTGCACTGGGTATGGCGTATCAGGCAAGATACTTTTGTAAGCAGCAACTCGAAGTGATACAATTTTTTTTTTTGTATTAGAAAGTAATCTATTGACTTCTTCATATTGATTTCTAACGTTTGTACACAACAAATTTATTACATATCGTAAATTATTATATAACATTTAAAATTACCCAATTCAGGAACTTCATTTGGCTAGTTTAGGCAGATTTTTAAAATTTAGGCCTATTTCAGCTAAAATGGGCATTTAGAGGTACGAAATAGGTGTTAATTGTATGAGTTATTTAAAAAACGTATTTATAAATAATTTTAAATTTTCACTTTTCACAAAAGTCGTACTTCCTTAATAAAATGGTTTATTAAGGAAGTGCGACTTTTCACTGAAATTAAAAATTAACCTTAATATGAGAAATATACTAGATATAACTTTATCACTTTTATCAACGACAGAATTATTTGAAAATTTGCCTCTTCATGAATGTAAATAAAAGCCTATGTTCTCGCTTATAGATTCCCAATTGACAAGTACCACAAGTCGCCAACCGATTATTGCATATTTAAATAAATTGCAGAACTTGATTCACAGTTAGCACTTATCCTTTTAAGTTCCACGCAAAGTACATGGTCACCATTAAACGTGCAGAACTTGTGGTGCAAACTCGCTTCGAAAATGTCTCTTGCAGCGTTAACACTGGCATGCATTGGCATTCCGATGCTTCTTACATGTATTAAATGTGCTCCACTAAAAATTGAAGAGGATTCTTCAGAGTCGAATATAACTGAGGAGGAATCGCACGATGTGGAGATCATCGACCAGAGGCAGAATGGCACGGAAAACTACAGGATACATGTAGATGGGGTGTTTCTACTTATATCGCCAATGCAGTCGTTGTTTTCCGTCCCTGTATTCAATGTGGAAAAACCGACGAGCACTGAATTTCCCAACGTGGTCAATCCGCAACAGCCGATTGTGACTGGCGGAAAGCCTGAGGTCGTCAATGTAACTCTGCAAGATCTTGCTGCGATATTAAATGGAAAGCCAAAAATGTAAGTTTATTAAATTAAGTATGAGTAAATATTGATTTTTTGTAGAGTAATTAGAGCAATTATTATTTCAAATTTCTATCAATTCATTTTTAGTTAAAATAACTAATTTTTGTATTTTAGATATACAGGGTGTTTTAAAATATGTTCAGATATTTTACCCAATTATAGTACTGATTAGTTAAAACAAATTAAAAATCTTAGTCAACATGCAATTTCCGAGATATATTCGACTAGCAAAATAATACTTGTGATACATGATGTGAAGAGAATTTGATCTAGAATCTGTTTCTGTAAAAATATATCCCAGCTATTTTTAAACCCCCTTGCATTCAAGCTAAAATATGTTATGCTGATTCATTCTTTAATATGATTTGGCTAAACAAATAGTACAATTTTAATTCGGTGAGTCGAACACATTCATTCATTAGTCCGAGTCTCAACTCATTAAACCCATCGATGTATTCAAAGCTGAATTTATAGGGATTCTTGCTCAATTTAGACCTGAAGTTCACTTATTTTATATGGTCTTGGAAGAGATTCAAACTCACGACTATTGATTAGTTCCTACTTTAACTTACTAGGCCAATAGCTGCCACAAAAGTTGGATTTATAGGGCTTACTGCACCATTTAGAGGTGGCATTAAATTATTTTTAATCATAGTGGTGGACCGTTTTATCTGATGTAATTTATGAAAATTGGTGATTTTAGACATTTTATCAACCAAAACTGATATTTGAAATTAATCATTACCGCGATAACGATAACAGTAATCAAACCGGTAATTTATTCGAAAATAATTGATTGAGTATTTGAAAAATTGGATCACAAGAAATAAATCTTACCAATAGGTACCGATTCCGCATATTAATTAATGTAGAGCATATTCTTTTCTCAATACAAGTAATCTACGTATACACTTGAATTATTAAAGTCGGTCTGTTTAATTGCATGCAAAAACGAATAGCGTTCTTTTTAATCACGTTATTAAGTAGTTTTAAATTTTATATTACATTGAATCAATGGATTTATTTTGTCAATAAAAAAATCAATTAATTTTAATGACTTGTAAATATAATGGGTGATATGCAACTTTTATATGTGTGGAAGTTACAGTAAGTACCAGAGGCAAATAACAGTACACAATTTTACGCATTAACACAAAATGCAGTGTCATAAAAATCTTCGTTCTGGTTTTCTTTCCTGGATGCTCGCAATGGATTGATTCTGCGTCCAATAACCTGTTCCATAATAATAAATTATTCATAAGTCACGCGATCGTGTGGGGCTTACAACAGTTTTTCATTAATATTCTGTTGGATAATTTGGCAAAATGTTTACAATTAACATAGAGACCCACATTGATTTACAAATTAATATCTATTTATAGATGATGCCTTAAGGCAGCTGTCCTTAAAATCATTTGAGAGAAATTTTTATTACCAGATTTTAATAACGTAGAACGGATATCTTTTGGTATAAAATAATTACACATAAAGTAATAAAATATGTGACATGAGAATATCGTAACTATTTTATTGATAACTATGATAAATATGCATATATTCCAGAAATAAGTCCAGATTTTTTTCTAAAACATGATGAAAACACATTAAAATAGTTGTAGATTTTATTAAAAAAATAAAATGAGCTACGTGATAACAGAATAC
This sequence comes from Othius punctulatus, assembly GCA_951805005.1. Classification (NCBI taxonomy): domain Eukaryota; kingdom Metazoa; phylum Arthropoda; class Insecta; order Coleoptera; family Staphylinidae; genus Othius; species Othius punctulatus. The sequence goes on along the minus strand of OX638141.1, from coordinate 44,552,458 downwards.
ACAAAATTTAGCAACAAAATTTTGTTAAAATACATATTATATTATGCCATATTTTAGAAAATGTGTATTAGATATTAAAAATTAAAAGTAAAAACTCGCTTCTTCTCGTTATATTTTTTCGTAAAATTTTTTTACTCATTTAATTATTTAAATATCGTGACTAATTTTCGACACAAAATAATAAATTTTAGGTTTCGTTATAGGACCCATAGGAAGTATGCAGTCCCAAAAAAAAAACATATTAACATAATATCTATCTATAAGCAGTGGTAATTATGAAGCCCTACATAGTAATTTACGTTAAGCTAGCAAGTTTCGTATTACAGTACGAATGAGATGTTTTACGGAATTCTAAAATGAGTGCTAGGGTTAGCTTAGGTATTTAATAGACAAAACTAACAAAAATCTAAATAATCGTTGAAAATATGTATACATTGTTAAAGTTCAAAAAACTTGCTAAAATATGATGAAAATGTAACAAAATAGTTTGTAGATTTTATTAAAACAAAAAACGTAATAGGAGTACCAGAATACACAAAATTATGTATTATTAATAATACAATAATAAAGTATTATTAAATATATTTTATTATTTTGAGGTTGTTTTTATCTTGAGTACTTTCTGGTATGATATTTAAGTTCTCGTTAATATTTTATTATATTATTATTGCATTACTACTTTCGGCTATTGTGGCCATCTTCAGAGGCATAGTTTTTGTATATGTATTAATTTTTGAAGTATTATATTAAAAAATATTAAATTTAGTTCTTTTGACTTTTTATATAATTTTGTGTTTATGTCATATATTAGAAAATGTTATAAGAGAGTAAAAGTAATAACTAATTTTTTTTTAAATTTTACATTCGTTTTTGTTCTAAAGCACATCATTTCAAAGCTTAATTTAAATATCGTGACTAATATTTAACATAAAATAATAAATTTCAAGATCGGCTATTCAAGAATAAGAATCCCCCTAAAAACAAGACAAACATAAAATCTATCAGTAAGCAATTATGAACATGATACAAATTTTCCTTTATTAAATAAATAATAAATGTTATGAACAGTATCAAGCAACAAAAATAGTATATTATACACCAAGGTAGTGAAGTATACTATTACAGCCGAGATCTGTTGACCCGAGGCTATAATAGTATTCATAACCCTGGTGTATACAGGGTGAGTGAAAAGTAAGGAACCAGCTCTCTGGAGAGCTTTTATTATTATTTTTAGAAAAAAAAGTTTTGAACAAAAGTTTGATGGAGAGATATTTGCCACAATCTGACAGTTTCAAATTTTTTTGGGACGCGCTACTTTTTAAAATGACGTCTCGATACTTTTTTTATAGGTTGCATAAGAAAAATCTGTGATAATCGAGTTTAATGCCTGATGACAAAAATGACTGCTTTGGAAAACAAATGATACAAGTTAAAAAAATATTTACTAATGCCACTTTCCATTTCGAAAATAAGGTTGCAAATTAAACTGTATTAGAAAGTGCTTTTCAATAATTATTGTACGTTTAACAAAAACGGAACGCATATTGTTGTCCATAGTTAATGGACAATAATGTGAGAAATTTTGTGATGAACTAGTATTGTTAAATTTTGTTTGTAATGATTTTAATAAAGTAGCTTGTTTTATTTATTGGGTTAAAAATACGGACTTTTTTCATATATATTTTTGTTCTAATTTCGACCAATCTTAGATCATCAAATCATCAAAGTTTCGTTGCGTTTTGTTTCTGTTAAACTCACCATAATTATTGAGAAACACTTTCTAGTACAGTTTAATTTACAACCTTATTTGATAAAGACAAACTAACATTAGTAATTCGTATTTGTTTAACTTGTATCATTTGTTTTCCAAGGCACTCTTTAATTTTTTACATTTTTGTCGTCAGGAATTAAACTCGATTTCTTCAGAATTTTTGTTATCTAACCTCATGGTATTTTTAGATATTCGTTAAGAGAAAAACAAATGCTATCAAATTTGTTAATTAAAACAATTAGGTTACCATTTAAAAAAATAATCGATGACGTCATTTTGAAAAAGTAACGCGTCACAGAAAAATAAAACGAAACCGTCAAATTGTGGCAAATAAATAACCATCAAACTTTTATTGAAAACTTATTTTTCTAAAACAAATAATAAAGGCACAGGATGTGGTTCCTTACTTTTTACTCACCCTGTATACAATTTTTTGCACTACCTACTCGAACAATTGCAATCATTTAAAACTCAATATCGGTTGTTGGCTGTCGGGATTTAGTTGTCACAAACTGTGGATCTGCGTATGGGTGGACGGGATAAGTGGACGGGCAGACCTTAGCTGCGTAGCCTCGGACGAACACAACTTTTTTTACAGGTAAAAAAATATACTTTTTTTACCGGTAACAATATATACTGTTTTACCTTGTTAAAAAAATAATTTAGCTCGGACGAAATATACTCTTCTTACCTTATAAAAAAAAGTATTAACCACTAATCATAAAACTCAACTCCACAGTGTTTTGATACATGACACTGATGTGTTTTTTGACTAGCAGTGCAAAAAATCTCTAAATTCATTTATGCCGAGGATTATTAATTATGTACTATTTAATTGTATTATTATTAATTATATTTATCGATTTCATTGCAATTAATACCACATTCTTGTGTTTAATCCATTATTTTATCATTTGCAGGTCTAGACTAATGCTACCCAATTTTATGAAATCCCACAAGCTCAGGAAAATACAGTGGCAGTAAAGAAGTAGATATTTATTGACACATAAGTATTATTTATTATTATCAGTAAGCTGTTTCATATTAATTTCTGTATATAATGTTATTGCAATTAACCGTACAAAGTTGTTGCCATATTTTGCAATTGTTCAGGATAGATTTATATGTAACTAATATTAGTCCAGTCATTTCATTATCCAACTTCTGAAAAATCCAAGTAAAGATTTTTCTTCGGGATTTTCTTTGTATCGCTATAAGAAACACTATTTAAAAACTTTATGCAAAATCGTGTTCGCAAAAAATATTATTGAAGGTCAAATGTAGCGAAAATCGGTTATTATCAAATATCTCGTGAAGTATTGGTCCCACGCAAATTGTGTATAGAACCCTTTTTGTACAGATTTTGATAATAACCAGAATTCAAGGAAAATAAAACAAATACTTCACGAGATATATGAGAAAAAATGAAAATTTGAGATTGTTGCGATCTCTGACCTACTGGAATATTCATTCGAGTAATTAACCCGAATTATATTCGAGTAATTAACTCGAATTATATATTCGAGTATATAATTCGATTGCGAATTACTATAATATACTCATACGTACTCATACATACTCATACACATATAATGTACTCTATATAATTTTGTTATGTAAAATAATTTTTTTTGCAAACACGGTTTTGCAATGGACTTTTTACTTAGTGTTTCTAATAGCGATGCAAGGAAATTCATCTTCACTATGATTTTTTCAGAAGATTGGCCATTTTGTATCAAATGACTGGACTATATATCGTGGGCATTCAATGAAAAGTACCCAAGTGAAAATTTGACAAAATTGAGTTGCAATTACCATGTACCATAAAAGCTTGTTTTATTTATCAGGAATAAGTTTCTATGTTGTATTATGGTTCACTGGAATGTTAATAAAAACTTTGCAAACACGATATGTTGAAGACTAGATTTATCAAAATGTGTTGAAGTTTCAAATGCATTTATCTCGAACTGTGGTTTTTGACTTGGTTAAATTTTTTTGTAAGCCCATAATTTTTTTATACTTTTGCTCGATTAGAAATCATAGCTACTGGAGTACATTTCTGAATCTATGTACAGATGTCCAGAACAAATGACGCTTAGCTGCATCCATGTTTTGTCGTGTAAAAAATGAGTTTTTAACTTTAAATGCATAAAAATTGTTAACACGTTTCCTGGACAACTGAAAAATATGACCGCTAGAGATAAGTTAAAGCTAATTTTCAAGTTATAAGTTTAGGTGTTAATAATTTTTATGAATAGCGTAAAATCTCTCTGAGATTAGTTAAGTATATGATTTTCAGTCCAGTGCATTATTAAAAGTGTTCAATAACTAATAAAAAAAAATCAATTGATTTCTACCAACATAAACATGTAAATATTTGAAGGCCTCTCAAAAGCATTTAAGAGTGTCGTGTTGTAAAGATGACATGATAATTATTATTGTTTGATTAATCGATAATTGTAGGTTCGAGGCAATATTAACTTATGTTCAGTTGTAAACGATAATGTTTCAAAAATCAATTAAATGAAATATAAAAATAAAAATTGCAGTTTATTATAATTTCAGAAATTAATTAAATTAAGTGTATCAATTATAACTATAGCACTTTATGATCGCAAGAGATTATGTGTTTAATTAAGTAGGAAAATGTAATTACTTCATAATTATCAACTTGCACGAATTGTATGCACATATATTTGGGACCAGATTAATTTGGGTGTAATATCCCATTTTTAGTATCGATGCGATAATATACATACAAGTGAGAGAAATGCAACATTATCCGCAAGTGAGAATATTAAAAAGAGATTTTGAGGCAAATCTCACGAGGCATTTCGGTCACGTGTGATTACGACCTTTTATCTTACATCTTATTTTATTTTATTTTGTTGAAAGTAGGAATTTAATCATTATTTAAAATATAGTTGTGGCTTGTTTGCGAACAAACCATGGCGACATATTATCATTTTAGTGACTTGCGAATAATAGTTTATTTCAGTCACTCAAAACGATGCCGATGGTACAATGTTCATTTATAAATTTTGATAAAATATTGGGTTTCAGTTCGTATTACACGATTAAGAATTACACCCAATTGTGCTTATACAAAGGCAAATGCAAACGCTTTATACAAAGCGTTCAAGAAAGTGCTGGCAACTTTTATGCTGGATACTATTAGATGGCACTATTAAAGGGCACATGAAACATATTTTGCAACATTGCTGAAATATTTCCTAGGATACAAGCAAATATTTTAACAACAAAATTTCAAATGCCATAAATTATTAATATTTTGTTGGAACTAGTTGGAAAAGAGGACATTACTTAGCTCTCTGTACATGAACAACTGGTAGTGAAACAAATTATTTAATATTTTGCATGTCTTCTAACAAATACCCGCAATGGTATTTGTTAGAACAAATGCAATGGGTTATACCGAAGTTAATATGGTCCCGACTATAACGATTTAAGGGTTGTAATAATTTGAACATTATTTTCTTAACTTGCGATGAACTCAGTTTGACACATTTATTTAAGGGTTGTAATGACTTAGACATAATTTTATAAGTATTTTATTATAAAAGAAAACATTAATATTAAAAGTGCGAAGAGTTACAATCTATTTATTTATTATCTTTGGACCTACAAATTCCCTTGGCGTCCCTTTCATAATCCGGCCCGCATTGTTCGTACTCGGCGCCTATGAGTGTCAGCTTCTCTTTCTTGTTCTCCTTCTTCGCTTCGGTTTTCTTCTTATCCTTCAGACTTTTCTGCTCTCCTTTGATGAGTTCCTCCAGTGCCGATGGGGATGCCACGACGAATCCTCTCGAGATCCTCAAGCTGCCGTGGGCTCGCGAGAGGTCCTCGTGATTAGGCTTGAGCAAGGAAATCGTGGGCGACTCCAGGAGTTTCTCGCTGTCGTGGGCAACATCTGCAGGGCGCAACTTCGCCAGGTTGTTCCTCGAGCGGCTGATGTCCACGTGATATGGGGCGGTTTTGGACTCGATGAAGGCCTGGGTGTCCACGTTGGCGTCAACGTTGGCGTCGTCGTGCGTCGGCCGGGTTACCTTCTTGTTGTGCTTCCTCTTGAAGCCCCTCGAGGGCACGCCCTTGGTCAGTAGGTCAAGCAGCGAGATGGCCGGCGTTGGCGAAGACTGCTGGGACGTCGGAATTATCAGGATGACGAAGTTTTCCAGGTCAGCTCGCACGTTCCACTCGCCCTCCTGCCTCTGGTCGTACTTGACCATCGCAGGTGCTCCAGTGGCCAGGGATGCCCCGATGACCAGAGCGATCGCTATGGCTGGTACGTGGTGCTGCATTTTTCTCGTCTGGATGCGAACTGATCGGTTTCGTGGAGGAGACTGTGTTAAACTAACGACTCAGCGGGAGATGTTAACTGTTCCCTGGACAGGTGAACTTACTTAAAATAACGGTATTTCATTTATGATCTGGTATTCGCAGAACGAACTCGTCTTCATTGGCCATCCGTAATACCCGCACGAATGCACCAGAGGCCACGAGCTGGCCATAAATAACAAGTCTGTAAAATTGCTTAACTTCAGATAATTATTTTTATGGCCCATATTTATTGATTCCAGTTAAAGAAAATCAATTGACCTACTTAAATTATATGGAAAACAGAATATGGAATTCAGACTTTCAGTAATTAATTGATAGTACCAAATTCAGAAATTCAAATTATTTAAAACATAAATATCAGATGTGTATAGCATGTGACTTTCTCCATATATTTATTGAAATGAAAAAAATGTAAATTCATTATTTTAACAGAACTTTTAGTAGAAATTGTCGTCTACGATTATATTTTTTAAGATAACATAGGTTAATAATTTTAGCACTCCATAACTATTCTTTGTATAATATTCATGTTATTATTATCAAGTCGTATCTAATAATAGGCATAAAATTATAACTTTTCCAGTAAGAAAAGAGTGCTACAAAATGTGGTTGAACTCGCTGGAGTTATTTTGTTGTCCGTAGCGATTTTTGTTTTTTTTTCTATTGTGTTCTAAGTTCTAAAAATTAGTGACATCAATTTCGAGCAACGGTGTGCTATCAGGTTTTGCTTCAGACTTGGGCACAGTGCAACGGAAACTCTTGCTAAACTTCAGCAGGCCCGTGGAGACAGTGTTTTGTCAAGAGCCCAGATTTTTCGGTGGTTTAAGGCATTTTCAGAAGGAAGGGGATCGATTGAAGATGAACCACGAAGCGGAAAGCCTTCATCTTCAAGGACCGATGAAAATGTCGACAGAATCCGGGATCTTGTGCCTTCAGATCGTCGGTTGACAGTCAGAATGATCGGGGTAGAGTTGAATTTGACTCACCATTTGACAACACCGTTCATCAGATGACCAATGAAATGGAAATGAGATAAATCTGCGCAAAAATGGTTCCAAAAAACCTTTCGCAAGACCAAAAGGACATCAGGAGGGCAATGTGCCTTGACTTTTTGGATTCGATTGAAAATGACCCAGATTTTCTGGAACATGTCATTACTGGTGACGAGTCTTAGGTGTTTGAGTACGACCCAGAAACCAAGCGCCAGAGCATGGAGTGGCACACTTCAACCTCTCCAAGGCCCAAAAAAGCAAGAATGAACAAGTCGAAGATCAAATGCATGCTGATTTGTTTTTCGATGTCCACGGAATCGTTCACAAAGAGTTTGTACCTCAAGGCCAAACGGTCAATGAACACTTTTACCGGGAGGTTCTTGAAAAACTTCGAAAAAGAGTCATTCGTGTGAGACCAAACATCAAGAACAATTGATATTGCATCACGATAATGCTCCTTGTCACACAGCAATTGCAATAAAAGAGTTTTTGGCCCGTAAAAACATTCCTGTGGCTCCTTAGCCTCCTTATTCACCTGACTTAAGTCCTTGTGACTTTATTCTCTTCCCGAGATAAAAAAATTACCTTAAGGGAACTCACTTTGGGACACTCGAAAACATTCAAATGGCTGTAACCGACCAGCTGAAGGCTATTCCAGTATCGGAGTTCCAGCACTGCAATGAAGATTGGAAGAACCATCTCCAGCGCTGTGTAGCTTCAGAAGGAAGTTATTTTGAGGGTTACAATATAAAATTGTAATTCTATTTGAATAAAAAAATTGAAAAAAATCAGTCTCATTACTTAATTTACAGATCTCGTATAAAGGAAAAGATATGAGCCCTAAAAATACAGACACAACAAAATTGGAAAATCTAGTTATGGGTCCATATTTGAATATAGGCCATCATCTGTCCTTAGACAACTACTTTAATAGTATAAGTTTGACCAAAACCTTAATAGGTCGGAAAACACATACATCAGGAACCTTTAGGTCAAACAGAAAAGGGCTTTGCCAAGAAATTGTAAATCAAAAGCTAAAAAGAAGACCGTTTTATTTATTACCACAGGCTTTCATCCAGAATTATGTATGATATTTAAGAAATGACTCTTAATAAACAAAATTTTACGAAATTGCAGAAGGTGAATTCAAAATTTCAGAAAATCTTTAGAATTTTATGTAAATACACGTGAATGCAATCACTAGCAGTTTTAATATTTTGATAATTGTGTATTTTGTAGTGTTGATCAACTTTGTAGTATTTGTGTCAATTTCGGGATTTTTTGTCAACTTAGTTTTTTTTCAGTATTAAGACTTTCATTGGTTATAATATTGGTAATTGATGAAATGAACACAAAACTTGACTCTAAAATACTCTTTGAAATATTTATCAATGTTGAAAAAAGGTTTAAAATTTCACAAAACCAATAATAATAATATCAATAATAATAATAATAATAATAATAATTTATTGCTTCTGACACTGGTATATCTTACACAGGTCAAATTAAATTACACATCGAAAACAAATCAAAACGCTCATACAAGTAATAGCTTACATCAAAGAAAAAAAAACCTAGAATCTAGTTAGGGCTGGTTCCAGTCCTTCAATGCATATATTTCAAACTCGATTCATGTATAGAATGCTTCACGCAATAGAGTGAGTTTCACTTGAGATTTAAAACCTTTTACGTCAAGTTTCCGCACACTCTGTGGTAGCGCGTTAAATAATTGAATTGCACATAAAGTTGTTCCCGTTTGTGTGCGTAACAGTCTGTTTTCTTTAGGATACACAATGTCTTTCGTACGTGTGTCATGCTGGTGAATATCTTTATGCAAGTTGTATAAGTTAAACTCAAAATTTCAGGTTTTCAGATGATCATTTTAATGGTTGGTGGATCGAAAGTCGAAGATCTGTTGTAGTTCATATGACTTGACGTCCCAAGATTTTGCAGTCTAGAGTTTTCTAAGATTGGTGTTCTTTTTTGGTACAGTTATACCAACTTTTAATGCACTAAATGTACTACAATATCAGTTGATACCTCATTTGGAACCAGTAAATTCGTAATGCACCATCTTAGATAAGGAAGTATTAATTTAATGGCGGTTTCTGAGGCATTGTCTTGGCCTGGGTGCTTCTCCTGCACCCTTATGCAGGTATGGTATTCAAATCTAGATTTTGTAATAAAACTTTATATTTTGTTGTTATAGTTTCGTCCATTTTGGATACTAATTATTATTATATTTTTTATTGTTTTCTTCCTTCTTTATTCGAGTACTTACTGGTAGTTTATATGTTTAGACATAAAGACATTTTGTTGTTGTCAGCCATCTTTAAAGGTGTTATTTTTTTTAGTTCCCTATACAGGGTGGTCACTTTTACGACGCCCACCTTTAGGATCTATTAAACGGAAATACATACAGAGTGGGTCAAATGGGATAAAAGTTTCTTATTTTTGTGCCTTTCAATATATTGAAACGAAATCCGGGATATCTTGCACAGTTCCTGAAATATCGCTGAAAAACTGAAAAAGTTAACTTTGATTTTCCTCTTATAACTTTATTACTTTTGAAGAAAATTTTACAAAACTTGGCACGCTTACATTTTTCGACGTGAGCTTTCTGATGACAGTACCAAACACTTTTTGCGCCAACTAGATGCCCAAATTTTCATAGTCAACTTTTGATTTTCTTATGACCGCAATATTGGATTTTAATAGCATTCAAAAGAGCGAAAAATTCCAATTCCAACAATGTATTGCACATGGGTAATCTGATATTATTTACCACCAAAAATCGATAATTTAAAAATTTGTTGCAAAAATCAAACTGCTGGAACTGCTCTAAAAATCAAGTTTTTTTTCAAATAATAATTTGAAAAAAGGCCACAGTTTTTCAGTTATAATACAAACTTAGTTGGCTGTGTCATTTTTAAAATGGACAATTTTTTCCTTTTATAGCCATACAAGGTTTGCTATACTTACTTTGACTAATAAACACGATACTAGACTATTTGTATTATATAGAGTAGCAAAAACAGAGGTTGCCATGGATTTTTTTTCTCCTACTCTGAGAATTCTATTAATTTTTCTATTCTTATTACACTAAATTCTATTCAAATTATGCAACGAAAATTCCTGCATCTCATTTAAATGAAACCTTATATCGTTATAAAAAAAAAAGAAGTTTGTATTATAACTCAAAATTTATGGGTTTTTTTTCAAAAACAAAAGCATATTTTGCATAAGCTCTTAAAACGACAAGACTTTCCTCATTTAACCCAATCTTTAAGTTTGATGGATTCCGAGATTCCAATGCTTAAGATGAAAAAGTCACCCTGTGTATTGAACTCAAAAATTAACACCTCTGAAAATGGCTGAAAGATACCGAAACTACACTAGTAAGGTGAAATAAATAATAAAAATAATAAGAACAACAAAGCATCTTTATATCTAAATATATACACTATCAATATGTCCTACAGTACTAAGTAAGTACTGTAGTAAGTAATACAGTAAGTACCAGTAGTAAAACAATAAAAAACCCAAAAGCTGTTTTTTAAAAGTGGTTCTGAACAGTTTTTGACTTATCGCGTCCACAAAATTATCTTGTAAAAAATGCCCACACACACGTATACAGGATATCTCAAAAATGATGCCCATGCTCTTGAAATTTGATTCAGTAGGCCAAAACAAATCGAAAATTAAGAGTGAACATTTTTCCAATTGTCACTTGTTAACGAGTAACTAAGAAAACAAAATATAACAAGAAATGAAAGAAAAATAAGTAAACTACATTATTTTATGTCAATATGACTAATGAATGACATGACATGACTGATACTACGGCAGACCTACTATTTCGTATGGTCTCGTATTGTATTGTTCTAATGTTTAATGGTCTCTGGTTTTCTTAGTTACTAGTTAAGTGACAATAGGAAAAAATGTTCACTCTTAATTTTCAATGAAAGGTTGGCTTACTGAATCGGACTTCAAGAGCATGGGAGTCACTTTTGAGACACCCTGTATAGATTAGATATATAGATAGATACAGGGTGACCCACCTATCCTCGGTCGAACCATTTCTGCTAGACTAATGAAAATTGAGAAAAATATCTGATTGGAAGTTATTGGACAAAAAATATACATTTATCATTAATTTTTACTTTCTCCATAATACTGCATAAATAGGAAGAAATGGGAAAATATGGGTAACAATGGCCTATGTGGGCAAGACCGCAGAAAATGTTCCTGGCTGAAGAACATACCAATCCCTTTAGGACTGGTTCTTTGGGCGTTCTGTAGAAATACTTAATGTGCTATTAAGAGCGACACCAGACCGAGAGAAATACACCATGATTGCTATCAACCTTCAGTAGTGGAAGAGACTCTAACAAAAAGAAGATTTTTTCGCGAAATGTTTTTTATTCAAAATTTCAACTGTAATATTTTGAGATCTACGAGTCTATTATGAAATGATGAAAAATGTGTGCTCGATTTTCCAATAATTAGTAATGATTAATAGTGAAATGAATATTATTTAAATAATAGTTGCACATGATATAAAAATTATCAATTTAGCCTCATACTTTACATGAAAAAATCGTGATAATTTAGTTGTGAGAAAATTGCTGTTTAAAATAATTTCAGGTTTTTATCGACGTATTCTTAGATTGAAAATGAATAAAGATATTGCGTAGCTGAAAATTGCACCTAAACATTTTTTTCTGTATTAACATTTTCAGTCCTTGACTGGTTATTATTTATTTTAGTGTCTAAAATATTCGATTTTCTCACTTATTTACTATATAATCTTCATCAAATTTTCAGAGGATATATCTTCCGGCATACTGTATCTAAATCTGGCATAATATTTTGCACATATTCATTCAGTACATAAATTTTCAGGAATTTCAGTAAAAAAACGATACCTGTCATCTCGGAAAGTTAAATAAATTTCAAATCAATATTTCAAATCAAATCAATTTTTTCAAATCATTTGTCATCATCAACACGTATTCAAATCAATAAACTGTTATAGGACAGTATTACACCCAGTAATATCCTCAAAATGTGTAGTGTTATTTAATTAAATGCAACGGTAAATATATTTTTTTGGATATTTTGTAGTATGCTCAACTGGATTTTAAGTGGAACAAAAAGAAGGCAGTTCGTTGTCCGGTTACGAACTGGCGTGTATAGTCTCTTAACGTTACTTACGTTTCATTCGATCCATATGAAAATTAATCACAATAATTAAAATAATAGTAATAATAATTATTATTATCCTGTAAAAGTATTCTAAGAAATTAACCAAAATAAAATTTCGATAATTGGTCCTTTAAATTATAAGTACATAGAAAATAATTACGATGCAATGATATTGCTCCATTTATAAAGTAATTGCCTAACATGACAATATGACTATTTCTTAATGTTTGCTATAAAAGTCAAATATGTCTAGCAATTGTAGCAATATGTGTGCATTATTATATATTTTTTTCTACAATATATGTGGCAAACATATAAATTGTTTAAGAAAAAAACAAACAATACAAAAAAGTAATTTAGGTCTCGTAAGAAGCAAAGTTGATTCCCACTGTCGTAAGTAATAAAAAATAACCTAATAAAAAATATTTGAAATCTGAAGATGAATTTGAATTTTATTTGATTATATGTTTGCAACAATATTTGTAGCAAATATTTGAATTGTTTAGCAACCAAATACAAACGAGACAAAAAAAATATTTGGTTTCGGAAGAAACAAATTGTTTCTCAATCATACGTCATAAGAGATATTTAAAATCTGACGATGAATTTGATTTTTTAATACAATTTTGCTACAATATTTGTAGCAAACATTTGCATTGCTCAGCAAAAAAAATCCAACACGACAAATATTTAATTTAGCTCTTGTAAGAAACAAAGTTGAATCTCACTGTCTTAAGTAGGGTCCGGCAAATTTGCCGGCAAATTTGCTTTTTACGTATATCAATACGTAAAAATTGCAATGATTACCATAACTGTTCAATTTTTTGACTGTTTTTTATTTGTAGCTTCAATATTTTAATTATTTGCAGTAATGCAGGAAAAAGCTGCACAATTATAATTAAATTTTTAATGATTACTCTAGATTTTCAGTTTGCTCTACCCAATTTTGGAAGATAAACAGTAAAACTTTAATAGTTTCAATTCTTCAATACTTAAAAGATTGCTGGCAATTTAATTGATTGCTATAAAACTTTCAGTTTTTTAACCAAAATTTCGAAGATTACAGTATTATTACATACTTTTAATATATTTATATTATTGTTGTTTACATTTAATTATTATTATTCAAATTTCAATAAATGCTATTCATTTAAGGAATTTTTAGTTATAACAATTAAATATTCATTATTTCTGTAAACATTTCACTTTTTTTAGATTACTCAAATGTTCATTTATTACGGCAAAAATTTCATTTATTTGTGTTTTTCAAACATTTCTGTCACAACCGTAATGATTACATAGCATACCAACATAATTTTAAATGTGGGCGGAACACAAAAAACTGAATTTCTGACACCTGTATTGTTTTAGGTACTTGTTCTGCTTATTTTCGCCCATTTAGCTTTATTTCATATTTTCTCGGAAAATCTGCTATATTTGCTTACTTAGCGATTTTTACCCATGATTAGTAACATTTGTTTTGCCAAATTCAGTTCCACATGAAAAATTAATACTTTTATGGTAAAAGCTGGTGCAAATTTTGGAAAAAATTACACAAAAATGTGAAAAGCCAAAAATACATGGCTTGCACATGGATATAATGAGCAGCAGGAACAATTAGAGCCCAATTAAAAACCATTGTGTACCTCCTATATATCCCATATACCTTTACCTCCGAAACCAATAATCACTAAATGTGGAATTTTGATGTATGCGGCAATGTAGGTTTTGGAATTTTCTGAATCGCTGCTGAAGGTATAAATAAACATAGGTTACACATAGGTATAAATGTCAAAATATATGAAAAAACTCAAGAGATAGAACAACATTTAGCTCTTCTAAAACCTAACAATGCCTTTGTTAGTGAGTCAATAATAAAAAAACGGGAAAAGCAAGGATTGTCCTTAATGGAATTAGTCGTGATTGTCCATGATTTTAAAATATCACTTCAAGAAGAACTAGGCAAAATTGAGCAAATAATACGCAACATATTTGATAATGTACTCAGAAAAAGTGAAGGTTTTCGAAAACTGGAACAATAAAAAAAAACTGGAAAACAAGGATTGTCCTTAATGGAATTTGTCGTGATTGTCCATGATTTTAAAATATCACTTCAAGAAGAACCTGCCAAAATTGAGCAAATAATACGCAACATATTTGATAATGTACTCAGAAATAAAAAAAAAAAAACTGGAAAACAAGGATTGTCCTTAATGGAATTGGTCGAGATTATCCATGATTTTAAAATATCACTTCAAGAAGAACCAGGCAAAATTGAACAAATAATACGCAACATATTTGATAAAGTACTCAGAAAAAGTGAAGGTTTTCGAAAACTGGAACAATAAAAAAAACTGGAAAACAAGGATTGTCCTTAATGGAATTTGTCGTGATTGTCCATGATTTTAAAATATCACTTCAAGAAGAACCTGGCAAAATTGAGCAAATAATACGCAACATATTTGAAAATGTACTCAGAAAAAGTGGGGTTTTCGAAAACTTCAGAAAATATGAAATTTATTACAATGCAACTTTTAAGAAAATTTAGAATTTAGATGTTAATACTTTCCTAATGTTTGCATTTAAGTACGCGCCTATACGTGTCGAGAGAGGTTTTTCCTTTTATAAACATATGTTATTCGATTAGAGGAAAAATTTTGTAATAGAAAATTTAGAAAAACACGTTGTAATTAATTGTTTTCATAAAAGTTATTGAGTATTTTTTACACTAACTTACATATTTTGTATATTTGTTTATATTACTGTTTTTTATTTTTTTTTATTTGAAAATAAATGCTTTTTTGTTATATTGAAGCTTTTTTCCAGTGTTGTTGTTGCTTATTTCTTTTAATTCGCCTGGTTTTTTAAGCGCTTGTTTTGACATTTTTAGTGCTTATTTATCCGGGCCCTAGTTATAAGTCATAAGAGATATTTTAAATCTGATGATGAATTTGAAATCTGTAAAAAGTATATCTATTAAGGAGTATCTCATAATGTTCATAATTTATTTATGTATTTATTTATTCCTTTATCTTTCTAGCTTTCGGTGTAAGGCATACATTATTAATTTTTATAATATTTTCTCTACTTCCTCCAATCTTTTGTTAATTCCTTTATTTCTTTCCATGTGTTCCCTTTCCTTGTTGCCTCTTCTTTTATTGCGCTGTTCCACTCTTTTCTCGGTCTTCCTCTTTGTTGTTTTCCTGTTTCTCTTGTCTCGTATATTTTCTTAGTGTTTCTATCTTCTCTCATTCGTCTCATGTACCACCTCATTTGGCATTCTGTTATTTTTTCCTGTATTGGTTTTATTTTTAAGTTTTTCCTGTGCGTCTCGTTCCTTATCCTGTCTCTTCTTGTTTTGTTTTCTTAGGAATCTCATCTCCATGGCATTTATTATTTTTATTTGTTTTCCTGTCATCGTCCATGTTTCGCTTTCGTGTACTTGCAGTAGGACTGTAAACCAGTTTTGTAAAACAAAAGCTTTTAGTAATAATTTGTAAAGATTTTATTGATCGGAGAAATATGCATCTATGTTCTTTGTTTAACTTTTCCTACTATTTTTAAAAATATTTTATAACTAAGCATAAAAACTTAGTAAAACGAAAACTATCCTTATCAACCTTATCAGCAAAAAACTGTTAAAAAAAACATTGTACAAAATTTTAGATTTAGCACTGCCTGAGGTTGAGATGAATAGGTCAAAGGTATAAAATATCATTTAATATCTTGCTAAAAAGGTGCTTTTTAACATGTTATACAGTTTTGCTGTGTTTCCTATTTTATTTTCTAGTTCATTATCTAATTTACCATTGCAGTGTATGATTGTTCCCAAATATCTGTATTTTTCGGCTTTCGATTTTTTTTCCTTGTATTTTTATATCGTGTTTCTTTTTCTCCTTCGCAATTATCATGGTTTTTGTCTTTTCGTAGTTTATTTCCATGTTTATTTTCTTAATCTCTTTCTCAATTATTTCCATGTTGTGTTGCAGTTCTTCCTCTGTTTTTGAATTTATTGCCATGTCATCGGCGAATAGTAGTTCTGCTATTTTTGTTATCTCCATTTTCCCGTATTCAATTTTTAGCATTTTCATTTTTAGCTTTGCTCTCTTCATCGCCTTATCCAATACAATTGTAAAGAAGCAAGGCGCTTAGCACGCATCCTTGCTTTACTCCTTTCTTCGGTTCGAATTCTTTTGATTCCTCATTGTTTGTTCTCACAATATTTCTCTGTACATGTATTTTATTACATTTATTATTTCCTCCTCTATTCCTCTTCTTTCTGCTGGTTGGTTCCATATGTCCTCTCTCCTTATCCTGTCGAATGCCTTTTCGAGATCTTTGAAGCACATGTGCATTTCTCTGTTCTTCTTAATAAGTTTCTCGCTTTGTTGTCTGAGTATGAAGATTTAGTTTTGCGTACTTCTCTCTCTTCTGGTTGTCCTCTATTATAGTTTCTAGTTTGTCTCGAATCCTTTTTTCTAATACCCTGGTCATTATCTTACTTGGTATACTTCCTAGTGTGATTCCTCTGTAATTTTCGCATATACTTTTTTTTCCCTTTCTTATGTATTGGTAGAATTATTCCTTTATTACATTCTGGTGTTTCCCCGCTGCGTATTATTTAGTCATTTATTAGTTTCGTTATTTGTGTTATTCCCTCTTCTCCCATGTGTTTTATCATCTGCGGGGTTATATTATCTGTTCCTGGTGAGTTCCCGTTTTTTAGTTTTATTATTGATTCTTGTACGTCTTCTTTTTTAATTTGTTCAATTTTTTCTCTTGTCTTTCTTGCGATGTATTCCCCCATTCTTGTGTTACTTCATCCTGTTCGGGTAATTGTTTGAAATATTGTCTCCATCTTTCCATTATCTTGTCTTCATTCGTGATAATTGTTCTATTTTTATCTTGTATGTTCATCATGTTGTGTTCTTTTTTTGTTTTAGTTGCTTTAGTGTTCCGTAGAATAGTTTTTGGTTCTGCCCAAAATTCTCATTAATTCTTTCGATAAATTTCGCCCATGGCTTTTGTTTTGCTTCTTTTATAATTGAATTCGTTTTATTTCATATTTTATTGAAAAACTAAATTGCAAAAACTGATAAAAAGTATTTTTACAGGTATTTAAAAAACTCTTATACTTGTAGATCTTATCAAGCATTTGACATGGGCCTATAATTATGAAATTTATTCTAACATAGCCAATATTTTCATATAAGTATATAAAATCCAATTTGGAATGTACCACTGAATATTAATGCATTTAAAACTTATTAGTATGTAGTATATTATAACATTATAACTGTAAAAAATCTGAAAATTTGATTTAAAGCAATTTATGGTGTTATAAATAAATTAGTATTAGTACTATTATATATATTATTATATATTATTATATTATAACTCTTCAATTATCGTTTATTTTTATTTGGGCAATGAAATTGTTATACAGCAATCAAGATCGGAACAATGTGCATGAAGCAGTTTGATGTACACACGTGCGTTTTTACGAGCGATTTGCAGGCCAGACAAGGAATTCGTACCGATGCAATTCCGAAAATAAATTGTGACCTTTTTGCGTGCGCGTAATGGCACGAGCAGGTTCGAAGACCTGTAGCGGTTAATCGGGTTTACAAAATAAATAAAAACTCCCACTGGACTCCTCGTTATTACAATCTTGACCTTACACTTGATCCGAAGAGTCATCGACATGTGATACGCCGACAGTCCGACCTCATCAGCGATCTGAGGAAGACCGAAAAAAGCTCGCTCGGATTAATGATGTTTTTCAAACTATTTCTAATACACGCCGCAGTGGCAGTGGTGTCGGTGCTCAGTGCCCCCAGGTCAAAGGTGACCACGACCTACGACCAGAAACAATCTGGTGAATACAATATCCAACTGCACCTGAAAGACTTTCAAATCATCGCTCTTGTGGGAGACGATCCGTTGGCTTCATTAGGAGGGGTAACGTATTCTGCTTCAATATTTAACTTAGTTTCCTACAACTAATTCATTCTAGGATTATGATTATAACTACGATTACGCAGATTTCACCATTAAACCAATTTTACCAACAACTAAACAACCACAAAATGCAACAATAAACATAACCAGCACCACCACCGAGAAACCTCTTATACACATAACAACTGAAGCTCCTATGAATGCAACTGCATCGGCAAGTACTGATAAATCACCTATAATCATAGAAATTTTATCATCAACTACAAGTAAGCCAACAACCAGTGAAACAACTATAGCATCCTCCAGCACAACGCAGGATAAAGAAGCGACCACAGAGAAACCTCCTGCTAGTATCTACCCAGGCCAAATACCAGTAATAGTACAAGATTTTATACTACCATCAGTGACTCTTGTAAAAGATCAACGAGCCGATCAGAGGGTTGAAGCATTTACAAGTGTAGCCATAGTTACTGATGATTCTGCTACGGAATCAGGAGACCTGCCAGATAATCCGGCCCTTGGCGAGATTCTGCATTACAGAAGGTGTCCTCAGGGTTATGGAAGAGACAAGAGGGGTCGCTGTAGGAAAATAAGACGTCCTCAACTACCGTAAGTGCCAGGCAAGAACAATTTATAAATAATTTAATTTTCTAAAAGACTTCTTGGGAAGAAAACATTAATGTTTAATAACCATCAGTATATAGATAACCCAGTGCAAAATCGGAAATTAAATACTTAACATTCACAAATAAATTTGAAAAATGTAATTTTTGTATGACAATTTATTATGTTTGTGGCTCTTATGGAGAAAAAACATGAAATTTACTATAAATATTCAGACAACTCTGTGGGAAGTGTGAGCTCGAATGGACAATAAGGGTGCAAATTTGGTGAAAAAATACACCCACTCTTTACAAAACATAATATTTAGATAAAATTTATAGGTTTTTTTGTCTATACGTGAGCAAAAAGAAGGCTACATATCTGTAGATCGATTTTGCCTGAACAATATTAAATTTCATGCTACATTTGTATTAATTGATTAATGGTTAAACGTTTAGTGTATGAAATATAGGTATCACTGCTGTATATACATATCCAGCTTCCTAAAATGCGGAAAAATAAATTTCCACTACTGTTGCTGTATAATGCAACCTAATTTAACCTAACTTAACCCCACCTAACGTAACTCAGCTTAATAGAGCCCTAATAATATAGTAATCTAATTTTATAGCGCTCTTGGCGAATATTTTGGTAATTTTAGGTAAATTTTGGACTACGTTAGGTTAGGTAGGGTTAGACAGTAGCAGTAGGGTCATTCTATGTTTGCGAAGGTGGATGCATACATCAGTAACACCAAAAATATATATTATAAAAATAAACACATTATGTTTTATTTTGCAGTAACTTAAAGATATTATTTATACAGAGGAAAAGCATTCGGTCAATATGAGAAATTTTACATGTAAAAAAATCGCTATCTTTGATAATAGCATAGGTGGTCTTGTACCACTAACCATTTTATGACGGCCTGTATATCATATTTGTTTTAATATTTTACTTAAAATTATCAATGTATATGGATATTTTAGGATATGCATATACAGGGTGAGTTTTATTTCATTTTCAGCATTGGGATCTCAGAAACCATAAAACATAGACATTCGGTTAAACGAGAAAATAGTTGTCATTTCAAGAGTTTATGCAAGAAATGCTTTTATTTAAAAAAAACATTGTTTTTTTAGTTATAATGCAAACTTTATATTTTTTAAACAGCAAGCATAATTGGCTTTGACATTTTTAAATAGAACATTTTTTTTTTCTTTATAACGATATAAGGTTTGCTATACTTACTGTCATAAGTAAATGAAATGCAGGATTTTTCGTTGTAATATTTGAATAGAATTTAGTATAATTTGAATAGAAAAATTAATAGAATTTTCGTAGTAAGATGAAAAAAAAAAATCCATGGCAAACTCTGTCTTTGCTACTCTCAATAATATAAATAGCCCTGTATCGTATATATTTGTCAAAGTAAGTAAAAATTTTCATAAAGTTAATTTTCGCAGATGTCCTTTATTTATCAAAGTAAGTATAGCTCTCCTTGTATCGCTATAAAGAGAAATATTTGTCCTTGAGATTTGAAAAAAAATAAAGTGAAACACTGTGGTCTTTAAAAAAAAGTAAAGTAAAACGACAACTCTTTCCTCATTTAACCAAATCTCTATGTCTAAATAAATTTATACATTTATTTATTAATATTATTTATACGTAATGTATCACGAAGTAAAAGCCTCCAGTGTTAATAAAATCTCTGTCTTATGGTTTCCGAGATCCCAATGCTTAAAATTAAAAAAACTCACCCTGTATATCTCCAAAATTTAAATCCATAAAGTCAAATTTCTAAATTCCATAACCATTATTTTTATTTGAAGCATTTTATAGATATTATTAAATTGCCTTCTATTCATAATCAAATTGCATTGTAAAGTGCGTGATGTGTGTTTTTTTTTAATTTTTAGTGAAAAATAATTATTTCTAGCATCTTTTAGATGTGATTAAATATTCTACACATAACAATAGTAATCATAACAATTTGAAATATACTAATCGGAAGTTGCAATTAAATTAAAGTAACATAATCAAAATTAAGCAGTGCTACTAAAGTACTACTAAAGGTACCTTAGAACTTAGATAAAAAGTACACTTTTTATAAATCAGCATACGCATGCAATCATTATTCAAGTAAACAATTGTGTTTTGAAAATTTGTATTATCTTTAACTTACACATTGAAATTAAAATTCCAGTAACATATAGTATAAAATATACAAAATTAACGAAATTTCACAAAATATCGTAAAGTTGATTATTAAAACAAATAATATTGCTCAAAAGAATTACCAAAATATCATAACAATCGTGGAAAAGCTGCTGGCAATTGTCAAATTTTGGAAAAATTCAACATAACATTGCTAAAATGTATACAAGGTATAAAACAAACTCAAAATTTGACCAAAATTATTTATTTTTCGAATCTTATAGATGAAATTGTTAAAAATCTATGAAAATTCAAAACCGATATATCTTAAAATGTATCGAAAAAATCAAAAACTATATATAGAGCGTTTAAAAAAGTGGGGTCAACTTTTACACTGTATACCAATAGGTGACACTGTTGAAGATGCACATCAAATATATTTTATAACATTGCTGAAATGTTTCCTAGGATACAAGTAAATAATTTATTTAGATTATTTCAAATGTCATTATTTGTCACTATTTCGTCGAAACTAGTTGGAAAACTTGATCACTTTCTAGAGCGTTCTGTATACAGCGTGGTGACTTGGATGACTCGGCATAAGAAATTACACGTAAAAATTTAAATCTTTAAATATTTTCTTCCCTAAAATATTTTATAATTTAGAGAAAAACTGTAATAAACTTTGTTATAAAGCATAAAATACTACGCCAATCTATGCTATTATTTTAAATTATTCACTATCCATAACGTTAAAAATCGACGAAATAAAATAAACGTTGCACGTTTAATAAACACATTAGTGAATTGAAATATATGCAAAGAAATTGGTTTTTACATGTGTCAGTAATGTTTTATAACCTTACATTTTATTCAGTAAATTAGGGCTTATTGCTAATTATGGCAAACAAAAAAACTTCATTAGTGTTTTTTCTTACTTTGAATATAATTGTGAGTCTACATGCTCTTAAAACATTTTACACATTTTTGTGAACTCCTTGTATTTCTACATTTTTCATTAATAAAACTTTCTTAGTATGTGAAACTAATTATCAGATTGTTTCTAAAATCAATTTATATATAGGAATAATTATAAATTACGCAAATAAAAATATTTACAGGGTGTCTCTAAAATGGTGTCCATCGTTTATACGTCACCTACCAACCAATTCGACCCTAAATCCACAAACAAAATTGACAAATAAGTAAGTTGTTAAGATGAAAAAAATGAGTATTCACTTTCATGGGCTGGGTTATAAAATCATAAAACTAACTACTTTCGTAAGTAAGTACTTCCATAGTTGCCAGATGTGTTCCTGCCTTAATAAAAATTTGAAAATACCCAATATTTTCTCAAAATTTGTGTTAAAAAATTGCTTTCTGCAATTTTTTTAATTAACTTTGGACTGTTTTAAATGATTGACACCGAAATTTTTGGAAAAATATTATACAGAGGAAATCTACAGACTCAACTTCATATGCTTATTTATAAAATTGACAAAAATAACAATCACAGGATTTTTTTTGTAGATTTAGAGTGATATTGGTTGGTAGTATGTGACGTATAAAGGATGATTGTGTTCAATTGTGGTAATTGTAATAAATTTAAAAACTACGAAATTGCCAAATTTCATTAGAAGTGACCAGATTAAAGTGCCTAATAAAAGTTACAAATTTTATGAAAATTCAACAAGAAAAGTGATCAAAATTTAACCAAAACTACCAAGTTTCTGAATTTGTCTATTTTTATTACATATATATGATAGTTTGTATTTAATATGCGTTTTTTTTAAGGATTGGTATTAGCAGATTCGCCTCAAATTTGGCAGCCCGGTTTAGACAGTCTTCAGAAGGAAATCTGGATCGATCGGATTCGTCTAGCATCTAGTGTCCAATGATATTTGATTCGGCACGATAATTGCTCAATTTTTATTTATATATTTATTTTCATATGCATCTAGTTAAAATTCGGCATTAATTTGCTATACATTAAAATAAATCACATAAATTTCGACTGTTTATTCTAGATTACAAAAACAAATCCAATTTGCCTGCACTATGTGCGGTCCTGGCGCATGCACCATAATTAAAAATATTTAACCTATAAAAAACGCAATTAATTAATTTATTAAGCACACAGACTTTTAAATTTGTTTTGACCATGTAAGTATTTATTATTTTGAGTATGATTTTCTAATAAATATATCTTTTAAAGATTGAATCGACTGATGCTTGGTATAAAAGTAATTAACGAAAATAGCGATACTAAATTTTGCTGCAATCCAAGATTTCTACAAACATTTCCTGTATGCAGATTTTAATTATCTCTAGCATTTAGTATAATATTTTTCAATCAGCTTTTCTATTGTATAAGAAAAAAAGGAACATATTGATGAGTAGAGTAGTTTCACTTCCAAGGATTGAGTCGACTGATGCTTGGTATAAAAGTAATTAATATAAAATAGCGATACTAAATTTCGTTGCAATCCAAGATTTCTACAAACATGTATTTCCTGTATGCAGATTTTAATTATCTTTAACATTTAGTAAAATATTTTTAAATCAGCTTTTCTATTGTATACGAAAAATAGGGATATATTGACGAGTAGAGTAGTTTCACTTCCGGTTGTCACTTTCACCCAAAAACTAATCAGAATATGTTAAATTAATATCAAGCTTTAACTATTCCCATTCGTGACTTATCGTGCAGACAAATGGTACATACATGGCACATGGTCATTACATGGTCATGTCATACATGGTACATGGTCATTACATGGTCATGTAATACATGGTATGTTGTCTGTTCTATATTTCTGAATTAATTTGAATTAAAAAAAAGCACTTGCACCTCTCTAGTGTTCAACTGCTCATATTTTCATTGTAAGTCAACGTGAGTTATTGTGCGATAAAAGGTGCCCAAAACTTGTATTTTAGTCAAAATCTAACTTTGTTGCACGATTATAATGCTTTTATCTAACCTACAATACGTGTGATAAAATGAAAATGAATTTGAAATGGTTTTAGTTATTTTAACCGAAATTGTATCAATATTTTAAATAATTATTATTCCAAACAATATAACTGACAATTTAATTATGTGTTTCCAATTATTTGGATTTCTCTGTAGCAGTTGATTGAAATCATTTAATATACCGACCACAAATGAAAATATACAATTCATAATTATTTATATTATTTTAAGCAAATATCATTCGACGATATAAGTGGAAATCTAATATTTCCGAAAATTATTGGAGCATTGCCTTCGATTCAATTTTCCCAATTCCTGCAATTGGTCGAGTTTTTTTAAGTATTGGTTATTTGATTAGTTACATATTTTAAACATAAAGGCACTTTTCTTAATTAACTGAGTATGAAGTGAGTGAGAACTATGAAATTCGAATAGGGCTCTTAAAACCCATCACAAATATAAAAAAGGAGAGGATAAATCTCAAAATTAAACTGGCATTCTGTGTGTAAGGAAAACACCTATAATTCGATTATTTTGGTAGAAAGTTATTATCTCTTCCAATATTACCATCATAAATAAAAACAATTAATAGTTTTTTTGGTGTAACAAGGTAGGTACTAAAGTGTTATGTTGTGTTGTATTAATTTGAATTATGCTTTGTTTGTGTTGTGTGGTGTTGTGTTATATGTACTATATCATTTGATATACATTTTTTCGATAGTTTTTATTTCAAATTACATTGTAAGTTCTTATTATAACTCCGTACTAAATTTACTATTTAAATAAACTTAATAGCATGGGAAATATAAGCACCTTTAATGGCAAGGAAATTCACTGCGCCCACACCCTTAATGTGGTGGTTGTATAATAATACACAGGCAACCCAATTTTCACATAATTGTAGAATAAGACCATTTTTTTAATACATATACAACGTGTCCAAGAAAGTATTAATTAATTGAAACTTGTTTATTGTATGTACATTTCTAAAAAGAAATAGACTCATAATCGAATGTTTTAGTTTTTCTTTAGGGACATGATTTAATTTACATTGGATTAAACTAATTGATATAACATTTATCACATACTGAAATGACGATATTATGGAATTGTGGATTCAAGCATATTGAACAATCTGCAAAGGCAATCATAAAGTTATGTAATCAGTTAAAATTTGAATTTCCCGCAGTTATTGCAATTCACCAAACAGCTGTCAGTTGCCAGTTTTATCAGTGATGTGGCTTTTGTGAAAGTTGTTGTCAAATCATGAGAAAATGACTGGATTTAAATTATTTTTTGTAGTACTCTGTGCACAAAGTATTTTAGGAATTAGTGCCGAACTATCAGATAAACGTCTCTGCGCCAATGAAGCCTGCACAGGTAAATACATTTTCATAAATATGGTATATAACCTCAAAACGCGATTGATACATGATCTGTACTTGAGGAGGAATGCTATGTGTTCTACCAGTAATTCAATACAAATATAATTTTATTCTGCACAAGTGTATATTCAGGCAATTGTGGTATTGTGGTTTATATGCAATTAAGTAATTTATATGTAATGGTACATTATTTATAATCAAAACTTACAAATATGTTCGTCGATCATTAATTTCATCAATAATAATGTTATATTGATGCCCAAGATTGCGTTAAGTGGGCAGCGTGGGTAGGGATGTGCATGATCGCAGTGGTGGAAATTGGATACGTTTCTCCAAGATCCGCATATATATGAGAATTTAAGGACCCGGACCCGATCTGTTTGTAGGGCCATTGAAAGAGGAAAAATATTCAGTCAGCTTTTTAGTAAGCCTGCCAAGGATTTTCAAGTGGAGACTGTCCACAGCAGCAAGTTGAATGAGCTGCAACTTCGTAACAACGAACACAATCTGTGTTAACTATCGTTGCCATAAACCGACGTCCAATGCTTTAATTGAACTGTTGAAAACCAGAATGGTATAAGTCCATTTACTTTTTAAATTCAGATAAGCCCAGTAATATACAGGGGGGTCGGTTTGTGGCAACGATAGTTAACACAGATTGTGTTCGTTGTTACGAAGTTGCAGCTCATTCAACTTGCTGCTGTGGACAGTCTCCACTTGAACGTTCTTGGCAGGCTTATTAAAAAGCTTGCCTATTGCTTGAAATCTCAACCATTCTTGTCAATTCAGAAACATTTACTGTACATCAGTAAAGCAATGTAAATTTCTAAAAATCCATTTTATATTTTGTTATCATATGTATGTTAAATACAATAGAAAAGCAAATCTCCGGGCAATAGAATTGTCACTTTATGTATGAAGGCCCTCATCAACAGCCGTAGTCACCCATCGAGAGCTGAGTATAACTCATTGCTCCATATTGCCTGAATTCGACATACGTTTGTTATTTCATTTCATTCTATTACATTTACCTTACCCAGCTCGCGGTGGGGTGATTATACCAGCAATTGTAGATTTTATTATTTTTGCGATTATGATGAATCGGCTTATTCGGCTATCTCAGGAAAAACAAAGAAAGCATATTTGTTCCTCTTTGCAATCTTTAAGTCAAGTTGTATTGCTTACAAAGACATATTGTGTGTACTAGTTTTTCAATTTATTGTATATTCATACTGTTATGGAGAGATGTCCTGGATTTAAATGAGACAAATAAAACAATGTTTCTACAATGAGATGATTAGCGAAAAATAGAAATTCATTAAAAACAGCTTATGTATGTTATATATCAATTGAGAAATTATATTTTGAAACTTAACAGGGATTAACAAAGAAGTAGCATTGAACTCTCAGGATCTCAGGAAAAACAAAGAAAGCATATTTGTTCCTCTTTGCAATCTTTAAGTCAAGTTGTATTGCTTACAAAGACATATTGTGTGTACTAGTTTTTCAATTTATTGTATATTCATACTGTTATGGAGAGATGTCCTGGAATTAAATGAGACAAATAAAACAATGTTTCTACAATGAGATGATTAGCGAAAAATAGAAATTCATTAAAAACAGCTTATGTATGTTATATATCAATTGAGAAATTATATTTTGAAACTTAACAGGGATTAACAAAAAAGTAGCATTGAACTTCACTATCAGTTTGATATTATTATCTATATGTTGTGTAAATATTTCAGATAACTTTCAAAAACTAATTATTGGTTGTTTTATTTCCGATTGATGCCGGACAAAGCCCTTAAAAATCTGCTTCGCTGGGATTTAAAATCAATATGCAATCATTATGATCATATGTGAATTTATAGGCTCATCTATTAAAGGTCATACCGACTATACAGGGTATTTCAAAACAAGCTACCCAGTTTGCCATTTACTTACCTATAGATGGCACTGACTCAGGGAATTATTTCATTTGAAAAGTGCCAACATAGCATGCAATGATAATAACCATAATTGATAACGAATGATACTTTTAATAACCATAATATCTCTGTCTACGTCTTGTTTTTACTTATCTATCCAATTACACAGTATAATAATGTGTCTCCATATCTTCTGTACTTTAGCAACAGTATTATTGTCCGCCTTTCACTAAATAAAACAGTTTAACTATATTAACTTGCTCCAGAGTACTCAAGTTTGACATTTTAATTGGAACAAATGTCACTTTCAGTCAAAATACAGTGTTGTCAATTAGTTTGTATTTTACTTGAAATGAACATGTTTTGCGCTCTCTAGTGAGCTTAGTGGGAAAAGTGGGCAGCTTTTTTTTTTGACCCAGTCAGTATTGTTTTTAAAATGAACTAAGATTTTATCTCTTCATTTAAATATTTGTCATGAAAAGATTCGGCTTCAGCTGCTAATAGCCGAAAAATAGATCTGGTTTCATATGTTTTATTCAATTGATAACCATGTAGGTGGGTTTGTTACTAGAATTTTCTGTTTATCTCGTTATTTTGACAAGGTTTTTCAATTTTATTTCTGAAATTTGTACATTTTCCTATTGATCTTGATTGATCCATCTTTTCCTCGGGCTTTGTAACTGAGTGAGATCTATTTTTTTTTATTATTGAATGTTCTCTCGTACGTACGATCGTTTTTTTCTCATTCTGGCTACATGTCCCGTACCCTAAGGTGAGGCTACACCACCGTGCATTCTGCAACATTTAAGTGTGCTCCTGTGGGGACAGGTGCATTTAAAATACATTGGGCGAGTTACATTTTCAGTGTTTGTTGTATTTTGGTCGTGCAGAAACGGCTGAACCCAACTACCTTCATTGCTACTTTTTGGTTAATCATGCAACATATTTTTTCTACATCTTTCCGAATGTTCCACTTAAAATTATATAGTGCATGGTTTGCGGTAATGCGCAGAACACATTTAATTTTACTTTGAATAGCGCTTATGTGTTCCAGCAAGCAGGCTATTAATAGTCCGTGTTCCAGACACAACTGCCAAGATAATTTTCATTAGGAAAACGTTAAAATTTATCACATGTGTGCAGCAAATTGAACGTCATAGACTTATTATGTATGGCGAAATTATAATTAATTACGGCCATGCATTAATCTGCCCAAGTATTACTGCTATTAGTGTCTCTTCTTTTTTATTGCAAAATGTTAATTAGAACACAAAATTCTCATTTGAATCATACATGTTACAAATAATAATAATTGTTATGTTTATTAGCAGGACAAGCTATATAATATACACAAAAATAAGTACATATGAAAAATTACTCAATTATGATAAATATTGCAATTTTTTATTAAAAATACAAAATTTATAATTGAAATTTCAAACCTCAAAAGAAATAACTAAGTTGTCATGAATCTTAGTTGGAATTTATGAAATTTTCATTAGAAATCACAAAATTTTCATTAAAAATTGTGAAATTCTTATTATAAATATCAAAATGTTAATTATAAATTTCTATGTGTAATTGAAACCTGAAATTTTTAGTAGAAATTATAAACGATTATCCACAGAGCAAATCAATCACCAAGTAATCACTTAGCATATCACTCAAGTTCATCGTTGTTTCTAGAAAATTTAATAACAATGAATTTAGTTTACTATTGGCAACTTTTCATTAGAGATTATCAAATTTTCATTAAAAATCATGAAATTCTTATTATAAATACCAAAATTTGAATGAGAAATTTCAAACTACCAATTTTTAGTGGAAATTATAATGGATTATGTGGATAAATATCCACACAGCATATCACTCCACACAGCATATCACTCACTAATTTTACTAATAATTTTCATTAGGAATTAATATTTGAATAAAAATTTGCAAAACATTTAAGTGAAAATACAAAAATCTGATTATAAATCAAAAACCTAAATCGATATTACGAAATTTTCGTTGCCAACGACAAATTTTATATGCAAATTTTCTACATTTTCCTTATAAATTACAAAAATTGCAAAAAGCTTATTAAACCTCAAAATTCTCATTGAAATTATATGATGTCGATCGAAAATTGTAATGAATTTTGCATTTCTATTAGAAATTACAAAATTTTCATTAGAAACATTTATTATCAATACAATTTTTTTTTATGAATTACAAAAATTAATGGGACCTGCAAATTTTGAGTTTCTTTCATCTTTTATAGTAATTTGCAAAAAAATATAATGGAAAGGGAATGGCGCCATGGGAACCCTGGTTCAAAAAGGGCGCCACAAGTCAAAAAAAGTTTCGGAACTACTGCTTTAAGCCTTAGAATTCTCTGATGACATGGTCGGCTTCTGGGAAGTTTATTCAATAAAATTTAAGGGTGCAAATTAATCCCTAAGATATTTTAGCTTACCACCAATTTTGCATTGAGAGGTTTTCATTCAGAAAATTATTCAAATTAGTTTGAAAATAATGGTACAATATTAATTTCGCCAAATGTAAAGTGTGTGTATGCTTAATAATTGGAGCATAAACTTTGTAGCAACAAATTGCGGCACTGCTATAAAACAAATTTAATTGGAAAGTTCTGTATGCAGAATTTCCATTGAACACGCAACAGTTTAATTAATTTCTTGCGTAGAACTTAATTGCTTTATTATTAATTGCATTTTCTTTTCTGTTTTAGTCCCTATATCAACGGCGAGAACTAAGGTGGTATACAATGCTGGAGAGAAAGGAATGCTTTCGTTCCCTCCAAACGTGGAGGTTACAATATTTAGTAAATCTGCCGGCTCCAACAAGGGCCTGTGGGGCGCAGAATATAAAGGCAACAGAGGGTACATCCCAAACTTTATGATTCAAGAAAAGAAAGTTTACACATCAAACCTTCCATACATAGTAAACACTGAGTACGCTAATTCAAAAGTGCCTTCGGACAGTGCCACCCCCGCTGTAAACGTCGAACCAAATAAGCCTGTAGTGGTGGACGGGACGACCATTATTGATTACGATATCGTTGCGACTTCCGCAACTAAAGAGGCTACCGTGGCAGCGACATCCACATCGCAAATTGTTGGGGCACACGCGGATGCAAATAGGTTTCAAAATTTGGGAAACATACCAACCGAAGCTGAGAAGAAACCTGATGGCAATGAAATGGATTTACCTACCAACGCACAAAACATACAATCCAATGAAGCGGCGAGTTCGGTTACCAATAATGCGTATGCGGTGCATGAAGATGATGATGAAGATGAAGATGAGGATGATGACGGAGAATATGTGGATGATGAAGACAGCGAGGATGATGATGATGAATTCGATTTCTCCGATTCACCTGCAGACAATACCCAGGCTAATAAGAGTGGTCAAGATGCAAACAAATTAGTAGAGCCGGAGCACATACCAAGTGAAGCAACTAAAGATAGTACAAACGATAACATAGAAAAGATAGAAACTGAAAATTCTGTGATAAATACGGTAAACAATCTTTACAGTGCGTTGCAAAGTAGTGCCTCTACTGCGGATGGTACCGATAAAACCACTCAGGAGAAACCAGTTACTGATGAATCAAATCTTGTTAAATCTAAGCCGATATCGACAGATGAATTCAAGAGTGCACCGACCATACAAATAGCCGATGGTAAACAGGAAACTGTAGTGCAGCAAACTAATTTCACTGTTAATACCAGTGCGGAAACAAATGAAGGTGGAATTATTAGTAGTATAAACGAGGAAGTTACAGATAAACTAACTGTAGAATTCAATAGTGCACCCACCATACAAGTAGTTGATGGTAAACAGGAAACCGTAGTGCAGCAAACTAATGACACTCTTAAAACCAGTGTGGATGCAAATAAAGGTAGAATTGTTAATAGTGTGAACGAAGAAGTTACAGAAAATGTTGTACATACAGTTACAGAGCATGAGAATGTAGACAAGACTGAAAATCCCCAAGTTGGTAGTTTAAACGCGAATGAAAATCTCGTAGATAGTAATTTAAAGGAGAATGAAAATTCTGTTGTCGACAGTTCATCGGTGACTGAAAATCCCTTAACCGGTAGTCCAAAGATATCTGAGAAACCGATGGTTGAAGGTCCAAAGTTATCCGATAATCCCATTCTTCACAATGTTGAGGTGAACGAAATTCCCGCATTTGGCAACCTAAAAATGACTGAAAATCCCTTAATTGCTAGTCTAAAACGGACTGAAAGCCTGAAATCGAATGTTCAAAATACGGAGGTGCCTGAAAATCCCACTGCCCCAAACGTAGACGAGTCTGAAAATACTGTTAGCAGAAATGGAATAGCAATAACAGAGAATTCTATTACACAGAATACCGAAGCAATTACGGATACTGTGAATCACGCTTCGACATCGGCTATAAACCCGGTTTTAGGTGCTCTTGGGGCCACTGGAACTATTCAAACCCCCAACACGGATCCAAAAGAAGAAAACATAACAGAAAACTTGATTGAAGATAGCAAACCAACTAGCGATAATAATGCTGCCCAAGTTCCTGTTTATACAGATACCAAAAAGTTTGGTGATATTCCTCCAGTTCCTACAACTACAGTAAATCAACAAGAGTTTGGCTATAATATTATACCTCCTCTAACATCCACTGAAAATCAACCGAAATTTGAAAATGAAAACATCCCCACCTACCCCGAAAAGGAGCAAGATTTTACTTTAAATGGCATAACCGAAGCGTATGGTGCAGTTTCTGATAATAATGGCAGTATATCTTCTAATGAGATTGTAAACAACGACAAACAGAATGAGCAAAAATCACAGGTTCATTCAGACGACAACACAAGTCAAAATGAAGAGCAAGGTATAGGCGAGGCTGCAGAACAGCAAGGATATTCAGCAGAAGAGGAGGCGGTGGAGGACGGTAATGGATCACCGGGCTTTTTCGGTTATCTGCTGTCGTTTATAGGCGGCAACGGCGAAGAGCCTGTGGAGAATTCAGTCACACAAGAGGCCGAACTGGAATTTAAGGAGGGTAACGATGATGTTCTTCTATCTCGTGCAAATGGTGAGTCAAAAGCCTGGTTTTAATTAAAAGTTGTTCACAAATCGTAATGTAGTAGGGTTCAAGTTTATTAACGCACCATGGCAACCTACTGATTTACACATAATAGTCACGCAGGAAGATAAACACATTCACAGTTGCATAGATAGATAGATATACTCTGTTCACATATTAAAGATCCACCAACACCGCAATTTACCTTGAAAATATAGTTGGCAACATGTAGCAAGATAGCAACACTATTCGCTATCTAGGGGAAAATGAAGAGTTTGGTTAGGTTTTGTCGCCTAATGTCAAAACTGTAACGAACTCAACAAACTGCAAAAAAAAAAATGGAAACTTTTTCCTGACGTATATATTAATAGAAGTTAGAGATAATTGTAAACTTTAGGTTTCATAAGAAACTGTATTCATACAGGTAGAATTGTGTCGTTTTTTGCCCACATTGACTAGAATTCAATTATACTAATTTTAACTAAATAGTAATTGTGCATGATAATGAGCAACTTAACATAAACTAACAGAAAAATCGTAGAACCCTTAAAGATTTTCTTGTTAAAAATAAATTGAATTGGATGGATGCAAAAATGCACACACATACTCTTGCATACTCTTTAAACGTAGCAATTGTTCAGTCTAATGTTTTATAGTTGCATAGAGTAGTGTGCAATAAGATTAAGAAACGCATATGTTTACGCTTAGGCTTGATTTCATACGCACATATCTTAAAAACATAAAATTATTTTATATAATTAAGTCCGCTTACAGCACCCACAGTTCTCACTTAACTAATACCTATCATAAAATTTGAGAGGTGGCATTTATTATAAGCTCTTCAATTAGATAATTGCACTAATAGATTGACCTAGACTTATTTTTGGCAACACAATATGTTTTCCTGCATTATAAAAATACTTTTGAAACCCTACGATATATAGACTATTTTAAGCATAGACAGGTTTTGCTACAGTTTTTGCTTGAGCTAGAAAACAATGCTCAAGTTTTAGGTTAATTATCTATTTAATGCGATATGGCAGGTTCGTCACAATTTAAATTTCTGTACAAACTAAATTTGTAAGTCCTTAATTTCTTTGTTTTAGATTACAACTCGTGCCAGATGGACGCATCACAGGAATACTGCACGAACCAAGAGAAGCCGCAAATACAGGAAATTTTTGCCGAGGCGTTGGTGAACGAATCCGATTCAAGTGGAACCAGCATGGATGTTTTCGATATAATAAAATTACTAGGCGTCTCCGGTGCTACAATCGTCATTTTTCTATGGGGCTACATAATAATTGATAAGATGCGTAAAGAAGGGCCGCTAATAGCTAAAATAAACAACCTAGAGAAAGCACTGCTAGTGTCGGCAAAGGAAAACCAGATTCTAGGCGATAAGTTAAATGATAATGAATGCCACAGTAAAGATGATTCTGTACATAACGCTGACGTAATCGAAGAGTTAAGGGCCGAAGTTGAAGTGGCGAATAATGCACGCATATGTTTAGAAGAGCATTTGCTGGGTTTAGAAAAGGAATTGGAAAACTCCACCGAGGTGGGTTTGGAGTTGAACAGGATGTTGACGGAGGTTTTAAGCTCGCAGAACGGTAGCGATACTTTGATGGCGAATATTGAACAACTGCAAAGCAAACTCGTCGAACAGCAAGCAACAATAAACACAATTAACGCGACACTCAATGATAAAGACACCGAAAATCATGAATTACAATTGGAGCTTGAAATTAATAACAAAAAGGTAATCGATTTACAATCGGAATTGGATAAAATGGTGCTAAACTTAATCAAACTAGAAGAGGAGAAAGACCACAGCCAGATGAAATATGAAACGCAACTCGTTGAACTGAGAGACAGCAAGCAAAAATTACAACGGACCTACAGCACCGATCAAAAGTCATTATCGAACGAACTCTCCGACTTAAAGAAGCGACTCAGCGAGGCCGCACGAAACTTGGAATTGAAGGTAAATGAATACAACTTGCTGAAAGATAGCATGTGCCAAAGCAAGAACAACACCGACATCAAGTCACTGCTGGACGTGAACTCGATTAAGGCCGAGATGCAGCAGCTCCAAAGAGAAAAGGCTTCACTGACCGAACATCTGCAGCAGACCCAGCAGATTATTGCCAACTTTGAGAAGCAGGTAGCGGTGATGGCGCACGAGACTGGACTGTTCAGGCAGCAGTACGAACAGGCCGACCGCGAGAAGTTGCAGGCGCTGACGAAACTTGAAGTTCTCAACTCGTACTTCAAGGAGAAAGAAGCTGAATTGCAAAAGTGAGTATTATATTTGCAAAAGATATAACAAATTAAATTAGTAGGATCCTAGATCTTTAAAATGAAAGTTTTATTCGGCAATTATGCCATCGAACCACTACCAATGCAATACCAATGTTTATGTTAAGTTTTAAATTGCAAGTAATTAACAGCATATTATTTTTCAGAGAATTGGCAAAACAAGAGAGCTTGTGGTCGGAAAAGCGGGGCGAAGCAAATTCAACAACAGAGAGGATCAAATTCATGCAGGGAGAAATTCAAAATTTCAAGTAAGTTGGAGACCAATCTGTAGTTAGTAAACATGTAAAAACTATAACCAGTGTTTTTTAAACTTACGTATTGGTAAGCTGTAATTCCCCCTCTTCTTGGGCCTGTAAATTATTTGTGGAATTTCATTGTTCTTCATTTAATATTTAGTTTCTATTGTTACTGTCTGTTATTTATGTTATTGTTATTTAACATTTAACATCCTATTCAGGACTAACTTTGTGTTCTATTTTGTATTATAGAGTACAGAACGAGTCACTGAAACAAGAAATAGTGTCACAAGAAGTGGAGTTAAAAAGCCAAATATCGGTTCTCGAAAAGAAAGCACACGAGAATTGGGTGGCTGCTAGGCAAGCGGAAAGGAAGTTTGAAGATGCAAGGCAAGAAGCTTCACAACTTAGAAACCGACTGACTCTTCGGGAGAGGAGTCTTATAGAAGATAAAAGCCAAAATCGTAAGTGCTCTTTGTTTTATAGAATTTTCTCTTGATGCAAGAGCAACAATGATTGTGGTTTAGGTAGGCTACCAAATACGTATATTAGTACAACTGAAAATATAAAAAGAAAATCCTCTAGATTGTCACTTTATCACGCGTTGCTGTTGACAATGAGCGAAAAGTTCGTGTGATCACTTTGCAACAAAATTGCATTATTTATTTATACATAAAGTATAACGAAGTAAAAGCCTGCAGTGTTCCTAAAAATAATTTTGTTATTTTCAGGTCTTCAGTCTCCATTAGAATCAAATGGTGATCACACACTCTCCCCGATGCACATAGGTGTAGATTCGCCGGCTTCCCCTCCTCTAATATATGGTACGAGAGACCACATAACCACATCCCCTCCCATACCAGGCCTACCATTCCTACCGCCCCCGCCAGGGGTCCCGTTCATGCCCCCGCCGCCCGGCATGCCCCCGTTTATGCCGCCTCCACTCAGCATGTACCCCGGCGACCACCGGCCGCCCCCTTTGGGCCGCATGTCCTCTCCTCCTCCATTAAACAGTAGGTACTCGCCAGAATCCCGACCGTACACTCCCTACGATAGGAATAGCCCGTCGCCGACGGACGACGAGTACTATGGTATATCGCGGAGGGGCTACAGTCCGTACAACGGGAGAGACGTCAACAGAGAGAGGGATAAGAGGGAGTACGCGAGACCTATGCAAAGGCCGAATATGAGAAACATTAAAGGTAACCATACTGATGCATAAGCTGTACATTAAGAAATAAAATGTTTGCTTGACGTTGATGCCTTTTGAGATGTGTTAAATTTAAGGAGCATCGTTGATGCCTTTTGAGATGTGTTAAATTTAAGGAGCATGACAATTTGGTGTATTAATTCTGCAGTAATTGCCAGCCTAATACTTGCTGGTTGCTCTCCATATATTAGCCTTCAGGTCAAAGCATAGCATTTCGAAGTTGTAGATTGTTCAGATCAGATGATATTTAGCTGTGAATTTCATTGCCTGGATGGCAAGCGCCGTTCTCACCATTCGGTTCTGCAAGCAGGAGTGGGGCTCATGTTCACTAAAGGTGCCTCAGATAACCTGTCGGAGGTGGCTTTATACTTTAGCCTGTTCTGCGATGCTTTTTCATTAGTAATTTTCATTTGAGAATATTCGTACAAATTCTGTATTGGGTTTTCGAGCCTCGCAGTAGATGAAATATTTATATCCTGTTACATTGGAGTGATATATTGTTTTTTTTTGGCACTCATTCTGGATCCCTTTATGGTTATCAATTG
Source organism: Othius punctulatus (assembly GCA_951805005.1). Classification (NCBI taxonomy): domain Eukaryota; kingdom Metazoa; phylum Arthropoda; class Insecta; order Coleoptera; family Staphylinidae; genus Othius; species Othius punctulatus. The sequence goes on along the minus strand of OX638141.1, from coordinate 44,515,724 downwards.
TCACTTGTTGTGGATATCCCTAACAAAACTCTCATAAATGATTTTAAATTAGAAAAATTTTAGTACATTCAGAACAATATTTAAATCTAAGTTCAGAAGAAATATGTCGAGAATCGATATAAAGACAAATCGATAACAGTCAGTTAAAATTTTCTCAACATAATTTTCCGAATTAGTTTTTGAGTGGTGATTCAAGGTGGGGGGGGGGGCAAGTGCCCCCTTTGCCTGTTTACTGCGGGTGCCCATGACTAGTGGTGAAAGCTTAATAACTGCAGCACTTGCCGATTTGCATGTCAAAATTGTGTATTGTCAAATATGATGTAGAACGGTTAGAGTCTATTATACTGTCAGTATCACACTGAATTATATATAACTACAATAATTTGAAATAAAAAGAAACAAGTCAAATCACAAAGTGGTAACTAAATTGTATTTAGTACAAAATTGTACACTCTGTACTATTTATTTGGGCCTGGAGAATTTGAATTTGCTAATAAACTGATTATAAGCACCAGTGATCAATTTTATGCATGAAATAATCAGGTTAATTAAATTTTGTAACCTCCAGTTATGCAATTTCCAAGAAATATTTACGTTGGAAAATAACCCATGTGCGATTATGCGAATGCCAATTTAAAAATCACAGCGAAAATGGAGCTCAAATTTCTTATTTAATGGTATTTCTGTAAAAAGTTCAAATTAGAAGAGCCCATGTTATTGCTATGGGTGAAACAACTATTTGGACATATTAGATAACTTATGATGTCACATATTTATGATCTGATGGTTTGATTTAGTAAATTTGGTTGCCTATTTTATTCGACGAGTTTTCTGCTCATAATATCTGCATACTATTTTATATCGTTGATTTTATTTCTTTGCATCAATCGAAATAAATTTATGTATGATTTTAAATTTGTAGGTGCTGCCAGCTCAGGTTCTGCCAACTCAAATGAGTCTCTTGAAAAAATTAATAGGCACAATTCAAAGGTTTAGCATTACGCTTGCTGCTTTTACTATTAACATGTTCTATACAATTGAATACTGCTCCGAGAACGGGGCGGTGAGATAAAGTGAGCATTTTCTATTTACTTTATAGCATTTTTTAATATGTGAGAAATATTTGGTAGAACATAAATTTTGTGCTCCGTTTACTGCATCTTAAATGGCCGTTATTATGCATTCATAATTAATGTTCTACTCTTATCGTAGTAGGTATAAAATGATTTCTGTATAAAATATATATTTGAACATATGTAAGTACATGTAAATTAAATTTAACTTATAATCATTAAATTTTTTTATTACAAAATTGTGTTTTATTGTAAATAATTAATAAATATGTATACCTGTCCTCTATTTTATTTTCTCAGAAGTATTTGTTTCAGATTTTTACTAATATCAGATCTTTACGAATTAAATCTTTACTAATTGAAATTAAATTTAGTTAATTAAATTTAATTTAGTATTTTGAAGTCTTCATAAGAACCAAAGCGAACTATTTCTGTACTGTATTGAAACATTTGTAAACTTTAAAATGATCAAGAAACTCTTCAGTTTTCTAAATTAGAGGTGATGAAAATATCTGATGTGGGCGCACATGATGCTACATCAGGGTTGCCAGATAAAATTTTATGAAATCCCTAGTTCTGTACCTGAAATCCCCCTAGAAATCCCTCAAACGAACTCAAATAATGACATATTTAGGTTAAAAAAGTCAGTGTTTCAAATGACACGACAATTTTGTTTGTTTCTCGTTTATCTCAGAAAAAAAAACCTTTGAACAGTTGCACTTGAATGGGGCAAACAAAATAGATTAAAAACGAAGTTATAGAGTATTGGGAGCATTACAGAATCATCACTTGATTTTATCTCGAGTTAATTTTGCCAAAGAAATGTATTGATATTTTAATCTCCGAAATAATACAAATCGATATTTCTCAAAAATCGACATTCTTGATCAAGACATTCAAACCATCTGGTGAAACAAAATTAGGAAATCCAGTTGCCAAAGAAGCACTAGAGTTGTCTTTGAAAATGGACTTCTGAAGATTAAATTATTGTTAATGTCCTTATAATTTGTGTTTTATTTGTTGAATCAAAATAAATCGTTGTTGAGGAATGAGGAATTTATGATATAAAGCTTTCATCAAATCTATAAATTTGACAAAATATAAAGACAGACAAAAAGGTAACACTTACAATAGACAAGCTACTCATTTGTTTCAGACACTTTCAAATTTTCTAAAATCTTATATTCAAAATTTGATTCTATTAATTTTGTTAATTAATGTTTAAGACTTCATAATATATCAGTGGACCTCAAAATAGATAATTCCGTTGAAATTTTGGATTTGAAACTTTTTCTGTACATACACTTTTTTAAATAAATTAATTATTACGATTTATGATGCTGCAAATAACTGTGAAAAGTAATGGTTTAATTATGTTTCTCTAAGATTTTTTTTCTTAGATATGATCAATAATCATTTCCTTGGAAATTAATTTCTGATTTCAACTAGATTGGAAAAAAAAATCGAGTTTAAATCAAGACTTCTATTTTTAGTGACGTTCAAAGTGACATTGGCATAGTCATCTAATATTTCTCATTACAAGTTGAAATTTTTGTAAAGATTATATGTATAAAATGGTTGAAATTTTATGTCCTTCACGTTCGCATGTATTGTTAAGTGGGACTCAAGGGGGTGTGTAAATAAATCTTTACAACAATCGATATGGACTCTGTGGAGCTTAAAGGGGCAAATTCAAAAGTACTCGCGAACAGCAGTGTTCAGATTGTAAATCCCGTGATGACTAGAAGGCGTCCACCCAAAGAGTCATTCTGCGAGTTTGATATTATAGATAATTACCAAAAGGAAAAAAGACGAAAGCAGCGAGAGAGAGAATCGAAGGATGCCAACGACATCGTGGAAAAAATTAAAGGTCTTGCGGCTCGTAATGTAGAAATAGAAGAAATGTATCTCAATTCCAACCAATGTTCGGAGTCCAGTACATTACTACGAAGTATTGAATTTTCGCTACCACAAATAAGTAAAGAAGAGCTTGACTACAATATTGGTGAAAAGAAACACAAATCTAGACGGTCCACCGGAGATTGTTCAAATCACCGTGCAGAACATAGAAGTAGAACTGTAATAAGAAAGCAGTCGAGTGAATTTCAATGCAAATCTAATAAAGAATTATCAGATGAGATATCAAAAATCACAGCAATTAAAGGAAACGTGGAGAAGGAACTGTATAGGCGCAGAAGTCGAACAACAACTGGTTGCCCTAATAGAAAGTGCAACAAAACTCCACCACGTGAGCCTAAAGAAATAAAGGGCAAACATAATGAAGCCATTAAAGGCAGCTACCATGAGTTACAAACCGAAGGAATTGTTCAACATTTAAAAGAGACTGTATGCCAAAATTGTTCTGGTCATATTAAACATCCGTACAATCAAGAAAGCAACGACACAGATGTAACCTCTATGAGCAAGAACACAAGGAAAACTAAGAAAAAATCTAAATGTCATGACAATAATAAAACCAAGCCGATATTTGAGAGCACCGTAGACTCAATTGTAAGTGACGATGTTAGCAAAACTTTTGTCACTGAAAAAATTGAAACAGTTTATGAAAACTTGAACGGTACAGATCAAAGCGAATCAATCGTATCTAAAAACATGAACGAGTATATAAAGAAGGCGAAAGCAAAGAAAACAAAAAGTGAAAAATTATCTAAAAACGGAGGTGACAACAAAAGCGATGCAAAAAAGAGATCTTGCATCGCTGGGCCAAAGGAAATGATTACAGAAGAAAATGAGTCACCAGAAATAACACTTAATAAAGAAAAACAAAGTAAACCATGTTCTACCGATGTTGCAAAAAGCACCATGGATCGCAATGATAATGGTAATGTACATGTTAATGTATTTCATAATAAAGTATCTGTAATAGATCAAAATTTCGCACCTAAGTTACATGTTACTGTACATCCTATAGATAAACTAAAGCCACCTTTTCTTAATCAAGTACCAAAAGCCAAGCAAAATAATTCCTTCAGAAACTTAATCGAACTCTATAAAACTCAATATGAAAAAGGCGTTGCTGATTGCAAGCACCAGAAACGTAGTTCCAGGTCGAAACGAAAATGTAGCAGCCTTCGAGCATATACGGACAATGGTATCAAACAAACACAAGAAGACATTAAAATGAACAGGACAGAATTGAGTTTCTCTAATTTGAACCTGACACCTCTAAGGGGACAATACACTTGTTTAGAGCACGCTAAATCTGCCACAACACAAACAAGTGTTCAACAATCAAACTTATTATCTACAACCTCAATTCCTAAAGACATACCATCAACAACCAAATTAGGCATAGACAAATCTGTTACCACAGTGCAACCTCCTCTTAGACTGGAAAACCTGCAGCAGTACTCACAAACAACCCTAGCACTTCGCGATATCTACGAAGTAGCAGCATTGGAGAAGGTAAATTCTGCTTCGAGGTACAACTTCAAAACAAAACGCAACAGCACGCGCATAGACAATAGTGCCGAGTTCTCTAATATGGTTACCAAGCAGGAATTAGCTGATTTGAAGAATAAGCATAAACATATTACGAGAAACAATAAATTCCACACAAGCAAAACAGTCGTACCCAATGAGAGAATAGTAGAGATATCATCCAAAATTCTAAAGGACCAAAAGGTATCTTTCACTGTTGAAGGTGTAGAACCTGCAAAACGTTTGCTAATCAATAATCGCTTCAACAGAGTAATGCAAGATCATTTAAACTTATGCACTCAAATCTTTCCGGGCATAGAAATCAATTTAAGCGATGTTAGATTAATGAACCATGGGAAATACAAATCGGTAATTCAAGCAGACAAGACCTCTAACGACTCTTTGGAAATTCCCACAAACTTACAAAGTCTATTAAATATTAAAAAGGTCTACAAAATGAATGATTTTCATGATAAACATTTCTATACGTCTCCGAGGTACAAAAAAGGGTACAATTTGCATAATATTCGAAAAGATGTAACCAAAAAGAGGTCAAGAAAAATAGACGCGAAACTGGAAATGTTCCACAAACATTCTTTAATTATCCAAAACAGCAGAGAACTGCAAAAGTATGAAGTTACTGACTCTTCAACTCAAACTAGCAATAAAGAACTATCACCACATAGAAATGCCAATATTGATAAACGCAAAGCTCGAAACATAGATACAGTTTTTATTAACAGGAACATGGTAGGTACAAATGATGTTGGATCTAAATCCAATCAAGAAATTGATCATTTCTCATTAAATAATACAAATCCTTCGGGAGACTGTACATATTGCAGTGCCAAAAGTACTAGAAAAGAAACCTCTGCTAATTTTTGTTGCAGTGACTGTAAGTTTTTAAATTGCCCGATGTCTTCGTTTAATAGTGATAAAATAGGGTATAACCCCAGTACCATTAATGTGAAGGTAACATCAAATTCTAAGAGCGAAAATAATATACTACTACAAGGCAGTCGCCAAGATTGCCAAAGAGAGAGGATAACGCGGAAGACGTCTACTAACATCAGACCTGCAGGAAGGACAATTCTGTGCGAGTGCTTTCAAAATAATTGCACACCTTTTTCTTCAAACAAGAGCAAAATTAAACCATCTACCAGCGGACCCACAACTTCGATTAGTGCCATTTATATAACTAACAGCGTTAAGAAGAAATTGAGCAAAAGTTCACCTGTAAAGCAGAGTTTGAACGACTTTAAAGTGGCGAACTCTGCTGAGAACAGGACATCCAGAGGTACATTGAAAGAAGAAAATGTACAAGAACAAAAGTTATGCAATTCAGATAGAAATTTGATTGGTTCAGAAGATAAAGATCGAACAGTCAAATGTCATCGGAAGGAAATTATGGCACTAGAAAAGTGCTTGAATGAAATTTTATCTAAGCTCTATAATGGCGAAACAAAATGTGATAATAATGAGATTCAAGAAATTAAAATAACCAACGGCGTAGAGGCAAGTAAGAAGATACATGCTAAAATTATTTCATCGAAGTGTGTGTCTGCTAGGAAAGTATATAAAAGGAGGCGTAATAAATGTTCTGGTCGCAAAATGAGTCATAAGAAACGTAGCAATTCTACTCGCAGTTGTGATTCCAACCATTTCCCACTAGTTTCTTCCAATGTGACAACCAAAACGGCTAGTAAACTACTAATCAAAAAGAAAAATGATACACGACTATTGAGTACTTCCAAAAATAATGACGCTATTTCAATTATCTCAAGAAGGAGTATTGCATCTATGCAAAGTGTGTTTAAAAACCATAAAGGATTCATTTCAAGCGGGACTAGTATAAGCAGCAAAACATCAGGTTTGACTACTTCTTATCCAAGGTCAACTCCATCGCTATTGTTAGGTTTTGCAATGTTGAGAGAGTCAAGTACTTCGATTGAATTAAATAAACCAAGCAGCACTAGTGATAGAAAATGCAGAAGATATAATTCATTTAAGACAATTTATAAAAAGAAAACCAAAGTATTGACCAGTATGAAGAAATTGGTTAAAAGTAAGAAATCGTCGTTAGATTATTTTAGGGATAAAGAGGTCTCGAAACTTGTTATACTATCAGTTTCATCATATACTCTCTTTAATAATTGCTCAGAATCTGGGAACACAGAAACTAAGGTCTTATTAGTTGATGATGAGGTTAAAAAATCATCCAATCATGAAATGCCTCCTGATAATGGGATTATAAGCAAAGAGCCATTTTTTATTAACCATAACGATGACGCAAAATCTAACCGAAATATTGATACAAACTGCAAGACTAGCCAAGATAGTCTGGAAAAGCTTCATTTCGATTCTGAGGCTCTGTGCCCATTAACTGCGATTTTTAACTTTACTCCACCATCATATGCGTATCATGTATATAATACATTTACTTCAACTAATAATAAATCTGATGATGATAAAAGCAAAAATAAAGTATCTACCAAAGTTGAAGAATTTGTGAATTCAACAACAAATAAAGATGCGAGGAAAACCTTTACTACATGGGCAAATAATAGTGATTTGAATAAAAATAGAACTACTTTTGCAACAACGTCCAAGCAAATATCAAGAGTGCCTAGTGATAACTTTAAAGCAACTTTGAGTCCTAAATTAATAGATCAAAAATTTTCTAGAAAGCATTTTAAAAGCGATGATACTTCTAATAAATTCTGTACATTTTTCAAACAAGCTAAGATGAGTCCCAACTGCTCTAAAATAAATGTGAGTTACGTAGATAATAATAGTATTTTGGAAGATCCACAAAATACTGATGATATTAATATCATCCTACCGTTAAAAGAAACCAATAGCTCTAAAATAGTATCAATTTCACCAAGCGGATTTGATCTTAGTGAGTGCTCTTCGTCAACAAAGGATGCGCTCGGTTCACGTGAAAGTGGTTACGCAAGCTCTAGAACATCCAAGACTCGCTCAATAAGGAGTTTCTTTAAAAAGGGCGGCAGCTTGTTGGACATATTTAAGAGGTCTGCTAAAAGAAATGCTTCAAGCAAATGCGAGGAATCTTCCATTAATCTAGAAATGGTCAATGCAAAAAAGTCTGCAGACTCACAATGCACCGTTGGTAATGGTTATAGTAAAACCGTCCTTTGGTTTAATTGTAAGAAGAAGAAGGACGTACCAGATGTGCATTGCGGAAAGACTGGTATAGTTAAAAAACAAATGCGCTCTTGTAAGGACGACCCGCTGACGTGCAAAGTTGGAGTGGCATGTAAAAGTACACATACGCCCAAATGCTGTGGTGGGAAGATATGTACTTGTATGATCGATACACAGAAGCAAAAAGACGAATGCAAGCAGTATGCTCAAAAAGTCCTTCTTGAATCTGCAATGCGCAAGGAGGGCTACTTTAAACAATACATGGATTTTAAAGAAATACCATTGGATATTTTAATCGGAAAGGCAGTAACTAAAAGTAAACATCGTTCGCCGAAAAAGGAATCCGTGGCAGTTGAAATTCAAACGTCGGAGCACGCTCAGTTGAAGGCAATGGAAGAATCATCGAAGCTAACACCCAAAGTATCGCCATGGCATCTAATGAAAGTTGGACTAGATTCACCATCGGAAAAATCAATAAAACTAATCCACAAAAAAGTCAAGAAAACCTCAGAAGATGAAGGAATGTCAATGGACGCAAAGAGTAAACGTTTAGCAAGCAGTACAAATTATGAGTCATTTGAAGACATGAAACTGGCAAAAGAATCCATTAGTCTAGAAGCCTCATCAGATTCAGAATCCCATCTGAAAACTCATATTGAATTTAGCACGAGTGAAACAAAACAGCTATCTATGCCTAGATCCTCAGTATCTGTCACTGAGAAAAAACTTACGGATAAAGAAGTATTCGATAAGCTATTGTCCAAGTTCGATGAAACCCAATCTATAGCCGAGCGTCTTTCGAAAGATGAAGATTTCTTCCAAGAACAAATGAGTGTTACCACTATAAACAACACCGATGTAGGCGGCAAAAAGAAAGATGATACGTCACCTACAGATGGAACCCCTGGAGCAGTCGATTCATCTGCGAAGCTTAGAGGCCCCAGATTTACGGACAAGCCGACTCCTGCCGGAAAAAACGACTGCACAGTCAAAGCTGATGACATAGGCACCTGCTTTGCCAGAGGATTCAGGCCAGACAACATGATGCTTTCAGGTGATGCTTGCTTCAACTTAAACAAGCAAGATAAAATAAAAATGTCACCGCACATGCTGAAAAACACGGAATCAATTATTGACTTCTCCGAAAGGGAGACGCCCTTAGACTTCTTACTGGCCCTAGGGTTTATGGTTGACGAGGCTAGCAACGCTTTGAAAGATGACGATATTAGGAGCAGGTTATTGGCAGCAATTACCGAAGTAATTAGTCATTAGGTGTTGAAAAATCTTGTACAATTTTTTCGAATGTTTCTAGGCTCGAGTGTGGATTAACAAAATAACTACGACCCAAGGGACGTTACTGTATTTGGTGGCGTACAAGGCTCGCCCGGAAACAATGAGGTATTTCTTGCAGTTAGTAGAGGCCATCATCAACAAGCGTATTACCAATGCTATCAAATTAGATGGATTTTTGCGAATATTGGAACAAGTTGAAGATGGCAGGATTCAGATGATTACAATCTTAGGGGAAGACAAGGTAGGCTACTCTTTAAATGGCGTCCTGTATTTCTGATCTACCTTTGGACGAATTATCGTTAATTTGATTGCCAATAAAATCTCTTTCAGTTCGAGGATGAAGAAAATGAAGAGAAAATTGTCAAGAAGCAACTGAAGCACCTGTTCATGAATGTTTACACGATAGCACAAGCTGAAGCCTTGAATGATAAGAAGGAACTCGATGCAAACCAGATTAACCTGCTACGAGCATTGGTTGCAAAATACAGGACCGGACTTCATCCCCACTTGGAACTAATTGCCAGATACATTGGCCAAAGACTGCTGGACTCCGATATTCAATTGGAAGGTACGTCATCATTAATTTGTAATGGATAAATCTAATCTATGAATTTTTAGCCGCCATGATATTCTTGTCACGGTTGGACACCGCTGACGTGAAGCTGAAGGAATTCGAGAATTACTGCGGCATTAACTGCGATATTATCCAAGACAAAAAGAAGAAAGGAAAATCTGTGCGATCCTCATAATTCGTGCCGTACCGGGCATTTTAATAGTAACTAAATTTAATTTAATCGCTGTTTCTGTTGTTGTAATGTAGGTTGAATCTGTATTGAAGTAAATTGTACTTGTATTTACTGGTAGGAATTTGTATAAATCTGTAACACCCATATGTTGCTCGTAAGAATGAATATAACGATTAATAAATATATCGATTTAACACTATATATACAGTTTACAGCAAGCCATCGTTTAGCCTGCAGGGACCCCCAGTTTTGGCAAGGCAGTCGTTCGTAATAAATCCGCTACCGCAAGGTGCGAAGTTCGCGCAATTATTCTGTTTTTGAATGCAAAGGGCATTTTAGGGGTTTCCAATGGCGCCCTTCCTTTTTTATTATATATTTTTTGCAAATTTCTATCATATACAGGGGCGGCGTAAAGGGGTAACCAAGCACCGAGGGGAGACAACTCACTCGCCCTGTGACGAGGACGGAGCGGGCGGAAGGGGCAAGTGATTTCAGTCCCTCCACCCGCGCCGTCACCGGCGCGCCGCAGCATATGTCAAGCGCAAACAATCACAGTCGGTCAGTGTTACTGTTTATAACCGTAGCGTTGACTATCTTTGCCAATTTAACACAAAACTTCCTTGCGAGAAAATTAAAGTCAAATGAAGAGAAGAATAGTTCGCGGTAGGTGAAAGTAGGTACTAAATATTGCGACGACCGTTGCCCCGGAAGGCATATTGGGTCAAGGTCAAACACCTGCTCGAATATTCGCGCTGTGGGTAACTCACAGCTGTGGCCTGATGGCTGTCGCCATTACTTCGGAAGTTTCTAGCCCGATTAGCTGAAAATATTGAGGCCCTGTCTTCTGGAAATAGAAAAGCCCAAAAACACTTCGGAGGGATATAAAAAGGAACGAACGACGTCATGAGGCAGTCGGTACAAGAAGTCAGTAAGCGAAGAAAGCGAAGCCAGGTAGTGACTAACCGGACGTTATTGCGAATAATTAGCGGTGTAAATTGTAAATAGGAGTGACCATTATTTTTAATAAAAATCAGTAATTAGTGGTAGTACGAGTTTCTTTAAACCTACGAACCCGGCCGGCCCGGGCTCGTTATAATATGTAATAAAGGAGTGAGTGAGACGGATAGTAGATAGAGCCTAGAGGTCAAGAGGTGAGTTTGATATGAACTACATACCTATTTTACCACAAAAGTCAGTAAAGTTAAATTATTGGTTTGGGCCGATCTGAATTTAACCTCCGGTCGATATTATGAATTGTATAATACAAAATTGAAAATTGAGCGAGAAAAGGAACTGTCGAAGTTAACGACTATTTATTTATTAATCTTTACAGAATAATACTTCAATATTAAGGGAAATAGACCTAGTGGATTCCAGCAAAGAAATATCAAGACATCAAAAGAACTTGAGCGCGAATCGTTATCTGGCTCCATTTTTAAGTATGTAGCACCCTCGGCTTCATTTGTATCAAATACAACACAGCAAAGTGTTGGAAGTGACCTTCTTGATGAAACAGATGATGTAGAAAGACAGTGCCAAAATGCACTCGATTCAACGATGTTGGGAAGAGAGCCTGACCTACAATACGAAAGACAAGGTGGAGAAGATCAACATCAAGAATGATGTAACCAAGAAAAAGGACGGAATAGCGACAATGAAGAAGAATCAGAGCAAATTGAAAACGATGAAGAAGAGCTACATGATAATAACAAATTCAAAACAAATTCATTTATTTATTTAACTTATGTTGCTACTTGGCCAACACCAATGCCTGATGATTTGAGTGTTGAAATCGTTAAAACGAGAAGGGAACCCTATCAAAATAGAGATGGCCCATTTTTAGATACTGTCCAAAGATCTGGATATAAAATAAACGGAAAGAGCTGACATTTAAATTCAGAATGGTTTTATAAAGCGTTACAAAATGGAGAAAAAGTACTCAGAAAATGGATGGTGTACTCTCCAATAAAAAACAGTTTATACTGTTTTTGCTGCAAACTGTTTACGCACCATGAAACAAAACATCAGAGTTTTACCAACAAGTTTAATTCATGGTGGAAACTATCCTAAAGTGTCTTAACAGGGGAATTCTGAGAACCATTTCTCCTGTTTTGAAATATGGAAAGTCTTGGAAAATGGATTGAGGCTGCAAAAATCATTGACCATGAACATCAAATGGTCTTTGACCAAGAAAAAAGAAGTTCCGTGACATTTTCAGTTGCCTTTTAGATGTTATTATTTTCCTGGCACGCCAAATTCTTCCTCTTGGGGGCATTTAGAGGGGGTTTCATCAGACCATAGAGGGAATTTCTTAGAATTAGTAAATCTCTTGTCGAAATATGATCAAGTGCTAAAAGAGCATATGCTAAGAATTGAACATGCTATCGCCTGTACAAAACGGAAACGGGTAGATTTTTATTTGTCCAAAGGCATTCAAAACTAAATCCTAAAGTGTCTTAATAGCGGAATTCTGAGAAACATCTCTCCTGTTTTGAAAAATGGAAAATCTTGGAAAATGGATTGAGGCTGCAAAAAATCATTAACCATGAACATCAAATGGTCTTTGACCAAGAAAAAATAAGTTCCGTGACATTTTCAGTCGCCTTTTAGATGTTATTATTTTCCTGGCACGCCAAAATCTTCCTCTTAGGGGGCATAGAAGGGGGTTTCCTCAGACAATGGGGGGAATTTCTTTAATTAGTTAATCTATTGTCGAAATATGACCCAGTGCTATTAGCGCATATGCTAAGAATTGAACATGCTATCGCCTGCACCAAATGGAAACGGGTAGATTCTTATTTGTTCAAAGACATTCAAAATGAGTTCATCAGCCCTTTGGGGAAAGAGGTGAAAAATAACATTGTGGACGACATAAAAGAAGCTAAATATTTCGGAATTATTTTCCATAGCACTCCAGACATATCACATGTTGATCAGATGAGTTGTGTAATCAGATATGTTCATATTGGAGGCGATCAAGTTGAAGTGAAGGAATCTTTTCTGGGTTTCTTCCCTATAGCTGGAAAGGTTGTAGTCGAACTTACTGAAAATATCCTTACGAAGCTAGAGAGTGATAAGATAACTTGGACATACATCAATGTCGGGCTCAAGGATATGATAACGCTGCAACCATGGCAGGAGTTCATGGTGGTGTACAAGCAAAAATCAAAGAACACAATCCTAAAGCGTTGTTTAAGCCTTGTGCTAATCATTCGCTTAATATATGTGGAATGCACTCTTTCGGGAGTGTTAGTTCAAGTGTAACTTTTTTCCGAACAGTAGATTCAGATGATTACAATCTTAGGGTCAATCAAGGTAGGCTACTATTTAAATAGCGTACTGTATTTCTGGTCCACCTCTGGCCGAATTGTCGTTAATTAGATTGCCAATAAAATCTCTTTCAGTTTGAGGATGAAGAAAATGAAGAGAAAATTGTCAAGAAGCAACTGAAGCACCTGTTCATGAATGTTTACACGATAAGAGTTTACACGTTCTTTTCGTCATCCACACATCGGTGGGCAATTATATTGAAAAGTGTAGGCGTATCGGTCAAGATACTTGTACAGTCAAGATGGAGTGCTCATCACGACGCTGTTAAACCACTGAAGAATAATTTTGAGAAACTTGTATCAACACACTCGAAGACATGTGAAGACTCGAAGCGGTGATCCCAGCAGAGAAAACTTCGATACAAGAGAAGCAGCATCCACACTCTTACCAGATTTGTGTGACTTAAGTTTTTTATGATACATTTCTTTTTGGTGTGAAGTCCTAGAATAAGGTAACCAGACACAAAAGTATATACAAACATCTGGGCTATCGCTGGAAAAGTGCCATAAAAATCAATGCCCTAAAAATGTTTCTTCAAAACCAACGTTTTCAAATAGTGGAAAGAGCTATTTTCTATGCAACTGAAAAATGTGAGGACTTGGATATTTCGATTGAAAGAAGAGGAAGGAGGAGATTCCGAAAACGTATGCCAGGAGAAATGGCCCAAGACGCTGGACTAACATTGACAGAAGAGCTGCAGAGAGCTATGTTAGAATGTCTTGATAGATTTTACGGAGAACTAGGCCATCGTTACAGGGCAATGTATGACATTCTCATAAAATTTGGTGTTGTTCAGCCTAAAACTCTGCTTCCATCAACAGAAGAAGAACTTCGTGGTATAGTTCCAAATCTGATAAAAATCTACGATGAATTTTCTGCAGAGGATACTATTTTGGAGATTTTAAGACTGAGGTGCCACTTGGAAGCCGTCCTACCATGGAGCTTCTGAAATTCATTGTAAAATGGGACTATTCCGAGTCTAGCGCTGTGTCCATGATATTTTGTAACTGTTTGTGTTTCGGTGGCTTCTTGTGAAAGAAGTTTCCCAAAATTAAAGTTGATAAAATCTTACTCAAGATCAACAATGAACCAAGCGCGACTTACCAATCTTTCCATATTCCATTGAAAGTGAGAGGAAAGTAAATTTTGATAATGTGACGAATATTTTAGCAAAATAAAGTCACGTAAGCACGTTTAGTACTTGTTGTTTTATTTTGGGGGTGCTCAATAGTAAAACCGCCCCGGGTGCCAACCCATGCTACGCCGCCACTGATCAAATATTTAATTATTTTATAATTTTGCACTTTAATCCCTGTTTTAGCTTGTTTTATTTCTTGTATATTATTATTTAGTATTTTAACGTTGTTCTTGATGTCTTCGTAGAATTCTTCTATTTCTTTCTTTGCTTGTTTCGTTTCATTTAATTATTTTTGAACTTCTTTCTTGATACCTTCATAGCTCATTCGTCAGTTGTGTAACGACGTTTGTATTCCTTCAAACAATTCTTATATCAACGAAGACAATGTTATTTACTTTTGAATATTCTAAGGTTAAAGCACTTTATTTTAACCCCTTGTAGATCTGTACATATGAAGATCAATAGTAGGCATACTTGAAACTGTATTAATTTTTTTTAGATATTATAATTGTGTGGGCTGAACGATGATAATTAAATCCTTTGCTTAGTTTAGCACCCTCCAAATTAGAAATCTGGGACCCCGAAGCTAGGTAACCACCACAGACGAGGGTGATTTTCTGTCATTTATTTCTCATACCGTTTTTGCGTCATTATTCAATAACGACCCCCAACGGCGACGACGTTATTGGGCTCGCCGCCACAACCGCGTAAATTTAACGCCTTTCCCTCATTTCACGCTCGGCTACGTCAAGTGACCCCCAACCTCGCAACCCCCCCGAAAACCGAACGACGTCAATAAATCTCCACAATAAACATGAATATAAAATATCTTGCTACAACAAAAAAAAATCGAATAAGCAAAAAATAATAAACCGCGAATTACAACGTTTCTTCGCCTATTGGGGATAGACAAGGAGATAAAATTTGGTCGAGTAAATTGTGAATTGAGTAAAAGTGAGATGTAAGCACGGGTAAAAGCAATAGGTTCGAATAAAGAAACAGATAAAAGGAACAGTGTGATAATTATGAGATTAATGCCCTTGATAAAGATAGTCGGGCTGCCATATATTTATGTTCTTGTTACGAAATACCGCTTGTATTAATTATCTACCAGATATTTGGTTAGTTTAATTAAAAGCTACGCTGGTGAATCTTAATTAATAAATAATAAAACGTTAATTGCCACTTTATCATTCTACCGTACATTATTACGTTTGTAGCTGCCAAATAATTTTCAATTATGTTTTTCTTCACGAAAGCATTGTACTTATGATCAAGGCGCGGATTTCTAGGTATTATGCTATACATCAGTTTTAATAGCAAACCAAAATGACCTCGTATCTATACGAATTTCAGCAAATGAAGTAACGTGACAATTTTTTGTTGGTGCTTTTATGCAAATTTTCAGTTTTTAAGCTTATAATTGCTTTAATGCATTTTTTGTGCATATTTCCTTATTTTTTGTGCTTATTTATTTACTTCTCACTTTTATAGCATATTATTTATATTAGCTAGGAATATATTTTGTTGCACTTTATTGTAATGCGAATTCAGTATTAATATTACTCCGTTACGTCTAGAGTGCTTGGTTATCACAAAATCATCAACAAAGCAGCGTGCGTACGTGATATTTGGTAAACAACACTTGATTATTTCTGGGATTACCCTATGTTTACGTGCACAGAACGCATCTGGGGCAAGTGTGCTATCAATTCAGTCCAATTTATCTAAATCTTCAGTGCGTTGTGCTTGTGCCTTGTGTGTATTACGTGTTTGTATAAAATGCCGAAAGTAAAACCTTCCATCAATGAATGGATACGTAGACATTCTGAATTAAAATATGAGAACGGCAAATTAATTTGCAGGGCTTGTATCAAACCGGTAAGTTTTATTTTGTGTTGCTATTGGCCTAGGTACAAGCATGTATTATGTTGTAGATTAACTGCGAGAAAAAATTTAACATAATACAACATATCAAAACAACAGTTCAACTGGAAAATTAAAAAAAAAACACAAATCTGCAAGCAGTACCCTGAGTACCCAGCAAACCATTTCCGAGTCTTTTGCGAGTTCTTCTACACAGAATGAAAAGGAATTTTACTTTGATTTATGCAATACGATGGTATCTTCTAACATTCCTTTAAAAAAACTAGATAATCGCATATTTAAACATTTTTTACAAAAATACACCGTTAGACATATTCCTGCCGAATCAACCATTCGCAAAAACTATGTAACCATATGTAACAATTACATATGGTTCTGTGTAGATGAAACTACTGATTCATGTGGTCGGTACATCGCCCACTTAATGATTGGAATACTAAACGAAGACTCCACCAATGCATGTTTAATTAGTTCCAAGCAGTTAGAAAAAACAAATGGCAATACCGTTGCCAAATTCGTTCACGATGGATTAACACATTTTTTTTGCCAAACCCCGTAGCAAATGATAAATTAGTATTGATGCTTTCTGATGCCGCTGCATATATGTTGAAGGCATATTCTAATTTAAAAGTATTTTATGAGCAATTAATGCATTGCACCTGTTTGGCACATGGTTTTAATCGAGATGCTCAAACGATTAGACTGTAATTTTCCCTGGTCAATGATTTGATAAAAACCGGGAAGAAAATTTTCCTAAAAGCTCCACTGAGGGTTGAAATGTTTAGGAAGAGAATGCCAAATGTACCTCTTCCTCCGGCACCTGTTATAACTAGATGGGGTGCGTGGCTAGATGTTGCTTGCTATTATGCCGACCATTTCGATTCATTTAAGGAGCTTGTGTTAGAGTTTCCCGAAAATGTGTCAGAGGCAATTAAAGAATGCCACAAAGTTCTTAAAGATAGGAGGGTTGTACAAAATTTAGCATTCCTAAAAACCAACTACAGTTTCGTAAGCAAAGCGATTGATAAACTCCAAGAAAAGGACACAACTTTGGTACATGCGCTTGAAGTAGTAGAAGATTTTAGGAACGACGTCTCAAACGTACGGGGATCTATAGGAGAGATTATAAAAAAAAATGTGATGCAGTTTTGTCAAAAAATTAAGGGTTTGGCGAGTTACAAAAAATAACAACAGTTTTAAAAGGAGATTTCGTGGAAGATTTGGTAATAAATATTACAATTGTTCCCAAATTTAAATATGCACCGATTACAAGTGTGGATGTGGAGAGAGGCTTTTCACACATAAAAAATGTGCTCAGTGATAGGAGAATGGGATTTTCCGTTGAAAATTTAGAAAAACATTTAATTATTAGTTCATTTAAAAATGAGCAGTAATCATCATTTGTTATTAATTATTATTGTTATTAATATAAATCACCAAAACCTATGTTATTAAAATATTACTTTTGTCTACCTATAGTGCGTTCTTGTTAATATAATTATGTTTTGTTTTGTTTTTCTGTATTTTCATAAAAAATAAAATATGCCTTTTCATGATTTTTCTGCGTTTTTGTGCTTATTCTAATCTTTATGCTATTTTATATGCTTATTTTCTAAGATTTGTATGCATTTTAAGCGCTTATTTTGTAATATTTTATGCTTATAAATCAGCGCTTTGCTTATGATATACAGTTTAATCAGATCTGCAGTTATCGTATGGAAAATGTTACCTAAGAAAGAATCATACTTCTCTTAAAAAATGTGCCGCTGTTGCACAATGATGGAATGCTAGTAGGCGGAAGAATAAAATAACTTCAATAATTTTTGTTGGCAGTTTGAATGGCACTTCAAGATAATAAGTACTTACAACACTAATAACAATCAAGTGACTCATAACCATTTACATGCAAGCACATTTCACAGGTAACTAGATGTAATTATTTTTAAGACACGCTGTTTAATAGGATAAACTAGTGGTTTCCAAACTATTTCGACTCCTTTTTTGCACTAAGGTTTTCTCATGGCACGCGGCTTACCAAGTCATAGCACCTTATCATATATTTGGACTGTTTACCATATCCACTTTGATAAGTTTAGTAACGAAACCTTCAGTATTTTGAGAGCTGACTCTACATTGGTAACCTCTACAGCAATCAGAGTATCATCAGCAAACAAATTAACGAATACCCTGTCTTCGACACCATCTACAATATCGTTTATGCAAAGTATAAATAACAAGGGCCCCAAAATGGCTTCCTGTGGTACACCATGATTTTTACCAACCCCTTCTGAAGTAAATTCAGCTATCTTGATTACGTGAGATCTATAGTCAAGTAGGAGGCAAACCACACGAGTGTTCTAGATCCTATTCCCAATATCTTAAGTTTGATCAAAAATCATTCTCTATTAATCGTCTCGAATGCCCTTTTGAAATCTAAAAATACACTGACAATAATATTTAAGCTTGTGTCCAGTAGTTTTTCCAACTTGAAACCTCCTGTTGCAAAGCTGTTTCACAAGAATGCTTGTGTGGAAATCTCGATTGATTTTGAATCAGAATATCATTTTCAGTTAAACATTGAAGTAGTGCTAATATACCATGACTTCAGAAACACTTTCTAAATATGGCAACGGCATTGTATTAATAGGTCTAAAGTCACTTGGGTTGCTTGCATTGGCTTCTTTTGATATCGTTATTATTGTGGACTGGTTCCAGATAGTAGGGAATGTTCCTACACTTAGTGATTGCTTAAATATTTCAGTAGGTTCAGCAACTAAAAATCTACCTCCAGCTAATATTACCTGTCCACACATGAAGTCGGATAATAAGTCTTTCTTTTTTATTAATAAGTAGTTCAACAGCATCTAGAGTAACTGGCTGCAATTCAAAAATATTTACATTCACAGTAGTTAATATATAACATCCATGATTAGTTATATTGGGTATGGCCAGTGAGTATAGAACTTATTATTATAAAAATTAGAAATTATGTATTTAGTTAATCAATGGTATGGCATATACAGGGGTCAATTTGAAAAAGTAGACATCGAGTTTTTTTCATAGAACACATGTTTATTTTTAAAATTACTCAAAACCCTTTGGGTGGTTTGAAGGGGGACCAAAATGGCTTTTTTCAAGAGCGTTCCAACGATGTATCACACATAAAGGGGTGCCATTCAATTTTTTTAGATGGAAGTGGCTGTGGCTTAAAGGGTGGTTGACACTACCTACGTCATTTTGGTTCCCCCTTCGAACCACCCAAACGGTTTTGAGTAAATTTAAAAATAATCAGGGGTTCTATGAAAAAAGTCCATGTTAACTTTTCAAATTGACCCCTGTATAAGTTCATTTATGCAAATAACAAATGACTTATATTTACCAGCTATAACATGTGGCCCTTTAGATAAAATCCTCAAACTTCTTTCTAGTGACAACTGTACTCTGACTATCATCAACAGCTTGTTTAGTGATTTCCAGATTTTTTTAGGATTGCTTTGATTTAATTCTATTTTAGATATAAAATAACGTTTATTTTTATCATTTATTACACTTGTAACCTTATTCCTACTTATTCGGTAAATTTTCCGAATTCTTATCATCATCTGTCAAACCACATCTTTGGTATTTTTGATCTCTCGCTTTTGCTTGACTTTCAATTTCAGAATCATACCATCTCTTTGTTGGACTGATGAGGCAGACGCTTGATGAAACACCATAGTAGAATTGGTAAATAAAACACCAGGTTGTTTGAGTTTCACAGATTTATTGCTAATAACTACAACAATTGTTTCGCCACATTGTGGCATCATCAGGCAAATAAATATTGGGGTTGCCAAACTACATAGGTTACTTAAGTACTAAATCCCCGAAAACAGATGACAGCAATGATGATAGTAATGAAAGATGAATTTAGGGCGAGTTAATCTTTAATTGCATTGTACCATCTATTTGTTGGTATATATGTACCAACAATGTACAATGGTTCATTTCTTTGGAATTTGTTTTACCCACTTGAAGTGGGTACAAGATAATTGATTTGAGTTAATAGAAACAGAGACTTCATCATTTTTAAACAGTAATCTAATTTAAAAAAATCATTTTAACAGTAATCTCTGAATATTAACAGAATGTACAATTTCATTACCATAAGGGGTTTGTCCTTATTATTATTAAAATTATTATTATTATTATTTTGAATATAAATTGTCTAATTCAAATAAGGATTTTGAGTTCTGATTAACATGTTGCAATTATCAATTTGTATTATAACTTACTGAAGTTATAACATAGCGGAAGTTTTTAATTTTTTAATTGTAATAAATAAAATTCATTTCAACAGTAATCTCGGAATATTAACACAATGTACAATTTCATTACCATGAGGGGTTTGTCTTTATTATTATTAAAATTATTATTATTATTATTTTGAATATAAGTTGTATAATTCAAATAAGGATTTTGAGTACTGATTAACAATTTGCAATTAAAAATTTGTATTATAACTTACTGAAGTTATAACTTAGCTGATGTTTTTAATTTTTTAATTGTAATAAAAAAAAATCATTTCAACAGTAATCTCTGAATATTAACAGAATGTACAATTTCATTACCATAAGGGGTTTGTCCTTATTATTATTAAAATTATAATTATTTTGAATATAAATTGTATAATTCAAATAATGATTTTGAGTTCTGATTAACACTTTGCAATTAAAAATTTGTATTATAACTTGCTGAAGTTATAACTTAGCTGAAGTTTTTAATTTTGTAATTGTAATAAAAGATTTTCATTTCAACAGTGATCTATAAATATTAACAGAATGTACAATTTCATTACCATAAGGGGTTTGTCCTTATTATTATTATTATTAAAATTATTATTATTATTATTTTGAATATAAATTGTATAATTCAAATAAGGATTTGGAGTTCTGATTAACATTTTGCAATTAAAAATTTGTATTATAACTTACTGAAGTTACAACTTAGCTGAAGTTACAACTTAGCTGAAGTTTTTAATTTATTAATTGTAATAACAAAAATTCATTTTCATTAAATTTTCTTGAAATAACTATGACAATTTTAACAACTTTGCGAGGGATATACCTTTTGAATATAGCCTCTTTTCAACAAAAAATTGGCAGGGTCCAATTAAATATTGTAATTTATAATGAATAATATACAGGGTGTTTGTAAAGTATGGAATAAATTTACTATTTCGGAAATTGAAAATATTTTGGAAACATACACGTCAATTTCTAATTTTGAAAATACGCATTTTCGATTAAAATCGAAAATTTGTGTCACCATTTGTTATTAAGTTATGACGTCAAAGACTTTTTTTTAAATATACCCTGTATGTGATAAAAACTGTCAATGAAAATTTCGTATTTTATCATGAAGATTTCGAATTTCGAAGTTATTACAACCGCTTTGGAATTTACCTACATTAAATTTTCGATAACATAAAATTGTAAACACCTATAAATTCGCAATATTCATTGTAATTTTGCAATTTGCAATATAAATTATATAATTCTTATCGAGAACTTTTGAAAAGCATTTTTCAATAACATTTTGTAATTTGTAAGGAATGTGTCAAAACGTTTCAATTCAAATTTTGTTGTTTCAAACACGTTTTGAAATTTGTAAGGAATGTGTCAAAAGTTTCCATTTAAATTTTGTTGTTTGCAATGTAAATCTTCGCGTTTATAAAAAATATGAAAATCGGACCACTGTTTATTGCTGTAAAAATATGACTTCCTGTACTAATCACACAATATACTATTATGTTTTAGGTCACATGAGTAAAATAGGGCTCCAAGCGAGATCTCCCATGTATAAAATAAAAAGATCACGGCATCAGTGAATTGGGTGGCTTTATTTACACTAACAGTTCATTAGATTAGAGGAATAATTATAAACCAAGTCGTATTTTAATGTTCATCAATTTAGTTGTATTGTAAATGAGGCCCTCCGCTCACAGACAGTACCTGTAACGTGCAGTACTTTCAGAATATTCTGGAAGTGACAGTACCTGTGACGTGCAGTACTTTCAGAATATTCTGGAAGTGCTTCAATTTAAGGTGATGCTGGAAATCTGTCAAATGTATATTTTTTTGAATAATATCTAATGTGTACTTCATTTTAATGCCAATGTTAATTAGTTACCACTTACTCATTAAAATATGCACCACCAAAATATATTTTTTTATTTTTATGTGTTGCAGTTTGTATTTGTGTTAAATTGACATAGTAATTTACCTATTATTAATTTTATTCTTTATTTCCTTCACAGCGCATATAATATTTGTTTGATAATTGAACTATTGATTATCCATAACGTCCGATAGGCCAAATCAGCAGATCCTTCTCAGAAAACTAAGTGCACTCGGTTATAATTAGAACACATTGACCTGAATCGGAAGCTACTCCAGTTTACTCTGAAGTGTATCCGAACTGTTCCCAGATGAGCCCCCTTTTATTGCAATGTTTACAACTATGTAATTTTCCGCCATTTGCCGATATAACTTTTTCGAACGGCTCGCATTGAGAATGATGCGCTTATAATACAGTGATAGCTTAGATACGAACTTTACGACTGGGAAATCATCAATAAATATGAAATATGCCATGCATAATCTACACAGGATAACCCCAATTTTTCAGAATTCCCCCAATATATACTTTGATAATCAGAACATGGAAATTTGTAAAAGCGAAATATTTCGGCAACGATAATACTGAAACATTAGAGAGGCTTAACCAATTCTATTAAAATACAGGATGATTAATTAGCTCTATGATAAACTTTGGGAAATAAAACGTGATGCTATTGTAATTAAAAAATATTATATGAAGAAAGGTCCGATTCGTATTTGTTTAGAAGTTATAAAGTTATTAAGTATTAAAAAAAAAATCAAAAATTAGGAGAGCCATGATAAAATAAGAAACAGTTCCCTGTACTAATAACAAAAATGATTGTTTATGTCAGTGCTTTCCAAACTTTTTTTACTTGCGGCGTCCTTTTGGAACTAGGGTTTTCCCATGATGTCCCTTTCCATTATACCTTTTGATAATTTCCATGACATATTTTATAGTTTCATCAGGAATATAATAATTTGTGGGGAAAGCAGTTGAAGAGCACGCAAGAATGATCAGGATCCAATTTTGCTCGAAAAAAAAACTGGTGATACCATATGATATATTTTTAAGAAAGCTTTCGTTTGGAATAAAGCCATTCATGGAAAAAACTCAGGGTTCACTCTACGACCATTTTAAAATACCTATGTTTACGGAGAAACGATCAGAGTAGACGCGAAACTTCATAAGAATGATCAGATGTAAATTTATGTAGACTAAGGATTACGTAGTTTGTTTTCTAGAATTTTTTAAAAATAGTAACAGATGTTTATGCACTGAGAAAATTACAATACCTGTTTCACACTGTCAGTTTGAAAGTGAATTCTAAAAAATCACCAAGACGAAGCATTGTAGCATAGTATGCTGGCGCAATTAGTCTGAAACCAGATAAAGTCACAGCCTTACAACTTACAACACCTCGAATGATGTTGTGGACCATCTGGACAAGATTTTACTCAAATTTATAATCTACTAACGATAACATTGACACTGAACGAAGTGAAGATGACAAAGACCAAGATATTCCAATTAGTGCCATAGTTACCTAAATATTCTTTAATTTTACGGAAATTTACTGTATGCATAGCAATTTTATTAAACAACCCATTTAAATGTCAACAACGCTGGTGTTTTCTGCTAAAGAACGAGTTACGCTGATCATTTTGTAATACAATATTTTGAGTGAATATATAAAACGATTTACTTTAAGAATAACTATTGGGTGTCTGAAAAATGCCATACGCCAATTATGTTGGGATCTTGGATTTTATTTTTCCTCAGCTTGTACTGCTAATTTCAACGGGGCCGAATAACATAACCAACAAAAATTGGGAATCAAATATAAACCGAATTGAAGAGAATAACTCCATGATTCGTTTTGGGTTTGAGTTGCACTCCTAAAATCCGCCATTGGATACAGTATGGCGTACAGGATGTACGCATCTTGTTCTGGTGTACACATTTTGGGATAGTCATGAAGCCAGTTTTTAATAATGCTATTGGCACGCCGCTGCAAGCTGTCACATTGACAGCCAAACTGCCAAAACGTCAGTGTTAACAACTGTAATTGGAAATTTTGGAGTGCTACCAACATAATTTTCGTACGGGTTTTTCCAGACACCCGATATAAAGCATATTTATTTATATTTGGTCTTAAAGCATATTGGAACACTACATTAATATTTATAGATGAAACCATGGTTTTGGGGTAATTTACAGGTGATGTGCGATGTCTGTAAATCTTAAATCTTAATTTCTTTAAGTTCTGACTTTTGTTACTGCGAATATTATTACAGTGTGCCCTTCAGTTTTAATTTTCAATTAAAAATTCGAAAGTTCCACTGATCTTTGTAATTTATGAACATTTTTGTGTGCCCTTCAGTTTTAATCTTCAATTAAAAATTCGAAAGTTCCACTGATCTTTGTAATTTATGAAAATTTTCGTATTTATAATAAAAATTGTAATGAAAATTTTGAATTTTTTAACATTAATTGTAATTTACGATCGAAATGATATAATGCCAATGAGAATTTGGTGGTTTGATGAGCTTTTCGCAATTTTTAATCAAATTTCGTAATTTTTAAGGAAAATATAGAACATCTGCATATAAAATTTGTCGTTTGCAACAAAAATTTCGTAATATCGATTTTAGTTTTAATTTATAATCACAATTTTGTATTTTCATTTAAATGTTTTGCAAATTTGTATTCAAATATTAATTCCCAATGAAAATTATTAGTAAAATTAGTAAGTGATATGCTATGTGGATAAATCCATTACAATTTCCACTAAAAATCGCTAGTTCCAATGAAACTTTGAAATTTCTCATTCAAATTTTGGTATTTATAATAAGAATTTCATGATTTTTATTGAAAATTTGATAATCTC
The DNA here is from genome assembly GCA_951805005.1 of Othius punctulatus. Lineage (NCBI taxonomy): Eukaryota > Metazoa > Arthropoda > Insecta > Coleoptera > Staphylinidae > Othius > Othius punctulatus. Next base: position 44,490,617 of record OX638141.1, on the reverse strand, counting down.
TAATGAAAAGTTCGCAGTATGCAAGTAATTTTATTGTCATTAAATTTTCTAGAAACAACGATGAACTTGAGTGATATGCTGAGTGATTGCTTAGTGATTGATTTGCTTTGTGGATAAATCCTTTATAATTTCTACTATAAAAATCAGGTTTCAATTACTCATTGAAATTTATAATTAAAATTTTAATATTTATAATAAGAATTTCATAATTTTTAACACAACATTTTGTAAGTTCTAATGAAAATTTTATAAATTCCAACTAAGATTCTGATATTTATCATGATATCTTTGTTATTTCCTTCGAGTTTTGGAATTTATAATACGTATGTTGTATTTTCAAAAAATATTTGCAATATTCATTGTAATTTAGTAATTTTTCATATATATATTTATAATTGTATATATTATGTAGTTTCTGCTGCTTATAAACATTATTATAGCCATAATTCTTCTACCCTTTCAGGTGTAGAATATTGTAGTTTTTCAATTTATTGTATTTTCTTTTACTAGTTGGTTCCAGATCTTCTTGTTTCCTGTGTTTTTCTTCATTTGGGCGTTAGATATTCCTCTTCTTTCCATACTATTTTCGACATATTTGTCCCACTTCTTTTTCGGTCTTCCCACTTTTCTTTTCCCGGTTATTTTTGTTTGCCATATGATTTTTGTTTGATTTATGTATTTTCTTCTGTGTAGGTGTCCGAACCATTGCAGCGGTCTTCTATTATTTTGTTTAGTTCTGTTATTTCTAGTTCTCTTCTTATGTCTATGTTTCTGATTTTGTCTTTTCTGGTTACTCCGTATACTTTCCTAAGATACTTCATTAGTGTCTGCTAATAAACATTATTATTATTATAATTTTCAATATAAAGTGTTAAATTCAAATGAGGATTTTGTGTTCTGATTAACATTTTGCCATTTAAAATTAAAATTTGTGAGTAATAATGCTGAAAATTTGCTTTCAGGAATAATAAAAAAAATATTATCTGCAAATGGCTATAGTATAGTATAGTACAGTTTTAATATAGTATCGTATAGTTTTATTGGTATAGTAACAATCATGTTTAACACAGCTCAATATAAATAAGTACATAATAAACATAGTAATTAAAACTAGCAAACGGAGATAACAAAGACACATACAAAAATTAAAACTTCAGGTTCAGGCTTCAAGTTAGATATTCATTCCAATCATAAAAGCCGTTTAGCATTAGCAGATCTTTGACCTCACTTTTGAACTCTTTAATGCATAACATTTTAACACATTTGCAAGTGATGTACTTTCTGGATAAAGCTTCTATAATTTTAAACAAAAAATTGGCAGAGTCCTATTAAATTTAGAAATTATAATAAATATTATGGCATACGCAGCAAAAATGTCCAATGAAAATTTCGTGCTTTATAATGAATATTTCGTAATTTACAACTAAATTTTGTTAATTATTTCATCTGATTTGCTATTTCGGTTACATTTTGGAAGTTCCGATACAAAAAATTTTAATCACCAATAAATATTCGTAATATTCTTATTGAGTTTCATATGCATTTGTCAATACTATTTATAATATGTATTCAATTCAATTCAATTCAATTTATTTCATGTTATTGGCTTTGCAGCCTTACAATTATCATTGTGTATTGAAAAAGTCAAAAGTTTCCATTTAACTTATGTTGTGTGCAATGAATATGTTCGCGTTTATAGAAAATGTGAAAATCGCAATATACCTTTAATACACCTTTTATATACCTTTTATATAATTTTGTAAGTTATTTCGTCCGCTTTGCTATTTCCTTTACACTTTGGAAGTTTTGATACAAAAAATTGAAATCACCAATAAATATTCGTAATATTCTTATTGCGATCTTTATGCATTTTTCAATAAAATTTTGTAATATGTATTGAATAAGTGAAAAGTTTCCAATTAAATTTTGTTGTTTGCAATGAAAATCTTCACGTTTATAGAAAATGTGAAAATCGGAATGTACCCCACTGTCTGTTTTTCAACTATTTTCTTTGAAATTCATTGGAACACTATTTGATTTACATTCAGCAAATTCAGCGGAGAAAAGTTTCCATTTAAATATAAATTTGCACCACAAGGTTGTATATTGTTTGTTTATTATTATTATTTACTTTAAAATCCGCACATTCATCTGTTTCTTCATAATTTAATTAATATGATGATGATATTCTCATAGTCAATTAGTATGATAGATTGGTTACAACAGATTTTTCGTTTTCTATTTGTGAGCAATGAATCTGTATAAACACTGTTACATTGGATAAGAGATAATAATAATAATAATAATAATAATAATAATAATAATAATAATAATAATAATAATAATAATAATAATAATAATAATACCTAATAATAATTATATTAAGGCGGAAAACCCCCATGGGGTCGATAGCCCAATAAAGATTTTTTATATACAGGGTGAGTTTTTTTCGTTTAAGCATTGGGATCTCGGAAACCATAATACATAAAGATTAGGTTAAATGAGAAAATAGTTTTAAGAGCTTATGCAAGATATGCTTTTGTTTTTGAAAAAAAAAACATAGTTTTAGAGTTATAATACAAACTGCAGTCGCAGTTGGCTATGACCTTTTTAAAAAGGACATTTTTTCTCTTTATAACGATATAACGTTTGTTATACTTACTTTCATAAATAAATGAGATGCAGGAATTTTCGTTGTATAATTTAAATAGAATTTAGTATAATTAGAATAGAAAAAATAATAGAATTCTCGTAGTAAGAGGAATAGAAATTTTTCCCCGGAAAACTCTGTTTTTGCTACTCTCAATAATACAAATAGTCCTGTATCGTGTTTATTTGTCTAAGTAAGTAATAATTGTAAGAAATTAATTTTCGAAGATGGCCTTTATTTATCAAAATAAGTATAGCAAACCTTGTATCGCAATAAAGAAAAAAAATGCCCCTTTTAAAAATGTAGATGTATATAGTTAAAATATGCAATTACGGGATGTGGAAGAATATCTCTAGGGTAATACATGTTAAAGAAACCCTACATGACGAAGCTAAATTACCTCTATTTAAACGATCGCTACATCCTGTAACATGCAATTTCACCTGCGAAGCTATAAGGAGATCATTTTAAGTACAATAGCCGGTTATTGAAAATGAAAATTACAATGGGCAATGTCATACAATTTATGCGAGCAACGCAAAATTAATAAGCGTAATAATGTGGATGATTAAGTCCTGGTATTGTCATCCTCTTAAAGCGTTAGATTATCATCCTCGTTCAACTAAATCAGTTCTGTCATAAACAAGCTCATTAGGGGACACGGCTATTATGCTAGCATGTTATCGATTTTGTTGTGGAATAATGTTATTCCACACTGGCACTGGCAGTGTGGAACACTGCCAGTGTTCCACTGCACTGGCACATACGTTATTATATAATATCAAACATATCAAACCATATTAAGTTTCCGGTGAAATTGGATATTTGGAGAATATAAGTAGTATGTAGAAAAAGTTGCTTTCAGAGCTCGAGTTCAAATTTCTTTGATAATGAATGTAACATGGTTGGTGTGGGGAGTTTATAAAAGTAATCAGGATTAGAAGCATAAAAAGGGGAGATTTTCTGTAATTAACGTGCCAATATAAATTTGTAAATATAGAATATTTTTTAATTACGATTTGAAATTGGCATTTAAAATATCAAAGGAATATTAAAATATGTTGGGTGCAGGTCCGGCCTTAGTTAATGTTAAAAACCCTGATTTTTTTAAACGCAGGTTAGGATGTAGAAATTATAAACAAATAATGTTTATAAATACAATCGACTTCTAATACTTATATTGCTTGATATTATGATACGTTTTTATATGTGATAGACTTAGAAATACACGAATTATTTCAAGTATCGACCATTGAAAATCCATAAACGTCGAACTTCAGAGTGTCATCAAACTAGAACTCATCGTGTCTGGGAGCGTAATTTGATAAAAAGCGCTTTCGGTAAATTGACGCCGCAAATGGGAGAAATGCCGTGCGAACGTGGAAGCCAAACTGTTTCGCTTAAAGAGGTCGCTTGACAAGGCAATCGGCCTGCAAATAACGGATGGTCGGATTTCGGAAGGCTGGGAATTATTCACGGAGTCACTCCTTTTAAGTCGGCTTGCCTCAAAGAACACCACTGGTCTATATATATACGGCAATCCAGAACAACCGAAATGGAATGCATCCCTTCGAGGCACGACACCGACCATCGGTCAAGGAGCCAAACTTCTCAATCCCTCTTCCGGATCACGAAACTTCGCTTCTTATTGATACACTCGTGCGTTATTGTTTCTAACGCCTGAAGTATTTCGAGGAAATAATCAAGAAACCAATAAGTTCTTGCTATGTTCGTCGAATCGTCGAAAAGAGTTGTACAAAAGAGTTTCAAAAAAGAAGGAATATAAAATTAAGAGAATTATTACAGTATTAAAATTAAGAGTTTACAAGACTAATATTTTAATTGATAAAAAAACGCTAATATACAGAATAACTGACATTCATACACGATTTTATAACCCTTTTTAAATTTAAAATTACAAGACTAAATTTAATTAAAACAAAGCTCATATACAGAATGACTGACATTCATTTACTCTTCCGTGAACCTTTTATGATTTAAAATCCTATTATTATTATTAACTTTTTTGTACTAGATAAGGGTAAGCTCATCGAAGCCCTTCTCTAAAAATACATTACAGAAAGACGTCTTAGTACTGAATAATCAATAAGCTCATTTATTTATTTAGAAAGGGATAATTGCAGCAGTTTTATGAATGCCTGTTAATTTAACTACTCTTAGCTTGAATGCGACTTTGCTTCAATCTGCACGAAAGACTAAATCATTTATAAATTTAAAACGTATCTGCAGCAACAACTTATTTACCAATCCTCCAATCAAGCGGATTATCGATTCAACTTCAGTGCTCGGATAACTAGATTTATCTGCCCGTAAAAGGCTTGACTTTGAGCTCCGCTGTATCTAAAATGGGCAAATATTTCGAGCTAAAAGAAAATGTAATTTCATTACTAAATTATTCCCTAACGATATACTGAGTTGGATGTTATTTGCCATATCTCAAACCCGAAAGTAATCAAATCAATAGATAACTTGCGACGTTTTCTGCATCATGATCATAGAATGTGTTTCTTACTAGCAGGCCGATAGGGCATGATATGTAAACTGCACGTATGAGTCCAGAATGTTGCTGTGGAATATTGGAAAATGGTGCTGTATCTTATCTTCGTAACTTGCAATATGAACTTGTAGACCTAGTCGTATATTGCAGGACGTGTTTTACATATGTAGGTAGTGCTCTACATTTATTATCAGTTTGCTTGTAAAATATGAGGAGATAAGCAATATACTGTTCAATAACGTACCCAAGAAGGTGGATGAAATGAAATCTATGCTGGGGAAGTGAAATCCGTACATGCCCAATTCAGACAATTTTATCTAATTAAAAAAATCTTGTTGTGACAAATATAGTCATAGAACATACAAAACATTAGTTTTACTACGATAAAAAAACCAAAAGAATGCAAAAAATATTATTTCTGTTACAATATGCACACAAGCAAAAATATTATTAACTAAGCTAACTGTGCACCTGAGCGCGTTAATTAATGAATAGTCAACAATAAACAAGAATAGATTGGCAAAGTGTATTTTGGATTTATCATCTGCTATTAGAATTTAAAAATCAGTAGATAATGCTAATGAATATTGAAAAAAATACCTAAATACAAGGTTTGAGGTTCAAATAAACTTTAAAATTGCTTGTACAACGGACATGTTCGATGGTCAAAATCTTCAAGTAATCTATTAATAGTATATTATACAGAATAAATTATATTTATTGAATCATTTGAGTATCAAATTAAGATATTTAATTTGTAATTGTTAATTGAAAAAAATGTTTGTTAAATGTATTCGTTAATATTACATGTAAGTTACATTTGTGTAACTTTCATTATTTTAAAATATTTAGCTGGGAATATACAACTAATACGTAAAACAGTGAAGACGTAACAATGCGGTTTCTATAGTTACGCTTGTATTATTAACTGACAATGCTGATAATACAACGGTTGTATTTTCAGGATAATTCTACAAACAAATGTCGGTCATCAAAAAGATGGAGTGATCTAAATAAATATAGGTATTTAAACTGTATATTTAGCTTCTTGTATATTCTGCTTTACTAGATGACCTGACCAATTCATTATATTCCCTTATATTCCCTAAAAATAATTCTTGGTGTTCTCAAAAATCGATAATGAGAACACCACTTCTTATATTACCCCTGGGAATATAACTCATACCTAAAAGAGTGACGGTATAACAATGCGGTATAACAATGCATGTATTAACAACTGATAATGCTACTAGTTGCATTATAATTGAAATGCACTCTACGCCCATAAACATAATATGTCGGCCGCTGATACAATTTCGAGTCCCACACAGCGATCGTAACCATAAGAATAACCATATACCACGGCGACACCCGAACCATTGCGATCGTCTAATTTATGGGTTCAGTCAACCAAAATGTTAATATATTGAGAAATGGCTGTGTAATATTTATTTTCATATAATTTAATACTAACATGAAAAACCTTAGTATAAAAAATGTTTCAAATAATTGTTATTGGTATTTACACAAGCATAAAACGTAAGCAGAATATCTTACTTACGTAAGCAATTATTTTGAAATTTTCGAAAATTGTACATATTACTGCCCATTCACGATGTTTTTGCGTCAGGGGAGTCTATGAACATCTAGTAATTTTGTTGGTAGTGTTTCGGAAATACGGATTTTCCAATGGAACTTGTCAAATTGGGTTAAGTTAGTTTTCAATTTGTGGTTATATTTTTTAAATAACATTGTTGCCAGATATAACGTTTAAATTAATAGAGATGAACATGGACCGGCAGTAAAGGAAATCAAAAATAATACATTGAAAAATATTCAATGAATTCAATCGAATATGCAGTAAAAGTAAATAAATAATGATATCTTTAAAAGCTAGTAGTAAAAAATATATAAATCTGACAATGTGGTAGGAAGCAAATGTCTAATAGACATCTACACAAAATAGTTATTTACAAACCAAGTGCGGGAACACAATTTTCCCGCATGAACGCAATTTTGAAGCATGAGCGACCGAAGGGAGCGAATGCTTCATCTGCGTGAATGCGGGAAAATGATTCCCGCAAGTGGTTTGTACATTTTTTTTTGAAACGAACAGAACTATCAGCATAAACTCAAATAATTTTCATTCCGTTTCAAAATATGAAATAAAGCAAGCCATGGCTGTATAGCAAAACAATGATTGTTACTTTGACAGTTGATTTTTTAAAGCCTGTCGTTTAAAGTCTCAGTTTCTAATAAAATGTCTTCCGATTCGGATATAAGTAGTTGTACACCTCCGGAAATCCGCAATGCCGCTAATACGGCAATTAAAAATTTATTGCCGGATAAATCCAAACGAAGGTACGAGTTGGTATACTCGAAATTTATGGATTGGTGCAGGTTAAACAAAATACGGACTTATTCAGAAAATTGTTTGCTGGCATATTTTCAAACCTTTTCAAGCAAAAAGTCGCTATGGTCCACTTACTCTATGCTAAAGTCCTGTCTACTAATACACAATAACGTAGATATTTCCAAATTTACGAAATTTTACGCATTTCTCAAAAAAGAAACGTATAACCTGAAACCGAAAAAATCCAAGGTATTAGAAAGTCATGAAATTGACAAATTTATTCATGAAGCCCCTGATAACTCATTTCTGTTAATGAAGGTACGTACACAATATGTTTCATTAATCGATATTATTCTATTATTCTATAATATGTTTTACAGGCAGTAGTAATATTGGGCATTTCTGGCGCTTGTCGCCGCGATGAATTATGTAAAATGTTAATTGATCATATCGAGTTTAAACATGAAATGGTACTTGTTAATGTACCAGAGACCAAAACTAATATTTCTCGACGTTTTGTGGTGATCAATCCAGAATGGATAAATTTATTGTTAAAATACAAAAATTTAAGAGTAGGGACAAATAAACATTTCTTTTTGACCTACAGAAATGGGAAATGTATTAATTCACCTATTGGTCTTAATACAATTGGCAAAATACCTTGCTCTGTGGCACAGTACCTTCAGCTAGAGGCTCCACAGGCCTACACTGGTCATTGCTTTCGAAGAAGTTCAGCTACTTTACTTGCAAACAACGGTGGCGATTTACTGACTCTTAAAAAATTTGGCGGTTGGAGATCTTCAAGCGTGGCCGAAGGTTACGTCGATGACTCTGTGCAGAGTAAAATTAACGTAGCTGAAAGATTGATGCAACCAGCTCCGGGACCTTCATCTCAAGTTGAAAACTATACAATCTCTGAAACTCTTAATGTGTCGCACACTATATCTAAACCCGATGCGGTGGAAAGTTCGGGAATTTGCATTTCAAATTGTACTAATTGTACGATAAATGTGTACAATAATAACCCTGCTTAAGTCGATGTAGATCGTTCACAATAAATAATTATGTATTGATTTATTTATGACAGTGTTTTTTTGCCGTTTTCCCGGTCTACTAGACCGGGAAATACGGATTTCCGGTTGTCAATAGAGTGCGTCAAATGTCACTTTCGAGGCGGTGAGTTCAAAAAATAATTAACTTCCGTTGGACCACTGAATCAATTTGTCCAACACGACAAAAACAAAAACCCAGTCAACTCGGTTGCAAAAAGGTCGTGAATGAAATGTATAAGAGCATTATTTAGAAACATTGATATTTTTTTTAATTGTTTTGAAAAATTGATTTCAGAAATAGTATGTGACAAAATTGGCTTTCAATACGATTGTTTGGTTGAATCAATTTAAACAAAATTTTGCTTAAAAAAATGATTTAAGAAAATCTGGTTTGAGAATCGATAACTTAAAAATAATAATGTTTCTTTAAATCATATTTCAAACAAAATGTTGAAATATTGGAAAATTGTCACTGCTATATTTAAATCTTAATATCTATTTGCATGTAATTTGATATTAAATGTCATGGATAAAATTGATATTAAAACATTTGTTTGAAATAATTATCATTGGTATTTATTCATTAGTGAATAAAAATCACGCTGCTAATTTGTCATGTAAAACTATTATTGCGTGTATAAAAAATCAACTCATTAACTTTTCATGTAAAAAATTGTAACTTGATTTTTATTTATGCAATAAGATTAACTTACAATTTCGTTAATAAAATTCATCAATATTGAGCATAAAAATTTAAAATTAACCAATTTAACGATTTTTGCCAATATTCTCAATTTCGATATAATTTCTTCGAAAGAATATTGGAATATTTCGAATATCTTATTCGTTACTTTTGGGACACCCTGTAGAAAATTCCAGAACAACAGAAGTGGATATTAAAACCCATATTTCCTCTATATCTAGCCCATCAGAATTAAAAGAACCCAAAGCACTAAAAGCAGAAACTGACAAGACTCCTTAGAGTTGAGGAAAACTTAATTAAGTTCAACGGTGTAAAAAGGACCTCTTAATTGTAATATACAATGTAACACCAGTACTCAATAAGCTTAGATGCAACAGAGAACTCTTATTTGGGTTCAAAAGAAACTCTCATTTGGCTTCAACGAGAATCTCCCAATAGCGATCTACAAATCTGCACCAGATCTCAATAAGGTAATTACAGTGTTACAGAGAAACCTGAAATTCGCTCAACATTGCTTCACAATAACTGAATCAGGTTTAGGAAAATTATATTGGAAATCTGAGTCAAATTAAGTCAACTTGCTGGATGCTGAAAGTAAGAAATTGGATATGAAACCCAAATTTCCACAATAACTGGCTCGCCAAATAAAAAATTCCAAAGAACAGGAACTGACAAAATACTTCACAGAGTTGAGGAAAATTTGATTTCAAGTTCAAGGTCAAGTTTCAAAGTTCAAGTTTCAAAGTTCAAGTTTCAAAGTTCAAGTTTCAAAGTTCAAGTTTCAAAGTTCACGTTTAAGGTTCAAGAGTGTGAAAAGGAACTCTCAATTGTAATCTACAATGTAGCACCAGTACTCAATAAGCTTAGATGCAACCGAGAACTCATAATTGGGCTCATATGGGACTCCCATTTGGCCTCAACGAGGAACTCCCTATAGCGATCTACAATGCTGCACCAGAACTCAATGGAGTTTTTCAGTGTTACAGAGAAATCTCAATCAGGCTCAACATTGCTTCACAATCAAGTTTAGCGCAACTATACTGGAAATCTTAGTCAAAGTAAAAAATTGCAAGGTGCTGAAAGGATATAGGATATGACACCAGTATTTCCTCAATGATTGGCCCATCGGAATGAAAAAGATCCGAAAAACTAAGAACAGGAACTGACAAAAGACTCCACAGAGTCGAAGAAAACTGATTGGGTTCAACAGTGTAAATAGGAACTCTCAATTGTAATATACAATGCAGCACCAGTACTCAATAAGCTTGGATGCAGCAGAGAACTGTAAATTGGGCCCAAAAGGAACTCTAATTTAGCCTTAACAAGGAACTCCGAATAACGATCTGCAATACTGCACCAGAACTCAATGGGTTATTACAGTGTTACAGAGAAATCTGAATCTCGCTCAACATTGCTTCACAAAAACTCCGGTTTAAGGCAACTATACTGGAAATCCTAGTTGACATAAGACTTCACAGAGTTGAGGAAATCTTGATTGAGTTCAAGAGTGTAATAACGAACTCTTAATTGTAATCTACAATGTAGCACCAGTACTCAATTAGCTCAGGTGCAACAGAGAACTCTTCATTGGACTCAAAATGAACTCCCACTTGGCCTCAACAAGGAAGTTCGAATAACGATCTCCAATGCTGCACCAGAACTAAATGGATTATTACAGTGTTGCAGAGAAATCTTAATTTCCCTCAACATTGATTCACACGAACTCAATCAGGTTTATGCCAACTATACTGGAAATCTTAGCCATTTTAAGAACTTGCGAGACGCTGAAAGAAAGATTTTGGATATGGAACCCATATTTCCTTTATAACTGGTCCGTCGGAATGAAAAAGCCCTAAAAAACTAAGAGCAGGAACTGACATAAGACTCTACAGAGTTGGAGAAAACTCGATTGGGCTCGATAGTGTAACAACGAACTCTCAATTGTAATGTACAATGTAGCACCAGTACTCAATAAGCTCAGGTGCAACAGAGAACTCTTAATTGGGCTCAAAAGGAACTCCAATTTGGCATTAACAAGGAAGGAATTGGAGATCGTTATTAAACGATCTCCAATGCTGCACCAGAACTAAATGGATTATTACAGTGTTGCAGAGAAATCTTTATCTCGCTTAACTTTGTTGCACAAGAACTTACTTAGGTTTAAGGCAACATACTGGAAATATTAGTCAATTTAAGAACTTGCGAGGCGCTGTAAGGAAGATATTGGATATGGAACCCATATTTCCTCAATAACTAGTTCATCTGAATGAAAAAGCCCTAAAAAACTAAGAACAGGAACTGACATAAGACTCCACAGAGTTGGGAAAAACTCGATTGGGTTCAACAGTGTAAAAACGAACTCTCAATTGTAATCTACAATGTAGCACCAGTACTCAATTAGCTCAGGTAGAACAGAGAAGTCTCAATTGGGCTCAAAAGGAACTCCCATTTGGCCTCAACAAGGAACTCGCAATAACGATCTACAATGCTGTACCAAAACTCAATGGGTTATTACAGTATTACAGAGAAATCTCAATCTCGCTCAACATTGCTTTACAAGAACTTAATCAGGTTTAGCGTAACTATGCTGGAAATCTTAGTCAAATTAAGAAATTTGATATTTAACTCGTCAAATTTGGAAATTAGAAGATGTTCAAAGGATAATATCGGATTTGGAACCCCATAATTCCTCGTAAAATTAAGAAATTGCGAGATATTGAATAGACAATATTGATTAAATTGTATGAGGAAGTGGTTACTTCTTGGTGAAACATTTTGATTAGGTTAATAAAGAAAACACTAGGTAAAGTTTCACAAGTTTTATAGAATTGCTCTATAATTATTTCGGCACTGCTGCCATTCTCAAGACAGATAAAAAACTGTTTATCTTGTTAACAGTCTTTTTAATCTTTCTTGAGAATGGCAGCAGTACCGAAACAATTGTAGAGCAGTTCTATAAAACTTGTGAAACTTTGCCAAGTGTTTTCTTTATTAACCTAAGAAAATATTGGATATGAAAATTAATATTTCCACAATGGCACTAAACTGGCCCTTCACAATCTTTGGATAATTGCGATATGTTAAAAGGAGGTATATTGGATATGAAATTCGATATTTCCTTAATGACACTAAACAGGCCCAATATTTTCAGATTTTCGAGATATTGCAAAGAAGGTATTGGATATAAAAATCCACATTTCCTTAATGCCCTGTTTCTGGGCATTTAACTGGTCTAATCGAATCTTTTGAAGAATTACGAGATGATAAAAGGAAGATATTGAATTTGAAAATCCGTATTTCCTCAATAACACTAACTGTCCTATCAGAATGAAAAAAAAAACTATACTGGAAAATCTTAGTCTATTTAAGAACTTGCGAGACGCTAAAAGAAAGGTTTTGGACATGGAACCCATATTTCCTTTATAACTGGTCCATCGGAATGAAAAAGCCCTAAAAAACCAAGAGCAGGAACTGACATAAGATTCTACAGAGTTGGAGAAAACTCGATTGGGTTCAATAGTGTAAAAACGGACTCTCAATTGTAATGTACAATGTAGCACCAGTACTCAATAAGCTCAGGTGCAACAGAGAACTCTTAATTGGGCTCAAAAGGAACTCCAATTTGGCATTAACAAGGAACTCCTAATAACGATCTCCAATGCTGCACCAGAACTAAATGGATTATTACAGTGTTGCAGAGAAATCTTTATCTCGTTTAACTTTGCTGCACAAGAACTCACTCAGGTTTAAGGCAACATAGTGGAAATCTTAGTCAATTTAAGAAGTTGCGAGACGCTGTAAGGAAGATATTGGATATGGAACCCATTTTTCCTCAATGACTGGTTCATCGGAATGAAAAATCCTCAAAAAAACTAAGAACAGGAACTGACGTAAGACTCCACAGAGTAAAAATAAACTCTCAAATCTAATCTACAATGTAGCACCAGTACTCAATTAGCTCAGGTGCAATAGAGAACTCTTAATTGGGCTCAAAAGGAACTCCCATTTGCCATTAACAAGGAACTCCGAATAACGATCTCCAATGATGCACCAGAACTCAATGGGTCATTACAGTGTTGCAGAGAAATCCTAATCTCCCTCAATATTGATTCACAAGAACTCAATCAGGTTTATGCCAACTATACAGGAAATCTTAGCCAATTTAAGAACTTACGAGATGATCAAAGGAAGATATTGGATATGGAACCCATATTTCTTTAATAACAGGTCCATCGGAATGAAAAAGCCCTAAAAAACTAAGAATGGAAACTGACATAACACTTCACAGAGTTGAGGAAAACTTGATTGGGTTTAACAGTGTAAAAACGAACTCTCAATTGCAATCTGTAATGTAACACCAGTTCTCGATAAGCTTAGATGCAACAGAGAACTCTTAATTGTTCTCAAAAGGAACTCCCATTTAGCCTCAACAAGGAACTCCCAATAACGATCTACAATGCTGCACCAAAACTCAATGGGTTATTACAGGATTACAGAGAAATTTCAATCTTGTTCAACATTGCTTCACAAGAACTCAATCAGGTTTAGCGTAACTATGCTGGAAATCTTAGTCAAATTGATTGAAATTTGATATTAAAATCGTAAAATTGGGAAATTTGGAGATGTTCATAGGAAAATATTGGATTTGGGGCCCATATAAGGCCCATATCTATAGTCCGTACTTGAGCATGAGTTCGAGTCAAGTCACATATTTGGTTGCATATTTTCTATAAACGTTTATGTACTAAACGCAAGCAAATATACCCAAATATACGGCTAGAGTCGAACTCATGCTCAAGTCCCGACTATAGATACGGGCCTAACTGTCCTATCAGAATGAAAAAAAAAACATGTCCTATATTTTTGAAAATGTCGATATGTTTTAATAGAAATATTAACTTCTGTATTTGTATTATAGAATATTATATAGGGTGTCCCAAAAGCAATGAATAAATTCACATCATTCGAAAGAGACAATATTGGACAAAAAACCTCCAACCGAACTAAAGAATTGAAAAGCTTAAAATAATAGTTGTATCTGGTTTAAATGCCTTCAAAACTAAATAATCCGATACTAGCGAAGTGTATACATATACACAGACTTTTCTTTTAATAAATAGTCACATCGTGTTAAACGAACCCTAAAATATAGAAATTCGTCAAAATCTGATTTTTCCTTGTTCGATTAGAGTTTATAGCAAAATCTTTTTTTTTTAATTCGTGTCTCCAATAAAAATACCTGTCGAATACTTGATTTCATTGTAGGTACCTTAAACCACAAGATACATTTCGCAATTTATTAAATTAATGCAAATCAAGTGCATGAAATCCAAATTTATTGTCAGTAATCTCTATATTGCAGTAATTATATGTAAAATACTGCCGTAATTAGTTTTTGATTTCGTTGACTTCGTTGACTTCGTTGCCTATATTCGGAGCTTTCATTAGCCATTCCTTAAACTAGTATATCTACTATGTGTATCAATTTTTTTGGGAAAACTGTAATATAATTTATTGATTCTATTATATATTAATCAACTTAAAACGCAAAACCCTATAGACACTCAGTGAGAAATTAGAAGATATTTCTAGTGTGTACATATTTTTTTAGTGATGTTTAATTCTGAAAATGCAGCTGTGTATACCAATGTTTTACAAATAATGCAAATTTGGTGGTAAAAATATTATAGACTTTTTTAGCGATGTTTAATTCTAAAAATGCAGCTGTGTATGCCTACGTTTTACAAATAATGCATATTTGGTGGTGAAAATATTATAGGCGTAAGATTTTTGGTACTAAGCGCTGCCATGCTAACGTAACTAACTCGGTTTTCTCAAGAAATGTTCACGTATGTAACCAATGCCAACACCATATGAAGAACACTAATTAGCCGAACAGCTAATTATAATCAAGGCGTTATAAATCTTCACTAATTTTGAACGTTGAGCTGGCTGGTACAAATGTCCTGCTTGAGAAGACTTCATACGACTGATCGATATACGGTGGTGCGTATTTGGTGCTCAACAATGTACTTTTTTCATTATCTATTCAATTACTACAAAAAAAGTCCAGCGGCCGGATTTTAACTTCTCGTCGAACTAATCAGTTCAATGGGAATTCGTAAGACTACACTCTTAATTAATTAACTCCGATGCTAACTATTGTACACAGGAAAATATTCACATTCACATGCAGACCAACATAGAATGCGATTTAAGTAAAATCTGTCTTATAATAGCAATAATTTGGAAATTTTCGAAAATCGCATACGAATATTGTGAATATTATATTTCCAAAAATTGACATGTATTTCAAGATTGATTTAAGAAATTGTATCTTCCGAAATTAATTACGATTGTTTGATAGATTTAGTTTAACAATAATTTGCTTTTAAATTGATTTAATCAAATTCTGGTTTGAGAATCAAACAAATTTAACTTAATAATGTTTCTAGACATTAAATATCGTATTAATGTTTTTCTACACATATGACTCAACTTATTTTGCAAAAATAGATATCTTTCTTCAATTTGTGAGTTATTAAGAATTTGTTATTAAAAAAATCGATGTTATTAAAATATGTGTTTTCAAAAAAAATTATGTTAAGATAATTCACAGAATTTAATTCCTAAAAGAGAATTTCGTAAAATAATCAAATTCAAATAAATCATATACAGGAGAAATCGATATTTTATACATTTTATATATCTCTAGAATATACCTCACGACTATAGATTAACAGTCCGAGCCTTAATTGAATGCAATGTTATATCACATCACACACACAATTTTGTCGAACGCTAAAAGTATTGAATAGAAAATAACAGTAATCAAATTAATCACCTGCCACTAATCCTTATTAATATCATATTGTCATGGATCAATAATTCTGATAGCTCTTGAAAATGTTTAACGTCAGATTAATGTGTTTTGACTCATTGCGTATTTCATTATTATTCTTATTCTTATTATTACTCTATAGACATAATAGTCACAAAAATATAATTATTAATATATAATTAAAAATGCATAGAACAGTGTCTCAAATAAGTAATATCAGTCGTGGTGCATACTGGCATACTATTATTATTGCAATATAAACGTATATTAAAGTAATACTAAATATTATAATATATACATACATTAAATATAAAATTAATGTAAAATGATGGCATGTCAAATGAATGAAATATCTTGTGGCATTGCTTACTTATTTTGTCAAAGTTATTTGAAGTAAAGCCATTTGCATTGGGAATTTCAAACAGTTTATTATAAAGTAGATATTAATATTACCCCCACAAGACATAAATTTGAATTTATTCATTTCGTTCCCAATTCGTTTTCCTCGAACTTCGAAGTGTTATTAAATTCCTGTTCAAAGCATATACATGAATAAAGTTAAATTCGCTTAAGTAACTGGCAACTGTTTCTTTTTGTTGTAATAAGCTGAATACATTTTTAAATATTTACAACCGTTCTGCTCCATTGGGTTTGATATATAAAATCAATTTGTGTAATCAAATAGATAACTTGTTACAATTTAAATAACATTTATGGTTACTAGTATTAAAGTTGTTTAGTTATATATTTTTTCTCGTATGGCACACTATTGATGGGACGATACTTGTTAAAGTTGTAAGGCAATACCATTGTAGAAGTACAGCATTACATTTGCGAAACTCGTACAACTCGTATTTTATTTTTACATTACGTATGGCGCAGTATTAGACATATTATATGTACTTACTCAGTCTCATAAGTAAACATCTAAATTAGTTACGCAGAGCTAGTTCGTGTCCGTTGTAGAATACTGCATGTGCACTCTGCATAACGCCAAATGAACAAGCTCAACTTGCGACCGGATAATCCTTGTTAATCTCCTGGTCAGAAGACAACGCGCTGGCTCAAACATTGTTCAATTGTGCCCCAAATTGACTATGATAAGATCATTAATTACACAATCAAATGAGAATAATATAATTTATCACGAATCAAAAATCATCATGTAACAGCATGGGGATTCAATGTGATGATCGAAAGGACGACAAAGAATTTAAACATATGTGGATGTAAATAAGTGCTAATATTATTAAAAAGAATAGAATTATCCAAGAATTAATAATAAAGCCCTTTCGTACTTTTTGCGTACGTTATAGGACACATTGTAGGAATGGCTGCATATAAAAATTATGCGAATATGAAAACTTTAATTATCAACTTTGTAATTAAAACAAACAGGTTTCACATTTAGTAGCCGCGCTGGGACATAATGTTTTACATTATTTTTTTTTGTTATTTTGTATATACTACGCCAGGAAGTTTCACACGGCTAGAGTAGATGCACATTAACTTGTATGATTTATTTATTTAGTACATATGATATTTTCTATATTATTTGTAAATTCTGTTCGGTCTATTTAATTCTATAATAATTAGGTAGCTACTCACCACCCACCACCAAAAAGGGATTATTGTTTTTTTTAATTCATGGCATAAATTTATGCTGGTCTAAAAACCTAATGTTTACTTAGCTAGAAAATCTAGTTTCTCAAAATGATGAAAACCGAAATAGTTGTTGCGGAAATCACGCAAGATATCAAAGATTTTTTTTTATTGCGTGTTCATTTTAGATTAATGAATCACTTAAAGGTCTATTCTTGATCATTAGGATTTGATTTAAAAAAAAACTCTATATTTATAAATAATCCACTGTAAAAAAACTTTTTTATGGCTATAATTTATGCTGGTCTAAAAACCTAATTAGCCCCTATCAGATGTAACGAGTGATGTTTACTTACCTAGACAATTCACCTACAGGGTATTTGTAAAACTAAAACTATAACTGGAGTACATGCATGCTTTTAGAAGCTAGGTACACATTTCAATAAATATTAATTATCATTGAAAAATATTTCTCCTAAAAAGCACCTTGAATCAAAATCGTAGAAAGTTTGCAATGACATAACATTTAGGTAAATAATATCATTTCTAACGAAATAATTAATTTACCCTAGTATTTTTTCTAATGATATATCTTTAAAGTTTTTTTTAAACCCGAAAAAAAAAATTAAATTTTGTTTTAACTAGTGAAGTCTTAAATATATGAAGACAAAATAACATAAAAATCTAAATTTTGCATAAGTTACACGAAACTAAAAAAGTAATGACCTTTAAATGATTCAGTAATCTTAAACTAATATGTAATAAAAAAATCTCGAAGTTTATCATAGTGAAAAACGAGACTTACATTTTCTATGTAAGTAAAATATTTACATTTGCTCCTGAGTCACCCTGTATATTTAATGTTATGTGTAGGATCCAATATAGGAACCTTTTAACATTTTGATAAGTACCTAATATTTATTCGAGAAATGTTTCATATTTTTGTTCAAAAATTCTCAAACTTTCAGCTAATTGAATAACCTAGGACGAGTTTCAGTGCAGTTACCCAACATTAAGTTTTACGCAGATTTAATAAAAAATATAAACATTACAGTCTAAATATAAAAGTAAAGATATAGAGACAAAAAGTCCTGAATATTTAAAACATGAAAGTATCAATAGTATCTGAAGGATCACAAACTGTGACCTATCAAATTTATCACAATATCATGAAATATAAAAAAACCAATGTTACAAGGAACCAAAATTGGCAACATTCTGAAACATCTATAACAAAGCAGTTTGAGAATACTTACAACAAGCAGAAGATTATTTGAAATATTCCCCAGTAAATATATTATACAAAATATTGTTGTAGACAATTTTTGAAAAATTCGTAAGTTAATAATTTGACATTTAAAAAAATCAAAGGGAATAAAATGTCTTATTATCTTAATATAATATGTATTTTTAAGTAAATGCTTCATCGATTTAAAAAAGTCTTTCTGTTTTGGTTTTTGTATTTTTCTTGACACTTTTGGAAAATTTCTCAAGAAAATAATATGATAGAGATCACTAGTTATCTAGAATATCTCACGATTTTTTGTAATTTTCCAGCTTTATTTCCATTATTTGGAATAGGTACAGTCATGCTCACATAAATCTAGTACAAACAAATTGACATTGCCATATAAAATTGCTGTTGTAACCAAATTTTTTGTACTAGATTTATGTGAGCATGACTGTACATCTTGTCTATTTTTGAACAATTCTCTTGTATTGGCAGGATTTTATAGACTCAGCAATTCTCATTAAGTCCTCTCGAATGTTTTTCAAAAATGTCTAAGAAATAGCTTAATTTATATATTTGTCGTTCAGGATTGTTTAGAATCTGATGAATTTCACCAGCATTTCTTGTCAAATGTCTTTATATTTTTTACAACTTTTGTATATTTATAAGAACATTAATAATTTTTTCGACAATTTGTCATTAGTTTGTGTCAGATTTCTTTAGATAGGTATGATAATTTTTGAAAACTTTGAGCATGACTGTACATCTGGTCTATTTTTGAACAATTCCCGTGTATTGGCAGGATTTTATAGATTTAGCAATTCTCAGTAAGTTCTCCCCACTGTTTTTAAAAAATGTCTAAGAAATAGCTCAATTTACATATTAGTCATTCAGGATCGTTTAGAATCTGAAGAATTTCACCAGCATTTCGTGTCAAATGTCTTCATATTTTTTTACAACTTTTGTATATTTATAAAAACACTAATAAATTCTTCGATAATTGTCATTAGTTTGTGTCGGATTTCTTTAGATACATACGATAATTTTTGAAAACTTTGCAAAAAATAACTCAATAATTACAAAATATCAATGAGAACATTTCTACATTTCTAAGTGAATGTGTTAAAATAGATCTACTTATGTCATGATACAAGTGCATAAGAGAGCCTTCCAAGCACGCTCGACGGGAACTTGCGCCTTTGAATGGCGCAGATTTTTACGTTTATTGTTTATCTAATTAGCCAATAAATGTGTTGTTATTGTTACTACGCAATCTTCAAACACTCCGTGATAGAAAGACGGAATTCTTGTATCTGCAAATTTTCAATTACCCGCATCAAAACCTGTCAAGTTTTCAAGTCACATTGTCAAAACTTGTCAAATTTTCAAGTACAACTATTTAAAACTATCACATCTTTAAGAACTGTTAAAATCTGTAAATTTTTTATCTACAAAGCATGTAGCACTAAAGCATTTTTATCTACAAAAACTGTAAAAAACTGTTAACATTTTGATCTGGAACTTCTATTAGACATTGCACCTTCTAAAAACTGGGAAAAAGGGTTTGAAGTAAAATTGACTTTAAATTACACGAATCAAAACAAAATTTGCGATTTGTCATTTGCGTATTTTCAATTCCCCTTTCAAAATATTTCATATTTTCAACTCCAACTGAGTTATTTAGAATATCACATGAAGTTTTGCTACTTTCCAGCTTTTTCCATGCCAAATTTTCAACTACAATTGTCTAAAACTATCAATTTTTAAACATAAATATCTGTTAAAAAGTGTTGAGTGCAACTTTCAAAAGCTGTTAAATTTTCAAATTTAACTGCCGAAATGTGTTCAATTTTCAACTACAACCATCAAACACTGTCACATTTTCATCTGAACCTGTCAAAACTTTCAACTTCGACTGCCAAAAACTGCCAAATGTTCAACTTCAACTGTCAAAACGTGTAAAATTTTCAACTTAAACTCTCAAAATGGGTAAAATTTTCATGTGCATGCAGGTTTCTAAAATACACCTATAAAAAAACTGTCAATATTTTTTACAGCATCTGCAAATTTTCAGTTCTGACCATCAAAATATTTCAAATTTTCAGATCCAACTGAGTTATTTAGAGTATCACACGTTTTTTTGCTATTTTTGCAGCTTTTTCCATTATTTTGAATAGGAACATATTGTCTACTTCTGAAAAATCCCTTGAGCTGGCACGATTTTAAAGATTCGGCCAGTCTCAGAAAGTTTAGTGGACTCTTTTGAAACATGTCTAAGAAATAGCTCAATTTATTTATGCAATAGTCGTTCAGACTTGTTGAGAATCTGAAGAATTTTAACAGAATTTTGTGGCAAATGTCTTTGTAAAATTTTCAAATCCAACTGCCAAAATATTGCAAATTGTCAATTACACGTATCAAAAACTTATTTTGTTACTTTATTTGCAAATTTCCAACTCCCCTATGAAAATATTTTAAATGTTGAAAATGTTTGAAAAATGTTGAAAATATTTAAACTCCAACTGCCAACCCCTGTCATATTTTCAACTACAGTTTAAAAATGGTTTCTAGAAATAGGTTAGAATTATTTGACGGTATGGCAGTTTATAAATGAATAGGTTAAATTTGAACAAATGAATTTCTTAATATTTGTCCTCTGTCATATTTTCAACTACAACTATCAAAACAAGTTTTCAACTACAACTATCAAAACAAGTTTTCAACTCGCACTATCAGAACTTCAAATTTTCAACAACTGTCAAACCATGTTGATTTTTCAACTACAATTCAGTGTCTAAAACAGTCATATTTGTAAACCATAAATATCTGTTAAAAAGTGTTGAGTGCAACTTTCAAAAGCTGTTAAATTTTCAAATTCAACTGCCGAAATGTGTTCAATTTTCAACTACAACCATCAAACATTGTCACATTTTCATCTGAACCTGTCAAAATTTTCAACTTCGACTGCCAAAAACTGCCAGATGTTCAACTTCAACTGTCAAAACGTGTAAAATTTTCAACTTAAACTCTCAAAATGGGTAAAATTTTCATGTGCATGCAGGTTTCTAAAATACACCTATAAATAAAGTGACAATATTTTTTACAGCATCTGCAAATTTTCAGATTCAACCATCAAAATCTTTCAAAATTTCAACTCCACCTGCCAATTTTTGTCAAATTTTCAACTACAACTACTAAAATCTGTCAAATTTCAATTCTCATGATCAAAACTTGTAAAATTTTCAACTCTAACTGTCAAACCATGTTAATTTTTCAACTACAATTCAGTGTCTAAAACAGTCATAGTTGTAAACCATAAATATCTGTTAAAAAGTATTGAGTGCAACTTTCAAAAGTTGTTAATCACACAGCTGTTTCAAAATCAACTGCCGAAATGTGTTCAATTTTCAACTGCAACTATCAAACACTATCACATTTTCATCTAAACCTGTCAAAATGTTCAACTTCGACTGCCAAAAACTGTCAAATGTTCAACTCCAACTGTCAAAATGTGTAAAATTTTCAACTAAAACTGTCAAAATGAGTAAAATATTCATGTGCATGCAGGTTATTAAAATACATCTATAAAAAACTGTCAATATTTTTTACAGCAAATTTTCAGTTCCCACCATCAAAATCTTTCAAATTTTCAACTCCACCTACCAATTTCTGTCAAATTTTCTACTACAACTACTAAAACCTGTCAAATTTCATTTCTCACGATTAAAACTTGTCAAATTTTCTACTCTAACTGTCAAACCCTGTTAGTTTTTCAACTACAATTTTTAACTGCTTGCATGTAGCACGTTTTTTAAGTACCTACCTAATAAAAAACTGTCCATTTTTTACTGCAACTACAAAGTTTCAATTCCGACTTTCAAATTGTTTCATATTTTTAACTCCAGCGCTGTCAATTCCAGTTAAATTTTTAGCTACAAAATATCAAAAACTGTAAAAAATTATCGAGTTTTAACATCAACTACCAAAAGCTGTTTAATTTCAATTGAAAGTGTTAAAATCTCTAAAATTTTTAACTTCGACAGTCAAAACTGTCATATTTGCAATTGAATTGGCCAGAACTGTAAAATTTTCAACTGAAATTATCAAAGCTCAGTCAGATTGTTTTAGTTAATCAGTACAACCTATTAAATTTTCTATTACAACTGCCAATAACTGTAAAATTTTCAACTTCACCGGTACAAACCTGTAAAATTTTCAACTTCACCTGTCAAATCTGGAAAATTTTCAACTGCAATTGCCTAAAAGTGTCAAGAGTGATTAACTGCAACTGTCATATATTGACATATTAGTTCAATAGCAAAGATTGTCATGCAGGTATGATATTTGTTTTTCATATTACTGCATAGATATAAAAACGTAAAATAATGCTGTGTCCAGACCTTTCCATCCCCATGAACAATAATCCAAGGGCGTGTTATTGGATATGAAGATGGATAAAGACTGCGGTTTATAAGATTTAGGTGAATACGCGAGATGAACTGATCGCTAGCAGTTTTGATGTAGCTGCTTTAAAAAAGGAAAGGAAAGACAAACGGATAATTTCAAGGCGCAATCTTTTGACATGAGTTGCTAATTACATTGAAACTGACATTGAAATTTTCACACGTTTATCGTAAACATACATTGTTGATCTTTTTTTATTTTCAAGTAAAAGTATTTTGACTATACAGAAAAAAAAAATGAAATGTCAATAACAATGACACGTTCAACTTTTGTTATAGTTTGAAAATATTTTTTTGGAATAGGTTAGAATTATTTGGCGGTATGTTAGTTTATAAATGAATAGGTTAAGTTTGAACAACTTAATTTCTTAATACTCTGCTACAAAACGATGCAGAAATAGTAGGACTTAAATAATACAATAATTGGTGCTATTAATAATTAATACGTTTTCTATTTATTACCCATGTATCTAATTAAAAAAGGTTTTGATAATTTTTTTTGATATGGACTGTCAAGTATATAATTAATTGACAAATGCTTAAAACCAAATTTACTTTGAGAAAAACTGCATTTCCCATTTTTTTTAATTCAGCTGTATTTGTTTTAATCCTAATTATAAAATAAAAACCATTTAGAATTGGAGTCGTGTTCATATTTATGATCAAATTTGCTTAAAATTGAATATCCCCTTTCCTAGTGAAACACGGTGGGTATACATATATGTATTTGCAAATTTGTCCATGTATAAAATATGATCCATAGAAATTGTAGCTTCATGCAGCTGTGAACTTTTATCAAGTATTACATCGGGCTCGATTCAATAGTAGCCAGCGAGTGTGCATCGAATCGCCGAGCGGTTCGAAGAAATCGAATTAAAAATCATCTGAGTGAGTTCTTTCAATTTTCCTTTTCGTTTTTCCTGTGCGTCTGAGGTCTGAGGAATCTTTCAGAGATCTATGTGTACAGTGATTCGACGGGGGTGTCGATGGACGTCCCAATGGAGCTAGTCCTTCGAGAGGACTGTTCCTTCCAAAGCTTTTTGTACTGAATCGAATTATACCCTTATAAATAAATAAATCAACAAACAAATAAATAAATACGTAAATAAACAAATATGTAAATAAATAAATACTTTAGCAATCCACAAGTCAATTTCAATCATGACAAATTTGCAGGATACTTGCATATGTGAAATTAACGAAACACTATATTCAACCATAGTAGCTGACAAATTTGATGAGAGGGATTCTTCCATATGTGTAATTAACGAAAAATATTAGATTTGTACCATAGTACGTACTAGAAAAACACAATCATTGAATAAGAAATATTAACAAAAATATTATTGTGTATTGTGTATTATTGTACAATTCATAAATTCAATTATATTTTTAAATTGTGCACTAAAATTTTAGGTATGCTTTTTATAATTTTCCATATATTTAAGCTATATTGGTATAAATTTTGTATTAAAGACATTTCCCACATAAAAGTGATTGTCTCCGTAATACCCCATTGTGTGATCGAGTCGTAAATGGGTTTAAGTCCCTATTCATGTAGCCAGCGCATATGAATATTGATTCGATGGCAACCGCTCTCAGCGTATACACGATAAATTCATTTTCAATTCAATTAATACCTTATAACATCCTCACAAATTACTGTACCCAATTTCTTCAAATGGACGCACATATCTGAAATTCCGATTTTTCATTTAACGCTGTGTAAATATTTAAAGGGGGTAATACTGACCCTCTTATTATTCACCCTCAGTATTCGTTACATTTTCAACTTCAACGTGGAATTGCGTTTTTCATTTTTACTGAGGTTTCGCGAGTATTCAGAAACTCATTAGGAATACAAACACCGTTATAATTTCCCGGCAATTAAATTTTTATTGCAAGTGTTCACACCGGAAGGAAACTGTATATTAATAACATTATTATTTATTCAGTTTATAACCAGGCTAATAAACAGGACTATGCACTAAATTGCCAATTATTCAAAAACGTTTAATAATGTATAACATAAATCTCTAATTAGTATCATAACGAGCTATATCCTAAAATTTAATAAAGCTAAAATTGCCATTATATTAATTGCAGGCGCGATCAATACCTGCGAGTTGATGATATCCGAAGTAAAATACATTTACTGCATTTTATATTTAATGATGTATTTAAGTGATATTAGAGACAAGAGATTTTTCAAATGATTTATTGTTTATTATCAAATATTGTCGCATTTAATCTCATTCAGTATTACTGTTGAACTCATAAATGATTACACATTTTTAATATTGATTATTTGTTTTCGTGAAAATAATTATAAGTTATTAAATATACTGATATTTTATATAAAACAATAAAATAATCTTAAACTGATATTATTTATCTTAATATTTTTTACGCTTAATATTTCTATATGTCATATTTCTTAGGACTCTTAGAACATTATTAATCTTTTTTTTTAAGTTTAAGGTTTTATCCATAAGTTATTATTTAAGGTATTATAAATGGGTACTTACTGGTAGAACTATTTTTATTTTATTTTATTATTTATTTATTTTAAAATCGGAAAGACCCCATGGGGTCAATAGCCCAATAAAGATTGTTTGTATATATATATATATATATTTATTTTATTTTGCCTAACTAGTTTCAGTTTCTAACAAACCATCATCAGAGGCATGATATGTGTATTTTGCTAAATATTTGTAAATAATTTAAATTTTGAAAGACATTTTCAAAAATTCAAATTAATTACATATATTTATGCTAAAAATAAGATAAAGATATATACAGTCATGCTCAAATAAATCAAGTATGTATCTAATCTACATAGCAAAATACACATGTCATTCCTCTGATAATGGTTTGTTAGAAACTGAAACTAGTTAGGCAAAATAAAATAAATAAATAATAAAATAAAATAAAAATAATTCTACCATTAAGTACCCATTAATAATACCTTAAATTTTATTTTTTATAACCATTTCTCATGTTAATTGTCATATTGTTATTATTATTTTGAAGTAGAGTAAGTATTATGTAGATTTAAAATATTTTTCATATTTTTTATTATATATTTTGTTTATTCAATAACAGAAACTTTCTACTTCTATAGCGAATTACCGTTATTTTAGTGCGATCGAACACATGGTAAGTTAATTAGTCTTACTAGTGGCAACGATATTTTATTTGCTGCGGCCTTTCTGCCTATTGTTCTTATTTATCAGGATATTACTATTCATACTAAGTATATCTTATTATTATCTTTCAAGTCTGATTATTATTAAAAATAATATTCGGGTTTTTATTATCAAACTATTTAATATGATTTTTTACATGAATAACAAAAGAGGATTTTATTTTTTCATAAAGTGCCAGATGCAAGACTTTGGCTTGAAACATATTAAAAAATAACTGCCCGTGTAGTCTGCATCAGTAACACAGAGATGAGGGTGATGCTGCCATCTCCAAATGATCTGAAAAGCGTATATCGTGATGTTTCCCTTGTCCTAAAGACATGAAATAAAACTCCTTTGAAGTATGCATTTGTTGGAAGTGCTTTGAATAAATATTTGAAATTTCTTCAGGCATTGTGATTTTTACATATATTAGTTTTTATTCGGAAATGCTGTTACATGTATGTAAAAACATTTACAACATTATAAGAACAGATTATATATTTATTGCAAAATTATTTTGTATACAAGTACAAAGTACAAAAATAAATAAATTACTGCATCAATATATTATTGTCTTAGCTATGGGAAATTATTATAATTAATTGAATAACGCTTACCTTATTTCACAGTTTTTTTTATTATTGTATATAACGGTATACATTTCGAAAAGTTATTTGTACATATATTAATAATCTCAATATACACTAATAATAGTAAAATGAATTAAAAAATAATATATTAACCCAACTTAATTGAATAACTAATAAAAAATTATTCTAGCGACAATAAAAAATAATAATTAATTAAAGATTCTCGATATTAAAGGACTCGTATTTCCTATTAAAGTCTATAAACTAAAGTTAATTTTATTGATAAAAAAATCCATTATAATTCTATTTAGTTACATAATTATTGCCACATAAATTTGTATGCTAAATCCACTATATATTTAAATTCAAATCTCTAGGAGGATATTACAAAAACATTACGAGTTATCTTGCTAGAATATAGGCGCAAGCTGTTACGTTCCAAGCGAATTACAATTTTCTTAACGATTATCTTTGTGCACTTCACCTCTACAACTTTCACTACTTATGTAGCGCGTACAGTGAGATGATATCTTAATCTAGCCAGATTAGGTTGAAGTAGTATAACTGCTCTCGGAAGTAATGTTTCAATTAGGCATTAGATGCTGGCAATTCAATTTTATTAATATATTCGCTATTCACGTTCATTCTATATGTTAAATACATGGAATTTAATCTTAGTTTTAATTGATATTTTATTCAACTCATATACTGTCTATTATATAATTATATCTATTCAGTTTTAGTAGACCATACAAAATAATTTAGTTATTAATGAGATCAAAACTGCAATCTAGCCAATTCTAAGATTAGAATTAATAAGGCTGTACCTTAGAGCTAATGATAATAATCTTTGTCTTAATTCAAATAATAAAGCTAGAAAAACATACTTACTAATTTTTGTCATATTTTTTCCAAAAATCGGTTAGTATTTTCTTAGTAACATAATTGTCTTTGCATTAGAAATGATCTAATATTATGACAATGAACATAATTTATTTTTTCGTTAATTAGTTTTTATCAGAGATGGTTCTCCGAAAATCAATAAACTGTCAAGAAGATTTTATTAATTTTGCAAAACTGTTAAAATGCAGATTAAAAAACAATCAAAGAACAATTAAAAAAAACAAATCATAATTTATTTGGTTTATTTGATTTTTTCATATTTTAAATCAGTTTTTACCAGGGCAGATATGATTTATATCAATTAAAAGACAGAGACACAACTTGCTATATTTTTACCACAAAATGTTTATTGATATGTCGACATATACAATAAAATAACGATGAAGTAACAATTTTTTAATATGTACTACCATGTAGTAAAAGTCAAAACCATCCTGATGATTATATCAATTGATTTAAATCACGATTTTAACCATATGATTTTTTTTATAAATTCTTGGATTTGAACCAGAATTTATGATTAAAATAAATGTATGTCTATCTGTACCATGTGATGGACCAAAAAATGGAAGAAAAGAAAAATATTTTACTTACTTACAATTATGTACTTTAAAGCATGCTAAATCTATATTGTTACATTATATTTTTCATGGTCCCCTATTGGAATGCACAAACAGTGCAAAAACAATGATTTATTTTAAAAAATTAGGTAATTTAAATCATAGTAACCGTCATTAGTAGTAGTAGCAATGTAGTAGTACAACCTTTATTTGGCTATTGACCAAACTGTATTTTCGTCGTGTTAATATACAATTTTTGAAATTTACTATGTATTTGAATAACAAATATGACCTTTTTCTAATATTAAAATGTAAACTATATTTTTGAAGCACAAAACATTTCCTCAAGAATAATCAAAGAATGACAATAACATGTACCACTATTAGATTTTGTTAAAAGAAAAATTTTCGCAATACACTCAGTTATTGCGAATCTTAAAAAAGATATTGACAAATCGAAATTGAGTAAGGTATTCACCTGTCCCATATCCAACACAATCTTGAGATCTTAAAAATTTTACCACCGAATCAACACACTAATAAGTAAAAATTAAATTCCAATTTTCTGAACAAAACTACGAATTTTCCTAAAAATGTTGCATACCATTTTTATCCAATAAAATTGTCTTAAAAACTGAAAATCAACGAATTCTACAGAAAAAAAAACTTAATTGAATTCTAAATTCAATGCATTAATCTGCCAAAATAACTAATAATATTCTAATTAAAGTGAATCTAATTATATACACTCGAATAACTCATATATAATTTCAATCTTTCAATATTCCTAAGAAATTCACTAATTTTCTTATGAAATCAAAAGAACAAAAGACAAAAGACAAAAGACAATTTAAGATTAAAATCAATACTCAATATTATAAACGAATCGACTAATTTTTGTAATAAAAACAAATCAAATTTTTATTTCAGAATTGACGTCTTTAAAATTAAAAACCAACTTTTTCTACAAAAGAAATACTTCATTCTTGAGAAATTCAGAAATTTTCTTTTTCAATCAAAAGAAATCGACAATTTTCAGTTATAACAGTAACAGTTATAGTTAAGGAGTAATAAATATTAAATTTTAATCTTAACAATATTTTAATATTAATATAATAATAAACGAAAATAAAAAATGCCAGAGGTGTTAATTATTCACAATATTCAATGGCGGTGTAATTGCAAATTTAAGAGATTATGATGTTATGCCAGTATTTCAATTATCTCACTTAAATAAATTCTAGATTTTGACAGTGTCGGATGAAAACTTGATAGATTTGGATAGGTTCAATAAAAAATGTGATACATTTCTCATATGATAAATGTTACAGATATAGACGATTTTTATTGAATATCGGTAAAATTTTCACTTTCAACGATCAAAATTCGACTTACTTTGAAACAGAACTCATCAAATGAGTTAAATTTTCAATTGGAATTGTTAAAATCTGATCAATTTTGCAAACTGGACTCTCAAAATTGTAAAATTTTCAATCAAAATCGTTAAAATCTCAGCAGACATTATTACTGAGTCGTATAGACTTAATATTGCAGACGTGCTTACTTAGTCCCAGTCACTGCATAGTCAACTGCTTAGTCACAGAAAGTAAATTTGGAAATTATGTAGATAATTATTTTCATACTTGTACCTTTTATAAGTTTTTGCAACTGGAGTCGCTGATTGCAACTTTGTCATGAGGCAAATTTTGATAATTCCACTGAAAATTTTGAAAACTGCACAGAATTGGAATTAAAAATGCCAAAGGTGTTTATGAATCACAATATTCATTGACAGTATTTAACTGTACTGGTAAAAAGTTGACAGATTTTTATTGTCCTACCTGTAAATTTAACAAATTTTCACAACTGGAGGTCATCATTTGACAAACTCTGATAGTTAAATTCAAAATTTTGAAAACTGAACGGATTTGAAGCTCACTGCAGACAATTCGGCAGACTTTGTTAGCTGCAGATATAATTTCTACAGATTTAGACATCTGCTTCTCTGCTTTGGCAACTGTCATACTGTTAGTTTTGACATGGCAGATATCAATTCTTAGAGTTGTGGAGTTGACAAAATTTAACGGTTCAAAGGTGGACATTACGTATTATGTACGAAAATTAAAAAAAAATCCAAATGTGTTTATGAATCACAATAGTCATCGGCAGTATAATTTTGAAAATTAGACTGATTATGATAGCCATTTGAGTATCTATAGGTATATATGATCGATAATTTAACGAATTTTCACAACTTAGGTCATTATTTGACAAATTTTGATAGTTTCACTCAAAATTTGAAAACTACACGGATTTGGAGCACATTTCAGACAATTTAGCAGATTTTTGCTGTTGCAGATATAATTTTTGGAGATTTTCACATCTAATACTAACAGTTTGACAGTTGAGTTTGACAACAACTGTCATCTGAATGAAACAAAAAGTTAACAACAGAAGGTCATATAGAATAAGGTCGAATATTATTGCTGGATGTCAATTTATCTGTCAGTGTTATGTAAAACTTCCAATATGAATGTTATTGGTCCAATAGTTATACATTGTTTTATCGGACTTTGGTAGATACATGCATTAGAGTCACGTAAAACTTCCAATATGAATGTTATTAGTCCAATAGTTATACATTTCTTTATGGGACGTCGATAGATATAGGCATTAGAATTGTAGATTTGGCAAAATTAAACAGATGGAGCTAAATTATGTATTATGTACGAAAACAGAAACATCCAAAGGTGTTTATGAATCACAATAGTCATTGACAGTGTACTATTGAAACTTTAACAGATTATGACTGTCATACCTGTATATTTGATAACTGGAGGTCATCATTTGACAAATGAAGCTATAAGAAGCAAAATGGTCTATGTGACAATTTTGAAATCTCGAGAAAATTGTGTACAAAGTTAGTAAGTTGATTGTTGTAAAATATATAAAAACAATTTAAAAACCATTTCTTCATGTGTTATTGTGTACTTGTATGTTAATAACAATAATTTATTTGACAAACCAATACATAATTTCTAGGAATTGTATTAATTTTTATAAAGATCAAATTAAAAATATTTTATTTCAAAATATACCAGCAAGTTCATATAAAACAAGAAGAAAATAATAGATAAAAAACTAGTATAATTGGTAATGTAAATAAAAAATTAAAAAATACAGAAAGAAAATAATGTTATTAACGTTTATTGTACGATAGAAATGTCACTACCTGTTTGCTTCTTATCGATTCGAAATTTTGATAGTTTCACACAAAATTTTAAAAACTGCACCAATTTTGAGCATACTTCAGAAAGAATCTAGAAGTTTTAGATTTGACAAATGTTCACAGGTAGAGCTGAAAAATGCACAGATTTTGGTTAATGCATTCCAAAATATAATAAATTATGACAATTTCGACTGAAAATGTAACATATTCGAAGATTTCCGTTGGAAAATCTGGAAGTTGGAGTTACAAATTTGGCAGAATTTATATCTGGTGCTAAACTTCCCAAATTTAGAGAGTTGTTGATATAATTTCTTCTTACAGATTTTCACATCTGGTGCTAACAGTTGGATATATGTCGGGTTCTGTCAGTTGAAGTTGAACATTTTTCAGAATTCACATCTGGTGGTGAACTTCACAAATTTTGAGAGTTCATATTCATATTCATTTATTTTCCACTTAGCCACAATATACAAAATATACAGTATACATAACACTACGTAATATACACAGTTACTTTGCACCGTATACATTGCTGTGGATTTGGTCGTCAGTACATATCAACAATAGTCAGAGAGACAATGCATAATTTAACAAACACATATATCTACGTCACGGATACTCTGCGAAATTATAGTAGCACTTCTGTACAAGAAATTTCTTTAGTTTTCCTTTGAATATGGTACTACTGGTACATGCTTTTATATCACTGGGAAGGCTATTAGTACACTAAAAGTTGCCGATATAATTTCATTTTACAGATTTTCACATCTCATGCTAACAGTTTAACAGTTTCGATGTTACAGATTTCACTTCTTACTTAAAGTTGTAGCTTTTACAAAATTTAAAAGGTAGAGTTAAAATATGAACAGATTTTGACAAATGCATTTGAAAAGTTGATAAATTTTGACAATTTCAACTAAAAATTTACACATTCGAATATTTCCGTTGGAAAATATGTCTGTTGGATTTTAAATTTTACAGAATTCATATCTGGTGCCTAACTTTACAAATTTTGATAGTTGACGATATAATTTTTTCTTACAGATTTTCATATCTGAGGCTAACAGTTTGACAGTTTCAGCATGACAGGTTTAAATTCTTAGAGTTGCAGATTTGACAAAATTTAACCGGTAGAGCTAAAAAAATAACAGATTTTGACAAATGCATTTCAGAATTTGATAAATTTGGATAATTTCAGCTGAAAATTTAACATATTCGAAGATTTGCGTTGGAAAATATGTCGTATTCTGTCAGTTGAACTTGAACATTTTACAGAATTCACGTTTGGTGCTAAAACTTATAATTTCTTCTTACAGATTTGACATGTATGATGCTAATAGTTTGACAGTTTCGAGATGATAGATTTCAATTCTTAGAGTTGTAGATTTGACAAATTTTAACTGATAGAGCTAAAAAATGAACGGATTTTGATTTTTTAAATAAATTTTGACAACTTCAACTGAAAATTTTTAACATATTCGAAGATTCCAGTTGGAGTATATGTCGGATTCTGTCAGTTGGAGTTGAACATTTTTCAGAATTCTGATGCCAATCTTCACAAATTTTGAGAGTTGGCGATATAATTTCTTTTTACAGATTATCGCATCTAATGCTAACAGTTTGATAGTTTTGACATGATAGATTTTATTTCTTAGAGTTGTAGATTTGACAACATTTAACGGGGCAAAATTCATATTTGGTGCTAAACTTCTCAAATTTTGAGAATTGCCGATATAATATCCTCTTACAGATTTTCACATCAGCATGACAGGTTCAAATTCTTAGAGTTGCAGATTTGACAAAATTTAACCGATAGAGCCGAAAAAGAACAGATTTTGACAAATGCATTTCAGAATTTGATAAATTTTGATAGTTTCAGCTGAAAATTTAACATATTCGAAGATTTGCGTTGGAAAATATGTGGTATTCGGTCAGTTGGACTTGTACAATTTACGGAATTCACATCTGGTGCCAAACTTCACAAATTTTTAGAGTTGATATAATTTTTTCTTACAGATTTTCATATCTGATGCCAACAGTTTGACAGTTTATAGATGATAAATTTCAATACTTAGAGCTGTAGATTTGACAAACTTTAACCGATAGAGCTAAAAATGAACATATTTTGAAAATTTGATAAATCTTGACAATTTCAACTAAAACAAAATAAAGCATTCGAAGATTTCCGTTGGAATATATGTCGTATTCTGTCAGTTGGAGTTGAACATTTTTCAGAATTCGCATCTGGTGCTAAACTTCACAAATTTTGAGAGTTGGCGATATAATTTCTTTTTACTGATTTTCACATCTGGTGCTAACAGTTATGACATGACAGATCACAATTTTTAGAGTTACAGATTTGATCAAATGTAACAGGTAGAGCTAAAAAAATAACAGATTTTAACAAATGTATTTGACAATTTGATAAATTTTGACGATTTCAACTGAAAATTTATCATGCTCGAAGATTTCCGTTGGAAAATATGTCGGATTCTGTCAGTTGGAGTTGAAAAGTTTACAGATTTCACATTTGATGCTAAACTTCACAAATTTTGGGGGTTGGTGATATAATTTCTTTTTACGGATTTTCACATCTGGTGCTAACAGGTTGGCAGTTTCGATATGACGTATTTTAATTCTGATTTAGAGTTATAGATTTGACAAAATTAAACAAAATTAACAAAATTACAAATACATACAATTTTTATAAATTGATTACCATATTTGTGCCGCCATACTACAGGTATAATAATTCACATTTCGTTATTTATTAATAACCTGTGAATTTATTTTTAATTCATGCATTCAAAAGTATATACACGAAACGATAACAATAATAATTAATTTTTATAAATAATTGCCACTTTTAACATTTATTAAATATTAATCTAGACCGATGGCACCCCATATACAATGCACATATTTCGATTTACTACCCACCGGAGAGGATTGCACGAAATATATTACGTTGAATTGGGGGAGATAAGCTCTTATTTAATCCAAATAAAAATACTGCCCGAAGTCTAATTTTGTATGGCTTGCAAATCTCCCGGTTCCGCTCTCATAATTTACATAATTTAATTTCCTTCCCGCGCCATAGCATATTATTGAAATTCCCATTTTATTTAGATTAAATGCAATTTTATTAAATATATTTACTTTTCAAACGCAGATTAATATAATTTTTTTAGTTATTCAATATAATTTTTATACTTTATGTAATTTCTTTATTCTTTGGGGTACTGGTGTTGTACAAGTGAATCGTTGCTACTATGCTAGTTTATGTATATGAACGTTTGAAAAGTCAGTTTTGCCTTTTTCTATCAATATGTTTTCTAAATTTCGTTTCATATTTGTTTAAATTGTATTGAAACATATCTGCGGCATTGGTAATAATTTTATTAAGCTGAATACAGTTAATTTTGTGATTCATTTACACACCAGAAAATATATGTCTTGAATCCTGCAGGTTTTGTGAATTCATGCTCGTAACCCAATTGTTTCCAAAGTGGGAGGTACGCTATCCCAAGGAGGCGCAGTGGGTTGTCAGGACGGCACGAGTTTTTATGTATTACATTTATTTTACATAGTCATTACCCTATAACACGAAATATATTACACTGACTTTAAAAAGGTTTTCGCTATTCCTGTTTCCCTTTTTAAAATAGCGTTCTACACCGATTCCTCCTTAAGGGCCGAACCGCAATACATCATACTTGCTTTCACTTAAGCCCATAATGGTGTCTAATGCATCCCAGCTACAAAACGCTACAGATTTAATATTAAAACAGCACTATGTTATTAAACATGCAATATTCAGAACGATATACAGGGTGTCCCAAGATGAGTGGGGCAAGCCCTTAACTAATATATAATGGAATTGAAAACTCCTGAAAAAAACACATACCAACAAATATGTTATGTAATTTCCGGTTAAACTAGAAATTGTACAAATCTTATTTGTGGCATTTTATTTTTTTACAATAACACCACATGATCACTATAACCGTCATACATATGACGAAATATGAAAAAATATTAAAAAAACATTAAATATTTACTAACAACAACGTTGAATTTCGATTCCTAATTACGCAGTTGCTTACGTAGGCCATTCCAAATTAGTTTTCTTTTGTAATATTGTTCTTTAAAGAATAAATAAGTCTACTTTACTGTTTTTTTCATTTTTTATGGTACATTAAATATTTTTTTCATTAAATTAATACATAATATTTTTTTCATTTAATATTCGACGAAAATCAATCATTGCATGCATATCAAATCAATACAATAAATCAACTAAAGTACAAATATGTTTCTCAATATTGTTATTGTTATTACTATTATTATTGAGCCGTAAGTCGCTCATTTTCTCTTATTAGAACAATATAGGTCAGTCCTACGTTTATGGGCCACCTCGTACATTCAATTACTACAACAATCCTCCTCATTGTTGATTACGCAGCCTGATAAAAAGGGTATTTCCCTTAACAAACATGATAAATATATAATACCAGCGAAAGCGAATTATCAATCTCCTGGGACTCTTATAATTGAATATTCTCGAAATTTCGCTCTCCTTGAACTCTTGTAATCTTTTCAGACATGCAGATTTGGTTATTTGTCTGTTCTAGGGCAGGATTTCGCAGCCTTTTTAGCACGTAAATCCCCTAGGAGGGCAAAGAATTGGCATCGACCCCTCGGGCCACATAAACAATCGTCACAATGAAAAAGTAAGCCAGCAGCGAGAAACAAGTAGCACAAATTTAAATTTGCAAGTAAATGCAGAATAATTAATTTTAAGTAGGAAGTTACAGTTTATATTATGATTTAGAGAAACTACGTGTTTCAATTAACTTCCTCCTTTATAATTAACAAAATTAAAAGCAAAAATAAGTATTAAAATTTAATAAAAATGTACATACATACAGTAATTTACAATTTCAGTAAAAAAAAACACTTAGCTTGTTCACCATCATGGCTTATTTTTATTAGTAATAAATATCAAATTGAATACACTAATCGCGTAGAAGAAACGCAGCACTAATTTAAAAAAAAGTAACTGAAGAAAATTGCAATTTTACATTTTAATTCGGTATTAATACAGGGTGTAAAAAAATCATGTATGAAACTTTTTTTGGGGGTTCCTGGGAAGCAATTAAATAAATTGGCAAATTTCAAATTTCAATCTTCAAAGAGAAAATATTGAAAATGCCGTGAACACTTAAAATAAAACTTATAGTTTCACCTCTGATTAAGGATATTTCCTCTTTGCATCAATATGTATCAATACTATAAATTATTAATTCAAAGAAACGGAATATTCTAGCAAACATTGAATAAACTTATTAACAATATCGTAGGGAATCGATTGCACACCTATTTATTAACCGAAGCCTTAACTCGCCAAAGAGCTTTACTAAATCAGATTATTGTGGGACATAAATTACCATATACATTCGACCTGCATGTCAAACGCTCGTGCACTGTAGCTAATCAATGCTCCCATTTACCTGCCATGATTCGCTCTAAACTTGAATGCCATATTTTTAGGACTTCTATCGCAATGTACTTTGGAATATACCCATATTACCTGCTTACCTACCAAACTTCGTGTTAACACAACCTCAGTCTATGTGACTAATTAAAATCAACCCAAACGCAACTTACAAGATATCGGATGAATACTTCACCCAACAGTTTGATCAGTTCAATGTAATTTAAGTTGACACTCCGAAGAAGTTCAGAGGATGTGTCAAGATGAGGAGTATGTAAATTGAGACCTCTCTGTAATAATTGGGATCAATAATGTTGTTTAATAGAACTATATATTAGACAGGCCGATTAAAAATAACCAGTTAAATGTGTGCTTAATTAGTTGCACAATGTTTTTATTATTAATTGTATAAAATAACTATACAAACACTAAAAATATTATTAGAATTAAAACCAAATTCAAAATATTTACCAATATGTACATGAATATGTATAATATAC
This sequence comes from Othius punctulatus, assembly GCA_951805005.1. Lineage (NCBI taxonomy): Eukaryota > Metazoa > Arthropoda > Insecta > Coleoptera > Staphylinidae > Othius > Othius punctulatus. The sequence goes on along the minus strand of OX638141.1, from coordinate 44,452,734 downwards.
TAATTATAAAGAATATTTATAAGCAGAAAAGCTACATAATATACAAAAGGTAATAATAATATAAATGAATAAATATTTTTACATGAATAATAATACATGAATAATATACATGTATATACGTGATATATACAAACAACACAACAAATGAACAAAAAGAACAATGCAAAAGCAAAGTCACAAATAGTAGATACAGTTTTTATATTACAATATTTGCCCAATTTATATTAACAGATCAATTTGAAGAACGTATTCCCTCACCTATTTTATCTTTTTTACTGAGTTTTATCTGTTATACTGATGAATATTGGACTCATTTTTTATGTGACAGGGCATCTTATTATATGAGAAAGTGTTTAAAATTATAGCAAAAAACTAAAATAAATTAAGTATCGCTAATTCTTAGTTTATGTTCTTTTAATTTTGTCTTAAAACTTACTCAGTTTTTTTCATTTATCGTCTGTTAAAAGTAGAGTCCAGATTTATAGCAAATTTGCGTTTTATGTATTATAATTGCACACCAACATCATTTTAACTGTGGACGGATCACAAAAACTGTGTTTTTTGACACGTATATTGTTTTGGGACAATTTGGTAAATAATACTCAATGAATTTGATGATGTACTCAGAAAAAGTGAGAATTTTTCAGATCTATCAAAATTTTCATGAATTTTCAATGAATTGAAACGATATTATTACAAATTTTAAAGGCATTCATGTTCTTGAATATCTCACATCTTCTTTTAATTTTTATTAACTTGAAATTTATGATTTTGTAGATTAACGACCTGCTTTATGAATTGTCATGAAATTTGTATGAATTTTAGTGAAGCTTCCATGAAATTAAAGCATTTTTTATGTAAATTTATGCAACTCTGGTCCAGTTTTTGTAAATATTCACAAACATAATTGAAGTTCTTATAAACATGATTTTTTTTTAATTCTACTAATTCAAAATTATGATTTTAAAGATCTAACATAGTTTTCATGAATTTTCAACGAATCTTAATCAATTTTACAGGCAAATTATCTTGTAAACCGGGTGCATTTTCTTGTAATTTTCATTCACTCCAAACTTATGATTTTGTAGTGTAATGAAATTTTTATGAATTGTCATGAAATTTTTATGAAGGGTCATGAAATTTCTATGAATTTTAGTAAAGTGTTTAATGTAGTAAAGTAGAAATTTAATGGCATCTTATGAACATCTAAATCTGGTAAATTTTTTGTGAATATTCACAAATATCATTAAATTTCGCACGAATATGCCGTTCTTTCAAGTTACACAAATTTGAAATTAATGGTTTTGAAGATTTTACATACTTTCATGAAATTTATAGAGGAAATGAAATAATGAAAGGCAAATTCATGATCCTGTAAACGTGATGCATTTTCTTTTAATTTTAGTAAACTTGAAATTTATGATTTTGTAGATTAACGACATTTCCATGAATTGTCATAAAATTGCTTTAAATTTTTGTGAAGCTTCCATAACTCCATTGGCATTTTTATGAACATAAATATATATATATATATATATATATATATATATATATATATATATATTTATATATATATATATATATATATATATATATATATATTTATATATATATATATATATATATATATATATATATATATATATATATATATATATATATATATATATATATATATATATATATATATATATATATATATATATATATGTTTCAGTTGTTGTGAGTATTCATAAATTTCATTGTTAATTCTCATAAAGAAGGTGTTTTCTTAAGTTTCACAAATATCAAATTTATAATTTTGAAGGTCTAACAAAATTTCCAACATTTTTTAACGAATTTTAACGTTATTTTGTGGATTTTAAGGGCAAAGTAATGATCATGTACATCAGTTACATTTTCCGTCAATTTTCATTAACATGAAATTTAGGATTTTATAGATTAAATTTTCATGAATTGTCATGAAATTCCTGGGACTTTTAGTGAAACCTCCATGAAATTTAATGCCATTTTTATGAACACGTAAATCTGGTTCAGTTTATTCAATACAGATATTGCGAATATTCACATATGTCATTGAAACTCACATGACTTAGGAGCATGATTTTCTTTTAAGTTTCAAATAATATGTAATACTATGTAATATTATTACATATTATGATTTTGAGAATATTCACATATGTCATTGAAACTCTCATGACTCATGAGCATGATTTTCTTTTAAGTTTCAAATAATATGTAATATTATGTAATATTATGTATTACATATTATGTAATATTAATGGTTACATCAAATTTTCTATGAATTTTAACGATATCTATACGAATTTTAAATGCAAATTCACGATCCTGTCAATGTGGTAAATTTTCATTTAATTTTCAGTATCTTAAAATTTTAACTAACGAACGAAATTTTCATGAATTGTCATGAAGTTTTAATTGAATTTGTATCATTTATTTTCATCAACTTGATGACTGGTATTTTTATAAACATGTAAATCTGGTTCAGTTTTTGTGAATATTTGCAAACTCAATTAAAATTCTCATGAACATGATGCTTTTTAAGATTCAGGAAGCAAGTTTAAAATTTTTGGTTTTGAAGAAATAGAAAAAATTTCATGCATTTTCAATGAACTTTAACGATATTTTGACAAATTTTAAAATCATTATGATCCTGAGAATATGTTACATTTTGATGTAATTTTTATGAACTTGAAATTTCTGATTTTGTAGTTAATGAAATTTGCATGAATATAAGTGAAATTTCCACGAAATTCAATGTAATTTTTATGAACATGTAAATCTGGTTTACTTTCTGATAAATTTGGCAAATGTCCTTGAAATCCTCATGACCACGATGTTTTATAAGTTTCGCAAATTTAAAATTATTGGTTGAAACGATCTAACAAAATTTTCGTGCATTTTAAACTAGTTTTAACGATATATTTACCAATTTTAATGGAAAATTCGTGAAATGTATACCTGGTGCATTTTTTTTTCATTAACTTTAAATTTATGATTTTGGAGATTAACGAAATACTTATGAATTGTCATGAAATGTTACATGAATCAAAGTTTCATGAAATTCAATGTTTTCATGACATGTAAATCTGGCTCAGGTTTTGTGAATATTTGCAAATTCAAATTACACAAATTTAAAATCTATGGTTTCAAGGAATTTTAACGATATTTTTACGACTTTTAAAGGCAAGTTTTTGATCCTGCAAATCTTGTGTCTTATCTTGTAATTTTAATCACTTAAAAGGTATGATTATGCGGATTAACAAAATTGTCATTAAGCTTCAATTGAATTTCAATTGAGAATTAAACGTTCATGAAATTTAGTGGTGTTTCAGTAAATGTAAATCTGGTTCAGTTTTTCCAATATTTACAAATGACATAGGGATTATTATGATGATATTATGAACTTAATGCTTTTTCAAGTTTTCTGAAGTTTTAAATTTATGATGTTGAATTTTCGCGAATTTTAAAAACAATCATGATCATGTAAATCTGGGCATTTTTATTATTTCCACAAATTTGAAGTTTATGGTTTTGAGTATCTAACAATTTTTTTATTAAATTACACGAAATTTTTACGAATTTTAAGGAAGTTCCCATGAATGAATGTAGCTTTCTGCTAATAAATTTTATTATTATTAATATTATTATTATTATTATGAATGTTTATAACATGTTCATGAACATGTAAATATGTTTCATATATATTTAATTTTCATACCTTGAAATACCTTAGTTTAAAGAGGAAACATAAGTTTTGTTGGCATCATCATAAACATAAATATAGTGCAACTGTTTCTCAAATTTAAAACTTTTGAACGTGACTTGTCGTGAAATTTCTACAGATCTATCAAAAAATCTAGCAAATTTTCATTAAGATTTCACTGCAGAAGATAGGAAATGTACTATGTACAAGGCAATTTTAAAGAAAATTTATATACCTACTTTCTAAATATGTATATGCATTTAAGTAGATTCATGCTCACATAAATCTACTACAAACAAATTGACATTGCTATATAAAATTGCTATTGTAACCTCATTTCTTGTACTAGATTTATGTGAGCATAACTGTACATGCCTATAATATTAGTGGATGTCGAGATAAGGTTTTCTTAAACTGCAGTCGTGTTTAACGAAAGAATTAAGTGATAAAATACATAGTAACGTGTTTCATTTTTATATCATCATGATTAATTATCACATAGTAACGGCTTCCCCTATCAACTTTATTAAGAAGTTTTTCCGTTTATAAACATATTTTATGCGATTAGAGGAAACATTTTCTAATAGAAAATTTAGAAAAACATATTGTAATTAATTGTTTTTATAAACATTATTGAATCTTTTTTATACTAACATATATATTTTGTATATTTGTTTATATTACTTCTATATTACTTTATATTACTTATATATATATTTTCCAGTGATTTGTTGCTTATTTTTCTTAATTCGCCTGCCTTTATAAGCTCTTATTTTTAAATTTTTAGTGCTTATTTATCCTAGCTATAAATAAAGAGTGATTGTAGGCTAATTGCTTATCAGTCAGTTGCTTATCAGTTATAGGTATCAACAATCGGATATTACAGAACTATTTTTCGTATTTTTTTCCTTTTAAGCCCCATTTTCATTTGCCCATTTTGCCTATTTCAGCAGATTTATAGAAATTTCATATTTACGTGTTCTTCTGCCTACGTTTGCCTATTTTTGCCATATTTGTCAATTTTTGCCATATTTGCCTACATTTGCCAAACATTTGGATTTTTTTGACATAGCTGCCTTTTTAAGTCGCAGTTGTGTTTTTTCACTATAAAATATCGCCATTATAGAGAAAATAATTTTCTAACAACCAACCAATGGTATTAAATAAAATGTATATCTGTAATTTAATACATCAGATATTTAGGTAAATCGCTTTCTTGGAGATCAAAGACTGGAGATTGGAGATTGAAGACAATTCAATTTTTTTACACTTATTAAGGTCATATGGGACAACGATAAAATTGAAAAATTGGAATATATCCTACCGCTAGTTTTCCGGGAAATTTAATCTGAAATCCAGAGAGCAATTTTGTAAAGTTGCATTTAATTTTTTTTAAGCTTATACAGTTACACACTAATCTTATCCATATAATTATAATTGATTATTTTTATTATTTTTTAGTGTATTAAGATTTGAAAATAATAATAGAAATTTCTAACAGTAATCGCTAATACTCTGACAGAACATTTGAAATGTTCTCAGAAATAATACAAATATTGATAATTACTACTGAAATATTGACAGAAATAATCATAAATTTGACAATTCATAAAATATCAACAGTAACAATTGCAACAGATCTTTAATTATAAGTAACTAGTGTTAAAGACTTGAAAACAAAAACCGGAGTGATATTACCACAATATACTGATTATAAAAGTTGCATCAACATTATTAAAACCCACATCTGATGTCGGCAAGTTCAGGACAAAATATGTAGATGATTTATTGTTAAATTTGGATGACTTCGTAACCCATCAACGACAATTAAACATAAATGATGTGCGATATAAACTTAAAAACATGATTACTGAAAGTTACAGCCGTAATATTTCTACATAAACTGAAGTCAGAAGTCAAACAAGTGATGTTAGATGAACATTTTATTTTGTATATTTGGCTCCTAACGAAACCTGAATTCATTAAACTATTTTTTTTAATAAACATTTCTCGCAATAATTATATAAAATGAAGTATTTTATGATATAAATCCTGAAATTATTGAACTGTTTGTAAAATTAATGTTAATATTATCAAATTTGCCGACCGCGTATTGATATTCACGAAACAGTCTCCTAGTTACTAAAATTATAGTATTTGACATTTCAATTGGTGAATTTCCCAAGTTCTGTTTTATATTTTCCGTAATGAGGAGTTATTGGACCGGAAGATTTTTATGCCCCTGAATAGTGGGAGATGTAAAATTTTATTGCGGCTTTATCGTGTGGGTTTATTTTTCAAGGCGACGAGGACGCTATAAAGACTTTAATACATGCATAATTTAAAAAACTACAATTCGTACAATTCGGAGGGAAAATTGTTTGGCCGTATGGGATGGTTATCTCTGCGCGTGGATGGGTTTTAATTGTGGAAATGAATATAATAATTCATTTTAATTGCCTCGCATGTGGAACTCGCTGCAGTATTTCAAATGTATATTTTATACGCTTTTTAATAGGTGTTCATTGATCCTTAATACGATATGTACATTTTTAAACTTGCGTTTCAACTGTTATTAGTCATGTAATTGTTTCTCGTTTTATTGATATCAGTTCATAGGAATTTTCAAAATCTATGACACTTCAATGTGCACAAACTTACATTCTTACATTTAGGCAGTTATTTAATTTTTGTTGAAAATTGTAAGTGCAAAGATTGGCTTCATGAAACCATATTTTGTATATTCAAGGTGTACCTAATACTATCACAACGCGATAATAGTCTAGTCATTTTATTAGGCGTGTATTATTTAACTGAAAATTTCTGAAACTTGTAATATGAGTTACTAAAAACTAAAATTTGTATATTTACAAAATGTAAATTGAAATTGTAATTTTTACATCTAGCAGGCTGTCATCGCCCTTTTATACGTATTCAATTAAAATTCATTACTGTATATTAAATTACATTGATTCAAATTTATACTTTTCACGTTCACTCTCAGCAGCAGACAATTTCATGATTGATTGGCGCTATTATATTGGCACTCGCGCGAGTGAAAGCGGAATGAATTATTTAATACTGTGAGATGGAGAGAAAAATCAATGCTTCAGCTTTAAGTAAAACAATTTAAGCGGACTGAGAATAAAAAGGCGCCGCATTTAAGTTGCGTCATAATTGAATCTGTTGTTTTAAGTATTTAAATTCCGGCGGGCTCGGTTCAGTATTCATGTAAATCGAATTTCCAATGCTCAGTACTGCTCTTGATAAAATTAATGAAACATAAAGTCGTATTATTCGATTTGCTACCACAGTTTTTGCGGGCCTGCGATTCCCGATTTGCAGGTAGAATTTAAATTTATGTTAAAATTTTGAATATGTAAATCGGAACCGGGAAAGCGCTTCAGCTGTCCAAAATTATACCATGTTTATTACTAATTCTAGCCATTTGTAAATATATACCCGAACAGAGGCATACATAAAATTGTATTGCTTGACAGGATATTTAAAGTGCATTTAATTTTTTTATTTAATTAAATTTGGTAATATGTAAGTATGTAGTTAGTTAATAGTTATCTATTATTTGATAAGGCACTAAACATATTTTTTTAAATCATGAATTTGGGTATTATTAATACCTGCCTTTGACAAATTAATTGGCGGTGCAATTTTTTAATTATTTTTTATAAATAGTAAATTTTCGTTTTTAGTAATAAATATTATTTCTACTTGTAAAAAGGACATAAATCACGCCTTTTCTTAATTTTTTTTGTATGGTAATATTATGATCAACTTTAACTACTTTAACTATACTTTATACATTTGAGAAAATTATCGGCTATATCTACTATTTAATATTTTTTTTACACTCGTGTCCCAGTGGTTAGTAATAAAATCGATAAAATGACATTCAAAAAGTTCCTCGGACCCATCGATTAGTTATTAAAAATGTCATGTTTTATTTTTTCCACAAAATTTGTCATGGATCATGATCGTTATATTTTTGTAAAATAGGAACCCCTAATTTTATCGTGGAATCTGAAAAAATGTATTCTGCTACAAATGTTTGCGGAAAAATATTTTCAAATTACCATGGAAATCCGGCTAATGTTAGCTAGGCTATGTTAAGAGTCTTTTTTTTGTTATTAGGTTTAGTTATAAGCAATTTTCCAAATTAATTAATTTGCTGTCTGATGCATGGTCAAGCTGTAAATGTCTCATATTTATTATAAATAATTATGATTCTCGTTGTGTATTTTAATTTTTTGAGATATCAAATGTATCTTTCTTTCAAGTAATTTTCATACTTGGTTTTAACAGTAGAAAATTCACCAGTTTCAGCAGTCTATTAATTCTTACAGCTGTCAAAATATTTCATTGCAACTGTCTTAATATTTCAACATTGCACATGCAAATATACAAATTCGTGTAAAAATCTTCCAGTGAAATATGCCAAATTTGGCAAATTTTCAACTTCAGCTATCGGAATCTATCAATATCTATTAATTTTCATATGGTCTTTTTTTCAGATCCACTCACTACCTGTGGTTTTATTTTAATCAAAATAAAAAATACTACAAAAATCAGTACATATTGAACCGTGACCTCGTTTTCGAGAAATTCTAATGACATTAACAGAGTTGCAATTAATACTTTCAACAGAAATTGTGACGTTGGCGGATCTTGAAAAAAAACAACAGGCTATAGCTGTACAATATACCATTGCAACTGTACTATTTTTTTAAATTTTCTTATGCAAAAATCCAAATTTATCCAATTTTCATATGGAAAAATCCAAATTTGTCAAATTTTCTACTAAAATAGTCAATACGTGTTAATTTTGTAGGTTCGGGTGCAATTTTCAAATGCACCTATCAAAATTTTCAATTTACCTTCAAAGATCTTCAAAGTTTTCACTGACGTTATGGTCAATTAATTTATCAACTAAAACTGGTCAAATAATAAGCTTCAGAAGTGAAACGCGGATAAATTTACAACTTAATGTATTCAACACTTCTGCATTACAAAAAAAGGAGATAATATTGATTGTACTATAACTGTCAAAATATACCTAATTTTCAATATCATTTTGTCACTTGTATAACATTTTCAATTGAAACTTTCCAAATATTGTATCAAATATAAGTTTCAATTGCAGATATCCAAATCGGTTACATTTTCTACCGAAACATTCAAAACCTGTCAACTTCTTCACTGCATCTGGTCTAATCTGTTATATACTAAGCAGAAGCAGTGAAAAGCAAACCGGCTTTAAATATTTTCAAGCTGAAATCTTGAAATGTGTTAAATTTTCAATTGAAACTGTCCAAATATTGTAAATTTTCAATTATACAAAGATCCAAATCTATTACATTTTTGACTGAAACATTCAAAATCTGACATTTTTTTCACTGCATCTGGTTTAGTCCAAAATTTAAGAAAACATATTTTTATAATCATATCTGCTGCTTCTGAAGATCAATTATAATCCAAACCGTCCAAATATTGCAAATTTTCAATTACAAATATTAATATCCGTTACATTTTCGACTGAAACATTCAAATCTGTCAGCTTTTTACTGCAGCGCGTCAAATCTGTTATATACCAAGCAGAAGCAGTGAAAAGCATACCGGCTTTAAATATTTTCCAGCTGAAATCTTGAAATGTGTCACATTTTAAATTGAAAGTATCCAAATTTTGTAAATTTTCAATTGCACAAATATCCAAATCCGGTACATTTTTTACCGAAACATTCAAAATATCCATTATATAAATTTTCAGATATTTCAGTGACTGATAGTTTTCACTGATCAACTCGAAAAGTTAATAACCCGATTTTCTTTCTTATTTAAAACATATTTCTTGTCAAATTTTCAGAAGACTTATTTCCAGGCATACTCTATACAGATCTGGCATATTTTTTTTAAAATACTCATTAGATAATTTTTCAGAAATTTCAGTGACTGATAACTTTTACTGGTCAACTCGGAAAGTTAATAACTCAATTTTCTCACTTATTTAAGACACATTTGTGGTAAAATTTTCAGAATATCTATATAAATTTCAGTGACTGAGAGTTTTGTTGGTCAACTCGGAAAGTTAATAACTCGATTTTTTTTAAGACATATGTCTAGACGTCAAATTTAAACTATGTAATATACTGAGCGTATTTTCTTTTGATACCATTCCGATACCGCATGATATTGTTACCTATGTAATATAATATATAGTATGTCCCCGGACTGAGTTTACAAAAGGGATTTTTTTTTTAAATTACTTTTAAGTAAAAATGTTATAGGAATTATAATTCCTGCTTGGTGTGAAACTACCAGTTCAGTTATTGAAACTTTGATTTATTTATACAGGGAGTTGGTAAATTCAAAATTTTTAAATCTTATTTTGACCCTTATTTGTTTACTATTTGCAAAAATAATTTAAAAGTACATCTGACAACATTATAATCATTCAAACAATCGTCAAATGCAGAAAATAATACTGAAAATTTAAAAAAATCGCCTGCGAGAAGCATTTGCATCGTTAACTAGAAAAAATTCAAAACAGTTTTCAGGAGTTTAACACCAGGCCTGAACTGTGTGAAGAAAATGGTGGGGGATTGATTAAATGATGTTATTTTTCTAAAGTGTCCAAATTAGATTCAATTTATTTTTATTCAGCCAACCCGTGTATAAATAAATCAATGTTTTATTTACTGAAATGGTAGTTTCAGACCAAGCAGGAATTTTAATTCCTATAACATTTTTACTTAAATCTAAAAATTAAAAAAAAATGACTGTTGTAAACTCAATCTAAGGACATAGTGTATAATTATATATATATATATATATATATATATATTATTATTATTTATTGGGCTATCGACCCCACGGGTCCGCCTTTTATGTTTTTATATTTTAATTAATTTGTTAATTTATTATTATATTTTATATTTCTTATATTACTAAAGAATTAAGAAAATAATTATTTAATTGAGAAAACTAATGGGAAATTTCGGAATATAAAACTTACAATATTTTATCCTCTGATTTTATAAAGGATTAACTGTAGTAATGGTCATAATTATCCAGAGGATTACATCCCTACATGTGTGATGAAGATATAAGAATGACATATGGCACAGTAATTAGACTTACGCGAACTCAAGACATGTGTTATGCTTGAAAATGTTATCCCACAAAGTATAAGACACCAACTCATTTGAAACTCATTTAGAAGCATATACCTACTATGGCTGGGACGAATATACAGTGCAATCAACAATGTTTCGAGACGGTTCAAATTTCCTGTCGAAAAGTTTGGGGGTTATTTAACTTCTATTTACGCACAACCGCATTGTGGTCTTTTGTAGACTACGTTGTAAATCGTTGTTGTTTTAGATTATGTATTTTGATTAGTTGTAAATTTTTGGGTAATGGTACTCATAAATTATGTTTATTGTTATTGTTAATAAACTAAAAATTACAAATTACATTGCCATTACGTTTATAAGTGAATACATATTTGTAGTTATTTGACCAGTTCATCATTGGAAAATGCAAAATAGAATGTGTCCGTATTAATAATTATTCGTGCTCGAACGGTTTCTCTGCTAATTTGTGGGATCTCGTCCAGGCGTCAATTTAACCCGTGCTTAATCTGATAGGTCGTAATAAAGTTAAATTGTTGGAACTATTCACATTCCTAATGATAACCCCTCGGGCGTCCCATGTTCCCTAAAAACACGGTTGTGGAATTACTTTTGAAAAGTTTCTCCTAAGCAGACCCGGTGTAACCGTAATGCCCACTGAAAAACCCTTCTGCCGCAACCGCATATTTTAATAATAATTCCGAATGGAGTACTACCAGCCCGGCAGGAAGTAAATAGTTGGCAATATGAAATAAATTAAGAGTGGGCTTCAATTTAGTATGCAAAACAAGTATAATATTTGTGCGCGAATTGTGCCTGAGATGTGGTTTTTAATGGGGAGGGGAATATAAAGGAGGTAATAATTAATTAGGATACAATGAAAAATCGTTAATTAAATTTCGCGAAGTGTGTCAATATAAAATCAGACAATGCTGCAAAATCGCTTCACCGACTTTTTAATAATTAACGTTATAATAAGAATAAGAAATGAAGATTTTCAGAATAAAAAATCTTATCGTATATATTGAATTCTATGCAAAATAACGAAATGCGAACATTTCTAAAGAGAATGTTCTTAATAATGAAGAAAATAAATTCAAAACTATGTTTGATTATTACGTTATGCTAGAAAGTAAGCTATTATTTTAATTGCAGTTTATTGATCAGCGTATTCATCAACATATTGATCATATGCAGGGGCGGAGTAAGTTGCTTGAAGGCCCTGGGCGGCATCATTGAAATGGGGCCCCCTATGTTGGCAAACTGTCGTTCAAAAACGTATATGTACCGTAAATGGTTAAAAAGTAACAGAATTTTGGAAAAAAAACAATATAGCTGTCATGAGATGAAAAAAGGTAATAAAATGACCTGCATTTTGCTACAAAGAAAATATGGATACTACTATTTCGACAGTCATTTCGACAGACATGCGACTATTTCGACAGACAGACAGATATTGCAGTCTGAAAATTGCTGAGAATTTGACTAAAATTGCAAATTTAGCCAAAATATTAGACATTTTTACTTGAAATTTATACAGTAATTTGAAAGTAACATGAGCTAGCTACACCCTAAATTAAATTCAATTTAATTGAGATTTGGCCGAAAAAGCGGCAATTGACATCATATATTACAGGAGAGGGGTGAACATAACCTCGCCAAATTTTAACTCAAGTTTCTTTGAACATTGCCTGTAAAAAGGTGTCATTTTTGTACCTTAAACAAACAAACAGCCCCCCAAAACGGTCAGTTTGCCACTTTTTGGCCAAAAAAACGGGTTGCAGGGATTTTTTTTTTAAACTCAGGGTTTTCTTACTTTTGGTATAACAATAATAATAAAACAATTACAATAATAAGTTCCACCGGGTCTCGTTGCTTTTACCAAAAATTACAAAAATTACCTACTTTTGGCCAGATTGTCTGCACTATTAAGATATTTTTTTAACGAAAGAATATAACAAGAATTATGATTTAATATTTCCTGTTTCCTCCTATTTGATCCTGTTTGATAATGACTACTTAAGAAGGGTTTCAACTTCTTCAAGGTCAATAAATAATTTTATGTGATACTAACAAAGTGATGTGTTTTAATGTAAGATAAATCACAAAGTAGTGGCGTCAATTCAATATTATTACTATTTTTTTTCATTTACATTACATATATATCATAATTACCAAATTAAGTTACATTATTTATATAGTATTATTTGTTATGTTTGTTTATATTTTAATACATCGTTTTTTTCAATTTGAACACGTTCAACGTTGAACAATTCAAATATGCTTTTTTCTAGATTTTTCCTTTGAAAATATATCAATAATATATCTGATTTAATAATTCATATTTAATATATAGAATTGTCATCGAATTTAACCGGTCCTCGTTGATTTGGTTTCTTACAAAATTTTTAATTCTTCTTAGAGAGGAAAAAGATCGTTCTGCTGAAGCATTTCATATAGGTAAAGTCTGACATATTTGTAAAATAACTGCCACATTAGGGAATGTTTGTATCATATCTCACGCTACTTTATACAGGGTGGTCACTTTTACGACGCCCACCATTAAAATCTATTAAACGGAAATATATACAGAGTTGTCAAATAGAATAAAAGTTTCTCATTTTTGTGCCTTTCAATATTCTGAAACGAAATCCGGGATATCTGGCACAGTTCCTGAAATATCGCTGAAAAACTAACAAAGTGCACTTTCGTTTTCCTTTTATAACCTTTTTACTTTTAAAGGAATTTTTACGAAACTTGGCACTCTTACATTTTTCGACGTCAGTTTTCTGATCACAGTGCCAAACATATTCTGCGCCAAATATATGTACAAATTTTCAGTCACCTTTTGATTTTATTATGGCCGCAATTTTGGATTTTAATGGCATTCAAAAGAGCGAAATATTCCAATTTCAACCATGTATAACACATGGGTAATCTGACATTATTTACTATCAAAAATCGAGAATTTAAATATTTGTTACAAAAATCAAACTGCTATGGACTGCTTTAAAAATCAAGTTGCCCTGGAATAACAAGTTTCGCATTTCTTTATACAAAGAATATAACTTCTGAGTAATTTTATTGTGTATAAAGTGCAAAAAAGGAGATATATCTTTGATTAGTAAAAATTACAATAATTAAATATCCTAAATTTTAATTCAAGAATGGTATTTGATCAGATTATTTAATGAATACTATATGATTTATGATTTGCAATCTCGGCCAGGGCAATGTAGTGTAAGATATTACATAATAGAGATTGTACATGTCAATTTTTTCATGTTGAGAATAATATTTTGCCATTTTTACTAATCAAAGATATTATCTTCTTTCTGCACTTTATACACTATAATATTACTTAGAAGTTATTTTCTTTGTATGTAGAAATGTCACAATGGTAATTGGTTATTCCATGGCAACTTGATTTTTAGAGCAGTTCACAGCAGTTTGATTTTTGCAACAAATTTTTAAATGATCGAATTTTGCTAATAAATAATATCAGATTACCTATGTGTAATACATAGTTGAAATTAGAATATTTCGTTCTTTTGAATGCCAATAAAATGCAATATTGCGGCCATAAGAAAATCAAAAGTTGACTATGAAAATTTGGGCATCTAGTTGGCGCAAAAAATGTTTAGTACTGTCATCAGAAAGCTCACGTCGAAAAATATAAGTTTTGTAAAATTTCCTTCAAAATTCAAATAGTTATAAGAGGAAACTAAAAGTGCATTTTTCAGTTTTTCAGCGATATTTCAGGAACTGTGCAAGATAACCCGGAATTCGTTTCAGTATATTGAAAGGCACAAAAATCAGAAACTTTTATCCCATTTGACCAACTCTGTATATATTTCTGTTTAATAGATCCTAAAGGTGGGCCTCGTAAAAGTGACCACCCCGTATATATCTATATTAGCAGTCAAGTATTACTCCATTCCTTCTTTTATGAATAGGAGAAATTGTTCAACTTCTTCTTTGGATTGAAATTTATCGATATCCTTCTCGTAGGTTTCTTTCAGGTTTTTAATGTATTCCTTTTTTTAGTTTTCTGGCATACAAAGATTGAAAACTATTTTGAAATTCTGCAAGATATCGTCATATGCCTTTTTTCTGTGGGAAAATTCTGTTATCAGGTAGTCACAAATTGTTTTGAATGTATTATACAAGGTGTCTCTAAATTACGTGGACATGGCTTGACCACAGATTACTGGGATCAAAAAAAGACGATTTAACAAAACTTATCTATATACAAATGCGTTTGGTTTATCCAGTATTCAGCTTCAAAGTTAATTTAAAAAAAAAGGTCATAAAAAGAGAACGTTTACATTGATTTGGATGTTATTTGGTGTGACACTTTATACAGGTCCAACTAATATTTTGACGGAATATTGTTATTATGGTAACCGTTTGTGTATAAAACAAGTGAGGCCCAACATTAATTCATTCATATTTTTTAATGACAAAAGCAAATAAATTAAAAAAAAAAACAAATCGGACGCAGGCATTCATTATTAAGTTTTTTTTGTATCTTTGTAGTTTTTGATATCTGTTACAGTTTCATATCTGTTACAGTTTCGATACAAAAACATAAAATATCGCCTTCTTTTGATCCCAGTAATCTGTGGTTAAGCCATGCCCACATAATTTAGAGACACCCTGTGTATGAACTCTTCTGTTACAGTTAATGTTTTTTATCAAATGAAATTTTTAGCTTTTTCGCTCTTCGCTCTTCAAATTTATTGCTTGTATAGTTTTCAGCTTCTTTCTCAACAATTTCAAATTCTTTTCGGAAATGTTTTATAAAATTTTGTAGCAAATTCAGTAAAGATACACCGTAAAGCATAGTGCACTCTACTGATTGCAACGATTTATTTGTTCCAAATAATCGTCATCAAAACAGTTTCGTATGTATTCATATTTTTTTCAAAGACTCTGCTTCAATACAAAGTTTTATATCAATTTGCACAGTTTTTACTTTTCGAGTACCTTTTCTTCTTATTATGCAGTATCGTGTTTTTCAATGGGAAGATAACTTACAAATCTCTCTTTAATATCTCCAGTCGGTAGCACATATCGGACAACAAACGTTAGCTGATCGACGTGTGAAATATCTGGCGTCGAATCCATAATAATGCAGTAAAAATGTGCAGCTTTTATTTCGTCTACTATGAGAGCCAAAACAAAGTCACTGGTAAGTGTAATAAATTCATCACAAATTTGGTGAGATAATTCCTCGTTTACAATTTCCATATGAATAAAAATGTAACTTTAAAAAAATCACCATACTCCCAAATATGTTAAATAATTGCCCTTTCTACTAGAAGTACGGCTTTCAGCGTGTCCTCTAAATCCTATTCCGAGACTTGAAATTAATTTGATTATGGATATTAGCCTTCGCAGTAGGTACATATTTCCAATAATTCTGCTCTTTTAGTGTCTTCTGTTCTAATTTTGGATGCATTCGATTTAATGTCGAATAACGTTTGTATAATGTACACATTGAAGATGTATGCTCTTTAGAAACTTCGTGTCCCGATAAAGTTTCTGCAACATGCCTCCAATTCTGATAACCTTCGATTAACTTAGAGAATATCTGTCGATCTGGAGAATATTTTACATGGGTAACAGTATATGCATTTGGATGTTTCGGAAAAAACAAGCCAATTTGTCATTTATTTTTTACCCTCCGCAATTTTTCGGTAAAAATGGTCTTCTTGTAAATATCTATAATATGTTTGTGTGCCATCGATATACAAATCTTCTAAATTTTCAATTCTGCCAAAGTTATTTGGTCTATTAAGAATTACACTTTCTATCATTTTTTCGAATAAAACTTTTGGTCAGAGTGCAATATCATGCATAAAATGCAATTGGCCTGCTTCCGCATCAAATAACTTCAATACTTCTCCTTCAGTTGTTAACTCTCCTATAGTGTTTGATGTAATTTCAAAATTTTGTCTTTCTTCAAACGATTGATGTTCTAATAATGCGACCTTTTCTGAGTTTTAATCAGATTGGGCTTGAGCACCCCAAAAACATACAGAATGGAAGAAATCAAAACTACCTCTAAAAGGGGCTCTTTTGAGTACAAATTGACTGTACTATTAGCGCATCTAGGGCTCCCGAATCGGCTCTAGGGGCCCCAAATTTATAAAAATATATTATTGCTGCATGTTTTAAAACCGCTTAGGGGCCTCAAGTAATATAAACGCGGCATTGACTGCATTATCTATTTTCCTTCTTTTGAATTTTGAATTTTTATATAGTAATCAATCAGATCAATCAGAGATGAACCACGATTGTATGTACAATTGGGCCTTGTTCGGTTTCGACCAAGGGCTTGGTGGGCCCCCTTGGACCGGTGGGCCCTGGGGGCTCACCAGGCCCGCTATTTAATCCCCACTGATCATATGTAATTATGTTTAAGCACATATTGATTACGTACTCAATAATCTGAGAAATATTGCTCTGCTGTATTGAATTTCCCCCATTATACTGTGGGTGTAAATCATTCATCTTGTTCATGTTGTTTGGGTTACACTTTATACTAATATTCATGTATTATACTTGATAACTCTTTGGTTTATAATTTTATTGCAAAAGCGCGTGAAATTAATTGTCGGTCACTTTGCAAGTTTACTTTTTTGGATTTCAATTTGCTTCGGTAATAAATTCTTCTCGTCACTGAAATTATGTACAACCAACTTATATGTGCATTATCGCCCATTGAGAGCCTGTCATGTTATAAGTACCTTGTGCACATTAATGTTACCTATGTGTGCACGCGTTAAACGTCCAAACACGTCTCCCAAGCGCGTATGCGCCTCGAATCCCTTATAAACCTAATCGCTTTGATGCTTACAAGTAGATCGGTTTACCCATAATTCCCGGCAAGTCCTCATGGCAGAATCACGCCATCCAATGGATAATTGCCGAATACAAACCAAATTTACATTCCGCCCATTAAAATCGTAAATTGTCCACATTTGGCCCATAATTATGTCCGTGGGCCCCACTTATGATAATGAAGGGTAGGATGGTCCTCGCGAGACGCAGCTTGGCCACCCCCGTTGTAAACAATGCTAAAATTACGTGCAACTTTACAACACCGTGATAAGCGTAAACTAACGCGCAAAGTCACCAAGGGTCGAGTTTGCCGGTGCGAGCGGATGTTAGGGGTTGTTGAGCGAAGCGAGCAGGATGTGGAACCCCAAGTTAATTTTAATAATATTAAAAATTAGACCCTGCTCTTCTGGAAGTTTTTCACCAGTAAATGCTTCCAAATTTTCCGTAAGAACTTTAGGTAATGAAAAAATCGTTCACTTGTGAAAGCGGGTGCGTCGTAATGTGACTGATGTGCTTCTCAATTGAATTTCAAGATTATGGCACAGTATACAACATAACAAATGAATTCTGGGCAAAAAAAATAATTAAACGGGCAAACATTATACCGAGTGTCTGGGATAAGGAGCGAACATAGGAATTTAACATGTAAAATTAAATATGTGTAATTATTAGCTCCCCTATGAATTTTAGAGAAAAATCGCAACAGATTTTTTTTATAGTATTAAAATCTGTAACTGCATCATCCATTTAATTTACGTTTGTACCAAAATCCACCGCAGAAATAATAAAACTAAGGTGAACATTGTACCATATTACCATGAGTTTGACAAATGTCAAAGCTATAGTGAAAATTATATTGCTGGTCAGATATCAATTACTATGAACAATAATATGAGTTATTCTAATGAAGAGAGGGTATTTATTATCAAATCGTTTTACAATGCCTGCCTTACTAATCTAAGGTAGGCATTTTATAACAGATTCAGTTATTGTTTACACCAGAACGGAGAACTTTTTGAGTACTTGCTCTAACAACTCTAGTTGTTGGTTCAGCATTTATCAAACTCAAAACTCTTTCTTCCAATTCACAGTTGCTTCTCTGTTTCATTTGCCTGTAATGTTTTTGAATCTCTTGCTCCGGTTCACCTCCACAACGCAAGGTTTGAACCTAGGCCCTTGTCGCCAGGACGATAAATCATAATGCATGTTATTCTGACGGCGACCTATTTCTGCTGCCATGGCTAATTACCGCCCTAATTACAAAGAAGCGAGTCACCATTCACTAGTAAATTGATCATCACCCTTTCACCATAAGATGATTATTTTTAATTTATTTTTATTATGTTTATTTGACATGGCCTATTTCGGTTGGTATGTTAATAGTCAAGAAGCGATTAACCGTTCGCTTGTGAATTGATCATCACATTGTCTCGTATACCTGCGACTGTCGTGTATTTTCATCTTAATTATATAATATTCAGCTTTAATATGTATGAATTATTATGTGCATTGACTATTAATTCGTGACAAAACAATCCCATGTTTATTATACAAATCGTTCGTTTGCAACGAGCAATTATTTAGATAACATTTTTTGCCGCATTAAAATTCGGTGCACCAAATTCCTTAATTGTGCACGAACAATAGGCGTTTTTTGTCATGTTACTGTTAGTCTATTTATAGAACTGCATCTGGAGTAATCAACTGAGTCCATCATTGTCTTGCATATGTTTCAGAAGAAGAGAAGAGGAGACGCGTCGATTTTGCGCAGACTTGGCGCCGCTTCAGTAGGCAATAATACAAATGCATATCTGTATCGTTGTGCGAAGAAACAACGAAAATGGCCAAATTTGCGGGGGTGTAGGGCCTACACTGGACACAATCGGTGAAGAAGTCTTCACGGAATTAAACGTGAGTTTTCTTCTTCTTATCGTGTCATATCTTCGGTGGACGTAGGCGACCATAATTACCCATCCATCTCTGTCCACCGCCGATCTAAATAGTTCATGATTTTCTGCTCAACTATAAACATCCTTGTATATACCAATGGTGGCACACAATGTTTGTGTCCAAATACACATATAGATCGTACAGATTTATCTTTGGGCGTGTGTTTTTAGATCGCTGTTAGGCCATCATTCAAAGTTGCACACTTGTAAGTTCCAGCAGTGCTGGAAGACGAGAAGATACCTGCATACAATGTAAGCCACTATAAGCAACGAGCAGTACAAGCAAGTACAATATAATGAATGGTTCTTCTGCAGGGAGCGAGCCTGAAAAGTAAGTTTTTGAACAGACTTATCGTATACCCTTAGTTACAGACGTATTGTACTTACATTTGGTACAATTATGTTTTATGATTAAATATAATCTTACAATGGCACTGATACTGATGTGCAGTCACATTACAGTAACATGTTTATAATTAACATACCAGTAAAATGTGCTATTCAAGAATTATAAGTGCAAGTAATACAGGGTGTCCCATGTAAGTCCCATGTTGTTTAAAAGTTTATAGGGTTCCTGATGAAATAAAAATTTGAAAAAATTCACACAAATATAGTTCGTCGTGATCTCCCAAAATAAAATACGTACATGTTTCTATCACTTCCGCTTCTACCGGAAGTGGCTATCAACTTTGTTATTTTAAACAGAACACCCTATATGTTTTTACATATTCAGATTGCACGTTCAATTCTAAACATATTTTATTAAGCCTATAGAGCACTTATCTTTAGTAGTTTTTGGGAAAATAATAATTTCCGAAATTTTTGCTTCAAATAGACTATTTAAAAAATATTCATAGTTTATTTTATGAATGAAATAGAAACTTAAACTTTTTTCATATTGTAGCAGAAGCATGACTCTATTATTGCAATAATTCGTGTGTGTTGATAGTTTACTAGTAGCATATCAAAAGTTCAATTATATACAGGTACGCTTTAAAACGTCATAATTCATATTTTTTAATGGTATGACAAGTTTATTGTCAATTGTTAATCATTTAAATAGCAATTTAATCAAATGGCTATTCATTTAAGCGATGATTTTGCAATTACTGACTTTATTGAATGTAACTTTTAAACCATTTCACCAGAAACCAACGTATTAATTTCACGTATTTAAATTTTCTCCTCAATCTTTCAGGGCACCTAGAACTCCCCAAAGTGAATCATCTGAGATGATCTTGTATTTGTGTTTAGACCACTTCTGGGCCAACCTGGGTTTGGTTTAAGTGTGGTGTAAATGAAAGGCGTGCATGAATTGGTGAAATATTGTAGATCGTGATTGACGGCTCCTTGTTCAGGAGTTCTTGTTGAGCCCAATTCATAGTTCTCTATTGCACCTTGAGTATATATTGAGTGAGTGCCTGCGTGTGCGTGCATTGTATTTACTAATCTGTAATTACACTTCCAGTGAGTTTAAAATTCGCGATTATACTTTGGGATGACCTTCCCAAGTCAAACGTATACTTTTTAGTGTTTTCTTTGCCTTGTCTTCAATAAATAATTAGTGAAAGTATCTTGAGAAGTTCAGATCACCTTCTGACTCTAAATGCCCTTTTAAAGCCAGTGCGTAGTAGTGTCGAAAGTTCGGGTATGGTTGAGCCGGACGATTGATCCGCTTGTTGCGTGCTTTCCTCACCTGCGCCACACCGTCAAACTCCGAACTCCGATATGGGTTCGGAGTTCGGAGTTGCAGGTTTCTGGATCTTCGCCATTACAACTTTAAAAGTAAATTTTAAGGTAGGTCTTTTTTTTTTTTAGATGAGTTCCAAGACGTATCAAAGTGAGTACAATTTTTCTGCCCTTCCTCGCTGCTACGCCGACAGTATACAAGTATGCAGTATTTGCTTGTTGCAAGTACTTTTACTTCGTATACAGTACTTGCTTGTTGCAAGTGCATTAGCAAGTATACAGTACTTGCTTGTTGCAATGTATATTACGAAGTATACTTATACCGCGATCTATCTTCTTTTGCATGTTGCATGTTTGCTTTAGAGCGCGTTTCATAAAGGATCGATTCATTCCTCTTCACAAATGCGCTCCAACTTTACACTCGCGTTTTATTTTCTTGCTTTGCCACCAAAAATGCATGTTAGTACTTAGCAGGAAGTTCTTAACCCGGTGTCCGGATTGAGTTCTCGTGAAGCAAGTTGAGCCAAATTGAGGTTTCTCTGTAACACTCCAATAACCCATTGACTTCTGGTGCAGCATTGTAGACTTCTCTTTTGCACCTACGGTCATTGAGTACTGGTGTTGCGTTGTAGACAACAATCGAGAGTTTCTTGTGACACTGTTGACCTCAATTAAGTTGCCCTCTGCCGTAGGTTCAAAAAGGTTAAGAATTACCGCGTTACAGCGTCACACAGTACGCCGCCTGGGCGAGCAGGGGTTTTCTTACAGTTACGCCATTCATGTTTGTGTACTGTCGGCGCATATTCTCGCTCTGGGCGACGTACTTATATATCTTGCGCCCCGTATATGTACGTTTAGGGTTTTCAGGTGCGCACACATCAAAGCGGTAGTACATCAAAACAGTAACTGGTAAGGTCCAGTTGACCTGCTAGAGTATATACAGTAATACATACTGTATTACTATGTAAATAGTACTTGTATGTTCCAAGTGTTATTAGTATATATACAGTGCTTGTTTGTTGCAAGTACAATTACTACGTATTTGCCTGTTGCAAGTACTATTAGTAAGTATACAGTGCTTGTTTGTTGCAAGTACAATTACTACGTATTTGCCTGTTGCAAGTACTATTAGTAAGTATACAGTGCTTGTTTGTTTCAAGTACAATTACTTCGTATTTGCCTGTTGCAAGAACCATTAGTATGTATACAGTGCTTGTTTGTTTCAAGTACGATTACTATGCATTTGCCTGTTGCAAGTACTATTAGTATGTATACAGTGCTTGTTTACTGCAAGTACAATTACTAAGTATTTGCGTGTTGCAAGTACCATTAGTATGTATACAGTGCTTGTTTGTTGCAAGTACGATTACTACGTATTTGCCTGTTGCAAGTACCATTAGTATGTATACAGTGATTGTTTGTTTCAAGTACGATTACTACATATTTTCCTGTTGCAAGTACCATTAGTATATATACAGTGCTTGTTTGTTTCAAGTACGATTACTACGTATTTGCCTGTTGCAAGTACCATTAGTATGTATACAGTGCTTGTTTGTTTCAAGTACGATTACTACGTATTTGCCTGTTGCAAGTACTATTAGTATGTATACAGTGCTTGTTTGTTGCAAGTACGTTTACTATGTATTTGCCTGTTGCAAGTACTATTAGTATGTATACAGTGCTTGTTTGTTGCAAGTACGATTACTATGTATTTGCTTGTTGCAAGTACTATTAGTATGTATGCAGTGCTTGTTTGTTGCAAGTACGTTTACTATGTATTTGCCGGTTGTAAGTACTAATCTTTTAGCTACATTTAAAGTAGATGCATGTAAAGCTGCGCTTTGTTTGGGTTCCTCTAAACAGGTTCTCTGCATTACTGTGTATACAGTACTTGTTTGTTGCAAGTACAAACATTACCATTTTCTCTTTCAGGTACTATATAAACTGCGTCTATATTGGGTTCCTCTAAACAGGTTCTCTTAAATTTAAATATGTAGTAATTGTTTGTTGCAAGTATTTTGCATTCAGTACTTGTTTGTTACATGTACGAACAATAGCATTTTATCTTTCAGGTACTATAAAAACTCTTAAACTATAATGTAAAGTACTTGTTTATTGCAGGTACAAACAATAGAATATTGACTTTCTTAAATTGTAATGTATAGTATTTGTTTCTTGCAAGTACTAAACATTACTCTCCTGTAGTACTTGTTTTTTGCAAGTGAAAACAATAGTTACTTACAGCAAGAGTGAGGAAGGCAAAGCTTTAGATCACGCGAATTGCGTGTTCATCCACGAGGCGAAAGTGAGTAGACAGTGCAATTCAAGCGAACGAAAGCGGCCTTACTTTTGAGTACTGTATTCGGTTTTGTTCGATACCTCCTCGGAAAGTGGGAATGTAACTTTGCAGTCAATAGTTGCATAATATTTATAAACTAAATGGTCGCAAAGATTTGTTACTGTGAAGACAAATGAAACACAAAATTAAAAAGTTTCAGAAGAGGAAACCATTGAGTGAAGACAGTAAGCGAAATTAGATGAGTCAATCTATTCA
The DNA here is from genome assembly GCA_951805005.1 of Othius punctulatus. Lineage (NCBI taxonomy): Eukaryota > Metazoa > Arthropoda > Insecta > Coleoptera > Staphylinidae > Othius > Othius punctulatus. The sequence continues at coordinate 44,428,821 of OX638141.1, read as the reverse complement.
GGTGCTTATTTGATTTATATTAAGGAGATACCGTTTGTAATTTTAGATAAAAGTGAACGAAAGATAAACGTTCTCCCATTGGTATCTATGGATGCAAACCCACTTTACGAAGAGGTGTCGAACAAAACTCTCATATCTTGTAGATTGACATGAGTAAAATAGGGCTTCAGGCGAGGTCTCTCATGTATAAAATAAAAAGATAACGGCATCAGCGAATTGGGCGGCTTTATTTACACCAACAGTTCAACATCAGAGGAATCATTACAAACCAAGAGGTATTTTAGTATTCATCAATTCATTTGTATTGTGAATCAGGCCTTCCGTTCACAGACAGTACCTCTAACGTGTAGCACTTTCAAAATATTCTGGACTTTCACTTTAACACTGTCAGAATATTCTGGACTTTATTTTTAACACTTTCAGAATATTCTGGACTTCAGACTATTCTAAGTGCTGCAAATTAAGGTGATGCTTGAAATCTGTCAAAACGCAGATTTCATTGAGTAATATCCGATGTGTGCTTCAGTTTGATGACAATTACAATTAATTACCATTTACTCATTAAAATATGAATTATCAATTTTTGTTTTATTTAGTAAGACGTAGTTATCGCCTTCGAAAGAAAGATTCTCTGTAGAATATTTGGGTCTCTCCAGGAAGAGGATGGTTGGCTTATAAGATATAACCACGAATTATTACAACTATATAAATCCCCTGATGCAGTCTGGTTTGCCAAGATCCTCTGACTCAAATGGGAAGGACACCTGAAAAGAATGGAGGATACCCGAGCGCCCAAACAAGTGTACCAGACGCAATTTATGGAAAAACGTACAAGGGGAAGACCGAGACAGTGATGGCGTGACAACGTGGTAGCGGAGGCAAGGGGGCTACTTGGAACAAGGAACTGGGAGAGAGCGGCAAACGAGAGGGAAGACTGGAGGAATAGGATAAGAGAGAGAGAGAGAGAGTATTCGCCTTATGTTACGTTTGGTGGTTCTTCATTGCCTTTAGTTGTTGAACTTTACTTCAGTTCACTTTAGTTGTACTTTAGTTGTACTTTAGTTGGGAAATGGATGTTGTACTAGTCTTTCATGTGAGGGACTGAAACTGTTCTGAACTGGTTTGCGAAAGCATATGCCCATTGAAGAAGTACGCACTTGAGAGGCCAAGCCATTCATTTATTTTTATTTTTAAAGTTTGGAAACTTTTTAAACAAATTTGAAAACATCATTTGTCATTTTTCACAAATTTGGAAATTCAATATTTGCGGATTTAGCACTTGAGAGGTCAAATGATTTGTTATTTTTCACAAATTTGAAAATTTTGCAAGTCACTACACGAATATGGAAAGTTTTCTAGAAATGAACACCAATTTTGAAGATACCCAACCAAATTGCAAGTTATTTTAAACAAATTTGGAACTTACCAAGTTACTTTACTCAAATTATGAAGTCATCCAAGTCGTATTAACAGATTTTGAAAATTGTTTAGTCATACAGTATGAAGTATTAGTTATTACTTTTTTGTACAACTAGTAGTAGCTTTTTTGTACTACTAGTAGTAGTAGTAGTTCTACTAGTACTACTACTACTTTTCTACTGCTAGTCCTTCTACTTCTATACTTACTGCGGCAATGGCGATGTTGGCGATGACAATACCAAATCTGAGTAGCACAGAATGCTGCTTTTGTTCGTTGCTTTTATCCCAAATGGCACAGGAAACCAAAATAAGAACAGCTGTGATAACAGTAACTAGAGCTTGAGCCTGAAACATATTTAATTACAAATTTCCACTACTTGCATTTGCAGCAATAATAATAATTCTACTGCTCAAAACCTGTGGCTCTAATAATTTTATTCTGTAAAAATTTTGCAATAATGATAATTGTGTTTGCCTTGTATATATGACGTTTGAAAACTTGTATGTAAGTATTAACATTATTAAACATTTTAAAAGTTTAAGGTTTTATCCATAAAATATCAGTTATGTATTTTTACTAAATAATAATATAACAACCTTAAACTAATATACATATTATTATTATTATTATTAATATTTGCAGCCTGGGTATGGTACTATTGAAGATCTTACGATCTTATACCACTGGACTTTTGGCTTTAGGGCTATGTCCAAGATCATGTTCATCTAACACACCCAGCTAGTGAAGAAATTCTAAGGCAGAGAATTATAAACTGTTGTCGAGAATACCTCCTAATTGTATATTAAAATCAACTTATGCAATAACGAGAAGATTTCAGTTGTGTATTCAACAAGGTGGCCGTCAGTTTGAGCAACTTTTGTAAATACATTTGTATTTTCTGATGCATATTTTGCTTTATACTAATAAAATATTACATATTGTTTTCCACATTGTGTTCGTTTTGTTTTTCACGTCACACTTGAAAAACTATTTAAACATTTTTTTTCTGTAACGAATAATCCATCAAATCCAACTTGTTATGCATCTTTTGATTCAGAAAAATAATCTCTACCAGAAAAAAAAGAGAATATATGTAACCATTTCAAAAAACAAGTTGATTATCGCTGAAATGAAAGTTAATTTTGCAAGATAAATAACATTAAGGCCACTTTGTAGAACATATGGAGCCGTTTTTTTTAATCGGCCAATAAATAAAGGAGGTATGGCTAGCGGCGTTTTTTAGGAGACACCCTGTATATTCAGATTGCTCGTTCAATTCTGAAGACATTTTATGAAGCCTATTGCACACTTATCGTTAGTAGTTGATGAGACAAAAATATATTTTTAATTTTTTTTTTTTATTCAAATAGACGATTTTCTGTCACATATTTTGAAAATTCCTCGATTGTAAATTTTCAATTAATCTGTGCACATGGATCATAGCAGACATACTTCATGTATTTTGTGTTTTTTCACCATTGCATCCAAACGAAACTTTGATATGCAATGCGATTGATGCATTGTAATGTAATTTTATATGTTTTGTTAATTTGCCGTTTTGTGAATGGTTCTTTTTTTAATATGTATTTTGTTATTATATTATGTAATGACAATTGTAAGGCTGCAAAGCCATTAACGTGAAATAAATTGAATTGAATTGAATTCAATTGAATTGATTTGCATTTCAAAGTCTCTTTTGGGTAGAGCTTCACGAATAGTAAATATTTTAATGATTTAATACACAAGAGAAGAAATTATGAATGTATTCTACATACATAAAAGTCATATGTATTGGTATTAAGTATTAAACGATCAAGAAAATTTTCCACATTTCGAGATAATTCAATGCGATATTCACGAAAAAAAAATCTGTATTATAATTACTAGAGATAGGATAGTTAGGCAAAATATAGCATCAAAAAAGGCAGGCAAAATAAAACATCAAAATGGGCAGGCAAAAAAAAAACAACAAAGCCAAAAATTCAAAACGCAAGAGAGGCAAGAAAGGCAAAAATAGTGCGCATAAACACAAAACCAAGGTATGGACAAAAGAGAAATTGTAAAACAAATCTAGAGAACTGTAAGAAATATAAGAACATGTTCGAATAATCAAATTTTTGTTGGCACCCTTTTAATAAAATATTAAAATAAAAATGAATAATTATTAACAATTATTCATTTTTATTTTTAAACAATCCGGTAGAAAGTAATTTTTCTATACAGACTGTTAGCTAAAGATTTTTCGAAAATTTGGATATTGAGTCAGCGAAAGAAACCAAACAAGAAAGTTCATTTTAACATGTGGGCCCAGATGGCGCTGTTGCCATCATGTTCAATTCTGAGCGCACATGTGTTAAGTCGCCAGTGGCCACTTTGAACAATTACTGTACTAAAAGAGAATAATGGAAGTATTGAACTATTCAAAAGTGTATATTTTATTTTTTGTTAAAATGTCAAATTCTGTCCACAATATTAATTCATGGTATAAACCAAAATATTAATTATCTGCTTTGCTTACTGCGCCATCTAGGTCCACAAGTTTATATCAACTTTTTTGCTTGGTTTCCATCGCTGACTCGATATTCAAATTTTCGCGTTTACAACACCTTTAGTACCTTTAGTACCTATAGCAAACACCTTGTATTTTCTGGCATAAGCTTAGATGTCTTGTCGCTGAGAATTCGTATGTACATAGAAAATGCTCATCTTTTTGCATCGCGTGATTTTATTCAAACCTATTTCAGAGAACTAAGGGAATGATGGAGGTGATCGTGGTGGTGGAGGTGGTCATGGGGGTAAAATGAAAACCAGTGGGACATAAGTTTTTAAGGTTTGAGCATGGCGGTAAATGAAAACTAATGGGCCATTAGTTTTTAAGGTCTGAGGCCTGCCATCAGTAATGGCAGATTTCTTAATACTATAGTCATGGAAAAATGATGTGGTTTCATAATAATATCACTATAGGCAATTGTTAAGAAAATAATATACATTTTCCAGTTCTCTGTAAAATTGAGATTTTATTTTACAAAAAAAGCTATGTAAATTGTTTTCAAAAATAACAAAAGTGAAAAAAAAGTGCAATCTACCAATCCATCCGTAAAAGGCAAAATACTCAAATATACAGGGTGTCCAAGATAAGGATCAACAGCATGGGGATCTCGGAAAACATAAATGTTACAAGAGCAGTTAAATTACAAAAGAGTTGAGCAATTCAGTGGTCAGTAATATTCTGTTGAGAAAACCAGTTTTTATTTATTGAGTTATGCGAATTATTCTGTGCATTTAATGACGACAAAGACGAGAAAATAAGAATTATTACCTAATTTTAACGCAGAATAGGTAACAAAATAGTAACTAAAAACATTTTTTCAAAGAATAGTTGATAAACATTGAAACATTATAGTTATTGAGAACCACCCTTATAATTTTTTTATGTGGTATTATGAGAATTGTTCTGTTTATTTAATAATCTTGAAATCTCAAAATTAGGTGATAAATTTTATCATCGTCACTCATTTCAACGCTCACTAATACCAAATTATTCGAAATTTATTAACAAGCCTTTTCTTTATGAATAACAACATAAGAAACCATTCTGTGATCGTTAATCGTTAATAAATCGTTGAATTCGTAACAGCAAATGTTATTTAATACAGGGTGTATTTTATTTACGGGCCATATAAAAATATAAAGTTGATGATAGTTTCTTCGAAAAGAAACGTTGTACTGAAAATTTATAAACGCTTTTTTGTAGAGCTAAAAAAATGGCAATGAGAAAGTGCCTTTTGTTTTTTTATACCTTTTCAAATAACTTCAAAAAACCCGCAAAATTTCGGATTTTGTTAAATATCTGAAGAAAGCGGAATTTTCTGGTTTTCTCAACTGAATTGGATACCCTGTATATGCGCAAATGTCAAAATAATAAAAAAAAACTGTTTGGGTTCTTTTAAATATTGACTATTGTAAACGGATAATGCGCTAGGTCTGCCTTTAATCATGCCTTTTATATGTTATTATTAATAACTAACATAATACATATTTAAGTAATAAAACTAACAGTGGCGTATTTTTTAATTGTCGCTTTTGAAAATTGAAATTGTCCGAATACTTTTAACATTTCGTACCTAAGTTAAAAAATATCTTAGTTCATCAAGACATTGTGTTCCTAATTTTTAAATATTTCAAATTATTTCAATAGGATAATTCACATAAAAACTAAAATTAAAGGTGTTTAAGTACCAGGAATGCCAAAAAATCATATATTCCTAGTGAATCTTCAACGAAATTATACATAAACTTTCAAAATTTTGAAAATGAATAAAATGTTCACGAAGGTTCTATAAATATGGGTTACAATTATAATGTTGAGTAATATATATATATTTTTTAAATCCATAATTAGTTTTTTTACATGCTGCCAAAAGCTAGCTATGTTTGGGACTCATTTAAAACCCTAAATTGAGTTTTTTCGCTATTCAGTCCCAAACAGATTTTAATGAGTATCTAAAATAGTTAGCTTTTTTCGATTCGCCTCTCACGAGAATTGTCACGCGCGTTCCAGGCTCATAATGAAATATATCTACTATTTTAGTCTAAAATTTTAGAAAGTTACTTAGTCGAGAAGACGATGACGTTACAATTCCTATTGATTGATCCATATTTAAATTTTCTCCCACTACTTCTTGGGATGTACAGAGATCTTTTCCTCTTTAAAAACGTTATGACGGATAACCGCACCATATTTACAATTACAAATTTCGAACAATATTTGGTTTAAGGTTGTTTTAATAAGTCCTTACTGGTATATACTTTTATTTTATGTTATTATTTATTTTTATAGCCTGATTAGTTTCAGTTTATAAATAAACTATCTTCAGCGGCAAACGTATTTTAATGTGTATATATCCTGATCTTATTTCAATGTAATTTGAAATTTAAAAAATAAAGATGTCCAATTTGAAGTTTTATATATAATATAAAATTTAATATATTATTTATAACCTTAAATATATATAACTGGTAATTTTGGATAAAACCTTTAACTTAATATTTGGTTTGTTATGGAAATAAAAATTGTCTCTAATTTGAAAGATAAAGTTGTCCAATTTGAAGTTTTATATATAATATAAAATTTTATATATTATTTATAACCTCAAATATATATAACTGTTAATTTTAGATAAAACCTTTAACTTAATATTCGGTTTGTTATGGAAATAAAAATTGTCTCTAATTTACTTTTTGCCTATTTTAAACTATTGTTCTTAAATTTCCTATTTTGAATTATTAAGTCCTATTTTCTTGATTTATAGGACCTTTTAATAGATCCTATTTTAGATATTTTTGGGTCCAAATATCTGGGGTCTGCTCATTATCTTATTACCACATTATCTAAGAAGATACTCGCATTGCGATCAAAATATATTTTGTTAATACATCTGAAAAGGGTATTTAGTGTTTTCACCTGATTTAACTTCTAAGATTACGTGATAAATACAATAAGTATACTTAATTACAAAATCCAAGTAACGAATTTGTAAAATTAATCTGAATACGTTTTGATGTTAATAAATATATATGAAGAACATCATGTGCCGGATTTTTTTGTAGATATATAATTATTTTTGTAATTGTACGGATAATAAGTATGATAAATTCATATTTTTGTGCAGTATAATAAATAATGATACATATAATTCACGTTAATATATACATCCCATAGTTTCTTTAAACTCGTCACAGTTTAAAAGAAAAAGTGACAAGAAACGTGACCCATTTATTTCCCGAACATTGTGCCAATCCCCATGCTTCAGGCGCATCAGTCTTCGGGATTATTGCACGGTTCGTGCGTGTATCTCGCAAAATTGTCAAAAACTTACTACAAGATTGAACTGCAAACAGAAACCAATCGGATATAAGCAGAGCCTATCGGTAAAGTGTTACTATTGATATTTTGTTATATAATAACGTGTTCATGGGGATTTGTCGAGTTTCGTGTTATTTTGCGAGAAAATGCAACAAATATAACTTTTACATAACTGTATCTTATCAATTTAAGAATAATCAAGTAATAATTATTAATAATAACAACATTATGTGTTTGCTCTTGTAACGGATAATAAGAGAACACAAATCATTTAGCTAATAATAACAATAATAATACATGTACGGGGGCAGACTTCACTTCAGCTATGAAACACAAAACATGTTGAGATAATAAAATGATATTTTGCAATATCTGAAAAATATCAAGTCAATAATTTAGTTTACTTAGTCTACTAGAATAGAATACTTAATCGATAAATATAAATGATAAAACATTAAGTATACAAATGCGGTAATTCGGTGTGATAAATCTGAGGAATAATATTTCAGGAATTCATATTTATCTCATACTTCAGTAAGAATATAGGGTTTAAGTTGCGGTCATGCTCCTTTTCAGTGCCTCTGCAAACACCGCAAAGTTAATAGACTGTAAAGCTTATCGATAATTGCACATAAAATGGGGCAAGAATGTTTATTAATGAGGCAAACAGATTAAAGCCACCCAATCGACTCACGCTGTTAATTAAAATTTAATTTCTATAAACACGTTTTTGGAATTATTTAATTTCAATAATTAATATTGCCAAACTAAACTACAGTTTGCTAATTATATGATGGACTATTTATTTATTATGTTTGCTGCTGATTTAATTAAATAATGTTTTGTGTAATAAATTTAAACATTTTGCTAAAGCAATATTTATTTAATTAATGCATTTCCAGCGATAATTAAATTGCGAGATACTTCTGTAATAATAAATATTAATATATAATAAATACATATATTTCAGGCGAGAGCTTGAATTTTCATGAAGCACTTGGACGTTTTGGCCTCATAAATCTGTTACTAGACTGGAGCTTTCACAAAATAACTCTTCAATGTTTTCAAAAATTTTAATAAATATTACCAGCTTGATACTCATACATCCCCTTTCAGAATTTTAAAATATGTCATGAAACATTGTTCGGGTTATAAAGTTTTATTTGTGTGCTGCAATAACAGGTATTTCACAGTTTTTGTCCGCACAATTTCCCGTTACATTATTTCAACGATCGATTTTGATGAATATTTACGAGCGAAATAAAGTACAAATGTATGTCAGATCACGTAGAAAATTTCAATGGTGATTTATTATTTCGCACTAAATTTATGTCACGCAATAATTACCAGGTAATAAATTTGCCAATGTATTACTTTTAATGTAAATTTTATCCATTTAGACTTTTTTTATTGAAAGCGCTTATTACAACATGCACAGTTCATTCAAATATAATTTTTGACGGTTATACACAAACATCGATGAAATTTCATTCCGATATAATTTATACATTGTTCCATTGTTATTGCCTATTCAATTTAATTACAATTCAAGTGCTCGAGCATAAATAATATACTAATTTGGAATATGTACAATTACATGTTCTAATTAAAATTCATAGCGCATCTTAAGGTATTATTTAATTATTTGCATTTTATAATATAACTTAAATGTTTCATTAAGGATGAAATTTTTATATAATATGATATATACTTAATTCGTTCTAGGTATTACTAAAATGACAGTTGAATGATTTAATTCTCATTTTCAATAATTCCATAAAACAATTAAAAAAATAATTGAGTAACCTTCGTCCTTACACATATACTCATATATATATATGGCAGTAAAATTTGTGATACTGACTGTAGACGATACTTCATAATCCTATATAATCCTATCAACGTTTCTTGTAGGTGTTACCAAGAGGCGCACTCTCGAAATCCGTCTCTTTACTGCAAGAAACGCATTCGAGCACACATTTTCAATTCAACGTGATAAATTTTAACGCGTATCGACCTCCCACACATTTGAGAATCCCATTTTCTCAATGCCAGAAATAAAACTAAAAAACCAGAATGCATTTATTACATAAACTAGATTACGCTCAATGAATTCGATGTGTCAAGTAGCATCAAATAATGATTGCCATATTTCTCAAAGGAAAATATTATTTTCAGAGGGATGTAACGTAGCTACTGGACAATGTTACGAAATAATCTATTGGAATAGTTTATGTTATGACCACTTGGATTTCCATATAAGTACATAATATGTACATGTCGTCTCAGCCCAATCGTTTAATTAATAATTAATAAATAATGCACACAGTTTTTAAGAAATTTTGTAATAATATTTACGAATTTCGTAGTATTTTGCGAGAATTTTATACAAATTAATTAAGGAATTCTTTGAATATTACAGAATTTTAATTGAATTTTCCTGATATTTTATAGATTTGTACGAGTTTAGTCAAAATGAAGAATTCATATTGTATTATTCTAATGATTATGAAATTTCATAAATATATGGAATTTTAGTATCTACATTTAAGATATATATGAAATATTATGTACAAAATGTCTGAAACTTAGAAACTAGTGTGAATGCATAAAAATGTGTATAATTAAGTATATACAGGGTGCCCAAGATAAGGATCAACAGCATGGAGATTTCGGTAACCGTAATAGTTATAATGGCTGTTAAATAAGAAAAAAGTTGCTCAATTTAGTGATCAGTAATATTCTGTTGAGAAAACCAGAAAATTCCGCTTACTTCTAAAGATATATCGTTTTTTATGTTTTTCTGCAGTTGTTTAACCGTTTAATAAATACGGAGAAGCACGATTTCGGAATTTGTCGAATATCTCCATAAGTAAGCGAAAATTTCTGGATTTCTCAATATCATATTACTGACCGCTACATTGGGCAACTTTTTTGTAATTTAGCCGCCTTTGTAACTTATACGGTTTCCGAGATCCTTGTGTTGTTAATCCTTGCCTGGGACACCCTGTATACATGAACAAATGGACGGACAAAATTGTAAAATTATTAAAAAGTATCTTATGGTTAAAAACCATCATCACCTTCAGGCATATGTGGCAAAATATTTTTTTGTAATTAAAAAAAAAAAATTGCTGGAGGCGCTGGTTAAATTATAGCCTTCGAAATTATCGTCCGAAAAATCGTCCGAATTTGCAGATTTGGTAAATATCTGGCACCTGTTAAACATTTTACAATTTCACAATACAACATCGAAAATGTTGATTTTAAGAGTGTATAATTTAAAAAAAATTCAAGAATCGGAATCAGACAAATATTTAATGTTATATCGTTTAATGAATTATATCAATAGAGTTTTCAAGAAATTTTGAATTTTTTATGAATTTTGTAGTAATTTTGCAAAAATTTAATAGAAATTCAAAATCGAGTTAATCCTTTTAATTTTACAAAATTTTAATTGAATTTTCCCGATATTATATAGATTTGTAGGATTTTAGTCATAATGAAGAAATCATGTTGTAGCAATAGAATGCTTATAAAATTCTGCAAATATGTGTTTTATTACATTCAAAAATAGTTTCAGTACATTTTTAAGTAAGTAGTTTTTTTAGTAGTTCAAGGTGTAATAGAAATATTTTGTACAAAATGTCTGAAACCTAGAATATACAGGGTGTCCCAGGTTAGAGCCACTAAAAGTTTATGTGGTTCCCGATAAAATAATGTTTTTGAATAATTCATACAAACATGGTTGCTTGCGTTCTCCTCAGGTGAAATACTTTCAACCTTCTATCACTTCCGGTTCTACTGGAAATAGCCATCAACTTTTGTATTTTAACTGGAACACCCTATATATTATCATGTTTTTGGCTTCCGCGTTTAATTTGAAATATCTTTTATAGAGATGTGTGATCCCTATTTTTTTTTACTCTCTGAGATAAGAATTAAATTTCAATATTTGTAGAGATACAACATCTGATGCTCTACAATTATTTGTAGAGATATATCTACATATCCTTTTTACTTTCTGAGATAAATATAAAATTCCAAGATTTAAACCTCAAAAAGGCATTATGAAAAATGGCTTCAAGTTCTCTTACTAATAAGATAAAATCGGATTTTTTTTGACATTTTTGAATGACTTATTGTCAAAATTTTCAGCTGCAATATATATATATATATATATATATATATATATATATATATATAAATATATACATATATATATATACATATATATATATATATATATATATATATATATATATATATATATATATATATATATATATATAGACATGTACACGGTCATTACGAAGCCAAAATGAATATGGTTCACCGCTTTTATCAAGCCCAGGACCGACTTATGAAGCCCGATTATGGGCTTCGTAAAAAACATCGTGTATATCGCTCTATTTTAAAAAGTTATATTGTATATTGCCGAGATTCAATTTTTTCGTAGGGCTTCGAATTGATGGATATTATCAGAAAATATACAGGTTTAGTTCGCACTAACTGCCGTAGGGGGTACCACAGTCGTTTAGTGTATATAATATATACACAATTGATGTAAATGGTCGATTATAGGAGCCAATGATATAATATGAAGTTTGCTAAGCCCTACATTTGGCAATAATGCTTAATCTGAAACTATTATGGAAGACAAATCGAATCAACTACTACGGACATGATTAATTTGTACATTATATTAAATCATAATTATGATTTAGGATTTATTAAAATTAATTACATCCTATAAATTGCAATTAAAAAAGTGGTAATCATTATATGAAGAGATGCTAATTAAGTATATTTATTCCCACAAAACAATATATTAACTAAATATTATTAACATCGCAACAATTTTAACGATTTTATTTAAACTATTTAAATAAATCCATACTCTGTTTTAAATAGTTACGTACGTTACAAGTACGTTAAATAGGGCTTTGAACGCAGCCGAAGCAAAAATCTATGAAATTTAATGATTATCATTAAATTCAAGTTATTTATCAATCATTTTGAAAATATTATAGACATTTAAAAAATATTTTAATAAAGCCCGTATGACACGAAGCCATTTATTGTACAATTTCTTGCACAGTTTCGTGACCTTGATTTATTGGACCGTATAATACAGAACATCTTCACCATTGCAGAATAACTTGCATGGTGTTATATTTTATTGTTCGACACAACCCATTGCGTAGGGTGAAGATTCTCTATGTTACAGGGTCCCATAAGTCAAGGTCACGAAATCGTGCAGGAAATTGTACAATAAATTATGTCGTGTTATACGGGCTTTAGAGTTAAATTTAATCTTTAAGCGCATATCTGTTTTAGGATACAAAATTTAATAAACTCTTTCTTTGCGGACGAAACTACGTTTATCATTTAAAAAAAAAAAAAATTATTCACATTAATGCTGCACAAATATGATTTTTTTAAATTTGTACATTTTGAAGTATATGAGGGTGTGATTAAAACAAAATAATTACCATCTGAATATAAAAATAATATTTATTAGAACAATAAACAAAGAAAAACAGACAACCTAAAAGTATAAAGTATTTTTGAAATCATAGAATAACTATTTATCTCTATAAATATTATACACAAAAGTTTTTAGCCGCACCCAGTCCTTGTTAATAAATACATTAGGGTATTTATTTAATAGTTCTTCACACTCATGTTTTTTTGGGGCAATTTTTCGTTTAATGTGTAGTTTAAAATGATTCGATACAACTTTTTTCTCGGTATCAGTCCATCGTACACGACCTTTCATATTTGTTATATTACTTTCTAAAAAAGACAGTTAGGTACAACAAAACTTACCAAAACAGATTACAATACAAACTATACTTTTAGCTTTTTTAACTTCTGGTTCTTGCAGTTCTTCTTGAGGCTCAGCAATTTCTACAGCATCGGCAATTTCAAAATGGTCTTTGCTGGACTGAATTTCATAAGTTTCTTCCTGGTCAGACACAGAACTGAAGTAAGCATCATTGTCAATTACGATTTCCTGCAGACTTTTTCCCTTGAACTCTTCGCCTTTGCCCTTCTCGAGTAGCAATAAAACCTTAGCTACTTTTGCTGTTTGATAGATGTCTTGGGGTAATCTGTTGAAATTAATAATATACTACATTTTCTGAACAGTTCGAAGTTGTAAAATACCTGTAAAATTCTGTGTGAGTTTTTTTTGTGTGACCCATAAAAGTAGCTATTTGTTCTATTTCACTATCATCCATTGTCATAAGTTGCAAAGTAGTTGCGATGTGCTTTCTGAACCTCGTTGATGTTAGCATAGACGGATTCGTGGCACCGCAATTAGTGGCCAATTTTCTTATAACATGGTATCCTGACATCCATTTATTTTCTGATCCTGGATTGGCAAACATATAGGGATTTGATATCGGGACTAAAGCGGACTGCTCTCTAACTTCCAATATTAATTTAATGAATTTTTGGATTTGCGGTGGAAACAAAATGGCTATAGGTTTGGAACCCTTTCCGCCCGTGACAACTCTTTTAATCCGTTTGCAAATAATTTTCTCAACTTCGGTCAGAGATTCAACAAAGGCTTCCTCGTTTGTAGTATCATGTTTTTTTAGATATGTAACTACTTTTAAATATTGTACATCACCTACACGCTTTCTATTGAACATTACCGTTAGTGCTAAAACACATTCCGTTAAAATTATGTAATTACTCAGCATATTTACGCTATTTTTAATTTCATATGCATGTTCATATTCATATTTTTGCATATTCATAGCATCATATGCTTCATTTGCTAATTTATTGACATATATTTGAAACGCTTGGATGTCACTTGTAAGTGGAAGAGTATGCGGTTTTTCCCATTGCCTTTCCTTTAAATCTTTAAGCGCATTGCTTGAAATTTCATTAGACCAGTGCCCCTGCAGTAGCTTTTTTGTATCTTTAATTTCCTCTTTTTTTATGCTCTGGTTATCCCATTTAATGGTATGCAAGTTTCTTTTTTCTATGACTACTTTAAGAGCAATATCACAGACAATTTTTAAATTAGTACCCATATGTAGCGCCAATGAGGGCGATTTGTAGCATCTATTTGAGGGATCATAGCCACTTATCTGTTTAGTAGCAGATACTAGATCTTGAAAGTACTCAGGCTTCAATGCATCAAAAAGGGCATCAATAGAACTGTTGAGGGTCCTTAGTACTAACAGTAATCTGCCCATTTCCCGCATTTTGTTCGAAATGACTGTTGCAATTTGTTGCCTCTTATGCTTGCTTAAAAGAGCTTCGCCATATAAACATATCAAGGGGTCACTTTTAGCTACTAAGCTAATATCATCAGCTCGCATTATACTGAAAACTTCTTGTTTGATACGGGCCGAATTTAAAAATAAATAATTTTTTGAGGTAGTGATTGCTGAAAAACTCTGACTTTTCGACAAACAGTTCTTCCCTGGATTCTTTTCGCTCGAAGGTTTCTGTCTGCATATTTTCACATGTTTGTATAGTAATTCTTTTGTATAGTATCCCAGACAATAAATACATACAAAATATTTTGCGTCAGGTTTTTTAGAACATCTGGCTGGATTTAAAATATTCTTTTCCGTATTAAGATGGAAATAGCCTTGCTTTCTTAAAGCTGCTACCAACGCCAAACGCTCTTTACTTTTTGGGGGCAAACTTTGAATTTTGATTACTTGTTCGTTTTCTTGATGATGCCTAAATAGGTGTCTTGTAAAGTGTGTTACCACATCTCCATAACAGATAGGACAAATAGTAGGTCTCTCTCTTGCTGTAGGTTTTTTTGAATACGGATGATTTTCCTTAACATTAAAATAGAAATTTAGCAAAATAATATTATCATATGCAGAAACACCTTACGATTTTGTAAAATGCAGCGCTTTCTGCCATAGCATTCATTGTTTCGTTTCCTAAATAATTATTTTTTCCATTTTTATCTTGGAACGTTTCATTTTCACTCGTTTGCGAATAATCTAAACGTTTGAAATACGTTGTATTCTAAATAAAATAAATAATCATTATTATAAAAATATATGGCAATGATTTTCCAAACACAATATGTTTAGATAAAATAGAAAAATATATATAAACTGGAGTTTTTGATTGCAAATATCACAATCTACCACATTCAATACAATTGAACCCGTAACAAGGTTTAATCAAATATATTAAATTTAAATGTTACTGTTATGAGGTTCCTTCAAAATTATAACAATTTGAAATGTATTCTTTAAGTTCTAAAATAGATTTCAAATCATGTATGTTAAATATCTCGTACATATTAATGTTTAAGTGAACATATAAATCTTACTAAATTTTCCGAAAGCATGTCTTCATTACTCTCTGAGGATTTTAACATTCCTGTCTCCATAAACCCTGGCACAATATTCTAAAAATAATTTAAGTCAATAAATATTCGATGGTATACTTATAATAAATTTTACAGTGATGAAAGGAATACTATCTGAATCAGAGGTATCGGAATGAACGGAATCAGTTTCTGGAACATAATCTGAACCTGAGTACTGAAAAGGTTCAGAATCAGATGATTCTTCCATATTGTCAGTGTAAATTGAAGTTTTTTCTTTTGGTACATAATTTGAAGTCGATGCCTTATTAAGTAGGTGTAACGTGTTTGGTGAATTTGTGATATCCGTCAAATATCTTATTTCTGCAGGTTTTTGTGTCTCTGACACACTCGGTTCCTAAACAAAGTCAACATTGAAATAATTTATCAGATTCATCATTTTTGAGTAACATAATATGTAAATCTTACCAAATTACATAATTCGTGTCCAACAAATTTAATTTTCTTCGAGTGCAATATATCTATTTGCATGTTACTTTCCGATAAATTCTAAAAATAGTTTGAAATCAATAATACTTCTTAAATTATGTATCACATAAAATTGTACTTTTTTCAGAAGAATATCTTCAGAGTTTGTGGTATCGAAGTAAATAGAATCCGGTAGCACGATATCAGGTTCAGAAACAGTTGATGAATCTTGTCTTGAATCTTGAATCATTGTCGGGTTCAGGAGATTTTAAATCCATTCTTTTAACATTGATTCCTTCATTCACATAAGCTTAAATAAAGTTTTAAAATAATAATAATTGCAATAATCAATATTAGAGCCAGAAGTTTTATGAAAATATATAGGTTTTCTACAGACAGCCCACGAGTTTATTTTTGTATTTACACGTTTAAAAAAATGATTAATATGACACCAACATCATTTTCCATATTTTACACATATTTTCAATGAAATTACGTATTTTGAATTAAATTTAAAACAATACTTATATTTTAGCATATTTTGATATATTTATATACGACTGATTTATAATATAAGTACTTGAGATTTTTGCAGTATAATGCTATATATTATTCCCTTAGGGAATAATAACTAGAGATTAATAGTCATTATTCTCTGTTGCACTCCAATTACAAAAAAATTCAAATTAAATAATACCATGGAAACAAAATACACAAACTCAAAAGTGTCACTGTCAAACGCATAGTGTTTGTGTATTTATATTGAGATGGATGAAAATGAAGAGTCTTTTATATATACTACTCGCAATAATGGCTATTATTACTTCGGAATGTTACTCCCTCGCCGCTTACGCGCCTCGGTTCGTAAATATTCCTCGGGAATAATAGTTAGCATTATTAAGTCGTGGTATAATCTACTATTTTATGAAGTATTTCAATTATTTTCAAATACCTACTGAATTTTCGTATGCGTCTATACGTTTGCAACGCGTTATACTTACGCAGGTAATTCCCGAGTTCTGATTGCCCGAATTTGTGGAAGCCGAGAGATCCCACACCCGGGGAATAACCTGCATACATTCGTGTCGGCCGCCGCATTCGCAAAGTCGATATTTTACATGCAAACGTAGATTCAAGATTATTATGAACTAAGGTAAAGGTCGCCCGTAAATCGTTTTTCTAGGTAAAGTGGTCATCCCCATCGTTCTGATTTTAATTCGGAGTTATTCATCAAGCTCAACAACGAACATCTAATGACATTTAGAAATTATCGGCGAAAAGTGGCTACTCAGTGATTAAAAAAAATACGCTCTCGACTATTCCGAACTCATAACTTTTTCAGTGTTAAATATGCAACGAGAATGATGTTAATCGAGTACACATGCTTATGACGCAATAGTAATAGTAAAAATACTCACCAACTTTATTTTGGATGGCTAAATTCATTAAAAACGTTGTACGATCCATTTTCACTCAACACTTATAACGATATAATGAATGTTGAAATCGAACCCGGCGTATATGAAAATATAGCGGCAACACAGCATTGACTCGTTAAATGCGTAAAGTATCTGTCTTTTATACAGCTGGGATTCACATTGCATGTAGTATATCATTGCCTTACTCATCAGTCAAATATATGTGGTTTGTATATGCAGTAACCTTCCCCCTCAACCCCAGGCTTCCGAATATCTATAGTATGTACCGGGCTTACTATCATCCATTGCATATGTATATATATATATATATATATATATATATATATATATATATATATATATATATATATATATATATATCTCAGTTAAGGAGATACCTAACAATATCTTATTTGTAAGAGAAAGTGTAGTAATTTCTCAGAACGTCTTTTGGAGGTCAGAATTTTGGAATTTAATTCTTATCTCAAAGATTAAAAAAAGATAATGGTACACACATCTCTACAAAAGGTGTTAGAAATTAAACGGGGAAGTCACAAACACAATATAGTATATAGGGTATTCCATTTAAAAAAGAAAAGTTAATAACTACTTCCGGTAGAACCGGAAGTGATTGAAGGTTAAAAGTATTTCACCTAAGGAGAACGGTATCAGCTATATTTACATGAATTCTTTCAAATTTTCTGTGTTAATCTTATTTGTAAGAGAAATTGAAGCCATTTTACATACATGCAAACTTCTAACCTAACCAAACCTAACCATATTTAGATGATTTTTTTCATTTTATTTTATTTACGGGAACCCCATAAACTTCTAATGGTCCATGCCCATGTTTCTTTTTGAATTCTAATGATTTCTTTTTAACATAACGTCTTTTTGAGGTCAACATTTTTGAATTTAATTTTTATCTCAGAAAGTGAAACAGACAGGTTCTACAAAAGATGTTTCAAATTTAACGGGGAGGCCACAAACATAATAATATATAAGGTACTTCAAAAACAAAATTTGATGGCTACTTCCGGTAGGACCGGAAGTGATAAAAGCTTGCATGTATTTCACCAGCGGAGATTCTGTTCTCCGCAGGTAAAATACATGCAAGCTTCTAACCTAACCTAACCTAACCATATTTAGATGATTTTTTTCAATTTTTTTATTTTACGGGAACCCCATAAACTTCAAATGGTCCATGAGCGTGTTACACCCTGTAGAATAGAATTGTATAGAATGTAGAAATATATGCATCAAATAAATACAATACGTATGCATATGCATATGCATTGTGATGCATATACTTATGCAATATAATGCATATACTTATGCATTATAATGCATATGCTTATGCATTATAATGCATATACTTATTCATTATACTTATGCTTACTTATGCATTAAGAATTTATACACCAATAAAGGGACGACAAAAGTGTAGTATTATTAAAATATGCCTTATTATTAAAACTACAATCAGCTTCAAGCATATTTGAAATATTTTTTTTCTAATTCTAATGATTTTTTTTACATGTGGTACATGCGCCGGGTGTACTTTCAGCATTACAAATATCACGTCAAAATGTGTTTTCTTAAAATTCTGTTATTGAACATTTTACGATTTCACAATAAAACAAAAAAAAATCATTTAAAGTTGAAAAATAAAAAATAACAGGATTCAGAAACCCGATAGGTATATTAAAATAAAAAAACTCATCCTTACAAAGTTATTTTCGTTTTTGTTATAGAAAATACTTTCATCTTTCAAATTTTTAAATAGAATTCCTTATAAGTTACGTAATAACGCAACACATTTCGCAAAACATAGATATCATAAATAATTAATTATAAGGACGGTTAAATCAAATTAGATTCTATCGGTTTAATATTGGAATTAATTGCCTTTCAATTTCCTCTAGATTCAACACCTTTTATTTTAGAGATAAGAATTATTTTCCAAAATTATGACCTCAACAAGGTACTTAGCAAAACGGTTTCATTTTATGAAAAAAATATTAAAAAAACAGTTGATGTGAAACAATATTTATGATACTGATGAATTATTAACTTTTAAATAAAGCTGAGGTTTTGTAGGTAACGTTTTGAAGTAATTATGTTTGCATATCCTATTATTGTTGGCGTCGAAATATTTTTCTCGACTGTGAAATGTTTAACTGACTGAAACACAAATGTCATGATACTTGGAATACTTGAAGTTTTATTTCTAAAGGAGGCTAAATAAAATAAGGAGTAGGAAATATTAGTCATATTAATATTATTTCTCTCAAAATTACAAAATAAATAATTCTTATCATACCAATAAAATTATTGATCATTAAAAAAAAAATTATTCAAGATTCTTAAGAAGTTTAAGGAAATTTTACCCATATTACTGAAATATTAAACATACATGGAGAATCTATGAACAAGTGATAAAAACTGCAACAGTTTTATCGCAGTGCGTCATTGAATTGGATTAAATGCAGAAATATTTGGATGGTTAATCGAATAATGTTATTTCATTATACATTTAAAACATTCAATTTTATTTTGTACTTGTTATTTTTTAAGCCCTCTAGTATCACTACAGTGGTTTTAATTAGATAATAGTTTATTTCAACACATGCGATTATTTTTTATTCCCTTTGACTGTTTTCATAAAACCAAAAATAGTGTGTTCCCTCTTGTAAATTCAACCTGGTGATATACTATACTATGTACCATGAAGTTTCCTTTATAAAAACCGGAATACTAAATTTTTTTTTAAAAAATAATCCATCAAAATAAAGCCCCGGATTTATTGTGGCAGTAATCATAATTGTAATTGTAATATTTGCATTTATACAGCATCGAAAATAACACGGGCTCGTGCCTGTTCTGTATGCATATTGAATGCTGTGATAATAACCACCCGTTCTGGTTTATAAGCTGAGCCATAGCATGCACACTTTGGCGAACAAGAATATTACAGCGGTCGATGCACCGTGTAATAATTAAAAGTCACTGCGTTCCAAATTTATCTATCCATAATATCGTCTAAAAGTGTAATTAAACGGGCGACCATTTACAGCAAACTTTCAAACTTTATAATGCCCAGCTGTCAATTTGTATATAAGATTTATAGCCCTATTTGCGGAAGTGATTAACAAGTTTTAAGTTTATTGGACACAAGAATTTAAACCCTCTCAATAATGCGTGAAGCTTAAACTTATATTTTAGAGAAAAATATGATTTTATTAAACGGGAATTCTTTTTCGTAATTATTTATTACCTGCTATTAGATATTATTAATTATAAAAAGAAAGGCAGGGCTTAAGGTTTTTAATTCCTCCGCTGCGTTTTTCGGTAATTCTTATTACTATTGGATATTATACATTATAAAAGAAAGGCAGCATGGCATAGGAACGTAAGGCTTTTAATTCCTTTACTGTGGAATTCTTGTTCTTACTTTTTATACACCGTTACAGATTATTTCATAACAAAGGCGACGCTACGTAAAAACAAATACGATTGTTGCCCGGGGCAATTTTAAATTTGTTCAATATAATTTCCCTTGTATAAGATATGTTTGGTATATCGTAAGAAATTAAGTATGATATTGATAGTGGAAGCCTTCGTTCCAGTACAAACAATAATGATAGTAATATTATGTATGCTACAATTTAAAATAATACCTACTATTAGTCACACGTGAGTGTGTTAAAAAAACTCGATACTCTAAATGAGCCGAAATCGATTCGTGTTTTAAATAAGGCAAAACTAAATTTTAATTCAATATACAGGGTGTTTCAACGCTTTGGGAATGGTCAACCACGGAGTTATTAAATAAAATATCACAAAATGGTTTATACCAAAGTTGTGTACAATAATGAGTTGTAACAACAACAATATTCTAAGGCGTGCGTCTCTCTATAAATTTATATATTGTTATGAAGTGCAACTCATTATTGTACCCAACTTTTGTATAAAATAATTTTGGATATTTTGATTAATAACCCCATCGTTGACCGTTCCCAGAGCGTTGAAACACTCTGTATATTAGATATGGGGCATCCTGTATTTTATCGAAGAGCACCTGAAGCACCAAACCTAGGGGCAGGAGTGGAAGTATTCGTGACAGATGAGAAAGTATTAAAGGTAAGTAAAGGTAATTACATGAATGAAAGTGTTAGCCAGAGAGAATCACGGAATTAGAATTGCAAAGGAGAAGAGGAAACTGAAGAAAACGACAATAATAATCGTATACGGACCGAACGAAGACAACAGCAAAATCAATAAACACTCATTCTGGGAGGAATTGCAACTGGTCTCGGAGAAGATAACAGGGCAGACTTTAACAGTAGGGACAAAAATAAAACAAAGGAATATAAAGAAAATTTGGAGGATTCGAAGAAAAGATAATAAGTAATAACGGGAAAAGAATAGAATTATTTCATATGAACAACATGGTGACTACGAAGAAGAAATTGAACGTAGGCATACACAAATCTGAAGAGAAGTAGAAGCAGGGAAAAACTTTTTCTTTAAATTATTCATTAAACTCAATATATTATTTAAAATTAAGTTTGAATAGTCAATCAAAGATTTAATAACATTTAATTTGCATTTAAAAAGTATTGAATAATCAATTTCAGCAGACTGCAGTCTTGTATTGATAAAATATGACAACTTTGAAAGAGTAACAGATGCTGGAACCCAGAGAGAGTCTAAGAAAGAAAGCAACCGTTACTTATGTACAGTAACAATCACAGAATCTCAGAAGAACAACAAAGAAAGAAAACAAAGCACAAAAGGAACCGATAGAAATGTGAGACAATAAATAATTAAAACGCACAGATTGAAGGAAGAGGAAGTCTGAATATAACATAAAGACTAGTCTAGGAAGGATGAAAAAATCAAGGCTGAGAACACGGAACAAATGTGAAGCAAACGTGGAGGAGGTTAAAATAAATCATAAGAACAGCAGCGGGAGGAATAAAGTGCGGTACATGAAGAACAAAACTAGAAGAGCCAGCGGATAAAAGAAGCAATGACAAAAAAGGTAAATGTGGAAACAATTCCTTCAAAAATGGACATTGGAGGTGAACGTGGAAAAACAAAGAAGAAATACAAAAGCCAAAGCAATAATCTGGAAATAATTCGGGAAAAAGATGAAGGAGGATGAAAAACTTATGTTTCAATGTATTGAAAAATTTGAAAACAGAGGAAACAGGCCATTGAAAAATAAGTCACCAAAAAAAGGAAACAGTTTTAAACTGTTATAACTCCGACTTTTAGTAGTGACTGTATTTGTTAGGGATATTATCCCTAACTGGCTATCGACCAACGGGGGTCCTTCTGCCGTGTGTTTTGTGTAAGTGTGTGTATTGAGTTAGGGCTTGTTACTCTAGAAATTCGCCCCCGATCTCTAGAGCGCCGTTAATGAGCTCCCAACGGCGAATGGCACTAGTTTCTCAGTACAAATGCACTACCAGTACTGGGGCTCGAACCCAGGTCTTCGTGCATGCTAAGCAAGCGTTCTAACGTGTCAGCCAAACTAGCGGTTCCGACTTTTATTAACACAAAACTTAACAAAGTAACGAAACAATATATGCAATTTCATGTACTAATTTAGTCTAGTGGGGATAAGTCGGGCGAATAAGGAGCATACATAAAACCAGATTGGGTCTGGGTTTGCACCAACAATTTTGTTTCTTAAAAAAAAACAAACAAGAATTTTACACATTTGTTGATTACTAAGACTCATGATATTGTTTTATCATTAAGGATATACATTTCAATTATTTATCTATCGATTCGTAACAACCACAAGGCGAAATGTGAAATTAAATGGAAATAATAGCCACCTAAAACTATTATTGGCGAGCCCTGTATAAAACAGAAAAGACAATATTATATAATAATAATAATAATAATAATAATAATAATAATAATAATAATAATAATAATAGTTTATTAATGCTAATACCAACAAACAGCTTACACACGTCAATATAGAAAATATAAAATATAGAATAAATACGATATAAAAATAGGTAATACACAATAAATATCAAATAGTAACAGTATAAATTAAATGGTACATAATATGGTATAAAATATGGTGTGCTGTATGATTGGCTACATATAGGTAAAAACAAAAAACCTGGAATTAATTCGAGAAAAAGATGAAGGAGGACCCAAAAAGTTATTTTTCAAGGTATAGATAAATTTTAGAATGGAGAAAATATGCAAATTCAAAAAAATATTCGATACCTACAAAAGGGGATACTAGAAGATACTAGTAGGAAATACTAGGAGGAAATGCACATGCTAATGGGAAGCTACAAAATAGTGAAGCCTGCATATAAAAGAGGAAATTATAAAAAAGAAAAGATGTGGAAACGATGCCTCTAAAAAGTGGATAATAGAAACCAACGTGGAATACAAATAACAAAGAAAAACTATGGAAAACCAATGCAATAACCTTCAAATATTTCGGGAAAAAGATAAAGGAGACCGCAAAAGATTATTTGTCATGTATTGAAAAATTTTAGAACATTGAAAACGTGCAAATTGAAAATATAAAACAGGAAAGACAACATTTTTAAGGAGATTAAGAGCCCACTGAAAAACTATTTACATAAATACTACGAATAATTACACCTGCCAATGGGAATAAACAAACTAATGGAGCCTGCAGATAAAATAGAAAACATTTTAAAACTGAGAAAATGTGCAAATTGAAAATATAAAACAGGAAAGACAAAATTTAGAGAAATACTAGGAAGAACTACACCTGCGAATAGGAAGAAACAAACTAATGGAGCCTGCAGATAAAAGAGAAAATTGCATAAAAGTAAAGATGTAGAAACGATACCTTCAATGGAGATCATAGAGGCGAACGAGGAATATAAATAATAAAGAAGAACCATAAAAAACCAAAGCAATTACCTAGAAATAATTCTGGAAAAAGCTGAAGGAGGACGCAAAGCAGTATTTTTCAATCTTCATTTTCGAATGGGAAACACATGTGAATTTAACGAAATATAAAAGAGAAAAGACAAAATTCTTACAGAAGATGAAAAGCCGACGGAAAGAACCTTTTAGAGAAATACTACGAGGAACTACTACTAGTAGAAACTAATGGGAAGAAACAAAATGGTGGAGCCTACAGATAAAAAAAGAAATGGCAAAAAAGAAAAAAATGTGGAAACAATTAATACCTTTAAAAGGGGATTATTGAAGCAAAAGTGGAATATAAAGAATAAAGAACTATAAAAAATCAAAAACCTGGAAATAATTGGAGAAAAATATGAAGGACACAAAAAGGTATTTTCCAATGTATAGAAAAATTTTAGAATGTAGAAAATATGCAAATTGAATGAAATATTCGAAACCTACGAAAGGGGGTACTAGAATCGAACGTGAAATATAAAGAAAAAAGAAGACCCAAAAACCCAAAGCCATAACCTTGGAAAATTTCGGCAAAAAGATAAACGAGGACGCAAAGCAGTATTTTTCAATGTCCATTTTTGAATGGAGAACACATGTAAATTGAAAGTAATATAAAAGAGAAAAGACAAAATTCTTACAGAGCACAGCTGATGGAAAGAACCTTTTAGAGAAATACTTGAAAGAACTACATTTGCTAATAGGAAGAAATAGAATAGTGGAGCCTGCAGAAAAAAGAAGAAAAGGCAAAAAATAAAAAAATATCGAAATAATTAATACCTTCAAAAGAGGATAATAGAAGCAAATGTGGAATATAAATAACAAAGGAGAACTGTAAAAATCCTAAAACCTGGAAAAATTTCGAGAAAAAGATGAAGGAACCTTGAAAATTTTCTGCAAAAAGATGAAGGAGGACGCAAAGCAATATTTTTCAATGTCCATTTTCAAATGGAGAACACATGTAAATTGAAAGAAATATAAAAGAGAAAAGACGAAATGCTTACAGAAGATGAAGAGCTGATGGAAAGAACCTTTAAGCGAAATACTAGGAGAAACCACACATACCAATTGGAAAAAATGAAATGGTGGAGTCTGCAGATACAAGAAGAAATAGCAAAACAAGAAAAAATGTGGAAATAATTAATACCTTCTTACCATGGGATCATAGAAGCAAACGTGGAATATAAATAACAAAGAAGAACTATAAAAAACCAAATACATGGAAATAATTTGAGAAAAAGATGGAGGATGCATAAAGTTATTTTTCAATGTATAGAAAAATTTAAGAATAAAGAAAATGTGCAAATTGAAACAAATATTTGATACCTACAAAAGGGAATACTAGAAGCGAACGTGGAATATAAACAAAAAAGAAAAACAAAAAGAGCCAAAGCCATAACGTTGAAATATTTCGGCAAAAAGATAAAAGAGGACGCAAAGCAGTATTTTTCAATGTCCATTTTCAAATGGAGAACACATGTAAATTGAAAGAAATATATATGATAAAAGACAAAATTCTTACAGAAGATGAAGAGCTGATAGAAAGAACCTTCTAGAGAAATATTAGGAGGAACTACTTATGCCAATGGGAAGAACAAAATGGTGGAGGCTGCAGATAAAAGAAGAAATGGCAAAAAAATATGGAAACAATTAATACCTTCACAAGGGGATAATAGAAGCAAACGTGGAATATAAATAACAAAGAAGAACTATAAATAACCAAATACATGGAAATAATTTGAGAAAAAGATGAAGGAGGACGCAAAAAGTTATTTTTCAAGATAAAAAAAAAAGAATGGAGAAAATATGCAAATTGAAAGAAATATTTGATACCTACAAAACGGGATACTAGAAGCGAACGTCCAATATAAAGAAAAAGGAAGAACTAAAAAAGCCAAAGCTATAACCTTGAAATAATTGGGGAAAAAGATGAAGGCTACTTACAAAAGTAGCAGATCAAAAGAAGCTTTAAGACACATACAAGGAGGAACTAATTAGGAGCGGAAAGGGGAAACTGCGATTTTACTAAAAATTGAAAATATGACAGTCGATTTTAAAATTTTAACTGTAATGACCAACATTAATATTGAAAATTTACTAGTAACCTTTGAAATTTTGATGGAAATAAAACTGAGGAAATGCAATGACTAACATTAATACTACTATTATTTACTAGTAACCTTTTTGATGAAAATTTTGAAGAAAATAAATCCGAGAAAATACAATTTTGACAATTTTTAGTATAAAAATTGCAAAACTTGCAGTAGTTTCTAAATGTTTTACTGTGATGGTAAAGATTTGATCCAAAATTGAAAACTTGGCAATAATTTGTGAAATTTTGACTGTAATGACTAACTAAAAATTGAAAAATTTACTAGTAATCTTTGAATTTCGATAGAAATGAAACCGAGGGACTGCTATTTTCGCAACTTTTTGTGTAAACATTGAAAACCTTGCAGTAGTTACTGAAGATTTTAACTTTAGGCAAAACTTTATGGCAAATATTTTATTGAAAATCTGGTAATAATTTTTGAAATTTTCAGTGTAATGACTGAGATTTTAATAAACAGAATTACCAGAATAATCAGAATGATCAGAATAATTAGAAGCTGACCAGAATGAACAGAGTAACCAGAATGATCAGAATGATAATAATTACCACAATGATATTTACATGTTATCAATAATTTTAAATCCTTTATATGTTAACTTGTACTGACTATTGTAAGCCATTTGGCGTAAACAAATAAATTACTATTACTATTACTATTAATGATCAGAATGATCAGAATAAACAGAATAATCAGAATCTGATTAGGATCTGATCACAATGAATAGAATAACCAGAATAATCAGAATGATCAGAATGACCAGAATGACCACAATGATCATAATTACCAGAATGATCAGAATTGCCAAAATGATCAGAATTACCAGAATGATGTTTACATGTTATCAATAATTTTGAATCCTTTATATATTAACTTGTACTGACTATTGTTAGCCGTTTGGCCTAAACAAATAAATTACTATTACTATTAATGATTAATGATCAGAATGATCAGAATGAACAGAATAATCAGAATCTGATCAGGATCCGATCACAATGAATAGAATAACCAGAATATCCGAAATGATCTCGAAAGAATTACGAGAATGATCAGAATTACCAGAATGATTAGAATTACCTGAAAATATAGTACAAAAAGCAGAGGAGGAATCAAAAAAAGCAAAAAAGCAAACAGCAAACTTAAAATAGGGAGCCGGCAAGATATGATCGTATAACATCGCAAGAAGTCAAATATATGGGAAAGGAAGGACATAAAATATTGTTAGGCATGTCCAATAAAGAATGAATATACAGGCTGATTAAAATTTAAAGAACCTCCTCCCTAGAGCATTTATTATTATTTTCAGAAAAAAAATGACTGAGATTTCACTAAACCAGAATAATCAGAATGAACAGAATAATCAGAATCTGATCAGAATGAACAGAATAACCAGAATGATCAGAATTACCAGAATGACATTTACATGTTATCAATAATTTTGAATCCTTTATATGTTAACTTGTACTTACTATTGTAAGCCGTTTGGCGTAAACAAATAAATTACTATTACTATTAATGATCAGAATAATCAGAATGAACTGAATAATCAGAATCTGATCAGGATCCGATCACAATGAATAAAACAACCAGAATAATCAGAATGATCAGAATTACGAGAATGATCAGAATTACCAGAATGATTAGAGTTACCTGAAAATATAGTACAAAAAGCAGAGGAGGAATCAAAAAAGCAAAAAAGCAAGCAACAAACTAAAAATAGGGAGCCAGCAAGGCATGATCGTATAACATCTCAAGAAGTCAAATATATTGGAAAGCAAGGACAAAAAATATTGTTAGGCATATCCAATAAAGTATGAATATACAGGGTGAATAAAGTGCAAGAAACCTCCACCCTAGAGCATTTATTAATAGTTTTAGAAAAAAAAGTTTAAAAAAAAGTTTCATTGCTAATTATCTGTCAAAATTTGATGATTTTCATTATAGAAATGTTTGTCACTCGACATATTTTGACACTGACGTAGATATTTTTCTGTTTTTCTATTCACAAATTTGATAGCATTTTTTTCTCTTCACGAATATCTAAAAATACCATGAGGTTTTATGACAAAAATTTATAAAAAAATCGAGTTTAATGCCTGACAACAAAAACGTGAAAAATTAAAAACAACCTTAGAAATCAAATTATACAAGTTTAACAAATACGATTTACTAATGTCAATTTGTGTTTATCAAATAAGGTTGTAAATTAAACTGCATTAGGTAGTATTTCTCAATAACTAAAGGAACGTTTAATAGAAATAGAACGCATCGAAATTTTGATGATACACAAATTTTATAACATTTTTGTTCCTCTATACGAGTATCTAAAACTAGAACAAAGTTGCATAAGAAAAAAGGCTTGTATTTTTAACGCAAAAAATTAAACGCGCTATATTAGTAAAACCATTACAAACAAAATTTAACAATACTAGTTTATCACAAGACATCGTATTTCTTTAAATTGTATATTTTGTTTTCCAAGATTTAGTTTTGCACATTTTTGGAGGCATTGAACTCGATTTTCTTATAAATTTTTGTTATGACGATCCAATAATAATATTACCGAATATTATATAAAATATTCTAAATTAATAAAAACATCGACAATTGATTCGTGGCCTTCTAAGTGTTATAAAAAATTGAAGCTGTAAATAATTAATTAAAAATTGTCGAACAGGCACATACAAAAATAATATGCTTTAAGGGTCCTGCAAGTTGATAACGCGCCTTGTAGTCTCAAAATAGGCAACAGCTGTCCTTACATTGAAAGGGAATTAGAATTTTCTTAACGAGCCGCTTGTGCACTGCACGCTGCGAATTTCACTGCTTATGTAATAGCTACATAGGGATAATGTCTTGGAACACGTACTTCAAATTCAATTACCATAATGGCGGATATTTAAAACGGGTTTTACGTGCCCACTGTTCCAAATTTAAGTCGCGAGCTTGTTCCAGCGGAATCTGGATTCATATATTCACGGTTTGTTTTTAATTCTACGGTTAAAAAGTGGATCCTAAATAATTGTTTTCGGGAGTTAAATATAAAAAGAATGCATATTTATAATGATTTACTCCGCAATCCGGATGAAATTCCGCTGCTTTGAAATTCTAATCTATTATACTGTGAAATCTGCAAATATTAACATTCTTTGTCCGGCTTAATTTGGTTAGCATAAATCAGGCATTCCTTATCGCTGTTTTCAAACTATCATCTTGCACTGCAGTGGTGATTACTGCATATTTTATTTTTAATTACCGGTCCTCCTGTTTGATTTACATGCCGCTAGTTTAATAAGCTTGAATTACTCTAGATATGAGTGTATTTATGTTATTAAGTTTCTTGTTTGCGGTAAGTTACAGCTTTACTCTCCCACTTTATACACACATATAACCGTACAAACATTACACAGTATGTAGTAAATTCCGACTATTTTTAAACGTGTTCACGTTTTAGCGTTTATTACCACCGTTTGCGTAACTTAATAATTTAATGACGCTAATTTTGTTGTGTTGTACTTATATGTAGTATATATGATATAGTTAGCAGACCGCATCATTAGTTAATGTGCAAACAAATTTATTAATACAAAATGATATATTTATACTCACTTGTGCATTTTTCTTCAACTTTTCTTGATGTTATTTTAAAATTATAGTAAATATTTGAAATCCACGAAGAGTACGTACT
Source organism: Othius punctulatus (assembly GCA_951805005.1). Taxonomy (NCBI): domain Eukaryota; kingdom Metazoa; phylum Arthropoda; class Insecta; order Coleoptera; family Staphylinidae; genus Othius; species Othius punctulatus. Next base: position 44,398,588 of record OX638141.1, on the reverse strand, counting down.
GTTGAAATTTATATTGTCGCCATAAATACAATGAAAATGAAAAACTTTTAAATTCGTTTAATTAAAAATGTGCAGTTTTCGGTCCTAAATCCGCCAACTGTTCGAGCAAAAAAGAAACTGGAGAATATTCGGATTGCCTCCGAGTCCATTCTTAAAGCTACTTTAATGCAAAAACACTGCTCGTAACTTTTATCTTAGTGACGCTTTTATGCAGCACGGAGATTGTTGAATGTTAACGGAACGGTGACGACTTTTAAATCCTCGTGATCAAGCGAAAATTGTCACACAATTAATCATGATACTGAAATCCATCCATTCACTGGAAAAACGAACTATGCAGCAGTCTGGATCGGATGGATAAAATGAAATGTAATTTCACATGAGAAATACCAGCTCGATATTAATTTTAATTTTCTCTGAACGAAACATTTGACAAAAAAATGTATTGTATCCTACACTATATTGTGTAGGATATCCCAGCGGTAACCCACACATTCAATAAATATATACAGGATGCTGAAGCCTCTGAGATTTATCTATGTGCTCCGGTTTTATTATTAGAGCTAGAAATGATATCATACGTGTAAACAAAATATGGTCTGAATAGTCATTTACATAAACTTAATGCATGCTTGAGCGAGGTATACGTGTTTGGACTACATGTATATGTTCTGGTTTTATTATTAGAGCTAGAAAGTAGTATTTTATACAAGATATGGTTGGAAATGAGCTTGAGTGAGATCATTTAAGTGTTTCTACTATTTGTGGAATATCTCATATTTTAGAGCAAGCTATTACACATTGCACAAATAAATAGATTCATCACTCATCACTCAGACTCAGATACATCATATTAATTTGGATTTGAATTGATATAGCGTATTTTATTTTAAAAACTATTATAACTATAATATTCTGTTAACCCTATATAATGTCTTTCTGATCTTAGTTATGTAAATCGCTACTTCTGCATTATTTTGTATTTATAAGGTCTAACTGATATATATTTTTTTTAATATTAAAGGGCTAACATTTACTACATAATATAATTACAATGTAATGATTAAGTTGATGTAATAATCATGATGTGAATAATGTGATGATATAATGATTATATCATTACATCTCAGTCCAAATCTAAAATAGATCCACAATATTTGGATTAAGACAATGTAAGATTTACCGAGGCAGTGCAAAAATTAGGAGATTAAATAAAATCCGTTTGAAGAAAAGATACGATTGAAATCGAATGCAGTTGTGAAAGGAACCGACGAAACGTATTTAATTAAATTGTGGTTGCCTTCAAATCCATTATAGCGGTTATGAGACCAAAGGTATTAATTACGACAAAAGGCAATCTGCATGCACATTACTTACAGTTGCATTATTTATTAACAACAAAAATCGGGAAAACTGAAATGCACAGTTTTTATAATGATTATATTAATGTGAATTTACTGAAGCTTGAAGAAAAAAGTATGATTGAATACTAGGAAAACTAGGAAATAAGGAACCCATTTGATTAAACCATATTTAATTAAATTGCGGTTGCCTTCAAATCCATGATGGCGATTGTGAGAGTAAAAGTATTCATTTCCCCAGAAGGTAATCTGCAAGCATATTACTTATAGTTTCAATATCATTAACAACAAAGATCGGGAAAATTAAAATGCACAGTTTTCATAATGATCAAATTGGAAGATTGTCCAGAATTCGCTTGAAAAAAAAATGATTGAATACTATGAAAACTAGGAAGTAAGGAACCTGTTTTTAACCAGAATTTCAAAATAATAATAAATTGTATTAGAGATTTTGTACTTAATTAACATATCAAACCTCGAAATAAAACTTAGTGGTTGTAATAACAATTACACTTGTAAGGTAAATCAAAAACTTGGTTGAAGTTTCACTATATTATATAGTAAAATATAGTGAAACTTCAACCAAGTGTTTGATTTACCTTAATTATCATGTTTCACCAAGTGGTATTCACACATACTTTTAACGTAATTACACTTGTATTGTATAATAATTAGGACTGGGATAGTTATGCTCTAAAAATATAAAAAATGTGTATTCAGTAATGCTCTAAAAAAAGCTATAAATATTCTCTTAAATATTCTCAAACAAAAAAACATTGTTAGATATATAGGGTGTTCAGGATTAGTATGAGCATCATAGTTATCTCGGAAACCTTAAAAGTTACAAAGGCGGCTAATTTATAAAAAAAGCTTTGCGATTTAGTGGTTAGTATTATTCTGTTGAGAAAACCACAAAATACCGCTTACTTCCTGTGATATTCGACAAAATCAGAATTTTTCGATTTCTTTCGAAAGTTGTTGATGGTTTCTTCGCAACGAAACGTTGAACTGAAAAGTTGTAAACGCAGTCCTGTAGAGCTAAAAAAGTGGCAAAAAGAAAGTACCTTTTGTTTTTTTATACATCTTCAAATAACTTTAGAAAAAAATAACAACAAAATCTCAAGATTTCGGATTTTGTCGAATATCTCAGGAAATAAGCGGAATTTTCTGGGTTTCTCAGCAGAATATAATGGACTACTAAAATGCGCAACTTTTTTATAAATTAACCGCCTTAGTAACTTTTACGGTTTCAGAGATACCCATACATTCGTCCTTATCTTGAACACCCGGTTTATAGGGAAAAAAAACAGTGTTATGTCATATTACTGATATATCAAAGAAAAATATATTAAATATAATAATATTAATATAATTAGATATATTAAAATCTTTGGAACTCTCTAGAATATTTATGAAAATTTTATATAGGAAAAAAAACAGGGTAATTATAATATATCATATTATTTTTAAGAAATTTTATATAGTTTTACAGTTTAAATACTTGAGTATTTTTATAAATATTTTCCCGGCTTATGTAGCTTTTCCCGGATATTTATGAAACTTTAAAAAATCATCAGAGTTTGAAAGGAGTTTTTCATTTTTTTTATAGTTTCACATAACTTTGTTGTATTTTCTACAAAATTCAGCATATTAAAAATTGCAAATTATTTTTAGGAAAATTCTGAAATAATTATTTGTGGAATTTTCGAATATATATGAAACTTTCAAAAACTAAGAACGTTTTTACACTTCATTGTATTAGCACTTGTTTGGTATATTTAGGCATTTAGCATGGTTTTTTAAAATATTTACGAAAATTCAATGAATGTGAGAAATATTTGGGAATTTTTATGAAATAAGCGGGACATTCTTTGGGATATGGATATGTATGAATATTTCGAATACCATGAAAATGAATACACGTTAATTGAAATTTCCAGAAATGTTTCACAGTTTCCCGCATACATTCGCGTTTTTTTTAAATTTTCTATAATATCCTACATACGAGGGCGGTTTGACGGAAGAGTGACTTTTCAAAGGTTGGTAACACTTTCGCTATAATAATTATGTTGCTAGCTCCTGAGGTCTTTCGGAGGTCTACTGTCAAAATTTGGCACCAATCTGACAGATAGATTATGTTTTATACTTATTTGAAGAAAACTGTTTTCGTTGTTGTGCAAATATGGAGAAAACATAATTTCGAGTGTTTATTAAACATTATTTTCTACGTGAAAAAACAATTAAAGAAACCGAGGAAAAGTTACGTAAATATTATCCAGAATCTGCTCCGTCCCATGGAATGATTTGTAAGTGGTTTCTGCTTTTAAAAGTGGCCATATAAGCACGGTTGATGCAGATCGTCCAAAACCATCATTTACTGTAATTGGCAATCGTCGAATAAAAGTTCGTGAGATAGCTAATGAAGTAAATATCTCAACCGAACCGGTATACAATATTTTGCATGAACATTTCAATAAGAAAAAGCCATCCGCGAGATGGTTGCCGCGTTTGCTTAATGGTGATGAAATGCGCGCTCGCATTAAGAATTTAGAAGAATGTTTGGCGTGTTCAACGTAATTCAAAGATTTTTTTTCGTTGATATGTCACAGTAGATGAAACTTGGATACATCATTATACTCTAGAAACATAAATACAGTCTAAATAATGGATTTCTCCATGCGAACATGCTCCCAAAAGGGCAAAAATACATTTTTCGGTCAATAATGTCATGGCCACAGCTTTTTTGGGATTCTAAAGGTGTAATCTTTATTAATTGTTTACAAAAAGGAAAAACGATAACTGGCCAGTATTATGCTGATTATGCTGACACGTTTTGATGCCGAACTTGAAAAACTACGACCGCATTTGATGAAGAAAAAAGTGTTGTTCCATCACGATTATGCACCCTCTCATTCGTCTGGATTTGCTACAACTAAATTGGCTGAATTGCATTACGAATTACTGCTTTATCCGCCATATTCGTCAGATCTGGCTCCCAGTGATATCTTCTTATTTCCAAATTTTAAAAAATGGCTGGGTGATAAAAGATTTCAGGCAAATGAAGAGGTGATAACCGAGACAAATGCATATTTTGAAGACATTCCGAAAGATTACTTTTTTGAAGGTTTAAAAAAACTGTAAACTCGCTGGGCTAAGTGTGTATGATGAAAAATAAAATATAATTTTAACAGAAAAATAACGTTTTCATTAAAAAGTCACTCTTCCGTCAAACAGCCCTCGTATGTGGGAAATATTTGAGAATTTTTATGAAATATGCGGGAAATTCTTTGGGATATGGATTTGTATGAAAATTTCAAAAATCAAGAAAATCTATTCCTTTACAATTCTTTTCAAAATTGATTTCCATATAGTTTGGAATTTTTTTTCACTTATAATTAATTATACGAAAGCTTTTTATTGTCGAAGTATACTTGACATTTCAATGAGAATTTCACTGCCTGGCAATATAGTGTTTTGAGACCTTCGACAAAAAAAAAACTTTAGTGTAATTCGGTAAGACAATTTAATGAATACGTAAATCACCAAATTAACAAACAGGGTGTAAATTATATGATTTAATTTAACGGAAACGTACAATTGTTAAAAACACAATTCTTATATACAACTTCATATTCAGAACTTTCATGTCTTTTGTTAATAGTTTGCTGCATGTTGGTATTTTGAGCGGTGGTAACTTAGACGTAGTTGAATTCACATTATTGCGAGGCACATTATTGTTGATGACCTTTTCAATTTCTTCAATCGAAAACTCTCCAAATCGCGGCATTTTCACAGATTAGATACTTTTCTGACAACACAAGTTTGAGAAAAAAATTGTTTAGAATCTTGGTAGTCATATCAGGGTTGCTAAAGATAAACATACCTAGTAGAATCAGACGCTTTCAAACACCCCTGCTTATGGGATTTTTAGTGTATGAATCAAATTGTCAATCTTATTAAAGAAACTTTCTCAAACATTTGCAGAGATTATGAAAAAGATATTTATTACCAAGAAGTTTTCTTGAATTTTCAGAATATTTTCTGAGATATAGATCTTCATAGGGGCATGTTCTTTTTATATAAATTTAAAAAAAATGTTGCTCACGAGTTTGTTGTATTTTCTACAATATTGAAAGAGCAGCCAAACGCTTCACAATTTTAAAACCTGCCTCCAATAACATATGGTAGAAAAATGCTTCTACTCCATATCCGAATTCAGGAGGTGGAGTCCTGAAAAAACTGATCCAGGTTCTGGGCAACATATACTAGCAGTTTAGACTATTTCAGCACAGTCATGATCCTACTTTATCTTATATGTTTTATAATACTTTAAGCAATTGTAATATGTAATTATGTTCGGCCACATTTGACTTATTACATCCGTTGTAAAATGGCTCAGTGAATGAAGCCTTATTATTATTATATATTTTTTTCAGCATATTAAAAATATTTTGAAATATTTGTGGAATTCCCGAATATTTTTGAAAATGTCAAAACTATGTAAGGTTCATTGTAAAAATTAAATCACTACGAACATTTGGTTTATTTGTATTCTGTTCTGTTGTGGTGCAAGCAGAGTTTTCTTACCGGCAGTGAACAATTGTACAAATTATTACAAAATTTTCAGCATATGGTCGTTTCTAAGAAATGTAATTAAGTGATCATTTCTATGGAAGTGGGTTTAAAATTTTATTTATATTTACACAATACTAATTACACAATGATCTAGGGATACAGTACTCCAAACAGTATCTAGGAAAAACTGCGTTTCCACAAATAAATGTATAGGATATACGTGTTAAAATATTTTCTGTATTTTGAAACCTCTCAAAATTGCGAAATTGTTGCGAAAATATGCAAAAAAATCTAGAAGTGTGCAAGATATGTAAAAATATTCTATTATAAAATAAATGCCGAAATATGCTTTTACATATTCTTTTATGTAAAAACATAATTATCCCAGCCCAAATAATAATAATAATACATACTCCTACTTAATAAGAAGTACTAAGTAGCTGACTGTGGTAAGTCGATAGTGCACTTGCCCCTCGCGCCAAGGAACCCCATTGGCCAGATATTTTTGAGCAGTTTAAATCCTCTAACATCAAAATGCCGAAACTTTGTATTTTCGAAAATAGAAACTGACTCGTCCGAGGAGATTTTGCCAATGATTTATTTTTGAATTAATGAATTGAATCCTCACTTATACCTTTGTTTCCTTATTTTCGGACTGATACAGTTGATATTTTGTGCAATTCCTATTAAACACCTATTTATGATTGAAAGCATTTTTAATAATTCAGAAGTAAACACGTATTTGAGGGATCACAGATTTAACCCTTTCAATTCTAGGGGGACATGTGTGTCCCTGTGAATAGTCCCATGTAAACGCTTAAATTAAATTGCGTTTATATCCACATTGTGTCGGTCTCTCGGTATAACCTTCATTTCACATGTACTGGTTACACATACAAATCTCTGGACATTGAATTAATTCAGTAGAGATTAAACACTTCTTTTTTTTTTCAAAATAACCCAATAAGGCAAAGCTTTTAAATTACAAGATATTGCAGAAATCAAGAATTGTTGCAAAAACAAATTTTCACCTGCCAGACTTGTCCTTCAAAATCAGGAAGAGCTCCAACCTGTTGAAGCCAAATATTCTGGTATTGTATTATGTATTATTTGGAAAAATAATTACTATAGTTTGCGTACTAGTTAGGCAGTTTCTTGATGATATATTTTCTGGTTGATGAATAGGTTCAACGGTTTAAGTGATCTACCTGATCGCCAGACTTAACACCGCTGGATCACTTTCTACAAAGTTATTTGGAATGTCGAGTTTACATAGATAGAGCAAACAATTTAGAAGAGATTTTAGGGAAATTATAGAGCGGGGACAGTTTGAACCATTACGTAAATTTGCAGTACATCATTGACATACATGAACAACATTAATTCGATCCAATTTTATATTTTTATATGCATGTGTTTTTTTTTCATGTGAGGTACAGTCATGCCTAATGATTCAATTTTATATTTTTATATGCATGTGTTTTTTTTTATGTGAGGTACAGTCATGCCTAATAATTAACCTAATTTCTTATACTAGATTTATGTGAGCATGATTGTACCTACTATTTTTTACATTACCACATTTTGTTGATGGAAATGAGTACTAAATCATGAAAACGAAGTCCGGGTTGCAATTTAAAAAAATCAATATTAGTCTTTTTAAAGACAAAGAATAACCTGTATCAGAGTTTTCGAAAAATATCAAAAATATGAATTTATCACTACTTTGTATACATCAAGGTTATTTTGAAGATCTGCTAGAGTCGGACCGTGTGACATTTTAAATGAATTAGTATCTGCATTTGTATTGTAATTAGTATGCAATTACATCAGTCAGCAGACCCCCAGAGGTCTGCAAGAGGATGATAATGGGATGCTATTCTAGATAATAATATTACATTAAGATAGAATATCTTTGAAGAGCGTGACCGCGTTATAACGGAAATTATTGCAACGCTAGTAGGTAATAGTAATAATGTGTGCTTACAGTAACCAAACCCGAGCTGAAGGAAATTTATTGATCAGTATACAAGGCTCAATTAACAAGGTAAATTGACTAATACAGCAAATTTACAAACCAGCTTCCAGGATATCCACATCCTAATATGCGCGATAACAAATTGCGGATTATTATGGACTTAAGCAGGTACTTTCGGAGATACACTGAGCCAGATAACGTATTGAGTTTCATAAGTCCCCGTAATTTATCTCGAATAATACTTCCGGGAAAGTTGCCGAAATAAGGCGAGGCACTAAATGAAGTAACAAACTGCAATAAATTTGCTGCGACGTGCATCCCAAGTCCGGCCTGATGAAACTGGAACTCATGGAGCAAGCAAGCGCGGCAACTTGTCGAGAGTCATTCATAAAGTTTTAATCAGGCATCTCAACCGTTTAAGTCTTTAAGTGATCTTTCAACTTCACGCTCCGCAGGACCCGCATCTCTCACAATCTCCCGCCCCTAAATCATTCAATGAACTATGAAAGGACCGGAATTCCCGTTCGATAAGAAACCGAACCATTTGGGAGTGGGACAATCACAAAACGCACATACGGTTTACAGTTTACAGAAAAATTCCGAAACATTTATTTGCTGTAAGCGGCAACGGCTGATGAATATTCCATGATTCGCTAAAGTTTGCCATAGAAACTGCAAACTTTGATACATACAAGTAAAAGAGTAAAAGAAAAGACTGATTATCAATTGAGAAGTCCCGCACGATTTATTTTTAAATAACACGTACTACTGCAGGTTGTTAGGCTGGATGTGTTAAAATGAGGTATAAATATGGCTCATAAGTACACATCCATCTAACTGGAAGATAGGGATCACCGTCCATAACCTATAGCTACGTACATATTATTCGTTAGGTATCTGACATGAGCACATGAACATCACATCAAAATTTTAGTAGCTTGGCACTAATCCAAGAATAATGTTTTCCAAATTATCGAAGGCAAACAATACGTTGATAAAATTTAGACATTTTGATTCGAATAAAAACATTCTTCTTCTTAAAATTCCATTTCCTATCGGAGGAAAGATATCATCATAACAATACAATAGAGACATAAGTTGTATTAATGACACTTTTTGGCTCTCAACGGTTTACGATTTACAAGAATTGGATTAGCAACAATATATATATTGTAATGTTTTTGCATTGCCCTACTTTCGGGACTACAAAATGTTACGTTTTTATTTATTTACTCTTATCTCAGGTTCAATAGTAGGTTCAATCATAACTAAATAGAGTTTTGTTCAAATACTTTAATGAATTGAAAATAACCAAATATTAAAACGTCTAATATAAACTGAACTAAACAAACAAATCAAAAACAATAGAAAACAAAATTATTAAATACATAATAAACTATGACCAACATTAACAAAATAAATCCTATATACACAAGCCAACTTAGGTGATAATATGACTCTTGCACTTTACGCAAACTTTCTACTTGCAGTTATCTTCTGGTGGTTCCTTGATTACGTCGTCCTGTTGTCCCTGCTTTCCCGTCTGATCCGTTGTTGATTCCCACAAAAGTAAACATCTACTTTTGTGTGCGAAGTTGAGCGGCTTGAAGTCCTGATTTTTGAATATCTCCGTCACGGCTCCTATCTTGTTGAACTCCTCTCCTGGTTGACTGTCTTCTCCCAGCAATATGTCCAATCGTTGAAAGCCCGTTAATATTTTGTAATGTATTCGTATTAGAATCGCAACATCTCCACCCGCGATCCACACGCGTCTCTCCCCCTCGTCAAACTCGTTGTTGATTATTTTCGACTTTCCATTATTTAATTCCCCAAGCGTCTATGCACGAAGTCACCTGTCACCCGTGGTAACCTATCAACAACCTTCATCCGCGGATTGCTTTGTATATTTGTGCATACTTGTTCATATTCACATTTACAATATTTACAATAAATTTTGTTAGCTTGTGCCCTGAAGATTATAATTCTATATAAAACTTATATAATAATAACAATAAATCTCTTCTAATTAATCTAAATAAATACTACAAATACCATCACAGATTCCCAAAATAAAATTAGAAAACATGGCAATTCAATTGTCCATTTTACTGATTTGATTTTTATCCCTGTTAGAGTCGTTACTAATCTATTATTATCAATTTCAGTGTCCATTTTTACTCACAATAAGGATATAACGTCTGTATATTATACTTTCCTCGTAAGATTTCCCCTCTTAAAGTTTCTAACACATAGGTTGAGTCTCCTATGACCTTATTTACAATAAACGGTCCTTCGTAAGGCAAACTCAGTTTCTTGCATTGATACCTGTCTCTATAGCCAGTTCTCAGGCGTCTCTTTATAACTTTGTCTCCAACATCGAATTTTCGTCTCTTCTTTCTCTTCTTCTCTTCACGTTGTAGATACTTTCTTGCCACTTTTGCAAGTATTCTTCTACACTCTTCCTTGACGATGTCTTCATTGCGGTGGTTTTCTTGTTCCCACGGTCTTTCGGTGTTTCTATTGTATGTAATGGAATTCGGGGCTAATTCTGTGACAATGTTTGGCGTTTCATTAATCACGTCTTCCACCAGTTGTAGCCTTTCATCCCATAAGTTTTGTTGTTGATGAGTTAAAATTCGCAGATATTTAATTATTTCCTTGATGTATCGTTCACATGGGTTACCCTGTGGATGTCTGATACTTGTGTACGATACCTCAATACTTCTTTTCTTCATTTCCCTTTTTATCTTGTCATTGTTGAAATACGTCGCATTATCCAAAAGAATTCTTCGTGGCTTGCCTACCTCCTTTACATATTGATCAATCTTGTTAATCACCATCTTTGTGTTGCATGATTTGGTCGAGTATGCTTTCACTTGTTTGGTAAACACATCTACTAATACCAGAATGTGTTTGTGACCATATTTACCCTTTATCAGATTGGAGATATAATCTACGGCTATTAATTCATGTATATTATTGACTTGAATACTCCTAGGTGTTGAGAAATTCACATAGTTCTTATCTTTTGACAACATACACACATGACATTTGCGTATAACGTTTTTCACCAATGTATAATCGTTCTTAGCGTAATATCTCTCCCTGAATATTAACCACGTTTTCCTACCTCCAATATGTATAAATTTTTCATGTATGTCCTGGATCACCTTCTCTGCTCGTCATTTGTCTAATACAATTAGTGTTTTGCTGTTTATGATTTTATAAGCAATGCCATCAATTATTTTGTACTCATCTCGCCCGAGCTTCTTGCTTAATTTCGACCATTTCTTTACTGTGTTGAATATTTTCAATGTAATTTTGTTGATGTATGCCCTCGGTATCTTCCAGTCCTATTGCAGATATATTAATCTCCTGATTTCTTCTATCAACCTCATACATCCTACTAAATGCATCAGCTGTTAAGTTGTCCTTGCCTGGTATATGCTTGATTTCGAAATCATATTCTTGTAGTAGAAGACTCCATCGGTAAATCCTGTTGTTGGCAAATCGGTTTTTTAATAAATGAGTAAGTGCGATGTTATCTGTTTGTAGCCAAAATTTTCTTCCACTTAAATAATACTTGAATTTCTGGATAGTGTGTATGATTGCGAGCATCTCCTTCTCTCCGATTGTCTAATTTAATTCGCTGTTTCGTAGTATTCGGGATGTATAATGAATAGGTTCTAAATTGTCCTCATTTCCTTGGAACAACACTCCTGATATCGCCTTATCTGAAGCGTCCGTTTGGATAATGAAATTTTTCTCATAGTCAGGATGGATTAACGTCAATGTCTCGTATAGTCCTGTTTTAATATCTTCAAACGCCTCTTCCTTTTCCGTGCTCCATCTCCATTTTTCCCCTTTTTTCAGCATATTGTATAAAATCCAGGATCTGTCAGCATATCTTGGAATGAACTTCTTGTGGTAATTCATCATTCCCAAAAACCTTCGAAGTTGTCTCAAATTAGTAGGTCGATGATACTGCTTAATCTCCTCCAGACGTGCTTCATCTATTCGTACTCCAGTTTGTGTTATTATGTGTCCCAGGAATGTCACCTGTTCCATGAAGAACTTGCATTTTTCAATATTTAACTTCAAACCATTCTTTCTAAGTTCCTCCAGTATAATCTCCAAATGTTGGATGTGATCGTCATGTGATTTACTGAATATTATAACATCATCAATATAATGATTACAGTACCCTTCATGTTTCCCTAGTACTTTTTTCTTAACAATTACCATAGGATTTATGAAATTTGTCTCAGCTCTCTCTATGATTCTTGATTTCAACATTTTCTCTAATACTTCATTAACTAAATGCTTATACGCCTGCGGTATCGGGTATGTCTTGCTTTTAAATGTTTCGTTTGTAATTATCTCTAACTTGTGCTCGTGTCCAATTGCTATGTTCGGTATTTCATCTACCAGTTCACTTTTATTTTGTAGAATATCATCTACAATTTCCTTATATTTTTCAGGACAATTTGGTCCCCTAATTTCTACCTCAGCATTATTTAATATTTCTTCATCTTCATTATCTGTATCATTTACACATTCATTCTCTACACACCTCCCAACCTCCAGTTTGAACTTTTTCTTAGCAATTTCCAACGAGTACTCTTTTAGATCAATTTTCGCGTCCCACTTGTCAAGAAAATCAATACCTAATATCATGTCGTGTCTCATATTTATTATTAAGAATATATGTGAGTATTTTTCCCCACCTATGTTTATATTGCACATTATTGCACTATTAATTGTTGCAATTTGTTTATTGCTGGCCGAAATTACCTTTATTCTTTTTGTAGGCATCATAAACCTTTTAAACATTTTAATATTTTCATCAATGATCCTTTTATTGATCATTGATACTTCAGCGCCGGTATCAATAAGTGTTTTTAAATTATTTTCCCCAATTTTGCAGCTAATATATGGTAATCCATTCGAAATGTTATCTTCGCCCCCATTTACTTTAATAAAATTCCCCGGATGTTGGTAATTTGGAATAGTTTTCTCCCCATTGATACCACTTAGTGAAAATTTTGTAGTTCCCTTTCTTCCACAATTATATCAAGTCCACGTCTAATTCGGTTTTCCTGTATACGATTGTTGTTTTGATTTATAACTTGATTTTGCCTGTCAACCATAACATTACCTAATTCATGTTGTCTGTTTTGTTCCCTATTTTGTTCATGTTCAGGTTCGTTACGTCCTCTCCTGTCATAATTATTGTTATTGTTATTTTGATTATTATTATTAGTGTAAAAATTACGTCTACTATCCCCATTGTAATTGTTCCCCCGTCTGTAATTATGATTTTGTCTGTCATTGTAATTATTGTTATTATTTCCGTTTCGTTCGTATCTACATTCCTGTCGATTATAAAATCCCTGTCTCCTATAACCTTGTTCCCCCCTGTTATAATCCTGTCTGTACCTATTGTTATTTCTGTTGTCTATTGTCATCAACGTCCTCGTATCGTTTTAGTAGGTCAATTAACTCCGTCATTGTCTCGATCCTCTGAATTACAGTTGTTTTCAAAATTTCTCCCTCAAAGTGTCTAGCTAAAAATTTAGTAATTTATTTTTCTTGTAATTTCGGCTACAACTGCTTAGCAATACTGTATTTTTCTATTGCATATTGTTCTCTGGTTAGCCTATTTCCCTGTCTAAATTTACCCGAATACAAATTTTCCCTAATTTTTCCTTGTCTGAAGTCACCCCATTATTGTGTTTTAAATTTAGCTTCAAATTGCTCAAAATTATTGCATTCATCCTCAATGGTTGTATACCAGGTTAGTGCTGAGTCCCTAAGTGTGCTTTGTATGATTTGAAAAACTTGTGTATTGTCCTCCACATTATTCAATAAATTTTTGAGTGCTTTTAAATATGTCATTGGGCTCGCCCGATTATCCCCTGAAAATTTTGTTAATAACTCCCTGCGTGAAATTGCCAAAATATGTTCTGAACTGGGTGCTGTTCTGTATTTGCTTAAATTTTGTTGAATTTCATGTAACTCTTGTTGCTGTAAATTTTCTTTACTACCTATTTCTTGTCGAATACCGTCTATTGACTCTCCTAACCGTAATCCTAACCCTTGTATTTCTGTCTTATTTTGAAATATACATCTATTCCGGTGTTCCATTTCCTTCATGATTTCACCATGCATATCTTTAATCTTGTTGTCACAATCCATTTTAATAATATCTTGCATATTTTCAAAACTATGCACCATTTCAGTTTGCAAATTAATTAATTTATTGTCAAACCGTTCTTGTGTATCTTGTACCCTTTTAATGTCGTCTTGTACTCCCTTGATGTCGTCTTGTACTCCCTTAATGTTGTCTTGTACTCCCTTGATGTCGTCTTGTACTCCCTTGATGTTGTCTTGTACTCCCTTGATGTCGTCTTGGATGTTGTCTTGTAGTGTTTTCACCTGCACTGCGGCACATGCCTGCCCTTTTAACAGCATTTCTAGGAGATCCTTCATACTGTCCTGCTCCGTTTGAACCTGACTATGTGATGGTTCAGGTATCTTATGCTTTTCAACCTGAGTTGCCTCACCCTGACCAGACTCTAATAATTCTACGTCCTCAGACTCTGTCACCGGAGCTTTCTTCGGTCTACCTACTTTGTTACCCTTTTCCATCTTAATTAACTTAAATAAATTCCTAACACTACTAAATCTATTTGTTTCCTTTTGTTTTCATTAATAACTTCTATTTAGTTTGATTTATTTAAATTGCTCCACGTTCGGGTCGGTAATTGTAATGTTTTTGCATTGCCCTACTTTCGGGACTACAAAATGTTACGTTTTTATTTATTTACTCTTATCTCAGGTTCAATAGTAGGTTCAATTATAACTAAATAGAGTTTTGTTCAAATACTTTAATGAATTGAAAATAACCAAATATTAAAACGTCTAATATAAACTGAACTAAACAAACAAATCAAATTCAATAGAAAACAAAATTATTAAATACATAATAAACTATGACCAACATTAACAAAATAAATCCTATATACACAAGCCAACTTATGTGATAATATGACTCTTGCACTTTACGCAAACTTTCTACTTGCAGTTGTCTTCTTGTGGTTCCTTGATTACGTCGTCCTGTTGTCCCTGCTTTCCCGTCTGATCCGTTGTTGATTCCCACAAAAGTAAACATCTACTTTTGTGTGCGAAGTTGAGCGGCTTGAAATCCTGATTTTTGAATATCTCCGTCACGGCTCCTATCTTGTTGAACTCCTCTCCTGGTTGACTGTCTTCTCCCAGCAATATGTCCAATCGTTGAAAGCCCGTTAATATTTTGTAATGTATTCGTATTAGAATCGCAACATCTCCACCCGCGATCCACACGCGTCTCTCCCCCTCGTCAAACTCGTTGTTGATTATTTTCGACTTTCCATTATTTAATTCCCCAAGCGTCTATGCACGAAGTCACCTGTCACCCGTGGTAACCTATCAACAACCTTCATCCGCGGATTGCTTTGTATATTTGTGCATACTTGTTCATATTCACATATACAATATTTACAATAAATTTTGTTAGCTTGTGCCCTGAAGATTATAATTCTATATTCCTCTTACCCTTAAGGAATACACAACTTTATTGAGCTTTTGGGTTAACTTCTTCACATGATCATTCCAAGTTAGGTTCGAGTCCAAGGTTAGGCCCAAGAACCTTGCCGATTGGGCTACTTCCACTTCTGAATTATTAATACTAATTACAGAAGGGTATTGTAAGTTTGACTGTATGATTTTAAAGGCGACCCTGTTGGTTTTCGGTTTGTTTAACAGAAGTTTGTCTGTTCAAACCAGTCCTGGATCTATAATAGAGCATTTACTATCTTGTTTTCTAGTTCACTTGCGGATTCGGTAATAATTAGTAGGTTGCTGTCGTCAGCGTAGTTTATTAAGTGCTCGTCTTGATTGTTTATTCTATTGATCATTAGGTCGTTCATGAACACTACAAAGACCAAAGGCCCAATAACGCTACCTTGAGGAATCCCAAGGTTTATCGACCGGGATTCAGATGTACACCTTGTTCCTTTCTTGATAATCCTTACTTTCTGACTACGGTTTGCTAAGTACGACTTTATCCAGGCCAATGCGTTTCCTCTTATTCCATATCTTTCCAGTTTTCCAGTGAGAATCCCATGGTCCAGGTAATCGTATGCCTTTGATAGATCCAGAAATACTCCCATGATATATTCGGAATTGGAGGTCCTCTGTTAAGTGGTTAATAAATTCAAAAACTGCAGTTTCTATGGATTTGCCCTTTAGGAAGCCATATTGGCACCCACTAAAAAGAGAGAAATGACTGAAGTATTCTCTAATCCTATTACTCATTGCTGTTTCAAAAACCTTCGAGAAAGCAGACAAGAGGCTGATTGGTCTATAATTAGACCGGTCGTCCAGTTCACCCTTCTTATAAATTGGCGTAACTACGGCCACCTTCAAGTTATCAGGGAATAACCCGTAATTCAGCGAGTTATTCACAATGTGGCACAGTGGATCACAAGCGCGCCGTAAGAATATTACTGATTCTGGCCTACTTGGAATCCTGTAGGGTTTTTTTTTTTGCAAAAATGGGATACTAACTATGACAGGCCTATATATATATATATATATATATATATATATATATATATATATATATATATATGAAACGCCTAAATTCATGCTGAAAAACAGTAACCTATTTAAGCAGGAATTATCCAAAAATGCAATAAATGTGATATATACCTATCCGAGGCACATATTGACTCTTACCGAGCGGAGTTGCTTTTACTCATGCATCTCCTTTTTCAACAGGCTTCCGCAGGAGATAAAATCAATTAAAAACAATATCAGTCTTAAAACTAAGCTACGCCAATTTCTGCTGCAACTGGAACCATACTCCTTGAAGGAATTCTATTCAGACTGAGACCACAAGCGCGGTTTGGAAAGCATGAGTAAATGCAATACTGCACTGGTGTGTATATTGATGTATTTGTAATGTATTGTAATTGTATTACTGTATTTAACTCTAATGAACTTTGACACCCATTTTATTTGTTTGTACTTTACAGAATCTTAAATAAAGAATATTATTATTATTCTTATTTCATTTAAGTTTCTCATATGAAGGTTTGTTCTATTTGTATGTTAATAAATGTACTTCCTTAAAATTGGGTTCGTATTTATTTAATATAAATTTGCGACCAGTTTCGACCTGTTAAAGGGTCATCATCAGGCAAGATGTTGTAGCTACAGATCTTTCTAGTTTTTGCGTGATGACCCTTTAACAGGTCGAAACCGGTCGCAAATTTATATAAAATAAATTATTATTATTATTATCACAGGGAACAGGAAGAATGCCTCAGCCAAAACGCAGGGTATTACATTGGCTCACACAGCATGAAAATTTCACCTCAAATAACTTTCAACACAGTGATATGGACACTACGTGGCTTAGTAATAGTAATAGTAATAGTAATAGTATAGTAATAGTAATTTATTTGCTAACGCCAAAAGGCTTACAATGGTCAGGTACAGGTTAATATATAATATAATAATAAGTAATTACAATATATAATATATAAAGAATAAAAGGTGTTTGCTTAAAAACTAACATGTGTATACAATTAAAACTTAGCCTAGACCGAATACATACTAGTAAGAACAATACAGAACAATACAGAAATGCATCATCACTGTAGGCATGATGCTAGGTCAATCTTGTACAGTTTACTAAGAATTCCTCCCAGGAATAGACACTTATGTCAATTAATAGTGTTTTGAGGCGCAGCTTAAGTTGTTTAAGGCTAAGCTCCCGCATACAGTCGGGAATCGCATTGAAGAACATGATGGCATAATAACTCGTGCTGAATTTAGTGCGCTGCAGTCTTATACTATGCGGATAGGTGAGGTTCTTTCCACTAGTGTCATGGGTGTGTACGTCACGATATTGTTGGTAAAGGAGGGGGTGTTTCTTGAGGTAAAGCACACATTCGAGAATATACAGCGATGGAACCGTAAGTACCTTCAGCTCTCTAAATTTCTCTCTACAATCGTCTCGATAATTCAGGCCCGATATTACTCTCTCTATATATATCGAAATATATGTATATTTCGTAATTTTGTTATAAAAATGTTTAAATATAAATTATAATAATATTTCTTATGTGTTTATTGTTGTAGTATGTATAAATTATTTAGTATTTATGTAATTTTATATTAACCCTATCATTTTCTGGTTCTCCTACATTGTAACAAGAAAGCTTTATTATACATACATATATACATATTATTCAGTTATATAGTACTTCTATATCGTACGAATAGAGTGCCACTATATTGAAGAAATATATTAAAACTATATAGTACGTAGATACACTACTACGTAGTAACTATATAACAGATGTTCACTTCACTATATTGTGACTATATAATAATATCGTATTACAAGATAGATACTATATAACATTTCTACTGGGGAACGTGCAGCCCCACTCTAACAGTACAAGGGACCGCCTGCTTCAGTTCCCCTTCAAAGAAATGATACGTTAGTGGTAGAAAATTTTAGTGGTAGAATGTCTGCACTATGTAATTTCTCCTATGGTGTTTACATATGCATAATAGTTTCCGAAACATGCTTATATTTTGTAACTGTGATAACTAATGTTAACAAAGAAATTTCACTTCTTAAAATATAGGTCTTTCACTTCTGAAAATATATTCCTCGCAGTATAGGTAACGTAGTAATACTATCACTAATCACTGTTAATTTCTTTTACTATATCCGTATCACTGAAGGACTAATATTGTTATTATTAATAATTTGCTGATTTAACACATGCCCTCTTATGCTGGGTTGATAATTGAAGTTTCGTTTCGTGTTGTCACTGTTTTGATTTTGAGACATTGTCGGGGCCTTTGCCAGTGCTAAATTCTACGTGCGATTTACCACAGAGATGATATTGAGGTTCAGTTGTCATGGTAAATGTATCTAAATTTGCCTAATAGCATGTTGGGCTTAAGAATTAAATCAATTCATTGCATGAATGTGTAAATTATTTGCATGCGCCGTGAATATATCGCTGCTGCATTATAATTAACCAAACAATACAATTTTTTGTGCTTGCAACTCTTTTGTTATCTCCGTATAAATTAATTTTATTCTTGAAAGTAGGTCACAGCGATGGAAATGATTGCCGGGAAGTAATTGCTTCCGTCTTCTTCGTGAGCATCTGCGCCAGTTCATCTCACTTCAGCCAATCGGAGTTTTCCTGGCTCAGCGACGCTTCAAGTCACCTGGAGAGGGGTTTCGCACAGCTTCCCTCTGCAGAAGTCATCAAGGCGTTTCCACGTCCGGTCGCTCTGCAGATCGCTCTTACGCGGAAGCCGAAGGACTGGAGGGCCGGAGAACTGGAGAGCCAATTTCTTGCACGGGACGAGGAGGACGTCTACATCAGATGTGGTGAGCACTTGGAGAACGTGAGGAACTCTGGTAATTGGCGCCGTGGAGTACCACAAGCGTTGAGGGCTGGCCGGAGTTGGAACGGGCGAGTCGGCTGTTGCCGTGCAAACGCATATGCGCCCGGTGCTGAGCTGCGCTTCAATACAAGGTACTTTAGAATAACGTAATGTGCAATTCAACTGATGCGAATTGCGATTTAAACATGCAAATAGATGTTAATATGTATTTGCATGTTCAGACTTGCAAACATGCAGCAGTGCGATCGAGTTGCTCGTGTGCATTCGGAAAGCATCGGTTACTATTCGTAACTGCTTCATTTTCACCAGGCACAAGCCTAAAATATACAGGCACTTTTTTCATAGTACAAATACTGTCTAAGTATCCTTTTATAAAAATCTTGGCTAACCACGTTGATTTCATCAACAACAATATTGTGGGGATCAAAACTCGCTTAATGCTATGGTGCATAAATATCAGTTGAATCCTATATTCTAATAATCGTTATTGAAACACAATTGGCGACTAAGTTTAATTCATCTTTGATGTACACGGTGGTTGAAGTATTCAATTATTTATAAATAAAACACATTACTTTGTTAGTATCACATAAAAATTATTTATTGATATGTTACTAGTTTCGACTACTTAAGTAATCATTATCAAACAGAGTTTGAATTTCAGAAACAGAACCGTTTGATAATGCCTGCTTAAGTAGTTGAAACTAGTAACAAATCAATAAATAATTTTTATGTGATACTAACAAAGTAATGTTTTATTTATAATTAATAAGATGTATCATGAAGTAGATGCCACCACCATTCAAAATATGCAATTATTTGTCACAATGTATTCATTAAGTCACAAAATCCTATGATACTTTCAATTTATTAAAGGCATTAGACCGAATTCTGCGGAAATGTACATTGCTGGTACAAAATCACAGATTTTGTAAATGATGGTGTAAAAAGACATCATAATTATAGTTTACAAAGAAAAAATAAAATGTTAACTTTGTAGTTTGTTTGTGAAATTCGAGATTTCACAACCAAACTACAAAATTAATATTTGGTTTAGAGATGATTAGAATTTATGGACTGGTGGCTTTTAGGGCATGGTCAAAGTTATGTCCATTGGCCGTTGCAATTGTACAGGGTGGCCCAATTTGGATTTTTCTATAGGGGATCTCGGTAACTAGAAGAGATAGAGAAAATCGGATGGCGTATCCTCGATCTATTTTTTCAAGACAAACTCAATAGTGAAAATTAAAATTTTCCTATCGCGTTTTGTTTTCAAGTTATGGCCAAAAACTCATTATTTTCCATTTTCGAATTTTGTCAATATATCATTTATTTATCATTTTATTAAGAAAAGGGGAATTGAATGAGTTTTACAGAATTTTGATATCTTCGTTAATAACCAAAATACAATACAAAGTTGTGTTTTTTTCAATAGAAGTCATAGTTGGCTATGACCTAAATAAATAGGTTATTTTTTTCTCTTTTCAATGAGTATCCCATGTGGATGTTATAATTGTATTTTTGTTGAAATCTACTAAAATTCTATCAAAACGTCGTATGTTCTCTTATTGGGCGCTGTAGGCTTGTTTTGTTTAAATTTAAAAACACATTTGACGTGATCTTTTTATTTCAAACTGTTTAACAATAGCGTACGAAAATTATGAGAAATTTTATATGTTAGAATGCTTTATTCAAAGCACAAGTCTATATTTCTAACACGATGGTGTGCACCTCCACATATATTTCGATTATTGAATATACACTTTGTGGAAAATTGGTTAGGACCCGTGAAATTGCCACCGCGATCACTCGACTTGACGTCGTTAGATTTCTGTTTTTGGGGACATACAGAGAGCGCATAAAGTATTAATGCCTGGCTTTATTTTTTCTCCTCTATAAATTTTTGAAAAATGCTTCAACAGGTCAAAATGATTGTTTTTCAAACAAATATTTTGAGACCATTTTCATTTTTCCATCTCTCTCCGTTTTGAAGTTATGACGTCAGAGCCATTTGTTTTAAATGACAACCTTTTTTTTATTGATTTTGATAGTACTTTTTATTATTTAACAACATGACATTTTCAATATATAATATTTTAAAAAAACTGAGAAAAAGTGCGTTAAAGTTAAACTATTAAATTATTAATTCAATGTGCAGAATGCATCTAGGTACCATTCAAAACAACGTCAGTTAAAACAAAATTAGGAAAACAGGATTGGATTTTAAATATTGGAATTGGGGAAAAATAAAGCCAGGTCTTAATACTTTATGCGCTCTCGGTATAAAGGATAAATTATATAAAATGAAAACAACATTTCATTGATTGCATAAATACAATTTCAAATATTCACATTCATAATGTTTGCAGAAGTGTAATTAACATATGCAATACATGCATTTTGAATAATTGTCATCAATTTGAACATTTATTGTAATTTAAATATTGTGTCTATGCTTCTCAATTATCCATTGACGGGTTTTTCTTTTAATCTTTGAAAAATAAATGTATTAGGAGGTCTTCCTTTTAGATAGAGATTGTAATACAGAGAGCGCATAAAGTATTAAGACCTGGCTTTATTTTTCCCCTGGACAAATTTTCGAAAAACGCATGAACAGGTCAAAATGAGTTTTTTTCAAACACATATTTTGTGACCAATTTCAATTTTCCATCTCTCTCCGTTTTGAAGTTACGACGCCAGAGCCATTTTTTTTAAATGACAACCTATATGTTTTATTATTGATTTTGATGGTACTTTTTATTATGTTTTCAACAACATGACATTTTCAGTATGTAACATTTGAAAAAAATTGAGAAAAAGTGCGTTAAAATAAAACTATTAAATTATTATTTCAATGTGCAGAATGCATCTAGTTACCATTCAAAACAACGTCAGTTAAAAAAAAATTAGGAAATTTATTAAAAAGCACTTCAAAATCAATTATAAAAAATATAGGTTGTCATTTAAAAAAAGTGGCTCCGACGTCATAACTTCAATACGGAGAGATGCAAAAATGAAAATGGTCTCAAACTATTTGTTTTAAAAAGAATCATTTTGACCTATTGAAGCGTTTTTCAAAAATTAATACAGGGGAAAAATAAAGCCAGGTCTTATTACTTTATGCGCTCTCTGTATGTTTCCACGGCAATATGATAATTGTTATTTATTTAATAAACCATTCTAGCATAAATAGTATTGTATTCATATGGTATTTTGGCATTTTATAATTTACAGGTGGCAAATGTATGTGTTTCTCAAGAAATAATTCAAAACAAATAATTCAATATTCTAAATTCTCATGGGTTCCACAAATAATTACCATGGAACTGTAAAAATTCTCTAAGAACTGCGAAATTATTAGTATTTGTTACTATATTGTTATATTACATTATATTACATTATAAGTAAATGTTAAATATTTTACTGTAACAATTGAAAATTTTACAGTAAGGCAGAACTGCATTAGTATCAGTAACAGATTTTTTTATACAAATGTAATCTTTGACATTTCAATAGAATTATATTATTGGCTTTTTGCCATTGTAGTTTTGATAGTAATAATTGTATTTTTGACAGCAATAATTGCTATTTAGACAGTAACAATTGCTATTCTGACAGTAACAATTGCTATTGTGACAGTAATACGAGCAGCTTAGCTGTTCTAATTTAAATTTTGTTATAATGACAGAACAGCATCAATAACAGTAACAGATATTTTATTAAAAATGTACACTTTGACATTTTAAGAGAATAAAAGTATTGGCAGTTTGTCATTGTAATATTTGTAGTAATAATTGTAATTTTGACAGCAATAATTGTTCTTTTTACAGTAACAATTACTATTTTGACAATAATACGTGCAGCATTGAGGTTATAATGGATTATATCATCAAAAATTGAAAATTGTCGAAATTTTAAGATAAAGTAATAACTGAAACTTTACTAAATATTAAAATTTCCCAGTAATCTTTAAATTTGCAATGAATAGTTTGACTAGTAATCAATGCAATTTTGAAAGAAATAATTTAATTTTTTACAGTAATTCTTGAATAGGGATTAGGATAATAATTGCTATTTTGACAGTAACAATTGCTATTGTGAAAATAATACGTGCAGCTTTGAGGTTATAATTGAAATTTTATCTTTAAAAATTGTTTTTTTTTTAGATTTTAAAAGTATTAATTCAAATTTTATCAAAAATTACAAATAATCAACAATCTTTAAATTTGCTATTAATGCTTTGACGAGTAAGCATCTACCCTGACAAAACTGATCAAAAATATTTAAAAAAATAAAAAAGTTGTATTTTTGATTTGATTTGAACATAGATTTTTGATTAAAAAACAAACATTTATTCCAACCCTGCTTTCAATGCTTTAATTCTATCGAAATGTTGATGATATTTTTTTAAATTTGAACAGGAATAACTGAAATGTTACAAAAAAAGATCATTTTAATTTAAACAGTAATCATTGCAATTTTGGCAGTAATCACTGCAATTTTGGCAGTAATCACTGCAATTTTGGCAGTAATCACTGCAATTTTGCAGTAATCACTGCAATTTTGGCAGTAATATTTACAGTTTGAACAGTAATATGTGCAGCTTTGACAGTAATAATTGACATTTTGACGTTAAAACTTGAATATAGTCTTTAACATTTTAAGAGTAATAAGTCATTTTTTTTAAAATTAAAATTTGCCATCTTTGAGCAATTGAAAATTCTAAATAACAGGCCCAGCCTGGTATTAGTATTATTTTTTGATTTGAATTGAAATTCGTTTGAATTGTGTTACTAATTTTATTTTTATATATTTATTTTTCTGTTAATTATTTTGATTAGAATTTCTCAACGTAGAGTAGAGCCATATTTCAATAATAATTATTTAAGGTTGTTATATTATTATATTTATAACAGTTCTTACTGGCAAATAATTATTTTAATTTTATTATCTTTCGCCTGACAAGTTTCGGTTTTTTAAAAAACAGACTCTGATGATGTATAATTTTATAACCGTATATATAACAACCTTAAATACATAACAAGGTGTTTTATGACAAAACCTTAAACTTTATAATTATTTATTTTAATTGCGAGGGTTCCTTCAGAAATACCACAAGTCAGAAGAGTTCCGAAGGCAATGAAAGGTTGAAGAACCCTGCTCTAAAGAATACAAGCCTACTACCAGTCTATTACGCCCAATAAGAGAACATATGGCGTATTGATAGAATTTTAATAGATTTCAACAAAAATGCAATTATAACAGCCACATGTCATACATCATTGAAAAGAGAGAAAAATAACCTATTTATTAAAGTCAAAGCCAACTATAACTTATATTTAAAAAACACAACTTTGTATTGTATCTTGTTTATTAACAAAGATATCAAAATTCTGTAAAACTCATTCAATTCCCTGTAAAAAAAGTGCCTTAAGAACATGTAACTCTTATCTTAATAATATGATAAATAAATGATATATTGACAAAATTCGAAAATGGAAAATAATGAGTTTTTGACCATAACTCGAAAGAAAAAGACGATAGCCAATTTTTTATTTTCACCATTGAGTTTGTCTTAAAAAAAGAGATCGAGGATACGCCATCCGATTTTCTCTATCTGTTCTAGTTACCGAGATCCCCTATAGAAACATCCAAATTGGGCCACCCTGTACAATTGCAAGGGCCAGTGGACATAACTTTGACAATGCCCTAAAAGTCACCAGTCCATAAATTCTAATCGTCTCTAAACCAAATATTAATTTTGTAGTTTGGTTGTGAAATCTTTAATTTCACAAACAAACTACAAAGTTAATATTTTATTTATTAATCATAAACTATAATTATGTTGTCTTTTTACACCATCATTTACAAAATCTGTGATTTTGTACCGGCAATGTACATTTCTGCAGAATTAGGTCTAATGCCTTTTATAAATTGAAACTATCATAAAATTTTGTGACTTAATCAATGCATTGTGACAAATAATTAAATATTTTGAATGGTGGTGGCATCTACTTCATGATACATCTTATTAATTATAAATAAAACATTACTTTATTAGTATCACATACAAATTATTTATTGATTTGTTACTAGTTTCAACTACTAAAGTAATCATTATCAAACAGTTATGTTTCTCAAACTTAAACTCTATTTGATAATGATTATTTAAGTAGTCGAAACTAGTAACAAATCAATAAATCATTTTTATGTGATACTAACAAAGTTATGTGTGTTATTTATATATAATTGAATACTTATTTGACAATACAAGATAGTAATAATTGAAATTTAAAACGAAGCATTGATTGGTTGCATGTAAAGATATGCAAGAAATATTGTAGCCCCTAAAAATATTGAAATTACTTTAAAACCAAGTAAAATCCGTATAAATGAGTATACTTTTTTTTATAACCACTTTTCTCTTCTTCTTTGTCTTTGTCTTTGCCTTTTCCCGTTACTCGGGTCAGCTTTCCTAATCATGTTCAGACACTTCTTTCGGTCGAATGCGTCTTCTTCTCTCAATCCTAGTTCTTTCATCTCCCTTTGGACATTAGTCAGCCAAGTGGTTTGAGGTTTTCCCTTCCCCCTTTTCTTTGCATCCATAGAAGGGCACCTTTTCACGACATAATCTTCTATTCTTCGTATTACGTGAAAGTTGTGTTAACTTTCTCGCTGGATACTAATCGATGACACTGTTCAAGATGCAAACCAAATAAGTTTTTGCAACGTAGCCGAAATGTTTCCTACTATACAAACAAAAAATGTACCTAGATTTTTTCAAATGTCATTATTTCTCATTATTTCGTTGGGACTAGTGGGAAAAAGTTCTTTCTTGAAAAGTTCCTTTCTTGAGGGCTCTGCATATATTTTGAAAATTAAATTTTGTCAACAAAATTTAATTTGTGTAATAATTTGCACCAAAAGTATGACATAAAGCTAAACATAATATTTTTAGTTATCAAAATTTAAAAATAAATTAAAAACATTTTGGCAAAATTATAAAATGATTTAAAAATTGCTTCTAACTACTTAGCATAGATTAGGCCATATATATTTCTACAAAATTCTGTAACGATATGCAATAATATTACAGTTATAGAAAATTCCAGTCTGCTCTGCCGTAAAAACTGCAGAGGTATCTTTTTGTAAAATACCACGATATTTCTCAAAATTTGTGCAAGAATTGAATTGATAATACTGAAAGTTATAAAAAATCCAAAATAAATTCTGAAATTGGATAATAATTCAAGAATTTTTTTATAACACTTGAAAATTCCAGAACATATATTCCAGAAAAATAAATAAATAAGTATAAATAAATACATACAAAAAAATGCTTCACTTAGACCAGCTGGTATGGAAGAACAGAGATTTTTCCTCAGATACCATACTGGAGTCTGCCATCAAATAGAAATAGGAATTCATAAAATTGGAGAAGCAGCCAAAGAGGTATCATCTTATTTAAAGTTACCAAATTGGAAGGAATGCACTGGTCATTGCCTACGACGTAGTTAGGCGACATTGCTGGTAGACGGAGGCACTGAAATTACCTGTTTGAAACGTCATGGTGGATGAAAATCTAGTAATGTAGCTGAAGGGTACATCAAGGAATCTTTAACAAATAAGAACGATATTGCAATGAACATTCTGGAGCCTAACAACTTCACTGAAACGGTGAATGAACTTGAGACTCATCGTGAAACAGCAAATGGATCCAATATTAATAACACTAAATTTGTAGCAGGTGTTGCTGGAAGTAGTGGGTTTAATTTTCAGAGCGCCACTATAACTAACTGTGGATTTAGTGTAAATTTTTGTAATAAAGAAAATCACAAATAAAAGTATAGTTATTTTTTTTTAACTTTAACTAGCTGTACATTTAGTGTTATTTTTTGTAATAAATAAAATCACAAATAAAACTATAGTATGAGTATTTTTACTTTAACTAGCTGTACATTTAGTGTTACTTTTTGTAATAAAGAAAATCACAAATAAAACTATAGTATGAGTATTTTTTACTTGAACTAGCTGTACATTTAATGTTATTTTTTGTAATAAAGAAAATCAAAAATAAAACTATAGTATGAGTATTTTTTACTTTAACTAGCTGTACATTTAGTGTTATTTTTTGTAATAAAAAAAATCACAAATAAAAGTATAGTTATGAGTATTTTTTACTTTAACTAGCGGTACATTTAGTGTCATTTTTTGTAATAAAGAAAATCACAAATAAAACTATAGTTATGAGTATTTTTTACTTTTTCTCTGCCGGCAGACAAAGTGACTCTTTAAATTTGCTTATCCAAGGACACAAAGTGTCATGTTTGTGACGTTTGAAGAAAAATCGTATATTGTTTTATTAGGAGAAAAAGTTACACTTTGTGTGGTGAGTAGGTAAGTTTGACTGCCGATTTTGTGAGGGACATTATTGAGTATTAAACATGAAGACTATAGTAGTAAATTAAAGAAAAAAAAGAAAGAAAGAAAAATAAATAAATAAGTATAAATAAATACATACAAAAAAATGCTTCACTTAGACCAGCTGGTATGGAAGAACAGAGATTTTTCCTCAGATACCATACTGGAGTCTGCCATCAAATAGAAATAGGAATTCATAAAATTGGAGAAGCAGCCAAAGAGGTAGCATCTTATTTAAAGTTACCAAATTGGAAGGAATCCACTGGTCATTGCCTACGACGAACTTCGGCCACATTGCTGGTAGACGGATGCGCTGACATTACCTGTTTGAAACGCCATGGTGGATGAAAACCTAGTAATGTCGTTGAAGGGTACATCGAGGAGTCTTTAATAAATAAGAAAGATATTGCAATGAAAATTCAGGAGCCTAACAACTACATTGAAACTGTGAATGAACTTGAGACTCTTCGTGAAACAGCAAATGGATCCAATATTAATAACACTAAATTTGTAGCAGGTGTTGCTGGCAGTAGTGGGTTTAATTTGCAGAGCGCCACTATAACTAACTGTACATTTAGTGTAAATTTTTGTAATAAAGAAAATCACAAATAAAAGTATAGTATGAGTATTTTTTACTTTAACTAGCTATACATTTAGTGTTATTTTTTGTAATAAAGAAAATCACAAATAAAACTATAGTAGTTTTTTTACATTTTCTCCGCCGGCAGACAAAGTAAACACTTTTTCTCCTAGGAGAAACAAGTGACTCTTTAAATTTGCGTATTAAAGAACACAAAGTGTCACGTTTGTGACGTTTGAAGAATAAATACTATTATTTAAACGTCAGTAAAAAATAATCGCATCAATGAATTGATGACTATAGCATATTTTCTTTTTACATGGAAAATATGCTAAAGCTTCCAATAAATGAATGTAAAAGAAATTGCAAATATGCATGATCCCTTGCTTAAAAAAGTTTCATTCATTTTTGTAGTAGAATGTTTATAACATGATAAAATAATTTATAGTGGAATTCAGTGGCGTATTCATATAACAGTAGTATATGTTAAATTAAGATTTATGTATTTATCTCCAATGAATACAGATGTGCAGTGAGGCACTATCATTTACAACATTTCCAACACCCTGAAGCGACGTGGGCGATAGATAGCATTCACTAAATTTCTATACTCAATACAGGAAGCCGGGACCGGCAGAATTTGGAATTTTGTGTCCGGGCCCCGTCCCACCCGCCACTTATCACCTATCTGAATTATTTCCGTTAAGGTACTGATTAACATGCTAATGTGAAGTGGAGTTTCGTCCGAAAGGGTCACTTAACTATCCTGGACAGGCCCGCATACTAATTCACTATTTCAATTTATCACGGGCACTCTAATTAATGAGTATCCGGATGTGTAATCTGTACAGTTAATTCGAAATTCCTTCCCTTATTTAGATTTGGAAATTTAATTACAATAAATTAAGCCCTCTCTGCCTACGCGGAGCAATCGCCGAAAACGCGTATTTTCCCGCACATGCCGTTTTCACTTAAATTATTACAGTTATGGGACGCCGCTATCAAGCCTGAAAATTGTACATTTTATGCGAGCATGTTTAATGCATTTGCAACATTATTTATACAATTGTATGGTCGCCGCACTCAGTGGCCAAACAGTTAAGTGCTTCCTGCATAATCCTGATATTCTTGGTTCCAGAGTCAGTGAATATTATAATTATTGTTTTCGTAATATCTAGGGAGTGATTTATTTAACACGTCCACTACTAAGATCTTGAGGTGTTGCTTCTTCGAAGTTAGCACATGCACTAACGGGAACATCAATCACTCGATACTCATAGCAAATGTAATTATGAATAATAACGACAACACTCGAACGTATTTGATCCCCTCAATCGCACTAAATTACAACTAGAAATGAAAATATTAAAGAGACATAAGACAAGAGTACTGGGTTGAAATACTTTAAGATTGTAAAATGCAAATACATAATAATAATTTAATAGTATATTACATAACGAGGAAAAATTTACGTCCCAAGTCGCGAGGTGCGAAATTTTTCGAGTGCGTAACTCAAGTAATGTACGCAATTGTTTCTACTCCCAGTCGTAATTATGAAAATGTTTTGCACAAATTGATACATTTCTGTTCTATAAGATTCTCATGACAATATTTGATATTGACCATCATATGACTATTTTGACAATTTCAAAACTGAATGTCACAATGTTGCCAATGCTCATACAAATAATGGGAGGAATGATGACTATAAGTGTAACAACCACTTTTATGTGATTGGTCCTTAATTAATTAATTAATAAAGGGAGGAGCTGATGATCGATTAATTCACAATGGAGAAGGCATTATTAAGGCAAGCCGGCGCGAGTTGGCGGGGCGCGCGCCAGACAGAGGCAGCGGGTTATAAAGAGAGACAACAGGGACGCTGCTTGGGGGTGAACTCGGAGCGAGAACAGTCGACTGGAGGGTGTGAAAGAATTAGGATGGATCTGATAATACGTTCTCGGTGAATGTGTGTATATGTGCGTGATATATTGGTGTTTAATAATTGGATTAATTCGATTATGGCAATAATTAAGGTCTGTGCTGAATTTTATATTTCGCCGGAATATACCCAGAAAGGATTGTGGAGCTCCTGTATTAATATACAGAGCGGCGTCATAATAATGACGTGAGATGAATACGGGGTTCTCCATATAAATATTGCTTCATTGGCATGTTATGCGTACCGATATTAAATAGGGTGCGAGATGATTGTTTAAGCCGCACGTTGGTGCCCTTACAATCATGCGCCAAATTATAATAGATTGTTGAAGCCGCACGTTGGTGCCCTTACAATCATGCGCCAAATTATAATAGATTGTTGAAGCCGCACGTTGGTGCCCTTACAATCATGCGCCAAATTATAATAGATTGTTGAAGCCGCACGTTGGTGCCCTTACAATCATGCGCCAAATTATAATAGATTGTTGAAGCCGCACGTTGGTGCCCTTACAATCATGAGCCAAAGTATAATAGATTGTTGAAGCCGCACGTTGGTGCCCTTACAATCATGAGCCAAAGTATAATAGATTGTTGAAGCCGCACGTTGGTGCCCTTACAATCATGCGCCAAATTATAATAGATTGTTGAAGCCGCACGTTGGTGCCCTTACAATCATGAGCCAAAGTATAATAGATTGTTAAGCCGCACGTTGGTGCCCTTACAATCATGAGCCAAAGTATAATAGATTGTTGAAGTAGCATAAAAATGCTCTTCCAATTATGGGATGTAAAAACAATAGCGCCAGATTATAATTAATAAGCGTTAAGTTTAGAAATAAATATGGGTATGAATGAACATGCGGAAATTATATGCGCCTCGATATAATGCGCAATGTGTACACATATTAGGGAATTCAGTTACAATTAATTAGACATTAGATTTGAGAGTAGTTAGTTGTATTGCATCCAGAACCTGTATCCCAAATAGAAAATCGTATATTAGAATTGAGTTTAACAAAAATTGTACTGTTTTCAAATACGCTATTACCGTCCGATTAAGAACGTATTACGAATATCTGTTGGAATAAATGGCGCCAAAATTAGAATGGGTTTTGTGATTGAATGTGTGTTTTAAATGGGTATGATTGGTACGAAATAAATTAGAAGTGTTGGCCCAGATGAATCATCAAATTCAGTAAAATGGTTAAGTTTTGTAATTCTGCAATCCACTGCGATGACAATAGAAATCCTAGCATGCTAGGCAGGGGGTTGTGAAGGGCGGAAAGCCCCCTGGTAAGTTGTAATTCCAATTAAATTATATTTGGTGTATTAAAAGGCTTTATTATTTATATGAACTCGTGACCCGGCAATGGAATGCGAAATCAGGGGATCCTGTCTGATTGGGCCATCTTGACAAGTCACATGGTGGTAATGTAGACCCAATAAGTAAGTGACGCATGAGTAATTAGAATATGTATACGCCCATATTATTATATGATTAGAGAGCAATTGAAAATGGCGAAAAATTTGTACGCCCAGGAATTGTGCTCCTAACAGCATCAGAAGTGGGATCTGAACAAAGTAATTAGGCCAAAGACAGGATCGGAGTTAATGATTAATTAAATAAGTACAAATAATTAGTTGAAAAATTATTTTGTATGCGATATCACAGGGGTGATATGTGCCGAGGTGCCTTTATTGTGAATTGACTGATTATTAAATCTAAAATTTGATGAAATAATGTGGTGTAATTTGTGGTACATTTGAGATTATGAAAGCGGGCAAAAGCGCTTTTAATAATTTTGGAATGCAGCGTGGGTGATTGTGTGTCCTTCGAGTCCTCGACCGTCGCTGGCGAAAAGCGAGAGAGACCGCACGGAGAACCGTGCACCGTTCTTCCTTGAAACCGTAAATTTTAATACGGTTACAGCTAGGCGCGTGGAGATGCACGAAATAGAAACTTCTTATCTTGGAATAACGATTTTAGAGGCTGCGTGAACCCTTGAATTGCGGGGATGGTATGTTTTTGGGAAACACTTTCGGTCTTGTCCCAGGAATGTGATCCCTACACTTGAAGTAGGTAGATTTTTAGTAAACAGTGCTAAATAGAAAACAGTTTTGATAGATTTTAGGATGGAATACTTTTCCTTTGTATTATTCATAATTGAAGTCCTTCAAGCGAGCGATTGTATTACATGAATAAAGTACCGGTATCTTTAAGGATTGAATGAGGTGATTAAGAAATCATCGAAATTATTGCACGGCAATTATTAACAAGGGTTTGATGATATTGAATCCTGAAAAGAAAAATATATATATATATAACAAGTTAGCTCGATTATGTACGAGTTTTACTCACATTTTGTTGATAGAAATTAATTGTAATATTTGAATTAATTGTAACGATTTGTGATAATAATAATGTATGGTTTATTAATTATAAAAACTAAACTTAAAAGTCGAACTGAGTAAGATGTGTGATATAAATTACAAAAATGTGTATAAAAGTGTAAAATTATACAGAGAGTAAAGTATATTTGACATAACTTGAGTACTTACATTACATTGTACACATTGTTGTACGCTGATAAAAATTGGTTTGCGACCGACGATGTGATTAAAAATGAGTACAGTTTAATAATAAATAGAAACACGATACGTATTTTGTTTTGCAAGGGCATGCAACTTTCCCTAGCAAGGACAGATCTGTCTGAAAAATGTCAGGGAATCCGTTTGAACGGTTCGTGATTATATTCACTTAATGCTACGTTGGTGGAAACAAAATAATATGATGGCATATTCCATTTTATCTATTGGATCAGAGACCGTGATTCATTAGGAACGCGCAGTATTTGAGATAATAAAATCAAACAGAAATTCAATGAAATAAAAAAATAAATAAAAATGAGTGAAATAAATAAATAATAAACTAAAAACGAATTGTATTGCATATGTGGGTGTGTGAATGTGTATTTCTGTGTGTGAGTATGAGTGTGTATGTGTGTATTGGTAAAATCGAAATTGTCATTGACAATATAAGATACAACTTGCAGTTGAGGAATGAAATAATCACACAGGAATGGACAATAAAGATCAGACATTCTTAATGTGATTATACTTATTGACTGGACAGTAGATTTGCATTGTGTAATGTTGAATGATATTATGATAGTAAAGTAATATTATTTATAAAAATTATCTCATGATTAGAATTGCAATTGTCGAATAATTGTAATTCATGGTGGGAAATGAGACTGTTACAGGAATAAGTGTGTAATGATTTGAACATATTCTGATTTAGAATGATTTCAAAAAGGTGTGAGTTATGTATTGTCATTTGATGTGATAATAATTGACGAATAGCCGTAAATAATATTGATCTGTTGTGAGTGAAATTCGACCATTTCGTATTTCTGAAAATACATTCGTGAAAATATGGTTCTGTAAGCATGTGAATGTTTATAGAGTGGCGAGTGTTCTGAGAAGAGATAAGCAAAGCAGATCAAGTGGTGGGTGGCACTAACGAAGGTTAGAGCCTCTCTTACATCAGTAAGGGTGAATGTAGTGAGTTGTTAATTATCCGTCGTTGATTGCGAATTTTTAACAATGTTGAGAGCTAAGAATTCTGTTGGTCGTCCGCGGCTAGTGAAGCGTACAGTGCAAGTACATTCAAGTGCGAATGCTGGTAATTCTAAGACACCAGGTGTGAAAGTGATAAGGCATATTAGCCGTAAACCCATGGTAAAACGTGCGTTTATTACTCCACGAGCCACTATTATTCCGCCGAAACGCCGGCGATTTTCCGAAATTATTGAGGGTCAAAGCAATATTGTCGCTGATCTTGCTGCCGTAGTAAGCAATTTAGCTGAGACCGTGAGAGCGCAGTCAGTAACTGCGAATAGAATCGAAACTAATCCATCGATTTCCGGATCGGTGGTACCTACTCAAAGGGGTATTGTGCCGGTGTTTGACCCCACGCGGACGAACGATACAATTGAGAGGTGGTGCGATCGGGTCGATCAATTACAAGAAATGTATAATTGGTCTGATCAGATGACTGCGTATCATGCAGTCCAACAGTTAAAGGGCCTGGCTCAGGATTGGTATGAGTCATTAGATAAGATTAATTACACCTGGCCAGAATGGAAAGTTAAGCTACATGCTGCTTTTCCGACTCGCGGTGATATGAGTATAATGCTGCGTAAAATGTTGAACCGAACCAAATTGCCGAACGAGTCGTATATACAATATTATTACGATAAGTTAGCACTGATAACGGTATGTAAGTTGAAAGGTGCTGACGCCGTGTCTTGTATAATTGATGGTATCCAAGATCGGGTTGTGAGCACGTCGGCCACATCAGCTGATTATAAACAACCGGAGGAAATGCTGGTGTATTTAAAGCAATCTTCAGTAATTAAGCAGGCCACCAGTACTTCTGTTATCAATGAAGGTATCACGGCTCCCGTTGTACAGAAGCCCTTGCACATTAGACCCAAACATGCATGGAAATCTAATGACAGATTCGATGGTGGTAATCGATCAGGACAGTTCCGAGCACGCTGTTACACGTGCGGTAAAATGGGACATCGTGCGTTTAAATGCCCAGAGAAGTCAGTTGCAAAATTGTGACTCACTGACTCTAAAAGTGACAAATATAATAAACAAATCATAGTGGCGGGTGTAACTTTGGACTGTTTTATTGACTTTGGAAGCGCATGCAATACCATAAGGAATAGTGAGGCGATTAGATTGGGATTAAAAATTGATTGCAGTGATCGCGCGAGATTAAATGGATTTGGTGGCGCAGTTGTGAGCAGTGTGGGAAGTATTAAATGTGACGTGTCACTAGATGAAATAACTGAAAACACTAAATTCTGTGTTGTACCTGACATAGTGCAGGAGATGCCCATAATTATTGGACAGCCATTTACTGAAAAATCGGGAATTGTCGTAATTAAAACCGACAAAACGCTCCGGTTTTTGAGGACAAACTCTCCTTTGCCATTGGACATTGCAAACGTAAGTCATAAAGTAACGTTATTTCCTGTCTGTGACTTTTTAATTGCACCATCTCACGTGGGGCTTGTGCCCGTAATGACGAAAGACGCTCACAGTGCGGATGTATTCATTGATGCCAGTATACGGGTATATAATAACGTAGAATTAATTATTCCACGAGTGGTGGTACGTTTGGACAAAGATGGTAAATCCGAACTACCTGTGATTAATTTATCAAATGTTGACTTAATCATTAAATGCAAAAAACCTGTTGCTCGGGGTAATATTTGTGAACCGGAGTGTAAGCAGAAAAATGAAGATTATAGTAGTAATAATCGTAGTGATAAGAATTTAAAGTTAAAACCCATTATGAATATTAAACATTGCAAAGTAATTAATGTAAGTGAGTTAAATATAGGTTCGGTGGCTAATTGTAGCCGAGAAAAACTTTTAGAATTATTACAAAAGTACAATATGTGCTTTGCGACTGATCTATCTCAGCTTGGTTGTGCGAAGTCTGCGTGTATGGAGATTAACCTTACTGAGAATAACCCTTTCACCTACAGGCCTTATAGAATGTCAGTAATGGAGAAAGAAAAGGTTAGAAAAATAATTAATGAATTATTACATTATGATATAATTCGGGAATCAAAATCTCCATTCGCATCGCCGCTGTTATTGGTAAAAAAGAAAAACGGAGAGGATCGAATGTGCATTGACTATAGAAAATTAAACAACGTGACAATCAAGGACCGTTTTCCCCTCCCGCGAATCGATGATCAGCTGGATAAATTAAGTGGACGTTCGGTATTCACGAGTTTGGATCTGGCGTCTGGTTATTATCAGATCCATATAAAAGAATCCGATAAACATTTAACGTCATTTGTCAGTCCCGAGGGGCAGTTTGAGTTCAATCGAATGAGCTTTGGTTTGACCAACGCTCCTAGTGTTTTCCAGAGACTCATGAATAAATTATTGGCCAACTCGCAGGAAATCGCATCATGTTACCTTGATGATATTTTAATCCCAACTAACTCTGAGGAGGATAATCTTACCAATTTGGAAGCAGTATTGAAAATATTGCAGGGAGAGGGATTAACACTCAATTTGTCCAAATGCAAATTTCTTCAGAGTGAAGTGACTTATCTGGGGTTTAAAATATCGGCGGGTGGCGTTCAACCTAACGATCAGAAAATAGAGGCAGTACGAAATTTCCCGACTCCCCTCAATGTACATAACATACGTCAATTTGTCGGACTAACAAGTTATTTTCGACAATTTGTTAGAAATTTCGCGGAAATAGCCAGACCGCTAACTAGTATGACAAAGAAAAGTGTAGTGTGGAGTTGGGGACACGAGCAGGAGCACTCGTTTAATTTATTAAAACAACAGCTGACATCAAGACCCGTACTCAAACTGTTTCAGCATGACAAGATTACCGAAATACATACGGACGCAAGTAAACATGGTGTGGCTGGTATTCTACTGCAAATGCACGACAAACTTCATCCAGTTGCGTATTATAGTCGCCAAACGAGCGCCGCCGAAAGTAATTATCACTCGTATGAACTGGAAACTTTAGCTGTGGTGGAAACTGTTAAAAAGTTTAGAACCTATTTGTTAGGCATTGATTTTAAAGTGGTCACCGATTGCAATGCCTTAAGGACAGCATGTACAAAAAGAGACATTATTCCCAGAATCGCGAGGTGGTGGCTGGAAATGCAGGAGTTTACGTTTACTGTTGAATATCGCAAGGGTTCGAGAATGGCACATGCCGATGCTCTCAGCCGGAACCCCAATGTAAACGAGCCTCCACAGGAAGAATTTAGGCTTTTCCGAATTGAGCAGGCAGATTGGGTGCTCTCGGCTCAACTCACAGATGAAAAAATTAATTATATCCGGCAAGTTTTATCAACCCCGCCACAAACCGATTATGAAAAACAAATTTACAAGGATTATTCCTTAAACAAAGGACGCATATATAGAAAAACGCTTCGTGGAATGCAGTGGTTAGTACCGCGGGGATTACGGCAGCGTGTATTGCATAAATCGCATGACGATATGGGTCATTTTTCCGTAGCCAAAACATTGGAATTCCTAAGTCGGAAGTACTGGTTCCCCAAAATGCGGCAGTATACCGAAAAATATATATCCGGGTGTATACCATGTTTATACAATAAAATACCTGCAGGGAAGAAGCCCGGGTTTTTGAATCCTATTGGAAAGATTCCCAAACCATTTCAGACCTTACATATCGACCATTTGGGTCCCTTTAAAAGGACTCCCCGTGGTAATTTGCATCTTGTAGTGGTCGTGTGCGGTTTCACGAAATATACTTTCTTGTGCCCTGTCAGAACAGTGCAAACAAAACATGTCACAAACTATCTCCAAAGTATATTTGCGTTGTTTGGTCCACCAGCACGAATAGTGAGTGATAGAGGCACCGCATTTACCTCGAAGGAGTTTAAACTTTTCTGCGAGACGCACTCCATATCGCACATCATGAACGCGGTTAGTACACCCAGAGCGAACGGACAGGTAGAGCGCTTTAATCGAACCCTAATAGCGGCTTTAGCGACATCCAGTGAAAGTGAAAACAAATGGGACTCAGTGGTTAACAGAGTACAATTCGCAATTAATTGTACGATGCATCACACCACCAGAAGATCGCCATACCAATTAGTATTTGGGGATATGCCGCGTGATGGTAACGACAGATTAGGAGAAACGGTTAAAATTACGGAAACTATTCGGGAAGATATAGCGGCAATTAGGCAAGAAGTAGAGAGGAGATTAAATAACGATCAAGTCAAACAAAAGGAACGCTATGACAAACATCGAAAGATCCCTAAAGTATACACTATTGGAGAATTA
Source organism: Othius punctulatus (assembly GCA_951805005.1). Lineage (NCBI taxonomy): Eukaryota > Metazoa > Arthropoda > Insecta > Coleoptera > Staphylinidae > Othius > Othius punctulatus. Next base: position 44,360,371 of record OX638141.1, on the reverse strand, counting down.
GTGTTAATACGTGTTAATCCTACAGGAGAGGGATCCAGCAAAAAGTTATCGCCTAAATATGCCGGACCTATGCAAATTGTGGAGGTTCTGCCTAATGATAGATATAGAGTGGCTGATTTACCCGGAACTAATCGTAATAAACGCCCGAGGTATTATAATGTCATTGCGGTGGACAGAATGAAGAAGTATTCTGCAACTGCAGACATTTCTGGTTCCGAGGAAGAAAATAATGAAAGCGAAGCCGAGGCGGATTCGCAAATGGATTAAAACGTGCCTAACTGCCAGGACAATTTATCGATAGTGTCTTGTCAAATTAAAATAAGTGTAATGGTAATCATATTAATAAAAATAGTTTTGCGTTACCTATCTATTTTAATTTATTTAAATTTGAAGAAAAAAAAACAATATATATAAATATATATTCTTTGATCATGATTGATTTAATTGATTTCACAATGGATTGTGATGGGTTGTAAGTGAGAATGATTTTTACTTCTCGAGACGAGATGTTGCAGGATGGCCGAATGTAACAACCACTTTTATGTGATTGGTCCTTAATTAATTAATTAATAAAGGGAGGAGCTGATGATCGATTAATTCACAATGGAGAAGGCATTATTAAGGCAAGCCGGCGCGAGTTGGCGGGGCGCGCGCCAGACAGAGGCAGCGGGTTATAAAGAGAGACAACAGGGACGCTGCTTGGGGGTGAACTCGGAGCGAGAACAGTCGACTGGAGGGTGTGAAAGAATTAGGATGGATCTGATAATACGTTCTCGGTGAATGTGTGTATATGTGCGTGATATATTGGTGTTTAATAATTGGATTAATTCGATTATGGCAATAATTAAGGTCTGTGCTGAATTTTATATTTCGCCGGAATATACCCAGAAAGGATTGTGGAGCTCCTGTATTAATATACAGAGCGGCGTCATAATAATGACGTGAGATGAATACGGGGTTCTCCATATAAATATTGCTTCATTGGCATGTTATGCGTACCGATATTAAATAGGGTGCGAGATGATTGTTTAAGCCGCACGTTGGTGCCCTTACAATCATGCGCCAAATTATAATAGATTGTTGAAGCCGCACGTTGGTGCCCTTACAATCATGCGCCAAATTATAATAGATTGTTGAAGCCGCACGTTGGTGCCCTTACAATCATGCGCCAAATTATAATAGATTGTTGAAGCCGCACGTTGGTGCCCTTACAATCATGCGCCAAATTATAATAGATTGTTGAAGCCGCACGTTGGTGCCCTTACAATCATGAGCCAAAGTATAATAGATTGTTGAAGCCGCACGTTGGTGCCCTTACAATCATGAGCCAAAGTATAATAGATTGTTGAAGCCGCACGTTGGTGCCCTTACAATCATGCGCCAAATTATAATAGATTGTTGAAGCCGCACGTTGGTGCCCTTACAATCATGAGCCAAAGTATAATAGATTGTTAAGCCGCACGTTGGTGCCCTTACAATCATGAGCCAAAGTATAATAGATTGTTGAAGTAGCATAAAAATGCTCTTCCAATTATGGGATGTAAAAACAATAGCGCCAGATTATAATTAATAAGCGTTAAGTTTAGAAATAAATATGGGTATGAATGAACATGCGGAAATTATATGCGCCTCGATATAATGCGCAATGTGTACACATATTAGGGAATTCAGTTACAATTAATTAGACATTAGATTTGAGAGTAGTTAGTTGTATTGCATCCAGAACCTGTATCCCAAATAGAAAATCGTATATTAGAATTGAGTTTAACAAAAATTGTACTGTTTTCAAATACGCTATTACCGTCCGATTAAGAACGTATTACGAATGTCTGTTGGAATAAATGGCGCCAAAATTAGAATGGGTTTTGTGATTGAATGTGTGTTTTAAATGGGTATGATTGGTACGAAATAAATTAGAAGTGTTGGCCCAGATGAATCATCAAATTCAGTAAAATGGTTAAGTTTTGTAATTCTGCAATCCACTGCGATGACAATAGAAATCCTAGCATGCTAGGCAGGGGGTTGTGAAGGGCGGAAAGCCCCCTGGTAAGTTGTAATTCCAATTAAATTATATTTGGTGTATTAAAAGGCTTTATTATTTATATGAACTCGTGACCCGGCAATGGAATGCGAAATCAGGGGATCCTGTCTGATTGGGCCATCTTGACAAGTCACATGGTGGTAATGTAGACCCAATAAGTAAGTGACGCATGAGTAATTAGAATATGTATACGCCCATATTATTATATGATTAGAGAGCAATTGAAAATGGCGAAAAATTTGTACGCCCAGGAATTGTGCTCCTAACATAAGTAAATAATAACTGTTACACTAGTGACTTTCATTACATTACACAGTTACGTTATAACTAATTTACAAGCCATGACGTCCGGGTGTAATTGACAACTTACTAATGTGAGAGTGGAAAACAGAATTGCCATTTGAATAGTGATGGAAAAAATAGAGTGTTACTCTCGACTCTGCTTACAAATCACTCACGCTCGCTTTGTAACATTAACATTTATACCTTACTATTATTGAATCGATCCTAAGGACTGCGATAGATCACATCCAAGTTAATAAAGTCCTGACTAAAACAATATTTAATATGCAGGGTGAGTCAATAGGACGGACAGGATCCATTACACCTACACCGTTAATAATATCGAAATGAACCAAACGGCACTGCAAACTAGAGGCCAAAGTGCAGTTTGTAAAATTATTTTGCCATGTACAGGGTGTTCCATTTTTGCAGGGCAGCCTTGGACCTAGTTTTTTAAATGGCACCCCCTGTATAAATTTACATATTTGAATTTTCCTTTTTTGGGCTTTATAAATCTGTTTAGTTTTTGCAATTCGCTTTAACCGTGCAGAAGTTGTTTATGTTTTTCTTAAATTAATTGCATTTACAGGCACTTATCAAAAAAATTGCAGGGGTGTTGTTTTTCAAAAACTTTTTGTTTGACAGTTTGCCAGTTGTCATTTATTAATTGATAACAGATATCAATATATTAAAGGCATCTTTCAATTTTTATACGATGTATTTTTTTTAAGTACCTAAGTGTTAATTTTTGTCAATTTTCAACTGTTAATACATGTCACCTGTCAATTATCGCCGTCAGTTGTCACCAAGTGAGTGAATGAGAAATTTAATAATTGCTAATGTAATAGTATGTAATTAATAATGTAATAAGAAATTCGTTTTAGATTGATTGTTATTAAGCAATTTATAAAGTGCCATGGCTGAGTAAATTACAGCTTACTCATACTTTCAGAAAAGTAATCAATATTTTATAAGAAAATAATTGTGATAAAAATACATATTTGTTAAATCATAGTATAATGTCAATATTTAGGTAAGCATTGAATCAAGAAAGAAGACAGTTTTACGGTACTAGTATCGTAAAGTCATTACTTTACGGTACGAACAAACTGTAAATTTCAAATTTTATTATTATAAAAGTGAATAAGTATTATAATTAGAACAATTGAATCACTGATTTCAAAAACCCCACAAGTCCACTTTTGGTTATATTTGAGTTATACATGAGATGTCACTTAAAATGTGCAGTTCTTTCGATTGAACTCGATTGTTCTAATATTTGAAAGGTGTATTATTATAGGAATAATAAAACACTTGGTTGACGTTTCATAGTATATATAGAAGAACACTACAATTGTTTCGGCCTCTCGGCCATTCTCAAGAGTATAAACTGATAGTTACTCTTGAGAATGGCTAAGAGGCCGAAACAATTGTAGAGTTCTTCTATATATACTGTGTATATATAGAATGTCAACGAGTCAACCAAGTGTTTTATTACTCCTATACTAGGTAATATGTTTCACCAAGTGGTAACCACTCACACATCCAATTTAATGTATTATTATTATTATAATCTTTCTTCTTTTGCGCTTTCGGGTGTCGAAGTAATTTATAAAATTTAGTATTTAAAGGTTTATTATACACTCTGAAAATATCAACTGATGGCAGAAACAAGCTTAGTCCGTGATTAATTATTTTTTTCATTAATTATTTCAAAACTTGTTAAGTGTGACTTGGGTTAGGTTAGGTTGGGTTACGTTAGGTTTCTGAAATTAGTGATTCAGTTATTAAAAGTAATTTCTGATGGTCCAGGTGTATGTGTATTAATAATTTCAGTAGTACAGTACATATTAGATTCTTTTTTCACAATTATAAATTGTGTCTGCAGTTTTTCTTGTCACATTGACATTGACATTGTATTTTTATTTATACCATTAGCTTAAACCGATTTGACAAAAATTATTGTTCGCAGCTCGTACTGAAATTGAGTCTTTACAGGACGAGTAGGCATTTTGCTGTAAATTACTTATTACGTACGTATTACGTAATAGTATATTACAAAACGACAGCCGAAAGGAGCATATTATACACAAAGAGAAAGTTTACGCAACGAGTTGCGAAAAGGCGAGTTGCGTAATTTCTCGAGTGCGTAATTGCCTTACAACTTGTGTAGCGTTGTGTACGCTATTTTTTCTACTCCCAGTCGTAATAATTAAAATAAGCACAAAATGATACATTTTTTTTTCTGTCAGATGCTCTTGGCAATATATGATATAGGTAGTCATATAACTATTCATACAATTTCAAAACTAAATGTCACAATGCTGCCAATGCTCACACAAATAATTCCCCCTAATTGCTATGTAATATACTGGGTCTGAAATATATGGATTCACCTGGAAATCAGGGAAAAAAGACGGTTTCGTGAAAAATGCTTCTTGAAATGTAGGTCTTGAATAAAATTATTTAGTGGTATTATTATCGTGACCATAAATGACCTTGAAATTGCTAGGTGAAAGTCAACCTTAAAATTTTAAATGTAAACCTTTAGGTTTTTGACCAGATTCATGTAGACCTTCAAAATAAGAAAACTTAAAAATTAAAAATTAATTAAATAAATTAATATAATTTTGAAAAAAATATTATTGTAGCCCTTTAAAATAGAAAAATTAAAAACAAAAAAATTCTTTAAAAGATTTTTTTTTTTTTTTAATTTAAATTTTAGTTTGAAGGTCCTACAGGTTTGAAGGTTCTACAGGAATCCGGTGAAAAACCTAATAATTCCTGTTGCAAATTTTAAAATTGACCTTTATTTAGTAGTGTCACGGTTTTTTCAAGCCCTACAACTTTTCTGAATCACGAAATGATTCCGAGATTTCCGAGATTCCGAGATTCCGAGGTTTAGGTGAAGGTCAAATTTTATAATTGAAATTAGGTTGTTGACCGGATTAGTGTAGACGAGGTCAAATCCTTCAAAATAAAGAAAATAATAATAAAATAAAGAATATTTATTAGCAGAAAAGCTACAGGAAAAATTAAAAAAATAGGAGTAATAAAGTTTGGTTTTTAGTTCTATTTTGAAGGGTAGCCATGCCTGAAGGGTCTACACTAATCCGGCCAAAAACCTGAGGTTTCCCATTTGAAATTTTATAGTGCTTTTTCACCTAGCAATTTCAAGGTTATTCAAGGTCACGAAATATCACCACTAAATTGATTTGTCTCAAACAGTTTTCAAGAAACCGTCTTCCTTCCGAAATTTTCTAATGTATCCATCTTTTTCAACACCCGGTATATACATTACGTGACATTAGTGACTTTTCATTACATAATAGTGTTACGTAATAATTTACTGTATTAAGTAATATTATAGCGAGTGATTAAAAAAAACTTACATCAAAGTTGCTATGCAAAATGGATAGTTATTAAATGTATGGTTTAGCTTACTGTCAATTCTGACAGATTTGTTAGAGTTCGAATTTATGAATGTGAAATCTTATTGATCTTAACGTTATGGTTATGACTGAAAAATATTTTGGAGATCCATTTCGTGAGATTGCATGAGATAGCATATAGATATGTTATTCGAACATTTTATTTTATTTATAATTTTACATTGCTTGCTTATTTTTGAAAGATTTGTTTTAAATGTTTTGTGTTGTGTTTCTTAATTCCTAATTATCTTCAATTATTTCTTCAGTGTATCAGTCAAGTGATCGTTCACTTTGATTAATTCAGCAGAAAAGTAATTCAGGCATTCGTATTTTTTTTCCTGGCACGCATTGATGAAAGATTTTGTGAATCGGGTATTATATATTTACTGGCCATGAAGTCCGTTTGTTATTGACAACTTACTAATGTATGAGTAGAAAAATATCTATTTTTTTATGATAAATGATAAATAATAATAGATGTAAAATAACATTTATTAAACGTGGCCAATTTTCTATCTTCTTGCCTATACATACATGAAACAATATACAAGGAGTTTTAAAGGTAATGGACAAATTCGATAAAGTCGTTCAGAAAAATATTTTGGAGGTACATTGCATGAGATTGCATGAGATGGCATATAGATATGTAATTCGAACATTTAATTTAATTTATAATTTGACATTGCTTGCTTATTTTTGAAAGATTTTTTTAAAATTTTTTGTGTTGTGTTTCTTAGTTCTTAATTATCTTTAATTATTTCTTCAGTGTATCAGTCAAGGGATAGTTTTCACTTTGATTAATTCAGCATAAGAGTAATTCAATACATGAAGCAATAATCAGCGAGTTTCAAATGTAATGAACAAATTTGATAAAATCGTTCAGAAAAATATTTTGGAGATGCATTTGGTGAGATTGCATGAGATTGCATATAGATATGTAATTCGAACATTTAATTTAATTTTTAATTTTACATTGCTTGCTTATTTAAAAAAAAATCTTTTCATTTTTGTGTTGTGTTTCTTAATTCCTAATTATCTTCAATTATTTCTTCAGTGTATTAGTGAAGTGATCGTTCACTTTGATTAATTCAGCAGAAAAGTAATTCAGACATACGTAATGTTTTTCCTGTCACGCTTTGATGAAAGATTTTTTGAATCACATGTTATTATATACTTACTGACCATAAAGTCCGTTTGTAATTGACAACTTACTAATGTCTGAGTAGAAAAATATCTATTATTTTATGATAAATTATAAATAATAATACATGTAAACTAACATTTATTAAACGTGGCGACTTTTCTATCTTCTTGCCTATACATACATGAAACAATATACAAGGAATTTCAAATGCAATGGACAAATTCGATAAAGTCGTTCAGAAAAATATTGTGGAGATGCATTTCGTGAGATTGCATGATATTGCATACAGATATGTAATTCGAACATTTAATTTAATTTATAATTTTACATTGCTTGCTTATTTTTGAAAGATTTTTTTTTAAATTTTTTGTGTTGTGTTTCTTAATTCCTAATTATCTTCAATTTTTTCTTAAGTATATCAGCGCCTGCTCGAATAATGGTACTTTCATTTGAGTATATTTTGGTAAACATCTCTATTATTTATCAAATGAGTTTCATTTTTTTTAATTGTATTCAACATAAAAAAGCTATCAAATGAGGTATTAGGAACTTTGCTGGAATTTTTAAAATTAGAGCTTTAATTTTTTTAGGGTAAATTTAAAGTCTAGGGGTTCAATTTATTTAAATTGTATTCTACATAAGAAAAAGCTATCAAATGAGGTATTAGGAACTTTACTGGAATTTTTAAAATTAGAGCTTTAATTTTTTTAGGGTAAATTTAAAGTCTAGGGGATGAGGTGTGAGGAGTGGGGGTTCAAAAGTACATCCTAAATGGCAATTTAAAAATAAAATCTGTCCGAGAATTTTTTTCAAATATATTTCACAACGATTTTATTGATTTTATCAGTTACATTTGAACTGCCTCCAAAATTACATTAGGTATTGTATAAATGCAATTATACATATATTTTAAACTATTTTATTAAACTTACAAATTTAATGGCATTTTGTTAAACGGTTCTATTTCGTGTACATGCATAACATAGCTGTAATTATATATCAATATTTGTTCATAAAATGACCTCCACCAATTTGCAGTAGTGCAAATAATTTCGTGTCCTCGTATTATTTTATCTTTTGACAGTAAGAGCAGCTGATGAAAATAATTCACGTCAAAGCATTTCGTTCGTTTTATAGTCCTTTTCCGCTACAACAGATCTCTGAAAGGCACATGCATGAATTCCTCATGTTCGTGTCGATGTACATCCTGTGCGGAACTGACACGATATTGTTGTGTGAGTTCAGTCTCCAAAATATTCAACAGTTAACAATATTTCATGCAGCTTCACATGGGTGGGAATACCAATTTATCATCGTGAGGCCAAATCAGTACATACAGCTAAACGGCAGCACGGATATTGTTGATAAAATAATGTGCACGTGCACACGAAATAATAATCATAATTACTTATTTATAAGTTTAATAAAAATAAAAATAAATTATATAATTAAAATTATATAAATTATGTAATTAAAATTATATAAATTATGTAATAAAATTATATAAATTAATAAGTTAACTAATTATAAGTTAAATGTTATATAAATTATAATTTGAGTTTATTTGCATCGCTAAGAACAATTACTTTAGTTACATCCGTTTTTTAGCTATGTGTGACTATAAATTCTTCTGAATTTATTGCTTTCAATAGTTATGCCATTGGTGTAGGCAGTTTTGCATATTATGCTGCATTTAAACCGACAGGCGATACTAATAATTAATATTACGGATAAATAACAAAGGCTCACAATATCCGATAATCTATTTATCAAGTTGAGTTATCGCCAGGACATACAATGATGCATTTGTTGAACTCATAGATGCATAATTCTCTGCAGTAACGTTTGCATAAACATTTATATTTACAACTCTATCCTGCCCGTTGAAAATTGAATGCAATGATAACAAGTTAATTAAATTTAATGTAATTTGTGTATACACGAATCCATGGGATCGTACGAAAATGTATGCATGAGCGTTTGTATTAAAGTATAAACCTGCAATTTGCGATTCAACGTTTTGGAGTTAGTTTGCAGTTAATATTCAGTGGTATATATTAAAATAGTGATGATGTAGCACTTGAAACGGCCTTTTGAGTTCAATGTTCATTTATCAAAAATATTAAAATTCCACTATACAAGCATTTTTATTACATTAATCGTGTATACATCATTCCATAGTGGCAGGCACGTTATAATATTTATTAAAAAATCGTCTACACCCGGCGCCGTCACCATATATAAGAAACCGTTTTATATCGAGATACAAAATATTAATATAACGCTGAAGCTGTACTAACTTATGTATTTATACGTTCATGTAAGAAACGAATATACGTGCTTAAAGTCTGTCGCTGAAATAATGCTCGTTCAACTTTATTGAGCCTCTCTTGCTATTAAATTGTATCGTGTGTGTGACGTAAATACAGTAGATCATATACTGATATGTTATTACAAAAATATCTCATACTATCTTAAATCAATTAAGAAAAATAACTTAATAATAATTCCTAAATAGAAAATTAATATACAGTATAAGATTAGAAGATAACAAATACAACAAAACAGAATAGCCGAAGAAGAATTTTAGTAAATAAAATGTTTTGTCAAAGAAGCTGGAAAAGTTGTAGCTTGTCAAGTAGTAAAACAAACCAGAATCGAGATATAAAAAAACTGAACACCAAATTAAGAATAAATGATAACTATACATAACATAACATGAGAAAAAAAAATGTAAATTTAAGAATACAAAATACATATTTTTTATGGACTGAAAGATATATAGACTAACACAATGCAGGAACAAACATCTCGACAAATTGAACTGTGATAATACGAAAGCATATTAGATGCTCACTGGGAACTATAGTTTGAGAATTTATAGAAGAAATTGGCTACAATTTATAGAGAAAGAAGAGGAAATTTGTATCTCAATCGTAGCAAAAATGTAATTTTTGAAAAATTTCAAGTCTATTTCAATCTTAAAAAAAAATCAGCGTACCTGCCTTTCTATATCTCTGTATAATGGTTTGTCGATTCGTCTATCTGTAAGTTTATTAGTCTTTCTGCCGGTTCATATTCGTGTGCATTGCATGTGATTGCATTGCACTTTTAACTTTTCTATACAGCAAAGTAGTGGTATACATTACTACTTTGCTGTATAGGAAAGTTAAAAGTTGCGTAGGAATTGGGTGAATTTATAACATTATCAACTTAACATAGTAATTTTTCTTCAGATAGAGTTAGTATTGCGAGTTATATGCTGTCGACATCACACTTATGCATTTTACTTTCTCCATATAAGTGGGTATATAATTTGATAATATTACAATAAAAATATAATTTTTGAACTACACATTTCAAAGGAAATAATCTGAGTTCCTCCGAATCCTTTAAAATCATTTTATTTGTATTAATATGCAGCTTACAATAGATTTTATTATTATTAATACATATATCGAGCAAGTTATATGCTGCCTATACAGCCTAAATAAGTTAGAAATATCTAACTTTATATTTGATATTTCAGTACTGTTAAGGCAAAACATGCTATCTGCCTTTATTTTTTCAAAATGCAATTTTGGGCATTAAATAGCCACAAATAAAGAATACTTTAAGTATTAATGAACGAGGTATCTTTATTATATCTTTGTATTATAAATAACTATAAAAAACTTATAAAAATGCAAAACTGTTTTTGTTTTTCCTGTAAAATAACAAAAATGGCAGATAACATGTTTTGCCATAACACTACTCATTTGTGAAATGTTGAATACTGACGAAAAAGCAATCTAAGATTTGTCGTTCGTTTTGTTTTTCCTGTAAAATAACAAAAATGGCAGATACCATGTTTTCCCATAACACTGTGAAATGTTGAATACTGAGGAATAAGCAATCAAAGATTTGTCGTTCTTTTTCGTTAGACTTTTCTCTGAACTTACTTTAAAGCACCTTAAACTTAAAATGGAACTGTTTAGAAATTTGATGATTTGTATATATAAATGAGTTTTCCAACTAAAATATTCAAGGTTGTAATATTTGTAATTGGAACTATCCAAAATTGCAATATTTTGAAATGCAATGCACTATCCAAACCTGTAAAATTTTAAAGTATTTTGAAATTGACGAAATTGTATATTCGCATCGAATTTTATATGCAAAAATACGAAGAGGTTCAACAAGTTCTGCAAGATTTTAAATGCGTATTGAACTTTTTGGAATTTCCAACATTTTTTAATAAGCTTTTGTAGTTAATATGGAAAAGTTTAAACATTTCTGGAGTTTTATAAATTTGATGGTTTTGTTGATTGAATTTTAAGTATAATCTTTTTGCCTTTAGTCTCATTCGACTTAGGACACTCTTATGATTCAAACGAGACCAATGTGATATATTTACGACAATTTTAATTTCCCAAATTTTTGTCGTGTGTTTTGCTATTTAGAGTATAAATTCCAAATATTTCTACCATTCCATAAGTTGGTACTGACTTTTATCGTTTTCCTCAATAGTAAAAAATTGCAATTTTTTTAATTGCGTCTGATTGAATTTGTCAAATACTATGCTTTCGTAGTGAACATCTGACTAATTTGCAACTGCAACTGTTAAAATAGTAACATCACCAACTGTGATTGTTAAAACTGTCAAAATTGTAACCTTTTCAACATCAACTGTTAATAAAGTCAGCCAAGTTTTTTACCTAAAATATTCAAGGTTGTTATATTTTTAATTGGAACTATCCAAAATTGCAATATTTGAAATGCAATACACTATCGAGACCTATAAAATTTTGAAGTATTTTGATATTGATGAAATTGTATAATCGCATAGAATTTTATATGCAAAAATGCGAAAAGGTTCAATAAGTTCTGCAAGGTTTTAATGCGTATTGAACATTTTGGAAATGGAATTTTTTAATAAGCTTTTGTAGTTGATATTGAAAAGTTTTAACATTTCTGGAGTTTTGTAAATATGATGGTTGTATTGATTGAATTTTAAGTATAATCTTTTTGCCGTTTGTCTCCTTCGACTCAGGACACTCTTATGATTCAAACGAGACCAATGTGATATATTTACGATAATTTTAATTTCACGACATTTTTTCGTGTGATTTGCTATTAGAGTACAAATTCCAAATATTTCAACCATTCCATAAATTGGTACTGACTTTAATCGTTTTCCTCAATAGTAAAAAATTGCAAAATTTTAAATTGCGTCTGATTGAATTTGTCAAATACTAAACTTTCGGAGTGAACATCTGACTAATTTGCAACTGCAACTGTTAAAATAGTAACATTTCCAACTGTGATTGTTAAAACTGTCAAAATTGTAACCCTTTTCAACATCAACTGTTAAAGTCAGCCAAGTTTTCCAACTAAAATATTCAAGGTTTTAATATTTTCAATTAGAACTATCCCAAATTGCAATATTTTAAAATGCAATGCATTATCCAAATCTGCCGAATTGTAACAAATTTGCAACTCTACGCATTTTATGTCATGTTTTTTTAATATCTATCAAAATCTATAAAATGTTCTACGGTATCTATCAAAATCTGTCAAATGTTCTACTGTATCTATGAAAATCTGTCACATTTTCAACTGCAACTGTTAAGATTCGTCAAGTTTTTACCTTTAGAAGTAATAAATCCCTAAAATTTACAAATATCTGTAGAATTCTGCCAAGTTTTTCAATCCAATAATTCAAATCTGACATTTTTTTAATGAAACTATAAATATTTAAAATTTACAATTGTAAATGTTGAAAATCTGTCAAATTTTCAACTGCAACTATCAAAATCTGTCAAATTTTCAACTGCAACTATCAAAATCTGTCAAGTTTTTACCTTCAGATGTAAACAACTGGTAATATTGACAAGTATCTGTAGAATTCTACCAAGTTTTTCAATACAATAATTCAAATCTGAAAAAAATTGAATATGAAACTACAAATATTTAAAATTTACAATTATAAATGTTCTATAGCTGTAAAATTTTCTACTGCAACTATCAAAATCTATTAAGTTTTTACCTTCAGAAGTAAAACATCGGTAAAATTTACAAGTATCTTTTTACCTTCAGAAGTAAAAAATCGGTCAAATTTACATGTATCTGTAGAAGTCTACCAAGTTTTTCAATCCAATAATTTAAATCTGAAAAAAATGTATATGAAACTTTAAATATTTAAATTTACAATTGTAAATGTTCAAAAGCTGTAAATTTTTCTACTGCAACTATCAAAATCTATTAAGTTTTTATCTTCAGAAGTAAAACATCGGTAAAATTTACAAGTATCTATAGAATTCTACCAAGTTAGTCAACCGAATGAATGAAATATTAAGAAAAAAATAAATAAACTATCTAAATATATCTACTAAATAATATATATAAAATTTACAATTTTAATTGTTGAAAATCTGATTCTCGATTGAAATAGTCAATATTTGTCAAATTTTCGATTTAACCAGTGAAAATTAGTCAAATTATAACCACAATTCTGCATATCTGTTAGCGCCAACATTATAAATAGGACCGGTCAACATTGACATGTTTCAACTGCCTCCTGTCAAACGCTGTGAAATTTTTGGCAGCAGCTGTGGACATCTATCAAAGTTTGAAATGTATCTACCAAATTTGAAAATTTGGCAGCATATCTGCAGCATATCGAGTACATATCCACAGCGATCTATCAATTGTTTTATTTTACTCAGATCATTAGACATACATATAAAACATTATATTATCATTAGTAATCCCTTTTTCCATTTAAAGGATTTGAAATAGTTACTTTTATTCATTAATAGAATTTATTAATTCAGTTGACGTATTAGATATTTATTGAAGGAATCAAATCTGTAAAAAATGTTAATGAAACCATTCTAATATTTAAAAGTAGCAATTGTAATCGTTGCAAATCTGCCAAATTATCGATTGGAACAGTCCAAATTTGTCGTTTTTTTTTTTACTGTAACAGTCCAAATTTATCATTTTTTTACTGAAACAATCAAACTTTGCGAAGTTTTCTATCACGACAGTCAAAATTTGACATATTTTCTATAAACACAGTCAAAATTTGTTAAATTTTCTATCTAAACAGTCAAAATTTGTCAGCATCATTAGTAAAAACGGGAGCAATTAAAATTGTCATGTTCCAACTGCCATCTGTCAAATTCTGTGAAGTTCTTAGCACGAACTGTAGATACCTGCCAAAGTTTAAAACATAGCTGTCGAAATTTACCACATTTAACACTCTCTAAATATGTTAAATTTTCAATTAAAACTGTCAAAACTTTAACTGCAACTGGTCAACTCTGTCTAATACTCTGTTTATTTGATTAATTTTTAACTACATCTGTACACTTCTAACTGTAATTGTTAAAACTGTCAATATTATCAACTTCAGCTACCAAACTACGCCATTAGACATAAATATTAAAACATTATATTATCATTAGTAATCACTTTTTCCATTTAATGGATTTGAGTTAGTACTTTCATTCACTGATAGAATTTATTAATTCAGTTGAAGTATTAGATATTTAATGAATGAATAAAATTGGTAAAAATTGTTAATGAAACCATTCAAATATTTAAAACTCGCAATTGTAATCGTTGCAAATCTGCCAAATTATCGATTGAAACAGTCCAAATTTGTCATTTTTTTTACTGAAACAGTGAAACTTTGCAAAGTTTTCTATCATACAGTCAACATTTGTCAATTTTTCAATATAAACAGTCAAAATTTGTCAAATTTTCTATCTAAACATTCAAAATTTGTCAGCATCATCAGTTAAAATGGGACCAATTAAAATTGACTTGTTACAACTGCCATCTGTCAAATTCTGTGAACTGTTTAGCACGAACTGTAGATATCTGCCAAAGTTTGAAACATAGCTGTCGAAATTTACCACATTGAACTCTCTCTAAATATGTTTAATTTTTAATTAAAACTGTCAAAACTTTAACTGCAACTAGTCAACTCTGTCTAATACTCAGTTTATTTGATTAATTTTTAACTGCATCTGTTAAAATAGTTACACTTCTAACTGTAATTGTTAAAACTGTCAATATTGTCAACTTCAGCTATCAAAATACGCCACATTTTTCAAACTAAATATCCAATTTGGTTATATTTTCAATTGGAACTGCCTAAATTTGCTATATTTTTAAATGCAATTATCCTAATCTGTAAAATTGTAACAAATTTGCTACTCAACCCGATCATATGTCATATCTTCTGCTACATCTAGAAAATCTTTTAGTTTCCACATAATCTATTATAATCTGTGAAATTTTCAACTGTATTTCAAACTCAAACATCAAACTTTCTATTGTATCTATCAAAATCTGTTGAACTTTCTACTATACCTATTAAAATGTATATCATTTTCTACTGTATTCATTAAAATCTGCAACATTTTCCACTGCATCCATGAAAATCTGACAAATTTTCAAAAGCAACTTACTGAATTTGACTGGAATTTTTGTTCTCTTACTAAAATTATCAATTGATTGATTTGAACTTGGAACTAAGAAAGTTGGTCTAATATTTAATATTTAAAATTTTCTAAATTGAAAAATGTATTATAGAAAATTAATGATTTTTTTAGATTTCTTTTTATTGATTTTTTTTGTTCTGTAAATATATTAACATTTTATTTTGTTCTTAATAAATTTGAATCAAAGAAACTTAAAAATCCTTGCAATTTCTTGCAGAAAATACATAGTTTTCAGAAATTTGTGATTTTTTTTCTAAATATGTTGCAATTTTTGTGCGTACTTAAAACGTTATCTAGTAATTCATTAATTCGATTTTCTCAAGATTTGTGTCTTATATTTGTAGATGCTTCTTGAATTCTTTTTATATGAAAAATTGTTAATTGTTTTATAAAATTGATATTTTTCAATGAATTTTGTTTTGTAGTCTTTGTTAATACTTGATCGACTAAATTTGATTGATCTTCTTCATTTGATTTGATAGGTACTTTGAAATATTCTATGTGGAAAAATATCACTATAAAGATACACTATAAGAAATACTTAAGTATTCCAAAAATAGTATTTACAATGGTACTTAGAAAAAAGTTTTCTCATTAATGATTTAAACGATAACCTAATTTATAATACTAACCTGTTTTGACAAGCATAAATGTATGTACAAGATCAAATTTGTCACCCTAATATAACTATTATAAAACTAAATATATTATTGTAATAATGCTGAATGTATGTAGATATGTGTATGTTCAGTTATGACCACGCCATAATTAGATAAATAAACACTGAAACCCATCGAATTGTGGGGTTTTAATCTGAAAGAAAACGATTTCAGCAAATCGTCACCGCAAATAGGAGATCCGCCGTGCGCCGTGTGGAATCCAAACTGATTCGGTTAAATAGGTCGCTTGACAAGGCAATCGGCCTGCAAATAAAGGATAGTCGGATTTGGTGAGAGCTCGGGAATTATTCACAGAGTCACTCCTTTTAACCCTGCGTCCCTCAAAGAACCGTCCGCTATATATATAGCAATTCCGAACTGCCGAAATGGAATGTATCCCTCAGGACCCCGACAATGACCATCGGTCAACAAGTCAAACTTTGCAACTCCCCCTTTCCGATCCTGGAAACTTTGCCTCTTATTGATACACTCATGACTCCCCCCTTTTTTTTAATTTCAAAGAGTCTCGAAACGATTACAAACACTTTCAAGTGTGAAAAACGCCCCACTTGAAACTTACTTGTAACTATTTTAACTGTACCTGCAAGTTAATGTAAGTTTCCTGATGGCGAAATTTCAACCAAACTGTCTGTCATATCTGGAGCTATTATTACCCTAGGTATCTTATTTTTTGTTATAATTTAAACATAAAATCAATATCTTCCTAGATCTTATTAATATGGAACAAGTACCACGAATCGATTGCCATAAATCATTAAATACTCGTACGTGATTACTGTCAAGCGGCATGTAAATGAAGCAATTCTGTGAAATAAGCTAAAACTTTAAAATTTCAGGAATCCAGTGTCTCTTACATTGCATTTAGGATATACAAATTGCGCTCAAATGAAAACCGAGTGAATATCAATTTTATCACCTATTACCTAAGATCCACCTTATACTGTTCATCGTCTTCATTGTTCGCAATGAAGGGTGCATTAAGGCAAATTAAAATATTATAATGTCATCCCGGTAGAATATTAAAGATAGTTGGTTGTACGTTTTGCATATTAATATACTCTTGTAAGATCCTTATTTCGTAAATAGAGTTACTTCGAGAAACCAGATATGAATTCGGAATTTAAAACAGTCTATTACAAAGTTGATATTAATATAGCCTTTGCAAGACATAAATCCATATTTATCCGTCTCGCTCCCGATTCGTGTCGGTAGAATTTCGGTAAACTTTTCTTATGCCTTCAAGTATTATTAAATTCCTCCGTTATTTCTCCACTGCTCCGAATATTTATATGAAAAAAGTTGGGCGCGCTTATGCAGCTGGAATGCTTTTTTAAGGTGAAACGTAATAAAAATTTATTTCAGCTCCCACGCATTATATGCACGTCGCATGCAAGCGCATGCAACTTTTATACTATTTCGAAATGTCCAAATGTCGGCCGACGTATTGTTAACTTCCAGTTGATCCTGATGAATACAAATGTATTATTTCTTCGAGGTGCTGTCCTCGGCTGTTAAGTCTTTCGGGGGTAATTTCCCTTGGCAAATTTAAAGTTTGTTTTGCGCGTCTTAATTTATTCCGGCCGTGGACAAATTTTAATTAATGTCACTGCTTGTGATGTTTCGTAGACCTCATTAATACACATATAACTGTCGGACACTACAATAATTATTATTTTATAATAAAACTATGTGTTTAAAGACTTTCTTAGTACTATATTTTATAATATTTATTATCATTTATCATTATCTATTTAGAATGAATAATAAATGAATGCAATTATAAGAATACAAAGATTATTATAAATTAGTATTAAGTATGCTTAAAATCATTAAAAGCAACACTAATAACTCCCAATTATTATTTTATGGTGTCAATAAAATTACTAATGCAATTATTTTTAATAATATTATTATTAGCTATTCCCTTCGTAAAATGCTGTTCATCGATTAAAACCACTCTGGTATCATAAATAGGCTATTATTTAATAAGTATAAAAAAAATGGACAGCAATCCACTAAATAATAATAATAATAACCTCGATGCATTGTTATTATTTCTAATCAAATATATTACCAATTGAAATATATTTATTGAAAATTATGCGGACTACAAAATATGTATGTAAATTGCGGAAAATTTAATGAAAATATCATATTTTGCATACTATTTTGTGTAAACTGTAAAATTGAACAATCAAATTTTGCAAGTAGAGCTTTCTGAAAATACATTTAAAACTGCAAAAGTATCGCAAAAAATATCAAACAAATTACATAAATTGTTTGTAAATTGCGAAAAACTTTCGTAAAAATATCAGCAAATGCTACTACAAACCCTATAAAATAATATATTAGAAGTTTCAGAGTTATCTCTAAAAATTCCGAAACATTAAATTGCGAAAAACTTTCACAAAACTATCAGCAAATACTACTAAAAACCCTATAAATTAAAATAATAGAAGTTTCAGAGTTATCTCTAAAAATTCCGAAACATTAAATTGCGAAAAAGATTGGCAAAAGTATCAGCAACTGCTACTAAAAACCCTATAAATTAAAATATTAGAAGTTTTAGAGTTATCTCTATAAATTCCGAAACATGTCAGTAAGTCTGGCAATACTTAACAAAAGTGCACTGAAACTAATGAAACAGAAAAAAGAAAATTGCAGAAAACATAATTATAGTATACAATAATAAATGCTTATACAAGTTACACCAAATTTCACAAAGAGTTCAGAAATTCTCACCAAGTGTTATGAAATTTTCTAAAATGTCCAATAAATATATACAGTATGCCCCTGGATTGAGTTTACAACAGGATTTTTTTTTTAATTTTTACTTTTATGTAAAAATGTTATGTCAAAAATCTAATTTTGACACTTTAGAAAAATAACATCATTACACAATCCCCCACCATTTTCTTCACACAGTTCAAGCTTTGGTGTCCTTTTGGTGTTTGTTCTTTAATAGTTATCGATGCAAATGCGTCTCGTAGGCAATTTTTTAAATTTTCAGTATTATTTTCTGCATTTGGGGGATTATTTCAATGATTATATATTTTCTATAATGTTGTTAGATTTAATTTTAAATTCTTTTAAATAGTAAATAAATAAGTGTCAAAATAAGATTTAAAAATTTTGATTTTGCCACAACCCTGTATAAATAAATCAAAGTTTCAATAATTGTACTGGTAGTTTTAGACAGAGATTTTGATTTAAAGGTAAAAATTAAGAAAAGAAATCTGTTGTTAACTCAATAAGGGAACATACTGTGTATATATACAGTGAGGAAGCACATCATTTTACTCAAAATATAGAAAGTATCAAAGTAAGGTTTAGAAATTGAGAACATAGTACCTAAACAAGTACTATATGCTTGTAGTATAGTATCTAAATTTCTAGTACCTAGAAGTACCTAGTATCTAAACTACCTAGTACTAGTACCTTCTTAGTAATAGTATCTAAACTTCTAGGACCTAGAAGTACTAGTACCTAAACCTTAAAAACTTAACGAACGCATTATAAAATCAAAAGAAAGTGAAAACCCAGAAAATGTTATTAAATGGGCAGAAAGGCTTCGGCCGATAGCCCTTTTTCATAATAAAAAACAAAATTATAATCTAGTATGTACTAATAATATGTATACTCATTATTAAAAAATGAACATATTCTATGTATATGTTATTAAAATAGTAGAAAACATAATAATACAGTTATTATATCAACGACTTTACGAAAAAAATCAGCTTATTTATATTGTTGTAAACATGTTTTGTTGCATATTAAACTATGCAATATAAATATGGGTAAAGCATTACTTAAAGTGAAAGTAATTTGACAAAAAAGGGACTTTTATTTGACATGTAACTCTTGACCTTCTTCAATATAAAAAAGTCATTTCACGAATTAGAAAACAAAATTGACCAATAGAAAACACTACATATAATAAGACTATAAGACTATAAAGACTATAATATAATAATACTATAATATCGAAATAGTATTAACTAAATCTGCAGATTTTTTCATAAAATAATAATGTTATATCTCATGAAGCTTTTAGAAATTTCTAAACATTTAATGGATGTTGCAAATATGCAATCAGAAGATAAACACATTTAAAATGTCCAGAGTGGTAACTCAAATATTAGAAGTTTTAGAATGATTAGAAACTACAAATACAATATCAACCAATGTTACAAATTACGAAAATTACCTAAAAATGTTTTATTTTTATATTTATAAAACGGTTTCCGAATATTTCAATTATTTTGACATTTGTCAATGTTTATTGTGAAATGTTCATTAAGGCCGGGCGCACACTTGCAACTTTTTAATCACTCAGTTCAAGCAACTTTTTAATCACCGAAATACAACACATTATTACTTATAGTAGACAGCACACGAGCAACTAAATTGTTGCCTCAACTATTTAGTTGCCCATGTGCGGTCTACTATAAGTAATAATGTGTTGTATTTCAGTGATTAAAAAGTTGCTCGAACTGAGTGATTAAAAAGTTGCTAGTGTGCGGCCGGCCTTACTTCAGTAAAAATTTAAATTCCACTTAGGCTCGGTCTATTCACCTTTAAGTAAAGTGTTACTTACGTGACAGTTGACAGACCCTACTTGATAGATTTTATCAGAGTACCGTCTTTTCATCAATTCTGTCCTGTAAAGTATGCTGTAAGTAGTTACTGGACAGAAACGAACATTTTCTGTCCATTAACTGTCGCGTAAGTAAAAGATACTTTACTTGGAGGTGAATAGACCGAGGTATTTCAATGTTCAAAAATTTCTGCCAAGGTTTAAATTTTTAAGTAAACTTTCAATTATATTTAATACTTTTGCTACTACATTCTTTATTTTTTATTCTTTATTATTCCTTTTTTATTAATAATTTCACTGACATGTATTTAAGGAATTACTTGCTTCTCATCTACATTTTACTTGCCTAAGAACTCTAAATGCACCGTCGATATCGCGGCGATAACTGTCAATCTCCATCTGGAAATCCATAAAAATAACAAAGATTCACAAAAAAGCTGAAAATTAAAAATAATTTTGCTTAAAAAAGTTTTAAAATTCGAAATGTTATTTATGTGATAATTAATCAAAATAGAATAAAACTGAAGGTAATTTCGACAATTTCAACCAAAATTGCATTATCAAGATCAGAAAAACAAGCTATTGCTATTATTTCAAGTTCTAGATTTCAAAACTTTTAAAATTTGGATTAAATTGCAAAGGCCATATCAAAACACAAAATGTTTACTTAATTAATTAAAATTTTAAATTATTTCCAAAAATTCGCCACAACCGCTTCAGAAAAATGTGAATTCAGAATTAAGAATTTAAAAAAATGCCCTTATTTCACAACTGTTAAAGATCCATATCACTTAAGTCTTAAAATATTATAATTTCAATTACGTCTGGAAAATTGCTAGGGCGCTATCAAAAGATAAATAAAAATCATGACTGAATTAATAATTTTTTTAATTTTTTATAATTATTTTCTAAAATGGAATAGGTGGTTAAAAATATGTTGATAAAAGTTGAAGGTGATTGAAAACTGCAGACGAAAGGAATTTTCATTGAGATTCCTTCAACTTTTCAAGCCATTTCTAAAATAATTCCTCATTAATATCTCATACATACAGGCATATTTCGCAAACTATGATGCATATGTAAATAGCATAGTCGAAATTACAGGGTGCAGAAATGAAAATTTTCATAATATTTCAAAAACTACTTACTTTGGGAATGAGATTGCTGTATGAGATAAAAAGTATGTCATTTCATTAAAAATAAAACGCTTACTTTAAGAGAGCACTTAACTAATGATATTTTTGAATGACGAATTGTCAAAATAAACATATGTCAGTTAAAGAGCTACCTTTCAGATACAATTTGAGATACATTTTCCGTTTTATCGTATTTATAAGATATATTGAAGCCATTTTTTATAACTGTCTTTTTGAGGTCAAAATCTTGGAATTTTATATTTATCTCAGAAAATAAAACAGATAGGTGTGCACACATCTCTGCAAAATATGTTTTAAATTATACGGGGAAGCCAGAAACATAATAGTATATAGGGTGTTCGATTTAAAAAAAAACAAAAGTTGATGGCTACTTCCGGAAGTGTGTAACGGTCCAAAAATAGCGTTGGCAGAAAGCGGCATTTTAATAATTAACGGACGTATGGACCTGCACGGTAGGCAACCATGCTTGCATTTTTTTGTTGTGGTGACGCGTCTGCCCGGTGAGCGATTTTTAAATTCACCGGCGGAAGCGCCGCCACGAGGCAGAACTAAATTGACTCGTGCCCAAGATAGATCGTGCCAGAAGAACCGTTGCAGATAAGGTATATCACCATCCGTTTTACGGGAATAATCAACGGTTCTCAGCTAACCACCCTTGAGGGGGATTGAGGCATCGACTAGAGGGCAGAGAACACGCTCATAACACCGGAGTAAGTAGTTATTCCTCCTCCTCTTCGTGAAGCCACGTGTCCGGCCATTTTGATTAAGGCCATGTGTTTTGTAGGCGTTTAGCTACGGGCTAGGCAGCTCGGCCAGAACATTCCTGGCTGGAGGCCGCGAGCGAGCACCAGGTCTACGACGCAAGCCGTCGCCCTTCCGGAGCCGTAGCAGTCACCAGCGACGACCATCCGGAACTCAGGCCAGATATATGTAAATTCCAGACAATATATATAATTTCTTTTTTTGTGTGCTCGATTGGGCCACTTTTCGGTTTATTCTTGTGCGTAAATTGTGTCTACGTGTAAATTGTGTCGTACGTGTTTTGCGCTAGTGTACGAAAAAGGTCGCTCCCTCGGCCCTTTCAATCGCGCGATTAGGAGCTTATGTTATTCGGCCGAATAGGGTAAACCCTGCGCGAAATGGTGGCGTTCGGAGGTATTTTTTTTCAGGAGTGCAGACACGGTGTCCCTCGTTCGTTTGTGTGAATAAACACCGACGTTTTACCATACCAAACTCACACCTGTTATTATTTGCTCCCCCCACGTTTTCTCTTTACAGTTTTCTATATTCATTTCAGTTACAGTTTTCTTCCTCATTTATCTCATTTACAGTTTTCTCTTCTCACTGCGAGATTTAAATCTGGTGGTGTTGACGCCAAACGGTCAGCGTTGTGACAGTTCGTGATTTCTGAACTTCGCTGACTGTCTGCCGTCCACCCACGCAGGTAGGGTGGAGCCACCCTTGCGACGAAGTAGCAACGAGGTAAAATTACGTGGAGCCTTTTTTAACCCCCCCACTCTCTGACACCGAGAGCCTGGCCCTCGTCACTACTTCAAAGGGACCCTCCACTCGCTCCACGGCCTAACGTGCCGACTGCCCTTCAGGTACGTCACACGTTTTTGGAACCCAACGTATGGGGCAATAGCAACAATACCTATCGTTGGTATCTTTATTTATTTAGCTCATTAACACCTTTTGAGGCTTAAGGGTTTTGTCAGCCCTTTGTAAATTTTTCTAGCCCTTCAGGATTTTGTTTTTCATTTTAAATAGACCTCATTTAATTAATTTTGCAGCCCTTTTTCAATTTTTGTTTTGGCCCTTTTTGCCCTTTAGAAAATTTTTGTGCCCTTTTTCAATTTTATGCGTTTTAGTAGTTTTGGCACTAATTTTCATTTTGACCCTTCAGCCCTTCGCGAAAACTTTTTGGCCCTTTGGTTTATTTTGTGCCCTTTTTGATTGGGAATATATTTTTGTGGTAGGCCTTAAGTTTGCGCCAAGGAAACTGAACTGGGAGTTGGAAAATTTGACAGTATTTCAAATTTTTAATCAGCCTTCAGCATTTAGTATATTGAGAAAATTTGGGGTGGTTGTTTTGTCAGTTGTTGAGAATTTCTGTGAGTTTTGTGGGTAATATAGAATACACACAAGAAAATATTGTGACTTTAACGTTAACTTTAAATTTAAATATTTTTAATTTAGGGAATTTTCTGGCCTGTTTTCAGTGTTTGTTGGTATAATTTCTACTATAGTGTAGAAATTAGTTTATTATTCGCTGGTTACAAAAACCATAAATTTATTGTTGGTTTTTGAAGGTTTTTGTAGAAACTTGGTGAGATAGTGAACGGGCGACCACGAATCATACATATTTGGTTGATTGGTTGATTTATATTTTGATTTTTGGCGTATGATTTTGTGGGTTCGAGCTCACTACGACTAGGTAAAATTTTATGTATAAATTTATGTATAAATTTTTGGATTTTTGTAGTAATCGTAATAATTACGATAAGTTAGTTTAAATTTTTTGTCCTTTTTCGGTACACGTATACCGTATATTTTTCTTTCAATTCGAATTGAAATTTGAATCTTTTCTTTTGTTCACTAGTCCATTAGTTGTGATGGATTTCAAAGTAGAAGTTAATAGGCTATCAGCCGATGAGCGGGTGTATGAGCTTGAACGTCGAGGAGTTACAGGGGTAACTACTGCTGATGCGCAGCGTAGCACCTTACGAACTCTAATTAGATTGGAGTCTTCTGCCTCCTATGCGCCGGTGCCTAATCCCTTTGGGATAACTGACGACCTTGCGGCACTAGAATTGAAGTTGACGGAGATCGAGGGGTTAGTAAAGGACTTCGAGGAGCCTACTACCTCTTCGACCTATTTGAAGCTCGCCACTAAGTGTGGACACGCACACGGGCGAATTAATCGTTGTGTCGTTACGACTGACGAAGAACGAGGTAAGGTCTCCAGACTTTTAGTACGATTAGCAGCGTGCGCCGGTACTATGCGTTCCGGGGCTAAATTAGCTAAGCGCAAAACCACTGCAACTCAGAGTTCGTTGCTTAATTTGTCCGTAATTCAAGCTGTCGCTCATTCATCGCGAGTAGTTGCTGAATCGAATAGTTCAAGTTCAGATTCTGATTCAGAAAATGAACAAGATCATCTGGCTTCTACAGATGTAAAACCTGTCGCGGTTAGGTTTTGGAATCTCACTTTTGGAGGAGAGCAGGGCAAAGTTTCGTTGTCCTCATTTTTGGAGCGAGTAGAAGAGCTACGCGTTGCGCGTAACGTATCTTCGGCGTTATTGTTTGCGTCAGCATTAGACTTGTTCACGGGGAACGCCCTTATTTGGTATCGAGCGAACCGTAGATCTTTTGGGAACTGGGATGAGTTAGTCCTAGGGTTGAGAGAGGCCTTCCAATCTCCTGATTACGAAGAACGTCTCTTCGAAGAGATCAAATCTCGCACACAGGGACCTAATGAGACCATCAGTCTCTATGTTTCTGTGATGAAAAATCTGTTCATGCGATTGCCTAATCCTCTCCCTGAAGATATTCAGCTCAGAACCGTAACCAAAAATCTACATCCTAGATACAGAATGGCTTTGTGGTCACTAGACATTGTTACTTTTGCTGATCTACTTAGATTAGGACGTAGGCTGGAGGCTAGTACGGTCGCGAACGAATCGTACACACCCCCACCAGGGAAAGGTCGTGTGTTAGAGCCAGACTTGGCGTATGTGGAGGCTGTGCCGAGTGTGTCTTGTCACGAAGTCACTCCTACAAATATTCGTCCGCCCTCTCAGTCGCGTTGTTATAATTGTAAACGACCGGGACATTCAAGTCAGGATTGTCGCGCGCCGAGACGCTTATATTGTTTTGGTTGTGGGAAAGTGGGAGTAACAAAACCAAGGTGCCCAAATTGCACTCCATCAAATTCTTTAAACCGGTCGAGGAGAACTTGAGCCGAACGAGTTGCTCCGAGGTTTTGGGAATTTCGGCAGATAATTTTAAGGGACTTAGTGAACGTACACGTATTTGTTTAGATTTCGTGTTGTCTAGTTCGCGGGGCGATGAGCGTCCATATTTAAATGTAGTAGTTTATGGGGTATCATTGTTGGGGTTATTAGATTCAGGAGCAAACCAGACCATACTTGGCGGTCCAGGGTGGCAGATGTTCAAAAATTTAGCGGTACGGTTGAAACCTTCGTCGGTGAAATATTGTACGGTGGCGAATGGACGTAGTTGCGAGGTAATTGGAATGGCTACACTTCCGATGATGGTTGAAGGCGTGACGAGAACGTTGGATGTATTAGTAATTCCGGAAATTACGAGGCCGTTGATTTTGGGAACCGATTTTTGGAAACGGTTAGGAATTATTCCAGACCTACGTAGTGGTCATTGGGAGTTTTCGGGTTTGGAAGATATGGCTGTAGATGCGTTAAACACCAGTGATGGGTTAACTTCACACCAACACGTCCAACTTCAGTCATCATTAACCAGTGCTTTCGAGAAGATGAGTGATACTCTCGGGTGTACCAATTTGGTAGAGCATGTCATCAGCACTAAAGCTACGCCAATTAAGCAGCGCTACTATCCGATGTCTCCCACACTACAACGTCACGTAAACGCGGAGTTAGATTCAATGTTAAGTTTAGGGGTAGTTGAACCTTCTAAATCGCCGTGGTCTTCACCAATTGTGATGGTGAAAAAGAAGGATGACACATACCGTTTTTGTGTAGATTTTAGGCGAGTCAATAGTGTAACCGAAAGAGACGCGTATCCTCTGCCGTATATTTCTCATATATTAGATCGGTTAAGGGACGCGAAATATTTGTCGAGTTTGGACATTCGATCGGCTTACTGGCAGATCCCTGTTCAGGAAGAATCGAGGCAGCTAACAGCATTTACCGTTCCGAACCGTGGTCTATATCAATTTCGACGCATGCCATTTGGCCTTCATAATGCGCCAGCCACTTTTCAGCGACTCATTGATAGAGTGATAGGTGCTGATCTCGAGCCGTCATGTTTTGCATATTTAGACGACATCGTGGTCGTAACTTCGACGTTCGAGGAGCACATTAGAGTTTTGGAGACTGTTTTGGGTCGTCTGACAGAAGCAGGTTTAACGCTGCGTCGCGATAAATGTCATTTCTGCAGGCCACAGTTACGCTACTTGGGTTATGTTGTTGATCAGGGAGGGTTACATGTCGATCCAGAAAAGGTTTCAGCGATTGTTAACATGCCAGCACCCATTAATGTCACAGGTGTACGTAGAGTTATCGGTATGGCTAGTTGGTACCGTAGGTTTATTCCGAATTTTTCCACAGTCACTGCACCAATGTCGGCATTGGTCAGAAAAGATACTAAATTTATGTGGTCGGAAGACTGTGAATCGGCATTCAACACTATTAAAGATTGTCTTGTTAGCGCTCCTATTTTGTCTTGTCCTGATTTTACTTTACCTTTCGTCATTCAGACCGACGCTAGCGATTTTGGGCTAGGCGCCGTATTGACGCAAGTTACTGATGAGGGAGAGAAGGTAATAAGTTACAATAGTTGTTCATTGAAAGGACCGGAGAGGCGTTATAGTGCTACGGAGAAGGAATGTTTGGCCGTAGTATGGGCTGTAGAGAAATTTCGACCTTACATTGAGGGTGCTAAGTTCACCGTGATCACCGATCACTATTCCTTGCTGTGGCTTAACCGTTTACAGAGTCCTTCTGGTCGTTTAGCGCGTTGGAGTGTACGGCTCCAACAATTTAACTTCGATATCATTCATCGTAAGGGGAAGGACCACGTGGTTCCTGATGCGTTATCACGTTCAGTACCGGTTCTAGACGCGGTAAACGTCGTTAATCACTCCGAAGGCGACGCGTGGTTAGTTAAGATGCGTGACGCGATCGCGAAGAGACCGCGGAAGTATCCTCTTTGGAAAGTCGACGCTGGGGTCGTATATAAGTTTTTGCCTCCCAGGTTTGGGGACCTTGAGGAACCCCAAGACTCGTGGAAGATAGTAGTAGCGAAACCGCGTCGGCGTGCCCTTATTTCGGAAAACCATGATTTGCCAACTGCTGGTCATGGGGGCGTGTATAAGACCTGTCAAAGGCTTAAGACACGATATTACTGGCCGAAGATGAAGGCAGATATAGCTCGGTATGTTCGTGAGTGTGAGGTGTGTTCGGCACACAAGGTTTAACAAAAGGCTCCACCTGGCTTTTTGGCGCCTAGGGCTCGAGCGACGAGACCCTGGCAAATTTTGTGTACTGATTTGGTGGGACCTTTGCCGCGTTCAACCAAGGGTAATTGTTATATTTTGGTTGTGGCCGACACCTTCACCAAGTTTAGTATGTTTTTCCCGTTGAGACGAGCTACTGCTTCAGCTGTCACGAAATCCATAGAAGAACAAGTTTTCCTTGTATTTGGAACCCCTCAATACATCATTTCAGACAACGGTGTTCAATTTCGTAGTAAAGAGTTCACTAAGATGTGCGACTCCTATCGCACTCGGTATTGTATACTGCTCGGTATCACCCGCAGGCTAATCCGGCGGAACGCATTAACCGGGTCCTTAAGACTATGATCGCATCGTATGTGAGCAATAACCACCGCGTGTGGGACGCGAGTCTTCCAAAGATTGGTTGTGCCATTCGGACGGCAAAACACGAGGTGATTGGCCATACGCCTTACTTCGCCAATTTTGGGCGAGAGCACGTATTGTATGGCAATACCTTTGGTGGACCTCCGGATGTTGACGAATTGTTGGAGGACCCCATCAGGGACAAACCACGCGATCCTGATAAGTTCGACGCATTACGAGAAGAGATAGCGGGACGTTTGGTGAAAGCGTATCAGAAAAATGCGAAATCGTATAATCTCCGTAGAAGGCATGTACAGTACAAGGTTGGTGATCGAGTGTGGCGTAGAAATCATGTTTTGTCGAATGCTCTAAACTATTTTAACGCGAAGTTAGCTCCTAAGTTTGTTGGTCCTTTTGTAGTGGCCCATAAGAGGTCTTTGTGGACGTATGATCTAACCAATGATTTTGGTGATCCAGGAGGGACATGGCATGTGAAAGATTTGAAACCTGCTCTGGACGATGATCATTCGCTTTCGAACTAGGTGTTTGTTAGATTTTTCTGGTTAAGTGTAGTTTAGTACTTTTTCTTTTTGAGTTATCTACGAAACAAGAGTAACTCTTATCTTCTTGTTTTCCGTATGTGTTGTGGTGGTAGAGGTTGTGTTTTGACGGGCGATGCGGGTCGCTGACCTGACCCCTGAGTGGATAATTGCGGGCGTGATCCTCAGCTCCCAACGACTCCGGAGTAGTTATTTCGGTAACTACTGGTGGAGAGGGACTGAGGTGGGGCAACTCCACCCTGGGAGACGGGAGGTTATACGTATCGGGTTGTCTGGACACAATGCTCTACGGAGGGAATTCGTCACCTTGTTCCACGGGCGTGTACGCGTCCGGCGATCGGAACAGAGTAAGGTGGTTCCGGGATCTCGGGTACTGGGGGGATGAGACGGGTTTGGAATAGTTGGGGTTCGCGCCGCTATTCCCTACAACTTCGGGTTGGGTCCGTCCGTCTACTGGGCTTTGGGTGCCCCGGAATCGCAAGCCTTGCTCTGGGAAGTTCGTTGGAGCCCCGCGTACACTACCCTTCATTTTTTTTGATGAATTCCTGGGTTTAAGTCGGTCGAGGAGCGGACCGATGATGCCTTATTAACTTCTGAGCTCATTAGGTTAGTTGTGTTAGTTTTGTTAGTTTGATTGATTGTAATTAGTGGCTGTCACTTGTCTAAAACCATACGGTGTAAGTAAACTTTTATATTCTATGGGATCGTTCGTGTTTTGTCCTTGAGTGACATGCCGCCTTGCGGAATTTGTCGACGACTCCCTAGTTTAGCTATTTAGCTTAGCCCTTTGGGGGATTTAATGAATATGATTGTGGTTACGCATCGAGTGTGTCGGGACATTGTTACTCCCACTAGTACTATCTTTCTTTCGTCATTTGTATGAGTTTATTTTTCTTTTTGGGGGTTTGAAAAAAAAACATCCTCTTCCCGGAGTTTTTAATTTTGTTGGGGGGGAATTTGTAACGGTCCAAAAATAGCGTTGGCAGAAAGCGGCATTTTAATAATTAACGGACGTATGGACCTGCACGGTAGGCAACCATGCTTGCATTTTTTTGTTGTGGTGACGCGTCTCCCCGGTGAGCGATTTTTAAATTCACCGGCGGAAGCGCCGCCACGAGGCAGAACTAAATTGACTCGTGCCCAAGATAGATCGTGCCAGAAGAACCGTTGCAGATAAGGTATATCACCATCCGTTTTACGGGAATAATCAACGGTTCTCAGCTAACCACCCTTGAGGGGGATTGAGGCATCGACTAGAGGGCAGAGAACACGCTCATAACACCGGAGTAAGTAGTTATTCCTCCTCCTCTTCGTGAAGCCACGTGTCCGGCCATTTTGATTAAGGCCATGTGTTTTGTAGGCGTTTAGCTACGGGCTAGGCAGCTCGGCCAGAACATTCCTGGCTGGAGGCCGCGAGCGAGCACCAGGTCTACGACGCAAGCCGTCGCCCTTCCGGAGCCGTAGCAGTCACCAGCGACGACCATCCGGAACTCAGGCCAGATATAAATTCCAGACAATATATATAATTTCTTTTTTTGTGTGCTCGATTGGGCCACTTTTCGGTTTATTCTTGTGCGTAAATTGTGTCTACGTGTAAATTGTGTCGTACGTGTTTTGCGCTAGTGTACGAAAAAGGTCGCTCCCTCGGCCCTTTCAATCGCGCGATTAGGAGCTTATGTTATTCGGCCGAATAGGGTAAACCCTGCGCGAAATGGTGGCGTTCGGAGGTATTTTTTTTCAGGAGTGCAGACACGGTGTCCCTCGTTCGTTTGTGTGAATAAACACCGACGTTTTACCATACCAAACTCACACCTGTTAATTTTTGCTCCCCCCACGTTTTCTCTTTACAGTTTTCTATATTCATTTCAGTTACAGTTTTCTTCCTCATTTATCTCATTTACAGTTTTCTCTTCTCACTGCGAGATTTAAATCTGGTGGTGTTGACGCCAAACGGTCAGCGTTGTGACAGTTCGTGATTTCTGAACTTCGCTGACTGTCTGCCGTCCACCCACGCAGGTAGGGTGGAGCCACCCTTGCGACGAAGTAGCAACGAGGTAAAATTACGTGGAGCCTTTTTTAACCCCCCCACTCTCTGACACCGAGAGCCTGGCCCTCGTCACTACTTCAAAGGGACCCTCCACTCGCTCCACGGCCTAACGCGCCGACTGCCCTTCAGGTACGTCACAAGTGATGGAAGGTTAAAAGTATTTCACCTAAGGAGAACGGTACAAGCCATAGTTGGATGAATTCTTTTAATTTTGTATGTTATCGGGAACCCCATAAACTTCTAATGGTCCATGTGTGATTTTACAATGTGGTAATTCATTGTAATACGAAATGAATTACTTTATATGATTTTATGTGATGAAAAAGGTATACTTCTTCAAGTTTGAAAAAATGAAGCGATTCTGAGATATTCGAGGTTAAACTAGGCAGAACACATGAAATAATATTTTTTTGAACCAATCCGTGTACAGTCTTCTTGCAGCTGCTGAATTTCCTTGGTAATCGCCCAGTATCAAAATCATATCCATATATTCACTGTTGGTGTAATTTTCCATAGTTAATCAAGAAAAGATTTTTACTTTTTAAAGAATAACACAGAAAATTCTTCTTTTCGTAACAGAGTAAACAAGTTTTTCTAATATCAATTAATATTTTTAAACAATTATGGAATGTTTCTCAGCACACTTCATTATTATTTTATTTGTTTTTTTAATAATTTTGTATTCTACGTAGTTTAACCTCGAACATCTCAGAAACTTTTCATTTTTTTCGAAGTTCAAGAAGTACACCTTTTTATGACAATAAACCGAAAAATGGCATATGATAAAAAAAAACCTTAACTGAAAGTTTTTATGTAGCAATAACTATAGAAGAACCCTTGTTTCTACGGCACTGTGTTTACTTAGATGATTTAAATTATTTGTGAATGTGTGTATTGATTGTGGGCAATTCGTCTCAAAATATCAGGTTTCCAAGTCTACTCTAGTAGAAATGTTAATAAGAAAACTGATTATTATTATTATTATAAAAAAAAATACATTTTCATTTAATTTTGCCTTTCTTAGCATGCTCCTAGATTTATGCCACGAAGTTGTGGGATACCTTGTGTAATAATCAACAACATAATTTCATTAAATCATTTTAAAACACTATTACACAACATATAGATTTAAACATTATACTACAAATGAGATTTAACACTTCTTAAAAACATACTTAGAACTGTAATAATATCAGTATTTGTATTTGTAGAACGCTTCTGAAGATGACTTTATACTACAAAGTCGAAATTAGTCGAAAGAAAAAGAAAAATATATAATATACCTATTATAAAATAATATAATCTTTAAGTAATATAAAAGTACCACTAGTACTCCAAAAAGAAATTAATATATAAAAATATAAAAATTAACTGGTATAACGGATGACACAATTAGATTTTTTAAATATTTTATAAAAAAAATTGCGTTGTGCGTATTCAAATTTCAATAATTATTGTCAAGTTTACGTTTACAGTACGACCCCGTAGCAATAATACTACATTAGTTTGTCCAATTTCTTGATTCTGTAGAAAATTGACTTTATTAATGGATATTCCATTTACTATAACGTTTGCTATTGCCTCATTTATTTAAATTTTTGAGTACATGATTCTATCAAAGAAAATTGGTGATCGTACTTACCATTATCTAACCACGTTTTTTTTAATTTCATTTGCATATACCTAACCTAACGTAGCTTAACCTAGACATGATCTTATGCTTATGCTAACCTAATATAATCTATTATTTTAACCACTCTTTTTTTTCTTTTTTCATCTCCCTCGTGATGTTAACCTTTAACTTGCTATTTAGTTCTTTGATTGTAATATAAGTTGGTAATGATGTTAATGTCATTTGTGTCTATTGTGTCTAAGTGATACACTTAACTTATTATATGACCAAAAATTGGCACATTGAGAGGTATTACAAAACCGAAACAAATTCACAATTCCACGCTCGTAAGCAATCCAATCAAGTTCTTTATAACGCCACTCTCGTTATATCGATAGATCAACGGATAAAATGCATAACAAAACGATTTATCAAGGAACCCCACAACAATCGGGTGGTTTTTAAATCTTCCCCGCCCGCACATTGAAACGAAATAAACCGCAACATATCATCCTGCAGACCTTGGATATAGTGGAAAATGAATAGCTAAAAGGCACAGGATCAACTCCAATGGGCGACAGGACGAAGATCGATACACCTTTGCCACAGCGCGAGGAACTAACAGTAGCAACATTTATTGTCGATATAAGTTCCATTTACAAAAATGATTGATAATTTTCAATTCCCCGTATTATATGGCAGTATATTAGCGATGACAAGGCCTGAGATCTTCGCTGTCTCAAATGAAACTAAAAAGAGATCACACGCCACTCGACGTTATGCTACTTATTGACAGTGACGATATGATCCTAACAATTTAAGTATTACTATTACTAATAATTTATATTACTAAATAATACTATTACAATTAAAAAATCAAATTGGATGCAGCAAAAAGTTTAAGTATACTCCTATTAACCAATCCAACCTATAAAATTTTATATTTGTGTGTGAATCCACAACTCAGTAAAAAGTATGTTTTTTCATTTTTCGGACATATTTTTGAGAAAATTAAATAATGTAAAAGTAACAATCGGCCAGTGTCATTTTTTTAAATTTGTTTAATACTCGCTATTCTTTTGAAACAATATATTTCAATACTTTTATTTCTTAGCGTGATTAAGTAGTTCTTGACACAAAATATTAAATTTCAAATTAAATTTCTCTTTAGGCTACCTCTTAATTTATTTGTTACGAATGTGGGAAAAGAAAGGGAAGGAGATCAATAAATACATAACAAAAATAACGAAATAAATACTATAAAATAAATAAAACATGGAACAAAATTCTGCAGTTCTAATTTATTAGATCTAATTTCACGAACGACCATAAATAACCTTAAGTTGTATAATATACCGTATTACAAAAACTACTAATCAATCTAAATGTGCCCCAATACACTCCAATTTATTTTCCACACTGTTTGTATTTTACAGCAATTTATATTAATGAACAGTTAATGCGTAAAATTATTCGTTTGGTATTCATCAATTAGCAAAAATAATTATTGCAAAACAATAAATATCGGTGGAGCGTCTGCAAACTGGATAAATATTGGAAATGTTATTACAGATTAACTTTTGGGGATTTACGCAATTGCGATATTTTAATCTCTTCGCCGGATGAAAATTGATTGAAATTCAGTTAATACTTTTTTCAAGAGCAGGCAGCTCAATGATTGATCGATGTCATTACTTAAGCGTCAGAGTAAATGGGAACTTGATATTTCATGAAGTACTGTGGAGCAGGGACAACAAAAAATATAATGGGAAATATCTGAGGAACCAGAAAAGGAACGCGTAAAATGTACGAGGCGTGATATTATTTCCCAACATCACAAAGCGTAAATCTTTTTGTGGAGACGATTAGTCAAAAAAAAGTGGTCAAGACATGAAATTAAATTAGAATTTGTATAGCCAATCTGGTTGTAAAAATATTTTTGCACTAGAATAATACCATATATATTTTATATGTGATTGATTTAAAAACATGTACCTCTTACTTTCGCATCTCTGTATCTTCAATATTTTTACACCATTATTGTACGATTTTTACTCTATTACCTAAGCATTTTCAAATTTTGATAATTTACATTACACTATAATGTGTAATGTAATACTATACTGTAATGTATAAATGTAATGTTAGACAAGGCGGAAAGACCCCATAGGGTCGATAGCCCAATAAAAATTGTATATATATATACAGGGTGAGTTTTTTTTTTCATTTTAAGTATTGGGATCTCGGAAGCCATAAGACATATAGATTCGGTAAAATAAGGAAAGAGTTGTCGTTTTAAGAGCTCATGCAAGATATGCTTGTTTTTTGAAAAAAGACCACTGTTTTTCAGTTATAATACGAACTTTATTTTTTTTAAATGAGAGGCATAGTTGGCTGTGACATTTTTAAAAAGGACAAATTTTTCTCATTATAGCGATACAAGGTATGATACTTACTTTCATAAATAAAGGGCATATTCGAAAATTATCTTTATGCCAATTATTATTTACTTTGACAAATAAACACGATACCAGACTACTTGTGGACTCATATTATAGAGAGTAGCAAAAACAGAGTTTGCCATGTTTTTTATTTCTTCCTACTACGAGAATTGTATTATTTTTTCTATTCTAATTATCTCATTTATTTATGAAAGTCAGTATAGCAAACCTTATATGGTTATAAAGAAAAAAAAAAGTATTTTTAAACAGTTTCAAAGCCAACTATGACTGCCTAAAAAAATGAAGTTTATAAGTTCAATATAACTCAAAAACTATGCGTTATTTTCAAAAAACAAAAGCATATTTTGCATAAGCTCTTAACATAACGCCTTCTTCCTCATTTAACAGAATCTCTATATTTAATGGTTTCTGAGATCCCAGTGCCTAAAATGAAAAGAAAACACACCCTGTAGGTATATACAATGGATTTTATATTTTTTCTGATGTACTGATTTTAAATTTGCATTCAATTTGAAATATATATGACCTGTGTAAAACTTATTCTTAATAGCACCAATAAAGATATTATTGTAATGCCAAAGTTTCAATTAAAATTGCTGAGTATACAATTTCCGTCTAAATTTCTATGCTTACTCTAATAATTTCAAAGATATCAAATTTTCAATTATTTCCCTGGAAACTGAACGATGATTAAAGTTAATTGGTGATGTTTTTATGAAT
Organism: Othius punctulatus; assembly: GCA_951805005.1. Lineage (NCBI taxonomy): Eukaryota > Metazoa > Arthropoda > Insecta > Coleoptera > Staphylinidae > Othius > Othius punctulatus. The sequence continues at coordinate 44,324,563 of OX638141.1, read as the reverse complement.
TACTAATAAAATTTGAATTATTATAGTAAACTTTTCAATTACTCAGTTAAATTTCAAAGAATACTGTTGAAATATTAATGATAACAGTTAATTATTTAATTATTTCAGTAAACATTTAAATGATTCTGTCAAAGTTTCAATTATGTTTCAAATTACTATAAAACTTTCAATTATTTCTTTCAAAATTTCAATGTTACCTAGGAACTTTCAAAGATTGATGTCAATTTTCAATTATTTCTGTCAACATGTCAGTGATCATGTCAACGTTTCAACAATTGCTGGCAAAATTTCAATTGAAACTTTTAAATTTACAATTTCTAGCAAATAGAAATTTTACTGTAAATTTTAAATTTAACAGTTTTGATTGAAAGTTCTCAGCAATTATTGAAGCGTGTTTATGATTACTGAAATGTTGACAGAAATAATTGAAATTTTGATAGCAATCTGAAACTTCCTCATTGACCTAGATCCTAGTTTCCAGGAAAATAATTGCAAATTTGACAGTATTAGTTTAAATTTTCAGTGTAATCATAGAATTTTTGGTGGAAATTTTAAATTTAACAGTTTTGATCGAAAGTTTTCAGCAATTATTGAAGCCTCTTCATGATTACTGAAATTTTGACAGAAATAATTAAAATTTTGGTAGCAATCTGAAACTTCCTCGTTGACAATTGAAATTTTTAAAGAGATAATTGAATTTTTTTATGTTTACTGAAAATTTGGTAGATATAATTGAAAACTTAACACCAATCTGAAACTTTCTCGTTAACCATTGAAATTTCGCAAGAAATAATTGCATTTAGAGTAATTTTAAAATCTGCGGCACAACTATTCATATTTTCACAGAATAATTTAAATGTTTACAGAAATAATGAAATATTTAACTGTAATCATTGATAGTTCAACAGAAATCTTTGAACGAAAGCGATAGTTCAAAATTATTTAAATTTACAAATCAAGATATTATGAATTTATAAATTTATTCTACATATAAGTGGAACGGAATTATTCTTTGAACTTGTACGAAACGTAATGAAACTTATCCCCAATGAAAGTATCGAAATTTAGAAAATTAGAATCAAATTTTCACCATACTGGATAATAAAATGGGAGAAGAAAGCCAGTCACAGATATAAGGAAGTACAAGAAATAATTTTGGCCCACTTCCTAGTGCATCCAAACACATATCTGTTGTTATCAAGAACATTTGGGCGTTGCTAAATCTTTAATGTAAAATTCTCTGCATGTAGAATAAATTAATAGTTTCTTGGTTTGTGTAATAATTCATCTTTAAAATATTAAAAATTCGTGAAGTTCTACCCAAACTTTGAAATTCAATGCGATTAATAATGGTGAAAAAACATTAAACAAATTAAGCTATGGTCCACGTGCACAGATAGAATTAAATGTTGCAAAAAGTTTTTCAATTAAGGAATTTTCAAAATAACTGAGAAACCACTCATTTTAGGGACAGCTTTGTTTTACACTTTTTGTAGAAAATTATTGCCCCGTCATATAAAAATATGTCATTCCATTTAAAATAATTGAATTATGACGTTTTGTAGTGTACTTGTAATTAATTGAACTTATGAAATAGTACTCGTAAATTATCAACACATACAAATTATTGTCATAATAGAGACATGCTTCTGCTATAACATGCGAAAAAGTTTAAGTCTCTATCTCATTCATAAGAGAAATTATGAATATTTTTTAAATCGTCTATTTGAAGCAAACATTTCGGAAATTATTTTATTCTTCGAAAACTACTAAAGTTAAGTGCTCTATAGACTCAATAAAATATGTTCAGAGTTAAAGGAGCAATCTGAATGTGCAAAAATATACATGGTGTTCTATTTAAAATAACAAAATTGTTGGCCACTTCTGGTAGATCCGGATGTGATAGAAACATGTACGTATTTTATGTTAGGAGATCACAACGAACCATGTTTGTGTGAATTTTTTCAAATTTTTATTTCATCAGGAACCACATAAACTTTTAAACAGCTTTTGAGTTATAATACAAACTTTATTGTTTTTAAATGGCAGTCATAGTTGGCTTTGACATTTTTAAAAAGAACATTTTTTTCTCTTTATAGCGATACAAGGTTTGCTGTATTTTGACAAATAAAGGCCATTATCGAAAATTAATTTTTGACAATTATTACTTTGACAAATAAATAGGATACAGGACTATTTGTATTATTGAGAGTAGCAAAAACAGAGTTTTCCAGGAAACATTTTTTTCCCTCTACGAGAATTCTATTAAGTTTTCTTTTCTAATTATACTAAATTCTATTCAAATTATACAACAAAAATTCCTGCATCTCATTTATTTATAAAAGTAAGTATAGCAAACCTTAGATTGGTATAAAGAGAAAAACATGTCCTTTTTCAAAATGTCATAGCCAACTATGAGTGCCATTTAAAAAAACTGAAGTTTGCATTATAACTCAAAAAATATGTTTATTTTTCAAAAACAGAAACAAATCTTGCATAAGCTGTTTTATGGTTTCCGAGATCCCAATGCTTAAAATGAAAAAAAAAACTCACCCTGTATATGCTTATCCTAAAATATCAATAAAAAATTTATCAATTTATATGGACTATTATTTTTTTAAATTAAAATGAGACACTTCTATACTCTTTTTAAACTTATTTAACTACTTAATCGTAAATATGTATTTAGTTTTAACTAATAAACTAAAAAATGCAGTAAATTGTATCCTAGGTACCTACTGTTATAAAAAATAATAAAACTTGGAAATATGTTTTCAGCATATTCTTATGGATAAAAACTGATAAATATAAATTCAAGAAATTGAAATAATACCGTAAGCATAGTTTTATTGAAAAAAACTGCTCATAACTACAAAAAAGGACGATATCAATTAATTTGCATCAGTATTTCATAAAACAAACAATAAAGGCTTCAGCATCTTTAGTGTTTATGCACTGGGCAAAGGGGAAATAATTAGCACAATGTATCGAAATTCTGTATTCATGTCTCTATCACCCAATCGTAATAAAAACGTGCGATATATTATATTGAGATTTAATTTTGCATTACAATAAATTCAAATTATCCTTTACATACATTTGGTCTTTCTCTATTAATATCGAATAAATATCTTACTCGCTGCGCATATTTGACTCGGGGTTATATATTGCGGCTACCAATAGTCGCCATAAATAATATATTACCGTCTCCATATATCTTTATTTGAATAACGCCTGATATATTGTTGCGACCATCTGTACGCAATACACTTCTGTTTATATTTGAAAAGAACTGCTGATTTATTCATCACACTGCAACTTCAAAGTATGAGGGTATCCATCCTTTTTCAAAGAGTTGATTTTAAAACACATAAGGGTCAGCATATAGATCCTACATGTTTGTTAAACAGTGCGTGATGGAGCATGATAACTCTAGGGTTAAATTTAAAATTTGTGGATTAATGATTTAAATTTAAATAATACCAACAGTTATGCACAGCGAATGAAAAAAATGACACACATTTCTGGAAAATGTGCTTGACAATAAAAATTAATGAAAATTACGAAATGAAGGAAGACATCAAAATCTAGCAAAAACAAATGAATTTGACACTATAAGTTCGTAAAAATGAACGAATGAATGAATGAATGAATGAATGAAGAATGAATGTATGAAAGAATGAATGAATGAATGAAGACACAGACATTTATAAAAGTGAGAAAGTATTCTAAAATTGGGGTTGAATTATAGAAATGGTAATGAACAACTTTATTTTTTCATATGTCAACTTTAGATATCAAAATGTTCTGAAGTAAAAAAAAATATTTATATTGTTATTAGTGTTGATTGTCATTATATTGGAATGTAAGTTCTGTTATGGAATTTCTATTAAAAACAGAAGAAAACAGTGGGGGTTATCATTGTCACCAACGACAATATAAATATGTTTTTCTACTTGAGAAATTTGTATGTCTAAAGATGGTATATTAAAATATAAAATTGCCTCTCGCAGTGTCTGATTAAATACATAAAATACAGCAATCATGAATTTTGTTCCAAAGTTGATTACTCCCGGGTAGGTATATAAAATCAATAATAATAAAAGTCTGTAATTGTACAATGACCGGATCACTAGCAATTTTTAATTACAAACTGAAAAGCCAATTTAACTGTTGCCTTCGGTAATTGCCAAACGCCAATTTCATGTTGATACTATAAACATACGTTACGTCATAATATTAATTTGTTAAAAATGTACCTACCAATGAATTCATACTTACGTGAACTCCTCCAAACTTTTATTGAGGAGTTATATTGGTTACTAACTTAGCTCCTCCACAATCTGAAATTTCAATTTCCCAAATTGCTGCCCCTATGATTAAATTTAAGATCCCAAATTTTATACTCCTTCTAATCTATGATTATCTACAATAACTTTTTTAGGAGGATTTTCAAAAAAAGTTATTGTTAACAAAATGTATATGAATCAATGTCAAATATTGAAAAACAAAAACACTCAAAGAAGCTTTCCAGCATTGAATTTTAACATATGCGGCGAATTTCGTTGATTTATTAGTAATTATACAAAAACTCAAAAAATAAACAGTAATTAAAATTGAATGCTTGAAAGCTTCTTTAAGTGTTTTTGTTTTTCAATATTTGACATTGATTCATATACATTTTGTTAACAATAACTTTTATTGAAAATCCTCCTAAAAAAGTTATTGTACATAATCATATTTTAGAACGAGTATAAAATTTCGCACCAAAACGACGTTATGTAGCAGGTTAGTCCCCTCATATACTTTGCAAAATAGTTAGGTCCGGTCGCGGCAACAAAAAAGTGGGACTGGTTTTTTGCCTATTGTGAATTTGGTTTAGCTGATGATGTCATTTTGCAACTTGCCTGATTGACTATCCATTTTCAATTTGTCTATTATTCTTGAAAATTGTATGGTAGTAGTATTTATTGGTGTTAAGTAACATTAAAGTTTTACACAAGTCAAATGTACACATTTAAAGTTCAAGCAGTTGTTAACACCAACACAAACATTACTACAGATTATAATTCTGTTAAAGGGGTAAAATTGGTACATAGAAAAAACAATTAATCTGTCTTGGCAGGTTCAGTTTACAATTGTGTAGCACAGTTTATAAATGTTCACAGTTATAATAACATTACAGGTTTACACAAGTCAAATACAAAAATAATAATCTGTTATAAGAAAAAACAAATAATCAGTCTTGGCATGTTCAATTTACAATTGTGAATCACAGAAGTCTTCAATAAAATATTTATCACTTATTTAAAAATACACTACACAAAATAAAGTCACAAAGACAATGACATGTTCATGACATGCAACGAATTACTTTATTACGCAGTCTAATTTGAGACAAATTCACCATAAGACTTGTCTCACTTCTTTTTTGCCGCACGGTACATTCAAAAAATTAAAAAATTTAAGGGATATTTATAAATTGAAAATTCGTAACAATATTTACAATTTTCTATACATTTTTATACATAATTCATTCAATTTTCATACATAAGAATGTTGTATTCTAGAAACCTAGATGATAGACTATGATAAAGTAAGTTGTAATTTGATGAAAGAGATTTAGCAGGAAATAAAAATTCTGTATTTTTAAACTTTTAAATACTTTGGTCGATCATGAAAACGGCGTTGTATGCTAGACAACTAATAGTTTTCCAATATGCATGTTATGATACATTGTAAATAAAAAAAATACAAATTAAAAATATATATATACACAGAAATATACAATATTAAGTTTTCTCAATGAAAGTTACCAAGTATCAAACTAAAATAAAAATATTGAAATGTGTGTGGATCCATCCTGAGTTATGAGGTAATGGAGCTAATGTTTATGCACTATTACCCTATATTACTACCACTATATTACCCTACACCTGAGAGTGCATAAAAATAAGTTCCATTAAAAAAATGTTTAAGGTGTATGGTAAAATTTACCAAGTATCAAACTAAAATAAAAATATTGAAATGTGTGTGGGTCCATCCTGAGTTATAAGGTAATGGAACTAATGTTTATGCAGTATTACCCTATATTATTACCACTATATTATCCTACACCTGAGAGTTCATAAAAATTAGTTCCATTAAAAAAAATGTTTAGGGTGTATGTATTAGAAATTGACAATACTCGAAAAACTACTAATAAATTTATTTTTGTACTTAAAAATATATGTAGTATTCTTCATACCTTCGTGATAATAAATGGTAAATATGAGTCTTAAGATGACTAAAAATAATAACTTCTAAATTATATGGTCGATCTCTGTAGATTACCTTTTTTCTTTTTAAAAAATAATTTTCTTCTAGATCTTAGTACCACATAGAATTTAAAAATTTTACAAAATGGTACAAAATCCAAATCCAAATTTTGACGGTATTAAATACACGTATTAACAAATTCTTCACAAAAATCAAGAATTCAAAATATTAAACGTTTAAGTAAAGTTAGTAAACTTCTTCACAAAAGTAAAAAAATGACTTTGTAATTAACTAAGCAAATACAATGCAGCTGTATTTACTATCGAAATTATTTCAGTATAGTAAAATTTTACAAAAAAATCAATCCACAGTGTACAATATAAAGTTGTGTGGTTGAATTTTAAGTATCAACCAAAACTGCAAAATTTTATGTGATGTATTATAAATTGGCAAAATTCTTAACAACGATCACAAGTTTTCTTCTCTCTTTCCAAAGTGAATGGAATTCTATACAGGGTATCCACGCAAATAGACCATTAACAGTTTATGGGGTTCCAAATAATATAATTTTTTTTAAAAAATCATCCAAATACGGTTGATTCTGTTCTTCACAGGTGAAATACATGCAAGCTTCTATCACTTCCGGTTCTACCGGAAGTAGCCATCAAATTTTGTTATTTTAAATACTTTATATATTATTTAAATGTGTTTAGATCCATTCTGATTACGTAGGTTTGAAGAAGTAGTTAGCACTATCAGGTAATGATGAAAATTCATTACCTCTCTTAATTACCTGATAGTGCTAACTACTTCTTTAAACCTTATACATTATTATGTTTGTGGCTTCCCTGTTTAATTTGAAACATCTTTCTTAGAACCTGTCTGTGTCACTTTCTGAGATAAAAATAAAATTAAAAAATTTTGACCTCAAAAAGACGATATGACAAATGGCTTCAATTTCTCTTACAAATAAGATAAGCACGAAAAAATCATCTCGAATTGTACATGAAAGGTACCTCTCTGACTGATATATTTTGCAGCTGAAAATGTTGACAATTAGTCATTCAAAAATGTCATTTAAAGTTTTAAACTTATAAAGTCTTCTTGTTGTTGAAATTAACCAAAATTACAAACAAAAATGCACATTTTACTTTTTTTATATGGTACGAAAAAATTCTAAACTAATTAAATACTAACTATACAACTCTACACAAAAATCAAGAATTGAAAATATTAAAAGTGTATGGTGTAAGTTGGTAAACTTCTTCACAAAAATAGGATTCATTTATTAAATACTTAGTATAAAATTCTACGCGAAAATCAATAACTGAAAATATTAAAAGTGTATAAAAGTGTAGTATAAGTGTAAACTAAAATGCATATTTTACTTTTTTTATATGGTACAAAATAATTCAAAACTAATCAAATGCTCATTATAAAATTCTACACGAAAATCAATATTTGAAAATATTAAAAGTGTATGGTGTAAATTGGCAAACTTCTTCAGAAAAATAACAATTTTACTTCCTAACTAACTAAGCTAATTGTTTTATAGCTGTCAGAATTAACTATCCAAAATAAACAAAAGATTTAAAATGCGATTTTGAGAAAATATACATATAGAAATATACAATATTAAGTTTTGTTGTTGAACTTTGACAAGTTTCAAACTTAAATGCTAATTTTTAAGCGATGTGTTGTGAATTAGCAAAATTCTCAATAATTTACAATTTTACTTTTTTCATACCAAAGTGTGTGGTATTCTGTATACCAAGATGAAGGTGTACAAAAGAATCCAAAGCGTAATTTAAAAAATTCTTCAGGAATCTACAATATTAGATTTTGTTTCTGAAATTTGCCAAGAATAAAACTAAAAATCTAAAATTTAGTTATGAAAAAGTTCAATTTTCCTAAAAAATGCACTATTACAGTTTTTCAGATTATTGCAAAATTACGGTTCATATCTGCATGTACTCATATCTTAGAACAATTTAAAAAAATACAATTAATATTGTTAAATTAAATACATTTCCAATGCAAAATTAAATAAATTTCAAATGCAAAGTAAAATTTAAAAAAATTAAAGATTATAAATTTTTATATAAGAGCGTTTAATGTTCTGGTGTAATTAGAGACTTAAGAGAAAAATACTGAGATTATTATATTTTAATCAAAATAAATAGTTTATAATAAAATTAATTACAGTATTAAGTATTACATAAAAAAATTGCAAAATTGAAAGTTCGAAAGCTTGAAAATTTGAAAAAAAAGTTTTACCTCAGTACAAAAAAATTCATTGAAAAAGAAATGGAAACGTTATTAACTTTCAATTACTATCAATTCTATTGTATACCAATTCCGTGGAAAATTATTGGATTATCATTGGATTAGGTACAATGGATATTGAAATTTTGGGTTGGTTTGCTCCGCTTATTAGCACTACATTTGAAAAACTTCTGTGCCTTATTGTATTTTGTTTTGTAGTATGTAGAATTGTTACCAATGCTGCTAAAAAACATAAATAATACAATTATTATAATTTAAATAAATACAACGATTAGGTGGAGCTTGTGAAAGTAATATAATTTATAATCTTTAATTTTGCATTTGATTTAAATTTAAATAATTTGAAATTTATTTTATTATGCATTTGAACTGCATTTAATTAGAAAATAAAATACGAAACACGTTTTTTCACAACAGAACATTTATTTACTAAAAGCACATTTCAGCCTCAATGAAGCATCAATAGCAATACAGTACAATACTTTTTCAGTACTGTATTGCTACTGAAGATGGCCAAATTGCGGTCGAAATGTGCATTTAGTAAAAAAATGTTTTTTTTGTGAAAAAGGTGTTACGTATTTTATTTTCTAATTAAATACAGTTCAAATGCATAATAAAATAAATTTCAGATGCAAAATTCAATATATATAAATTGTTATTTGGGAGACTTTAATATTATTGTATTAGCTCATTACAGACATAATAACAAATTACTTAATGATTATTAACTTTTAATGAAAATAATTAGTTTATATTAAAATAGATGTTTTCGTACTGAGATCTTTGAAGTTTTACATAAAAAAAATACGAAATTGAAAGAAAAAAATAGTAAGTTTTACTTTAGCAGCGTGCGAAATTCAATGATAATAAATGAAAATATTGTTAACTTTCAAAAACCTTTTTAACAACCTGAAATTATTTAAGCCCAGTTGTACGAATGTGAATTATCTTTGATCGTGGTTCAGTTGCTAAGGATACCTTTGTATTAACAATTATATCCTAGGTAACTGAACCATGGTCAAGGATGATCCACAATCGTACAACTGGGCCTAACTTTCATTACAAAAATTGCAAATTTATACCAACTCCGTGGAATACTGGATTATTATAAGATTCAATTAGATATTTAATATTTGGGTAGGTTTGCTCTGCTCAACGCTAAATCTTAAGTGCCTTATTGCGTGTCTGTAGTACATACAACAGTCACCAATGGTATTATTTTTTTATTTTATCATTTTCTCAAAATTATGTTAAGCTATATTTGGCTTACAAAAACACCGAATCGTGTTATTTTTTTTCATTTTTTTGTTATCTAAAAATTATGTTAATCAATATTTGGCTCACAAAGATGCCGAATTTATTTATTTATAGATACTGGACTTATAAGTCACTTAGTTTACCAATTATTTGCTGATTGACTGCAACTTCTTCACTAAACTAAGCTGGGCAGTGATGTTAAAACTTTCTAGTTTAAATAAGTTACATATTTCGACCTTAACCTACTTTGGTGACTACTTGAAAAAACTTGTAGAAAATGTAACTAAATATAACAACTATAGTAATATTTTCTAATAATTAAATACGGATCAAGGACCTGTTTGCTCCTTAAATTAGTATCCATATGCGAAGATTTTATTTTTTCCTGTTTGGTTTCAAAATTCATGTCCTTAAGAGAAATTTAACGACACTTAGATAATTATCTTTTAAGAAGATAAGGGAGGACTCCCTTATCAAGTAACAACACTCTTCCTTCGGCGTAAATAATAAATTAATACCTTCTTATGTGGGCTTCTGCAGCCTAGTGCTTAATCACTTGCTTATTAATTAGTACATCAACATTACAACTTTTATCACTTCTATTTTAAGGTGCAGTAAGTTTAATTTTTCAATATTTCATCATATTCATCATATCAATAATAATGATTAAATCCATACATCAATGGAATAAATTTCAACTTTTATCACTTCTGTTTTAAGGTGTTGTAAGTTTAATTTTTCAATTTTTCATCATATTCAATATATTAATAATAATGATTAAATCCATAAATCCAGGTTTCTATTGCATATTTTTACTGCCGCATTTCTTGCATGCAGCTGCATTTTCGAATAAACGTTGATGTGAATGAGTAGAACATGTGAAAACGATGTAAAATGCCCACTGTACTCGTATCCGGAAATGGAAAACAGTTCGAAACAGAGAAGTGAATATTTTAACTCATGTAAAGCAAAATGTACCATACGTTGTTTTTCTACGTGCGAATGAATACAGCTAATACTTTTTTATGCGTTGACCTAATTAATCTATAGAACATAAAATTTTCTATTATAGCATTATAAAGCTTATACGTAGATTATTAATTCCGAATGCATTTTGTTTAGTTACAAAGAGAATAAAGTATAGTAAATTGAAGTCATCAAGTTATGTTCTACTAAATATTTCGAATGTGTAGGTAGTTACAGATAATATTATGAAGTGTGAGATAAGCGTACTAAACTGATGAGACCCACAAGGTCGAAACCGGTCCGCGAAGATAATGTCCAGATTAAAAATATTCAAAATTATTATTAAATTACAGATAATATTTTCACATTGCGTCACAAAATGATTACTTACATTAGCCATTTTGACTAAAAATTTACATTTGTCATATTGTCTAAAAAAAGTATTTTTTCCTTAAATTGAAACACAATTTAGTTTAGCGGCGATTAGTTTTCGGTTAAAACGTTTATTCTTAAGTAAGAATACGTGTTGGATTTTATTTTTACATAGGGCTGATCCTTGAAAGATATTTATTTATGAAGATATTTTTATCAAGGTATAATGAAAACTGTCCATATTTTGTAGGTGAATTTTTCATAAGACTGTAGGTTTCTTACAAAATTTAACACAAGAACTATTTAGTTAAAAACCTATCATGGTAATGAAATAAAATTTCTAAAGTAAGTGTTTTTAAACATAATTAAGATTTGAAATTGCAGCCCAAAATTGATCTGTATTGTTGTAATATTTTCGAAAATATTATAATAAATATTTAAAACATATTGAATATAATCTTACGCTATATAATTTCTGATAAATATTCACAGACCTTTCATACAAAGAAATTTAATGATTTCATATATTAAAATGAACTTTTTACACTATTCGCATATGTTTTATTTTGTAATAATATAATTACTTCAATTGTAATAGTACTGCCAATTACGTGAGTGATTAGTTTATTTTTCGACCATACTTGTTGAAATAACGATTTTCTATAGCGGTATTTATAAATAACTGCGGTGAATAACACACAACATATTTATTTGTTTCGACTATAACGCAGTAATGCAACAATACTGCAGTTTTAACTGTTCGAATTTATTATGTTCAAGTGCGAGTATGGGCACTAACTTATTGCATGTGCCCCAAAATAATTAAATGCGAAGTTCTACACAAGTAAAAGAAAACGTATAGACTCGAAATAAATATTGAACTTCAGCAGCTACTCTGATATCCTGAGTGTTTTAATGTTTTATTTCCGGAAATTTGTTTCCCCGTGCTCTTACATTCACTCGACTCCCAAAGAATTGCTCTCCAGCGATGCATCATTCTTCGAGAAAACGAGAACGTTAAATTTATATAGGGGCAGGATTGCTTCGATGCAATAGCATGTCATTGTGATTTGTTTAAGCGCGTTAGGATTCCGTGCCCTCTAGCTATCTACCTTTATAATTCTCAGATACGAACGGCCATGCGCATCCCCCAAATCCGCAGATCCAATTTATATGAAATACCTACATAATTTTCAGATTGAAATATGCATTGGATTTTATGTATTTTATTCGATTTCGTGTTTAAATATGCAAGATGTGTGGGAATTTTCGACCCCTATACAATACAAGGCTAAATTCTAAGATTATTTTCACAACTGGACAGTATCCTTACATTTTTGATCGAATTATAGAAGTACCTTAAAATTTAGATGGCAATTACTTCCTAAAATGTGATTTCATTAGTATGTACAATGTTTTGAAAAGAAGTTTGAAACAAAATACTGTATTTATGTTATTAAGAAAATCACTCGTTAATTTTTCAATTATTTATATTAAATCACATCGTACAATTTTTTTTTAATAACAGTTTCCGTTTTTTAATTCGCACTACTTAAACACTAATATTTGTTTTTTAAAGAAAATGACGCATTCATAATTTATATTTTAGCATTTAATAACAAATAAAATGTAATGTATATATTTTTTTATTATTATACAAACAATGTAAATACTACATTTGATCAGTATATGCAAACTATTTATGTAAGTTAATACCATTTCAAGATAACAGATATTTAATAAATGTAGGTTCATAAACTTTATAATTCGTGCAATTAACTCTCATATCAGTGTTCTGGTTCAGTATTGAGGATGTGAACATAGTTTTAGTAGCCATTGATTGTGGATAAAATACATCACCTTTATCCGTAATGAACGGTTTTGTAGCGTCAAACGTTGACACATATTTGCACGGTTTGTGTTCCGGAAACCGATCGAAGCATCCGGCATGAGATCCTCCTGGCTGAAATAAAAATTTATATAACACACGAAAATGTCGCACATTAACACCGAGTATTACCCATTTAGCAGGTCCTACGGGCATAAAAGTGCCATATAATGGTTCGCCATTCGTTTTTTTCTGCTGGACATATGTTGGACCACTTTGGGTGGCTTTGGTGTCCAAGAAAGGGTTCTTATCAAAAAATGGCCGTGGGTGATGCACAGGTACTAGAGGACCTCCGATTTGAACGCCGTATTTCTTAGCTGGTCTTACCTCTTTGTAAACATCGCGCCTGTAAGACAATCGCGTTAGCAATTTATTCGTTAGATTGATTGATTCACATATACTCGTGGAGAGGATATTTATTTAGGCATATATCAACATAGCCTGGGCCCCCTTTTTTGGCATTTTTTGTTGAAAAATTAGGAATCAGAAATTCATTAGAAGATTTTCGATATGACTTGTTCGAAAACGCTTCTATTTTGCCACTGAAAGTTCCATAGTAATCACCGGGGGTGGAATGCTTCTTTGTAGTGAATCCTGCCATGAATGGTATCAGAGGTTTATGTCTGAAATTATAATTACTTATAATATACAAGGTGTTTCAACTGTCTTGGAACGGTCAACCACGGAGTTATTTAATAAAATATCAAAAAATGTTTTATACATAAGTTGTGTATTTCATTAAAATATTGAAATTTATACAGGGTGGTTCATATCAAAGTTGCAGACTAAACTTATATTTTTATAAACGGAACACCGTTTTTGCACTGTCAATGATTTATTAAAAAAAACAGTTTTAAATTTAAATCACACCAACCCTGCTTTATACTAAATAAATAAATAATTTAAAAAAAACACTTTTTCTTCGTAAGTAGTGAATAATAACAAAAGAAACATAATAAATGTTATACTACAATTAGTTAATTGTAATTCATTTCCGCAATAATAAAAAAAGGTCTCATCAAAATCAATGCATATGCACTAACAGTCTTATTGAAATACCATCTGTAACAATTTTATTGAATTTACTCTGGTGACAAGCTGAATTTCAACTTACTGTTTCTTCCGTCTTGCCTTGCCTTCACCAATGAAAAGCCTTCTGAATTCGTCGTCAAAATAACCATGCTGCGTTCCATTCTTTAATTTTCTTCCACCACTTAACATTGACTGCCCTTTAGGATAATTTGGTTCTGTATAACAAATTGATTATTATATGCTCCAGTAATCAGAAAATATTCACGTTACTTCCAAATGGCGAGACATATTTTTTCCCGTGCATGTATGGCATCTCCACAAATATCCCAAGCCGTTCTATATCAGGCTTCCCAAACTCCTTCCCGAGATTTTCAGCAAAAAACGCTTTAGGCATTTTGATAAAGCTCTTTATATCCTATGAATTTCAAAATATTATTTTTGTTAATTCTCTTCTGTGTATAAACTATACAGTGTGTTTCAAAAAAAGTTTCTCACTTTTCTCACTAAGCTCACAATATACATATATGTTATATGTACAATGAAACTACAAACTAATTGTTTTTTTTTTATTCCACTCTTCTCGTATCAACTATACATGGTGTTTCAAAACCTAACTTATAACTAGCATTTTATGTTTTATTTCAGATCTTGTGTAAGTCATTTTTGAGGTTAACCCCTAGTTAAATTTAAAACCCCGAGTTAATATTTAACTGGCGTTGATGCAACCGGGCATAAGTTAGTCGAATACTGATAAAATAAGGCAGTTACTTGTTTTAAAATTAAATCTAGCTCTGAAGATGTTTATGATAAAATTGATAAACAGATGTGGGTGTTAAATACAAAGCGTTCAAGAAAGTGCCGCGAACTTTTACGTTGGATACTAATAGATGACACTGTTGAAGATGCAAATCAAATTTGTTTTGCATCTTCAACAGTGTCATCTATTAGTATCCAACGTAAAAGTTCACGCACTTTCTGAAATGTTTTCTAGTATACAAGCAAATTATTTAAGTAGTATTTTTTCGAATGTCATTATTCCATTGGAACTAGTTGGAAAAGTTGGCAAAACATTCTTGAACGATCTGTGTTTTAGTGTAGTATAATGTTTTAGTTAGTTCTGTATATTTTCCAAAATTACTGATAATACATAGTTGAACACTGCATACTTTGTGTTAGAAATAGTTTTGTTTTGATTATAACGATTGAATGGTTTTATAATCATCTGCAATACTGCTAACTTGAGTGCTATTCAATTCACACTTGAAGGTAAGCTATTTGTCAGATAGACTGTTTTTATATTACACTGGCTGCCCCTGGATAGATTCCGTTGGTATATAGGATAAAGTGGTAAAGTCCAAATTATACAGATTTTGTTTTTTTTAACTTCAATGTTACCGCCAAATCAATTTTCTAAAAAGTTCGTACTTATTTCATAATTCATAATTGATGAAGTCCATTTTAAAATTAAATCTACAGCAGAAATGTACAGGAGATGAACTTGAAAGGATGAATGATGGATTTGACAACTTTCTCCTGTATACCATCGATATATAAGAAAATTCTAGGGGCGTGGAGCTTATATTGTACTTAGAAAGTTCCCGTAATAATAGAAAAAATAATATAAATAAAAAATGTATTTCTTCGCAAATGGCATAATCGTAGGTCGCCTAAAAATTCAAAGTTTTCAAAGATCTTGTGTTTAATATCAATTTTTGCTTCATGTGAATATACGAGTTTAAAAAATTCTCACCTTAGATACTTATTAAAAATAGGTTCCAAATATACCTGACGTCAAGATCACAATATATGACCTTTTTCTCGTAATATATTAGAAATTTTATTGCTATCCCCAAAAATGTGACAACTGTCACTACAAACATCAAATGTAGAATACACAAGCTGAAAGCAGATATCTGAAATATTATGTTATTTGTTGTAGTCTATAAATTATTTAATGTCATAAGTAATAGAAATTTCACTGGGACTAAAAGTTTCAGAGTGAAACTACATCCGACGAGCAATTTTACAAGCAAAATTATGGCAATAATAAATAGTCATAGCAGCGAAAACAGCTCATCGCTGTTAATTTTCATATTTCAGTATAAACGCTTTGAAATTTCATAAAAATCTATTGTGGCCAGTACTTGAATTTATTGTACTAAACAACAGTGCAATTATATTTACAATCGGGACAATTAAATATTATTAAATAAAATAATATTTATAGAGGGTGTTACGTAAGTAATCGTATACAACGCTTGACCCATTACTAACCACATATATTGTAAATCAGGTAACAATTTATGCTTTCTATAAGAACTGGAGCCCCTTAAAACTGACCGATTACGCCATGGTTCAAGATTTCGTTAATAAGTTAAAATCAAGTTATTCTCTGTATAAGAAATGTTGATTGTCAAAACTGACGTGAAACGTTTTGTAACTATACTCTGTTCCATTTTTATTTTTAACTAAGATGCCTGTGGTTTCATTTGATAAAGTTTTTCACATGAACACCAACAAAAATTATCTGACAGTGAAAAAATGATTAAACGTCAGATTTCTAACAACGTTACCTAATTCATATATTAAAATAATTAAATTATTGCTTCAATCATTCAAGTGTGCTGATTTAAAGTAAGCCGATTATCAACTATATTTTATATTTGAATTTGAATTTGACTGATTTGCTTTTGTAAAATAAAAATAGAAAATAAATTCTGTACTCAATAGATACTCAATTTGATGGCAACATTGCCCACTGTCATAAAATATAACCTCTTTTTATTTTAAATATAACCTATATTTTCAAGTCTAGTGACTTTTTACATTGTCCAACAATACTGTCACCCTAACAGAGCCAACTTAGTTAAAAATAAAAATGGAACAGTGTTTATATGGTACAAATTTACTTATAAAATCAATGAAACATTAATTTTCTCTTCAATTCCGGAGTATTGTGAAAATATTCCGTAACTTTTATTGTTATTTTTATACAAGGTGCTTCATAAAGAAACATAAAACTACATTTGGCGATATCGGAAAACAAATTCTGGAGAAAAAATCTTTATACTAAAATATTATACCATGCTTTCTGGGTATCTACAGGGTCTCAATTGCTTGAAAATTATGTTATACTGTTTTTGTTTTCATTTCTATTATTTTTTTTTCATTTCGCAACATTTTGGTATTAAAATTTTTTGCCCAGAATTTTGACACCCTGCATATCCGTTATATTTTGCAAAACATATTATTGTGCTATACGTCCACTTCCCGTTCTCACATTTTGGAAAACTTCTGTAAATCTAGATTAAAATTTAAAACATCTATACGATTAAGCTTTTAGTAAAAACTGTAAACTTCCAGTCATTTTTGGCTGAAATTTGAACTGAAAAGGGTAGTTTATTGAGTAGGTTCTTAATTTATTTACACATATTTCAAATACCATCAGGATCATGGAAAAATAGCCATAACACACATAACAGTGCAGAAGTTTTCGAACATTATATGAAAATTTAACATCATATGAACTAAGCAACTCTTTTCTAAGCTACCTATATCGCGAGTGTTTCTACGAAAAGATGTTACAGAATTAATATGTTTGCTAATATCTAATTTTTAAAATTGTATTAGTTCTGTTAACGGTTTTTTGTGCAATGTTTAGTCCTTATTCTAAAAATGACATCAATTTTTTGTCTTTTCTCTCTTACTGCACCCAACTTTTCAGGAAAGTATTGTTCCAACATTCTTCAACAATATTAGTGTTATTTGAATCTTTTTATTTCCAAAAAAAGCTGATTACAACAAGTTTAGATGCTTTCCACGTGTTTCGCACTTTTTAAAATAATTGTTACAACATTTACAACAAAAATTCAGGGAGAAAGAGATACAGACAGAGAGCGAGAGAGAGAGAGAGAGAGAGAGAGAGAAAGAGAGAGAAAAATGGAAGGGGAAATATGAGGGTATGAGGAAACAGGCCGGCGCCGATATATAATTATTGTGGAGTTATTATTCTTTAATTATACCCAAGGCTCCAAAAGCTTCCCACTGATGAACTTGTTTGAACTAGTTTTACTGATTTTATTGTTGTAATTATGTTTGTATCAACTACTTTGAGGAAAAATGCTTTTGATTCCCAATTGTACGAAATTAACGGTATATTTAATGAAATAAATTATATAGTTTTGAAATTTGGTATACATAGTTTTGAGTACTCTTGAAGCGAAAGTCCATGAGATGTTTTCCCTCCCCCGGCGAGGGCTTCATCCCTTAATCTTGAAAAACACCCCCAAACGTCGAACTAGTGTAATTGTTTGCAATTATCTCGTAAACGGTGCACCGCCTGGAAATTTTTATATCAAGTAAAGTTGATGAGAACAAAATCTTTTACAAAACTTGTATGACACTGTTCGCTACAAAAGCTACAGTTCGCACTTATAGAGGTCGGTAGTAAGGAGTGAACTCTGGCGCGCAAAGGCAGCTTTTAATTTGCAAAAATCGAATTTTATTTTAAATCGTTTTTATTGGAAAATCATTATTCATGTTCAGTAGACACATTAGATAGGGATGAGCCGCTTTTAAAAATTGCTAATTTAATATTAATTTTTTTCATTGCAATTCCTAACGTTAATTACAAGGAATTGCCGGTAACGGTAATTTCTACGGTAGTAGGATTTCTTAATTTTGTTTACTTGAATCGCGAAACAGTTGTTAGACATGGTTTCTTGACATCAAATATTTTGTAAATGTCTTTTGTGAGGTCAGAAGTACCAAGTGAAGGTGGTGGTTCTTGAAAGTGGCTACGTAGGCCATGATGAAGGGTCGAGTCAAACAGTCAGGCTTGATATGGGGTTGTATACGTTTATTCGGTGAACAAGTGGTACATGGTCGTGTACGCACACTTGCGTACGCACTTGTACACTATTGCAACTAAACTTATCTCTATCTCTCATATCTAGTACTTATATCTAAGTGATGTTGTGATGGTTACACATTCTTATTAGTGCATTGTCCTGTTGACGGTCGCACGTTGTGTTAACAGTCATCCATTCAACGGCATGGAGAAGTCTACACTTTTTAGTGTACTCTACTTTTTCGTACAAATTCTTCAATTTTGGCTGAAATAACCAAATCTGGAGCAAAAACGATAGATAACCAAATGTTACTAATTAGAATGGATAAAATTTAAAATCCTTCAATCATGTAGTACACGTATGGAATTCCAACGGTTTTAACATCAATAACCATTTTCTTGATTTCATTGACTCTCATAAAATTGTGAGTCGAAAGTTTTAATACCAAATTGTGCAAATGAATTTATTATTTTTGAAAATAAAAAATAAAGTTAGTACTTAAATAAGTAAAAAATAAAAAATATATAAATTTTCAAAATAACAACATAATTGTCAAACTATTGAGACCCCTAGAGACCCAGAAAGCATGTTAGGTACAATCTTTTGGTATTGAGATTTTTTACACAGAATTTTATGACCGACATCGCCACGAGTACCTTATTCAGCCTATTTATTAAAAAAACAAATTAAAAACACCCTATATAATTCTTAATCTAATTCTGTTTTAATCTGTTCAATGCTATTTTCGTTCGATATATGTATTTAAAAATATCAATGTATTTCGATAAATATCTACACAAATACCTATACCGAAATATTTAGCAAATATATCGTTGCCATCCCAAGTGCCGACATAAAATAAATTCAATCCGGATAGCGGTCTTTCAATTCCAGCACCCGTATCAATAATGTAAGCAAATCTCATAACGGCGGTTTTATCAACAAATGTAATTACACCGGCCCGGACCGTACCCGTAAATACCCATGTAGAAGCATGATTGGATTACAAGATAAATGCGAAATTAACAATACAATTTTACGAGGAAATGCGCCATATTATATGTGTGAACAGCTAACGAGAATAAAATCACGGATAGAATCAGACCCTCCACTGTTACATATTAAACGATATTAAATTTTTTGTTGAGGGCGGAACCATCGCTGTATAATCCCTTTTTGTCCCTATATTTAGACCCTACTTAGGGCAGAAATTAATTTAGGTTAGAATTATGGCATTAATCTGACAAATTGTTAGCCTCCGGTAAAAACTTACTTTTAAAGCAATAAAACCGAGCCATTACATTTATGGAGACCGTTAAATTTTAATTCCGCACGTGATTTATGACAGCAAAAACTAACATTTATTCGCCAATTAAAATATATATTGATAATAATGCTGTAAATATTTCAGTGAGGAATTGTTGTATACCTGTAATTTACGTACCACGTATTTCCATCCTCAAACTGACGATCCACTATTGAACCAGGTCTTTAAAATTCTAAATAAAAATAAAAAAATAAAGTAATTTTGGCATTGGGCTTTTATAATCTAATTATTAAATAAAATAGTCTAAATTGTTAATTTTTTAAAACCAATTTATTGCAAAAATATTTTGCAAAGGCAAGATGAGGGAAAGTTATAAAAGTGGCTTAAACGTAGAAAACCATAGCAGCAGATTTGTAGATTTTTGTTGATTTCTGTTAAATTAAAGTTGGTTTACTTGAGAGTCACAAAATATAATTATAACAAAATGCATGGAATAAAAATAATGGCGATAATAGTTTGGGTGTTAAGTTAATCCAGTCCAACTATAATGTCGCCTAGGCAAAGCAGTGGTTTTTAAGCTTACGGTAGAGTTCAATAATGTTGAAACCACATATTTACTTACTTAATATTTTTATATTTACGTACTTGTTCAGTATATAAAAACTGTTAATATTGCTTCTCTGTATAAACGACCGTTGAGTATAATGCAAACACGTTTTTTTAGGGAAAATAATTCAGCAGGTTGGCGAAAAACTCTTGTTTTTCGATCGAATGTTATCGTTCGCGTCCGGAATGTTTTGATTAGTCGTAACGTTTTAAAATATGCAAAAAAATATTGAAATGGTTACTTTCAAAGACTATTTACGCTACTGTCCTAAAGAGTAATATCCAATGAATATGGACTTTCTGCTTAATTTGTATAAAGCATTGGTATTGACGAACTAATTATAGGTACATATAGATGTTAATACATTATACATACAATTATTAATTTTTCAAATTTACTCAAATTCAAATTCAAGTACTTAATTTATAATTTTAGAAATTATTGCAGGTAAAAAATAAATAAATAAATTAAATAATGCTATTTTTTACTATGTTGGTATCTCACTTTATTTAATTATGGTGACTACAGTTTCGACCTCATTAGTTTTTTATTATCAAACTTATAATGAAAAAATAATAATAGCCAAGTTGCAATTATTAGTTTGCTTAGCGCATATTAATTGATTCAAGACTAAAGAAGGGTATTACAACATTTATATATAATAATATAAATTATTGCATAATTTTGGTACGATGCTGACATCATTTTACGCCAATTACTCGGTTTAGAAGTAAAAAATTATATTTTTAATTGAGGTGTTAAAACTCTCCAGCAATAAAAGGGGCATTCTTGGAGGGGTCTTAAGCTGTAATTGACGTCTACCGTTAAATTACGCCCCATGTTAAAAGCACTCGACATGGATAAAGGGACTAATCAAATTTTCGAAGTGCGGTAAATTTCTCCCTGCATTTCGTCATAGCGACAGAAAATGGACGTACTCCTATTTAGGTAACCGTCTAACTGTACCCATCGCCTCTCGGGCCAATTTGTTTTTCCCAGTTTATGCGGCAAACTTACCTAGGAAATCCTACAATTGCAGAAGCTCTACAACGTCGTATATCATTGAAATATTTTTTAATTTCACTTTTACTCACGTTTGCACAAATTTGGATTACCAATATACCGGGTGTCCCATTTAACCTGACAAATCAAAATAACTCGAAAAATACGCATCGTACGAAAAAAATGTTTCAGATAGCAATTACATGTTTACAAATGGGACATCTTCCTGTAATGGAGAGATTTCATCTACCAAAATTTAAATTAAAAGAAGAAGCTTAATTAAAAAGAATGTATTATGATATACCGGGTATCCCATTTAACCTGACAAATCAAAATAACTTGAAATATACGCATCGTACGAAAAAAATGTTTCAGTCAACAAATAAATGTTACCAAATGGGACATATTCCTGTAATAAAATCAGCCCTCCCCCTCCACTCCCAGTGGGAGTGAGCGGTGGGCAACTTTGAAATTTCAAATGGGAAACCGCTTACATCACTCTCGTCACTGTTACAAGTACTGGTTCAAAAATCTTTTTTTTGCTATTACAGCGCCATCTATCTCGAATAAAAAAGAATGTTATGACCAAGACTTATGTTTTTTTTTCCGTAGAATCCAAATCTGTAAAAAAAATAGGGTTCTCATTTGAAATTGAGGGCTGATTTTATTACAGGAATATGTCCCTTTTGGTAACATTTATTTGTTGTCTGAAACATTGTTTTCGTACGATGGGTATATTATTTAAGTTATTTTGATTTGTTATTTTGATTTGTCAGGTTAAATGAGACACCTGGTATATCATAATACATTATTTTTAGTTAAGCTTCTTCTTTTAATTTAAATTTTGCTAGATGAAATCTCTCCATTCCATCCTATTCTTCTAGGGAGATATCTTCTAGGAAGATATTGACATTTAGAAAAATTTGTTTAAAAAATTGAGCCCTAGAACGTTATGCATAAAAGTATAAATTTCCTAAAATAAATCCTTAAATAAATTGTATCTATGTTTCGAAACATTGAATTTTTGAATGATTATGATTGCAGATATTGAAATTTACAAAATTTGGTATTGAAAAATTGACTTCTAGAACGTTACTTAGTTAATTATATTTTATCTTTTACAAGTTAAAATTTGTAATAATATAGTTCAAACGAATTTTCATCGAATGTGTTGCGAAATATTAACATTTAGAACAATTTTGCTTAGAAAAGTTAACATTTTGAATAATGTTGTTTTGAGATATTCACATTTAGAAAATTTTGTCTTAAAAATTGACCCCTAACTCCCATAATTGATTGCCATAACTGTCCGTAGATATTTCATCTCTGTAGCCTGTGTGCTTTTCTCGTCTCTATTTGTCAGCACCCACGTTTCACACCCATACATCATTATCGGTCCGTAGATTTTTTTTTGTAAATTCTCATTTTAGTTCCCTTGCTTATTTCCTTCTTGTTTATGAAGCTCCAGTTCATAGCACAGTATGTTTTGATTGCATTATTTATTCTGGTGCTTATTTCTCTTTCCACTCTTCCTTCATCTGTTATTTCTATTCCTAGATACTAAAATTCTTGGACCTGTTCGATTTTATTCTGTTCAATTTTTACATGTAACTTTTCCTTACTATCACTATAACTTTCGTCTTATGGCAATTCATTTTTATTTCGTATTTCTTTAGATTCTCATTCCAAATTCTCAAATTGTGTTGTAGATGTCTTGCATTGTCAGCAAAAGCTCCCCCCGATATGTTGATTTTCTGCATGTTTTTGTATCCTATACCAAATAATTGTAACGAATAAAAAAATGTATGGCAATTTAAGAATCACTTGAAATGTGCTAACTATATAAAGACAAGATTATAATATTAAAAATATAAAGATTCCTTTCCTTTTTTTCTATTTTTCTTTAAATTAATTATATTTAACAAACAATACAAAAAAATATAAGAATAGTGAATAGCGAAAATATTCAGTTTGAGTTTACCAATTCAATGCTCCAAACAAAATTATTTAAAATATCAATTTTTCTAAGCAAAATTGTTCTAAAAGTAAAATTTGAGTAACACATTCGTTGAAAATTGTTCTGAACTTTATTATTCGAAATTTTAACTTGTGAAAGATAAAATATAATTAACTTGGTAAAAAGTCAATTTTCCAAACTAAATTTTCTCAATGTCAATATCTCCAATCAAAATGATTCTATACCTCAATTTTTCGAAACATAGATACAATTTTGTTTAAGGATTTGTTTAAGGAAATTTATACTTTTATGCATAACGTTCTAGGGGTCAATTTTTTAAACAAAATTTTCTAAATGTCAATATTTCCACAAAATTATTCAAAATGTCAAGTTTTCTAAGCAAAATTGTTCTAAAACTAAATTTTGCGCAACACATTCGATGAAAATTCTTTTGAAATATATTACTAGAAATTTTAACTTGTGAAAGATAAAATATAATTAACTTGGCAACGTTCAAGAAGTCAATTTTCCAACCAAATTTTGTAAATGTCAATATCTGCAATAAAAATCATTCAAAGTGTCAATTTATCTACGCAAAATTGTTCTAAATGTCAATTATTCGTCACACATTCGATGAAAATTCTTCAGAACATTATAATTCGAAATTTTAACTTGTAAAAGATAAAATATAATTAACTTGGTAACGTTCTAGAAGTCAATTTTTCAAACCAAATTTTGTAAATGTCAATATCTGCAATCAAAATCATTCAAAATGTCAATTTATCTACGCAAAATTGTTTAAAAGTCAATTATTCGCCACACATTCGATAAAAAAATTCTGAACTTTATTTATTATTTGAAATTTTATCTTGTAAAAGATAAAATATAATTAACTTGGTATCGTTCTAGAAGTCAATTTTTCAAATCAAATTTTGTAAATGTCAATATCTACAATGAAAATCATTTAAAATGTGAATTTAACCTTGCAAAATTGTTGTAAATGTCAATTATTCTCCACACATTTTATGAAAGTTCTTCTGAATGATATTATTTGAAATTTTAACTTCTGAAATATAACATATTTTTATTTTTGTAACGTCCTAGGAGTTTTTTTTCCAAATACCACCATCTCTAGACAAAAATTGTCAAAATGATATATTTTCTTGTTTTTCTTATAGCAAAATTGTTTTAAAAGTCAATTTTTCGCCACACATTTGATGAAAATTCTTACCAACGACGTTATTCGAAACTTCCACTTGTGAAAGATAGAATATTATTATCTTTGTAATGTTCTACATGTCCTAAATAGAATTCTGTTTACTTTAGTTTGTATTTGTAATACACTCCGCGACAAAAGTCTGGGTTCACTAACAATTTTTCCGATTTTTCGTCCTATTTTTTTTTTTTCAAATAAACCAAAATGTTAATGTTTGTTTATCAAAAAACAAAAATGAAAAACCACCTTTGGTGATAAATTAATAATTAATCTTTATTTACTTACATTTTAGGATACTAAAGAAATATAGTGTTTATAAAAAAAAGTGAAAAACACGAACTATGGGTACGAACGAAACTTTCAATATCTGGTGTTTCCACCACGAGCCCTAATAACACAGTCCAGACGTCTAGACATGCTGTTCATCAACGTTGCAATGTTTTCTTGCGGCAGTCTGTCCCACTCTTCAACCAAACATGCTGCAAGGTCTCTTAAGGTCCGAGGGCGATCAGGGCGAGCTCGAATGGCTCTTCCCAGTTGGTCCCACACGTGCTCAATAGGGTTCAGATCTGGTGAACAAGCAGGCCAATCCAAACACCTAATTCCGACTTCGTTAAAATATTGGAGGGTAATGTTCGCCACATGTGGGCGAGCATTATCCTGCATTAATTGAAAGTTTTCTCCAATAAAGTGACTGTATGGTACAACATGTTCCTCTACAATATCCCTAATGTACCTATCTGCGTTAAGGGCTGCTCTATCACAAATATGGAGTTCTGTACGAGCCTCGACAGAAATCCCTCCCCATACCATTACAGAGCCTCCGAAAAAATTGGATCTAGGAGCCATGGTACATGCTGCGTATCGTTCTCCTGGTCTCCTCCATACCCGTGTACGACCGTCTGGAGCATCCAACGTAAAACGGGATTCATCAGTCCATAAGACATGTCGCCACTCGGCAGCCCCCCAGTTCTGATAAGTTCTAGCAAAATTCAGTCGGTTTTGTTTGTGACGAACCATAAGTTTTGGACCAGTGGCAGCCCGATAAGACTTTAGATTATTTTCTCGAAGTCGTCGCTGAACTGTACGTTCCGATATTTGAACATTTCTGACTGCAGCAAGCTCATTAGCTCTAATTGTTGCAGTTTCAATGCGATTTCTCAAAGATTGTAACAACATAAATCGGTCATCTTGAGCATTAGTTTTTCTTGGTCTTCCTGACCGTGCTCTGGCTGTTAGTAGACCATCTTCCTCATACCTCTGCCAAATCCTTCGGACCCCGTTTTGAGAAACTCCATACCTACGGCCTGCTTCTCTCTGGCTATGTCCTTCTTCAATGTGGGCAATTATCCGTGCACATCTTACTGGAGATATCGGCATTTTGATCACAAAACTAAATTTCAGCACACACTGACACTTGCCAGCAACATTTGAAGCATGATAAACAAATCCATGACAACACCAACTTAATTGTTAACCAAATCTCAAAAATCTGAATAAGGCACGTTAGAAGGAAAACATGCACTATATTAAAAATTGTACGGCTATGCATTTGGCGACTACGTCATTAAACTTGTTTTTTGATAAACAAACATTAACATTTTGGTTTATTTGAAAAAAAAAAAATAGGACGAAAAATCGTAAAAATTGTTAGTGAACCCAGACTTTTGTCGCGCAGTGTATATACTTAAATGGAGAATTCCGATAAATGATTAAATAAATAAATAAATAAATAAATAAATAAGTTTTCATTAATTTTTCGAAACACATTGTACAATATTTTTTAATATTTATTATTCAATTTTGTAAAAGCAATAACATTATTTGGGCGAATATTTGGACACACATTTGATGTACATTTTTCATATACAATTGCTTTTCAAAACGGAATTGATCTAGAAGCCAGTTAAGATTCTCTGATTTTCCACCAATTTTTCCACGAGGAATTTGCACTGAAAACGGATTGTGACTTGGAAGTTGGAAACAGGCCTAAAGCGTTTTTCCTCAATAACTCAAAACTGGTTTGTGGGAACAGATATATCTCTATAAGGTACCCTGTTTGCTCAAAACGGGTGTTGGGAAAATTATTGTTTCCAAAGATGTATCTCTATACGATGCTCTTCTTTTCTAAAAATCTATTGGAAAATTCAAAATTTCGATATTTTCACAAATTTTCTAATGCTATTTTTTCCCCTCAAGCTCTAAGACATCAGATTACTGAGAAATGCCTGGGACCGGTGGTCTGAAATACCCTGTATATACCGCATGAGCATTTTCAATCCGGAACATACAATCAACTGTATGAAATGGGTTGCCTATCTCTGAATATCATTGACCATCTTAAGAGGGGGCTAAATTGCCGCATGTGCCGAGGGATGGGGCATTCCAATCGCAGCAGACGCTGTTGCAATGCTATCGCTATGGGCATTCTCAACGCACAATGAAAATGAGGAATGCCTCACCCCCTGTTGCATGCTGCAACTACATGCTTGCAACTGCAACTGAATCGGTATATTGAAGTACCCTGACTTCAATGATGGAAATCGCAGCTCTGTATCTCCTTTAGTTTTTGAGATAAATTAATAAAATAGTAATAAAATGTGAGGTACTTTTCATCATTTTAAAGTAACTTTCGAAGCAGGAATAGCCCCAATATTTAAAAAAAAATCCGCCAAATTCGACTTCTACGCATCAAATAGTACCAGCACAGGTCAAAATGTCGCTTCGAATTTCGAAAAAAGTTCAAATCATAATTTCTATTACGTGAAATAAAATAAAATATTTAAACTCATTTGTTCGTCCGATGGGTCTGCAAATTATGATAATAATGGTAATATATGGCATTAGTTAAATCCTTTAAAGTAAATATCTTAGTTCCATGTTAATTGCAGAAAATTCGAAATTAGATGTTAAATATTAATGGCACTTATCTCGTAAGTGGTTTGTGTAATGTGTAGGATTAATTGAACAAAATAATTAACGTATATGTACACTAGGCTCATGCAGTGATCTCTGGGAGAACTCTGTTATTGCTGTCAGCCTTATTAATTTTAAGATAATATGGGTAAATTATGTATACAGGGTGGGTCATTGATTTGGGAATGCTTCTTTGTAGTGAATCCTGCCATGAATGGTATCGCAGGTTTATGTCTGAAATTATAATTGTTTAGAATATATAGGGTGTTTCAACTCTCTGGGAACGGTCAACCGCGGGGTTGATATATTTGAAATATACCGCGGGGTTGAAAATATCAAGAAATATTTTATAGTTAAATTGTGTACTTCATAAAAATATTGAAATTTATACAGGGTGGTTCATATCAAAGTTGCAGACTAAACTTATATTTTTATAAATGGAACACCCTACACAGGGTGAGTCATTAATAGAGGAAAGCTAGATTGCACCTATACCGTTAATGATATCGAAATGAACCAAGCGTCATTTGCAGTTGCAAACGAGAGGCTAAAGTGCAGTTTGAAAAATTATTTTACCCTATTCAGGGTGTACCATTTTTGTAGAGCAGCCTTCAACATAGTTTTTTTATATCATGCATAACCCCTGTCCTTCTTAAGATATTTAAATTTGCCCTTTTTTAGGCTTTAGGCCTGTATCGGTTATACTGTAAATTACTATCATTGACGATTCTATCTCATTAAATATTGTTTAAAAATGGTTCCACAATCTTATTTTTATGGGTTCTTTTTTCACTATACCAGCTTTATTATATGCATGAATGCACGTCAACTAATAATCTCTTAACTATAAGATAGCTTTTTAATAGCTTTTATAATATTTTTAATTATCCAATGAAAATATTGGAAATATTTGATAAAAAGTTGGAGACACTGAGGATTCTATCGGTTTAAATATTGTATAAAAATGATTCTCCAATTTTAAACATTTTTGTTATAAAAGTTTCAAATATTTTAAGCCGATCTAGTAAGGAAAATTCTTACCACTTCCAACAAATTTAAAATTTGTATCTATTACTTCTGCAGACGTAGAAAAAAAATTCTCTTTATATCAAAATATTTCATCAGATAGAGCAGTATACTCTACAATCTATTTTTATCCGTGGCTAATTGGAAATATTACAAAAAAAAAAGAAAATTTCGCTAAATTAAAATCATCGTAAATATATTGGCCTTGGTATCGTTTAACTCGCAAAAGTCTGAGTAAAATCAGACGAATGGCAACAAGATTGAACCGACGATTTTCAAAATAGAAATTTTACTCTATTTTTCTTGTTTTTTTTAACACCTTAAAAGTGGATCTCTCGGTAATTATGCGACCTATTCAGAAGTTGCGTGGCCCCGTTTTTATTGATGGCCCCCAAGAAATACAGTATGGCTCTCGAGGGGACCATGTGCCCCTCCACCCCCCTTGAAAACCACTGATATATACGATAATCTTTCCCTCTAGATAACAACTAAGAAAAATGTTTAATTGCAAATTGTTTTAGTACGTCTTAGTACGTACCGTTACGTTCTTAGTACGTCTTTAGTACGTTTTAGTACATCTTCATAGTTCAAATTACTTATGGTATTGAGCTAAGTTTATTATATTTTCCTGAAATATTGGAATTTTTCCAATTTTTAGTTTTTTATGTTTATATTTTATTAGTATATTACCTATTGTTCTTATTAGGGGTGTAAAGTTAGTTCGCCTCCTCGTGGTGCACCCTGGATAACGCTAAATGAACTAACACCTTCGGCAAGTAAAATAATCTTAGGATCTCTTGACTAAAACACATTCTGTAAGATATCGATAAATCGAATGAAATGCTATAAATAAGAAATGCAACTATCTTGATAGTGACCATGGAAATACATCTCATACGATGCAACATCTTAATACTGAACTATCGATGACTATGAAATTCACTAATTACAATGTAGTTTCATGTAATTATGCCATAAATAAAATAAAATACTGAATAAATAAATGATTTGTTTTTCGTATAAATTATATATTTGCGTTCATAAAGATTTTGTCATATCTCTGACATGAATGTCTGACGTGACATTGAATTAATTAAATCACACTATAGAGGATCAGGATCATCCACAAGTTTTAATACTTTATGTACACTTTCAATATTTTATGATCCTGTTTAAGATTTCAAAGTGCACTTGACATTGAGTTCTGTGAATTATAGATTACAAATTTATCTAAAACAATCGTTATTCTTAACGATTTTAAGAGCGTATTTAAAACTTGAGTATATCTCAGTTCAGCTTATAAATACAAACTATTGTGGTTTGCACGTGAATGATTTTCTGCCCGTCTCGATGACAGGATTGTACACGTGGCATTTAATTTGTCGAAGAAACAGATTTCCCTGGTTTGTCTAGATATTACTTCAAAGATCTTATTAGAACCCATTTTGATTTTTTTGGTCGTTGAATTTTCGAACGTTTATCAATCTATTAATTTATGGAATTTTTGACCAGGGCAGCAATGACTTTATTTAGCCAGAAAATCTTACACGGTTCGTGCATCTCAATATTTTCAACATGCACGTGGCATAGAACTCATTGATCATAGTTTTTTGGTTAATCTAAAAAGATATGATAACTTACTCTCAAGATTTTATGAGCGTGCGGAAAATTTTATAGTGCACATGGCGCTGAGTTTATGTAACTGTAGAATGTTAATTTATCTAGAAATTTATTATTTATTTATTAAATCGAGACAAATAATTCCTGCTTAAAAAATCTTAGAGGAATCATAAATCATATTATAAAAATAAACTTTACTCGTATCGTAAATGTTACCTTACATACCTTTATTATAATCTTTCGTTATTGAACTTATAAGCGTACGAAAATTTATATTTTTAGTGTGGCGTGTTTTACCATTGCATAATGCATACTAACAACACATTTATTGCTCAACTGTGATGATGTATAAACGTCAGGCAGTACTATTTTTATTGAAGTAAATATTAAATATACAATTACTATTGCTTTAAATCCCAAAACCTGGAGCCAGAAGCTTCATACTCTTGTTATTTTTTATTTGGAACCTAGCAGTTTCATCCTTCAGAATTTTGTTGATGACATTGGCGTGACCAATTGGAATATGATTTTTTTTTCACACGATTGCAAAACTTAACCACATGTCAATGTGATGAAGTAAAATCAATGATTTATGACAAAAATCATACGATTTAAATCATGATGTAAAGCAATTGATTTAAATGAATAATTTTAATTTAATGATTATTTTAATTATTTATTAAATAATCATATATATTAATAATCACATTTACCTCGGCAAAAAATGAGAATCAGAAATCTAAAAATAAATTAAAAATCATCATTTTTATGTTTTAATTTTTTTTTTTAATTTATTTAAAAAATCATGATTTATTCGAACCCTGGAATGATTGCTATCGAAGGTTCGCTATTATGCAAATTTAATAGATTACTGTTAAATTTTCAATTTTTCGTGATCTATCTGTCAATGTTTAATTACTCTCTTAAATATTGTAATAATTATTGTCAATTTAAGCACGAGTTTAGTTGTTGCTTTCAAATTTCAATTATGTTTGTTAACAAAGAAGACCGTGAGAATTGAATTGTATCTGCATTTTTTTTTTTTAATTTTCTGTGAAGATTAAGTAGGAAACATTTCAGCAATGTTGCAAGACGTATTTGTTTTCCATATTGAACAATAAATTATTATTATTTGTATTTGTCGTAAAAGTGGACACCAGTTTCTTGAACGCTCGGTAGTCACATTTTCTGTAATTTGGGCAATTTTTTGAATATTACTGTCAAAATTGAAATAATTACTGTCAAGTTTTCAATTATTATTATCAATATATTATTTATTACAGTCAAATATCCAATAATTTGTCAAAATTTCAATAATTCTGTCAAATATTATCAGATTTAAATCAAAATTTCAAATATTTCTATCCACATTTCAATTACTACTACTAAATGTTCTACAATATCTGTTTTTTTTTTATATTCCTGGTAAAACTGAAATGATTACTATCTACGTTTCAAAAATATTCACATTAAAAGATTACTGTAAAATTTGCAATGTTTTGTGTGCTTTCTGTTATTATTCAAATTCTCTGATCAATGTTTAAATATTTATTATCAAAATTTCAATAACTATTTTCAAGTTTAGTAACAGTTTAGTTGTTGCTTTTAAATTATAATACTAAAATTGCAAAGAAAATTAAATTTGTGTTGAATGAATGTTTTGAATAGTTTTGTTAAAATTGCCACGATTATTGTTAAAAGCTTTAATGTACTATAATTTTATAGATTACTTATTATTATAATTAATTATTACTATGAAAGTATTTCTATTATTTAGTATTGCCCAATTTATTTATTTTTTCTGTCAATATTTCTAAAAATCCGTCATAATATTCTTGATTACCATCAAAATTTCTATTATTTTTGTGCAAATTTCAAATAAATTGACGACTTTATCCATCTTAGCGATTAATAATTACATCCACTCGTACTTACCTTGTAAAATGAATCTAAATGTTTCTTATTTTCTCTTCATTTCCCCATTGTGGTGTAGGTATATAAAAAAAAGTATAGTACACGTGCATAAGAGCCTTTCAGGTACTGCGAAGTTGAAATTACTCGGCTTCGCGTCGTGCTATTAAACCTAGCGAACTATTTTGTAAAAAT
This sequence comes from Othius punctulatus, assembly GCA_951805005.1. Lineage (NCBI taxonomy): Eukaryota > Metazoa > Arthropoda > Insecta > Coleoptera > Staphylinidae > Othius > Othius punctulatus. The sequence goes on along the minus strand of OX638141.1, from coordinate 44,291,937 downwards.
TGGTAAAAAACTAATTACATAGTGCGTCATAATATTTATGATTACTATCAAAATTTCAATTATTTTTGTTTAAATTTCAATTACATTGTCAACTTTATCGATCTTAACGATTAAAAATTTGCTCGTGGAAAAAATCCGACATTATTCACTTATACCATAATAGCTATTTATGGTATAAGTGAATAAAATTGCTTTAGTCACGTGTATCATACAAGATTGTTTCCAATTCGTTATCAGAATTGAAGAATTTGCGCGAAGTGTCACATTGTCAGGTGACAACGAAAATTTTAAGGAAGGTGCGAATTTACCTATTTATTTACTTTATTCACGTTGTCAATGCTTATAGTGAATTAAGTGAAAATGTAAACATTTTATTTATCCATTCGATTAAAGTGTAGTTTTAACGATGAGATTCAATATACATAATGAGCATTTTAATAATGCGAATTGGAAAAAAATACTATTAAAATCAACAACAAAGATTTCTGATTGAAAAAAATCTAATTATTTAGAAAATTTATTTTATGACGGTATTTTGTTGGAATATTGTAATTAATGGCGATCACAACATTTTTAATTGGAAAAGTTATAAAATTCTTTAGGTCGCTCTGCTCTATTTTTGGGTATCGATTGGCGCATTATATAATCATGGGATTGGCCATCTAGAAGACGCTGGAATAAAAAAATACATTTAACTTGATATAAGTGAGCTTTCACAAAAATGAAGCTCTACGAACCAGCTTATATTTGTAATTTTGAAAATTTATGTGGGGTAAATTATCAATTTGGAAGTATTTACGCGACAAGGGTTATTTAGTAAAGTGATTCTGGCAATTGTCCCCACAACATGTGAATTATATCGTTAGTAAGCATACACTACGATGAAGGAAGTTATTTTTATGCAGGGTACAAAAAAACAACATTATGATAATTACCATCATAATTATTAGGAAACAAAACGTTGAAATTTTAATTTATAATAGTCCTACTTACAATTACCCTACATAATTTATCTTGTTTACGATCGCCGATCTATTATGTATTTCTTGAAACTACGCTGCAAGAATAGGAAATGAGGATAATGGGCGGGACAGGGGCTTGTGAGAAAGGATACCTACGTACCGTGGAAAAATACACACTATAAATCTTAAAGAACTAAATTAAGAAAACATATAATGGCAGTGTGTATATATAAGAATACATGCTTCAATTTATTTATTTGTATATTTCGAGACACATTGATACTAAAATTATATCACTGAATAGGATTAAATTACTATTATTGCATCTATTTTAATCAAAAAATGTATAAATGGAGATCCACCTCGACACATTAAAACTTGGTCAGTTTTATGAAATATGATAGACATTTAGTTATTTTATGAATTACATGTAATTACTATGAAACAATTACACACAAGTTACTGTAACGAGTGGAACGTAAATTGAGTAATAACCACGGATAGTTTTATGCGTGTATCTCCTCAGTTCTCAGTTCTCAATTGGTAAGAGTAATTGATAATATTGTTTTGATTGTAATGTACGTATTGTTTTTTTTTTAATTCAGGAAAATGGCTGTTTGTTTCCTCAAAGTAATGAAAAAAATTATAATGAGTAGGCAATAGTCAATTAATTCTGTAATTAATCAAATATTCCCCTATTTTGAAACTTGAGACACTTGGGGATATGTTCAGGAGTATTTTTCAACTGCCTATCGACAAGTACGTATGGCAGCGTCGACTCGATCTCATTAATAATGACGCCGTTTACTTCACTAGTGTTGACCGACTCGTTGATGCGGTGTAATTGTTTTTTCTTGAATGTTCCTTTGCGATCCTGACGCTCATTGATTAAGGACACCTTAACTCCATTTAATTCTTCTAGTGATTTATCGACCTTTCCGGCTGGCTCGATGTCGGATTGAATTATTTTGCGGAGAGGGCTGCGACTCGTCCCTGTTCCATATGTACGATGTCGAGACGGATCCTTTGAGAGAACATATTCAGCTGGAATTCGGGCTTCGGGCTGCGCCGATACATGGGCCAGTCTAATGGCTATTCGCTGCTGGACAACATGTCGGCGCCGTGCACTCAGATCCGAAATGAGCCTGCCTTCACCCGAGACGCACAAAAACTCAAACAAAAACAGAGAAGAAGTAGTAGGACGGCACTCGCCAGAAGGTATATGGACCATGAAAGTTCGCAAGTCCCTGTAACAGAGAGAAAACGCAAACTTGAGATACGTTACACACCGCAAAACTGGCAAGTTGTATAAGCATCGAGATAATTTACATTTGAACGGAAATGGTCGAACTCCCGAGGCTTACGAGAATGCAGCAGTATATCAATGGGCCTTTCCTGGATACACAGTTGGAGACCCACACGACCCTCATGGGTATTCCTGGGAGTATACACATTTTTGCTCCCTATGGAACTGCTCGGTAGAGTATTGGCTATTTTAATTTATTATTCCATACTTTAGCAGTAAACCTGCGATAATAATAATAATCCCACGAGTCCTCCTTCTGTGAGCCAGTTAATGAATAATGTAATAACAATAACTAAATGTTTGAGATTTATCTCTCTACGCTACACAAGCTTGAAGATATTTCGACTTTCCCCACATAAGTATATAGGGAAAGTATTGTTTTCATAAAAAAAAATACTAATTCCAGATTTCAACGGAAATATCGTTTTAAAATCCCAGAGTACATTAATGCGTATGCGTCTATTTGTGTGTGGATGTGATTTTTTTTCTGTGGACACGAATTTAGATTTTTAGAAAATCTAGATTTGAAAAAAATGTATGCCTTATTTTTGCCTTAACAATGATGCCTTACACCGAAAGGTAGAGAGGCAAAGGTATAAATAAATAAATAAATAAATACATTTGTAAACGGTTTAGAAAAGCAATCGAAAACCTGAATTAGGTATTTAATCTCGTCATAGTTTTCTTTTTATCAATAATTAAAAAAAAAAAATTAATATTGAATTGTGTGAAGTTTTCAGTATAATTTTGCTTAAGATTGCTCTTCACATGACTTATAAGATACAAACAATATTTTATGATGGCTAACTTTCATTTTTTTAGCATTTTACCCTTCTAAATTGGTGTTACTCTAGTTGATACATTAATCAAATTTGGATAGATTTGCTGCCTTCAAATTTATTTAGGCCAGTGGTTCTCAATGAGAATGGTCGGTTCAATATTATTTCCGTTGGTCTCATTTTGTTTTCTGACTCAGAGGACTCTTACGAGTCAAACGAGACGAGAGATTTTCATTTTTTTCGTGTTTTTGACATCTCGCATTTTTGACATTTTTTTTTAATCATAATTTTGTTGTCATTATATGTCGTACCTCGATGAGTTGTAGAACCAGGTGCCCATAAATTTGATATTATTGTAATATTAAATTAAATACTATATATTTTTTAAATTTAAAAACACAAAAACACTGAAAATGTTGTGAAATTAAAGTCATCGTAAATATATTGACGTTACTCTCGTTCAACTCGTAAAAATCTGAGTAAACTGAGACTAACGGCAACAAAATTGGACCGACGATTTTCAAAATAGAAATTTTAGTCTGTTTTCTTCTTTTTTTTTAATACTTTGAAAGTGGATCTCTCGGGAATTATGCGAACTATGCAGAAGTTGCATGGCCCCGTTTTTATTGGTGGCCCCCAAGAAATACGGTATGGCTCTCGAGGGGACCATGTGCCCCCCGCCCGCAAACCACTGAGATATACGATAACCTTTCCCTCTATATAACAACTAAGAAAAATGTTTAATTGCAAATTGTTTTAGTACGTCTTAGTACATAACGTTACGTTCTTAGTACATCTTCGTACGTCTTTGGTACGTTTTAGTACATCTTCATAGGTAAGTGCTTCATAGGTAAGTTGCTTTACAAAGTTCAAATTACTTATGGTATTGAGCTAGGTTTATTATATTTTGCTGAAATATTGAAATTTTTCCAATTTTTAGTTTTTTTATGTTTATATTTTATTAGTATATTACCTATTGTTCTTATTAGGGGTGTAAAGTTAGTTCGCCTTCTCGTCGTGCACCTTAGATAACGCTAAGTGAACTAACACCTTCGGTAACTCTAATAATCTAAGGATCTCCTGACTAAAACACATTCTGTAAGATATCGATAAATCGAATGAAATGCTATAAATGAGAAATGCAAAACCATGGAAATACATCTTATACGATACAACATCTTAATACTGAACCATCGATAACTATGAAATTCACTAATTACAAAGTAGTTTCACGTAATTATGCCATAAATGAAATAGTAAAATACTAAATAAATAAATTATATACCATAAAGACATTTTATTTTTGAATCGCGATTTTTTTCGTATAAATTACATATTTGAATACATATAAATATGTATTATAATTTTATATTTATTTTTAAACCATTTTTGCTTGTTTTTGAGCTTTTGTTGACATTTTTCTCATCCCTGACGAGACATTGAATTAATTAAATCATACTATAAAGGATCATCCACAACTTTTAATACTTTATGTACACTTTCAATATTTTATGTTCGTGTTTATGATTTCAAAGTACAATTGGCTTGAGTACGGTGAATTATAGAATACAAATTATCTAAAAAAATCGTCATTCTTAACGATGTTAAGAGCGTATTTGAAAGTTGAGTATATCAGCTTCTCAGTTAAGAATATAAATACAAACTATTGCGGTTTGCACGTGCAAGTTTTCTGCCCGTCTCGATGACAGCATTGTACACGTGGCGTTCAATTTGTCGAAAAAACAGATTTCCCTGGTTTGTCTAGATATTACTTCTAAGATCTTATTAGAACCCGTTTCCAATTTTTTGGTCATTGAATTTTAGAACGTTTATCAATCTATTAATTTATAGAATTTTCGACCAGGGCAGCAATGACTTCATCTGGCCAGAAAATAAGTACTCGTCTAAGGTTACCTTGACTTACACGGTCCGTGCATCTCAATGTTTTCAACATACACATGGCACAGAAGACTTTTGTTGAATTTTATCAGTGATATCGATCACTTATAGACAATTAGTTAAATTTAGCAATTAAATATGTAGCAAATGTTACAAGGCTTAACTTGAAATTATTTCTTGATAATTTCGTTATTTGACTGCAAGTAGATACCAATCATAAAAAAAAACATTATTTGTTTTTCTTGTTTCTTTGTTGTTTTTTTGTTAGGTTTTTTTTAATATAATTTTCAGTCCTTCTTGACTGTTACTTTTGCAATGATCTAACTTGCCTGTAATTTGAATTTACTAAATGAATCCTATGAACAACAACATTACAAATTCTGCCTTGATTCGAAGTTATTTCTTAATAATTTTCTTATTTGACTACACTAATCGTCCAAAAAAGAACTTCATTTTAAATAAAAATTGACAGTTTTACTTGGATATTTTGCAATATTCTCATTTGTTTTTACAGTTTTCAGTTATTTTCCAATGTTCTGAGTCATTTCCGGATGCCTTACAGATCACTTGAATTTAGTAACTACAAGCACAACAAAATTACAAAATTCTGCTCGACTCGAAGAAATATCTTGATAATTATCTTATTTGGCTATACTATCCATAAAAAAAAATATTGTTTGGAATAAAAATTGTTCGTTTTACGGGGAATTTTGACAATTACAAGTGACCTTTTACTATATCAGTTATAGATGCCTATTAGTTATACGTATAGTAACTAAATTTTATGAACAACAAAATTTCGAATTTTGACCGAAGCCAAATAATTATTCTAATTTATAATTCGTCTTGATAATTTCGTTATTTAACTGTACTAAACATTAAAAACAAACATTATGTGGAATAAAAATTGATACTTTTTGTCAGAATTTTTACAATTTTTAGTAATTTTGTATCCTTTTTAATTACTTTTCAGTCTTCATCTGCGTTCATCTTAGTTTTCATCTGCGTCAATTACCTATCATTTGAATAGAGATACTTAAAACTATATTTTGGTGAATCTTTGTATGTTTTTAGCAAATCTCGCAAAAATACATGTCTTTGTGAATAGGCTGCTTATAACATTTTTATATTAATATGAATAAAATGATTCCCTACTAAATATACAATGATTGTCTAACTTTAACTCTGCCCAAATCTGGGTCTAGTGGCTCAGATTAAATAATTGGGGAGCGCCCGTGCAAAAGCACACGTGACTTTCCTGCATTTCCTGCATTAAATCCGAATTTGATATCGAAATACATTTTGACCGGATTCGTGTAGACGACAAGACTTGAAAAATAAGAAATAGAAAACTAAAATTTCATTATTTTTTTATTACACTTTTTTTTTAATTTTATTTCTTTTTTGTCTACACGAATCCGGATAAAAACTTAAAGGTTCCTATTTGAAATTTTAAAGTTGACCTTCACCTAGCAACTTCAATGTCATTCAAGGTCACAAAAATATCACCTCTAAATAGATTTATTCGAGTCCTACAACGTTTGTCTGAAACATTTTTCACAAAACCATCTTCTTTCCGAGATTTCATGGTGTATACATCTTTTTTTAACGCTATATTTGATTGAATAGATTTTGGTCGCTGAATTTAGAGATGATTAAAATTGATGATTAATAATATTGCGAAATTTCTCTATAGTATCATGTTAGAGGACTGTTATAGTGTGACTACTTACCACCCACCAACCACTAAGTTAAGTGAAATGTAAAGTAAACAATTCCAAAAGTCCAATATTTTACAATTATAGCAATAATAATGATTGATCAGTGCAAAGTAGAGCATTGTCCAAATATCAAATAGCCGAATATCATTTGTAAAAGATAACAAAAAGATTGCGCAAAATTGGCTGGGGTGCCAAATTGTATAACTTTAAAAAAAAGTAATTAAAACATATAAAGTTCCTGATAATTTGGTAGGAAATTAATGATAATTCTTTGAAGTTTTTAATAAAATGTTTGGCGAGCCCGGGGGGGTGGGGGATATACAAGTTCGCCCATTAATTTGCCCAATTAAACCGCCCACTGTTCATTTGTAACCTTTTTGTTATCTTGTTCAAATGATATTGGGTTATTTGATATTTGGACCATGCTCTACTTTGCACTGATCAATCATTATTATTGCTATAATTGTAAAATATTGGACTTTTGGAATTGTTTATTGTCAATAAACCCACTGAAATTGTTGACAATCGACAGGAAATGTACAGTCGCGGTAGGGCTATAAAAAAGTGCGACAAGTTTTTTTACCTAGTGTGAGTTTGGTTTAGCTGATAATGTCAAAAAATTATGCAACTTGCCTTATACACCATCCATATCCAATTTCTCTATTATTCTTGCTCTATTAAAGCACTAACTTACGAGGCCATTCCAAAATTTGGCTTTTTAATAAGTAACATATATTTATGTCGCGATGACAATGGCATGTTACTTGATTTTTCTTTGCAGCGAGACGAATGACTTAATTTTACAACTGAATTTTAGACAGACTCACTATAAGACTTTTCCCACTTTTTTTAGCCGCGATCGCTCAGAAAAACTATAGACATAGAAACCGCTGAATTTTAAATAATTCCTTTCCATATTTAGGTATTATACATTCGTGACCTTTTTGTAACTCAGTTAGCTGGGTTTTCTTTTTGTCATGTTGGACAAACTGATTCAGTGATGCAACGGAAGTTAATTATATTTTTTGTGTCGATGTCTATTAAAAATTGGCTTCCTACCACATTGTCAGATTTATATATTTTTTTCACTATTAGCTTTCATCTCTAATAATTTAAACTTTACATCTGGTAACAATGTTATTTAAAAAATATATCCACAAATTGAAAACAACTTAATCTAAACAAAATTGACAAATTCCATAGGGAAATTCAGTAATTTCCGAAATCCTGACGCAAAAACATCGTAAATGGAGAGTAGGTATACATTTTTTTAATTTTGTTAAATTATATTTATTTATTTACTTTTATTCATTTAATTCGAAATATGTTATAATTAATTTATTAAAAATAACTAAATTGCAGGCTTTTTTATAGTTTTTTCATAAGTTTTATATTCAATTGTCAGAAATTTTGTGATCTTTATTTCAGTTTATTTGATCCATTTATGAACTCATCAACTTGTTCAACTCTTGAAAAAAACAAATTCAAATCAATGTAGTTTCATTCATTCCTACCAAATAATCATGTTATGTATTTGGTAGTAGTTTTCATAGAACCAGGAAATTGTCAGATTTTAGATACGTTAATCATCGATTTGTCTGAAATTTCAGTGACTTAGCTATATTTTCATAGTTTTTTCATGCATGTCCTACAGTCCAAAGTTTCAGTGGTTTAAGTAAAATTTCCTTAGATTTTTGCTTCATATCCAGTCGATTGTCAGAAGTTATGGTGAGTTTATCGAAATTTTCAAAGTAGTTTAAATCACTTCCTACTAAATATTCATGCATTTCTGTGATTTTAGTTAAATTTCCATTGTTTTCCTTTTTTAATCATATCCTACCGAAATATCAGATATCCATATCCTATTGCAACTTTTAACCTTCAATAATTTTTGAAAAATTAAAAAAACCATTTTGTAAATATACAGTTTTGATATACAGGGTGAGTAAAAAGTAAGAAACCTCCTCTCTGGAGCCTTTTTAACACAAGTTTGATAGATAATTATTTGCCACAACTTGACGTTTTTAATTTTTAGAGAGGAAGTTTATTAATTTTTACTGGCCCTGTATAAGAAATTTCAAACATACAAGAAAAAAAATCATAATTTGAATATACACGGTGGCCTACATATCCTCGCTCGGGCCATTGATGAAAATTGAGGAAAACATCTGATTGGAAGTTATTGGACACTTGATGTGCTACTGTTTGAAATTATTTTCAAGTTTCTTTCAGATTTATTGTATACTCTGTAGCACTATAAATCCGGGACCCAACATTTGGTCTCAGTTTTAAATGAACACCCTATATATTCTGTCATTAGATTACAGTCCATATGCTACCATAGCCATTGAATAGCTCATTAGATGAGCACTCAGAATATGCTATGGGGGTGTTCACAACATACAGGATGTTCCATTTGAAAAAAAATGTATAGCCATTTGAAAATAGCAAAATTATATCGTTGAACACCCTGTGTATTTTACGTGACTCAAAATATTGTGTATATTTTGGCACATTCCTTGGATACATAGATCCATGCATACGGAGATTCTTTCATTGATCTCTCATAATAAGGTTTTGTTGAATATTTTTCCACGTCCATGATATTTCGTTAAATTTTCTTAAAATGTGAATAACTTCGCAACGCTGCATCTGATCCCTGAAAATAGAGATGCTTTGTGAAGCCCTCATGAAGCAGATTCTAGAATTGAAAGAATATACAGGGTGATCCATTTAAAGAAGATACCAAATTTTGTGTCCCATTCAAAAAAATCCCATTCATTTTTTAAATGACCTTAATAAAAGTGCAAAAGTAGCTAGATAATTAGTACTTTGTTTGTTGTACCTACATGATAATTATGCAATACAATATAATAATGTAATTATAAAATGAATACATGATACAGTTTACGTCATTTTTACGAAAAAAATCCCATTCATTTATTAAATGTCCTCAATAAAAGTGTCTTATAAATTAGTAAAATTTGTATATAACTTCTTGTAGTGTGCCAACAAAGATTAATTCAAACAGCCGATTAACTATTCGCGAGCATACCAAACAACCCAACACCTCGTCCGAGCAAAGCATTTTAACCGATAATTATAATAATTAATTAATAATTAGCAAATGAGACGAATGAGTGCAAAAAATGGTGACCACATTTGTCCATATTTATTCATATTTCTCCCATATTTTGCCTTATTCGGCCTTACTCAGTGCCTTACTCAGCGGATTTAGCACCATGCGATTTTTGGCCGTTTCCAAAATTCAAAACCGTGCTAAAATTAAAATGTTTTAACACTAATCTTGACATAGAGAGGGGCACGATGGAACAGCTGAAAGTCATTTAGAAAGAAGCCTTCCAGAAATGCTTTCACTCATGGAATACACGTTGGAATAAGTGCATAGCTAGATAACTATCCTTATTACTTTAAGGGAAAATAGTTCAAATTTATTGTAGCTCATTACTTTGTTGGTAATAAAATTATTCTCCGTATTTTTTTATCACACCTCTTACATCTATGAAACATTTTTTTTAGATCTTTAGTTAGATGGTTAGTTAGTTAGTTAGTTAGTTATTTAGTTGTAAGCTCATTACTTTGATGGTAATAAAATTATTCACCGTATTTTTTGATCACACATCTTACATATATGAAACATTTTTTTTGGATCTTCAGTTAGATGGTTAGTTAGTTAGTTAGTTAGTTAGTTAGTAATTGTGATTACTAATCCACTGTAATGCGCAAAAGTATAATTCCGGTAAACATATATTTATAAAAGGAATTTATTTGAGAGAAATTACAGAGTACAAATTTAGTCACCCTCTTGGGATTAGATTTATAATTTTTGTTACGTATTTTTTGACTTCAGGTCAATATTAAAAAAAATTATTAAAAAACATTTATTTTCTCATTTAAAAACAAATTACAGTATATAGTTTTGTTTTGAAAAGTAATTTGTTAAAGCTTATTTAGAAGTAAAAATATTTCAGGAACTTTATATAAATTTGAAATATTGTGTTTACTAAAATAATATATTTTATTGCTTATAATGTTTTTCCTATTATAAATTGTTAAAAATACATGTTCTGAAGTTTTATTTAATATTGTTATTATATAATTTATATAATATGGTAAAAGTTTTTTTCTGAATTCGCTTCTGAAACCATTCCTAGCATTTCAATTATTAGTAATGAACACGATATTATTATTAAAGTTTGAAAACAACAAAACTGGCATGATATATATTTTTTACTCTTTGTTTGTTGGAACACATATCTAGCATTTTATTTCGCTGTTTTCTATAAGCCTCGGATAACAGTTCGGGGGAGCATTTTGTAAATAATGTGTATTTGCATATCGTTATAAAGCTTACATGTATGTACTGACCTAATCGGTAGATATGACTCGCATTGCCGCAGGATTCTCTCACTTCACGGTTATCCCATCCAATTGGATAAATGGCCGCTCCTCCAATGACCAGCAGTGCTAGAACAAATAAAATAATTCACTAAATAAATATCATTACTAACTACCCAATTTTTTATAGTATTGTTTTCTGCGCCAACTGTGCCCATTAGCCTTTTTATACATGCTACTGAATGTATATTTAGTGCAACGTGTTTTAATGCAATGCTCGCTAATATTTATACATAGAGTCCATATTAAGTGTACCTGACAGACACATGTATTTAATAATTTTCTAATTATGACATTACTCCAATTTATAAAGTAAAATAGTCAGTAGATCGATTGAAAGCTTATTGAGTAGAGGATAAAACAAACATAAAATATAAAACTTAAAAGCCCAAGACAAATGAAACTGCATTAATATAATATATATATATATATATATATATATATATATATATATATATATATATATATATATATATAGAAAATGAAACAATGCACAATAACATAAAAAATAACAATACAAAAACGAAAGAAAAATATTTAGTATTTATAAGTTCTATTTTCTTATTTTTTTTCTTTCTTTTATGTCTTGGTGTGTTTTTGTGTTCTGTTCTGTTGTTTTGTTTTCTATATATTTTGTTTTGCTTTAACCAACCCATCATAATATTAAACGAAAAACTCGCGTTACACAAAATGGCATAAAATAAGTCAAAGTAAAAGAAAACCGATATCAAAAGTCAGGTACAACAGGCCAGCATATGAAATAGAACAAGACGTAAGACAAAACTAGATAATAACATAAAATAACACAAAAAGAAACAAAATATGTTAAATACTTCTACATGAAACAAAAAAAAAGCACCATGTGTAATTTGATTCAACAGTCCTCGGAGTTACCAGCACATGTTGTTATTAATGTTGAATGACAATTTTTGTGCTATGCACATAAATAAACGGGTTTCATAAATTTCTAATATTTATTAGTATTGCACAGCGTTGTGGTTGAAGATACATGTGCGCTGTACATGCACTATTTACTCTGTAAACATATCAGCTCACACATATCCAAAAGGAACAAATCGTAGCGCGAATGGGAAATGTTCGCTCTAGCAGTCGAGTGGTTTAATTTAAATTCACACAATTGCAGACACTTCTCTGCGATGGCTTTTATTTGATCTGGCGTATTGCAGTTGACATTGTAGTAATAATTTGCACGGCTTAAAAATCAATCTAAGTATCTCTTAAAATAACGTGTAACCAATAATAATAATAAATTGCATTATGAGCTTGAGATTGTATATGTTTGTATGTATGCGTTTGTGTATCAGGCCCATGTAGCCTAGTGAGTTAATTATCCGACTTATAAGGTCTGAGGGTGGATTCTATTCTTTTCAGGAATCATGAAAATTGTTCAATTTCTCTTAGAATGTTCATGTTCTTAGAATATTAACCATGATGCTCGAGTCAATGCTCAAGTCAATGCTTACAGCAATACCTACAAGTCTTAAATGAAACAAAAATATATATTTTTATATTGGGTGTCTATAAATTGGCGAATGAACTTCACAAGGCGATATTTTGGTCATAAAATAATAAATAATTAATAACCTTAACTACAAAAAGTTGGTAAAAAAATGTAAAACAAATTAGCAAAAACAAATTGAACGACTTTATTTTTAAACTATGGAGAGCCAAATGTATACCTCCCCAGGAATAATACCAAAATATTATCCATGATATATAAGATTTCGACTAAATTTACACCAACATCGCCAGTAGAAGTTTTTCGACAATTTATACACTGTGCGTGTCATGAAATTATTTCCTGTAATTACCGCCGGTTTAAAATTCATTTACCTCTTCTAGGAATTTTGCTCTCTACACATTCATATTGCAAATTTTCTATTTTTTTCTTTAACAACGGTATATTTCTGTTGTAACTGCTAATTACCGACTTCTGGTAGAATTCTGCTTCAACAGCGGAATTTGATGTATATATTTCGCTGCAGATACATATTCTGCATAATTAGGCAGGATGACATTAATTAATTAACATTATCATTTCTCAATCTCTTAATTGATGACAGAAGATGCCCCCGCTAGGAAGTCATTTAATTCATTATTAGTTTGGTACGCGAAAAGGAGTAACTTGGCAGAACGATCGAACGAGCATCCTTCATCATTTCAGATTGTTTGGAGTTTTGATGATAAGAAATACAAGACTATCAATTCAGAGTATTACAGTATGTTATCTTTACCCTGTACAGTTTTAACTCAAATATTGAGAACATAAATGTTTTGGTTTCTACACGCATATAACCTACACAGCGCCAATACATTGAGGGAACACGAAGAAAAACAGTTTTTTACAATATTGCTTATTTTACGGTTATTTGCACATAAAACGTAAATTTGAACACTCGCTTGCTCTCTTCCCAAAAAAACAACGAAACTAAACAAATTTCATCAATTAAAATGAAACGTCTAAAAATCAACGTCGCTTATATTTACGTTAGGAGTATTTTAAGTGATATAAAATATCATCGAGGGCTCGAACGATATACTCCACTCGCCTGGCGGCTCGCTCCGTAAACGTCGTGCTCATGTATAATATACAATTATGCATAAGGTGATATAAGAACATTTTTGAGAATTTTTTTAATTCATTATTTAATGGACAGTTTCAACACTCCCAATAAAAAGATGTTTTTTTACTCGTAGCATATTTTTCTCTCTATCAATAGTTATTATAATAATAATTAAAGAGTTAGGTTATAAATGTTTATATTTGAATCAAGCCAATATCCATAAATGTATGGGTCGAGCATATAGATTAGAAGATACTGCACAGTCCTTGATGGTCGTGTAAACACAAACTAGTGGATTTCATAAAAATTACTCGATTTCGGATTTTAGTGTTTTACTTCGTTTTAGTCGATGGATTTAATAGTAAAAAGAGCTTAATCCGAAAACTTCTGAATGTAACGAATGCAAAAGTAAATGGGATTACCACAAAAGTTGCAATAGGACCTACATTTTTGTTAGTTAGGTATTCCTGATATTATTCCCGAGAATTTGACTTGGTAATATTAGGTTAATAAACATATGGTCATGATTGGTTATGAAGGTTAGGTCAGATTTTATTAGGTTATATTTGGTTAAGGTTAAATAAAATAGATTAACTTTAATCGGGTTCAGATTACGTTATGTTACAATAGGTTTAGGTTACATTATATTGGTTAAATTTAGTTAGATCTAATTTAGTTATGGTAAAAGCAATGGTAGAGTCATGGTCACATAAATCTAGTTCAAGAAATTAGGTTACAATAATAATTTTATACAGCAGTGTCAAATTTTTTGCACTGGATTTATTTGAGCATGACCGTGCCTGGTAAATTCGTCGAATGCAATTGCTCATATTCAATTGGTCCAAAATATAATTGCTCTAATGTAACATTACTAGAAATTCAAGTTCATCTAACAGTTTTGGTTAAGTTATATATTTGAAAACCTTTGAGGATTTAAAATTTTCTCTTAATTAAAAGAAATTGTGTTTCTAATACCTCAAAATTGTAAAATTTCTATGTGGAAAATAGCTTTTTCAGATTAGGTTAAATTATATTACCTATGACCATATTAAGATATTTCTTTGAGTTATGTTGGTTTATTATCCTAACTTATATTACTTGCTCACTTACTTCAAACAGTTTCAAAATCATAACAGAAAAATTGCACTTATTTTCTGTTGAAAAATTGACATTTAAACCATTAATATTTCTACCAATAATAACTGAAATTGCAATCACAGCTTTAACTGTCACATGTAGTTACCACAAATTCTAAAACTAACATTTTAAAATGTGTAAATAATTACAGAAAAATTGCAATTATTTACTGTTAAAAAAATACATTTTAAAGAGTATCAACATAGTAACAGAAAAATTGCAATCCTTTCTCGTTGAACAAATAAAAATTCAAAATGTGTCAAAATAATTACAGAAAACTTGCACTTATTTTCTGTTAAAAAATTGACATTTAAACCACTTTCTAAAGTGTATATAATAATTGCACAATTGCAATCACTGTGTCAACTGCCACATGTCGTCACTACAAATTCCAATATCGAATGTCATTTATGCAAATTCGACTGTTTAATGTTAAAACTAACATTTTAAAAACGAAAAATAACAACAGAAACATTGCAATTGTGTGGTGTTAAAAAATTGACATTTCAAAGAGTGTCAATATAATAACAAAAATTGCAATCATTTATCGTTGAACAAATGAAAATTCTAAAAGTGTCAAAATAATTACAGAAAAATTGTACTTATTTTCTGTTGAAAAATTGTTATTTAAACCAGTTTCTAAATAATAACCGCACAATTGCAATCACTGTCTTAACTGCCACATATCATCACCACAAACTCCACTATCGATTGTCATTTATGCAAATTTGACTTTTAAGTGTTTAAACTAACATTTTAAAATGTCAAAACAATTACATAAAAATTGCAACCATTCCTCGTCGAACATATTAAATTTCAAACAGTGTCAAATTAATAACAAAATTTTTATTGAATTTATTTTCTGTTGAAAAATTGACATTTCAGCCAGTTTCTAAATAATAACTGCACAGTTGTAATCACAGTTTCAACTGTCACATGTCATCACCACAAATTCCACTATTGAATGTTGTTTATGCAAATTCGACTGTTAAATGTTAAAACTAACATTTTAAAATGTCAAAATAACAACACAAACGTTGCAATTGTGTCCTGTTAAAAAGTAACATTTGAAAGAGTGTCAACATAAAAACAGAAAAATTGCAATCATTCCTCATCGAACAAATTAAATTTCAAGCAGTGTCAAATTAATAACAGCAAAATTGATAATTTTCTGTTGAGAAATTGACATTTTAAACAGTTTCTAAATAATAACTGCGACATTGCAAGCACAGCATCAACTGTCACATGTCATTACCACGAATTCTACTATCGCATGGCATTTATACAAATTCGATTTTTAAATATGTTAGTACTAACATTTTTAAATGTCAAAATTATAACAGAAAAATTGCAATTATTAGCTGTTAAAAACATTACATTTTAAAGAGTGTCAATATAATAACAGAAAAATTGCAATCATTCTTCGGCGGACATATTAAATTTCAAACAGTGTTAAATTAATAACAGGAAATTTGAACTTACTTTTGAAAAATTAATAATTTTCTGTTGAAAAATTGACATTTAAAACAGTTTCTAAATAATAACTGCATAATTGCAATCACAGTTTCAACTATCAGATGCCATCACCACTAATTCCACTATTGAATGTCATTTATGCAAATTCGACTGTTAAATGTTAAACTAACATTTTAAAATGTCAAATTAACAACATAAACATAGCAATTGTGTGCTGTTAAAAATGACATTTGAAAGAGTGTCAACATAATTACAGAATAATTGCAATGATTCCTCATGGAACAAATTGAATTTCAAGCAGTGTCAAATTAATAACAGAAAAATTGATAATGTTCTGTTGAAATATCGATATTTTAAACCGTTTCTAAATGCGACATTGCAAGCACAGCATCAACTGTCACATGTCATTACCACGAATTCTACTACCGTATGGCATTTATACAAATTCGACTTTTAAATGTTAAAACTATCATTTTTAAATGTCAAAATAATAACAGAAAAATTGCAATTATTTGCTGTTAAAAACATTATATTTTAAAGAGTGTCAACATGATAACAGAAAAATTGCAATCATTCTTCGTCGGACATATTAAATTTCAAACAGTGTCAAATTAATAACAGGAAATTTGAACTTACTTTCTATTGAAAAATTGACATTTTATACAGTTTCTAAATAATGGCTGCATAATTGCAATCATAGTTTCAACCGTCACATGTTATCACTACCAATTCCACTACTGAATGTCATTTATGCAAATTCGACTGTTAAATGTTAAAACTAACATTTTAAAATGTCAAAATAACAACACAAACATTGCGATTGTGTGCTGTTAAAAATTGACATTTCAAAGAATGTCAACATAATAACAAAAGTTGCAATTATAACTAAAATTTCATATACGACGTTTTAATATAACTATGACTTTTTAAATAAAACTATTCTTGTTATCGTATTTTTGTCAATAAGTAACCAATTCTTAGCAACCAAATGTCCATTTGTAAATAAGCTTGCATGGATAAATGAAATATAACGATGACAGCGTACATAAGGAAGCGAAAAATAAAGAGGTATGAGAAGCGTTACACATCGTTTATTTAAAGAAGCCGCACCATGTAGTATTATGAAGTATTAATACAACCCATCTTGTATTATGAAGTAATAATACAACTCATGTTGTATTATGCAGTGCGTTATCTTGCCATAGACCCCTGTTGTATTATGAAGTAGTAATACAACCCATGTTGTTATGGTCTATGGTAAGATAAAGCACTGCATAATACAACATGGGTTGTATTATTTCTTAATAATACAACATGGGTTGTATTATTACTTCATAATACAACATGGGTTGTATTATTACTTCATAATACAACATGCGTTGTATTATTACTTCATAATACAACAGGGGTCTATGATAAGATAACACCCGCTATTACTATTGCTTCTGCATTGACGGTTTTTAAATTTTGGAAAATCTTTTGGGTTTTTGACAAATGTAGTTGCTTTTTAGAAACCGCGTAGCACTTTTTTGCGAAATTTGATAGTCAACTTTAGAATCGCTTAATAGAACTAATTTTCTAAAAAAATATATTGAAATGTAGTTTTTTACACTAAAAACTAAAAATTTGGAAATATTAATATACCTACGTACCTATCAAATACAGAAAACAGGCATTAAGTACAGAATCCCAATTTTTAATACATAGTAGGTAATTATAACATCTGGACAGTCAAATACTAATAGCATTTACCTAACTATATTACTGCGACGTGTAAAAAATTCTGCGCAGTTATAATTATCATTGGTTGTCTGTATTTATTGTTTGTTTTGTTTCACATAAAAATTACTGATGTAAAAAGTTTTCGGTATTAAATGAAAATAACTCGTAAACAGTTGTTCTAATCAGAAATTCAGCCGATTTTTTTTAACATAAAACTTAAAAATGTAATTTCCCATTGACTTAAAAATGTAATGGCTTATATATTAAAGGGAATATGTTGTCTCCATATTTACTTTGCCTCTGGAAACGATTTAAAAAAGTATACATACCTAATATAAATTATCCGTACATTTTATATCTTATTTAGTTCATATGAGAGAAATGCTAAGAGAAAATCTATGTCAGCCACTAATTTATCCGCAACTGTAGTTTTGGCAAAAATGTTGCAATACTTTTTTACAATAAAATAAAATACAAATATGCAAACGTTTCTTTTAATAGTCCAAAAATAAAAAATAAATTAAAATTGAACAACCATGCAAATAGATTTTTAATATTTGATTAAAACGTCAAAAATAAAAAAATAAAAATAGAAATTTATAGTTAGAAGGAAAACCTAATCAACTTTAACACGTTTCGGTTGCTGTTTTAAGGCCCCAAACTCGTCATCAACCGGTAAATGCTATTTACCTCCCTTTGAGTTTAAATAACTATAAAACGTGTTTGCAATGTCAAATATTTAAAATGCGTATTTTGCCGTATTGATCGAAATAAAAATTACATGTAATCCAATTATTCTGCCATAAAACGGATTTGTGCATCATACATAGTTGTGTACATTTTTATTTAAATTTAAATTCTATAATATGCCAGCATACATAAAATCGTACGAAATAACGAACATTTCGCTTTTAAAATAGAATTAGAGGAAACTTGTCATGCGCTCAAAACAACAAAAACTCGTAAAATTATTATACGGTAGCAGTATTTACTCTGTCATGTTGAAATATTTTAATACTAGGCGACAAATTTATATGCTCCCAAAACGCTGATGCACATATCAATATGTTAGTTGACAAACGAGTTGAATGCCATTTATATTTTGCAATAAAAAAATGTTATTTCAAAATATCATGCCATATATATTTTTATTTATTTATTACCATATTAATTAAAGCGTGACTTATAACTATATTTATTAGTATAGAAGTGATAATATAAAGTTTTACTTTGCATTATAGCCAAAAGTTCGAATTGTGTTTTTTCTTCTTTGCTTACAAATAATGCTGAATAACAGTTATTTATGCATTAAGGGAATACACGAAGGGTTTAATCTTGAAGTCGTAAGTTATGCCTGAGCGACCGTAGGAAGCGAGGCCATTTTCGGAGATATTTATTAGTATCGAAGTGATAATATTTAGTTTTACTTTGCGTTGCAGCCAAACGTTCGAATTTTTTTTTTCTTTGCTTACAAATAATGCAGAATAACAGTTATTTATGTATTAAGGGAATATACGAAGGTTTTAATCCCGAAGCCGTAAGTTATGCCTGACCGACCGTAGGAAGCGAGGCCATTTTCGGAGATATTTATTAGTATCGAAGTGATAATATTTAGTTCTACTTTGCATTGTAGCCAAACGTTCGAATTTTGTTTTCTCTTCTTTGCTTACAAATAATGCAGAGTAACAGTTGTTTATGCATTAAGGGAATAAACGAAGGTTTTAATCCCGAAGCCCTAAGTTATGCCTGAGCGACCGTAGGAAGCGAGGCCATTTTCGGAGATATTTATTAGTATCGAAGTGATAATATTTAGTTTTACTTTGCATTGTAGCCATACGTTCGAATTTCGTTTCTTCTTCTTTGCTTACAAATAATGCAGAATAACAGTTATTTATGCATTAAGGGAATAAACGAAGGTTTTAATCCCGAAGCCGTAAGTTATGCCTGACCGACCGTAGGAAGCGAGGCCATTTTCGGAGATATTTATTAGTATCGAAGTGATAATATTTAGTTCTACTTTGCATTGTAGCCAAACGTTCGAATGTTGTGTTTTCTTCTTTGCTTACAAATAATGCAGAATAACAGTTATTTATGCATTTAGCGAATAAAAGAAGGTTTTAATCCCGAAGCCGTAAGTTATGCCTGAGCGACCTTAGGAAGCGAGGCCATTTTCGGATTAGGAATAATTGAGGTTTATTCCCGAATAGCATACAATTTTGGTTTTTCCCGACCGTTAAGTTATTTTCACAGCTGTCATCTTAACAATTTTAATGTCAAATAAATTCATATCTGATGTATACAAAAGCTGAGTATCAACCCACCACCTCACACATCCTAAGCCTTGCAACCACTACCTGAAGTAACATCGAACCTCCAAGATATCAGATGATTATCTGTAAGTAAATATTGTGAAGTCATCTAACGTTACTGTTACAATTACATAATAATTTTAAAAAATCTATAAGCGATTTACATTATTCCCTATGGAAAATTGATATTTTATTCCCTCAGGGAATAAAGTAGTCCAGTATGTGTCGATTGTCAGATGTATAATGTATCAGTTTATTCCCGGCCTGGAGAAAATCATATTATTTTGATCCAACGAACATATAAAAATTAATGATATTTCATAGAAAAGTAAAGTATAGTATCTATTGCATACTTGATACAATTAGTTTTGTACATTGCAAAATATAGATTAAATGAATATGGATTTACACTTCTTCAAGATAATCTATTTAATCGATTATATAAATACAGAATTTATGAATTGGATAAATTAAATTCATAATTCGATAACAAATTATGAATATAAAAATCGATTATATTCGATTAAATATATCGATTAAAATAATCCAAATAAGTAAATATAAACTATATTTTATTGTTGCATTCAATAAACCTTAATATGTTTTTTTTTATATTAATCACTAATCAATTAATCACTTATGTATTCTAAGCCACCGATATACAAAAATATTAAATAGAAGGTTTCATTATGCAAGAAATATGCATCAGTGATTTTGCAAGACCAAACAAAATAATTAAATTTGAATGCAATTAACTTCGAAATGTTTATATATTTCTACATAAGTGATACAGATAATACTTTATATGGTACATTGCTCTGTCATAAATAAAATTACTTTTCAACTAAATGCCTTACTGATAAATTCCAATGTAATGAGCTCTAATTACTAATATAACATCAATTAAAACTTGAATGTGTGCTGATGTAATTATGATCAATTAAAATTCTCCAAACTTCGACTTCAATGAGATTAATTAAAATAGTGTGTAATTAATTTGAACATTTTGGAACCAATATTGACCTTCCAACTAATTCCATTTGCGCGATGAATCTATTTGCCATGTTTATTTGCAAACCTATTCCAAAGTCCCTCAGCGATACTCTTAGTATTTGCTAAATCCAACTATAACTCCTGCAATTAATTTAAATTGGGATTTTAATTAGTGTATCTAAACACTGTGATTAAGTTCCACCGTAGTCTAATCGCACGCCGTCACTTCAACATTAGCGATCTGACATGCGTATATGTATGGAAGCGTAATTATTCCAATTACTCACTGGTTCAATGGTAACTGCGGAATATTAATGCTAGAATATATTAATATAATTTACATCTTATCATTAAGCCATTGTTATGGGGATAGTTTGCAATAAAGTAAAATATGTTTTATAGTAAACAATTTTAAATACTTGTAGGAGTAATATTGTAAATTTGCGTTTCGAATACAATTGATTACGTATCAATTTATATTAAATATATGTTTGATGTGAATACTATTTTTAGGTTTAATAAATTTTACAATAGCGTGAATTTAATGACATATTCATATAAACTTGATTTGATCTTCGCCGTAAAATTATGGCTCGATTTGGAGCTTGCTTTTTTAATTAAATTTTCATTTATAAGAACCATGCTGATTTAATTTCAATGCTAGTTTTTTTTCTTCGTATTAATGGAGAAATTCAGCTGCCAACATCAGATATTCATATTTAAATGAGTTATTGATTATGATTTACTCAGTAAATATGCTTCGCTAGTAAACTCTAAGCTACGTGGTAAAGCTCTCGCTGTTCGTGATGGAATTTTTACATGCATTAATTACTGCAAGGCAACTATCGACGAGCAGCTCTTGCATTAATAAATTAAATAGCTATTGTTATTATAAGACGGGGATGCGAGCCGGAGTTCGTGGCAAGATCTGCTGCTATGCACGCTAATTCAAGCATATCAGTTATGCATGAAAATTCAAACAAGGACATCTCACGGAAATGAGGACATCCATGCGGAAACTGGAATCCTTAGAGGGGAAGAATTATCCCTATGTGCATGTAGGATGAGGGAGTTGATAACGATTCAAAGGTAATAAAGTGATTCCGTGAGCTTTACTGGCTGTTCACTCGTTTATTGCTGCAAACAATTTAGACTTTGATAGAATCAGGTGAAGGAGAAGCGACTGAAATGTGTAACATGAAATTGAAATATTCAAACTTAAATGAAATCAACATCTTCATCCGAAACAGAAAAAATGCACTACAAAAGAACTTTGATAAATTCAAAGGGCCGAGGCAATATTGAAATATGTTATAGCAAACTAAGATACTTAAACTTAATTGTAGTGAATATCTCTATTCAAAGCCAAAGAATAAACAGATGAACAAAATGTGTATTATGAGATTGATTAAAGCTGACAAAAATCTGTTATAGTTTATTGCCATCGCAAAAGCTTAGCTTATTGGGCCAGTTAATAACAATAACGGTTTTATTTAATCAAGTGATATAAATTATTATATGTCACTTTAAACTTTAAATTTGATAGTATTTGTTGACCATTCAAAAAGTGATACATTTCAAAAATTTTAAATTTATTATCAAAAATGCTTACAAAGTAACATTTTCCACAAAAGCCATGGGCGTGTCTGTGTACTTTTATATTAACTGTTTTACCCTATAAATAGTATAACTTTGAGAAACACAGCATATGTTTGTTGAATTTTAAAACAAATCATTTCCCTTCAGCCATTTAAAGTCAATTTTAAGTTTAATTAATAACAATTCATTTTTTAATTATACGAACGTTTGCTTTCACTTAGAGTTACTGTAAGCTATACCTATTCGTAAACCGTAGTTTTATAATTAACAATATAACAATACTATTTTAAAATTCATTTAAATTAATTTTAATCAATTTGCACCAATTTTAAGCAAAATGATTAACACTTAGTTAAATCACGGTGAAACATACTTTAAGGCCCAGTTGTACGATCGAGGATCATCTTTGACCATGGCTCAGTTACCTAGGGTACAATTGTCAATACAATGGTATCCTTAGAAACTGAACCACGATCAAGGATGATCCACGATTGTACAGCTGGGCTTAAATTAACGTGATTTAGGTCGATTTCTGGATGAAATTAACTATTTAGGTCCCTTTACTAATGAACCCTATGTCGGCTTTAGCATTTGAAATATTATAGCTTAAAGTACGTTTATAATAAACTACACTTTATCATCACCAAGCATACTAACTAAAGTGCACTTCATTTTAAAATCGAGATAATGTCCATCATAGATAAACTCATAAATAGTTTATGTATTTGAAATCTATTTATCATGACATCTATTATCTATCTCTCGTCCTGAAAATATTTTACTTCATGATGTTAAAACGGAATTGTTCACTTCTTAATGCAAAAAATATAAGAATCATTCTAAAATGAAAAACTGGTAGAACTAAATGGCAATATAAAATTCACCAACCTGCTGCAAGCTGCAATGAGCCTGCAATTCGTGCAGATCCAGCATGAACAACATATGTAATGCAGCAGGCCGCGGTTGCAGTTACTGCTACCAGCAAACTTAAAGCACTTCCTGTTCCTACAAGGACTGTGCTTGCTTGCCACCAAGGACTTGGTATTCCCCAAAATCTGAAACAACCAAAATATGAATGTTACAAATATCTAAACAAATATCGAAATATAAACTAGCATGTTCATAGACGTAGAGATTACCATGGATATGTGACCGACCATGGGAAAAGGGATCTTAAATTACATGAGGTCAAAACCGAAATTTTGATGTTTTCTAAATTTGTGAATCTTTTTTCGTAGCAAAGATATTAATTTTCAATGCTTTAGTTTTAGAAAACTAAGTTTTGACAAAACGCTTTTGAAGTTTGACAACAATCCGTTTCTCTATTTTATTAGTTGAAAGGCCTCTCAACTAAAAGGGGCTTTCAACAGAACAGCATCAGAATCTATAAAAACCCGAAAATCGATATCGTTTCCCTTTCCATAAATCGCTGTTTTGAAATTGTTTTCCAATGTAAGTTACGGTCCCTTTTAGATAGTCACATAGAGATATAAATATAGTCAAAGACATAGTCACGTAACATAGGTACCAGGTATGAGTCACAAAAATATGTGTAGACATAGTCATAAACATAGATTGCAGTCACAAAAACTAATAGCTACAGATATGTGTCACAAAAATTTGTAATACATGACATAGTAATAAATATAGACGTTAGTCACAAGAATGATTTTAATGACAAAAACATACCTTTATTTTAAATAACAATAGCGTTGCAAAAAATCTACATTTTAAAGGTTAAACATAACAGAAATTTAAAAAAATGGAATATTCTTTATCGGCGTCTAATTATTTTTCCAGCTAGAGCATGGTCATTTCTCGACTCTTCTGATGCATTCTTGATACATAATAATAATAAAATGAAGCAGTCTGTACGTATTGTTTAATTTAGTAAATTTGGGATTATGTATCAAACCTAAAGTGTATTATTTACTAAATTAAACAATACGTACATGCTGCTTTATTTTATTATTATGTATCAAGAATGCATCAGAAGAGTCGAGAAATGATCATGCTCTAGTTGAAAAATTAATTAAACGCGGATAAAAAAAATATTGTTTTCAATTTCTGTTATGTTTAACCTTTCAAATGTAGATGTTTTACAACATTATTGTTATTTATTATAAAGTTATGCTCTTCTCGGAATGAGAATGTTTTCATTTTTTTTTTTTAATGTAGCGCAATGAACAAATGATATAATCATTTTTTACACATACAGGGTGTTTGAAAGTAAGTCATTCATAATAATTTTTGGTCCTAAATACGGACCTGTCCTCTCGTTTTACATTAAGGTTAGGATCCCGAAATTAAGAGAATGTGAAATTGTTGATGATTTTATTGATTAAAGCTGGAAAATGATCATTTAGGAAAATAAATTTATTTATTCTTAATTTTGTGCCACGTTATTATCGAAACATCTAGATTTGACTCAAGTTAATAAGTAACAAAGTTGTATGCGGAAGTACCAAATACATTCAGTATTACTTAACTTTTTCTGCTATTCCAAATATGCAAACAAAATTTTAAAATATTGATAAACAGGGTGTATATTGGTTATAAAGAACGACAAACCCATAAAATATAGTTTATTTAGAATCACCTCGGTGTGCCGCATTTACTATTACTTTATGCGCATTTCCTAATGAATCACCCTGTATATTAATCACACAAATAGACTTAAAACATAGATAATAATCATAGGCATAAACGTAAACATAAGCATATTGACATATTACCATCATCGTAAAATTGCAGGCAATAACATTGAGCTCCACGTATTTATTATTATTGCTACCAAAATCTAGGCTTTCTATGGCATTTAGTATTTATGAATAATGTACTTAATACACATATCTAGTAATAAGTAAATAGTTTAAATTTTCACATTATCTCTGCAATTATGTACAGAGCCAATAACAATGTTCAAAGACCACGTGATTAATAACTTTTGTAGATTTAGTGAATTTTATTTTATTATGTTGCTTGTAAGCAGGGATCTGACGTTAGGCGCCATTGGCGTTCGTTGATTATTATTGATAAGTTTCCTTTATTCGTCGTGCCTATGTTCATGGTTTTACCTTTGTTATATATCGAACTTACGACATTTTATATCATTTTCAACAGTCCTTTTGAGAGATTATCTACTTTGAAATTGCTTTTAAGTCGACATTTGACTTACAAGACTGACATTACATAACCTATAAATAATTTCAGATTTGTAATCATTAAATATGCCTTTTACAAATGAGCACGTCGCCTTCATTATTAAGGCGCATTTCAGAAGTGGAACTCATCTTCTTAATTGAAGTTGTGCAATGCGCATCAAATTGTTTTTTTTAAATTTTATTTTACATAAAAATAAGCTTCCTGTGTCTTAAAACTGTACGCCACTGACTATGCCCCATTTAGTTTTCCAAACCACTGCTGCCAATAGGTTAAATGCCTATATTACAGTGATCACGTGGACTTTGGGCATTATTGTTTTCTCTGTATTAACATTATTATCCATGAAAGAGGGTAACAAGTAAATATTAATTTAAACAAATCTAATCTAGAACCATTTTCACTTTATTTCTGCAAATATGAATTATTATTATTATTCCTGAACGAGGGTAATAGGATTTAAAAAAATTCACATTGTAACTGCAAATATATATTATTAACATTACCTATGAAAGAGGGTAATAAGTAAATATTTTAAATTTTCACAATATAACTGCAAAGATGTATGTGCATTATTATTATCCATGAAAGGGAATAGTATTATTATTTATATTATTATTTTATTTCTGCAGATATGTATTATTATTATTATAAGTCATGGACGATGGTCATAGAATTTTAAATTTTCACATTACAACTGCAAATGTGTATTATTATCATTACACATGAAAGAGGGTAATAAGTAAGTAAATATTTTAAATTTTCACAATATAACTACAAATATGTATGTGCATTATTATTTTCCATGAAAGAGCGTAGTAAGTAAATGTTTTTAATTTTCTTATTATAGCTGCAAATATGTATGTGTATTATTATTATCCACGAAAGAGGGAAGTAAATAGTAAATATTTTAAATATTCACATTATATCAGCAAATAATAATATTATTATTATTTATATTATTATTTTATTTCTGCAAATATGTATTATTATTAATATTCATGAACGAGGGTAATAGGATTTTAAATTTTCACTTTATAACTGCAATTATGTATTATTATTATTATAGATGAAAGAGGGTAATAAGTAAGTATTTTAAATTTTCATATTATATCTGCAAATATGTATGTGTATTATTATTATCCACGAAAGAGGGAAGTAAATAGTAAATATTTTAAATATCCACATTATATCGGCAAATAATAATATTATTATTATTTATATTATTATTATTATTTACATTATTATTTTATTTCTGCAAATATGCATTATTATTATTATTCATGAACAAGGGTAATAGGATTTTAAATTTTTACTTTATAACTGCAATTATGTATGATTATCATTATAGATGAAAGAGGGTAATCAGTAAATATTTTAAATTTTCATATTAAATCTGCAAATATGTATGTTTATTATTATTATCCATGTAAGGGGATAGTAAATTGTAAATATTTTATATATTCACATTATAGCTGCAAATATGTATTACAATTATTATTCATCTTCTTCTTCTTCAGGTGCCTTCTCCGGTCCGAAGGTTGGCAATCATCACCGCTATGCGTACTTTTGAGATAGCCGCTTTAAATAGTTGGTTTGTGTTGCAATTGAACCAGTCTCGCAAATTTTTCAGCCATGAGTGTCGTCTTCTTCCAACGTTTCTTTTTCCCTGTATTTTCCCCTGTATTATTATTTGGAGCAGATGGTACTTCTCCCCTCTAGTCACGTGTCCCAGGTATTGTAATTTCCGCGTCTTAATGATGTTTATAATTTCCTTTTCTTTCTTCATTCTTCTAATTACTTCTATGTTTGTTATTCGGTCCGTCCATGGTATTCTCAATATTCTTCTGTACATCCACAGTTCAAAAGCCTCTAACCTTTTGATGTCCGCATTTTTAAGTGTCCATGCTTCAGCTCCATACATTAGAATTGGTTGTATATAGCATGCCGTTAATCTTGTTTTTAGTTCTAGGCTTAGATCTTTTCCACATAGAGCTTTTTTCATTTTCATGAAAGCTGTTCTAGCTTTTGCTATTCTAATTTTTATCTCCATTGAACAGTCGTTATCTTGGTTAATGGTTGTGCCCAAATAGTTGTACTTTGTTACCTTTTCTATGAGTTCATTGTGTACGTAGATGTTTTCGTTATTTTGTGGTGTTTTTGTCATTACCATGAATTTGGTCTTCTTCGCGTTTAGAGAGAGTCCACATTCTTCGCTTGCCTCTGTCACTTTGTTGAGGATTCTCTGAAGGTCTTCTAAGTTAGTTGCAATTAGAGCTGTGTCGTCAGCATATCTTATATTATTTATCGGGATGCCATTGACTTTTACCCCTATTGTTTCGCCATCTAGTGCTTTCTTCATGATTTCTTCTGCATACAAGTTGAATAGTGTTGCTGATAGTACACATCCCTGTCTTATACCTCTCTTTATTCCGATTTCTTCCGATGTATTGCCGTCTATTTGGATTATTGCTTTTTGATTATAATACAGGTTGGTAATGATTCGAATATCTCTAGTGTCAAGCGTCTTTTCTTTGAGCAGGTGGATCAGGCGGTCGTGTCGTATTTTGTCAAAAGCCTTATTGTAATCGATTAAGCATATATATAGGTCTTGATTGACATCTAAGCATCGCTGCGTCAGGACGTTTAAAGCAAAAAGTGCTTCTCGCGTACCGAGGCCCTTTCGGAACCCGAATTGTGATTCGCTTATTTCTTGTTCCAGTTTCCCGTGTATTCTGTATTGTATCACCTTTAGAAATGTTTTTAATGTGTGGCTCATAAGGCTTATGGTGCGGTGGTCTGCACAAAGCTTTGCGTTTGTCTTTTTAGGAAGCGTTATAAAGGTTGATGTTAGCCATTCGTTTGGTATTATTCCTGTGGAGTATATAGCGTTAAATAGGTTTACTATGATGTGGATGTGGTCTTCCTCAATTAACTTGAGTACTTCGGCTGGTAACTCATCAGGGCCTGATGACTTTCCGTTTTTTAGATTTTTAATGGCACGCATTACTTCCTCTTTGGTTATGTCAGGTCCATTGTTTTCTGGTTCATTGCTTTCTTGTTGTTCTTCTGTGATGTTGCCGCGCCTTTCGTCCTCGAACAGTTCTTCAATATACTTTTTCCACAGCAGCAATTTTTCCGTGGTCTCTATGACAATTTTACCATCTTCATCCGTCAGAATACTTGGTTGTCTTCGTTTTTGAGTCCCTGTGAGTTCTCTGATTTTCTTATGTATATTAAATAGGTCATGTTTTATTTGCAGTTCCTCTATCTCCTCGCATTTGTGTTTGTACCATTCTTCTTGTGCTTTTCTTATGTGTGTGCGTATTCGTTTTTGTATCTTCTTGTATTCGTGTATGTTGTTTTTTTAAACTTCGGCGTTTGTCCATTAGATTTAGTATCTCGGGAGTCATCCATTGATGTTTTGCTTTTTGGGGTTGTTTTCTGAGTATCGTCTTGCTTGGTTCCATTATACAGTGTTTTAGGGAATCCCAATTGTTATTTATGCTTGTTTCTGCATCGCTAACTTGTGTGATATGTATATTGTTGAGATTTTCGTTGATTTTATTTTGTAGTTCCTGTCTTGTCTCCCTTTCGTTTAATCGGGATATGTCTATGTTGTTGTCTTTTTCTTTAACTTCCTTCTTCTTTAATTTGATGTTGACTCGAGCTATTACAGGATTATGATCCGATGATACATCAGCTCCTGGGTGTGCTTTTGTGTATTTGATTACGTTTCGATACCTGTTATTAATTAGGATATAGTCGATTTGATTTCTCGTGACTTTCTCGGGATTATCCTGTGGTGACTTCCATGTATATAGTCGTCTTTTTGGAAGTTGAAAGAAGGTGTTTGTTATAATAAAGTCTTCCTCTTGGGTAAATTGTTCCAGTCGATCTCCTCTTTCGTTTCTCGTTCCGAGTCGTTTCGTTTATTATTATTCATGAACGAGGGTAATAGGATTTTAAATTTTTACTTCATAACTGTAATTATGTATTATTAGCATTATCCATGAAAGAGGGTAAAAAGTAAATATTTTAAATTTTCATATTATAGCTGCAAAATTTAATATTTTAAATTTACACATTATATCTGCAAATATGTATGTGTATTATTATTATCAATGAAAGCTGGTAGAAAATAGCAAATGTGTATTATTATTATTATTATTATTATCCATGAAAGAAGATGCTTCAACTAAAAATGTCTGAATATTATGAATCTATATTACCCACTAAGTAATCTGAATTATAAAATGCAGTTACAAATTAATTGATCAAAGATCAGGATCACATATATTATATGTTACATAGTAGAAAAGGTCTTAAGAAGATTGCCAAACTATTGATGACTCACTAAGAAAGATTGATCAGATTATTTGATTAAATATAATGTGTATTTTTAAAATGCTTAAAAGATGAAGAAACTTTAAGCTCAATTTTAGCCTAATTCACACATTATAGAATTTACAGTTTTTGTAAATCAGTTGAAATCAAAAAGTAAACCAACAAATTTGAATAACGTAAGCATCTGATATGTCACACAGTTGTTTTACATTTTACAGAAAAAAAATAAAAATTATCAAGAAAATTACGAAATTGTTTGAAATATTTTTTCTTATGAAATTAAAATCTAATGAAAATAAGAATTTTAACACATGAGCTGTTGAACATCAAAGTGGGGTAAGTCCTTTTTTTTGAATTTGGAATTTTTGGAAGTTTGGGAAAAATATACAAGGGACAACATTCGTTATGTATTTCTGGACTTCTGAATTTAAAAAAATGGACTCACGGCTCATATTGAGAACATTGAGCTTATATTTAAATGATTCTAAAAAAGTCACCGCAAATTTCTAGAAATCAGTAAAATAAGAGTTACCTATTTTACAAAAACATTTTAATTGAATGTATATTTCTACCGCAATTCGGTCATCTTCGGTACAAAAACTGTACGACTGAACTATTGTTCTACTGTAGTGTACTTCTGTGCTATTGTAACTAAGCTATTGTAATCGAAATGTACATTTTGTTTGTACATAAAAAATGTTTTTTTTTGTGAAAAAAGTATTCTAACTCTTATTTAATCATTCTTTCACAAGCTCCAAAGTATTTATGAAAATCAGTTACTTAAAATATTCTACTATTTTCATCTTTCGAAAATGTAGAATAGTTAGGTACAGTCCTGCTCACATAAATCTAGTACAAACGATTTGACATTGCTATATAAAATTGCTATTGTAACCTAATTTCTTGTACTAGATTTATGTGAGCAAGACTGTACGTAGATTTTTTCAAATCAATCTTTTAATTAAAAAAAGCATATATATTCATTACTTAACATGTAATTCCTGAAATATCAAAAATAAATATACCCTAAAAGTAGTAAATGAACAATTTAAAATCGTTTTACTTAAAAATTTGTTTAAAGAAATAAACATTTTTTTAATCTTTAAATTGGGTAGCTTCGAAGTCACTTAAAAGCTAAACCTAGAGAATTGACTGATAAGGTCTGAAACATTTTGTATAATTCTGGAATTATATCTTGTTGATATTTTCTCAAGTAAAATGATTGTATGAACATTTTATTCGGCAAGTTTTATGCAAGCCTGCATGTTTAAGTATGAATGTATGTATTAATGTATATCAGTATAATCTTGTTCTCATAAAAAAGCCTAATAATGTTTTTTTTTAATTACGATTAATATATTTTGGAGTAAATATTGGTAATCAATTCAAATATTTTATATGAGTTGAATTCGTCACTTTAAAATACGTGTTACTTTTCAAAATGTTATTGTATGAAAATCTACATTGTTTAGATTTTGAGCTAAAACCCAAATCGATAGATCATGAAATTTGACAAGTTTCACTTTCATTCTGCAGAATTAATATGAAAACTTCATACATTTATTAAATGAAATGTTATTCAAGTGATTCAAATTGTATGACAAAATATGAACCTTGAATCTATAAATTTGAATATTTAGCTAGTTTTGCAAAAAAATTAAAAGTATGAAATTATTAAAATGTTATGCCACGTGAGATTGAGGAAAAATCCCATTTGATTATCATGAGAATTTTGATTAACATGAGCCTTTAAACGGTCAATTATTTTTATACAAATTGTAGGTCTTCATATATGTCAACATACCGTAGCAAAACTCCAAAAACTACAATAGAAAAATTGAAATTTTAGTGTAAGAGACCTAAAATTTGCGACCAGAAATGGTTTTCTAATTGAAAAAAAAAACCTGTATTCAATGCACGGTTTCTGAAGTTTTGCCAAGGTATGTTGACATATATGAAGACCTACAATTTGTAAAAAAACAAAATGGGCGTTTAAAGACGATTTTTCCATGTTAATCAAATGGGAAATTTAATTTGCCTGCAGGCGAAAATGCGGTTACCAATGAGTTTTTTATTTGAAAATAGTTATTTACCATGAAGAGAAAACATTTAACTGGTCCTTTAAAAAAATCGCGATTTGGGAAATAACGGACACCCTTATGTACATGTATACAAACATACATGCAAGCATACCCGTATGTATGAATGTATGCGTGTTTGCGTGTATGCGTATGTAGGTGTATGTATGTATGCCTAGGGGTTAGTGTGTATCAGTATAATCTTTTTCTCATATAAAAATAAGAATAATTTCATATTGTTTACATCACTGAAAATACATTTTGGAGTGTAAATTACTAATAAACTTAACAAATGTTTGAATAAAACTTAAACTACAAATTGGCAGTTGTAAAATAACTAAACAGCAACAATATCTTTAATTTCGTGCAGTTTAGTTACATATCGTTTATAATATTATCTAATTACAATTTAAATTAAAGTTAATTAATTATTTAAATTTTGTGGTGGTTTCCTATCGGCAATGATATTTGTATAAATCAGTACAAATAAGTAAAAGTTGTAAATTTATACCTGTGTGTCCACAAATTATAATTTCTGATTTAGGTGAAGAATGTTATACCTGATCAATTACAATTTTTAAATCTGCATTATACTAGTATCTGTCTATTTTCTGTCGACTTTAAAATAGATATCATGTTAACCGATGTTTTTATTTTTCTATAGCAACACTATAGCAACACATATATGCCTGGGGGTTAGTGTGTATTAGTATAATATTTTTCTCATAGAAAAATAAGAACATTTTCATATTGTTTACATCACTAAAAATACATTTTGGAGTGTAAATTACTGATAAACTGGGACAAATGTTTTAATAAAACATTGTATGTATTATAATTTTAAATGAATTTGATAAGCTAAGTAAAAGTTGCCTTCGGTCATAAAATTGTGAACTATATGCTGCGAAAGTTGAATAAACAACGATAATTGAACTCTACCTGCCTATGTTTACAGAAATTTGCTTAAATTTACAAGTCAGGTGCAAAAGTTTTGCCGTATTTCTCAATTATATCTGCAGAAGCTATGTTTTCAAATATAAATCGTATTTTAAGTTTAATTGTTCCATTATTTTCAATAAACCTAGTTCATGCTAATGTTTAAAGTTTTCTAGAAAATGACATTTTGAATAACTAAGTATTGCGCATTGGGGTATTTCATAAATAAACTATACTGACATATGAAAAATAAATAATATTGCCTTTTCATTAAATTCTTGCTTTCGGCAATTTTTATAAATTATAGAACTTGTTTGACATGAAAATACTATGCATTATATTTGTTCAGTATTTTCCACTTTTCATAAATATGCATCGACCTATACATTGCTGGCCTATACAATCACACATGTTATAACATATATGCAGGGATAAATAATACGTGTCCTTTATGTTTTCGGCCATATTCAATTACATTGTTAGAAATATATTTTCGAATAGATATATCTAAAGATTTTATTGAAATGCTTCTGTTTTACGTAGTTTCCAAATATTTCAGCCATGTTTCTTGGAATCTATGGTGTCATTAAAATTTATTTTAAATTGCGGCCCCATTTTTTTATGGAATTCGAACAAGCCCATGTTTGTTCGTATAATGAGTTTAAACATCGAGATAGGTTGCAAAACATCATTTTTGTTTTAGAAAACACGCGCATTAATCAGTGAATGTATACATTATTTTTTGAACGCACATATCCAAGCACAATATCTGTGTTGTTTCCATAAAAAAAAACTGTAAAAACAATTTTAAAAGAAAATGGTGTATATTACAATTCTCCCTGGAAATCTCATCTGCCGAATCGAGTACATACAAGTCCATTCACGAAGATCATTGCATTTAAATATAATAAACTGCTGTGATAAATCTCGGCAATAAACTGGAGTTATAGATCATAATAATTGCATTTATACCTTGAATATCGTCCACATTCTTCAACGATTTCGACTACACCCTGGGGACTCACTCGCGGGTAGTTGCAACGTCTAAAGGAGCTGAAATATGCATCAACTTTGCCGAGGAGTCGACCCTGTAACAAAATGATATATAATTAAAAACCGCAACAAGTAATTAATAAATTAATTTAATATATCTTAGAGCTGCAATTATTTTTAATAATGATAATAAATTAATAAAAATGTATTTGTACTAACGAATAATTATATTATACAGGGTGATTCATTCTGAAATGCGCATACAGTAATGGTAGATGCGGCTAACCGAGGGGATTCTAAATAAACTATATTTTATGGGTCTTTATAACCAATATACAGGGTGATTCATTAATATTGCCCATTTTTTCAATTAATCATAACTTACGAACCACCCTATACATTTTTGAAATATTTGGTACCTATGTTTTTGTCCACTGTAGTATTGTTTAACATAATAAATGAAAATCTTATTCTAGGTCCGGCTTTAAAAAAATTAATAAGTAGATTTCGACTCGAAACAAAACCCTGTATAACAATATTTTAAAATTTTGTTTGCCTATTTGGAAAGATCAGAAAAGATTAAGCAACAGTGAATGTATCTGGTACTTCCACATACCACTTTGTTACTTATTAACTTGAGTCAAATCTAGATGTTTCGATAATAACCTTTTCTGATAATTTCCTTTCCTAAATGATCATTTTCCCGCTTTAATCAATAAAATCATCAACTATTTCATATGCTCTAAATTTCTGGATCTTAACCTTAATGTAAAACGAGTCCGTATTTGGGACAAAATATTATTAGCAATGAATAACTTTCAAATACCCTGTATGTATAAGAAAATAAATAACATTTGTTCATTGCGCTACATTTAAAAAATAAAATAAACTGAAAAAAATGCTCATTCCGAGAATATACCTTATTGTTATTATACCGCGCGATTTTTTTATTCCTGAACATAGGCCTATGTTCAGTTTTAAAACGACAGTATCAATTGCATCCAGTTATGCAACCAACATTATACGCGCCTGCCACTCGATTATTTGAAATGTCAAAAATGTTGACAGAAAATGTATTCAACGCAAGAATTATCCTGAGACACCAATCCCATAATTCCTGTTCAAATAGGAATCATCAACTGTTACTCCCGAAATAGTAACTCATTTGTGAAAGTGCCCTATTTAAACACTTTCTTGCGTTGAATAAATTTTCTATCAATAGTTTTGACATTTCAAATGATCAAGTTACACGTGCATGTAATTTTGGTTGCATAACAATTGCATGCAACCAAAATTACATGCACTTGTTACTTGATCATTTGAAATGTCAAAACTATTGACAGATAATGTATTCAACGCAAGAAAGAAATAGCTCTCTTTCACAAATGAGTTACTATTTCGGGATTAATAGTTGATGATTCTTATTTGAACAAGAATGATGGGATTGGTGTCTGAGGATAATTCTTGAGTAGAATACATATTCTGTCAACAGTTTTGACATTTTAAATGATCGAGTTGCAGGCGCAAGTAATGTTGGTTGCATAACTGGTTGCAATTGATACTGTCGTTTTAAAACTGAACATGGCATAGGTTCAGAGATAAAAAAAAACGTGCGGTATACATTATAAATACATTAAAAACATTATAAACATTATTTTTATTTCAAATAAAGTTATGTTTTTCTCGGAACGAGCATTTTTTTCAGTTTTCTGTTTTATTATGGTACACATTTTTTACTGAATATAATTAATAAATTTGTTCAATAAATCTTAGCGCTGCAGTAATTTTTAATAATGATAATAATTTAATAACTATGTATTCATACTAACGAGTAATTATGTTAAATAAGTCGTGTAAAATACGTATCTAAGAACTTATGTTTTCAACCATTGATAAAGCAAAAAGCCCAAAAGCATTGATTTTCCCATGCCTATTATGTAAAATTATGTTTCTTTTATTTAATTTGAAAAATATAAGTTATGCTAAAATATCCGATTGTCCAATCTTTTTGAATTAAACATTAATTTTCTTGTTTTTTTTATGCACACTCAAATCTGAATATTGGAAATTACATGAGAAAAGACCAATCAACTTGAAAAAGTTCGGAAAAAACAAGCATTTTGAGAAAAAAATTCATGAATGATCTAGACCCCTATGAAGCTTTGAAAATTTAGAAAAAAATGATGTGCCTTCTGAGGCATTTCACAAATATTATTTAAAAGGCAAATTTTACTTGTCCATAGGCACGGAAAATCATTGCTTTTAGGAGTATACATTTTTTAACCTACTTTTTTTAACTTTATAAGTCCAAAAAAGGGTCCCCGAAAGAAAATTCGAAAATTGGGAAGTAATGGACACCCTAATGTATGTATTAAAGTATTTTTTATAAAAAATGTCTACAGGGTGTTCAAGATAAGGA
The DNA here is from genome assembly GCA_951805005.1 of Othius punctulatus. Classification (NCBI taxonomy): domain Eukaryota; kingdom Metazoa; phylum Arthropoda; class Insecta; order Coleoptera; family Staphylinidae; genus Othius; species Othius punctulatus. The sequence continues at coordinate 44,255,095 of OX638141.1, read as the reverse complement.
TTATCAGCATGGGGATCTCGGAAATCGTAAAAGTTATCAAGGCGATTAAATTACAAAAAAGTTGCGCAATGTAGTGGTCAGTAATATTCTTTTGAGAAAACCAGAAATGTCTGCTTACTTCCGGAGATATTTGACAAAATTAGAAATCTTGCCATTTTGTATATATTTTTTTCTGAAGTTATTTGAAAAGGTATAAAAAAACCAAAGGCACTTTCTCATTGCCACATTTTTAGCTATATAAGACAGCGTTTACAAATTTCTAGTACAACGTTTCGTTTCGAAGAAACCATCATCAACTTATATTTATATAAGTTATACTTATTTTTACTTATTACTATATACTTATTTTTTATATGGCCTGTAAAAAATGTATTAGATAGCATCTCCTATGATGAATTCAACTATTTATATCACAGTACGGTTTCTAATATGTTTATTCAGAAAAAGGCTTGTCAATACATTTCGAACATTTTCTTGTAGTAGGCGTTGAAATGATGACGATGAAGAAAAAATATCTAATTTTAACCGAAAATACGTACCAAAATAGTAACTAAAAAGAATTTACCTAGAATAGTTGTTAAGCATTGAAAAGGTATTGTTATTTAGGACATTTATTATTTGTTTACTGTGATATGAGAATTGATCGGTTCATTTAATGGCGACGAATTTAAAAATTATTACAAAATTTTAACCCAGAATATGTACCGAAATAGTAACAAAAAATAATTTAGCCCGAATAGGTGTTAAACATTGAAACGTTATAGTTATTTCGGACTATACTTATTATTTTTTTACTGTGATATGATAATTGTTGTGTTCATGTAATGACGACGAAGACAAGAATTATTACTTACTTTTACCCCAGAATAGATACGAAAATAGTAACTAAAAACAATTTAGCACGAATAGCCATTAAACGTAGAAACATTATAGTTATTTAGAACCACACCTATTGTTTTTATACTGTGGTATTATGAGAACTGTTCTATTCATTTAGTTATCTTAAAATCAAATAATTAGGTGATAAATTGTGTCTTCGTCGCTAATGTCAACGTCTACTACACTAAAATGTTCGAAATTTATTAACAAGCTTATGTTTTCTGAATAAAAACATGAGAAATCATACAGTGATATAAATTGTTGCATTCGCAATACGAAATGCTATTTAAAACAGGGTGTACTTTATTTACGGGCCATATAAAAATATTAAGTTGATGATGATTACTTCGAAACGAAACATTGTACTAAAAATGTATAAACGCTGTCTTATAGAGCTAAAAAAGTGGCAACGAGAAAGTGCTTTTTGTTTTTTTATACCTTTTCAAATAACTTCAGAAAAACATAAAAATGATATCGCAAAATTTCGGATTTTGTCGAATATCTCCGGAAGTAATCGGAATTTTCCGGTTTTCTCAACAGAATATCACCGACCACTAAATTGCACAACTTTTTTGTAATTTGACCGCGTTTAACTTTTACTGTTTCTGAGATCCCCATGCTGTTGATCCTTATCTTGGACACCCTGTATATATTAGAAAATGTAGAAACGCTGTCTTATAGAGCTATAAAAATGGCAATATCAAAGTGCCTTTTGTTTTTTTTATACCTTTTCAAATAACTTTAGAAAAACATAAAAACGATATCGCAAAATTTCGGATTTTGTCGAATATCTCCGGTAGTAAGCGTATTTTTTTGGTTTTCTCAACAGAATATTACTGACCACTGAATTGCGCAACTTTTTCGTAAATTAATCGCGTTTAACTTTTACGGTTTCCGAGATCGTGCTGTTGATCCTTATCTTGGACACCCTGTATATATTATAAAATCAACTGTAAGTACTCTCCAACCTCTATTTCGGTATAACCACCTAAAATAGATAACTTATCACTAAATTTCAAAAGACTAAACTAAAATTCAAGTAACATTTATTGTATTGCAATAATTCAATAATTTTTAGTGAAATATATACCCGGCGCATTCGCCATATAAACATCAAATTAATATTGATAACGGTGATAATGTATTCGCAGAACGCTTTTATTGATAGCATAGTAAATATTAGCCCTAATTAAATAACAAAACAAACTTTGCCTATTTGCATATATTAAATATTTAGTAAATGCAAAGACTTGCAATACTTGATATCCCGGCGCATTCACCATATCTGAGACACTTTATGCCATATGAATTCATGAATTTACAATGTATCATACATTGATTCAACCAAAGTTTGTAAGCTAAAAATTACTGATATTTTAATATCTAAGAAATTAGCATAAAATTATTAGGCTAATAATAATACATTTACTTATAATTAACATATATTAGTCATACTAGTATATGAAATTAATATATCGTTATAATGAAATAGTGACAGATAAAAGATGATAGTTACATAAATAAATAACGTATAGTAGATCACTCACTGGCAATTGTTATAGCCCAAGCGGATATATACCTACATACTGTCAGATAGTTATTAATCATATTACAGAAAATTACAAATTGGCAGTTGCTAAATATCTAAACAACAACAAAATCTCCAGTTTCATGCAATTTAGGTACAACTCGCTTGTAATATTATCTAATTACAAAGTAACTGAAAGTTCATGAATTAATTAAATTTTGTGGTGGTTTCCTTTCGGCGATGATATTTGACTAAAATACTAGAAATAAGTAGACGTTATAAATTTATACATGTGTGTCCAAAAATTATAATTTATGCGAAAAATGATATAGCTGATTAATTACAATTTTGTAAATATACATTTTACTAGTATCTGTTTCTATTTTCTGTCTACTTTTAAATAGTTATGATGTCAGTCGATCTTGATTTTTTTATAGCAACACATTTTTTTTCAGTTCACAAAATTCTTTAATTAGATATTTAAATATGTTAATATAGCTCAATGAAAGATAAATGAATGTAAATATGCTAACACATTTTAGATAACACATTTTTTGAAAAGGCTACACCAACAACGGAAAAGAGACAATTTAATTTTAAATTTTCTTCATTCTTATTTTTTCCTTATTTTCTTTTTTAAATTAAGTAAATAAATTAGTTTGTTATCTAAAGTTGTCTTTTATTAACCTCGAGTGATCTACCCGACATATGAGTGCCATTTCACAATGTGAAACCACAACGTATTACTACTACTATATATACTACTTTGATTGTTTTGATTGAGATGTACAATATATTACTATTTCGTTTGTAAAAATTAAAAAAAATATTATAACACGTGAGCATTTTCAACCCGGAACATGCATACATGTTCAGAGCTTGGCAACCCATTTTACAATGTGGGTTGTATGTTCGTGTAGAAAATGCGCACGCGGTATATTATGGCTCGTTTCTGCACTATCCGATTAACTTCAATGAGAATTAATTATCTTCCACATAAAGTAATTACCTTGAATGTAATTATTGACTCAATGGTATTCAAGGTAAATAATCGCTTATTAAACTTAATCCGATACTATAGAATCCGGTCTACGTTAATTCCGGCGCAGACACCACAATTAAAGCAAGTTTGCTTCGATTTCAGCTGATAGCAAAACAATAAATCGTTGTAGATTACGAATTGGCAATAATAATTAATTACGGCAGCAGAAATAAGCCTTCGTTAAAAAACCTGCCGGCCTAAAAAAAATCATTTAACGATCGTATTCGCGCAAGTTAGGGCTGCATATTACATTAAAGCACAATTTCATAACCGGATGAAACGGATTCGGCGGAAATCAGGATCCAGTGGAAAATTTAAAGCCGAACCCTGTGTGTACACAAACTGACATCCAAGCAATCTAAAATCTAATCCGACATTAATTAAAGTGCATGGACCACGTCAAAAAGTACGAGTTCACAATTCAAATAAAAGTTTATCTCTGATGTTCCGCAGGCAATTTAAATTTAAAATACCAGAAAGGCTACAAAATCTCGTTTGATTATTGCGATCATATAAGGTTTCAATTTGTTACTGCGTAAACTTAATATACAGACTATACTATTAATACAGACTTGTATACTCTGTTCCATTTTTATTTTTAACTAAGTTGGCTCTGTTAGGGTGACAGTATTGTTGGCCAATGTAAAAAGTCACTAGACTTGAAAAAATTGGTTATATTTCAAAAAAAGATGACAGATGACATGATTATGACAGTGGGCAATGCTGCCATCAAATTTAGTATCTATTGAGTACGGAATTTATTTTTTCTACGAAAGTGTTGAAAGACACGTTTTCTGTCATAAAATTTAACCTTGAAAGTTGGTATTTGTTACAAGGAGTGCAGAAAGTACTTTTTCTACTCCTATATGTATATTAGCATATTCTTTCATAGACTACTATACATATATGTGGTCTATTGCAATGAACAATGTGGATATATTTTCATTCCCACACACGTGTGCGGATATGATATCCACCAATCAGAGAGATGGAAAATTGCAGAGCAACATGTTTTTTCATAAATTTGTCATAGTTGTCAACGACAAATTAATAAGCAAAAAGTCAAATCGACATTATTACAATTATCTTTACAGTGCTGAATTGTGATTTCCAATGAAAGCGATTCATCATTAAGCTGTACACCCCCCGATATTCGGCAGTCCGCGAATGATACATATAAATCATTACTTCCGGAAAAGTCGAAGGCAAAGTATATTATATTATATTAATTCTAATATATTAATTGTATTGAATGATGAACGACATTCAAATGTGTCACACTGACATTTATTAGTAAATACCATTTACATAACATTGTTATTCGTTTTTGTCGTAGAAAAAGTAGTGTGTACAACTCGAGTGGATTGCCCATATCGCACTCGGAGGTTTGGCGCACTCCGCCTGCGGCGTCGTGCGCCAAACTCCACCTCGTGCGATATGGGCATCGTATCCACTCTAGTTGTACAAACTACTATTCCGCACTTATATGAGTGCGGAAAGTACTTTCCGCACTCACTTTCCGCACTCCAATACCTCTCTTTTGATTTTTGAGGCAATAAATCGAACGAAACTGTGGATGCAATGGCCGCAAGTTCCGGCGGAGTGTTTGTTATATCGTCACTATCGGAATCCATTATTGATATTCTTCTACTTCCAGTATTAATGTATAAATTTCGAGTCTCGATTTGGTGACAAGCGATTTATAAATTTTCTGACGTTTAAATTAATGACAATGACATTTATTTTAAATTAATGATTAAATTTACATGAATCTTTAGTTTTCTACACTTTCGTAGAAAAAATAGTATGTAACACTCGTGCGGAAATGGCCATTGCAAAACTCGTATGAATGGAGCACTCGCTGGCGCTCGTGCTCCAACTTTCATACTCGTTTTGCAATGAAGCCCTTTCCGCACTCTTATTACAATATACTATTCTATTTTTATTTTAGAATAGCAAATCAGTCAAATTATAATATAAAATATAGCTGATGATTGGTTTATTTAAAGCATAAATCTAATTAATTGATTAAAGCAATAATTTAATTATTTTAATACACTCAGATGCAAAAAAAACAGGTCATAGGGTTATTGTTTGCAGAAGAACTATTTTTTTTATTTTGATGTTGGTATAGTCCTTAGAATTAAATTTTTAGTGTTTTACAATCAAAGAGACCGTCAGAAAGTAGAAAGAAGCAACATATTGTACCTATTATTTATTTAATGAACGTTAATAAGCGAAAACGATAATGTACGTATACACGAAAGAAAATGTATTTCTGCAAAATAAACCTAACAGAGATTAATAATGAAAATGACAGTTAATCGAAAACAAACAAGTCAAAACCCACTAGCCACCTTGATCCTCTATGCATAATGCCGAATGAGCAATATTTAGTGAAGAACGTATAGCTTTAAATGTGATTTTCGCTTATTAAATAAACTGATAAGTATCATATTTTGTTTTTTTCTACATCCTGATGGTCTCTTTGATTGTAAAACACTAAAACTTTCATTCAAAGGACTATACCAACATCAAAATTAAAAAAATGGACCCAATGACCCGGGTTTTTTTTCATCTGAGTGTATATGAATTAGGCAACCTTGTTAGAAATCTGACATATCATTTTTTTTTTCACTTTCAGATCATTTTTGTTGGTGTTCATGTTAAAAACTTTATAAAATGAAACCCAGCCTTCTTAGATAAAAATAAAAATGGAACAGAGTTTACTTGTCTGAGGCAAATTAATTATTAATTTCTGTAGTATGTATTATAGTATTTATATTTTAGTCAATTATATTGGCCTTAATATTAATGCAATTCTACTGAGATAAAAAAAACAATACGAAAACTTATAAAGTCTAGTTTTATAAAAAAAAAATTGCTCAGAATCATTATTAGGTCATTTTTCATAGGTCTGGTATCATTGGATCTTTAATCGTGTAAATTACTAAAAAAAATATGTATAGGAATGATATTCAAAACATAGAAGACTTGTGTATTAAATTTTTCCGAGCATGTCACAAAAAAAAAAGAAAAAGAATTGCAGAAAATTGTTAGTTATAACAAATGCTGCAACCCATAAATAAATAAGAATTGCTGGAGGTTCAGTGCAATGAGATAAATGATAGATTTTTTTGTATTTCATTTATTAGGATAATTTTATAAAATAATATAAAATATATAATATAATATATAATATAAAATATTATAATAAGTTTAAAAATAATTATACAGATTTTATGTCTGATATTTGTTTTATATAAAATTTACAAAATATTTTTTTTTAAATCTAATCTATGTTTCCACTATTTTACATAACTTTCGATAAAATATATTAAAACGAGTTTTCAATATTCTGCATTTATTTCCTATACTAGTAGACTTGTAGTAAAATTTATTGATAAACTTTTACCTTTTTATTTCATGGTTTGTTTTATATAAATAAATATATATTAAGAACGATGTGCGCATATCCTTAGTAGTGTTATTTTGTAGTAAAATGATTTAAAACTTGTAAAATTAACCTTTTTAAGCGAGATTTGTAGATAGTACTATAAACAATTGTCGTAAGAAATTAATTGCTATACAATTTTAGATTGTCTAAGTTGAGTTGTGCACTAACATTAATGTAATGAATTGATAAATTAATTAAAATTTTATGAGGTAGGTATATATTTGCCATTTCCATTTGAAGCTATTTACTTTCTAAATTGAATAAGTTTGCGTAGTTCCGTAACTGCTGGGAGGAACAAACATATCAATTGACGTAAACTACAACATGATAAAACTTTACTCTCACTTGTGCCAGTTCTTTATATGATTTGATTTGTTATTATATATTTATTGGAAAGTTGTGTAAACCTTTGGTAACTTAGTAAATTGAGCACGCAAACTGTCGGATATCGTGGGATAATTTCACTGTATTTTCAACTTTATTTTTATATTGCTTGCCACCCTATGCGAAACAATGTTTGACCGAGGCAATAAAAATCCCTAACATTTCAGCAGAAAAAATATATAAATCAAGGCGAGATCACAAAGAACTGCAATATTTCTGTTGATTCTGTCTCCCCTATCCCCATTATATATTACCAATTTATTTTTGCATATAAAATGCCCGCCTTGTAGTTTTTCATCTCAGCCTACTCCTTCGCCTCTATTTCCTGCATGTTCCATGTATCAGAAGTTATGTTTATTTTGTACAAGTTAAAGAAGCCACAAGGAGATACACTCAATATATCGTCGTCATCCGGAAGGACACACATCACGTTTATAGCTTTGGTGGAAATTCTTTACTTTGTTAAGTTATATATTTTCATGTCTCAGGGGAGTTTACTAATATCGAAAGGGGTTGTTTTATTCAGCTGAATTCATTCGTGTAATTCTTATTTGGTTTATTGGCAAGTTCTGCACCACAATAGGAAATCTATAAAAATATGTTGTGGGAGGAAGCGTCAAAATGCCGCAGATTGTGATATATAACCGGATCAGATGCTTTTTACAAGAGTTTATACACGAATGCACAACTCTAAAAATAGAAGCTTTGAAATTTTATATACAATACGTTTTATATAACCTCATTATTAAATACGCGCACATAAGCATAATAATTGAACTAACAATGCGACTGAAGTGTATTATTAGATGCAGCATTACTATGCTAAAATAATAATAGTAATTCAAATCAATGGATAATTGTGTAATTTACTTGTCGTCACGCCTCTGCTCCATAGGTACCCTTCTCTAACCCCATAGTTTAAATACTTGACATATTCCATTTCCTGAATGGTACATGTATATAATTAAGTGAGATTTGTCTTTGAAATAATTGATATTGCTCTGGTATTATCCTGATTTCAATGTACAAGTATACCGAGTATTCGGTGACAACGGCAACAGCCACAGCACTCTCTCGTTACAGCAGATTGCGCCAAAGCGTGGCATTATTAAACTACTAATTGATGAGCGAACGTAGAAGCATTGAATTTAATTTGCGTGCGCCCAGTTCAGATGATTATGGAGGTTCCAAGACAAATTTCAGCGTGTATGAAGTCATCCGGGGTACATAAATTTCATGCCAATTTGCCTGGAAATTGTGCCATCAATTAATCGACGTTATAAGTTTGCATCGCAAGCACATCTTTAGTACTTTAAGTTACTAATTTCTACATAATATAACTATGCACGCACAGATCTCGACTGATCATAACAAGTTTATTATAGTTCAATATTTTGTACAAATACCCCGATAAATTACAAAAAAATAACTAAAATCTACACAACGTATCAAATTTCTGTATCTACTTTTATCATATAAAATCCATTTGAATACACTCCTTGATAAATTTTATACATTTCAAGTATTATAATTATAATTGTATTAAGTTAGCATATTTTTATTAACACTATTATGTCGAAAATTATTCTTATCAATAGCCTAGATTCTAGGCTATTGTGAGTAGTAATAACGTTCTAGGCCCTAGAACGTTATTACTACTCATATATAACAATATTTTTATTAAATCCTTGTTTGCTACAAAATATGTGCCTTAAAAAAATAAAGTACGTATAAAATAAAAATATTCAAATATAACATAAATATTTATTTGTTATGATTAATTATTAAACAAAAATATTAGATCCCTATTTTTATGCATGCAATAAAACGCACTAAAATATAATGTTGGCATATTGTATTTATGTCAACTCATCAATACTGCAAGAACACATTTGCATCATTAATTTCTTATTTTAATTTTGAACGTTGCTCACTCAATAATTTGTATATTTTTCATGGTTTTTTCAGTCTTTCATATATTTTGCGTAGCAACGTGATATACGAAATTAAATTGCCAAAATTTAATTTTAACCTTATAGTGCGAAAACTACACTGAATTCCATAAATGAAAAGAATATGTATAAAACATATAAATATTAACATTACATAATATTATAAACTTATCAAATTCAATGATGAAACCATGATGTTCGACAAACAAAAGTTTGTTGTAAGGAAAACAAAATCAAACACAAATAATTTTTAATAAAAGGCGGGTTATATTTTGTTATTCTAAAATGTTAATATTTAAATTATTTAATTTTTAAATATGCATTTAGGTCTAACTATTTACATAAATAAAATGATAACAAGCTATGAAAATTATAGCTAAAATCATATCTCATGATCATATTTCTGGAGATCTCTGAGATCATATTTCAGGATCAGTTTGAGGAATTATCGACTTAAATATAAATGGAGGATAGTAAAAGAAACTAAGCAATATCGAAAACTAAGTATTTAAGAAAAATAATAATATTTTTATGTACCTACTCTGCTAATACTTTCCAATTTATACTATAAAGTATAATATTTTTTTAATTAATTAATTTATGAACATTAAATGTTCCAAAAACTTATTTTTATCTAAAGATTTATGCGCATAATAACTTTTCTGTTTTGTACTCGAATTTTTATCAAAGAATCGATATTCACAGAATGCAAAAAAAATATTCCCAAAACTTTTGATTTCTCTATAAAGATACTGCCTTGTTCATTCATTTTTCTTCCAAAAATATATTAATTTTTAATTAAATAAAACAAGTTTGATAATGACTAGACCTTAGTCAAAACTGCAGTCACTAAATATTTTTCAAAAATTAAAGTGTGAGTGGAAATAACAAAGTTGTTTTATTTAATTTACTTATTTACAATGTCCCACAAAGTAACAGCTACTAGTATAAAATATTTATTTTTAAATTAACAAATTTAACAAATTTAGTAGTAAATTTTACAAATTTACATCATGTAATTTCTTATATTCATTCTTCTTTTATGACTCTATGAAGTTAAAATTGTTTAACATTATCTGAAAATTCTAAATCTCTTTATTTTTACTCTAATGTTATAGCATATTTTCTATTTTTCAGTTTGTTTTCTATGTGCATTTAATAATTATATATTTTTTTATAAATATGGTAAAATTCACTATTTTCCTTTTTAATTATTGTCAGTTTGGTTTCGTTTTCACTGCATTTTCTTTTCGCAAATTTAGCAATGCACTCGTATACAAAATTGTAACATACAAACATTGTAATTCAAATATTGTAATTAAAAAAAATCATGATTTAGTCCAACCCAGATTGATATAGATTATTTTGATGTTGTTATTATTTTATTGTTAGTTATTCATAAATATTAATTAAAGATAATAATAATAATAGCATGTATGTATTCTTAATCTGGAATAGAAAAAAATATTCATTTTACATACGAAAAAACGACCTAAAATTGAATATTCTTACTAATAATTATATATCTTAAAAACCAAGCATTATTAATAATATTTTTTATTCATATCAATACGCCAGTTTTAGAGATACCGTCATTTATAATTCATTTTATAATTCATTTTATTCATTTTATTCATGCTCTAGATTACAAACAAGAAGCCTCGCACAAGTCAATATTTTATTTAAATACGAAATGAATTGTAAATACACTTAAGAAAGCATCAAATTCTCATAAAATTAAAAATATAATAAGAATCACCCATTGGATATAAATTTAATTCACAATTCCAATACCTGTTCATCACTTAATAAAATTAATAAATATCATTCATATCAATACACTACTTTTTGAGATATCTGTGTTTACATGTAAGACTGATCAGAGAATCACCACAAAATGTCGACTGTTCAAACAAAACAAAATATATCTAGAAAATCGCACATTGAATTTTATTGTAATTACACATACCAAATACAAATATACGGCTTAATAATAGTAATAAATTACACTCATTTCGACATGCTACATGATAGTTTACGAGATTCTGTCATTCATATACGAGTACAATTTAAGAACACCTAAAAACCACTTAATATTCAACATGTTTAAACAAAAAGTTATATATTTCAGGAATTCATCATTTAATTTAAATTTAATTATATCCAATCGATATCAGTATATAACTCTCTAGCAGCAATAAATTACATTTATATTGATACGGTCGTTTTTGAGATATCGTTATTTAAATATGAGCCTCATTACAGGAACTCTTAAAATAGTTCTAATATTTGACATTTTCAAAGAAAAATTGTTATATCTCAAGGACCCCGTATTCAATGTTTATTAGATTTCAGATATCGAATACTAGTATATCGATTTATAAATGCAGCATTGATGTGATTTAAATCAAATGTTTTTTTTAATAAATCTTTGATTTAAATCAAAATTGTTTTTTTTTAATTAATCATTGCTTTTGCACTGTTTATGCATTCAACTAAGTGAACAATTAAAAATATAATGTAACTAGAGTTAGTAACTGCTTTAAAGTATATCATTGTAAAATATTATTTCTCTACTTCCATTTTTCGTCCATCATATGGTACAAGTACACAGACATATTTTTGTTAGTGTTGTTAATGTTGTTTTAATTCTTGTTCATGAGTTGCCAAAGCCAAGAGCCGATTTTATTTTTTCTCGACCGATTTCAAAACTTACAAAATTTAAAAAAATCGTATGTTTTAAATCGTGATGTCAATTCACTGATTAAATCACGCAATAAATTAATACCCTGGCAAAACCTGATAGAAGTATTAAAAAAAACAAAAAAAACATGATTTTTATAATTTTTTTGAATCAACGATTTTTGTTTTTTTTTATCAATCCAGATTTATTCCCACTCTGGTAAATACTAAACGATTCCCAAAAAACAACTTAAAAATTAAAAATTTTGCAATACACACGAATGAGAATGTTGTAATTTTTTTTGTGATATGAAATTATTTACTGGTCATATTAACAAATTGTCGTTAATATAGTACAATCCAAATTAAGTTGAATAGAAAGTCTTAAATGCTTTTAACAGTACCTAAAGTATTTTCTAACATATTTATATTTTTGTTAGCAAGAGATGAAGTTACTATCGCCTATTAATCGCCTGCAATTAATAAAAACACTAAATTTGTTCGTCATTTTTGCTATATTTAGTTATAGAAGCTGGTTAAAAATTAGGAATTGGAAATATTTTATAGACAGTTCGTTTCCATACCAATTTTTATTTTAAGACTTTTTGACCCGATTTTGTAGCTTGAGTTTGTATTTTTGTACTTATAGCCGAAATATATTTTACCCATTTTTCCAACACCTTGTATCTATGTCACATTAAAACACTTAAGTAACTTTTCCTCACTAAGTTTACTTGATGTAGTATTCTCAAATGAGTTTAATGTCCCCTCACGTGCTCAATGTGCTGAATAAATTATTGTATCTACATGTTGGGAAAGGGTAGTTATCCCCCACAGAAAAAAATAATGTTCAATCGGCTGCTATAAGTGCATTTTATCTTCTTATTACTTTGTGTCAAGAAAACATAATCCCTCTCAAACTTTAACTAAGTAAATTTAAATCGGGATTAACTTTTGCGTAGTTTAGCCACCACTACTAGTTTTAATTAATTTTGTTGCGGAATCGTTGGGAGCGACTAAAATCGGTGAGATTCCCGTGACATAGCCGGTCAAATAAAATATTATTACGCGCCTCGGGAGGAAAAACAATTTCCTGCCTAATAATAAAGGATAACCATCTTCCGCTGAAAACAGCTTTCCGCAAGTGTTTGGAACTGATCCAAATAAGCAGCACGTTCGGGCTCGGACAACAAGTTTATACTTCGTGAGACTGTGTCAATAAAACCGTGCAGGCCCGTCCGATATTGTGAAAAATGAATTTCCCGTATCGATATTGCCGGTGAGGTAATAATCCTGTATACGTATTGATGACGAGGTTTTAATTAAGCTTTGGTTTCAATTTGATTAATTTATGAGTACCTGCCTACAACTATTCGCTAGTGCGGAAGTTATTATTGGCTAATTATAAACGTAATTATAGATTCTATAAATTTGGCGATTTAATTTAATTTAGAATCTCCATTGTTTTAATTACAACACTTAATAAAAATAAGTGGGTAAATAATTTTACGAATTTTAATGTTTTTCATAATTTCAACAACATTATTTTATTCATATGGCAATACTATAGGCTTGATACAAAAATACAAATAATGTTATTTTTGATTACATCGTTATAATTACAACACTTACTAAAAATAAATAAATAATTTTGCGCATGTTTATTTTTTACATAATTTCAACAATATTATTTTATTCGTTTGGCAATATTATTCGACTTCATACAAATATATAAATAATGTTATTTCAAACAATTAACTGTTAAGCTCGAAAATGTAAATACTTATATACATAATAATACATATTAACGTACACATTTATCGTGCCCATATTTTATAAATGTAATAATCTTATTATAAATGTATTATAAATCTCTTGTTTTGTTCCATTTACATATTTATTCACTTTTCTGGCGCGTGTTTCATTATATTATTCATCTTCAAAAGATAACATTTGAAAGGTAACATTTTCGAAGGATTAAATTATTGACAATTACATCGATGACAGCCATTTCATTTTATCAAATTAATTTTTGTAAAAATATTATTTTCTTACGAGCTCAAACTTTCAAAACACCAGTAGAAGGCAATAACAAACTGTACATGATATCTTCAATTTAAGAAAATAATTAAGCACTTTTACCAAACAAAAATTTCATTCAGTTTCATTTTTTTTTCTTTTTACTTACCAGTAATGAACATCCATTGCTTGTAAGTCTACTGAAGATGATTGCCTTGCAGTTGAAATGTACATTTAGTATAAATAAATGTGTATTGTGAAAAAGGTTATTCTCCTTGTTTTATTTGGTCACGACTATATGTTCTAATTATAATATAATGATATGTAGCAATTCTTCCCACTATTTATTATTGTTAAGTTCATTTATTTATTTTATATTTAAACGTTATTAATTATTTGTGTTATAAAGTGTAAACGCACTTCATTTCAATTTGTAAAGGCGTACTAACTTTTGTAGTAATAGAGAGTAATTAATGTGTCGTTGATTAATGTGTGAACATGTTTTATAATATTTTTTAATTACGTGAGAACTTTTACACACCTGTGCGAAGGGATTTAGCAGACTTGGTAGAATGCTGAAAATTTATAATCACAATTATAGCCTGCTTAATGAGCAAACAGATTTAGTGTACACACCGCCTTTCTTGCTCGTGCCGTCTTACTTATTACGCATTACTGAGCTTATAATTTACAAAGAAAAGTTTTGCATGGGCAAGTACCTTCGTCGTTTTTTTTGCGAAACATTATTAACTACAATAATAGCAAAATGATTATAACCAATAAAATCGAAAAGATTATTATTAAATACTAATAATTGTTTATAGACTAAATAATTATAACTAAAGACCGGATAAAAAGCATTAAAAATACATTAAAAAAACACTTAAAAAAGCACATATTTTTTGAAAAAAGCATTAATATACGCAAAAAAAAGCATAAATTTAGATTAAAAAAGCACAACAAAATTGCAAAAACCCAAACAAAATTAAAAAAATGTTTATTTTTGAAATTTATTTTTTATCTTAGATTATAAAAGTAACCTAGATTATGGATGTGCCTTTTATTTTTTTGTCCATAACACAGGACAGTTGAAAACATTGACTGAAAGAGCGTCGAGTTATAGATAGAACAATGAATTCAATTTAAAGCACTTATTTTTTCATAAAAGTACATTTAATTTTAAATTTAAAAAATATATGAAAAAATATGTAATAAATATATAAAAATATTTAAAAAATATGCTAAATGTAGGTAGGTGCATACTAATTTAAAAAATCACATTCTAAACTACTGGTTTCTTTGAAAACAGTTTAGAATTAAATAATGCTCTAAATTTTCCATGATTAAATTGTGTCTTCTATCGCTCAAAATATATTTATAGACAGAAAAACTTCTTTCAACATTCACACTTGTTATAATCGCATATTTAAAATTATCTATAGGTATACTACTTTCAAAATCACCCACATTTTTTACCACAAATTTTCCCAAAATTATTTAACGTTTGAAAACCTTAATTAAAAAAAAAACTTCATTTTATTTTATCAGTATGCATAAGTGTTGATATATATTATAATCACCACGATAATTAAATTTCGTTTCAATTCAGAATCAGCTGATAAAAGCTCTAAATAAGCGCAAAAGTGTAAAATAAACACAGCATTGCAAAAAAAGCAAAAAAGCACCAAAAAAATAGGTTTAATGATCCGTTTATTTTCAAATCGAATGAAAATTTAATTCATTTATCAATGCTTTAGATATTGACAAAAAGCTTAAAGCTTAGAATCCGGTCTCTAATTGTAACCAATAAAATCTATATAGATTATTATTAATTACAAATAATTGCTTACTGATTTAATCTTAATTATTTTTGTAGTACCTTGAAAATTATTGTCATTATCATAAAATCGATATAGATGATTATTAAGTACAAATAACTGTTTATAGACTTAATCTTTGTTATTTTTGTTGTACATTAAATATTATTTTTATTGTTATAACTAAGTAGCAAATAATCTTAATCAGATACTGTTAAACCGGGCCCAAAACTGCTCAAAATAAATATATGAAAATATATTAAAAATGTAACTTATTATTATTAAGATATTAACGTAACGTATCTTATTATTGTTTAATCGGTTATTACCGTGGTGGTTTAAAATCTCTTATGTTAAGTTTATAGTATCTAGTTAATGTATAAAGGGGAAATTTAGCTTGCAAAATGGGAAAAAAATTAGATGGTGGAGATTATTAGAAGCACATTATCCCGAGATTGAAGTTGTGAAGGCTTAAGCTTCTGACCTTCCTCCCTCTAATGCGGGGTTTTGTGGACCCTATTTAAACCGCATTGCGAATTAACAATTATGTGTTAATTAACTTGTTTCTCCTAAGCAGATTCATTAATAGTTGCTGATTAGCTTCTTATCCATAGCTAAAATAATGCCATCATAATCCCATGGTCGTGCGAAACAGAACTTTAAACTTTATTCGACATACTTAAAATATTTTAAGTCGCTCCTTCAAACGCGTTTACATGTGATTTTCTTAATGAATTGTAAAGAAAATACTTAGATTTTTTTATAAACGAAATATTTTAATGTATTATCTAGAAGATAAAGAGAACTCTCTGCTAGATCTTACGTATATTATAACAGTTCTGTTGAAAATGAAACGCTACAAAAACCAGATGGTCGTCCACGCAAAGGCGAAAAAGAAAATTTCCAACCCAAAAACGAGAAGAGAAAAAAATCAAGAAAAGTGACAATCATTCCAAAGTGAAATAGATTCTATGCACTTTTACAGTAATTCGTAATTACAGTAGTTCGTCGGAAAATATTGGAAAAAATTCATCGCACAGGTGATTTCAAATTTTGAAAATACACAATTTCGCACAATTTACACGCAATTTTAAAATATTAGGATACCCATTAAAAAAATGATAAATGATGATACAGCTAAGATACAGGTGTGAGCATAAAAAATAGAATTATGCTAAATTTAATATTTTCAGTAGTAGAAATCGACCTGTTCAAGGATTTTTTTTCAATATTTTCCATTTTTAATACAATGAATGTAATCCTTTCTTTTGGGGCACCCTGTATAAACGTTTATATATAACTTTTTAATGATATAGTAATATAGTAATAGGTACAATGTTGCCCTGAAATTGAACTATTGATTAGTCATTGCATTAATTCGCTACGCCATATGAGCTCTAAATTGCTATTCCAATGTCGGCAACAATTTGCTGATGGATTACTTTGAAACGTGACATTATATCATTAATGAATAAATGCAATAAGAATTAACACATGTGCACATATTATTTGCAATAATTCACAACAGAAGTTTTATTTAACATAAAAACTTGCATTCGTAAAAAAAACAAATAATCTTTGCAGATTCATAAGTATCTATGTGATTTTCTTTACTATTATTATATTCTAGTAGTACGTAGTAACGATTTTTATTAGGCTATTAATCGGTGATTTTTCTATCGTTAGTTTAAGACTTTATAAGAAAGTAACGTGTACAAAAAATGTATATGGCTTCGAAAAACTTAACAGCGTTATTCATAAAAAAATAAACCTTGATTAGGTTAGGTTAGGTTACCTAATTTTGATGAATAACGCTGTTAAGTTTTTCGAAGCTATATACACATATTGGTAAGCGTTACTTTCTTATAAAGTCTGAAACTAGCGACAGAAAAATCGCAGATTAATCGCCTAATAAATATCGTTACTACATACTACTTGAACATACTAATAGTATAGAAAAATAACATAGATACGTATGAATCTGCAAAGATGCTTCTTAAATTATTTGTTTGTTTATTGAGTTATGAACCAATGTTAAACAGCGGCTTATGTTTTTATGAATAACACTGCAAGTTTTTCTCATTGATTAAGGCACACAAGAATGACGAAGTAACGGTTAAATCATTTTCACTGTTTCTTTAATTTTTTTTAGTTGTTCAAGTATTCCAAATTTTGAACAAGTATTCTCAAATACTTCTTTGAGAATGTCCAGCTATTCTAAATATGTCCTATACAGGGTGTCCAAGACAAGGTTTTAAAGTTTTTGAGTTCATTCCAATTGAAATTCGGTTATTTAAATTGGAATAAGTAAAATTCACATGCATATAGTTTTTTTAGGTGTGGATCGTAAATATGTTATATTCTATAAGAATTTCTTATAAGAAATTTTTATGATAAAAGTTTTAGATTGTATTTTATGTTTAAAGACACTTACAATTCTTAACTTTAAGAAGTGCAAAATTTACATCTTCATATGCTCATAATATGCTAGAAGTTTGTGTTTTGGATCGTAATTGGCTTATATAATGTAGTATAAGATTATATGGTATAAAGATTATATTTGGTTTGGAGTGAAATTTTGTTATTTACAAAGCCTATATTTTCATATGCTTATAATTTAGTTCAGATTTGAATCGTAATTTTCTTATTTCCAAAAGCTTATTTCCAAAAGGTCTTATTTCAAAAAGCAAAAAGCTCACCTTTAAAATGTGCAGAACTGGAATTTCATATGATTAAAGTTTGCATAAGTTTTGGGTTGTAATATTATGTTTAAATACACTTAACATTCTTAACTTGAAGAAGTGCCAAGTTTACAATTTCATGTGCATTTCATTTTCTACAAGTTTTTGTTATTGATCGTAATTGACTCACAAGGCTTAATTTTTAAAAGTGGAAAATTTCAAATTTCATAGATTTCTTTTAAAAGGTAAATAAAGCACTTGGTTGACGTTTCACGGAATTTTTATTCCGCGAAACTTTAACCAAGTGTTTCATTTACCTTTTCATTAACATGTTTCACCAAGTGGTAACCACAAATACGTTTAATTGAGTTATTTTATGTTAAGAGCCTAACTTAAAGTTAATGCAAAATTTACAATTGCATATGTTTTCAATTTTCTAGAAGTTTCTGTTTTGGATCATTGAGTTATGTAATGTGGTATAAATACACAAAGCCAAACTTTAAAAGAGTACAAAAGTAGAAAGTCTGTATGCTTATAAATTTCAGAGTTATTTTATGTTAAGGCGTAACTTAAAGTTAATGCAAAATTTACAATTGCGCATGCTTTCAATTTTGTAGAAGTTTTTATTTTGGATCATTGAGTTATGTAATGTGATACAAATATTCACAGCCGAACTTTAAATGAGTACAAAATTAGGAAGTCTGTATGCTTATAAATTTCAGAGTTATTTTATGTTAAGAGCGTAACTTAAAGTTAATGCAAAATTTACACTTGCATATGCATTCAATTTTCTAGAAGTTTCTCTTTTGGATCATTGAGTTATATAATGTGGTGTAAATACACAAAGCCAAACTTTAAAAGAGTGCAAAATTAGGAAGTCTGTATGCTTATAAATTTGTAGAAGTTTCTGTTTACCATCGTAACTTGTTAATTAGATAAAACTTGCACAATTTACTGGTCAGTAAAATTCTGTTGAGAAATCAACTAGAAAATTCCGATTACTTCCGGAGATATTCGACAAAATCCGAAATTTTGCGATATCATTCTTATGTTTTGCTGAAGTTATTTGAAAAGGTATAAAAAAACAAAAGGCACTTTCTCATTGCTACTTTTTTAGATCTACAAGACAGCGTTTATAAATGTTCAGTTCAACGTTTCGTTTCGAAGAAACCATCATCAACTATATATTTTTATATGGGTCGTAAATAAAGTACACCCTGTATTAAATAGTATTTCCTATTACGAATTCAACGATTTATTTCACAGTATGGTTTCTCATGTTTTTATTCAGAAAAAAAGGATTGTTAATATATTTCGAACATTTTGATGTATTAGGTGTTGAAATGAACGACGAGACAGCATTTATCACCAAATTTTAATATTTTAAGATAATTAAATGTACAGAACAATTCTCGTAAGACCACAGTAACAAAATAATAAGTGTGGTTCTCAATAACTATAATGTTTCAATGTTTAACAACTATTCGTGCTAAATTGTTTTTACTTACTACTTTGGTACCCATTCTGGTTTGAAATTAGGTAATAATGGTTGTCTTGTCGTCTTTAAATTCACAACAATTCTCATACCACAGTAAAAAAATACTAAGTGTGGATCTAAATAACTAAAATATTTCTAGTTTGTTAACAAGTATTCTTGCTAAATATTTTTTTGTTACTATTTTCGTACATATTCTGTCATATTACATATGACAGAATACATATTATGATGTACATATTATGTGTAATAATTTTTGTCTTCGTTGCCATTAAATGATCAGAACAATTATCATATCACAGTGAAAATATAATAAGTTTGGTTCTAAATAGCTATAATGTTTCAATCTTTAACAACTATTCTGGGTTAAATTTAGATAATATTTTTGTTTTTCGTAATCATTTCAACGCCTACCACAAGAAAATGTTCTAAATGTATTAACAAGCTTTTTTCTGAATAAAAACGTGAGAAACGTGTAATATACATAGTTCAATTCGTAATAGGAAATGGTATCTAATACAGGGTGTAAATTTTTTATGGGTCATATAAAAAAATTAAGTTGATGATGATTTCTTCGCATCGAAACGTTGTACTAAAAATATGCAGACACTGTCTTATAGACCTAAAAATGTGGCAATGAGAAAGTGCCTCTGGGTTTCTTATATCTTTTCAAATAACTTCATAAAAAAATAAAAACGAAATCGCAAGATTTCGGGTTTTGTCGAATATCTCCGGAAGTGAGCGGAAATTTCTGGTTTTCTCAATAAAATATTATTGACCACTAAATTGCGCAACTTTTTGTAATTTAACCGCCTTTGTAACTTTTACGGTTTCCGAGATCCTCATACTGTTGATCCTTACCTTGGACACCCTGTATAAATTTAAAAAACATATAATTATTAATTATTAATAGTTAATTGGCATACGTACTGTGATGCTCACATAAATCTAGTACAAACATTGTAACATTGCTATAAAAAAAATGCTATGATAACCTAATTTCTTGTACTAGATTTATGTGAGCATGACTGTACATCGCAGTGTCAATCAGTTTTCAATTACACCACATATAAGGCACTGGATTTTATAGAAGTTTTATTATAATCTTTTAGATAAAATTATGCAATATATTATGTTCTTCTTTCTATCTATTTATAATGCACGATCATCTGTTGAACTAATTATTAATTGGAGTACATACATCGCACTATCGATGAGTTTTCAATTACACCACACATCAAGCTGTAATAACGTTATTAATATAATTATTAAGAAGAATAGTCAATGCAAAATATGTTTTGATTGCAGCCTTATCGCAAACATATTTCAATCCAACTCGATGTATATGCACACAATAACTTTGCTTCCGGTCTTCATTGTCATTTCGATGTAAATAAAGTTTCCAGAAGGTTATTGCATATAAATGCATGCACCTGTTGCTAATCCATGCAAAAAATATATTGCATTTTATTGTTATCTGCGCATATAAAATAGTTCTTCGCAGATTGGAGAGTCAGTCAGTCACAAACATGAAGACTTCAATCATAATTTTAGTAGTGCTCGTCACGTTTGCGGCACTGGTAAGTAATATTCATAGGGTTTTTGGATTCAAATAATAGACTTGTTGGTTTATTTATTCCATGGTGTTTAAAAATAGTTGAAAATTTGTTTTAGTTTATAAACCTTCCAAATCTAAAAATTAAACAAGAATATTAGATAAATGTGTAATGGCTATAATTATTTTTTTTATTTAAGGTTGTTTTATTAGGTAGTTAGACCCAGTTGAACAATCGCGGATCATCCTTGACCATGGTTCAGTTGCCTAGGATACCATTGTATTAACAATTGTATCCTAGGTAATTGAACCATGGTCAAGGTGATCCACGATCATACAACTGCGCCTTGCTGGTATATGTTTATTTATTTTATTATTTATTTTGATTGCCAGACTTTGATTATGAAAACCATCATAACAGGCATATGTATTTAATGTTTATATATCTTGAACTTACACGAAATGAAATTTGAAATTTGATAGATATCTAATTTAACAAAAATCATACTATAAATAAAATAGGCCCTATAGTTCCAATGAAAAGTAGGATAGGTAACTTAGAAAATATAATTCCAAATAATATCATTACAATTCTCCAATTGTTTATTGATAATCACAGAAATCTCTAGGCTTGCGCCAATTACTATATTTTTTCTCCCATCGTCCTAGAATCAGTGGTTTGCTAGCCTACACTAACGCCAGATAATAGATGATTCCATTAGTGCCGACAGTTACCATGTAACGGAGAAATAACAGTATACCCGGAACAGTACATTCTCGTCCTAGGCCGGGAGTGAATAATTCCTGGAGGTCTGCAGCAAATAATTTCTTCTTAAATCTTCCATATTTTTATTAAACTTGCAAAAATATTGCGATGGGAGAGGAAACATAGTATGTGCGGTTCCTACATGAAATGCCTTCTCGGCTTCTTCGGCTTGCTGTCCTCGCCAAATATATCATCCGAAAATATATCACTTCCGGTAGTAATCACACAATATAATATTTTTTAAATATCAAAAGTTTCAAAGCTGACAATAAATACTACAAATATTTCAAAGCATTTCAAAAACTCCATGTAATTAGTTTCAGGTAATATGATTTTTTTGTATTTACCGGAAAAGTATATATTGTAATGTTCTCAAAATTTGAAAATTCCTCTGTTCTTTGACATTTTGTTGAAAATTGTTTATAAACTTATGAATACTTATTATTTTATCTACTGTATAGTAAAACATTAAATACATTATAGAAATAAAAGTAGTACAAGTATAATAAAAAGTTTTTTCAGAGATAAAAAGACCAATGAGGCCTATTATAATAATGTATACCCACTACATTGTAATTGATAAAACAGTTTAACTTTAAAAATACATATATACAGTCTTATAAAAAAAAATGGGTTTTGACCTTAAAATAAGTCTAGTTTAAATTTTCAGAATCTCAGAATAATAAATTAGTTTGAGTCTGATTACAAGTATATGTATTACATATTTATGATACTTTGATACATTTTCCATTGTTAATATATTTGTTATCTGCTCAGAGCAATACATGCTTTGGCCAACAACCTGGGGGTGGTGGAAATGGCGGAGGCAATGCTGGAGGGGGAGGTAACATGGGAGGTCAGATGGGAGGAAAAGTGGGAGCCAACTTTGGATTTGGAGGCGAAATAGGTGCAAGTGGTGGAGCTGGTGCAGGAGCAGGAGGTGGTGCAGGAGGTGGTGCAGGTGGTGGTGCAGGAGGCAGTAAGTAAACTCAGAGGAAGTAAAGTAAGTAAAAATATAAAATAGTAGGAATATTAGAAATAATTTTCGAATTTGATTTTAGTTACAACTGCAGTTCCATAATAATCGAAAATGATACAACTGGGACATGGGAGATAAATACTACGTTGTTTTATTAACTCATTAAATTGATACTATATAAATGTCGATTTTTTATTAATAAATGAATGTATATAATTGTGTTATTTTGATGTCAAGAAATATCTGATCTCATTTAATAGTAGAGGTGGATTTTAATATGTAGAAAACTAATCAAATACCACATATGACTATCAGATAGGAAAAGAAACGTATGGATTCGAGAAAAAACTAAAGTTAAAGATGTAAGAGAGGTAGGTAGCTGCAAAGCTAAAATAGAAATTTGCTGGTCACAACATCAGACAAATCGATGAAAGATGGAACAAACTTATTGTACACTGGAGACCATGGGAAAATACGAGAGGACGAGGAAGGCCACAAATGCGTTGGTCAGGCGACATTAAGAAACATGCAGGAAAGAAATGGACTGAAATAGCAAGTAGTAGAGAGGAATGGAAGCAACTTGGGGAAGCCTATGTCCAAAGATGGACGACAAAAGGCTGAAAAGAAGAAGAATCAAATATATCGAGTGTATTCCATGGCAATAAAGTTAATAGTATAAAACATGGCTTGTTTCTTTGAAAGTAGAAAATTGATATCAATCTGAATTATAGATCAATTCAATGTAAGCAGCCTCTGTATAGGTAAATAATTACTTATAGGCAGTGCAGTATTAAGAATGTTAAATGATAGGCAATCCTCCAGCGACTTTAAATCCCAAATTACAGAGGTTCATATGAACAACATTGAACTAATTCGAGTTTTAATTCTTTATGTCAATATTAGCTTACAGGCAAAAATTATGATCATCAACATTTGCTTTGCATCTAAGGCCATACAGATTAGCGGTAGAGCTTAATGCCCTCTTGGATGTAAATAATTTTTGTTCGCACGCTATAAAGTCGTGGTCTTAATATTAGGTACTTGGAAAACTGAGACAACTTGTTTAGCTGGCTTCTTCGAACCTAACTTAAGAACTTCTTCTTGAGGTAGGTCACCCAGAGATAAAATTAGTAATAAAAAATCTGATGTGGCCACCACACGATTTTATGAAACGAATTGCTACTATAATGGCACTAATTAAATTATCACAAAACACAATAATATATGAATAAAGTAAAAAAAAGTGGCATAATAATGTATAAAAACAACAAAATTTAAATTTTCTGGTAATCCAAGAATCATATAAAAGATTATTTCCTACAAAAATTATACAGTTATTAATTAATTTTTATCTTTTATTTCACACTTATTCACTCAACTATTCTATTTTAACAAATAATAATTAAAACAAAATTCTGATATAAGTAAACTTCCTGTTCAAGTTACCATTTACTAATTAGCACTTTACATATCAAATTTTAAAGCTCCAACTTAAAATTAGTTAGTGTTCCTCTATTACATACAGGGTGTCCAAGTTAACCATGATGTACATGGGGATCTCGGAAACTGTAAATGTCACAAAGGCGGTTAAATTTGAAAAAAGTTGCGCAATTTAGTGGTCAGTAATATTCTGTTGAGTACTAGTAGTGTCAATAATAATAGTGTCAGTAATATTCCGGAGATATTCGACAAAATCCGAAATGTTGCGATATCGTTTTTATGTTTTGGTGAAATTATTTGAAAAGGTACAAAAAAAACAAACGGCACTTTCTCATTGCCACTTTTTTAGCTCTACAAGACAGCTTTCTAAATTTTCAGTACAACGTTTCGTTTCGAAGAAATCATCATACTTTTTCAAATAACTTCAGAAAAAAATAAAAACGAAATCGTAATATTTCGGATTTTGTCGAATATTTCTGGAAAAGTAAGCGGAAAATTCAGGTTTGCTCAAAAGAATATTACTGACCACTAAATTGCGCAACTATTTTTGTAATTTAACCGCCTTTGTAAGTTATACTGTTTCCGAAATCGCCATGCTGTTGATCCTTATCTTGGACTGTATATCAGTCCAATATATACACTTTAAAACAAAATACACACTTTTGTTTTTATCATGTTATTCATTTTGTAATAATGTTGGTCCTAAAAACGTGTGTAATCATAAAAATCGTTTTATTTTGCGTTATTACAATATACTCTATCTATACTATATACGTGTAAAAATAATGTTTGAATTGAATGGTGATGGCAATCTAAAGTAGACAATAACTCAACTTAGAAAAATTGTTAGCTCGTGGGTCGTAGTGAGTTTTAGATTCTGACATATAATCAATAGTTGCAAGTACTATTCTCACCGAAGGCAATATTAAGCTTGTTCAAGTTCGCCCTAAATAAGATATAGGAGTAGTATTCGTACATGTACTACGAAATTTGATTATAGGCAATTAGAATAGTAATTATAGGCATTACCTACTGAAATTGATGATTTGAGTCAGTTAACAAAATATAAATAAAAAATAAAAATAAAGTATGAAAACAAAACTATCAACTAAAAGTGGCTTGTTTTAAGGGGAGAAATATAATTTATATGTAGTCCGTGTTTCTTAAAGGTGCACCTACATCGCAATTTCTTACGATTTTCTTTCTCAGAGAGCCTTACCTAGTTATCCAGTTTTTAGTATTTTATCCAGTAACATTTTGGAATATGATGCAGAAACTGAAGTGATGTTAACGGATTTAAAAGTTGCTTGTTTTAAGGGGAGAAATAGAATTTATATGTAGTCTGATTTTCTTAAAGGTGCACCTACATCGCAATTTCTTACGATTTTCTTTCTCAGAGAGCCTTACCTCGTCATCCAGTTTAGTGACTATCCAGTTGGATAGACATTCGGTGCCATAGCCTATGTCGTGCTACCATGTTCATTGTCTCGGAAGGTTCTCCTAAGATACAGTATGTCCCCGGAATGAGTTTACAAGAGGGATATTTTTTTATTTTTACTTTTAAGTAAAAATGTTATAGGAATTATAATTCCTGCTTGGTCTGAAACTACCAGTTCAGTTATTGAAACTTTGATTTATTTATACAGGGTGTTGGCAAAATCAAAATTTTTAAATCACATTTTGACACTTATTTATTTACTATTTGCCAAAGGAATTTAAAATTACATTTAACTGCATTAAAGAAAAATAAAATCATTCGAACAATCCCTCCCAAAGCAGAAAATGATACTTAAAATTTAAAAAGTCGCCTACGAGAAGCATTTGCGTCAATAACTATTGAAGAAATCTAAAACAGTCTTCAGGAGTTTCATACTTGGCTTCAACTGTGTGAAGAAAATGGTGGGGGATTGTTTAAATGATGTTATTTTTCATAATTATTTGACAAAAAGTTTCAAAATTAGATTATTTTTTAATTAGCCAATACCCTGTATAAATCAATCAATGTTTTAATAACACAATGTTTTAATTCTTATAACATTTTTACTTAAAAGTAAAATTTAAAAAAAAAACCCTCTTGTAAACTCAATCCGGGGACATACTGTATAACCATCACTAATATTTTCATTGCAAATTGCACTGTAACGTTTTCATTTATCAATAAACCACTTGGCAAATCATGTTGACATATTACGGGTGCGTCAGTTCCAGTGCGTGCCAACTTTGAAAAACTAAATGTCGCGTTCAAAAAAGTAATTGTATTGGGCTATTAACGAACTAAAATGCGTGCGTAACCAGCTGGCAAATTATTAAAAAGACTTAAGAAATTGAAAAGTAAATATTTACTATGCAAGTAAATATAATTTACTAGCATAACTCAATTAAACATTAGCTGAAACCTTGACCTTAAACTTGAGAAGATTTTGAGGTTTAAGAAAAAACATCTAATTCAAAGCTATAAGCTATAGCCACTTAGGACTCAGGAGCTTAAACCACACAAGATCAAGTTTAACTAATAATATAATACTTAGCTGTATAAGGTAGAGGTTTAACCGACAAATTCCATATTTTCTTTTAATAGAGTAGGTAATTATTATTTCTCCATGGTGATACACTTATAATTTTATTAACAATTGCAATCTTAGCGAAGTATTAAGTTTATCAATATTCCATTATGATCCTCCATACATTTTAAATACCCCACAATTTAAGAACCACCACCCTAAAGTGATGCAAGTATGACAAAGTGTCGCGTAATTATAAACATAAATCATTTTCAAAATGGCCCACTAAGTATAAATAAACACAAATTAAACAAGTGCCTTTCAAAAATCGTTTTCAAAATGGCCCACTAAATATAAGCACAAATTATACAAGTGACTTTAAATAGCCCAGTTATACAATCTCCTATTAACTTTAACCGTCGATTAGTTTCCATAGAAACCATTGTGTCAATAATAGCATCCACGGCAGTCCTGCTATCCGGAACCGTATAATACAGGGCCCACCAAAAAAAGGAAACCATTTTAAACTATAATAACTCTGACTTTTATCAACACAAAACAAAACAAATTAGCTTAAGTTAACAAATAATATATGCAACTTCATGTACTAACTTAGTTTAGTGGAGATAATACTTTAGTGGAATAAGGAGCCTAAATCCAGATTGGGTTTGGGTTTGCACCAACGACTTGGTTTCCATCCAAAATTAATTAATTTTACACTTTTGTTGATTACTAAGGCCCATGGTATTTTTTCGACATTAAGGCTATAAAAATTCATGTATTTATCTATCGATTCGTACCAACCACACAACGAAACGTAATATAAAAACAAAATAACAGCCACCTCAAATTGTTTCCTTTTTTTGTTTCGCGGGCCCTGTATAAAAATATATCCAGATTCTCGTATTCGGACATTCAAGTTACGATATGTTTAAATATCCGGATCGTAAAGTATTCACATAACGTTAAATGTTGCAATATGCGGATCGTGAATATCGTGAATGGCAAACTTTGAGCCGTTCTCCCGTTCACAGATAATGTCGCGAATAGTTATCTGACGGTTTAAGATACCCACAAGGAAATTGGAACGCACAATATTAGTTTTTAATCGCCTTATATGTATACCTACTTTGAAAAATATGCCTATTAATATAGTTTGTAACTACAAATATCTGAAATAGCCGGATAATTTTGTATCCGGATCATACAGTGCTCGGATATGCGAACCGTAAAGTATTCGAACATCCGTGTGGTAAAAGTAATTGCAAACTATATCGCCCATTAATATTTAATGTAATATTTTTATTGTAACCACAATAACAATAACTAATTTGAGCTATGTATATTATTTAAATTGACTAGTTTCGATCATATTAGTGGGTCATTATCGAACTTATATTTATATACAATTAGCAATGTTAAACGTATATCTGGACTGTTAAAATCGACGTTGCCACTCTTGGGTTAATAAAATTTAATTAATTAATTAATCTAATTTTAGATAATTAGCACTCTTAGGTAACTATAATTGTATAATTGTATCTGTATATTGCTAAAGTAAGTATGCCATAATGTTTTTAGTGGTAATTTGTATGTTTGTTTGCCTCCCGAATCCAATGAGACCATCGACAGTAAGATTGCACTTACCGACGGTTTTCGCAAAAGATTTTTATTCGTTTTGTACATTTGTTTTAAATTGCATACTTTGAAACTGGATATCTTGGGAACCGCCGGGGTTATCGACTTGAAAGTTCGCTTTTTGGAATCTCGAGGACCTAATTAGTTAAGCATATAACTATGAAATCCAAACAAGCAAAAAATTATAACTAGATAGTTTGCACTTTTCTGGTACAATTCTGAAAATGATACACATTGTCCTTAAATATGTTGAAACAGTGTAACCATCAAAGTATTGCAGCTTGTGAAAGTTTTTAAATAAAACAAGGAGAATAACCTTTTTCACAATACACATTTATTTATACTAAATGTACATTTCAACTGCAAGGCAGTCATCTTCAGTAGACTTACAAGTATTATTACTTGCAGTTGAAATGTACATTTAGTATAAATAAATGTGTATTGTGAAAAAGGGTATTCTCCTTGTTTTATTTAGTGTAACCATAAACTTTGGGCCGTTCTCCCGTTCACAGATAATGTCGCGAATAGTTATCTGATGGTTTAAGATACCCACAAGGAAATTGAAACGCACAATATTAGTTTTTAATCATCTTATGTACGTATACCTACTTTGGAAAATATGCCCATTAATATAAGGGTAACTACAAATATCTGTAATAGCCGGATAATTTTGTATCCGGGTCATATAGTGTTCGGATATGCGAACCGTATAGTATTCGGATATCCGTGTGGTAAAAGTAATTGCAAACTATATCGCCCAATAATAATTAATATAATATTTTTATTGTAACCACAATAACAATAACTCAATTTGAACTATGTATATTATTTAAAATGACTAGTTTCGATTATATTAGTGGGTCATTATCGAAGTTATATTTATATACAATTAGCAATGTTTAATGTATATTTGGACTGTTAAAATCAACGTTGCCACCTTTAGGTTAATACAATTTTATTAATTAATTAATCTAATTTTAGATAATTAACACTCTTAGGTAACTATAATTGTATAGTAGTATTTGTATATTGCTAAAGTAAGTATGCCATAATGTTTTTGCCGATGGTTTTCACAATGAATTTTTATTCGTTTTGTACATTTTTTTTTTTTAAATTGCATACTTTGAAACTGGATATCTTGAGAACCTCCAGGGCTATCGACTTGAATGTTCGCTTTTTGGAATCTCAAGGACCTAATTAGTTAAGGCATATAACTATGAAATCCAAACAAGCAAAAAATTATAACTAGATAGTTTGCACTTTTCTGGTACAATTCAGAAAGTGATACACATTGTCTTTAAAATATGTTGAAATAGTGTAACCATATTCATATATTAATAAAGAAAAAACCACCCTTTTCACAAAACACATTTATTTTATCTATAGATATAATAAATGTGTTTTGTGAAAATGGTGTTTTTTTCTTCATTAATACGAATCTTTCACAAGCTCCAAGATACCATTCATATTCATATACTTTAATTTTTCTAAACTGGCATTCACGTCATTAAACAGCTGTGTGATGAAGTTTTTTCGTACCAACGTGATTGTTTTCGAGAATATGCATAACAATAGTTTAAGAATCGAAATTAATCTGAGGATCATTTGTTACATAACACTGATCACCGGTGGTTATAAATAGGTAATCGGTGTATTAACCGCGCACACAATTTTCGCCTGCCAATCATGTAATACATCTTATGTTGGCGGCCGTGATATTTTTTTAGCAACGATGCCAAATCTTTTTCACTAACACATGCTCATACATGTGTGTATAACCAAACTTCTTTGACGTTTAACTTGTTACATTTGATCGATTATTACAATGCATATTTTGCCATTGTAGTTGTTAAACCATAACCACAAGATTGATATCTGTACGATAAACGGCAAAGAAGTCGACCAATTTGATATGAACCGCACAAGATTGCATGGGCGCAACAGCTTATTGCAGCCATTTTTAAATACCCAGGACAGCTGGCAACCTTGTAAAATTGTGCCATCATAATTATGATTATTATTTTGATGACGTGCACGCCAGTTTAGAAAAATCAGAGTATATACTCTATTTTTTCTAAACTGGCGTTCACGTCAATAAACCGCTGTGTGATGAGGTTTTTTCGTACCAACGTGATTGTTTTCGAGAATATGCATAACAATACTTTAAGAATCGAAATTAATCTGAGGATCATTTGTTACATAACACTGATCACCGGTGGGTATAAATAGGTAATCGGTGTATTAACCGCGGGCACAATTTTCGCCTGCCAATCATGTAATAAATCATGTTATGTTGGCGGCCGTGATATTTTTTCGGCGACGATGCCAAATCTTTTTCACTAACACATGCTCATACATGTGTGTATAACCAAACTTCTTTGACGTTTAACTTCTTACATTTGATCGATTATTACAATGCATATTTTGCCATTGTAGATGTTAAACCATAACCACAAGATTGATATCTGTACGATAAACGGCAGAGAAGTCGACGAATTTGATACGATCCGCGCACAGTCGCACAAGATTGCACGGGCGCAACAGCTGATTGCAGCCATTTTGAAATACCCAGGACAGCTGGCAACCTTGTAAAATTGTGTCATCATTATTATGATTATTATTTTGATGACGTGAACGCCACTTTAGAAAAATTAGAGTATACTTACTATTTTTGAAGAAACATTTTTGAAGATAAAAGAAATCACTTGCATTAAGTATAATTCAGACAGAATCTCATTTGATGAGATATCATTTGATGGATATCTCGTTTTTAAGTTATTTAACTAACAAAATGACAGGTATAGACACATATAAGGGGAGTTAACACAACTTACCTGTATTCATATGGATTTCGTTACGACAGTATTACGCTTCAAAGTTTTTTTAACAAGATTTGCTTGGATCGACAAGGAAACAAGCTTTGGATCGATTGGATAATATTTGGTACGAAACTTCATGTGGCTATAGCTCATCTTTGAAAACGATATTTGCTATTATCATTGGAGCGATAGTATGTAAAACATGTAATCGTACAAACAGATAAAAAAAAGTAAAAAATCATAATCATCAATAGATAGTAATTGGTCTAGAACTATTTATCAGTCTCCATGTGCATACACCAGATTTTATTTTTGTTTGTATTAACACGAGTAATAATCAATGAAAATATGTTTTTATTGCAGCCTTATCACAATAATCTTGCATTTTAACTTGCTCCATAACACGCAATAGTCTTGTTTCCTGTTGTCATTGTCATTTGGAACATGTAAATGAAGTTTTGGGAAGGTTATCGCAAATGAAATACATGCACTTACATGTATACCAATCAATTAATAATAATAATAACACTGCATATGATTGTTTTCTGAGTATATAAAATGGAGCACTTCACAGATTTTAGAGTCAGTTAACGATTAACCATGAAGACCTCAGTTACTATTTTAGTAGTGCTCGTCGCGTTTGCCATATTGGTAAGTAATTTTCATAACATTTGAGAATACAACGGGAAAAATGTGATTGTTGGTTTTTCATAAAAATATTTGAGCTTATATAAGAATACATCAATTCAACCTCAAAAATTAAGATAATATTTGACATATCGTCGGCTTGGTGTTACAAGGTTGCATGTAACATTTTTTTCAATTTTTAGTTCTATAGCTTTGCAGGGCTATATGTTTTCAAAGCGGGACCTTTCAACTTGTTGGAGATTAAAATTAAATCATTAGGAATCTGTGATAAAAAACATATCTATTGACAGTGCAAAATGTATCATTTTTTTGATATAGCAAACATATTTAAAATCCTTATTCCCAAATTTACAAATTTGCACATACAACCTTGTAACATTAAGCCGACGATATGTAAACAGATCTACAACAAATCAAGAAATTTTATTAGAATGAATTCAAATTCCAATAACATAATAGGAGTAGGTATATTTTATTTATAATTTTAAAACATAAAATGGGTGGCGTTCATATCTTTTTTCCATACTTCATTCTATTAAAAGTATATAATTTCGAGATTAGAATTCCAGAATATGAGTATAATGCATCATTAGGTATTCATAATTCTTGAATACATCAGAATTCTCAAAACTGACTCAAATACCATTAATATTGCAAAAATTAGAACTGGAAAATGCCAGTTGTATTTCAAAATATTTAAAAACCACGACAGAATTCAACAAAAACAAAATTTCAGAAACAATTTTTTTATATATATTTAATTTTAAAGTTTTAAAGCTTAAAAAATCTTTTTATGTTCATTTTATATGTAAGTTTTTGCATTTATTTATTTCATTTTTAATAGATAGTGTAGGTATAATATTATTTTCATGAATTTTTTATACAGTTATTATGGGTGCCATGATCACATTTCATAATCTCAGTTAAACTTTTCAAAAATAACGAATATGTGTTAAACTTTGAATATACAGGCATGCAGATATTGCTATATAAAATTGCTATTGTAACCTAATTTCTTGTACTATATTTATGTGAGCATGACTGTACATAAATGGTATTATGTTATTTTAACATTAATTAAATCACTTTTTACCTTTATTCCACAATATTTATTTGATATTGTGCATTCTTTATAAAATTTAAATCGTGGTTTAGCGGTGTTTTAAAGGATTACCAAGGTTAGTAAGGTTAAACAACCGTTAAACCCCGGCTTAAATTTTTAAAATAACAATGTAAATATGTATATGCAGTACGCGCCAAAATAAACAGTACTTAAGTTTAGGCAACCAAGCATGCTAAATACTGGTTGTTAACCTAAACTTCAATTCTGTTTATTATGGCGCATTCTGTAATTCGAACAATATGCGCGCATCTTCAGTAGTTGACAGATTTCTAACAAATTTATTAATGCTTCAAATTTGAAAATATCAATTTTGAAGCTCAAACAACGTGTTCAAAATTGATCTTTCAAAGTTTGAAATATACATAAATTTGATACAAATATGTCAACTACTGAAGATGAGCGCATAGTTTTCGAAATAAATATTGTAAAATAAAAGTAAACAATGAATTAATTATAATTATATATTATAATATAATTTCACGAGCTCAAAAAATAATTTATTGTAATATACATATTTATAATTTGTCATTCAGAGCAATGAATGCTTTGGACAAAAATCTGGAGGCAGTGGAAGTGGCGGCGGAAGTGGTGGAGGAAGTGGCGATGGTAAAGCTGGCGGAAAGGCTGGGGGTGACGTGGGCGGAAAGGCAGGAGCAACCGCCGGCGTTGGAAGCGAGGTAGGAGCCGGTGCAGGAGGCAGTGGTGGAGCCGGTGGTGGAGGCAGCGGCGGAGGCGGTGCAGGAGCCAGTGGTGGAGGCGGTGCAGGAGCCAGTGGTGGAGGCAGCGGCGGAGGCGGTGCAGGAGCAAGTGGTGGAGCTAGTGGAGGTGGCGGTGCAGGAGCCGGCGGAGATGCCGGTGCAGGGGCCAGTGCTGGAGGCAGTGGCGGAGCAAGTGGAGGAGGGAGCGGTGGAGGTAGTGCAGGAGGTAGTGGCGGAGGCAAAGGAGGAGGTAGTGCAGGAGGTAAAGGTTTCAATAAAGGCACAGGCTTCAAAGGTTTCTATAAAGGCAAAGCCTTTATAGAATCTGATGGTAGTAAGCCCGGATGCAGAAGATGTAAGAGATATAAAATGTTTATGAACAATAAGAATACCAATTTTTCGTTTGTTTTAGCTACCACTGCAGCCCCATAAGAAGTTAACATAATAAATTTATAGCGATCCACATTCACATACGAGACAGATTTCAAATTTATGAAATTAATTGATGGATTATTAATATTGATTTCGTACTAATTAAATTAACAGTATAATTACTAAAAACCATTGGTAGCATATTTATTCCCTAAAAATATGTTTTTCTCTCACCGTCCTATAAACAGTAGTTTCCTAGCCTATACGCACTCCATAAAATAGACCATTCTGGTAGTGATGGAGTAACAGTAGGTACTACAATACTACAATTACAATTATTACAATGTTTATTCCTAGGCCGAGACTGCATTTTTTCTAGAGGTGTACAGCACTTAAGCCCGTATCTATAGTCCGTACTTGAGCTTGAGTTCGACTCAAGTCCTATATTTGGTTGCATATTTTTCATTGACATTTATGCACAAAGCACAACCAAACAACCGACTTGAATCGAACTCAAGATCAAGTACAGACTATAGATATGGGCCATAATGTATTCTTCGTCTTCAATATTTTTACGAATCTCAATGCGATAGTTACAGATTATTTTTGGCAATACTCTGCGATTGCATGCAAAACACATATGGTATCGATGACAGCACATTTCCATATTTCGTAAAATTTATTTATTTTTGCGACAACTTCCGCAAGATAAGCTTGCAAAAATATTGCGATGGGAGCAAAAGTAGTATGTACATGCAGTGCCTACCCGGCCTCTTCTACTTGCTGTCCTCGGCTAAAGCCTCGGGCATGAAATACCGCATCGGTCAAGAATATATCACTTCCTTTACTAATCGCACAATATACTACTTCGCTGGAATACAGGAGAAAGTGGCCATGTCCAAAATTTAAAGATTTTGATATTTTAACATTAATGTATCTACAACATACTTATACTTTGTTGAGATATTTACATAATTCATTTTTTTAAGAAATTTGTACTTTTTTCTGTAAATTCATAATTGACCAAGTCCATCTTAAAATTTTAATGTACAGGAGATTTTTTTTTATTATTATGCGAACCACTTTAAACGTATTTTACTATAATTATTACAATCTGATCAAAGATGGATCAATGAGTAATATTATGCCAACTTAAATTACTAAATGAAGGTTTAATGGCCTTTAAGGGCCTACTCATTAGTATCCCTTAGATTCTAATCAATTAATTTCACTAATATTAGCGTGTAAACTAGCACTATGCTTGGCTCTTGCACCAACGCAATATAAAACTAACTCGAACGGTTTGATACGCTGTAGTCTTCTGGTCAAATTCATGTTATCGAAGAGCTGAATGGCTTCGACATTGACGTGTTGAAGATTACGCTGTTGATGACTCTTGGCAAATTTGTTTATTGTCTCATTAACAGTGTCCATTTCCAAGTCCCAGTAGATGTCACTGTTTGGGAAACTTCAAGGTGCATTTAAAATACTCCTTAGTATGTACTTTGTTTTGGTATCGCTGGATTATTTCTATATTGCTCTTTTTTGCACAACCCCACAGCTGGATGCCATATGTCCATACGGGCTTAAAAATTTGTTTATACACAAATATTTTATTATAGATTGACAGTGTGGAATTCCGACCAAGCAGTAAATACAGTTTTCGAAATTTCATGTAAAATTCTTCATTTTTTTTCTTTTTGACATGAGCTCTCCCACATAGCTGAGCGTCCAATGTAATACCCAAAAAAAATTATGTATCATCGTATGGTACCTGGATATCATTCATACTAACAGTTATATATTGATTTCTTTTATTTGTGAAATTGACATGGACCGATTTAGACTAATTAAATTTGATTCGACATTGCTTAGACCAGGTTTTAATTTTATTAATTGAGGTTTGCAGATTTAGTGCTGCTTCTTCGTGATCTTTGCCTATAGCCAATATGGCAGTGTCGTCGGCAAAACTGGCTGTCGTATTATGGTCTAATGCAGGTATATCGCTGGTGTATAATAGGTAGAGGACTGGCCCTAACACACTGCCCCGTGGCACACCTGCCTTCATTTCTTTTAGTTCAGAGTAAGCATCTTCCTGCTTCATTCTAAAAACTCTATCTGACATGTATGATTCTAGTAATTGTGTATATGGTCTGGGCAGAAGTTTTCTTAATTTGTATTAAAGTCCCTCGTGCCACATTTTGTCAAAAGCTTGCCCTACATCAAGAAAGATAGTAGTGCAAAGATTTGTTTCTTCCAATGATTTTTCAATTACGTCTGTTATTCTATGGACTTGATCTACAGTTGAATGAAATTCTCTGAAACCAAACTGATATTCTGGTATTATGTTTTTGTCTTCGATAATTGGTTTTATTCTTTTAAGGAGTATTTTTCGAACAGTTTTGAGATTACAGATAGTAACGAAATTGGTTTGTAAGAAGAAACTTCATTTGGTGGTTTTCCAGGTTTAGGAATCATTATCACTTCTGCTATTTTCCATATCTTAGGTGCATATTTTAATCTTAAAGATGCATTTATAAGATATGTAAGTTTGACGATTGCTTTACGAGGTAGTTGTTTGAGAATTTTGCCCGTAATTAAGTCAATTCCTGGAGCTTTTTTAGTGTTAATGTTTTTTTTTATATTTCCATTGCAATTTCTTTAGGGGCAGAGGGTTTGATTTCACCTTCATCCTGTGTAATCTTCTCTCAGTCTAGAATGGCTTCACCCTCATTCGGTTGGAAAGTCCTTTCAAAATATTGGGCAAATCTATTAACCTTTTGAGTATTGCTTTTTGCATATGTCATATCTGCACTTCTAATTGGAGAATTCTGCAAGATTAGTCTCTTAAGTCTCTTATGCCCGGGTTTTAACTCGGGTTATGTAACCCTGAGTTATACTTATGTCAGAGTGACGTTACAAATCAGTAGCATCAAAATTTTAAGATGTGGAGTAACGTATAGTAACAAAACCCCTCAGGTTAAATAAAGCGGCTCACTTCTGAATGAATGAAGTTCGTATAACTCGCATTTTATGTTTTATTTCTGATCTAGTATAATTCATTTTTGAGGTTAACCCCGAGTTAAATTTATAACCCCGAGTTAATATTTGACTCGCGTTGATGCAACTGGGCATTAGTAGCTTTCCAAAGTGAATAATCAGTTTTACTGGCATTTGATAGTCCAATTAGCTAGTCACTAATAGAGTCATTTTTAATTTTTTAAATCTCTTGTTGTTGTATTGCGTTATTTGCTCTAGTTTTATCTGCTGGGCATCTAGATTGATGACAGATTCATCTGAGTTTTCTCTTTTCGGAAATAAGGGTTCGAATTTCTTGGGGGTAATTGTTACGTTTTGTTCGTGAGGTAATAATAGGG
This sequence comes from Othius punctulatus, assembly GCA_951805005.1. Classification (NCBI taxonomy): domain Eukaryota; kingdom Metazoa; phylum Arthropoda; class Insecta; order Coleoptera; family Staphylinidae; genus Othius; species Othius punctulatus. The sequence goes on along the minus strand of OX638141.1, from coordinate 44,217,243 downwards.
GTATCGTCCCATGTGGCTTGTTGGATATTATCAACAAATTTTTCAGCTTCATTGTCTAGCTGGTATTCGTTTCTTATTGAGGATGACAAGTTGGTAGTGTCTTCAAGTTGAAGTTTAAAGTTCTGCCAGTCAGTTAATCTGCTAGCAGGTATTTACTTTTGTATACAACTACCGCTCAGGGTGAGAATAATCGGAGAATGATCATCAGCCTCTTCCACGTACATATACTTTACAGACATATTTCTGTGTTATAAAAAAATCAATTAAATCTGAATTTTTATTAAGATCTGTAGGCCAATATGTTAGTTTGCCAGTAGAAATTATTTCGCATTTTAGTTTGTTGACTGTTTGTAGTAGTTCCTTTACTATTGAATTTGTTAGTCTAGATCCCTATTGAATGTGTTTAGCTTTAAAGTCGCCTTCAATGGTAAATCTATATCCCAGTTTATTTAGGAAGTCTAAATATTGTTCTTTTTTGAGAGCATGTTTGGGCGGACAGTAAACTGCAGAGATAGTAATATTGTATGTTTTTGTTTTAACATTTACAGAAGCAGCTTGAAATTCATCTGTTTAAATGGTATTATCAAAGAGAGGTTCGTCATTATTTGATTCTGCAATTTCCTCATTCAGGGATGTTTGTGACCTAGTGGCAGTTTCTGTGGACAGGGCTTTTGAAATAGGCGGGTGTGTTTGGGGGAAGAAATGGTAAAGTGAAAGCATATCTTTTTTCTTTGCCTCAGTGACTACTCTTGGAGTTTTGTACATTTCTCAACAAATTTTGAATTTTTCGTAGACATGGTTACTTTCGAGAAGTCAAAATCTGCATTTAAGGTACTTTTAAACTACAGTATCTACGGTTGCTCTCGCTCAAACCTCACCAACTTCATCTGTAACCGCTTGACGGGATGGCCTTCATCAGTTTTTTCCTGTTGACTATCATGTCTTCAAGTTTTTTGGTTCATAAAATTTGAGGTGTTGTTACTTTGACAACCACGAAAGCCTTCTTGGTCTTGGCTTTCTTGGCCACATGACTACAGTCCTCGAAAGTATAGATTTGAATACACTTTCGTGACGCTGATTCTATTACTCCGAAATATTGATCATTAGGCAAAAATGAATGGCCTGACGCCAAAAATTTATGATCAATTGTTTTAATACTGAACTGAGGATCTAAGTCCAAGTTCAATAATGCGAAGGCGACTTTAATATTTTGATTTTGACCAGTACATGAGTCAGAGTAGAGAATAACATGTATATGGTTTTTAGCCTCTTGCATATCATATGTTCAGCAAGCACAGATGCTACTTTTTGGGACCCTCTCCCTCCTTAACCCATAAATGCGTGTACCAATTATCATTGTTAATGAATTCCCAAATTGTACACATACATATTTCGCTTATAGTATGCTATAGACGTAGTCAATTTTGGATATGGGAGAGCCGTTTTTAGGTCAAATGTTGCAATATATGATGCATTTTATGCAGCAGCTTTATCATTTTTAAAAGACTGTCTATCTTGCAAAGCTTTGGCCAAGTGCAGTTTCTTTATAATTGATAGTTTTATCATACTTTACCTTTAGATTCTCAAGTAGCTGATTCATTTTACGAAGGTGCATAGTCTGAGGATGAATCAGAAAAGTCTACCCGTTCACCTGAATCTATTATTTTGAAGTTTTCCCAACACGTGCACAAGTACACAAACAAAAGCCATATGCCATCTTGGACTTGATCCACTTTAGCGCGGAAATTTTGAAGTTTTCCAGACTAAACTTTTTCCAGACTAAAGACTGCTGGCATCTGTTAGAAAATAGCTAAAGCAGGGACTTGGTTCACTGTGGCTCCAAACATATATATCTTTAACAAGTATTAATCCGCAACAAACATGTCTTTATGCCTTTGTACTTGATCCACTTGAATGCCTCATATGTCCATATTTTCTATATCTAGGATTGCTTACAAATCTTGCTGGTGTTGCAAGAGTCCATTGGCATTCCAGTCCATAATCGTAATGTTACTTGACATTGCGGTTTTTGGGAATAGCTCCTTTAGTGCTTTGTTCAAGATGAAATAATGAATAATGACTTGGCCACTTTCTCCTATTTACTAACGATTTCTCCTTTACAAAGGTTATGAAAAATATTTCTTTCAGAGTTAATAGTAGAAACCCCTGAAGGTAAATAATATAACATAGAATATTTCTCGAAAATACAAATTTTACGACGCTTTAATATTATCTCAATGGGATAGATACGTCCAATATATGAGTTTTTAAATCTAGAAATAACTCTTCTCGTTAAAAGCGAGCGAACAAGAGTAATTAAGGGTGCCATATTTTAATTGCATTATTACATAATATTCACCTGAGCGTAGTTTTATACCTTTTGCTATAATTATATAACCGTAGTCACACTACATTTTGTTATATTGTAGCGTGATAAACTCGGAGTAATTAAGTACTTTAATAAAACAACCCACTAACTATGTTAGTAACCAATTAATCATTTTAAGCACTTCAATCACCACTTATGCAAGATTCCTCTTTGTGGAATACATGACAATTACCACAGCGAAATAAATCAACCAATTCTTTAACCGCAGACGGAATTGATTGTCTAATTTTATTTTCAAATAGCGTGTACAAACCTGCCAGATGCAAGCATGAACTGGATCGGGCTAAACATTATTTCACCTATTTTTATGGCTTTATTGTGGGTAAGCACCGGGCTGCCGTGCATTTTCCGGAGTGTAAGGGATATGACGCTCTTAATTCAGTGATTGATCATCCGCAGAGCAGGGGCTGACGGGAGGGTCTCTGAAGTTATTATGTGTCCTTGTCACTTATTAAAGCTCTCTGAAGTTAATTCTCATTACACGGTAAATTACATTCCCGTTTAAAATAATTGCTCCAGTCAGGTTTTAAATTAGTGCCCGGGAATATATCATAATTGCAGAGCTTTTAGCGTGCACTTTCAAAATAACATCGGATATATGAGCTAAGAAGTTTTTTAAGAATAATTGAGAATAAGTTACTATTCAGTACTTATAGGTATAACAAAATTAGTAACTTTTAAAATAATATCGCATAAGAGCGTTGAAAGTTATTAATTAATTAATATTCTAAACTAATTATAGATTCGAAACAACGTATCTAATTAATGTGTGATTAAAATTAGTCTTCTAATAATTAGAATTAGAATCTAATTGATGAACGTATTTAAGCAGATAAACTTTTTTTTAATAATATGTTATAATCATTTGTGCATTGAGCTAAAAGTGTACATTAAATAAATGTATTTGTTATGTTATTATCCCTAACTGGCTATCTTAAATGAGTCCGTTGACTTAGAGCTTGTTAATCCAAAAAGTTGTCCCCAATCACCAGAGCGCCGTTAATGAAGTCCCAACGGTAAATGGTGCTAGTTTCTCAGTACAAACACTTGCCACCTATACTGGGGCTCAAGCTTAGGTCGTTACCCAAGCAATTTAATCTGTCAGCTAAACTAGCACCTAAAATAATAAATTCTATATTTGGTTTCATATATACATTTACATTTATACACATATGAGAGCAAACAATATTTAGTACAACTAAGCCAATTAGAATTAAAGTACAAGTTCGAATACTTAAACATTAAATGGCAATTAGCCATAGCAACAGAATTTTTACATCGTTGCATACAGGGTGAGTTTTTTCGGATGTTTAGTATGGGAACAGATCCATAAGCACCGAACCAAATAAAAAAAAATATATTTTTTCGAGATATCTAGTTAGCCATGCAATTTTTCCAAAAAACAAAAAACTCATAAAATTGAACTCTTAAAACTGCAATTCTTTCCCCATTTAATCGTTCCTCTATCTTCGATAGTTTCCGAGATCCCCATACTAAACATCCGAAAACACTCACCCTGTATAAATTACAAATAATAATGACAGAAATTTTTCTCTACTATTTGTTAAATAGGATCTTCACATAAATTGTAAAGTAACATTTATAAATAATTCAGTAAAAAATGTGTACTTCCTTAATTTTATTTTATTTATTTGCTTTGCGACCGGTTTCGATCAATCAATTTGTACATTAACAATTTTTAACATTTAAAAAAAAAATAAGACGATGATGAAATGAGATGTGTAATATTAATAAGTTACATTTTTTCCCATGAGAATAGATTACATAGATAAGTGTATTAGCGGTTTAATATTTACAAAGTATCGTGTGTGGCTAGTATTACCCTGCCTTGAAATAATACAAAAACAAAATTGGCAAAAAAACCCAAATTAAAATTGAGGTTACAAAATGATATGGCCATGTGGATACTGGTGAAGATTATTTTCATGAGAATGGGTATATGAAATTGTTTACAATGGAAAACCTTACATGTCAAAAACTAAAAACTGTATATCTCTGTTGTGTGACACATATTGTAAATTAATTTGTATGCACTTGTGTATTTCTCGTGTATCGTCTTCAACTTATAACTAGTAGCGTTTGTGTGTGTATATTTGATGGTCTACTGCGTTGTGATGAGTTATCTTGCTAGAAATGCGAACAATGGTGTTTCCATATTATTAATTTCGTCGTTCAGATTTAAGTTATTGGCTCTCCTTCTATCTCTATCTATTTCTAAGTTTTCAAGTAAGTTCATTCTGAATCCTTTTTTAGTTGTGTGTAAATTTTTTATGTTATTTTTGTCGTTGCAAGTGTCATTATGAAACCAAATGTGTCTTCAAAAATTTTAGGTGCTTTTATTGTTAATGTGTTCCTTTAAACGAATTTTAAGGGCTCTGCCTTTTTCCCCTATATATGTGGCACTGCAGTTGTCGCATGTAAGTGAATATACTCCTGCTTTATCCAAATATGGTATGGTTTCTTTGTTATTTATCAGCCTTTTTTCAATAGTATTGTTTGTTTTATGGCTTGCTCTAATTTGATATTTTTGTAGTATTTTTGTAGTATAAATGTGAAGGACCTAAGGTTGAATTTTTGATTTGTTTGTTTTACTTCTTCTGAGATGTTGGGATTGTAAATTAATAGATTTTCCATAGCAGTCTCTTTTCGATTAATAAGTTTATTAATAATGTTGATATTAAATCTATGAGTACTGGCCAATTGCTTAATAATTGAGATTTCTTTATGTTTATCTTCCGGGGATAAAGGAATTTCGTTCAACCTATGTATTAAAAAGTGAAAAGTGGAGAGTTTATGGTTGTGATGGTGAAAAGAGTTATATGGTATTATACTATCTGTCTGCATCGGCTTTCGATATATATATATATATATATATATATATATATATATATATATATATATATATATATATATATATATATATTGTATTGTAGGCTTCCTGATGTATTAGTGATTGTGAGATCTAAGAAGTTAATGCTATTGTTGTTTTGGATTTCTAGTGTGTACTTCAAATTAGGATGTAAGTTATTGATTTTTTCATGAAATGTTTCCAAATGTTTTAAGTTTCCTCTCCAGATGCATAGAATGTCATCTACGTACCGTCTCCTAAATTTGATGTGAGGGTTTATTTTATCTGTGTTCTTTAATACGAGGGCTGTTTGACGGAAGAGTGACTTTTTAATGAAAACGTCATTTTTCTGTTAAAAAAATATTTTATTTTTCGACATAACACACTTTTAACTGTACACACTTAGCCCAGCGAGTTTACAGTTTTTTCAAACCTTCCAAAAAGTAATCTTTCGGAAAGTCTTCAAAATATGCATTTGTCTCGGTTATCACCTCTTCATTTGCCTAAAATCTTTTTCCACCCAGCCATTTTTTAAAATTTGGAAATAATAAGAAATCACTGGGAGCCAGATCTGGCGAATATGGTGGATAAAGCAGTAATTCGTAATGCAATTCAGCCAATTTAGTTGTAGCAATTGCAGACGAATGTGAGGGCGCATTATCGTGATGGAACAATACTTTTTTCTTCATCAAATGCGGTTGTTGTTTTTCAAGTTCGGCATCAAAACGTGTTTGCATAATCAGCATAATACTGGCCAGTTATCGTTTTTCCTTTTTGTAAACAATTAATAAAGATTACACCTTTAGAATCCCAAAAAAACTGTGGCCATGACCTTATTGGTCGAAAAAAAGTGTTTTTGCCTTTTAGGGAGCATGTTCGCATAGAGAAATCCATTATTTAGACTGTATTCTTGTTTCTGGAGTATAATGATGTATCCAAGATTCATCTACTGTGACATATCGATGACAAAAATCCTTTGAATTACTTTGAAGACGGCCAAACATTCTTCTGAATTCTTAATGCGAGCGCGCTTTTGATCACCATTAAGCAAACGCGGCAACCATTTCGCGGATAGCTTTTTCTTATTGAAATGTTCATGCAAAATATTGTATACCCGTTCGGTTGAGATGTTTACTTCATTATCTATCTCACGAACTTTTATTCGACGATTGCCAATTACAAGGCCATATAGTTTATTAACCATTTCTGGAGTAGTTACAGTAAATGATGTTTTCGGACGATCTGCATCAACCGTGCTCATATGCCCACTTTTAAAATCAGAAACCACTTACAAATCATTCCATGGGACGGAGCAGATTCTGGATAATATTTACGTAACTTTTCCTCGGTTTCTTTATTTGTTTTTTCACGTAGAAAATAATGTTTAATCAACACTCGAAATTATTTTTTCTCCATATTTACAAAACAACGAAAACAGTTTTCTTCAAATAAGTATAAAACATAATCTATCTGTCAGATTGGTGCCAAATTTTGACAGTAGACCTTCGAAAGACCTCAGCATCTAGCAACATAATAATTATAGCGAAAGTGTTACCAACCTTTGAAAAGTCACTCTTCCGTCAAACAGCCCTCGTATATGTTTTTCAATCTCATCAAGGAATATGTTAGCCAGGAGGCAAGAGATAGGCGAGCCTATTGGTAATCCATCTGCCAATTTATAAATTTTGTTGTTGAAAGTGCTGAAATTTTGTTCAGTACATATTTTAACCAATTCTGTAAGATCAAAGGTTTGTTGTTTGTCAATCTAGTTAGCCATAAGCAATAATTTTCTGGTTAATTCTAATGTTTCGTTAATGGGATTGTTAGTGAATATGTTAGTGATATCGAAGGATATAAGTAAATAATTATTATGGATGACTATGTGAGATAGGTCATTAATTAGTTCTTTTCTGTTTTTGATTGAGTATTTAGGAAAGTAGTATAATTCTTTGATGCATATTTTGTTTAGATGTTTGGCTAGTATGTTTGTGGGTGGGTCATAAGCGGAGATTATCGGTCTAATTGGAAAGCCTGTTTTGTGAATTTTAATGAGGCGGTGCATTTGAGGTAATATTGGGTTCATAGGTACTATGTTTCTCAGATTGATGATGAAGTGTGACAATGTCTCTGCATCTATTTAACGTTGCTTTAGTTTTCTTTACGAAGAGACCATAGGATTTAAGTTGGAAAGTACACTGAAGTAGTTTCCATTAAAAAAGTCTCTAACTTTATTAACGTATGCATTTCTTTCTAGTATTACTAGGCCAGCCTCTTTATCCCCTTTGTCAACAGTGAGGTTATGTGATTTAATTTTTAGATTGACTTGTTTAAGGATTTTGTGTTTTTTATAGTATTGTGCGTGTTGGTGTTTTTGAGTTTTGGTTGTTTGTCTAAATTATTTTCCTCTTTCTTTAAAAAGGTTATGCACTCACTTTATATATCGTTCTCCTTAGGGTGTCCCTTAATGGCTGCTTCGATGTCTACTGCCAGAAGTTCTAAATTGATATGATTTGTATGTGAGGCATATTTGTGCCCTTTTCCGAGTAGGTTGTTTTCTTCTGTAGAAAATGTTATGTTGGTCAGGTTAGTTATTCTTCTGTGGAAAGTGTGAATGTTGTTTTGAACTTGTTTCTTGTTATTTTTCTTATATTTTCTTAAAATTTTGTGTTTGTTGTTTTTCCTATAGCTATCTTCTTGTTTTGCATAATGCAGTGTTTCTTGTATTTGTTCATTAAGGTTATTTAGTTGTTTCTTGTTATTTTCCTTATATTTTCTTAAAATTTTGAGTTTGTTGTTTTTCCTATAGCTATCTTCTTGTTTTGCATAATGCAGTGTTTATTGTATTTGTTCATTAAGGTTATTTAGTTGAAGAAAGTGTATTATTTTGCTGAGGGTAGTTTATGTAAGTTTTAAGAGTTTGGAGATATGGTTCAATTTTGAATAGTGTCTGTGTAATTCATGTCTTAATATATAAGATTTGAATCTCTATAATTGTTCAGTGTTGTTGAAGCTTTTGTGTTGTATTTTAGCAAAATTGGGTGATAATCTCTATTTTAAGCATGTGTTAATAAATTGTATATAGATATAATATGTTCATATTTATTTGTATTGTATATTTGTATTGTATATAATACATAAATTTATAAATAATTTATGCATAAAGCTTTATACCATTTTGTGCAACGTTACAAACATGTAAATATTATTGTAATACACGTTTCAATAGTTGAATGGATCTTGGGGACGTAAATAATTATTAATATGATTCGGGACAATAAACATTAGTTTCTAGTTAATGCCGGTAATAAATTGCGTCTATAATTCACTTAAAATGTAAGCCACCTCGACACGCTACAATGCATTCAACATATAATTCCGTTTCCAGTACGAAACTATGTTATTGGCAGTAGGTGTGGAAGCAACTATGTTTCTGTGTGTTACACACATGGGAGAACCGAATGCAAGTATCACAATTAATTGGTTTATGACTTCCTCGTCTCATAATTCGGTTACATAAATTACAATTGAATCCGTCAGCAACAGAATCAAGGCAATAGCGTGGATGAACTAAACAATCACGTCAATTGGGATACAATTTGATAGGCACGTGAACATGGAACGAATAAATTAACAGAAAACTCCATTAATCATCCCATTTTATTTCTTCAGCTTTGTCTCAGCTTGAATTGAAGTTTTATTGACGACAAATTATAATCCATAGAAATTATATCTTGGTGACCTTAATTAGCCACTGCAGCAGGAATAGGCCAATAAATATTATAATTATAGTGTGAGAGAAGCATATGAATACTTCTTGTTGAAATCAATCACAAAAGACATGCCAGCAGTAAGTTTTAAGGCATAATTAACTCTGGACGCACTCAACTGATGAGACCCACTAGGTCGAAACTGGTCACCAGTTAACCGTGGAGATAATATCCAAAGATAATATGTCCAAGATAATATGGAGATAATATCCATATGTACAAATATTTAAAATTGTACTTAATTAAATTATATTGTCCTGTCTCTCAAATAAAATTTGGCAAATAACTTTTAGGGCTTGGCATGAGTCGCAAATTAAATTGCAATTTATACTGAACTAATATCTTTAACAAATCTGCACTCAACACAATACAAATAACTTAAATAGGTAGTAATACGACTTTTAATACTTCATTAAAAAAATCGAACTATATATGTTTCGTATATAGTATTCTGTAGTAAAGTATATAATAGAGCAGTTACTTAATAATTTCCTGTCATATCTGGGTTATGAAAGTCAACGAGTAAGCACGTGAGACACAAAGGCGAGAATTGGAGAGAATGGCTCCCAGTGGCCTACAGCGATTTTGGTGGTAGATGGCAACGAGTGTCGGTGGGGTGATAAAAGTCGACATTTTATTCTTGCAATTTATTCATAAAGAGGGTCTGTGTATACTATAATTATTCGCGTTATAAAAAAAACAAGTTATATTATTTCCCAGTTCACGTATTCGTTATGGACTCTTGAAAATCTCGGCGTAAGCCTCTTGGGATCCATAAACTGTGCTTTGGAAACCCCTTTCTACTCATTACTGTAAAATACATCGAACATCGTTTGCGGGTGTGTGCCTAGCACATTTTAATTCAGCATTTATTTTTAAAACAACTCAAAGTTCTGAAACTCATTAGTGTTTATTTTTTGTGGACATTATGAGTATGTACTTCTAAACTTTGGTTTCACTAATAATATTCTTTGACATCTTTATATTTGTTGAATGTTGAATGAATGTTGAATGGCCGATAAAATAGATATAATGTTTTTTGTGTCGAAACTGTAAGAGATATCAAAAACTATAAAGATACAAAAAAACTTAATTATTAATGCTTGCGCACGACTTGATTTTTTTAAATTTATTTGCTTTTGTCAAAATATGAATGTATTAATGTTGGGCCTCACTTGTTTTATACACAACCGGTCTACTGATAATAACAATATTATGTCAAAATATGAGTTATACCCGTATTAAGTGTCATACCAAACAACATCCAAATCAATGTAAATGTTCTCTTTTTATAAACAAATTTTGTTATTTTTAAATTAACTTTGAAGCTGAATACTGGCCAAACCAAACGCATTTGTATATAGATAAGTTTTGTTAAATCGTCTTCTTTTGATTCCAGTAATCTGTGGTTAAGCCATTTCCACACAATTTAGAGACACCCTGTATATGCGTCATTTTCAATAAGATTTTTATTTATTTTCGTGTCAATGAAACTGATTAGTTACAATAAATTTGAAACTAACTTTTGAAACTAATAGTAAAATTTGTTCATTCTTATCTTGTACACCCCTTATATTTGCGTAATTTTCAATAAGATTTTATTTCATTTTCTTGTCAATGAAAATTTCAGCATTTCTACAATTAATTGAACAACTGAAAGTTTTTTTTTTATTTATGCTTAAAAATGTTATATGTTTTGATGGAATGGTTAATTTACAATCAAAATTTCGCTACTTTACAGTAACAGATTTGCAATTATCAGTTAAATTTTTCATTTATACAAATGAGTTTAAATGATTTTCAAATCAATTTTATTTTAAATTACATTTTATATTATTTCAAAATATATTTAATTTCCAATTACTATCATTCATCATTTTGGATGAATATTTCATAAGTTGAAAACCATTAATAGTAAAATTTGTACATTTTCCAGCAAAATTTTAAATACTTACTATTAGTTTTATAATGTTCACTTCCATGCTTAATTTGCTATCAAAATTTTGCAATTTCCAATGAAAATTTGTAATCATCCATTACAACTTCAATATTTTCGATTAATTTTTTTTTTCCAGTAAGAATTTTCGAATTGCCTGTATTTTATTTTAATATAGGTTCAAAATTGTATCACTCTCGCTGCATTGTTTAATATACAATCAAAACGTCGCAATTTCCAGTGAAAATCTGTAAAGTTTAAGTGAACACTTAAAAATAAAAATGTTTGCAATTGCCATTAAAATTTTGAACTAATGATGATATTTTTATAATTTTCACTGCAATATATAATTAACAATAGAAATTTCGCACTTTCCCATAAAAAAATTAATCTTCAATTTTATCTAATAATTTTCGACGTATACTTTAAAATCTCTATAAATTTTCATCATTTCCCGTATTTTCGAGATATATTTTGAAAACTTTTCTCTCTATTTCAATCAAATTTTCTGGTTTTTCTTTTTCTGGTTTCATGTTTTCGGTAATTTTGTTAGGTTTACTACAATGTTCGCCATTTCTGATATTTTGCAACTAAAGGCGGTTTTTTTTAAATGTGAGTAAAATGGCCAATATGGCTTACAGTGTTATTCAGAAAAATTTAAGCCGCAATTTAATGGCGGTTTAATCTTAGTAACTTGGAAACCTTTTGTAAAATACCGCGAAACCACTGTTTAAATGTTAATGAATAACACTGTAAGAAATTAAATAGTTAACCTGACAAAGGTTAATCAATAGGAAATCACAGAATCACTGTTCTTTTCCTAAAATTCTAAGATTTTTTCAATGTATACTTTTAAAGTCTCTCTAAATCTTTATCATATCCCGTATTTTCGAGATATATTTTGAAAAGTTTTCTGCAATTTCAATCAAATTTTCTGGTTTTTCTTCTTCTGGGCTTATGTTTTCGGTAAGTTTGTCAGGTTTACTACAATGTTCGTAATTTCTGATATTTTGCAACTACAGGCAGTTTTCTAAATGTGAGTAAAATAGCCAATATGGCTTACAGTGTTATTCATAAAAATTTAAGCTGCGATTAACGGTGGTTTAATCTTAGTAACCATGGAAACCCTTTGTAAAATACCGCTAAACCACTGTGTAAACTTTGATGAACAAGACTGTAAGAAATTAAATAGTTAACTTTGTCAGTTTCATCAATAGGAAATCACAGAATCGCTGTTCTTTTCTTGAAAAATTTCTTGAAAAATCAGAGAATTTTATGTAATTAATTAGCAGGTAAATAAAATATTATCGATTAATATATTATGGTAAAAACAGACAGCACAGTATATATTAGGCTATTAGGCCTGCCTTTAAGGTAAATACATATTGATAGCTATACAATACAAAATGATATGTAACCAGAAATTCAATTTTTAGAATCAGAAAGAAAAAATTGAAAGTACTTCCATAAAATTTAAAATGGCCCAAAAACTTTGAAAACTTTTACATTCGTCGGTATTGGTCGGTAGTGGAAATTTATCAAAATTGTTAGTTGTTCGCCCTGAGATAAATGCATAAATTGTTTTACATCAAAATTGATAGTATCTAATTTTTTTTGTAAACCCCCGCTTATAAATCATAAGAGTCATGAAAAATATTCCATTATTTTACGAAACAATAAAAAAAGAAAAAATACAGATTATATTATAAAATATACAAAAAATTGCAAAAAATTGCAAAAAATATAAAACATTGGAAAAGTCCTACATACCTATTTCGATTAGAATATTTGCAAAAATTTGATTCATATTACTTATAAGAAACATAGTTCCATAAGATATTTACGTAAATATTTCAAAAAACTATGAAAATTTATTACATAATTCCAAGATTTTCAAAATACAAAAATTCCTACATATTTGGATTCCATTATTTTAGGGAACATAAAAAAACGAAAAAATACAGATTATATTATAAAACATGCAAAAAATTGCAAGAAATATAAAAAATCGGAACATACCTATTTCGATTAGAATATTTGTGAAAATGTGATTCAATATTACTTATAAGAAACATAGTTCCATAACATATTTACAGAAAAATTTCTAAAAACTATGAAAATTTATTACATAATTCCAAAGATTTTCAAAATACAAAAATTCTTCCAGTTCTGGAAGCCACTTTGGCATGATTCTAGTTATCTCTAATAAATATTTTCAGATAGAAATTCTTGAAATTGGGAGACTTCAGCGAAAAATGTTCGAAATGTTTGTTTTGTCTCACATTTCAATAATACTTATAGCTTCTGAAGCTTTTTTATCCAGAAAAGTAGTGTACGCAGCACACAAATGACGGAAAAAGAAACTCAACACTAAGAATCAAGTCATATAAGACAGTTGTGAAAAGCGCGTACAGAATATATAATTCCACGAATATTTGTAAACGCAGAACAGACGAAAGATGAAATAAAAAGGACTACTAAAACATGTGGCTGCTGAAGGTCACTTCGAGTTATGGAGGGCAGAATAGTTCTGGTGGACATTTTGGCAGTATTCTGGTCATCTTATTCTGGTCAACTTATAAGAAACATAGTTCCATAAGATATTTACGTAACAATTTCTAAAAACTATGAAAATTTATTACATAATTCCAAAGATATTCAAAATACAAAACTTCTACCATTTCTGGAAGCCACTTTGGCATGATTCTAGTTATCTCTATTAAATATTTTCAGATAGAAATGATTAAACTTGGGGACTTCAGGAAAAATGTTTCAAATGTTTCAGTTTTGTTTGAGTTTTCGATAATATTTTTAGTTTCTGTTTTTTTATCCATAAAAGTAGTGTACAAAGCCTACAAATGACAATAGTAACCCAAAACTAAGAAATCTAATAGGGGTACCAAAAATGGACAACAAAACAAAATGTGATTTCTGATGGGCACTTCTGGACATTCAGAGGGCAGGATTCTGGGCACCTCTATAAATATTTTCAGTGGGAAATTCTTAACATTGGACGAGTTATAAAATACAGTTAAGCTGAAACAAAATAGTTAAACCGTTAACAGTTACTCAGACAAAAAAGTTAATCAGGTGTATTGCGTATCAAAAAAAAGTTAGCAGCAATGTGTACGTTATTTCACAGCTTTACGTTCGAATGTCAGATGCAGTATGGCATAAATACATCTGACATTTGAATCTGATGTAGGCAAGTAAGTCGGTGTTCATTAAAGTGTTAAAGTGCAATATATCTGCTATTTGAATGTGACTTTATTTCACAAAGTTCAAAAACGTGTTGTACATACAAATATTTTGAAAGGTTAGATCTAGGTCTATTTAATTTATGATACAGTGCCTTTGTTGAGTAAAAAAAAACAAAAAAAAGAACAAAACACACAATCACCGACAAACTTTTAATGGCAGAATAATAACTATATAATACACTAAAGATCTAGAGTAATTAATGTTCATATAAAGAATACAATCATAATTATTTTTATCGCTATTAGTAGTCACTTTGACAGTTCTAAAGTGTATGAATATATACAGCCATCTACCCATTTACCTATTTCGGTACAACATACTTTTAAACACGACTTACAACAGCCAATCTGTGTACAACACATTGTTTAACACAACTGTGCATGTTACTTCTAAAGTTTTATAATGATACGTCAGTTCTAATAACATATTTGAATAGTACTCAAGAAAGTGTCTTAATAATGTTAAACTATTATTTAAATAAACTAATATTCAATTAAACGAGTTAGAGCGTAAAATTGAAAATGCAGTTTTTTTATATATTTTTTGCCAATGGCAGCAAAACCATTCAATTTTTACGACTTTAATTTTCTCTCCTAAGTAAACCTTGGCATCAACGAAATCGCCAAGTTAAGAACGATAACTGGGACACCCTGTATTTTATAACAATTTACAACCAGATATACTCACATATCAGAATTTGAAATATCATTATGAATTGAAGACTCAAATATTTCACAATGGTACTGACTGAAAATTGCATGTGATTGTGTGGCTCCTATTGTACATTATGAAAAGTCAGACTGCGAGAGTGTAGCATGTCATATCTCAATCGGAGAGTGGAAAATCTGGCTATCTGCAATTTAATAATCTGGTAGTTTTTTTTTTTTATTACAAACCTAATTATTAGAATTAAGTATTACCCGTCTTGTACATTTGAATTCAAAATTCAATCAGCAATGAAGATAATTGCTTTACTGAAAATGTTAGCGGTTGATAATGTAGACGTAGATTTATAATCTCTTTAAGTATTTAACCTGCATAAACTTAAATATAACTTAGAGATCTCTTTGCAAACATTTCCATTCGGATTTATAAAGCACCGAGGAAAGTGCATACCTAGAAATAATATTAGTTTCATAAACCGGGTAAAGTTCAGAAATATTCTAAAGGAATGTGATTTCCTTTTTTGAAAACTAGGAACAATCATCATTTGAAAGAAAGTTCCGTAAACGCATAAGTTTTTGCAGCAATTTAGTTCGGAAGTGAAATGCATTTTTCTGTAGCAAATGGCCCATATTAGGCCCCTGAATTACGAGGAGTAATTTTACGCGTAAAGGTAGACGTCGGCAGCGATAATAGATACTCAATTACATTTACATATTAAGTTTCAGTTCACCGGTGTTATGTCTACCTATACATCCCCCACAGGGTTGTACTGACGGGGGTATTCAGGGCAATCGTTCAAAGCCCCCATTTTACACCCACCCCAACGCTCGTTAAAAAGTAAGAAACTCGGAACCCAGCTCGCCCCTAAAATATTAGAATACAGATACTTCTTATATAACCGCAGCAATTTCTTTTCACGCAGAGCCCTGGCATACTTCCGTCCGGTTCTGTCTCATAATTTAATATATGGCTGCAATTACAGGCAGTACTAATATCCATGGCGCAGATGAGCCTTAAACTCGAACCAAATATAAAATACATTCTACAATTATTAAACGTTTACGCGGTTGAATGCATTTTCCATACTGTGAATGGGATCTACAAATGAGAATTCCCCCGAGCGAGGAAGAATTAACTGCAGGAATTTTTCCGTCTATTGAAAATCACTTACGTACGAGTATTTTTGGCACGTGTCTCTCATACTCCTGCTATCCCATTCTGCGGGTGCTTAAGTGTTTGAGGGGAGAATATTGTTTTCTGATGTCATGCACATATATTTCCTCATTTCCTGACCCACGCCTCAAGATTCCGCAGAGACCATTTATCAAACCTCGCACTTTTCTCCATATGAAAAGCAATTTTATATTTATACGTCAAGTGTTAAGATCTATGGATGTTAATAAATGATACATGCACAAAAAGTATCTGGGGGTATTAAGGAAATGACAGCCAAACGCTTATGACCCATCAAATCCGAGTTTAGAAAGCGCGAATGCATTGTTAACACTGAACTACCTCTTTTTACTACTTTTAGTACTCTCGAAATATCGAACGTAATTTATCACATAACACCAAATGGAGAGCATGATTTTTCTTACAGTCCTGGTTCCTTAGTGCATTTGCACAATACGTTCAATATCCCACAGATGTTTAAAAGAAACTATGGAAACGTGATGGTGAATTCAATGATTTTAAAATCTTTAATCTATAATCATTTCCATATGCTACAAACTTTAAGACATTTTACTGACATCAACGTAGAACATTAAAATTTTCCCAATTATATGCATAGTGAACTTAGTAGCTTCTAAACCATAGTCCTTAGTAGATACTAAAATCGGTTAAAAATTATACCACTGAATATCATTTGTACAACATAAATCTGATCATCATCTGAGTAACATTAGTAGGTACAAAGTATTAGTGGCAACTAAGGTCACCTATATATATATATATGAACTATGAATATGCAAGACTTGCAAGCAATAAAAAAAATAGGCGCCGTTGAATTAATTGTTTACGTGGAGTCGAGTCAAGTGTTCTAAAACGGAACTCATATATGAACATTAGGGACATATGGCGTTGGTTTCGCAGTATTATGGGATGCTGATTGGTCCTCAAATATTCATGAGTTGCATTTACAAAATGTTATGCCCATGTTGACGAATTAATTCCTCACGTGGCATTGTGTTCGATGTATTACAAAACCTGACCAATCTACAAACTTTAGGGATACGTAAAATTTAAGTCGATGCGTTGTATGACGCTGCCTCGTCTGCAAATATACGTGAGCTGCATGTACAAAAATGTATTGGGCGTGTATATGAATTAATTTGACATTCTGTTTCATCGTACAAGTGGCACTACGTTACTTGTATTACTGAATGCTGACTTATCTACATAATTACCGTATGCAATATATCACGGCTTGTAATTTAAAGATAATGCAAGCGTGTTGGTGGTTTCAATTTGTATATGGCTCTTAGTTTATTCTATTGTGTACTCCTACACATCTAATAATAACTTTCGAGACATGCAATTTCTAGGTATTGTATGACGTCCATGTTTCCATGCACGTGGCGATAAGTTCATTATATTATTAAATACTGATTCATGCATTGTCACATGAATGTTCTATGTTATACGTGCATCCCAGTGATTGAATGACGATGACTAGTTCCGATGGATTTTCTAGTATACAGGGTGACCCAGTTATCGTGCTCAGTATATCTGCTTTTATTTAAACTAAGACATTTTGTGTAAAAATCTAATATACCTGTTTTAATAATATATTCTACTCAAATTAATTCTACTCAAAAAAGTGCCAAAATAATGTGAAAATAATATTTTAACATAAAATTGATTTAACCAGCTAGAGCGTAAAATGAAAATGCACTTTTTGGATTTTCGCAAAACCGTTTAATTTTTGAAACTGTTAATTACCCTGCAATTTAGGCCTTGGCCTCGAAGATTATTTTGTCTAATTTAATCAACTTTATCTCTTACTGTTTACAAGATCCCAATGTTAAGCTCGATAACTAGGACACCCTATATATATATATATATATATAGAAATAATTGATATTTTCAACTCAAATCGAAAAATTGGGCAATGGTCTATATATAACGATCTTTATTAAGGCTATCCAGGCAATAGTCTATTTTTCAAATCTTTAGTTTATAACAATCTTTCTTTGAAAAATAGTGAATTAAAAAAGATATTATAGGTTAAAATCTTTCATTTGTAAATAGTTTAATAGCATCCGAATAAAATTTTCAACTGAAACTGACAAAACCGGCAAAATGTTCAACATCCACTATCAAAACGAAAAATATTTAACTACAACTCTGTCAACAAATTGCAGATTTTCAACCAAATCTGTTAAATAGCATTAAATTTTTTAACTGAATCTCCAAATTTTCAACTACACTAATCAAAACCTGTCAAGTTTTCAACTGGCACAATTAAATTTTCAAGTATAATTGGTCGCTGTGAAATCAAACCGGCATATCTGCTAAATGCATATTTTTCACCAGAACGCTTTAAACTTTTCGCATGTGATATTTTCCTTTTAACGTCCGTTTTGTTCACCTCAAAGCCACCTTATGCACGAATAAAATTTTATTCAACTATACGATAAGCCTGTTCAATATAAAAATAGACGGGAAAAAAGGATTTTTGTGTACCAACTCAAAAACTCAATTTATGCACATATGCCGGTTTGATTTAACAGCGACGAACTGTTTAAAACAGTTTCATACTTCACGAGTCATCTTTTCGAGAACTGTCATCAAAATCAGTCAAATTGTTGTCTCAAAACCATCAAAAACTGTAAACAAATGTTAATTTTTTAACTGGAACTTTTAAACGCTGTTAAATGTTAAATAAAATCAGTAAATATAAGTAGGGACACTATAATTCAAACAATACGCATACAAAAACCCACCTAGTGGGTAGTAAATCTCCAAATTTGCAACTGCACGTATCAAAACCTGTCAAGTTTTCAACTCGCACTATTAAATTTTCAAGTACAACTGTTTAAAACAGTTCCATATTTCACGAGTCATAATTTCGAGAACTGTCAAAATCTGTCAAATTGTTGTTTCAAAACCATCAAAAACTGTAAACAAATGTTAAATTTTTAACTGGAACTTTCAAACGCTGTTAAATTTTGTAATAAAACTATTATTGTCAAAAAAAAACAATATTTAATATCATCATGTATCAGCTGATATCATCAATCCGATATTCAATATTTAACTTCATCTGCAAATTTTCCATTGCAAATTGGAAAAAGGGTTTGAATTAAAATTAGATATTATAGTATATATTAATTCTTTCCGTTGTAAGTAATTTAATAGCATCTGAATCCTGTCAAATTTGTATCTAAAACACCCACTATCAAAACTGTAAAAAAATTGCAAATATGCAAGTATAAAAAAATATCAGTTTTTACTACATTTGCAAATTTTCCGCTCCCATTATCAAAATTTTCCAACTTTCCAACTCTAAACTTTCACAACTTGTAAAATCTTTAACTGCCAAACTCTGTCAGTTTTTCAACTACTACTGTCTAAAACTTTCAAATTTTGAACTCGCACTGTAAAAACTCATTTTATTAAGTACAAAGTATCATAAACTATCAGCAGATGTTAAATTTCCAAATGCAACGGTCAAAATCTGTAAAATTTTCAACTACAACCGTCAAATACTGCCATATTTTAATCTGCTATCACATTTTCAATTATTATTTTTATCATTATTATGTTATCATTACTTAGTTACCATAAAATTTTCAACTGAAACTGTTAAAGCCCGGTCAGATTTTGAATTGCAACAGTAAAAGCTACCAAATCTTCAACTAGAACCTGCACTGTAAAACTTGTAAAACTTAAAAAACTTGTAAAATTTTGAAGTGCAACTATTTAAAACTATCACATTTTCAACAACTGCCAAAATCTTTAAAAAAAATTATCTAAAAGCCATTAAAAACTGTCAAATTTTCAACTCCACCTGTACAAATCTAACAAATTATCATTATCAGACCATAATTGCCTAAAAGTGTTAAATGATGAACTGCAAGTGACAGATTTTAAAATACAATATCAACATTTTAGCTGTTGTTAATTTTCGAAGTGCAATACTCATAGACTGACATATTTTCAGTTGCCACTGTCAAACACTTAAATTTCAAGTGCAACTGTTAAAATCTATCATATTTTCGATTATAACTTTCAAAACTTGTCATATTTTCAAGTCCCACTGTCAAAACCTATCAAAATTTCAACTGTAAAGTCCCAAGCCCTATCAGATTTTCAACTTCAGCTGCTAAATTTGTCAAATTTTAAACTCCCCATTTGTCCAACCCTGTCAATTTTTTTACCACATCGGCCAAATTCAGCTGCAACTATAAGAATTAAAATTTCAAGTACAACGGTCAAGTTTTAACCTGCAACTATAAAATGTTCAACTATTATTGTTAAAATATCAACTGCAACTATCAAAGGCAGTCTTGTTTGCAGCTGCAAACTTCAAATTTCAAGTACAAATGTCATAAAATATCGATTTTTAACTAGAACTATCAATTTTTCACCTTCAACTATCAAAAACTGTTAAATTTTAAATTACAACTATTCAATTTTCAACAATTAATGTCAAATTTTTCACTGAAACTATTAACTTTTTATATACAGGGTGTAACAGAAATACGTGTGTTAATTTTAAACATTGGTAGAACTCGTTAAATAAAACATTTTTTCTATATGTTTTTTTTTCAAAAACCGACGTTAAACTGATTTAAAATATGTTCCAGTTTTTCTACTAAAACGCGTACCCGCCTATGGTTAAAGGCGGGTAATAAAATCTTTTGTTGTGATGGCAACGGTGTCATAAAGGTAATAAAGATCATTGCCTGTTAGGCAAAACACGTTCAGGATATTGTGCACTGTACAATCTACGGGTTTCTGCGGCATTTTCAAAAGCTTGGCTACCAACACAATATGTGTTAATTCTTGATTGGAAAAATTTGGCATTTTGAAATAAACTTCACTTGACAATTATAGTGACAGTACCTGAGAAAGGCTCGTTCGGTCAAAATTAGGGGGTAAAAAAATATTTAAAAAACCTGAAAATTTTGAAAAAAAACATATAGAAAAAATGTTTTATATAACGAGTTCTACCAATGTTTAAAATTAACACACGTATTTCTGTTACACCCTGTATATATTATATAATAGTTTTAAATATGTACCACTTTATGTATACCACTATTTATTGTTGAATCTACTTATACACATATGTTGTGATAGTCAATTATTTATACGTTACACTGTATACCTCTTTTTTCATGACTTGTGTAAACCTATTGGTAACATAAATAAAGATTGTTATTCTTATTATTATTAATTCGTTATATTTTCAACAGTAGCCATCAAAATTTCTTAGATTTTCAGCTGTAACTTTCTAAATTTATCTTATTTTCAAAGATGAGATAAGTTTATTCATGTTAATAAGTAGGTACACATGTTAGATAAATATAGATACATAGCATGTTTGCACATGTGCTCTGAGGTAGGTATATAAAAATGTCAGTCAAATGCAAATATTAAAATGTCTTACATTTTCAATTATAACTGTTAGAATTTGTTATAGTTTCAACTGCAACTGTCAAAATTTGTCATATCGTCGGCTTGGTGTTACAAGGTTGCATGTAACATTTTTTTTCAATTTTTACGTCTATAGTGTTACCAGGCTCTAAGTTTTCAACATGGGACCTTTCAACTTGTTGGAAGATTAAAATTAGATCATTAAGAACCTGTGATAAAAACATATCTATTGACAGTGCAAAAGTATATCATTTTCTGATATAGCAAACATATTTAAAATCCTTATTAAAAAAATTACAAATTTGTACATACAACTTTGTAACATTAAGCCGACGATATTTCAGCTGAAACTTTTCAAATTGGTCATATTTTCATTGAAAATGTCACATTAGTTATATTTTCAACTGTAATCGACAAAATTGGTCACATTTTCAGCTGTAACTTTCTAAATTTATCATATTTTCAAATGCAACTATTGAAATTGGTTAAATTGTCAATTGTAACTGTCAAAATTTGTTACACTTTGAATTGAACTGTCAAAATTTGTCACATTTTAGCTGTAACTTTTAAAATGTGTTCTAGTTTCAAATGAAACTGTCAAATTTTGTTATATTTTCAATTGTAACTGTCAAAATTTGTCACATTTTTAACTGTAACTTTCAAAATTTGTTATAATTACGAATTAAACTTTTTAAATTTGTTATATTTTCATCAGTAACCGTTGAAATTTGTCACATTTTAAGCTGTATCTTTCTAAATTTATCGTATTTTCAAATGCAACAATTCAAATTTGTTATATATTCAATTGTAACTATCAAAATTTGTTACTGAAAGTGTAACTGTCAAAATTGGTCACATTTTCGCCTCTAACATTTAAAATGTGTCATAGTTTCAATTGCAATTTTTAAAATTTCATATATTTTCATCTGTTACTGCCATACTTAGTTATATTTTAAACCATTGTCGTCAAAATTTGTCACATTTTTAGCTGTAACTTTCTAAATTTATTATATTTTCAAATGCAACCATTCAAATTTGTTAAATTTTTAATTCTAACTGTCAAAATTGTTACACTTTCAATTGAACTCTCAAAATTTGTCACATTATAGCTGTACCTTTTAAAATTTGTCATAGTTTTAAATGAAACTGTCAAATTTTGTTATATTTTCAATTGTAACTGTCAAAATTTGTCACATTTTTAGCTGTAACTTTCAAAATTTGTCATAATTACGAAAGAAACTTTTAAAATTTGTTATATTTTCAACTATTTTAAAATTTGTCGCATTTTCAGCTGTAACTTTCTAAATTTATGGTATTATCAAATGCAACAATTCAAATTTGTTATATATTTAATTGTAACTATCAAAATTTGTCACACTTTCAACTGTAACTGTCAAAATTCGTCACATTTTCAGCTCTAACATTTAAAATGTGTCATAGTTTCAAATGCAACTTTTAAAATTTGATATATTTTCATCTGTTACTGTCATACTTAGTTATATTTTTCACTGTAACCGTCAAGATTTGTCACATTTTCAGCTGTAACTTTGAATTGTCAAATTCATATTACCCATATTTAAAATTTGTCATATTTTCAAGTGCTAGTATTAAAATTTGTAATATTTTCAAATTAACTTATGTAATTTATGTATACCACTATTTATTGATGAATCTACTCATAAACATATGTTTTGATTATGATGTTACAGTCAATTATTTATACATTACACTATATACCTGTTTTTTCATGACTTGTGTGTAAACCTATTGGTAACATAAATAAAGAGTATTATTATTATTATTAATAACGGAAATCATATTTTCAGCAACTATCAAAAACTCAAATTTCAAGTACAAGTGTCGTAAAATCTTTAACTATCAAATCTTCATCTACAAGTATCAAACACTGACTAATTTTAACTATCATATTTTCAAGTACTTCTGCCAATGTTTTAATTATCTTTAAAAATAAAAAGAAGTTCCGAGATTTTTTGTGCCGAAAACAACCTTACCTCAGGGTAAGCTCATTTGTATTTTTATTTGAGATGTGTCTATATTTTCTGAGCAAGAATGCAATATTTGTAACTTGCGAAATATAATTAACAATATGCGCTTGCCGCTGTTGCAAAGTCTTGTTACTATCCAGGTTTGAAGTGCACATTCTAAGTATTACTACTTGATTAAATAAGCCCCAATAATGCTGTGCTGGGACCACACGAAGTTCCGGCGCTTTTAATTCCAGGGTGCTGTGGGATATTAACTTAATTTTATGTGGGTTAAGTATTTGTAGCGGCTTTTACTACACTGCCGATAATTTGCAATTAATGGTTTGTGGAAGTTTCTGCCGCAAACCATATTATAGTCCGTTTCATAATTTAAGTGCGGGCTTTTATGGCGCTCGCTGTGTAATACTAACGAGCAATAAAAAATAATATTGCCAACATACGGCTCCGCATCAGGTAGAACGAAAAATTCAGGACCTTAATTAAACCGTAATACGATGTAAATGTTCATTATAAAACATGTACTGGTTATGATTATTCCGTCATATTTTATATTTTCCCTTTTAATATTAAAATTATTCCTTGTTTTCCGCCTAACTTTCGTTTTATTTCTACTGTGACTTTTTTAAATTATATAGCCTTATGCATAATTTATTTTAATTAAATTGGAGCACAGCAAGATGTAATATTTATAAATTGGCTGGGGGAAAAATTAATTTCAGTTTATATTAAAATTAATAATAACTGATAGAGAAGTTAAATCTATATAATTAAAATTTCATACTGCAGCTTAGTGCACAGAGTAAACAACTGATATAAAATTTAAATTTATATAATGAAAATTTCGTACTGGCTGAACACAGTTTGATCAAAGGCCATATAAAAATATGTGGACACCACATGACCCTATCATACTATGGATAGTAAAAATTTAAAATCAATAGAACATAATACTAAGTATTAAACATTTAATTAACTCTCAT
This sequence comes from Othius punctulatus, assembly GCA_951805005.1. Lineage (NCBI taxonomy): Eukaryota > Metazoa > Arthropoda > Insecta > Coleoptera > Staphylinidae > Othius > Othius punctulatus. The sequence continues at coordinate 44,192,763 of OX638141.1, read as the reverse complement.
AAGTGTACCATTATAAATATCAAACAAATAAAATGTAATTAATTTATTTACTTATTCTAAAGACTACAATGATGATGGACTTACCTGCCATGACAATTCATTTCGTGTTGCCCGAAAAAGTGGAGTTTTGCGGGAAAGTTCGGCACATGTATGGGAAGACTTATTAAATAGAATCCCTACAATAAAATCTAATAAATGTCAGACGATGTGCGAAAATCAATTTGAGTTGCTTCCGGATATTACATTAACTATGCAGAGCCCTAAAGCCCGTCTACTTTATTATTGACACAGTATACCAGTATTTCTCCACTGTCAACAGCCTATTCCCGCAACAACTCGTCCCGGAGATAACTTAGGAGATCTAATTGATAAATTACGTGCATTTTCTCCAGCTGGAATAATGCCGTGCAAGACAATGAAGTACTGATAAACATTTGTTCTCCAAATAAAAGTTGTCGGATCCTACGGACATTCAAGTACACTCTTGTTAATGTAAAAGCTCTGCGTTTGAATCTCCCTACAAAAACTGATTTTGCTTGTAACATTTAATAGCTACGAAGATGATTAAAAACTTCAGTCGAATTAAGCATGTCGAATGTTGTGAGTAATTTTCAATAGAATGATTTACGCAGCTCTTGTAGATTTTTTTCGTAATTTTGATGATATTGTAGTTACATATATTTTTTTTATTAAACACGTCTCTGCATGTTTAAAAAAATTAAAGGTAATAGGTCAATAACTGCTTGTATAAAAATTTTAAAGGGATAGGGTCTTGTATGAAATAAACCAGTCAACGATAATTTATAATTTATAAGACACATTTTGCTACTACAAACTGAACTAATTAAATTTGATATTAAATATATATACAATCTTTATTAGGCTATCGACCCCAGGAGGGGTCTTTCCGCCGTTTTTTTTATATTAAATTAAATTGAATTTTCAATATTTTATTTCCGAAAATAGAAATTTTGAAATTTCCAATTTGTTGAGTCATTTCCCAGGATCCCCAGAAAAAAATAGACATGGTTTTTGTTACATCCTGTATAATCTGAGTCAGATTATACAGGATAAATAAAACGTAAAGAAACGGTTCAATATTGTGAATACTTTTATCCAAATTTATTAATAGATGGTATAGAGCCACAGTAAGTAAAGTCCTATTACTTTGTAGTTTTTTTCAATTTTATATCACCATTTGTTTTTGTGATGTGTGATATGTGTGCCTGTTTTTTTTTAATACCACTATATAGGTCAAATTTTACATTTTTGTAAAAGTTTGAGTTTTTAGTTTAAAATTTTGAGTTTTGAGAAAACTTCAGTTAGTTGAGTTTTCTTTTCTTTCAAAAATACAGATCGTTTTTACTGCATTGCAGGTATTCATTACTGCATACCTCTTTTTTCATGACTTGTGTAAACCTATTGATAACATAAATAAAGATTATTATTATTATTATTATTATTATTATTATTATTAATAACGGCAGTCATATTTTCAGTAACTATCAAAACTCAAAATTCAAGTACAACTGTCGTAAAAACTTTTCTTTTCTTTCAAAGATACAGATCGTTTTTACTGCATTGTTCTGAAGCAAATATAGTGAAGTTTTATAGGATAATTAATAATGAGCTATGTTATTACTAAGAAACTGTAATAATCAATGGATAATAAATAATATTAAAGTAAAATAATTTATTGACATTGAGCTTTGTTACTGATTTTATATTATTATAAAAACAACAATTGCAATACTAATATATAGCAATGTATATTAATTACTTTTTACTGATTACAGTAGAAGAAGAATGTATTATACTGCGAATATAAATACTATATTGTTATTGATGATTAATAGTTCTTAGTTACTACTAAGAAACTGTAATAATCAATGGATAATAAATAACATTAAAGTAAAATAATTTATTGACATTGAGCTTTGTTACTGCTTCTATATTATTATAAAAAAAACAATTGCAATACTAATATATAGCAATGAATATAAATTACTTTTAACTGATTACAATCAAGAAGAATGTATTATACTGCGAATTTATATACTATATTGTTATTGATGATTAATAGTTCAGTAAATAGCAGTACATTAATTCAACTCATCAAAATCGCATTATGGCGATGTGCCTGGCTAAATAGTTGTTTATTGACTCGTATTTAAAATAAAGTAATTGAATATCGATTATCTGCCAGAATAGTAACTACGAGGCTGTAAACGAGAAATATGATATTAATATATTTGTTTGGCGAGATGTATTTCACATATATTAATAATATCATTAGTTATTCATTTATTTATTTTAATAATTGTGCAAATATGCTACAATTTCTGATCCAAATTATAAAATAATATTTGAGTTTATATCAAAAAATATTCCATACATTTTTAAGATTTCTGTTAATATTACACGTCAAGTAATTATAATCCTCTGCTCGAACTGCTTAATTTAGTCCAGACTCTAAGTTTATAGTCAAGATCAAATCAACTTGGGATTGATTACCATACTTGTCTCTACAAATACATTTTATTTTATTGGAATTACAACTTGGCACTTATTTCTGAACTTTTGTCACTAGTGAGATAAGGATAATGCTTGCTACAACTCTGCTGAGTTTAGTCCAGAATATTATGTTATGTAAGTGTTCTAAGCAAAAGTTCTTTCATTTTATTTTCTTGGAATGAAAACTAGGCATTTTTTCTGATCTTAAATCACTAATGGGATAATGATGATGATGATGATGATAATGATGCGAATGATCTTCTTGAACTGATTTGTGTACATTTTCTGTCTATGGACAAGTAATAATAAAAGTTTAAGAAAGTTTCATAACAATTGGACAAATAATAATAAAAGTTTAAGAAAGTTTCATAACAATTGGACAAATAATAATAAAAGTTTAAGAAAGTTTTATAACAATTGATGAAAATTCTGTCGACAGTATTAGAAATGATTCAAAATCAGCAAAAAATATGTAAAAGATGAAGAAAATTCAACATGAAGCCTATCTATGTATAAATAAAAATTAAATTTAGAAAAACTTGCCTTGCGTTTAAAGAAGATTTCAGTTTTTTTTAAGTTGTAGTTTATAGTCAGGATCAAATCAACTTGGGATTACTACAGATGCTTGTCTCAAACAGGGGGTCCCAAATATAATGGACAAGCTCAACAGCACAGTATTCAAGGATAACCACGGCCCTAAAAATCACTACATTTTTGTTTTAAATAAGTTTTTGTTTTAATTTAAAAAAACATTAAAAAACATAACTCATGCACGACTTTATTATCAGTATTTTAATTGTACAGCATATTGCTGTCACGTTGATTTTTCAACAATTTTCGTTTTGAAATTTTGAAATACGCTAGTAGAAGTGGACATATCCAATAAGATTATTTTTAAAAAATCATAATTAAACAACTTAACACATGATTGGTATTTAATTTCCTCAATCAGCCCTTCAAAACTTGTTATAATGTTACACCTTTGACTAACAATATTTCGAAAAGGATAGCCCGAGGAATTTTTATAGTAATTTTTAAGGGCTCAGTCGTCATCACCGAGTGGCGTGATGTTGAGCTTGTGCACTATTTTTGGGACACCCTGTATATTTAGTTTTGAAATACTTACCTATTTATCAAGAAAAAGCTATCAATCGATACATTGACATTTTGTAAATGTGAAAAAGATAACACATTTTTTTCATTTTTGATATCTTTGTTATTTTGGAATTTATTTGCCTAATTTTTCATACGTGTCTTACAAAATGTTAGCAAGTGGAACTCTTGAGAATTATGAATGTCACTTTAAATGAGATTTTTAGAAATTTTGTGAAGTTTACCCATTTTTTCGTACAGTTTTAGTGATTTTATCAAAATATAAAAGAAAATTTCAGAAGGACCCTCTCTCTCCCTATTGTGAAAAAACACAAAAAAATAATAACTTTTGTTTGGAAACGTTTTTTTTAAATGAAATTAGAGAATATAAACTCTTTTGTATCGGGTGATGCAAAAAAACTTTTATCAAAGGTGCTATGAAAAAAAAGGGTAGATATAAAAGGTATGTCTTAGCTTATAGTTGTCAAATCTGACAGATCTGTCAGAGATTGAATTTGCGAATGTGAGATCTTATTGATTTAAACGTTATGGCCTTCACTGACCACTAAAAACGCTGTATGTTGGAAATATATACTAGAAACGGTGTAATTTTTTTTTTCATAAGTGAAATAACACCAAAACATATTAACTCCTGTTTGGAAACGTTTTATTTTTATTGAAATTAGAGAATCTTAACTCTTTTGTATCGGGTGATTCAAAAAAACTTTTATCAAATGTGCCATGAAAAAAAAGGATAGATATAAAATGTATGTCTTAGCTCACAGTTGTCAAATCTGACAGATCTGTCAAAGTTTGAATTTGTGAATGTGAGATCTTATTGATTTAAACGTTATGGCTTTCACTAATCACCAAAAAAGTTGTATATTGGATATATACTAGAAACTGTGTAAAAATTAATGGGCAGTGGGTTAATTCGACACGAAATGCATTTAAAGATTTCCAAGAAACTTTTTCCAGAAGTGATGGATCAATTTGATAAATTCAGCAGACGAGTAATTCAGACATACGTATTATTTGCATGGCACACTATAATGAAAGCTTTTTTGAACCACATGTTTTAATATACGTATAATAGGGTCTTCCGCGATTTTTCAAAAACCTTGAAACTGAACTCTAGACACATTAAAAACATCATTGGCACTAATTTTTGTGTTGAGACAAATCGTTATAATTAGCAATCACGATTTTAAAATTAACGGCGTTTGAAAAGTCCCGAAAGCCCGCCATGTTGCTGTGACGTCCCAACGCACGTTGACGCTCAGCTGTAGCATTGCTTACAATGGAGCGACAGAAAGAAAACGTCGCTGTTGTGAAAAAAGCGGCGAATAAGTATTGTATTGTTCCTGGGTGTGTTAGTAGCAGTAATCGCGAACCGAATAAGTTATTTATAAACGTCCCAACAGGGGATAGGCGAAAAAAGTGGTTGCAACAAGTCCGACGTGATTCCGCGAGTGTCTCTTTGACGTCCCATTTGTATTGTTGTGAAGACCATTTTAATGTAAGTACATAATTTACGGTTATTTTCAATAAATTATCCACGAAATTCAATAAATATATATAATTGGCTGTCATCATTAGTAATAACATCATATATATAATCTGTGAATAACATAACCTCAAAATAATTTTGTGGGTTCCATTCTAAAACAATACCTTCCATATCATTATCACTTTTTAAAAGTACTGTGAGATTACATACAATATGTTTTTACAAAAATGTTCTCATTATAAATAGATAATTTATATTAATTTCAAACATAAAAATAACGGATGGTATTTGAAATCACGTCCAAATTTTGAACACTTTAATTTCAGTTAAAACTAAAAAACATGTTTAAACAATATTTGTAGCAAACTGTTGATTTTAGAAATTTGTTTAGATGATTAAATAATTGCAAATTTTGAAATCAGCATTACCAATTCGTATGAGATGTAGTATATATTGCAAAGTTTATACAGTATTTTATTTATTCCTACAGCTGGAAGAGGATTTGGAAAATTATATGCGAATAAAATTAGATCCTACTACAAAAATCCGTTTAAAGAAAAAATCGCTTCCACGTTTCTTCAACTGTCAGCCGGATAGAAAAAGAGCACACACATTAACATCTAGACTTGGAGCAAAAAAATTGCGGTCCGCACGCATTTTGGCAGAAATCGAAGAAAATAATGTTCTGCTATCGAGGGCTTCAACTTCCAGTGATGTTGGTGGCAAGAGTGCTGCCAATTCTTGCGCCACTGAGTCGACTGAACTTGCCGAAAAAACCAATGAATCTACGGACTCCAATCTTTTGTCAGAAGATGTAGATACATTCAGTCATCTCTCGTTACAGGACGATCTACCTGAACTGGTTCCTCTACCAAAAACAAAAGATGTTGGAACTCAAATGTCCTCAAAACGTCCGAAACATTCCAGCGTTCGAGTCCAATGCACAATTTTACCTGAAAACCGTGACGTAAAAGATGCCTCTTGTTCCCCTATAAAATTTAAACCACCCTTAATACGAAATCGTACAACATCTGTGTCTGAGTCGGAAACTTCTTCGAATAATTCAAACAACACCTTAGATTATTTCGACGAATATTTGCATAACTGATGACGAAAGCGAAGAAAGTGTAAAATGTGCATTGGAAAATAAGAAATCGGATATTCTGAAACTGCGATTGGAACGAATAGAAGCAAAACCAAAAAATTACATTGGAATACCTCACCACGCTCTTTTTCTTCTTCAGTTACTAAAAACCGAGACCAACTTGAAAATCGAAGACATTTATTTAACATTGGAAAAAATAAAAACAAATCTAAGTTTTACCATACTGGGAAATGAATATGGCCGAAGCAGTTCTTACGCCAACGATGTTTTCAGAAAATCCGTGCCCTTATTAGCCAACTATTTGAAGATATGGATAATGTGGCCTTCTTCGGATACCATAAAATCCACTTTGCCTTTACCTTTTCGTGCCCGTTACAGTAATGTACAATCCATAATCGATTGCTTTGAAATAGAAATTCAAAAACCAACCAACGCCGTCAATCAAGCGTTAACTTGGTCCGAGTACAAAAAATGTAACACTATAAAATATTTGATTTCATGTACTCCTGACGGCACGATTAATTATATATCAGAAGGGTTTGGTGGACGAACATCAGATGCACTCATTGTCGAGAACAGTGACTTTTTGCAAAAACTGCCTGACTATTGTACTGTTATGGCTGATCGTGGTTTTAGACATATAGAGCCATTGTTAATTCAAAATAAGTGTTCACTGGTAAGGCCACCAAGTGTTTCTGCGAGTAAAAATCCTACTAAACAGGAAGTCATGGAAACAAAACGTATAGCCAGTTTGCGCATTCACATTGAAAGAGTAATTAGAAGACTAAGAGAATTTAAATTTCTTATACCTCATTCAGTTATCCCAACTACTTTTATGGATATTATAGATGATATAGTTTGCATTTCGGCTGCCTTAACTAATTTTCAAACACCGATAATAAATCAGGGTTAATAAATCGACTTAGCACCGTACTTATGTACCATATTTACTTATTATGTATAAAGTTTTCGTAATAAACATTTTCTTATACAACTTATAGATTACTTTACTGTATCATACAATCGATGGAAAATGTTAGCTTTCCAAAATTTCATTGCATTTTCAATAATATTTTTCACAAACAGCTCATCATATTCAACCAGAACTACTGTAATATTTTTACTTGTTTCAAAATCCGGTTTAGCAACGCAGAAATAACCCTTTTTTACATTTTTAAAACACATTTGCAGCTGTATTTGGGGAAAATATCTCTTTGAAATTGTCCCATTTTTCGCAATATATTTTACTTCAGTTTTTTCCGAAACTGGGCACTTTATTTCGACCACAAAGTCTGGACCAACAGCATCTGGAGAGGCTCCAATTATTGGGTATTGTGGATTTAGTAACAAGCCACAATTATTCAATTGAATGGACCATTTTTTCTCCAATTCTCGAATAACCTCCTTCTCTAATCTTCTTCCTCTTTCCATAGCTTGATTATTTATTAACTTGCACGCTCCAATTATCTGTTCTACTAATGTCCCATTCCGTGTTTTACAGTGCGCCATTTCGTACAACTTTGAAGCAGTGATCCTACAATACCTCAATTCGTACCACAGTTTTGACTGTGATTGTGTTTTTGTTGATTTACAAATTTGAATGCATCCTTCAACATCCATTTGACTCTTTGCAAACGAAATGAAATTATCAGCTGAACTTTGACCAGTTTTGATAAATTTGATAATTATTTGGTGCAAAGAATAATCTTTATGTGATATAACTGTAAAAAGGTGTGGAGAGAGCTGGGTATTGCAGTTTCTCTTTTGAAGTTCTTCAATAACGTTCTTTGCAAAATTGTCAGTATTTAAAAAGTAACTATTCTCTGGTTTTTTCATATCGGTCGCTCTTATAAATTTTAAATTTGTCCCAACTTGGGACAACGTAGCCTTCTTCCAATAACATACAGTTGCAGTTGGTTCTGGCTCTTCACTTCGTCGATGAAGCCACATGAGGAAAGCGACTGCATGTTTGCATCCACCTGAAATTTACCATCGATGATCAAAAACTGAAGTCTTATGATCATTTTTATACATCAATAAATATTTTTTGTTTTACCTGCAGAGGCTGCACAGTCGTTGCATGAAACATTTAAGATTTCCTCCTTTTTTTCATCAACTTTCGCTTCTACTGAATATGGTTTACTTCGAACTCGATGTTCTGGACATATCCGTGCCCTTACAGTACAAAATTCATTCTCCCTTTTTACTTCCACATATCCAACAGCAGCATCACCATAGTTCTCTCGTTGAGATCTGAATAGTACAGTAAAAAAACATTTAATTGTTAAATGTAATTTATTTAATTTATTAAAATAATTTAATTTGATGTACATTTATGTAAATTTACATAATCAATCTGGAAATCTTTAAATTTTAACAAATATACATTGCATTATAAATAATGTCTTTAATGTAATGGGGTGAAATGATATGTCAACAAAACATTTATAGGTTATTTGAATATCTGCTGTATCAATACCTAATAAATCATTTACGCTGTATTTAACTGCACTACTGCACTATGCACACAAAAATAGACGTTATACTTACTAAAGTAAGAACAATAATAAAGACTTACCTCTGGGCTTTGACTCCACGTGTTTCGGCTACGTTGAAATATTCACTTTTAGAGAAAAAATCGGCAACCATTAACACGTGAACTTCTGGCAGATTATCTGATTGTCCCTTCACGAACCCATCAGAACTCATTTTACATCAGATTTGCTTGTAAGTTGAATTAATCCACAACTATTATCCCTTATGCACTGACACCGATCGCCAACGTGCGTAGAAACGTCACAGTGCCGCTCGGCCAATAACAGCGTTTCGTCGGTCACGTGACAAAATTTTAAAGTTTTGCGATATTGTATGTTGTTTATGGGCAAGTTACAATTAAAACAAAACGTTTTTTTCTGTGGGATGTTTAATTACAGGTTATAAACTTTACGTTAAGACACAAAAATGTTATATTATTTTTTTTCAGGAAGACCCTATTTTTGATACAGGGTGAAATAAAAGTAACGAGTCAACCTCAATGTTCCTTACTTTTTTTATTTATCTTTTATATAAATTATTGGCAATTTCAATATTTGAGAATTGCTTATTGAATTTTCATTGGGATTTCTTTGTAAATTGCTTACTAAATTTTCATTGGAATTTCCTTGTAAATTGCTTATTGAATTTTCATTGGGATTTTCTTGTGAATTTTAAAAATATCAGCTCCCTTGAGATTTATTCACGAAAAAAATTAATGCAACTTTTTTGAAAATAATTCATCTAACATTTTATTATTTTTTTGGTTTTTTGAATAACATGTTATATTATACATATAATTTTTGATACAGGGTGACATAAAAGTAAAGATTAAATTTCAAAGTTTCTTACTTTTTATTTATCTTTTATTTAAATTGTTGCCAATTTCAACTCTTGAGAATTGCTTATAGAATTTTCATTGGAATTTCTATGTAAATTGCATACTGAATTTGATTGGAATTTCCTTGTAAATCGCTTATTGAATGTTCATTGGAATTTCGTTGTGAATTTTAGCAGTTTTGGGAAATTAAATTGATTTTTTTTTCAATAAATATCAGCTCCCTTGAGATTTATTCACGAAAAAATTAATGCAATTATAACTTTTTTGAAAATAATTCATCTCACGTAACATTTTTTTACATTTCACATTTGAAAAGGTGCAATTTTTAATAAATTTTTAAAATTCAATCAAGGTTCTTATCTTTTTATATCTTCTTGCAATTTTTCAATATTTTTATAACGAGTTAGTGAACTTTCAAGATATTTATGTATTTTGATTATATTTTCTTAATTAGTGTAGATATATTTGTACAATTTTAGATATTTTATTAGAATATAAGAGAAACGCGAAAGAACATTAACTGCTCTTGGAAAATTTGTTTAAACATTGAGAGAATTTATAGTTTTGTGAAGTTTAAGTGAAAATAATTTAATTGTGTGTGCAAAACTGAATAATAATATAATATTAAGAATATTTACTAGCTTCAGCATATAACTCTATGCTAAAGCTACATGCTAAAGCTACATTGCACTTCGTGCAATATTTTATTTTTTTTTTTAGATACAAAAATATGCACTTTTTATGATCTTACATATCTAGTGTGTTAATGATAATGGTCTGGTCGAATATTTCAAATCAACTTGGGATTACTTCACGTGTCGCTACAAATTCAATTTATTTTGTTGGAATTTCATTTTATTTTGTTTTGTTTTGTTTTTTTAAATTTATGTCACCAGTTAGATAATGATGTTGCTCTAATCGAACTGCTTAATTTAGACCAGACACGTCAGTTCTAAGCAAACGTTCATGCATTTTATTTTCTAGGAATTAAAACTGGGCACTTTTCTTCTGATATTATATAACTTGTGTGATAGATAATAAATAATAATAATGCTCATTGGGAGCCGCATCTATAGCCCGTAGTTGAGCACGAGTTTGATTCAAGTCGTATATTTGGTTGCGTATTTTCTATAAACGTTTATGCACCAAACGCAACAAAATATACCCAAATATTCGACTTGAGTCGAACTCATGCTCAAGTACAGACTATAGTACGGCCCTGGAACTCTGCATAATTTAGTCCAAGTGCTTGGTTTTTTATTTTAGCATCAGGATCAAAGCAAATTGGGTATATATTTAGTTTTGAAATATTTATCAAGAAACAGAAAAATATCAAGTAATTTTGACATTTGGTTCAAAATGTAGTAAAATATTGGGATATCAAAAAATGGATGATATTTAACTTGTCTTTAGAATACTAATTCTATATAACCATTTATAGTTACGTGATATATTGATTGTTTCATTGAAAAAATTTGTACGGCTATTTAGAAAAAAAGGGTGATTTTTTATTTTCATTTTTTGCACATACTGAATGTATTATTAATTACCATAATCAACGTCTAGGCGATGGTAATTAGAGATAACATCAGCAATGTGCCGTCGTTAAATAAATTTTATAAAAAAATAAACAATTTATGCAGAGAGTGGAGTTCAAACCGCATAACTGTAAACGTATTTATTGATATACCGTTAGCGTGTTGATCCAATATCTTGTAAACCCCTAAAACATTCCGCAATATTGATTTTTATAGGTTTGCCGGATGAATCGTTTACTGTAGAAGACGGGAATGCCATTTCACAATATTTTACAGAAATAAACTTTATGTAATACAATAAATACGTCTATGCTGGCTGTCGTTTATATTTACTGATATTATATCTGCAACTGCGGCATTGTATTGTTGGGATCTCAAGAGTGACGTGCTAAGTAACCTAATTATATAAAATGCAGCGGTTTGATATCAGGTGTATTGTTTTAACGTTTTATCTGATGTCAGATATTTTCAGTTGCCATTTCATGATTTTCTATGTGCCTGGCTTTCAGATGAATTAATTAAATAAAATACAAACATTAATAATAATAATGATAGTATCGAAGTTATTAATAGTGCTTGTAGTAATTAAATCCATTAATAGTCTATTATTAACATTCATACATGATAGAATATTGAAATTTATACACTTTTTACACCAGAGTTGTAGATGTATTTTTTTATGTTTGTCGTTTCCTCAAAAAATTTCTTGTGTAAGGTCTCCAAATATTTGTGCTGCCTTTTGGTCATAATTAAAAAAAAATGTAGTAGGCAATTAATCGATAAGCCATAGATATAAAAAATATGCCGTTAGTCGAAAACAAATGATAGCAAGAAAATAAATAAGGTCGGAAAATGTGTTTTCTAAAAATAAATCGAGTATTTACAAAATTAAAGTTTAATGAATTTCTAGCATTCCTACTTTAGTATCGTGTACCACAGCTAATTATAAATTAGAATAAAAATTCTGTGTCACAATACACAAAATACTTCCTGGTGTCACAACATTACCCGATAATATGTTATCTGCATAATATGTTGTAATAAAAAACGTGAATAATATTAGTAATTATACTTGCCGTGTATTCATTCCATTATTATTTTTTATGCATAATTAGAACATGTTTCAAACAAATGTGAATTGTATAACAAACATAATAATGATCCACCTTGTATATGTTGTATATGTGACGTAATTACATCGGTTTACGATGTACGGAAACATAAAGTCGCATGATTAACTTGAGAATACGGAGCTTACTGTAATGCCAATTAAACTGCACTGAGATTTTCTCTAAACCTTTTTCTCCCCACGAATCTCATCCTCCGTCCGGTGATCAATACATTTATAGCTTTTTTATTGATGATAAATAAAAGAAGCTGCTATATATGATTGAGAAGCACTGTTTACTCTTATACGAGGATAGTCTTTTCCATTGCAGAGTAAACAGCAAACGCAATATCAAGAGAGATTGGGCGTGAGAAGACTAGACAATTGGGAAATTGAAAATGATGTTGACTGATTGAGAATATTTCTTTATCGGTAGTAGTAATAGAAATATGACAAAAGAAATAAAATTTATAGGTGTGGCAAATCGATATCTAATACTCCGTTACAAAATAAGTGTCCGATTTAGGAATTATATTTGTTCTAAAATAAGTGTCCAATTTCATAAAAAAATATGCAAAGTGATATATAACGTGAATTTTCACTAAACTATAACATAAAATGGAAAACATTTCAAAATTAACACTTATGAGTAACAATTATCAAAATAATAACTATACATGCTCCGAACAAACTACATTGCGTAACAATGTTACCTGCAATCACAGATTGTCCTTGCTCTTATAAGGAAGCTTTGAAGCTTTGAAGCCGTCACTTGGAGTAGTTGATGGCAAACACGACCGTAATAATTAATCTTAAAAAAATTGTCAGCGGGTGACAAAACCAAACAAATATTACAACATTTTACCTACTCACTTCAAAAGCTATTTTGACACATTTCAAACTTTAGGAAGCTACTAGATTCATGCTTAATTGAAATAAATAAGCACTGATACATTTAATTACATTATTTCAATAATCCATCAAAAACCTAAAATCGGACACTTATTTTGGAACGGAGGGAGTAGTAATTTTTAAAAATAGGTACATAACCTGAGGCGTTTGGTGAGTTATAGCTCAGACTAATCAATAGTAGTGAATTGAATTTGTTTATAATATTTATGTAATGATATACAGGATGTTGGAGCCTTTAAGAATAAATTAGAAATAATAATTTTTAAACGATATTTTCACAAATTTGCGTAGACCCATCAATTTGTTCTTAACGTATCCTATCGTTTAATATGTCGGCATATTTCTGCAAAATGTTGTCGTTTTTTATATGATAATGTCTATTTTTATCGTGGAAAATTATTTTTCATTTTGCCCCTAAAGATTTTCTGAATGTATTGTCTATGTCAATTGTTTATATACTTATACTGTTATCTGTTGACTTTCTACTTGCTATTGTTTCTGAATGATTTCTATTGTCTATTTCAACTGCTTTTAAAAATACTTTACTGTTATCTGTTGACTTTGTACTGTCGCATGTTTCTGAGTTATTTCTATTATTTATTTTAAAGGATTTTAAAGCGACTTCTACTGTCATTTATTGATTTTCCATTGTCCGATATTTCTTCATGATTTATTTGCTTTGTTTCAACTGTTTTTAAAGCGATGTATTTATATGACTCTGTATACTACTATGTATATGATGTTTGAGGGAATTCTCTACTACCACCAATTGATTTGCTATAGCTAATTTTATGACACATATGGCCAAGTTTATTGACCATATAATTCCTCGTCCATCATGAATGTTTCGTAACTTTAACTTTTAACCCTAAGGATTTTACCTATTTTCATCACAAAAATACCTGATAATTTCGTACAATTGTCTGCAAATTCGTTAAATTATATGTGTTAAAAAACAAATTATAATATGAAAGTTTTATGTTGGAACAAATTTCCAAATATAACACACACAAATTATTTCGTACTATGACTTGTTAAATAGATTGGAATTTGCCACCTCATCAAAAACAATAATACCGAAACCACTTAATGTACTAAACTGTACTAAACTGTACGAGACTGTAAAGTCTCGATTTACAAATATTTTTACGAATCCAATGAACGCTAAAACGTATTTCATAAGTTAGTTAGTTCCTGGAGCTCTTCCAAATACTTTGGAATTATTATTTCTTAATATATTAGGTTTCATTAGTATCCCTTAGATTCTAATGACTAATATTTGCGTGTATACTACACGTGATCAGATTGTAATAATTATAGTAAAATACAATTAAGTGTTTTGCAAAATAAAAACAAAAAATAATAATTTCTTATGGAATTCTGGTCATTTTAAGTAATTATCTGGTAATTGATGGAATTTTTACCAAGGCTTCAAGACAATTTTCAACGTTTTTATTGAAATTTTCAATCAGTAAGTGTTTCATTTATATAAAATAAATAAATGAATCCATCTTTTATCTGTTTTAAAATTCAAGTTTCACGAAAATTGCACGGAATATGAAAAAAATATTAGGTACTTCAAATATTTTCTGAATACTTGTTAAATTGTCAAAATCAAAATTTGAAAAAAAATATATAATTTATTCATAATTCATCACTAAACTATCGTTCTGAATGTTTAGTTTTTTTTTTAAATCTGTAAAAAAATAGTATATGTCGCTTTTAAACGTTTACAAATCTAATATTTTCCTTGATTTTCTTTGATTATGAAAAAATAAAGTTATAATTGATTTATCATACCTCACTAAACTCTCGTTCTGTAGGTGTTTTGTATTTTTTTTTGCAAAATCTGTAATACTGTAAAATGTATGTCCAATTTGAAAAAAAACTATTTATCGTCGCTTCTATACGCTTCTTAAAAAAATATTTCCGAATTTTCATTAAAGATTTGGGGCTTTTATTTCATATAAATACGTAACTTTATTTTTATTTTATACATTGCAAATATGTACCTACAAATTTACATTAGTTATTCATCCCAGAAATTTTTTAAAAAAACAGAATTTTTCAGATTTTCAGCGCAAGTTTCTGGAAGTGGGCCATTTTCTGGAAATGTTTTATAATGAAGATTTTTATGATAGTTTCTTTAGATGCTATGGCGATACAAATTCTGTTAACTGTTTTCTGTTGATTTGTGAAATTTATGACATGAAATATGTATAAAAATATATTCCAGTATTATTTGGTTATTTTCATCTATTGTTTTCATATTTTTCTTCTATTTTCTGCTATGGTAAAATATAATATAAAAGTCAAATAATATTTTAAAATATAACACAAATTGGGATAATCAGTTTTTAAATATAAAAATCATAAACCTCTGATGATGGCCTTATAAGCCAAAACCAGTAAGTGAAATAAATAATAAATAACAACTAAAATAAATAAATCTTTATTCAATTATACTACTAAATGTAGAAATTAGCAAAATAATAATTAATAATAACTGGTAAAAATAGATCTAATACGAATGAAACAAAATATATTCCAATATATTAAAGTACTAACACCAACAAAATTTCCGAAATGTTAATTAAAAATTTAGAAAATCGCTACAATTATTTATTTTGTTTTGGGATGCTTTAGTATTTACAAGGATTTATTGGGTTATTTATATTAATCTTAATAGAAACGACGGTATATGATACAATTCTTCCTACGACAACATTACGATTTGTATACACTAACATACGATATAAGTTTACCAATATATTGGAACAGAGGCAGTAATATATGAGTGAATTTTCAGAAAGCTCGATTTTGTTTTTTTTTATTGCATAGAAAATATAGAAACTTGGAGATTTAAAAATTTTAATACAATTTAAAAAAATGAAGATTTTGCTACTTTAATTGATTATTTTATGGAAGAATTATAAAATATATACATATTATGCAAAAATATCGTGACTTCGTAGAAATCGTATTGTTTTCTTTAAACAGTAAATAACATTGACAATTCACATTGGAACTTATAGAAAAAAAAATCTGATTTTTTCGCTGTTTTCTGAATTTTTTGTATGGGTACGAAATTTTAATATTTTATATCTTATCTTATACAGGGTATCCCACACAAGTTGTTGGTAAAGAGTTAAGGCTTCCTGATGAAACAAAATGTTGACGAAATTCCCAAAAAAAATGGTTAATCCCCGAAAACAAAATAAGTACATATTTCTACGGTAGAACCGCAAATGACATTAACTTTGTTATTTAAGTGGAACACACTGTATATTTTTACATTTTCTGATTTCTCGTTGAATTCTTAACACATTGTGTTAAGTCGATTGAGCCATGCTTCAACTACAATATCAAACAAGTTTAAGTTTCTATATCATTCATAAGAGTAATTATGATTATATTTTAAATCGTCTATTTGAAGAAAAAATATTGGAAATAATTGTTTCCTCAAAAACGTCTTAAGATAAACGCTCATTAGACTTAACAAAATATGTTGAGAATTGAACAAACAATCCGAATATGTAAAAATATACAGGATATTCCATTTAAAATAACAAAGTTGACGGTCACTTTCATCGCTTTGTTTCTATCACTATTCAAGTGATAGAAACGTATACATGTTTTCATTTGGGAGATGACGATAAACAATATTTGTGAGAATTTTTTTAAATCTTTATTTTATCAGATAAGTCATAAACTTTTAACCAAAAAATTGCGTGTGACACCCTGTATATGAAATACTTTTTGTCCTTCGTTCGATTCGTATAAATATTTGTAAGTCGAGATTTTAGTACCTACTTGAAGTGGTTCTGATATTAGTGCTCTTTCATTAGTTTGGGAAAATTCTAATGTATTTAACAAAACATTTTTTGGCATGATATGTAAATAATTTGCTTATGCCTTCTTTTAGAAATTTGTTATATGACAAAATTTTCAAATTACTTATAATTGGTTTTTTAACCAATTTTTTAACCAATTTTTAGACAATTTTTCGCAATATATGTCATCTATTTTTATATTGCGGGGCCAATTATTTCATCCAGTCACAAAGTACCTACTGATAAAGTATTTTTGAAAATTTCCGAATTTGATCAAATATTTATCTAATGGTTTTAAGTACCCACAAGAAAATTAGATATGCATACGTTCCTAAATATATTGTGGGGATGTCTAAGTGTCACATAACTTATCTTCAACTTTAATAATATATTATAATTTGTATAATAAGTATACAGGGTGTCCCATGCTCATGAACCATAAAAAGTTTATGGGGTTCCCGATAAAATAAAATTTTGAAAAAAAACATCCAAATATGGCTCATTCCGGTATTCTCTGGTGAAACACTTTCAACCTTCTATCACTTCCGGTTCTACCGGAACGAGCCATCAACTTTTGTTTCTTTAGATATAACACCCTATATATTATTATGTTTTTGGCTTCCCCGTTTAACTTACAACATATTTCGTAGAGATATATGTATACCTATCTTCTTTACTTTCTGAGATATAAATTAAATTCCAATATTTTGACCTCAAAAAGACGTTATGAAAATGGCTTCAATTTCTCTTACAAATAAGATGAAAACGGAAAATTTATCTCGAATTTTATCTGATAGGTACCTCTATAACTGATATATGTATGTTGCAGCTAAAAATTTTGACAATTAGTCATTCAAAAATGTCAATAGTTAAGTGCCCACTTGAAGTAAGCGTATTTCTGTTTTTAGTGGACTGATTTATCTACTATCTCATTAAGCAATGGGCTTGAATTTGATACAAAAAGTATTATACAATTATATTCCCAAAATCAGTAGTTTTAGAAATATTTCGGAATATCGAATTTTAGCATCATGTAATTTCGCCTATGCTATTTAACATGCATCATAGTTTGCGAACTTTGCTTAGTTTTCATCACTTTGATAACCAATGTTAACAGAGAAATTTCAATTTTGAAAAGATCACTTTAAAAGTGTTTATATCATGGATAGTTGATAGAATCCAATAAGCCATGTTGGGGGAAATAAATTACATAGTTTTGAAATTTGGCATACATAGTCCAGATTCGAATATCGTCGAATTTTCCCTCCATCGGTGGGAGCTTCATCCCTTAATATTGAAAAAAAAACATCCCCAAATGGCGAACTTGTGTTATCATTCGCAATTATTTCGTAAACGGTGCACCACCTAATAATTTTTATATCGGGTAAAGTTGATAGAAACAAAATTTTGAACAAATATTATATTATACGGTTTGCCATAAAAGCTATAGTTTGCACGGTATAGAGACCGGATGTAAAATTATCCAGTAAATCCGTCAATTAGAAATTTGGCGGAATAAATGATAGAGTTTCGAAACTTTTCAGAAGTAAAATTTCTTTTTTAACATTAGTTATAACAGTTACGAAAGATAAGCATGTTTCGCAAACTATTATGCATGTGTAAACAGTATAGGCGAAATTAGCGAAATTACATAACGCAGAAATTTGAATTTTCGAATTATTTCAAAAACTACGTATTTTAAGAATATGGTTGTAAAATACGTTTTTGTAGTAAGTTGTCATTCCCATTGCTTTATGGGATAAAATGTATGTCATTCGATTTAAATACAAATATGCTTAATTTAAATGGGCACTTAACTAATGACATTTTTGATTGACTTAATGTCAAAATTTCAACTGCAAAATGTATCAGTCATAGAGGTACCTTTCAGGTACAATTGAAGATAAATTGTAAGAGAAATAGAAGTTATTTTTCACAACGTCTTTTTGAGGTCAAAGTCTTGAAATTTATTTTTTAACTCAAAAAGATAGGTATACATATATTTGTACAAAATATGTTTCAAGTTAAGCGGGGCTGCCAAAAACACAATAATATATATGGTATTCCATTTAAAAAACAAAAGTTGATGGCTACTTCCGATATAACCGGAAGTGATAGAAGCTCGAAAGTATTTCACCTGAGGAGAGCGGAATCAGCCATATTTGAATGTTTTTTTTTTCAAATTTACTGTTAATGGTCCATTAGCGTGCGACACACTGTATACAGGGTCCGCCAAGAAAAAAGGAAACAGTTATAGGTGGCTATTATTTGGTTTTTATTTGAAGTTTCTTCGATTCTTGAAAATTTGGATGGAAACTGCAAAATTTGGTGCAAACCCAGACCCATTCGGGATTTGTGTGAGCTCCTTATTCGCCCGACTTATCCCCACTAGAGTATTATCTCCACTAGACTAAATTAGTGCATGAAATTTCATATAATGTTCGTTAATTTAAGCTAATTTGTTTTGTTTTGTGTTAATAAACGTCGGAGTTATTAGAGTTTAAAACTGTTTCGTTTTTTACGGCGAGCCCTGTAATTAACAATTATAATGTTTTATAAGTTGTTTACATTGTATAATCTTATTTAAACAAAATATGAGGCCAAATTGTATTAATATGTAACTAGGGTATCCAAAACCAGATTAGTGTAGCTGTAGTTTGAGGATACATAGTATTATCTATGCGGTAATGGGGGTACATTGACACTAATCCTATGCGGTTTAGTTTTGACAGGCCGTGATTAGTTCATAGTTGAAACCTCGAGACACACAGTTACTTCCTTGTAGTTTTGCCAACAATTCCTTGATGTTTAATGATTAATGGCCATGTCAACGCAGAAATAAAACAATGAATAATTTTATGCCGAGATTGTAGAACTGCATACATCATAACTAAGACGGCTTGTACTCGGAACAGGCAGTATTCCGTTTTGTGCACGAAAAGGCTTTAAAATCGTCCGTCAGCAATGGGACATCCTTTATTTGCACAAAATTATTGTCTGTACCTGAGAACAGACAGACAATAAGGGGAGGTGATTACGACTCTCTGCGGAATACTTCGTACAATTCGGAGCACATTAAATGTTCACGGTCGTTAAGTAGCTTATTGATGCCTAGTTGTTTATGTTTCTGACAAATAAGAACGAATTGAATTAAAAACAGTTTCCAGGGGATTCATACTTTTGAACTTTCCTTATTGTGTTTGTGTTCCTTGCCAGGAAGGAATGGCTGTAATTAAGGAGTTTCTCCAAGAATCATCATTACGTTTTCACACATTTCAACAATTTTATTGAGAGCATCTAATTTATATTCATTCACTCCATCGAGCGGGCTTAGGGAGGAGAATTTATTTGCCGTATCAACATATTATTAATGATAATAAAAATATTACCGTGCTTCAACAGTATAAACTTATTAATCACATATTATAAGGGAATTACGTGGTGTTTAAGATTATCAAGACGATCCTCTCGTTTTACAATCGAGTATAATACCTCGCCTCATTTGCCTAAATATGTGGGGATGGTGCGGTTTTTCGGAGCGATCTTCGAATTTATATCCGGCAAGTTAGGTGAGAAATTTATGCCAGATAAAATTATTCCCCCCACTTAAACATCACCTGACGTATGGGTCTTATAAAAGCCAGTATTTCCGTACGAATGGATGCCGTGATATTTCGCATAGCTGGAAAGAACCTGATCTTATTAAAAAAACAATGTGGCTGTAATATATTCAAAGTAGCGTTATAGACGGATGCATTATTCATAGCAGTGTTTTAAAATTCGCTGAGTCACTTTTTCAGAGCTCGGATTGATTGGTGGCAGTCTGAATACAAAATTCCAGCTCACAAATTATTAACGGAATATTACGTAATTGGATTGCTGCGATTAAAGATCGTCGGTGGTGGTAACGTAATTACGCGCCGTCTGATTTTATAACGTGGTTTGCTTAATACTATTAGTCGAATTGGTAGAACGAAGCCGAACGTACCTTTATTCGCAACTACTCCGAACTGAATTAAGTGCATTTATTTCCCGGTAATACCGTCACTAAATAGCAGTTGGGATACGTAACGAACGCGGATCAATACATTCAAGTGGTGTCTGCGAATTACAAACATTCGTAAAATAAACAAATTAAAAGTAACTGCTCGGCCACCTTACTACTTGCTACACATTTAGTGCCATTCGCGTGAAAGCATAACCACACATTCCGGCTCTCAAGCGAAATGTGCTGCACCTTAAGGTTTCGTAATGTTGAAATACAAAGGAAGTGTTACACACTTATTATATACACATTACAAGAATGTCTCGTAATAGTTCGCTAAGTAAAAAACATATTTTCTTCGTATTTTATCATCAAATGCACAATATTAGTTTCGAAATTTTGAGTACATCTCTGAAATTAGCCAAAACTATAATTACACATTAAAATATAAGTGATACACTATCAAGGAAGGCATCAGAATAAAATATGGTATAAGTATTTTTCAATGCAAGAGCTCAAGTGCATTTATACCCTATTTATCCAATCATATGATAACCATTATTTCACTTAATTTTTCTACTACTCAGCAGATATTGTTATATGAATTAAAAACCACTGGAATCCTTTTCATTACAATAAATAAGTATCTCACCTTTCACCAAACGCACGAGTCTCATAAATTTAAAATATTGCACATACACTTTTATATTCTAATACCTTCAATTGTTATATTTTATTTTACAGAAAATTATACTTCATATAATATTTATAGGATGATTATGATATAGTGAAGTGCCTACAGTGTCAGATCAGGAAGGGTGTGGTTATAACAAGCCCAAAATTGTATAGGGGTTTTTGATAACAAGCTTAATTAAGATACAAAATTTTAAATTTTCATTTTTACACATAGACTAGTTGCTCTTCGATCCACTTTTTGAATAATATATAATAATATATATATATATTTTTTTAAAATTTATATTAGGAATTGAAATATCAATAAAATAGTTCAATAGCTATTAATACATTTAACAGCAATAGTGATTTTTTTACAGAATAATTGAAAATATACTTAATTTTTTAAATGTTTATATTATAGTAATAAATGAAATTTCGACATAATACTTGAAATGTTAGCAGACAGTGATTCTTTGATAGATATTATTGTAAATAAACAGCATTTAGTCATAATTTAGGCAGTATTTATGAAATTTTGTTAGCATAATTGAAAATAGACTTGTTTTTTAAAACTTTTATAGTAATAATTGAAATATCGACATAATAGTTGAAATTCTTGTAGATAGTGATAGATCATTAAAAATTTGACAGCAATAGTGATACTTTGGCAGTAAGTTATTATTGAAAACATGACAGCATAATTGAAAATTTGGGAAGAAAACTTAAATTCATTTAAATTCAGAAATATATTTTAAATGGCAACCTAAATTAAGCTATTGACAAATGTGATAGGTAGCATTTTTCTCTAGTACGATAATATTTTGATAATTGTAAACTTTAGAGCAATAGTAATAGTTTTTAATTTTGAAATTTTTGATAATAGAAAATACATATTTTTAAAATTTTTATAGTGAGAAATATATAATTAAAATTTCAACAAATTAGTTGAAAGATATTAATATATATGACAGCAATAATCACAAATTTGACAGTTATTATTGAATTTGGAGAATAATTGGAAATATAACTTAATTTTTGAAATGTTGGCAGAAAGTGATATATTGATAGATATTATTGTAAATCGGCCGTAATAGTCATACTTTTGGCAGTAATTATTGACATTTTTATAATATAATAGAAAATACACTTAGATTTTGAAATTTTTATAGTTGGTAATGATTGAAATATCAACAAAATAGTTGAAATTTTTATAGATATCATTGGAAATTTGATAGCTATAGTTACTATTTTGATAGTAAATATTGAAATAATGATAGCATAATTAAAAAATCACTTAATTTTTGATTTTTTTGGTAATAATTGAAATTTCAACATTATTTTTGAACTTTTGGCAGAAAGTGATATGTTGATAGATATAATTATAAATAACAGCATAGTTTAAAATATTACAACAAAACATAAATTCTCACCAGTTCAAATCTGTTCCAGTTTTATTTTAAATCAAATTGGCTCTGTTAGGGTGACATTGTTGGTCAATGTAAAAAGTCACTAAACTTAAAAAATAGGTTATATTTAAAAAAGGTTATATTTTATGACAGTGGGCAATGTTGTTATCAAATTGAGTATCTATTGAGTACAGAATTTATTTGCTCTTTTTGTTTTACATAAGAAAATCAGTCAAATTGTTTCGGGTTTTCATCAATGATTTTTTTAAATAATTAAAAACCAGCAAACTTGAATGATTGAAGCAATAATTTAATTATTTTAATATATGAACAAGGCAACGTAGAAATCTGACATTTACTAATTTTTTTCACTGTCAGATAAATTTTGTTGGTGTTCATGTGTAAAACTTTATAAAATGAAACCACAGCCTTCTTCCTCAGCGCCTAAAAGGCTGAGGAATTTCTATAAATCCTACCTTATTAGGACCTTTGCGAATTTGAGTTAAAAATAAAAATTGAACAGAGTATATGTTATTACCAAAAATGTTGTCAAATTAGTCTATATCCGGCAACCTACGTAAGAATAATGATCATGTATAATGTGCAGACCAGACAAATAAGCTTTAAAAAAGTAGAAGAAAGCAGTTAGAAAGTTAAGAAAAATCCGTAAAAATCAAATTCACACTGATTGATGTGGGTTAAAATCAGGCAGTAACAATTACAATTTTGCCTTCAATCATTCAAATGTTGACAGAATAATTGCCAATTTGACATTAATCATTGCAATTTTGACAATATTCAATGAAATTTTAGAGAAATTTATTTTTTAGGTATACTTAGTACTTAATTTTTGAAATTTATGCAGTAAGTAGAATTGATATTTTTAGAGATATTATTGCATATTTGATAGCAATAGTCACACATTTGACAGTAATTATTGATAATCAATAAAACAACCACTTGGTTTATATTACGTACATATTTGAAAATACACGATTATGGTTGAAATAATAGTGGCACATTAAGGTATCACTATTATTTCGACCACTTAGCTGGTCATTGGTAGTCATTGGTAATTACCATCGATAATTATTGACAATTTGACAGGATATTTCGACAAAATAGTTGAAATTTTGATAAATATAATTGTAAATTTGGCAGCAATAGTTACAATTTTGACGATAATTATTAAAATTTTGGCCAAATAATTGAAAGTATACTTAATTTTTGAAAATTTTATAGTATTAATTGAAATTTCGGCACAATAGTTGAACTATTGACAGAAAGTGATATTTTTATAGATATGATTGTAAATTTGTCAGCAGTAGTCACAATGTTATAATTATTGAAATATTAAAATTGAAATTGAAATATTAGTAGTCACAATTATTGAAATTTTGAAGCAAAATTGAAAATATACCTTTTTTATTGAAATTTTGAGTGATAATTAAAATTTTCACAAACTTATTGAAATATATCTAAAAAAACATGAGATTCCATAACAACAAGTTCTAAGAAAATCGAATACAATACCTAACAAAAATATGAAAAATTTAATACTTTCTCCTGTTGAAAAATAGCTCTTACAAGTTAGATAAATACGATTTAGTAACGTCAGTTTGTGTATATCAAATAAAGTTGTAAATGAAACTGTATTCGAAAGTGTATCTCTAATTATGGTACGTATAACAGAAACAGAATGGGTAGTTGTTGTCCATAGTTAATGAATAACAATTGAGCATCTTTTATGATGAACTAGTATTGTTACTTTTATTTGTAATAGTTATATTAAAGTATCACAGTTATAAAATACGAGCTCTTTTCTTAAGCAACTTTATTCTAGTTTTACATTATATTTACAACTATTCGTTCTGTTTCTGAACTTAATTAATGGTGATATTTAATTGTAATAATATATACAATTTAATTATCTGTATACAGGGTGGTCACTTTTACGACGCCCACCATTAGGATCTATTAAAACAAAATATATACAGAGTTGGTCAAATGGGATAAAAGTTTCTCATTTATGTGCCTTTCAATATACTGAGACTAAATCCGGGATATCTTGCACAGTTCCTGAAATATCGCTGAAAAACTAAAAAAATGCCCTTTCCTTTTCCTTTTATAACTTTTTTACTTTTGAAGGAAATTTTACGAAACATGGCATTCTTACATTTGTCGACGTCAGTGTTCTGATCACAGTATCAAACATTTTCTGCGCCAACTAAATGCCCAAATTTTCATAGTCAACTTTTGATTTTCTTATGGCCGCAATACTGGATTTTAATAGCATTCAAAAGAGCGAAAAATTGCGATTTTAACCATGTATAACACATGGGTAATCTGACTTTATTTACTATCAAAAATTGATAAATTAAATATTTATTGCAAAAACTGCTGTAGGCTACTCTAAAAATAAAAGTTAAAGTAAAAAAGTTATAAGATTAAAAGGAAAGTGCACTTTTTCAGTTCTTCGGCGATATTTCAGGAACTGTGCAAGATATCCCACTTCGTTTCAGTATGTTGAAACGTACATAAATCAGAAACTTTTATCCCTTTTGACCAACTATGTATGTATTTCCGCTTAATAGATTCTAATGGTGGGTGTCGTAAAAGTGGCCACCCTGTATATTTAGATCCATCTCTGAGTGAATGTTTGTTTTTTTGGAATATATACAGACCATACATATCGTGGAGTGCATACATTCCCCTAATAACAAAATTTAACTAAATGTTTTATAATATAATTTAATTTAGTTTTGCTAAGTGAAATTCTAAAAATATGAAAATATCCTAAAAATCTAATTTTTACTCAAGTTAAAAAAATAAAAATAAACTTATAACCTTTACATGATTCAGTAATCTAAAATTAATACGCAATAAAAACAATAACAAACTTATGACCATTAAATGATGGGGTAGTCTAAAACTAACACGCAATAACATAAAATCTCATTCAAGTCTTGCGTGATTTCCGAAAATTAGCACTGGTGGAAAAAGGAGATTTTCTAGGTAAGTAAAAATGAAGCAGTACAGCACTGAAATAAGGTTTTCAGGCAAGCACAAATTAATGCTGAAAAAAGTTTTCTGAAAACTCAATAATAAAAAACCCTTGATGCTGATGCTGACTTTTTGGCGGTCACTGTGAAATTAGCAGAAGTTTTTTTTTTCTTATTAATATATTAATGTAAGTATTAACGTAGCACATTGATTTCAATTGCAAATCAATCCCAGTCGAATATTCTAATGATACATTAATAAACACGGTAGCTATGTGCTTATCCATATTGGGGAAATATTACTTCGTGCACAATTCAGAAATTCAGAATTTCAGATATTTGCAGAAATATGCGCCTTCAGATCAGCATTCCTAAGGCGCATGAATATTTCCGTTAATATATAGTGTAAAAATGTTAATTAAAACAACAGTTAAACACTAAATACCATTTAATAATCCTACTTAAAATATTGATAAAAATTATACCAATTTAAATAAAAATTTAACTGTAAGACGAGGGTGTCCTCAGACCAGTGCTCTCGAGAACTGATTAAGCAACCATATAATTGACCTCAAAACAAAGAAGCGAAAACTTTGGTAATACTTTCTAATTTATATTAATAAGTTGTTTTGTAAGTAAATACAGATATCACAAATATTCTCATTGAAAAATGGAAATTTTTATATGGGGATTTCGGGGATTGCCTCAATTATTATATCACATTATCAATTACGACCATTGAATTTCATATCATTTTTATGCAACAAAATATTTACATATTTTACATGCTGAAAGCATTTGAAATTTATAATTTTTAATGATTTATTTTCTAATAAATTATTAGCGTACTAAATAAAATATGTAACAATAACGTTAACAAATACTGAAAGTATTTGAAATTTATAATTATTAATAATTTATATTCTAATAAATTATTAGCGTACTAAATAAAATATGTAACAATAACGTTGACAAATGGTGCCTCGCATTTGATATTCCCTTTCAGATTGTGTAAAATAGGACAGATAGGTATACTATATCAATTTTTCATCATTTGATAAATCATTTTATTGTTTCCTTGGGTACGTATACCTATGCAACATTAAAACCTAGTGCCTCGGATGCAATCACCAGAGAGCAATTCGGAGACCGGATTATCCTACTGGGACTCTTCAGTTTGGAATGGCTCCACGAGAATCTCAGTATGCAAGTTGTCGTCAGGATGGCAATTGTACAAGAGCATTACGTAAGCATATTCTTTACATGTCCAAGGGAATGGTAATAGTAAAATTGATGTAAGTAATTCAGATATTTCATTTGAACTCTGTGTTTCATGTGATTGGTACGTGTTAGTTTTAAATTGTACTTATTATATAGTAGCAGGTAATAAACTTTGTCAATTATACAAATTATAAAATTTCATAAATATGATTACAAAATATTATGCGCTGCATATCTCTTTTACTATTTATATATGTGGTACTATTCACACAAATTATGATGTGCAAAAATAAAAATAGTCGTATATCAAAAATAAACAAATTTCGCCTTATCTAAATCTTCGAGGATGCTCACATATTTGAAATCTGAAACTTCAAATATATTCACGAACCGAACTATTTAAAGTTACTTAACCCGCAACCGCAGAAGTTAATCTAATTTGATTAAACTTCTGCGAACTAACTAACGTGTCGATCCCTGAGAGGAGAGGCGAATTATCAAATTATGGTGTAGCATCTCAAACCCGCAGTTCCGCGAGCAAAGTGATTTTTAAACAAATCATCCCCCGTTTGGCCGAACTCTCCCATAATTCGCAATTAACGTGCATTTCGTTTGTGCCGAATTAATAAAATGGGAAACTGAAATGAATGGAGCCCGACATGGATCTCTCCCGCTCGTATAAAGCAGATTATATTTATTGCCGCGTAGAAGGTAATTATTTTCATTACACGAGATGAGTGCTTTACGATCGATTTCGCTCATGCGGGCAAGCGCCTGGTAGTGCGTGCGTTTGAGGCGATCCCTTTTAATTTATAGGATCGTGCTAATATCGTAAAACTCTGTGTATCGGTTTATTGATCAAAGGCCGCAGGATGTAATGAAACCTGAGAACATTAAGTCAGCTGCGGAGTTTCTTGAATACATTTCGCTCGGAAATGCTATCTCTTAACAAAACAAATTGAATTTTAAAGTTTTACCTGGAAACTTAACCTTATTAATGAACTACAGAATTCGATCCAATTACATTCGAAATGCTGAAATAAATGTACGCAATATGCAAATTTGTCTCACCGGATTACAATTTTATATAAAAATAAAATTGGTCGTTTTACTATTAGGATTTTATTACATGATTATTCGTAATTTTATATTTTCAAAGGTTAAAATATATGTTATTACACCAGAAATAACAAGCACAAAAGTGTTATATAAATTGCTTGTAATATTTCATGCATTCACTTATCTTCAAATTACGTGCGACGCTCGGATAATCATAAAGCAGAAATATTTTTTTGAGAACGTGCAATAATAATTTATTAGGTGCTTCAAAATAACTGTATTTTCACTTTGATATATAATAAAATTCATTGAATACATTGAAAACATGAACAAATAAGTTGGCAATAAAACAATTCGTCGCGCTTAATTAATTAAATATATTCTTATTACTTGCAATATTAAGTTCTACAGGGCGAGGCTGAATGGAATACCACATTTCAAATAATCACTGAAGGATTTTCTGTCATCATGCATTGATCGGGTGAACATCGAGGTTTTGTTATTAAGGCTTTTTTAAATGAGCGAGGAAAGAGGAAAAGGAGGACTAGGAATTATAATAACACCAGAAAGAATAAAAAATGTAATAAAACAAAAACATATAAACGAAAGAATAACGACCATAGAAATCAAACAAACTAGTTGAGGATGAAACATGGACACTGATAGTAGTATAGTAGTATATGAACCAAACGAAGACGCAAGAAAGAAAAGAAAGACATATTCATTGAAAACATACAGAAAAAAAGTAGATGAAGGAAAAGAACATATAATAATAATGGAAAATCTAAACGGAAGAGTAGGATGCCAAAATAGCGGAAAAGAAGAGATAATGGGAAAACAAGGAGAAGAAATTAAAAACAACAATGGGTAAAGAATAACAAAATTATGCATTGAAAACAACCTCGTGATAGCAAATCCAAAATTCAAACACAAAAACATACACAAGTACACAAGGGAACAGCCAAGCAGGAACGAAAGATCGACAATAGACTACCACCTAATTAATAGAATCAGCTGCAACAATAATGAATGTAAGAGTTACAAGGCAAGCTGAAATAGGAAGTGACCGCTACCTACTAAAAATGGACATGATTTGGAAGAAAGTACGAAAAAAGACAAGAGGAGTATAAAAGTTAAATAACAGATAAAAACCTTCAGATTAAGAGAAACACAAACACAAGAGAAATACAAAGAGATACTACAAAATAAATTCAGCGAGAGCGAAATGAAGCTAGAATATACTAGAAGCGGCAAGGGATACCAGCGGAACAACAAAAATTGGAAACAGGAAAATGAAAATGACAAACTGGTGGACAGAGGAAGTCAAAAAGGAGATAAAAGACAAAAAGGAGAAATGGAAAAGATACCTACAAACAAAAAAGTAAAGATTTTTAAAAATACAAAGAAAAGAGAAACAAAACAAATTCAATAATAAAAGTAGCAAAACAAAAGTCATGAACAAAAATTGGAGACAGGGAAATGAAAAAGACAAACTGGTGGACAGAGGAAGTCAAAAAAGAGATAAAAGATAAAAAAGAGAAATGGAAAAGATACCTATAAACTAAAAAAATATAGAAGATTATGAAAAATACAAAGAAAAGAGAAACAAAATAAATTCAATAATAAACGTACCAAAACAAAACTCATGAACAAAAATTGGAAACAGGGAAATGAAAAAGACAAACTGGTGGACAGAGGAAGTGAAAAAAGAGATAAATGACAAAAAAAAGAGAAATGGAAAAGATTATGAAAAATACAAAGAAATGAGAAACAAAACAACTTCAATAATAAAAGAAGCAAAACAAAAGTCATGGACAAAATTTGGTGAAAAAATGAATGAGAATTTTGGGCAGAACCAAAAACTATTCTGCGGAACACTAAAGCAACTAAAACAAAAACAAGGACACAACATGATGAACATAAAAGATAAAAATGGAAAAATTATCGCGAATGAAGACAAGATAATGGAAAGATGGAGACAATATATCAAAGAATTAACCGAACAGTATGAAGAAGATAAAGTAACACAATAATGGGGGGAAAAGTCGCAAGAAAGGCAAGAGAAAAAAATAAATTGAACAAATTGAAAAAGAAGAAGAACAAGAAGCAATAAATAGACTAAAACACGGGAAAGCAGCAGGAACAGACGATATAACCCCGAAGATGATGAAACACATGAGAGAAGAGGGAATAACACAAATAACGAAACTAATAATCAGTAATAAAAGAAGCAAAATAAAAGTCATGGACGAAATTTGGTGAAAGAATGAATGAGAATTTTTGGCAGAACCAAAAACTATACTACAGAACACTCAAGTAACTAAGACAAAAACAAGAACACAACATGATGAACATAAAAGATAAAAATGGAACAATTATCACGAATGAGGACAAGATAATTGAAAGATGGAGACAATATTTCAAAGAATTAACCGAACAAGATGAATAGGATAAAGTAACACAATAATGGGGGGGGGGGGGGGAGTCGCAAGAAAGGCAAGAGAAAAAAATAAATTGAACAAATTAAAAAAGAAGAAGGACAAGAAGCAATAAATAGCCTAAAAAACGGGAAAGCAGCAGGAACAGACGATATAACCCCGAAGATGATGAAACACATGAGAGAAGAGGGAATAACACAAATAACGAAATTAATAAATAACATAATAAGCAGCGGGGAAACACTAAGAGAACGGAATAAAGGGATAAAATATTCAATAATTATCGGATAACTATTCGGAAATTTACCAGTGGATGGATAAATCTGACCTAACTAACATAAGCAATCTACATGGAACTTAATAGAACTTACTTAGAATAAGACTACTGTTCCGAGTGTTAGGACACGGTCGTGTTATCTCCTGGTTCTAGAGCGACCGTTATTTAGGTTGTGTGTGAATAATATTTAGTAGTAAATGTAGGAGTTTAAGAATTATATTTACACACTTTGTACAATAAAAAAAAGGAATACAACACCAGACATGACAGTCAGTTTCGACCGGTTTGTGCGAAGACTGAACGTTAACTGGTCTAGAATAATCAAATCTTAAAACTAAACTTAATCTAAAGAGGTGGGGGTGCACTATTTACATTATTATTGGTCAGTTATAGCTTCGAGGGCGTAGTTACTTAAAGGTGGGGAGATGTAACAAACTCTTGGGCATAGCTGTACCTAGCACCCTTAATGATCTTTAGCGAACTGCCAAATGGCTGGAAAATACGGCTTAGGAATTCTCGGTACCAACTGCTCAATTGTCCAACCTAATTGTTACTTCGCTGAAATGGATTACTTTGGGTTTCCAAACATCTGTAATCTCGACGTGTTGAGCTGGTCGTAAACTGCAAATTATGCCATAACAAAGAGCACTCAAATCTGGCAGTGGTCACAGTGCCCTTTGAGGGATTAAATTGCCGACAATTAGGTGCTATAAACTGTTAATGGGTTTTTAATACTAACATGCATAACTAAATTAAATCTATGTACACCTATAATTAATTGCTGTCCAATACTTGCAATCCGATTGTAAACATGCCGCCCGCCTTGAAAGGCTGTAGCCGTTCAAAACGAATACACAGCTGTCAATGGGGGGATCACTTGTGCAAGACTCACTGAGTGTCACTTGGCAAAGCACATAGACTGGTCAC
Source organism: Othius punctulatus (assembly GCA_951805005.1). Taxonomy (NCBI): domain Eukaryota; kingdom Metazoa; phylum Arthropoda; class Insecta; order Coleoptera; family Staphylinidae; genus Othius; species Othius punctulatus. Next base: position 44,160,785 of record OX638141.1, on the reverse strand, counting down.
TGAACGTTTATACAGTCCCGTCGCGGCTTCACTGTCACCACGCGAACAACTTCATCTGAACCGTGGTGAGTGTCTGTTATGCGGCCTAATCGCCACATGAGAGAAGGGAGACTGTCTTCACGTAGGAGCACCAGGTCATTCTTCTGAAAATTAGTAGATGATGTACGCTTCCATTTGGATCTTTGTTGGAGCTGACAAAGATACTCCTTCGACCACCTTTTCCAAAAGTGCTGCATCAGTGATTGGATCCGCTGGAATCTTGAAAGTCGATTGTCGGGGATGTCTTGTAGATCGGGATCCGGAAGTCCGGTCATGGATCGTCCAATAAGGAAGTGCGATGGCGTCAGTGGCTGCAAATCGTTAGGGTCGGCGGAAAGGGGGGATAATGGGCGGGAATTTAACACTGCCTCAACCTGTATCAAATATGTGAGGAGCTCCTCATATGTCAATGCTGCATTACCTATTATTCGATTGAGGTGTGATTTGACAGACTTTACTCCCGCTTCCCACAACCCACCGAAATGAGGTGACCGAGGAGGAATGAAATGCCAGCTAATTCTTTCCTCACTAGCAGATTCGCAAATTAGATTTTGATTTTGTTGGTCTTGTACAAACTTGTATAGTTCTCGCATTTCAGAGTTGGCACCTACAAAGTTCGTACCATTGTCTGAATAAACATGAGATGGCTTGCCTCGCCTAGATGAGAATCTACGTAGCGCGGCTATAAATGATTCAGTACTTAGGTCACAAACCAACTCCAAATGCATAGCCTTGGTGGCGAAACAAACAAAAATGCAAATGTATGTCTTTGATGATTTCGCCCCCCGTCCCTTTCTGTCTTTAATTTTTATAGGCCCGGCATAGTCAACGCCACAACTACTGAAAGGTAGTGATGGACTCACTCTTGTTGTTGGAAGCGCACCCATAATTTGATTGAATTTGGGAGGCTTGGCCTTGAAACACTTGATACACTTATGCACAACTTTCTTGCAAATATTTCGCCCTGCCATTGGCCAATAGCGTTCTCTAATGGAAGCAAGGAGAGCTCCGGGGCCGCAATGAAGTTGCCTAAGGTGTTCATTTGTAATAATTAGATTAGTTAAATTATGTTTACTCGGTAAAATTATTGGATGCACTTTATCATATGGTAAATTTGAATTTTGCAACCGACCACCTACACGTATTATTCCATTGCTATCAATAAATGGGGATAGTGATAACAATGAGCTGTTGTTATGAATGGGTCTATTTGTTTTTAAACGGTTGCGTTCAGTGGCAAAACATTGGGATTGTGCAATCCTAATTAATGCTAATGTCGCATCATTTAATTCGATTACAGTCAGCGGGCCTGATTTCCTTAATTGGGAATTTTGACTATTAAACTTAATCCTAAGGCAATAAGCAGTAACTCTGTTCAATTTGGTAAACACAGAAAATTTAGAAAAAATATTAAATGACGTAGTAATAGATGTGGATAAGGTTTCCACTTTACGAGCTTCTGGGATGATTTCAAGATTCGTCTCTATCTTGCTATTAGGCCAATTACGTTGATCGTGAACCAACCAAGTCGGTCCCGACCACCATATGTGTGACATCGCTAATGTTTCAGTATTTGTTCCACGTGATATGAGATCAGCTGGATTGTCGTACGTTCTAATATGCCTCCAATTATTTACATCTGTTAATGATTGAACTTGGCCAACTCTGTTGGCGACGAATGTCTTCCATCTACTTGAGGAATCATTTAGCCAATGTAGCACAATAGTCGAGTCGCACCAATAATATGTTTTATTAACCTTCAGTTCCAAAGCTGAATGAACCTTTGACATTAATTTTGCTAATAGCAAGGGACCACCTAATTCTAATTTGGGAATTGTTATCGACTTTAACGGAGCCACCTTTGATTTGGCACACAATAATTCGATGGTTACCTGACCTAACTGATTAGTTGATTTAACGTATATGCACGCGCCATACGCTACCTCCGAGGCATCACAAAACCCGTGTAGTTCGATGTATGTATAATTGTCACACAAAACGTGACGATTTGGTGAAATTTTGTCTAAACATTTTAGGTCGTTAATGAACATTTGCCATTTCGTATGTAATGGGCTTGGAATGGATTCATCCCAATGCAATTTATGTTTCCATAATCCTTGCATAATGATTTTGGCTGTTACTACGATTGGTGCAATTAGACCTAGAGGATCGAATATTTGGGCGATTGCTGATAGAATTGTTCTTTTAGTTATTCGTGATTCTGTGAATAATTTTGCAGTGTAATGAAATAAGTCGTGCTTTGAATTCCATGAAACACCCAAAGTTTTGACTTCTTGGGACTGAATTAATTGATTCAGTTGGTTATCAGAGTGATCTAGCACACCACTTAATACTGAAGTATTGTTTGATGTCCATTTTGTAAGTTCAAATCCCGCAGAGCTTAATATTTGTGACACTTCGTTACGAATTTGACTGACTGCTTCCACGGATTCACCACCAGTAAGCAAATCATCGACATAGAAATCATGTTCGATAATCGCACTCGCTAATGGAAATTGTTTTGAATTTTCATCGGCTAGCTGTTTTAGACACCTAATAGCCAAGAATGGGGCCGATGATGTGCCATATGTGACAGTATTCAGTTGATAACATTTAATATTATCTGCGGGGCTAGATCGCCATAAAATCCTTTGAAGTGGTCTTTGATTTGTTGTGATCAACACTTGACGATACATTTTGGTAATGTCTGCCGACAAGACAATTGAGTGGCGCCTGAATCTGAGTAAAATCGAGAAAAGATCCCGTTGAATTGTAGGTCCCACCACTAGAATTGAATTTAATGATAAACTATTGTCTGATTTGGCAGAACCATCGAACACAACTCGTACCTTTGTTGTTGTACTAGTCTCTTTCACTACAGCATGATGAGGCAGATAAAAAGTTGAATTTTGTTGCCTTGAAACTTCTTGGACTTCAGACATATGACCCAGTTTTTCGTAGTCCCGCATAAACTTGATGTATGAATCTTTAAGGGCAGAATTTTTTGAGAATGTACGCTCTAATGAGTAAAACCGTTTTAACGCTAAATTACGCGAATCTCCTAATTCTTCGGGTTTTCCCTGTAGTGGCATGCTAACGATGAATCGCCCGTCTATGTCTCGATTTGTTGTCAATAAAAAATGATTCTCACATGCCTGCTCAGCGACGCTAAATTTAGGTTTCTCCAAAACTTCTTCAATTTCCCAAAATTTGGAGATTTGATTTTCTAACTTAAGGTTTATATTCATGGAAACTGTTTGATTGAAATTAATGCCATAAATGGGAACAGGGCCGGAGAAAACCCAGCCTAGTCTAGTCTTTTGAAGCATTGGCATGTTTTCTCCTAGATCGATCATACCTATTGAAACTAACCTTGCAAACCAGGCCGCCCCTATCAGCATATCAATGTCACTGCTTCGATTAAAATTAGGATCAGTCAATTGTAAATTTTTTGGAATAGACAAATTCTTGGTAGCAAAGGAAAATTGTGGCAAATTATCGGTAACTTGCGGCACAATTAAACACGATATGTTTAATTTAAAGTTAGAATGAGTGGCCTGTATGTTTAATTCGGCCCTATGTTTGACTAATGATTCGTGCTGATTAACCCCTTTCATGGTTATGTTGACATCGACTGCGGGTAAATCTAGCAAATTGAACATTCTTTGCGAAATTAAATTTGTTTGTGACCCTGAATCTAAAAGAACGCGGCACTTATGGGCTCGTCCATGGTTGTCAATTACATGAACTATTGCGGTTGATAGTAGAACCTGGGTTGTACTGCAAGTCGTGTGATTTGAAAGTGTTGATGACGTCGATGGATTATTGGCCGGAAGTAATTGAGTAACTTGATTTTCGAGGTGTAACAATGTGTGATGTCGTTTTTGACATTTCTTACAATTAAACTGGCTTTTGCATTGTTTGTTACTGTGACCCTTTACTAAACAATTTGTGCATGAACCTAACGATCTGATTTTTTCTAGTCTAGTATTTACTTGAAATTTTAAGAAGTTCTGGCAACTGTAAATAGAATGAGAGCCTTGGCAAAATAAGCACGTCAGAATTCTAGTGTGATGAACATTGACATTTGTTTTAGATTTGAAATGGTGCAATTTTGCACATGAATTGATATTTTTGTGCTCACCTTGTGAATCTTGATATTGAAGTGTTTCTAATAATTCACATTTGTTCTTCAGAAAAATTGAAAGTTCGCTAAATTTCGGAGTTACATTCGTTGTTGTAATTTTAGATTCCCATTCACGTCGGGTGGCCGGGTCTAATTTTGTATTAACTAAATAGATTATCAATGTGTCCCATGTGCCAACAGGTTCTTGTAATGACTTTAGTGCTCTTAAATGAGTAAGAACACTATCAAGCAATGTCCTCAGTGAATTTTTTGATTCTTTAGACATAGGTTTCATCTCAAAAAGAGCCCTAACATGATTGTAAATAGCTAATCGTGAATTTTCGAAACGTTCACTGAGTAGGTTCCATGCAGTTGCATAGTTGGCAGAGGTAATATCAAGTGCTTCAACTGTATTGGCTGCGTCGTCTGTAAGGCATGAGCGCAAATAATGGAATTTTTGAATGTTATCAAGTGACGTATTATTGTGAATCAATGACTTGAATGTTTCAGAAAAATGAGTCCACTGATCATAAGATCCACTGAAGTTAGGTAAACTCAGTACAGGCAATTTTACATTTACAGGTGCAATTGAGCTTGTTTTGGACCCAGAAAGTAGTACTTCAATTTTAGATTGTAAGGCAATGAAACTGTTTTCAAAATTTATGCGTTCTGTGAGATAAGCTGGCATTTCATCCTCGGCAATCAATTCTGATAATTCAATTTCATCCATAATGGTATGATACTGACCTAGCAAAGGTGACATTAAATTGAGGCGAGCCTCCAGATTACGCTTGACCTCTTCAGTAATTTCTGATTTTATACATTGCGTATAAAACGTATTAACTCGCGTTAATGAGGCCTTTATGAGTGTGCGTTTTGCAATTAACCCCTTTAATGTGGGATTCATCCTAAATTTGATACAGGCAGATTTATGTTAAATAGAGGATAGGACTTACGTATGGTGAATGCGAAATGGATGCTGAATCCGTCGACTTCGACGGGAGCTGATGTGGTGGACAATGTGTCGCTGTAGTCGAAATGTACTGTATCACCCGTCCGTTGGTTGCTCCAGGGAACCTCGTGTTCTCCGGGAGTTGATGTCTCTGGACAGCCGATGATGAGTTCTCGCTCGATGCTCTGCCGTGGTGCTGCTTGAAGTGGATTCTGTATGGCTGGATTAATCCGGTCGACTTGATCGAAATGTAGTGTTGTATCCGGTTCGAAGGACCAAATGTTAGGGCACGGTCGTGTTATCTCCTGGTTCTAGAGCGACCGTTATTTAGGTTGTGTGTGAATAATATTTAGTAGTAAATGTAGGAGTTTAAGAATTATATTTAGACACTTTGTACAATAAAAAAAGGAATACAACACCAGACATGACAGTCAGTTTCGACCGGTTTGTGCGAAGACTGAACGTTAACTGGTCTAGAATAATCAAATCTTAAAACTAAACTTAATCTAAAGAGGTGGGGGTGCACTATTTACATTATTATTGGTCAGTTATAGCTTCGAGGGCGTAGTTACTTAAAGGTGGGGAGATATAACAAACTCTTGGGCATAGCTGTACCTAGCACCCTTAATGATCTTTAGCGAACTGCCAAATGGCTGGAAAATACGGCTTAAGAATTCTCGGTACCAACTGCTCAATTGTCCAACCTAATTATTACTTCGCTGAAATGGATTACTTTGGGTTTCCAAACATCTGTAATCTCGACGTGTTGAGCTGGTCGTAAACTGCAAATTATGCCATAACAAAGAGCACTCAAATCTGGCGGTGGTCACAGTGCCCTTTGAGGGATTAAATTGCCGACAATTAGGTGCTATAAACTGTTAATGGGTTTTTAATACTAACATGCATAACTAAATTAAATCTATGTACACCTATAATTAATTGCTGTCCAATACTTGCAATCCGATTGCAAACACCGAGTATGGTTAAATTTGCAGATAAGTTATCTTCCAGATAGACATATCAATACTGACAATCCTAACTAATACTTATCAGTAATAAACTTGAACTGTCAGATAACTATTCGCAACTTAATGAGTGCATAACAATAGAAGTGTCTCTCAAATACTTAGCTATAACAATCTTAAACAATCAAATAACTATTTACAAATTAACCAGAGGATGACATTAGAAACTGCTTTTCAAATTCGTATCTGTGAAAATATTCAATAATTGTCGCATAACCTTTCAGAAATTTACCAGTGTATGGATAAATCAGCCCTAACAAAAGTAAGCAATCTACATAGACCTTAATAGAACTTAATGAATGGAACAGATTAGACATGGGTCTCCAATATTCATCTGAAAAAATCTTAAACTATTAGATAACTATTTACATATTTACCAACGGATGATATTAAAAGCTGTTTCTTGTTTCTTCAATACAGATTTGTGAAAATCTTCAACTGTCAGATATCAATTAACAAATTTACCAGTGGATGGGTATACCTGGCATTCACAACTCATCGAGTGGATGATATTAGAAACTGCATATCCTATATTATGTACTCATCTGTGATGATCTTAAACGGTTAGATAACTATTCAAAATTAATATTTTCAAGGGCTACTGTTCTGAGAACGGTAAAATTTGCAAATAAATTATCTTCAAGTATAATTCAGTAGAGGGAGAAGTACGCAAGACCAAATCTTCATAATCAGACAACTAAGCGAGAAACTAATTAAAAAGAAGAGAGAAATGCACATATGTTTCGTAGATCTTGAAAAGGCACTCGACAGGACAAGGAGAGAGCACTTATGGTACCAACTAGCAGAAAGAAGAATAGAGGAGGACATAATAAATGTAATAATATACATGTACAGAGAAAACAGACATATTGTGAGAATAAACAATGAGGAACCAAAAGAATTCGAAACGAAGAAAGGAGTAAAACAAGGAGCTAAGCGCTTTGCTTTTCACAATTGTATAGGATAAGGCGATGAAGAAAGCAAAGCAAAAAATTAAAATGCTAAAAATTGGATACTGGAAAATGGAGATAACCAAAATACTACAACTACTATTCGCGGATGACATGACAATAATTGCAGAAACAGAGGAAGATCTGCAATACAACATGGAAATAATTGAGATAGAGATTAAGAAAATAAACATGAAAATAAACTACGAAAAGGCAAAAACCATGATAATTGCCAAAGAGAAAATGAAACACGAAATAAAAATACAAGGAAAAGAAAACGAACAAGTAGAACAATACAGATATTTAGGAGCAATCATACAGAGCAATGGTAAATTAGATAATGAAATGATAAAATAGGGAAAATAACAAAACTATATAACATGTTAAAAAACACCTTTTTTAGGAAGAACGAGATATCAAGAGACAGAAAAACAGAAATAGTTAAAAAAGTAACTATACCAACGCTAACTTACAGCAGCGAAACATGGACGATGACAGGAAAACAAATACAAAGAATAAATGCCGTGGAGATGAGATTCCTAAGAAAAATAGAAAACACAACAAAAATGAGAGGAGAAAGAAACACTAAGAAAATATACGAGACAATCTCAACAGGAAAACAACAAAGAGGAAAACCGAGAAATGAATGGAACAGCGCAATAAAAGTAGAGGCAACAAGAAAATGGTACTCATGGGAAGAAATAAAGGAATTAACAAAAGATAGAAGCAAGTGGAGAGGATATTATAAAAGTTAATAATGGATGCCTTACACCGAAAAGTAGAAAGGCAAGGGAATAAATAAATAAATAAATAAATAAATAAATAAAACAGCGATTCAGTGATAGATCTCGCTATTATATGCATCGCCCGCCATGGCAATTATTTGAACGATATCATATTTAAACCCTAACAAAAAAAAACGCATTATACAGGGTGTCCTAAATAGAGTAGGATTGCATGGGATCATTTTTATATTCAAAACTAGATATCTGGTTATATGGGCAATGTTGTACAGTTTTGTATGCTGGTTCAGATAATGTTGAAGATTTTTCAAAGGTCGGAGCAGTTTAGAAATTTTTCTAAAAAATTCTATATTTCCATAATTATTAACTATGCGGAAACAAGTTTAAAATAAAATGTACATGTTTTGACTGCGCAAACTTAAGAATTAAATCAAAATAAAAGTTAATATGGAGGCTTCCTAGATGTTAATAGCAACTTTCTTATTTTAAACATCCGCCATATTTGATTTTTACACGCCTAAATCGTGTTTTTCCACTTTTCATGTCAAAATAAAAAATATGAGAAATATTAATTGTCCCAATTTTTATTTTTATTTTTCAATTATTCTGAAAACAAATGTAATTTTTTTTTTTAAGTAATACTGTTGCCCGACAAAATTGAATAAAATATTATATAAAAACACCCCGTCGGGCTTATCGCCTAATTTTATTCTCCTGAATAAAAATCCACTTAACTCACTTGTTATACAGGGTGTATCAGCCAAATGGAATAAATTCAATAATAAATAAATGGGGGAGTGTTCAAAATAACGCTCGGACACGTCGATTGTTATTTTTAGTTGCGCATTTTTTTCAACAAAAACCTTTTATACAGGGTGTGTCATGTGACCCTGGCCAATACCAACTTTCTTATTTTAAATGCAATACCTGGTATATTATTCAATTTTTGGATTCTTCAGAAAATTCTAGACATATTTTATATACAATATCCTATACCTATCTTCAACTGTTTCGGAAATATTAAGTGTTTTCAGATTTATTGCAAAAATTGACATTAAAAAAAGAATTATTGTATCAATTATTGTAATTAAAAAATAAACTTCTTTTAGGAGTATAGTTGTCGACAAATGTGGATAAGTCGTATTTAATACTCTACATGTTCGAGCAACAATTCTATCGCAGTTGCCATGTATAAAGAATAAATGGATAACTTGTTGATTTGTATAATGATTCATGTTGTTGATTTTGATATCTGTAATACTTTATTCTAAGTGGTTTTATTATTTGACAGTTTGCATTACAATAGCGACAGAACAAAAGCATGTCCCATGCCTACTAAAGTGCAGTTGTGACATGAATTATACCTGGCAGAAATGCGACGAAAAAGTAATCTTCGAAATAATTCAAAAAATACTTGCTTTAGGAGTATGGTTATATTATACTTTTTTGTAGTAAATTTTTCTCCCAATCGTGCTATGTAATAAAAAATGGGTCATTACATTAAAAAAAATGAATTACGAGATATTTAAGGGGGCACTTAGATATTGACATTTTATAAACACTTATTATCAAAATTGACAGTTTCCTATTATTTTACTCATAGAGGCACCCTCTAGGTACAATTAGAAATTTCACTCATAATTTTATCTTATTCCTAAGAGGAGTTATAGACAGATTTCAGGCTACGTTTTAGAGGTCAAAATTTTAGAAAACATTTTTTTTCTTGAAAACTAAAAGAGATAAGTGTACATACGTTCTTACAAAATATGTTCCAATTTAAGCGAGGAAGTCAAAAATATAATAATATATGGGGTGTTCCATTTAAAATAAGAAAGTTGGTGCTACTTCCGGTGGAACCGGAAGTGTTAGAAAGTTGAAAATATTTCACATGAGGATAACTGATTCAACCGTGTGACGAGGATTTTTTTGAAATTTTTAGTAGAACGGCAACCCCGTAAACTTTTAACGAACGGTTTAGCGTAGACACCCTGTATATTGTTTTTTATCTTACATTAGAAAAATTTCGTTCAATGAGCAACTGAAAATTAGAAATTAATGTATAAAATCCACCTATATGGGAAAAAGGGAAGAAGAAATTGGAAGACGCAAGTCTATTGGGTAACCACCAAGGTTTCAAGACCTTATTCCACTTGATTTTTTCTATGAGACACTTAAAAAGCATTCCATCCAAAACAAAATCTAACAATAGAGATGACCTAAAATATGAACTGGAATAAAACATTTCAAAATTTTGTCAGAACCCACAAACAAAATTCAACAAAAAATAATTTCCCACTTGGGATACTATCAGTCAAACTCAAAGAGGATTCTATTTCGACCATTTGCTGTTATTATTTCTGTGATTTTTCGAAATAAATGCCTATAATTTAATTATAACTTTCAATTGCCTGTTGAGTGAAATTTTTCTTATGTATAGTATAAAAAAAGGTATATTGTTATATTATAAAAAAGGGTCTATCAAATAAATATATAAAAACTCATAAAACTCAAAAACAAACAAAAACAAAAACAAATGATGATAAAAAATTTAGATTTATTTCCAAATGTGTATTTTCAAAATTAAAAATCGACTTGTCCGAAGATTTTTCTAAAATATTTTCAATTTCGAAATACTGATATTATTCCATTTGGCTGTTTCACTCTGTATTAAGATTACTGTTATTATTAACAATCGGGCAATTGGGATAAATTTGTTGCTTTCGAGTCAAGAGTGCACGAAAAATGGTCCAGAATTGTCAAAAGGGATATGATATTGTATTATTAAAATGGGCAATATTTTAAAGGTACAGTTTTTGATCATTTTGTCAGTTTATGTGTATGTTATGTTATTAGCCATACTTTTTCTGAAATGCAACCAATTCTTTTATTATAATTTACTTCGAACATTTGGGCAAATGCATGGTAATTAATAATAATACCTGAATTGAACTGTTATGAAATAAACAAATAATCATCTTGTCAGGTTCAAAATATCAATTGACATTTTTAAACGGTACCTACTTACCCTTCTTGGGTATTTTCACATAAACGTAATCCTATAATAGTAATAGTAAAAATAATACTAATGTTTACTGGTTTTCTACCTGAGGAATATATTTTCAAATTACCTCGTTATGTTGCTATTCTATCACTGTCATCGTGAATTGCGATATGATGAGGAAGCTATATACGTCAGGTTTGATTAAAAACCAGAATGAACTACTTATAAACGAGGGCTCACATTTCTTTTGTCTCATTAACCTGAACACGCTTTTTAAACTAAACAGTTTTCTTTTTCATGAAAGCCGGTGCACTAATGATATTTTAATGATTTTTGTTGCGTTAAAGCACCATCATATTTTATAGCGGTTTCTTGTGTATTTTTTTTTTCGATTCTCAGCTGCAGATTCACCTGAAAGTTACTATTATAAGATACCTACACCGATAAATATATCCAATCTCATATTTGAAACGTATTTAAGCACATTAATCAGATGATATACAATAAGTAAACGTGATAGTAAAACGAAATGAGAAACGTTATTGCCAAATCGGAGTCAACCTGTAAGCAAATGTGATAAATTACATTTTAAAGTAAAAAATCTGACACATTACTTTCTTCATAATAATATGAATAATAGATACTTATGTAACAAGTGAGTCAAGTGGATGTTTTTTAACTTTAACGAGAAGAAAGTTTATCCCACTCGCAGTATCGGGTCCGTAGACTAAATTTTTAGAGTGATAATTATACTTAACTATAACGTGTAAACTAGTTATTTATATAACAAGTGAGTTAAGTGGATGTTTATTCACGAGAAGAAAATTAGGCGACAAGCCCGACAGGGTGTTTTTATATTATATTTTATTCAATTTTGTCGAACAGTATTACTTAAAAAAAAAATTACATTTGTTTTGAGAATAATTGAAAAATAACAATAAAAATTGGGACAATTAATATTTCCCATATTTTTTATTTTGACATTAAAAGTGGAAAAAACACGATTTAGGCGTGTAAAAGTCATTATTAAGTTTTTTTGTATCTTTATAGTTTTTGATATCTGTTACAGTTTCGGCACAAAAAAATAAAATATGAGTGACAGTCCTACACTCGTTTGGAAACAAATGTAATCTAGTTACCGGGTTGATGATGGTTTATTCACAATAATGAATATAAAGTACACTTACGCCGATAAAACAGATATGTTGTTGGTTTTAGGATATTAGGGGCCCTAATAACGAGGAAGAAATTTGGGAATTTATAGCAATTGCTTCATCCATACGATATCCAAAGTGCAAGAGCTTTTACCAGCTGATTATGACCTACGTTTTGCGTATTGCCGATTTTGTCAGGAAAAAAGAGCTGAACATATACTTTTTAACTAGAAAATTCTGTTCACTGATTTGTTTCCAGACGAGTGTAGCGCAGTCACTCATATTTTATTTTTTTGTGTCGAAACTGTAACCGATATCAAAAACTATAAAGACAGAAAAAACTTAATAATGAATGCCTGCGTCCGATTTGATTTTTTTTTTAATTTATTTGCTTTTGTCATTAAAAAATATGAATGAATTAATGTTGTGCCCCTCTTGTTTTATACACAACCGGTCTACTGATAATAACAATATTATGTCAAAATATGAGTTATACCCGTATAAAGTGTCATACCAAACATTTTCCAAATCAATCTAAACGTTCTCTTTTTATAAGCAATTTTTTGTTTTTTTTTTAATTAACTTTGAAGCTGAATACTGGCTTCAATTAATTCAGTGATGCGAATGACGAATTAATTTCTGCAGGATAAATCACGTTCTGTTTACTACTACTATAGCATTAGTAACTACTAAGCTTTAGTGGCTACTAGGGTCGACTATGCATATGGACGTTAGTGTTTAAACAATAAACTCTGCAAGCTATTAGCATATTTATAAGTACATGTTAAATTATTAATTTTCATCTATTTTTCCTAATTTAACCAAATCGAACATAAGGAGGTAAATGTAAATTTTTAGTTAAATTAATAACCATGATGGACGCTCTTGAACATTTCGCTGCAGTGAATTAAATGCATTCCTAATCCGTGGCTCGAGAGCCATAACCGTTCCAAGCGGATCGCGATTTAGCCCCTCAAGTTGCAATAAGCACAGGAGTACAGCATGAAATTGCAGTAGTTAGCTTCGTGCCAGGATAAATTCGTTTTCTTCCGGGTTTAACAGCCACTCTTTTTTGCCGGAAACGATAATAATACGCGATAGTTAGCACGAGCTGCTATTAATTTTTAATTCCAATGGATGGTGCAGGCGTCCGGCGTAATTGGATTGATTTTTATTATTGCCAAGTCGATAATCACTCCCTAACTTAATAACTTAATAGATGGTTCCGTTTCTCTGTTGAAGAATTGAGCCCGTGGTTTCGTGTGCAGATAATTTTAGTGGAGAATTAATAGAGCCACTAGGAACTAGCGCATTGGTAGAGGTAATATTTGTTCACATTCATTGTTTAATCGTGTTCTCATACACACATATAATTTAATTTTTTTAATGAATTTCTTATTATTAATATATTATTGTAATTACGATAATTGTTATTTATGTCATATTTTGGGACTACAGTTTCCTGTACTACAAGTTAATATTTTAATATTGGGGTGTAAAGTTAGTTCGCCTCCTCGTGGTGCACCCTGGATAACGCTAAATGAACTAACACATACACATTTTTACTGAAACACATTCAGTAAAAATATGTATAAATCCAACAGAATGCTACAAATCATCTTGACAGTGACTATGGAAATGCATCTCATAGGATGCAACACCATACTACTAGACCATCTATGACTGTCAAATTCGGCACTTGTAATGTAGTTTGATGTAATTATTCCATACGCTAAATAAATAAATATTAATATTGATATTAATAATTTATTTGCTTATCTAATGACAACCTATTGCTGCTGCTATGGCTAATTACCGTCGCCAAGGAGCGAACTGCCGTTATATTTAAGTTTACTTAACAAGAATACACCTGAAGCATAATGTTGATAAATATTCAGTGGCAATATATTCCAAACTCGCAAATCTGGTGGAATTTGGGGAGGATAATGCTCGAGCTGACTAAGTTATACGTGGTCGATATGTGAACATGCAGCAAGAATTTCTTACAAGAGCATTTCCCCGACAACGTGTTAACAGTTCAACAGTATGGTTGCCATGGAACTGTGCTGGACATGCCGCAAGTCACTCCACGGACACTTTACGAACAATGTTTCTGAAGTGCATTGTTTCTCGTTTTGGGGGCCCTAAGTGACCATCAGAATAACCAGATTTGTAAGCATGAGATTTATTTTATATTTTCGCTACAGAATAGCACCATTTTCGGATACATCTATACGAATTTCATTTTTATTTCATTCACATCTGCTCTATCAAGAAACTTAAGTTATAACAATATTATTTCAAATACTGGATCAATAATATAGAAATAGAAAGAATATAGAAGTGAAATTATTATTGAGATATACATACATGAAAGAGATCATAAACTGTCTCCATTTTTTAACTAATATTTTGGCTTCACTTTATCTTAGTTTGCTATTTCAGTTGAATTTAGTATGGTTGCTGTTTAGATATGTATTGTGTACTGTATAAAGTAGATATGAGTTATTTCCATATTTAACAACGAAATAATGCATATTTGAAATGTCATACGCAGAAGTAGCAAATGTGTAAAAGCGAGCCATTGCTTTTGAATTCACTGGCATTTGCCTGATCAAAGTAATTAACAATAGGTAATTCTACACACGAAGTGCATTAAAATGGTTACTTTCAACTTCTGAATTCACAATTATTTGCGTAATTGTGTTTAAATTTATTTTCATACAATGAATAGTAATGAATGTTATTTCATGTCACCCAAATATTCTGCGTTGCACAATATAATAAATTAACTTGTTTTAATATGATGTGGAACCTCATGTAATACTTTTTTTTATAAACATTTATTATTCAAATATTCATGCATGCAAATATGAATAGATAATAAAATATTTAATATCAAGGCTTTATTTCATTATCGATATCGGCAAAAATAAATATGTGAACACTCTTGTGTAAATGTGAATACAAATGTGATTAGTGTCAATATTGTATTTCAATATTAATTTTTCTCTTGCGTGAAAAATTGTAACCTCTATTTTATATTAACGTTAGTTTTGCTCATCTGGAAATACAATATTGTATAAAATACATTTGAACCGTTAAGAACCTAAGTGTAAGTCTTTTTTTTTCTTGTTTAATTCAGATGTCCGGAAAATTTCAGTCCAGAAATATACATGGGATGCTGTCCCTTGGATCTGTTATGAAAGCTGAAATGTTTCCACATTCCACATTATTGTTAGTTTTCTTACACTATACTCTTGAAAAACAATATTGTATAATATGGATATGTGACGTATTTGTAAATATCTCATATATAAATATTGATTTATTCATGTAATATGTGATAATAAATATAATATTAATATTAATGTCGATGACACTAATGGAGCTCTTTATGGGTTTAATAAAATCACAAATATAATATTCATCAATATTAAATAAATAATTAAATAGTAAATATTATAATAATCAATCAAATTACGTTTACATGTTTTCCACAACTGTATTTAGTAGAAAGTATTAAATTATAAAGTATTGAATTTATAAAATTTTCAACCAGGATTAGAGAGTTTGCATATTTTTTATCACTGTTAATAAATATCTGAGATGATAACATACCTTAGACCAGGGTTTGCATGGTCCCCCCGCCCCCCAAGATTATAAAAAAAAAATCATGCCCCCCTATATTTTTCTTCATTGCTTCAATAAAAAACACAAATTATTTTTACGACATTTATTTCACACGATTTATTATTTATTAATGGACTGTTCCCGCCTGCATTTTTTGAACCAGTTGGTTGATATCAGGTTCTGTTTTTGACAGAGCTCAAAATCCGGTTTCACATAAGTCGAAGAAAATGGCAGAAGTATTCGCAAGGCAAGAGTGGCAACTTTTGGATTAAGAAGAAAGCGTTTTATCCAAAATTTCTCCAAAGTGAAGAGGTGAAAGTCATCTTTCATTGTCGAATCTGCCTTCATTTCCAGAAATTCTTCTTGGACATCTTCTGGTAATAGCAGAACATTGACCACAAATGGAATTCTGGTCATGTGCCATATTGGTGATTCTGAATTAACGTCTCTGTAATATCGGTGAAATTCTGTTTGCAACACTTCCGAATGAGTTGATATATCAGTTTTCATATCTTCGTCCATTTCTTGATTTTTAATTATTTCTTGTAGTCGAGAAAAAGATAGCACATATCCGGCAATTACCCTCTGAGACCAAAGTTGAAGCTTAGATATAAATCCCTGAATGTGGTCGTAGTTACTTATCAAAGTGCCGTTTTTTCCCCGTAGCTTTAAATTTAGTCCGTTCAAGGCTTCAAATATATCACTCAAATAGGCCAACTTCCAATAAAATCGTTCATTGTTGAACAATGACAAAAAGTTGTTTTTTTCTTGAAATTCAAGGAAGAGGATGACCTCTTCTTTGAGCTCATAAAGGCGTGCCAACATGTTACCTTTGGACAACCAGCGTACTTCTGTATGGAAAAGAAGAACTTTGTGATAAGAATCGAGATCCTCGCAAAGTAATATAAATAAGCGGCTGTTCAAAGCGCTGCTTTTGATGTAATTCACGATCTTTATAGCCAAGTCAAGAGTCTGGCGTAAATTTTGAGGCAATGTTTTTGAGGTCAAAGCCTGGCGATGAATGACACAATGAGTGCTGACCAGAGTGGGATTATTTTCCTTCAACTTTTGTGCTAAACCGGATCGTACTCCTATCATTGCGGGGGCGCCATCTGTGCAAAGTCCAATAAGCTTATTCCAATCTAAATCATTTGTTTCGATAAAATCAAATATTGAACCAAATATATCGTCTGCCAAAGCTTGGGAGTACAAAATCTCTTCTTCAATTTGATCATTGCTGACGTAACGAACGTAAACGATTAACTGTGCACAGTTCACAATGTCTGTAGATTCATCGCAACTTATAGCAAAGAACGGTGACGCCTTTACTTTGTTTATAATTTTTAATTTTATGTCTGCAGCAATATCATCGATTCTTCGTTTCACGGTGTTATTTGAAAGAGAAATCGATTTCATTTTTTGTTCCGATTCTTCCCCCAATATAATTTGCGTGGCTTTTTGCACACATGGTTTGATTAACTCTTCGCCAATAGTATGAGTTTTTTTTTTCTTTGCTATCAAAAAAGCTATTTCGTATGAAGCTTTGACATGTTGTGACACACTTTTGTGATAACTTCCCGACGCATCCAATCTCATCCGTTTCAGTGTTTCTGATTTGGAAGAAAGGTACTCTTTCGGCTTCGTTTTCATAGTTGGATGTTGCTGGTTTAAATGTTTTTCGAGTCGAGTGGGCCTCATTGCGTCATTACTCAAAGTTTTTAGGCATATCACGCACTGGGGCATTTCTATCCCGTCTTTTTCAAAAAACGTAAATCCGAATTTGATATAGTCTTCTAAATACTTTCTTTTTTTTGCGGACATTTTGGTAGAACAAAAATAAATAAAATTTAAAAGCGCAGTTTTGTTCATCATGGTCCATTGGCATTGACAGACTGACCCCTATATACCTACCTATCTACAAGTTTTGCAATACAATTAATAAATGGAAAGAGTTACCAATAATTACGTATTTTGATGAATTGATTTATTTTATTTCAAGTGCGGGCCACTGACCTCAGGCGCGGCGGCGCTGCCGGTGAGCGGGGACAAATAAAATACTAAATAGCTTTCATCTTTTCATTAGTAAACTAGACTTGTTACAAAACAATGCAAAATAAAATACAGCTTACCGTTTAGTCAATTTTAGTTGTGCACTTGTCAAGAACGAAACTAAGATTTTCGAGCAATGAATAGGCGCATTTAAAACAAATGCGTCTTGTCTTGTTGTTGCACGTATGTATTCCCGCCACACCTCGCGCGGGAGGAGCGAAAGCGCGGTGTTTAGTACAAGTCTTGTACATACAGTACGTGATAGAACAAAATAGTGGTAAAGCGTAGTAGTTAGTTCGGCCGATTGGAACTAGGTGGCGCGACTAAATCTCTAAATCTGTGTGTAAGTGTTTTAAATAATAAACAATGATAAGTAATTAGATTAAAATATCCGAACACTTCATGCCCCCCCTAAGATCTCTCCCACCGGTTGGGAAGTCCTGCCTTAGACAGTGTGGAAATTAAGTAGCGGATAAATTCGGTAACTCCGTTAATGTGTATGAGAGAGAAAAATCTAAAAGGGAGATAGCGATCTATATTACTATCCATATGGTTTTTTTTTTCAGATTTAAAAAAAACAAAATTTTTAAAGTTATGACGTCATTAATGTTTTTTTTTTAAATGACAACCTACATTTTTTATATTTTCTTTTGGTAGAGCTTTTTAATCTGTTTTCAAGCAAATAATTATATTATGATATCAAACATGTTTAGTAAAATATTAAGTTTAAAAATTAAAATCAGGATCAATCAAATTACGTTTACCTATTTTCCACAACTGTATTTAGTAGTAAATATTAAATTATAAAGTTTTACATTTATAAAATTTTCAACCAGGATTAGAGAGTTTGCATAATTTTTAACACTGTTAATAAATATCTGAGATGATATTATATGTATATATGTATATTATGATATCAAACATGTTTAGTAAAATATTAAATCTATAACATTTTAATCAGAATTTCAGTGTTTGGACCTTTTTAGCAATGTTTATAAATAACTGGGACCAGAATATATATTTAGTTAATGGCAATATGAAAATTATTTTAATCAATATACATATTACTTATCAATATCGATACATTTGCATGTATTCAATAATTCTGAAAGATATAGTTATGCTCTATTAAATGAGAAATTCTATATTCCATATTTTTGATTATATTATACTGAAAACATCCTGAAATACAATATTGTACCGGAAAGCTAATGAAAGCTGATCTATTTAAAATATTATTAAATTACAAAAATAATTTATTCGATATTATAATAACTTGATTAATGTTACGCCAAGGAATAATATTTCTTAAACATAATATATATAAATACTTATATTTCAGTATCAATATTTTATCTTATTTTCGATAATCATGGTAATAATGATTTGCATTTTCATTATTTTCTGCCGTTTAACGTTTTAAATCAATTTAGTAGATATAATAAAATTCTCTACATTTGTAACTTGCATTATTGAGATTTTTCTGCAATTCAATGTGTTGAATCGAATCAAGAGAAACTTGTATATTTTACATGGTTTAATTTTTTTTTAGTTGCGAAGTTGATTTGATAAATTGATTGATCTGATTGAGATTTGATAAATTGATTTGATATTAGAAGCTACAAATTACCACTAGTCGTTCTAACAGAAACGCACATTACTGGAGATGTGACTGATGCAGAGGTATCCTTTGAGGACTATGTTTCAATTGTCTGTAAATCGCATAGTAAACACACTGGGGGCGTGATGATAGTTATTCATAAGATCATAGACTACGAAGTCATAGCTAACCTTGAAATCATGAATGCAGTTTGGATATTAGGTGTCAGAATTTCTGACTATGAGCTGTGGGCAATCTATAGGTCCCCTTCGGGTAGTATTCCGTGGTTTCTTTCTGAACTAGAAACTGTTATTAGCACATACATGAAGCGCTCAAGGAAAACATTTATACTGGGTGACTTTAATATTGATGTGAGTAGATCAGATTTCGCTTACTCTCAACTACTCCTCAATTTAATGAGAAATCATGGGAATGTTCAGCTGGTAAACCAGTTTACAAGAGTTACTCAGTATTCGAAAACTAAAATTGATCTTGTCTTTTCAAACATTGATAACCTAAAAGTATCAGTCGAAGCGAGTCCAAAAATTTCTGACCACTTCAATATTAGAGTGAGACGGTTCGCAACGAATGGTCTCGTGGGGATGGGGACCTCGGTAACTTCTAGAAATTTAAATAAAATAAATCTGAGCTCTTTTCAAGCCGACTTAAAACTACTTGACTGGGCCATGGATGAAAACGATGTTTTAAAGGTATTTTATCGTAATATTATCAGTACATTAGATGTCCATGCGCCTATCAGGTCCTATAAATATGCGCCTCATGGGAATCGTTGGTACGATCAGGAAATTAGAGAGCTTTGTTGGCAGCGGGATAAGTTGTTTGTAACAGCACGGTTATCAAAATCAGCGGAAACGTGGGAAAACTACAGAGTAAGCCGCAATGCAGTTACAGCAGCTATTAAATACAAAAAGAAGGCCTACTTTTCACAATTAATTGAAAGCAACAAGAATAAGCCTAAACAGATGTGGAAAGCTTTACAAACAGTAATCTGTAAGAAAAGAGGAACTACAATTTTAAAAATGTCGTTCAACGGTCTAGTGGAGACTGACGTCAAAACTATAGCCCATCATTTTAATTGTTATACTATAAATAGTATCAGAGAACTGGTTACTCTAAGCAATTTTAGTAATAGCATCGGGGTAATTACTGATAATTCACCCCAGAATGAATTCAAACTCGCACAAGTCAATGGTCCCATCATAAGTGCAGCAATTGCACGGTTAAATAGTCAGTCATCTATTGATGATATAAATATGGCAGTTTTTAAAGCTGGGGGGCAGATTCTGATTGAGAAATTATGTCACGTGGTAAACTATTGTCTAGAAAAGAAATGTTGTCCAACTCAGTGGAAAAAGTCAATTGTAGTGCCGGTACCTAAATCAAAGAATTCAATTAAAGCGGAGGACCATCGTCCTATTAATATGGTTCCTCTGTTGGAGAAAGTTCTGGAGAGAGTGGTATATGATCAACTAATTCAATTTATAGATGAGCATAAAATACTTGCGCAAAACCAGTCGGGTTTCCGTCATCACCACTCATGTGAAACGGCCCTACAGTTGGTGATAAATCGATGGAAAACTGTCTTGGACAATCCTTTGAAGAAGAAAGTAATAATTGCGGTGTTTGTGGACTTTAAGCGAGCTTTTGAAGTTATCAATAGAAAAGTTTTGCTATACAAACTGCACAGTATAGGCATAGCTGTAACAACGCTCAGTTGATTTGAGGATTACTTGTCTAATCGTAAACAAGCAACCAGCATTGGTAGAGTTGAGTCTGATGAAGTAGTAACAGAGTACGGGGTACCTCAAGGTACGATATTAGGACCGCTACTATTTACTTTATATATTAATGACATTACTGAAATATGTCAGGAGGAAGGGGAATCAATAAATCTATTTGCTGATGATACTTTATTGATAGTAGAGCACGATAACGTGACTGAGGGGGTTATTAGAATTAATAGATTGCTGAGAAAGTTCGAAGGCTGGATTGACAAAAACCACCTTATTGTGAATACTGCGAAAACTAAAGTCATGATTCTGGGTGACGGCAATAGTAATGGCCGGGACCGGGTGTGTTTGCTGGACGAAGCGCTTGAATATGTTACGGAATTCAAATATTTGGGGCTAACAATTGATATGAAACTAAACTTCAAAAGTCATTGTAAATTATTATTGCAGGAACTATCAGACAAAAGCAGATACTTTCATAGAATTTGTCAGGCTCTGGACCGGCGGAATAGACTAGTGGTGTACATATCCATTATTGGCCCTCTTTTTAGTTATTGTCCGACGATCCTATTTTATGTAAACAATATGAAATTGGATAAGTTACAGGTTATCCATAATAAATGTCTTCGTTCCATACTCCAGTGTGACAGGTATGCACATGTTAAAGACATGTTAGCTGAGTTGCAATTGTTTTCGGTTAGGCAAACATTATATTTTATGAACATGTGTTTTATATATAAAATGGTTAATGGCGGGCTACCTGAGTATCTCAGGGACGCAATTACCATGAATAGCGATATTCACAATTATTCCACAAGAGCAAGCCACCTTATACATGTGGCCACCGCACGCAAGCAGACTACATACCAGTCATTATTCTATGAAGGACTAGTCAAATTCAACGAGATAAATCCGCGAATTAAAGATGCCACAAATATTTTGCACTTTAAGAAATTACTTAGAGAATATCTACTAGGGAATTCTGGATGTGGCCTGTAGTTGTGTGTGCACTCAGTTGTGGGGAGGGGTGCTCTTTTGGTAACTTATTAGTGGGTAGTGTCAATGGTTTTATTTTTTGATTGATTGTGTAAGTGATATGTATGTATACATTTAATAAATAAATAAATAAAATAAAAAAATATGGTAAATGACATATACGTATGTCCCCGGATTGAGTTTACAAAAGGGAATTTTATTTTATTTTTACTTTTATGTAAAAATGTTATAGGAATAATAATTCCTGCTTGGTCTGAAACTACCAGTTCAGTTAGTGAAACTTTGATATATTTATTCAGGGTGTTCGAAAAAAAATTAAATCTTTTTTTGACATTTATTTACTATTTGCAAAATAAATTTACAACCACGATTATAGAACATTATAGAAACATATAATCATTCAAACAATCCTCAAAATGAAGAAAATAATACTGAAAATTTAAAAAATCGCCTACGAGAGGCATTTGCATCGGTAACTATTGAAGAAATACAACACAGTTTTCAGAAGTTCCACACCAGGCTTGAACTGTGTGAAGAAAATGATGGGGAATTGTTTAAATGATGTTGTTTTTCTAAAGTGTCAAAATTAGATTTATATTATTTAGCCAACACCCTGTATAAATATATCAATGTTTAATAACTAAAATGGTAGTTTCACACCAAGCAGGAATTTTAATTCCTATAACATTTTTACTATTTAAAAAAAAAACCCTCTTGTAAACTCAATCCGAGGAGATTCTGTATAATAAATGTTTTAAATGACCACCATCAATCTTCGTCTTACATCCAATCTTTGCCTCATTGACAGTCGAAGCCTTTCAAAAATACCAGGAGTGTTTCTTATCGAATTACACCCAACAATTATTCGATTTCTCAATTCTTCCACATTTTCCACTAGAGTTGTGTAAACTACTTACTACTTATCACCCTGTATGTTCGAGCGAATTTTCATAAATCATCGAAGGACAAAATATTCTTAGAATGACCCAGGGATTGCATTTTTTGCCCATGGCTAGGAAACACCCTGGATGAAAATTAATTGAAACAAACGTCTATGTACTGAAATTTGATTCAGCCTCCACAATCAAAGAACTGTATTAATGAAGAACTGCACTTTAACACCTTTGATGAGGCATTTTACTTATTGTTTTTAAATCTATGTAGTAAATAATCGACTACATTTGCAAATTTGATTTAAAAACTCTTTGGATTGAAGATCGACTTTAAGATAATTAAATGAACAGAACAATTGTCATAATACCACAGTAAAAAAATAATAAGTGTAGTTCTGAATAACTATAATTTTCTATATTTAACGACTATCGTGCGAAATTGTTTTTAGTTACTATTTTGGTACCTATTCTGGGTTAAAATTATGTAATAATGGTTGTCTTCATCGTCATTAAATGAATAAAACAATTCTCATATCACAGTAAAAAAATAATAAGTGTAGTTCTAAATAACTATTATGTTTCAATGTTTTACAACTATTCTTGCTAAAGTGTTTTTTGTTATGATTTCCGTACATATTCTGGGTTAAAATTATGTAATAATGTTTGTCTTCGTCGCCATTAAATGAACAGAACAAGTCTCATTTCACAGTAAAGAAATAATAAATCGTCCTAAATAGCTATAATGTTTCAATGTTTAACAACTATTCTGGGTAAATTATTTTTAGTTACTATTTTGGTACCTATTTTGGGATAAAATTAGATTTTTTTTTCTTCGTCGTCAACATTTCAACATCTACTGCAAGAAAATGTTCGAAATTAGAATTAAATAAATAATAATATGATAATAATAAAAATGTATTAACAAGCCTTTTTCTGAATAAAAACATTAGAAACTATACTGTGATATAAATAGTTGAATTCGTAATAGGAAATGCTATCTAATACTAGGTGTACATATACAGGCATACATACTACAGGCTATACAAAGTGATTCATTGGGAAATGCGCATAATGTATGTAGATTTTTTGGCAACGTTATTGTTATTTAAAATAAAGTTATGCTTTTCTCGGAATGGGCATTTTTTCACTTGATTATTTTTTTAAATGTAGCGCAATGAACAAATGTTATAATCATATTTTTACACATACAGGGTGTTTGAAAATTAGCCATTGATAATAATATTTTCTCCCAAATACAGACCTGTCCTCTCGTTTTACATAAAGGTTAGGATCCAGAAATTAATAGCATGTGAAATAGTTGATGATTTTATTGATTAAAGCTGGAAATTGATCATTTAGGAAAGGAAATTTATTTATTTTTAATTTTGTGCCACCTTATTGTCAAAACATCTTGATTTGACTCAAGTTAATAAGTAACAAAGTTATATGCGGAAGTACCAAAGTGTTACTTAATTTTTTCTGCTGCTTCCAAATATGCAAATAAAATTTTAAAATATTGATATACAGTGTGTTGTTTCGAGTCGACACCTACTTATTAATTTATTTAAGCCCGGACCTAGAATATGATTTATTTTTATTATGTTAATCAACACTACAGTGGACAAAGAACATATGGTACAAAGACCAAAGATTGCAAAAAATTATAGAGTGGTTCGTAAGTTATGATTAATTGAAAAAACGGGCAATATTAATGAATGACCCTGTATATTGGTTATAAAGAAGGATAGACCCATAAAATATAGTTTATTTAAAATCACCTCGGTGTGCTGCATCTACCATTACTGTAGACGCATTTCCCAATTAATCACCCTGTATAAAAAAATAAAGTTGGTAATGTTTTCTTCGAAACGAAACGTTGTACTGAAAATTTGTAAAAGCTATCTTATAGAGCTAAACATGTAGCAATGAGAAAGTGCCTTTGGTTTTTTTATACCTTTTCAACTAACTTCAGAAAAAAATAAAAACGAAATCGTAAATTTCAGATTTTGTCGAATATCTCCGGAAGTAAGCGGACATTTCTGGTTTTCTCACAACAATATTACTGACCACTAAATTGCGAAACTTTTTGGTAAATAAATTAAATAATTACTATGCAACTTTTACGGTTTTCGAGATCCCCATGCTGTTGATCCTTCTCTTGGACACCCTGTATGTTCACGTATCGATGCCGTTATACCGGCATTAAGTAACTCACAATTAGTAAATACACAATCGATTAATATCAGTCACTTATATACTTATACAGGGTGGTCACTTTTACGACGCCCACCATTGAGATCTATTAAACGAAAATATATACAGAGTTGGTCAAATGAGATAAAAGTTTCTCATTTTTGTGTCCTTCAATGTTCTGAAACGAAATCCGGGATATCTTGCACAGTTCCTGAAATATCGCTGAAAAACTGAAAAGTGCACTTTCCTTTCCCTTTTATAACTTTTTTACTCCTCAAATTTTACGAAACTTGGCACTCTTACATTTTTCGACGTCAGTTTTCTGATCACAGTGCCAAACATATTAAGAGGAAAATGAAAGTGCACTTTTTCAGTTTTACGACGATATTTTAGGAACCGTGCAAGATATCCCGGATTTCGTTTCAGTATATTGAAAGGCACAAAAATAAGAAACTTTTATCCCATTTAACCAACTCTGTATGTATTTCCGTTTAATAGATCCTAATGGTGGGCGTTTAAAAGTGACCACCCTGTATACTTATATTATGGTGTATATGTTGTTATATATGTATACTTATATTATAGTGTATATGTTGGCCCCTTACACTATTTATTGAACATTTGTACCGATTAAATCATGGTATTGGTAACTTTCTACATTTTCCGTAACATTTTGTGCAAAATAACTATTTCTTAATTACCAATTGGTTATTACACAATATTTTATATTTGATTATGCCGTTCCAAGACCATTATTTGAAGAATTTGAATAGTTTAATGGCTGTCATAATTGCCACTGTTTTCATTTGTTTGCTCTTGAAATCGAACATAATTCTTGCAATATTCATAAAATGTTATTGAATTATTGAATTGGTTGTTTATATGTTCTATTGTTATTTATATTTTCAAATATTTAAAAATTGAATTTTGCGCCCTGCTGTGATTTTAAAATTGAAATGACAAATTCAGACCTGCTAGAATGAATACGATATTATTGCGCCAATATTTGCCTGAAAATAAATAATATCGAGCTTACATATGTAGTGCAACGATATAGACAATTCCCCACGTTTGGGTGTCCAATATGCAACGTTATACTTAGATTTTTATTTGTCCCACGTTCGGGAGCCAAATTCTGTGTTATGATTGTGTTTTATAATTTTAATTGTTTGATTTATATTGATTAATAATTATTATTGCCCCACGTTGTGATTAAAATGCAATGTTTTGTTGTGATGGTTCTCAGGGTCAATAAGTGGGATCAAAATAAATTAGATGGCAGACAAAGAATATGAATTTTAATTAATATTTATCATAATATTAAATATTTAAACAACTGATAACAAAACAAACACTAATTGAACATAAAACAAAATGAACGCTTGACAAAAGAAAACAACTTACAGTAAGTGGCTACTTAAACTACCTAATAAATTTAACAAATATTTCCCCAATGAAAACCTAATTGCACAATTAATTTTACTCGAGTTAAATATTAATCTACTTGCGGTTTCAATTATTGATGTCTTGAAGACTGTAGGCAATGTATTCTGTTCATCCGTACTGGTGGTTGCAGCTCCTCTTGGTAATAATCCCTCGATGTATCCGTTCCGGCTCGTTCAGGTGAATGACCCGATTGATGTCCCAACTCCGTGAATGACTGCACTGGATAGCCTCCGTGATTTTGTCTTAGAGATGATGATGATCCAGCTGAATTCCTCCAATGTATCCCTTGTTGCCGTCGGTCAAACATCAATACTCACTCGTTACTGATTACTGTTGTAAAATTTGTAGGGTTAAGTGTGCATAAACAGTCGCGAAACTAATTTTGTTTTTAGACGCGTAAATTCGGGAATAAATATCGGCTTGACAACAATATTCTTTTGTCTTGCAACCGACGTAGATTCGACGGGATACTATTGAATTCTGCCTGGCGTCAGGCGTTCTGCGTTTTTATAACTTTACACCTGATTGTCAATTATTGTTGTTGATTTACGCCAGCATCGTTCGTCAAAATTTGATATGGTGGTCATATGGTAGTTGCAGCTCCTCTTGGAAATAATCCCTCGATGTATCCGTTCCGGCTCGTTCAGGTGAATGACCCGATTGATGTCCCAACTCCGTGAATGACTGCACTGGATAGCCTCCGTGATTTTTTTTGTTGTTAAAGATGATGATGATCCAGATGAATTCGTCCAATGTATCCCTTGTTGCTGTCGGTCAAAAATCAATTCTCAGTCGTTACTGATTACTGTTGGAAAATTTGTAGGGTTAAGTGGGCATAAACACTCGCGAAACTAATTTTGTTTTTAGACGCGTAAATTCGGTAATAAATATCGGCTTGACAACAATATTCTTTTGTCTTGCGACCGACGTAGATTCGACGGGATACTATCGAGTTCTGCCTGGCGTCAGGCGTTCTGCGTTTTTATAACTTTACACCTGATTGTCAATTATTGTTGTTGATTTACGCCAGCATCGTTCATCAAAACCTGAAATGCACCTGTTACTAACCACGAATTTCGCAATGTTACTATGGCGACGAAACAACACTTTATTATTGTAATCTTTTTTCCCATTTTATCCAATCACAATTCTGATTCGACATTCGTAATTTTTCGCTTCTGTGGAAATGTCGAAGGTCCCTCTTCGTTGAGTTTGGAATTTTAATTAAATTTGCACATTTTCATTAAACTCATTTACATTTATTATTATTAACTGTGCCTTACTTAACTTATAATATTAGCTAAAAACCCTATCTAATTTGATTATTAAACTATTAGACTGGCTAATTATATCTAATCCTATAATAATAATAATATTTAACGATTAATAAATTCCTAATTAATTCCTATCTAAATTATAAAATCTACGCTAACAAATAACATCACAGTATATTGTTTGAGATTCTGCATATGAAAACTGAGCGACATTTTGTCCTCGCCGACAATAATGATCACTCAACTCATCATTGGCACTTCATACTTAGTATGGATGAATTCATCAAACACTTCATCTCCGAACATTTCGATGCAACCCCACCACTGGATATTTTATCGCCAGATAATTCTTTGCTAAATACGTTGTCTCTGGATAATTTGCCGACGGAGTATTCATCGCTGACACTTCACCGCTAGATACACCATCGATGAATAATTCGTCGTTGAACAAACAATCGGTGGAAACTAGATGCCACATCGGTGGATATATCGTTACTAGAGAGTTATGGTTTCGGACATTTCGTCGACGTACATTTCGTTTGCTGAATACTTTATTCCTGGAGAATTCGTCGCCGGGCTATTCATCCTTGTACACTTCGTCGCTGCATACTTCATTGCTGGATAATTCATCACTGGATTCGTCGCTGGATAACTTCTGGACACTGGATACTTCACAATCCATAGCCTCTGTTCTAAAAGTTCGGCGACAAATTGTTCGCCAACAAAACTTTACACATAATGTGAAAATAAATATTCTAAACTTGAAATGGGTGATGTATCCCAATACCAATTTGATGCGTCCACACATGGGAAATTTATGTATTTTCAATTTTTCCCTTCTTGCTGTTACGGCAGGGAGATATCGCATCGTTTGCATAAAATGAACAGCGTCGGGGCACTGCAAAAATCAATTTGCTTGTAATATCAGGCAAATTAAAAGCAATCACTGGGACGAAATCACTTTAAAATTAAATTACACTTCATACTTTCCCTCTCACTGCCCTAATAATAGTCGTCGTATTGATCGCATCCAAGTCTGTAGGTAGATAAGGGACCGGGGTTATCGTTCCTCATGAGATGATGGACGAGTCGCGCCCTGGGCCACCACCTATATTGCTTAACATGTTAGAGACGTTTACACCCTGGTGATTAAATTGCCCGACAGTGTAATGGGCCATGTCGCCACGAGATTACTTATAAATAACCATATACTGCTTAATACCTACCCGCAACGTATAACGAGCACGACGATGAATTGCACATAATCCCTTTCACAGTTGAATGTTGCCGTTTTATTTATATTTATTAATCATGACTAGCGAAACACTGTTATCACAAAAACGAAATCGTTGCATGTTATGGTAATTTATTTCAAGAATTCACTGACCTATTCCGTCTAGATAAATATATTTTACTATTTTACGTCGCCTTGTAGCAAAATATGAATAATAATAATAACAGCAATAATAATAACACTGGTCTACAAATAAAAATAAAAAAATTAACGGGTAAAGAGGAGGATGTTTTCCAAGTAATTTGGTTGCGTAGAATTCAAATTTACCACCAGAATTGTGCTATCAGGTCTAGTTATTTTTATGTCGCATGGACGGCGCTACTGTAAAGTAATTTGACGGAACCCCACATTTATTCTCTATCTTCATAATAATAGTGCTTAAATATGTCAAGTAGATCGCGTGTTACTAATTCAAGCTATGTCTGCTTTGTTTGTGGTAAATAAAGGTTGACAAAAAAAGGATAAGCAACAACAGAAACGTTAAAATATGCATATTTACATTACTTTGGTTTTGCTGTCAGAAATTTAGACAAAACGTGGACCCCGACATTGTTTTGCAATA
Organism: Othius punctulatus; assembly: GCA_951805005.1. Classification (NCBI taxonomy): domain Eukaryota; kingdom Metazoa; phylum Arthropoda; class Insecta; order Coleoptera; family Staphylinidae; genus Othius; species Othius punctulatus. The sequence continues at coordinate 44,131,104 of OX638141.1, read as the reverse complement.
GTTGCAGAGCTATTTTATACAAGTGGTCGAATGGCGAGAGAAAATATTTCGACTTTCCAGTTCCAGTAATATGGAGAGAGCGAAGTAATCACCAAACCAATTGTTATTTTTGTTTATCAAAAGTTGTTAGGATCATTATGAAAAAGCGAACAAGCAATACGCAAATGTTCCAGCTTTTTCAAAACCAGTTCAACGTTTACCAAATGATCCATTGGGAGTCGTTCCTGGTACTACAAACAATGATTCGGAATTATCTTCCAATGACATTGTTCCCAGCAGTGGTAGTTTGTATCAGTCTAATGAATGCCATTTAGTGACTCAAGCTGAACTTAATGATCTAGTTCGTGATTTACATTTATCAAAGCAGGACGCAGAATTGTTGGCTTCACGTATGCAATAATGGAAACATCTTGCAGTTGGGACAAAAGTAACAGTTTATAGAGAAAGAAGCTTGGAATTGGCTGCATATTTTGAGAAGAAAAACACAATTCTCTACTGTAACGACATTCAAGGTTTATTTCAAAAAATGAACCAACCATATGAAAACAATGAATGGAGATTATTCATTGACGGCTCTAAGTACAGTTCAAAAGCTCTTCTTTTACATACTTTCTTAACGCCCGCTTAACTAATAATAGTTCAGGGGCCTATGATAAAATAAAATGTAATTGGGTCAGAATTCTCTGTCAAATAATGATGACAGTAACCAATTACGCCATAGGTAGAGGAGTAGTAGGGATTATTATTATTATTATTATTATTATTATTCTTATCATAATAGGAATAAATAACCATCCGTACCAATTGCTCATGCTGTTAATACTAAGGAAAATTGCGAATCAATGACTCAAATTTTAACTTTACTCAAATACGAAGATCATAAATGGAAGATATGTGATGATTTAAAGGTATGTGATTGAATGTTCTATGTATATCGTAAATTCTAAGTTTTAATTAAATCAAATTAATTTAGGTCATTAACTAACTGGCATGCAAGAAAATTTCACAAAATGTTGTTTTCTTTGTTTATGAGATAGTCGAGCTACAAGTCATCATTACACCAGAACAGATTGGCCACAAAGAACAGAATATTCAACTGGAAAACAAAACATTTCATATAATCCATAAATTGATCCAAATGACGTTCTACTTCCACCCCTGCATATAAAACTAGGTCTTTTCAAAAACTTGGTCAAGGCTCTGAATAAAGATGGTGCTGCTTTTAAACATTTGCTAGCAGTTTTTCCTAGAATTTCATATGCTAAAATTAAAGAAGGCATATTTGTTGGTCCTCGGATCAGGAAGTTATTGAATGATGATTATTTCTAACAATGTGTATCAGAGTAAGAATATGCAGCCTGACAATCTTTCAAAAGCATCATAGATGGTTTCGTTCAAAACAATAAAAGTGATAACTACAGACAAATTGTTTCTGAATTGTTGAAAAATTATTGTGAATTAGGTGCACGGATGTCACTCAAGATTTTTTGCATTCACGTTTGAACTTTTTTTCACAAATCCTGGGTGCGGTGAGTGATGAACAAGGAGAACGTGCTCATCAAGATTTAATCAAAATTGAAAGAAATTATCAATGATTTTGGAACAAAAGTAAGCTGGGAGATTATTGCTGGACTCTTATACGTAAAACTGACGTGGATAAATACAAACTATGTTCAAACACTGCCATTTACTTTTGAAATTTCATTTATTTTTGAATAAATTAACGATTTTTTATTAAAAACATACGAAAACAATCATATTTTATATCTCGCAAATGTGACCTGATAAAAAAACAGTTACAGATTAGAATTCAGCGCACCAAATTACCTTAGAAACACTATTTGCTTGCTCCAGTTCAAAACCTTGCATACCAGTGTAATCGATCTGAGAATCAACAAAACTTAATAGAGCAAAATAGAATACATATTAAACATATTATATGGAATATTATACAGGGCGTAACTGAACTGTTTGATCAAACTCCACAATCGTGACGTATGATAGAAAACTGTAAAAGAAGTTCCTATAGATATGGGTCCAACAATGCTTTTGTGCAGTGCAGTTGTGTTTGACTTGATCTAAAATGGTTTCGCACATGTCAACAGTTGTCAATATTGTTTCAAATGTATTCCCCATATGTGAAATTGTTTTCACTATTTATCAAATGTTTTCTCCTCTGGTCGAGATGGATTGAATATTAGATCAGGGAAAAGCATTTGATAAAAAGTGAAAGGTAAGTAGTTTAGATAAGTAGTAGTAGTCTAAATGGTTGTACAAGATAAAAATTAAGTGAGAACATCAAAAATTATTGAAAATACAAGTTAAAAACAAAATTAAGTTAAATCATTACACAAGTACAAAACCAACCGCCAATTAATAATAACGAAAATCTTAATAGAGCAAAACTATATCGAATATTCTACAGCGTGTAACTGAACTGTTTGATTAAACTCCACAATCGTGACGTATGATACAAAGCTGTAAAAGTAGTTCCTATAGATATGGGTCCAACATGTTTACTCAAAAAGTTACACGCGAATTTTAAAATTATCAAATATGCTGAACTCAGATTAGATATTGCCTTTTTGTTCTTTAGAGACAGCAATTAACAAATTTTTATGTTTTCAAAGTTTGAAAATAAAAATCTTCGGTAGGAACTTAGTTCACAGTTTTGTACCATGCTCAGTTACAACCTGTAGGCATTTCTCTTAAATAATGAAAATGAGATAATGATATACTTATACCTATGGTATGGTCACTAAGTAGATAATAACGATAAAACCATTAGACTGTTACAAACGCTAAATTCATCGATTTTGGTTTAAAATGTTGCATTTATTGATGTAGAATATAGATTTTTGTTTGCATGTCGCCATAGTTTATTTTTTCTATCTTACAAAGTTTTCCGATTGCTTTTCACCATGTATCAGTTGTGTTTCACTTGATCTCAAATGCTTTTTGCACTTGTCAACAGTTGTCAATATTGTTTCAAATGTATTCCCCATATGTCAAATTGCTTTCACTATTTATCAAATACTTTCTCCTCTGGTCGAGATGGATTGAATATTAGATCAGGGAAAAGCATTTGATAAATAGTGAAAACAATTTGACATATGGGGAATACATTTGATACAATATTGACAACTGTTGACATGTGAGACAAGCAAACGGAAAACTTTGTAACATACATTTTTCTAAAATTTAGTAAAAGTAGTTTAGGAAAGTAGTAGTAATCTAAAGGGTTGTACAAGATAAAAATTAAGCGAGAAAATTAAAAATTACAGAAAATACAAGTTAAAAACAAAATTAGGTTAAATCATTACACAAGTACAAAACCAATTGCCAATTGATAATAACGACAATCTTAATCTAACAACACATGCAATAATTTTTTTAAAGTTATTTTTGTTGTACAAAGACTTATTAAAAATAAAGTTATAAACGAGAAGGGATTGAAATTCTAATGATGATTGCCTACGGGACTAGAATACTGACACATAACGAATTTATTTCTCGTTTAGGCAGATATCTTGCTGCAAATGGAGGGCACTTTCAGCACTGTATCGCTACCCCAACGGAAGGATGACATGTGGAAAATCAACGATTTTCTGGAGATGCAAAATTCACATATTAAGATTCTCGGGTCATATTTACTTGGGTTATATTTACTTGGGATAGTACATTGCAGTTAGATCGATGCAGCCAAATATTTTGTTTCATTGCCGGATGTTTGTAATCGAAAAGGATAAAACAATAATCTGTATTTCTGTATGCCAAGTTAAACACAATCTTTTATCGCATTACAAATTAGGTATTGAGAGCACTAGTATATTATACACCAAGGTTGTGAAGTATACTATTATAGCCGAGGTCTGTTTCATAACGAGGCGCGTAGCGCCTAGTGAAATAACAAGATCGTCAGTCGAGAAGGCGGCCCAAAGTATTAAAAGATTTTAAGTGTCATCGTAAGAAGTACAAGTAAAAACTTGTCATACCAAATATATTTATTGTTTAGTATTTTAAAATCTTAGGGCTACAAAAATTTTGGAATCAGAAGATAAAGAAAACGTAAAATTAAAAACTAAAATAAATCTAAAAATTTAATTAAATTTAAAAAACAAAAAGTTTCATATTGCCTTATTTAATGACGAATGGTTATCTTATACAAACGTTTGCATAAAATGAGAATCGAAATAAAATGCGAAGATTTTTTATCTTTTAAAGTAATTGTAGAAAAAAATCAGATATGCATCTCGAGTACAAAGTGTCCTTGCCTCTCTCGAAAGATTGCCACGTTCCGCTTTGCGTCGCGAGCGGCATTATTCAAAGTATCACTTTGCGCTCTAAATACACAAACAGCTATTTCAATAATGAAATGAATTTAGAGATGATTTACGTTGAGTACAGGTAGAATGCTACAATTTACGGGATGATTAGAGTGCACCCTTCCAGTAGTACTTGGAAGATGGATAAAAGCTGGCCTCTAATTATTTTTCAATAACGCTTTTTAAAGTGCAGACTGTCATTATTGAATTAGGTATCGTTAGACCATATCATAATAAATGCAAAATCCAGGACGTTATGTGTTTTGCTTTGCCTTATTGAATATGTTTGATTTACTAAATAATAGCACAATAATTTTATTATCCTCTAATTTAATCCTATATCAATAGAAATAATGAGATGTATAATATAATCATTTAATATAAACTAAGATCTAGAAAATCTACTAGGTCTTTTGAAAAAATAATAGCACTATAATTTTATTATCCTCTAATTTAATCCAATATCAATAGAAATAATGAGTTGTATAATTTAATCATTTAATATAAGCTAAACTCTAGAATATCTACTAGGTCTTTTGAAAAAATAATAGCACTATAATTTTATTATCCTGTAATTTAATCCTATATCAATAGAATAATGAGTCGTATAATATAATCATTTAATATAAACTAAAATCTAGAAAACTTACTAGGTCTTTGGTAGAAATATACGTGCTCATGAAGACAACATATTCAGGTGTGGTAGATCAAGGAGCGATCCATCCATTATTAGCGATAGTATCAGAAATAGGCCGTCTATATATTTTTAAGGAGGTTATGGATTCTATAGCTATGTTATGTACGTATCTATACAGCTGAAGCACGCTTGAACTAGAACCGTGATCCAGTTTTCAAAGCCCCACTCTGAACTCTTGGAATTAGTGGAAAACGCTATTTGAAATACTAAATGTTTTTGATTCAATGAAAGACAATATTATTACCTAATTGTTCCTGTGCAGAACAATACTCTGCGGATAATTGTGAATATATTGCTCAGTTTTGGACCAATAATCACCAGTTACGCTTTGATTTGATATTAATACATGATACACGGCAGAACAATCGAATTGATTATGCACTTTCTGTTTATATTGTGCACTTTCTGTTTACATTACAACAATATTTGCATATAATCATACAATAATTGGCTCATTTGTGCAGATTTCTCATACCTTATTAACACTTTTTGAAGAAAAAAAAATCAATTATACTTAGTTACGAAATAAATTTAGAGATGATTACCATTCAGGATATATAATGCAGGGTATGATTAACACTGAAATTGAGTTTAGGGGATTATTAGGATTGTGACCCAACCTTCCACTAAGCACGTCATTCGTGGAACCAAATTAAATATTATCACCTCTTAAAAAAAAATAATGCCTCCATTTTTCTCTCGTTGAGATTATTTCGCGTGATAGTGAAATTATAATGTAATTTGGTAATAACTGAAGGAAATTGGGTGGCTGCTTGCGGTTCTCGTCGGAGATTATCGTGCGATTGTCCCATTTTCTTAATACACTTTATGCGTTATCAACTTAGCCATAAAGGAGGTATGGATTTAGACTATTGATTTGCCAGAGCATGGGACGACGAGGTATTCGCTTTTATAGCGGCAGTTCTTTGACTTCACAGGAATTTTAACCGGGTCAGGAAATCAAGCGTTCAAATATTTACTATAAACAGTAATCAAACTGCGTAAGCTGGGCGTATCAAATAAGTTGGACTACAAAGCTTTATATGTTTTTACGAATTTTAACGCTGATACAAATGCAATATAAACGTAGTTTCGGACATTCAAGAAGATTCCGTTATACATAACAATTCCATACTTTTTATTAACAATTAAACAATACAAATTCATAACCAATAGATTTGATGCATATGAGGGTATGTATTCTTATTTTTCAATATATTTGTACAGTAATTCGCAAACTTTTTCTACTAGTGACGTCCTTTTTCAACTAGGGTTTTCCCATGGCGCCATTTCGATTATATTTTTTGAAAATTTCTATGAAATATGTAATAATTTTGTGAGGAACGTCATTTGTGGGGAAAGCCGTTATAATTTTAACAAATAAATTTGATAATAATACTTTAATTTAAGTTTTAACAAATAACTCTCATAAGCGTTAATTATTAAATGAATTACAACCAACATAAAATCTATATATATATATTAAGTGTGGAAAATAATATAATAATAAAGTTCTTAGAGGTAATGTTCGTTACTTATATTAAATTTATAACAATTAATAATTAAATACTTATCTCAAAGTTTGAAGGTTTATAATTAATCCTACATAATATTATACTTACATTATTAATCATTATTATGAAACTAGGGAGTACAATTTGCAATTTGTTTTTGTTTTAACAATTCATAATAAAGTAAATAGCATCTTCGCGTGCTAATTACCTCTCTAAAATATTATCCATAATAACTGCATTAGTTGTAGAATTTGTTATTATGTTAAAAACTTTGGACTACAAAATAAGTTCAAATTATTTTCTATAACAAGTTTGCTTCGTGCACAGTTTTCTCGCAAGTTTATCGTGAGGAACTTCCGAGTGCGCCATACATATGTTGCGGATCTGCAATTAATGAACTCTTCTCAGGAAACGGTATTTCATATTGCTTGTAGGTGTAAATACTAGCCGGCCTTTTTTTATTATTATTTACTCTTATATTTAATGCGTGTATTTTCTCATATTTGTGATTTAGTACGATAGCTCTTCTACAAGTTTCCCCCTTTGTTGACAAACAATAATTCAGGGGACTTCTGAGTGTCCTTACAAAAACACGTGCATTATTTAATTGAAACGGGATATTATAACGCACAAATCAATCATATAAATATAGCATGCATCGTTTATCTCAATTTCAAATCAATAATCAATGGTTATACCACATTAACTACACAATAGCTATAATAATATTTAATAATGGAATTATATTTGGTGACAATTAAATTGGAACGTTCATTACCAGAACTTAATTAAGCATGCGCGTTAAAAATTAAGAAAATATAGTTGCAATTTGCAATTCTTTAATAACAATTTATAAGACACGTTTTAATAGGATTCAGAATTATATAGGAAACAGGATATTATAACGCACAAATCAATCATATAAATATAGCATGCATCGTATATCTCAATTTCAAATCAATAATCAATGGTTATACCACATTAACTATACAATAGCTATAATAATATCTAATAATGGAATTATATTTGATGACAATTAAATTGAAACATTCATTACTAGAACTTAAGCATGCACGTTAAAAGTTACGAAAATGTAGTTGCAATTTGCAATTCTTTAATAACAATTTATAAGAAACGTTTTAACAGGATTCGGAATTATGTAATGATACAAATATTTCAGAAAAGAAGCACTTCGACCTTAAATACAGCGAATCATGTAGTTCAATTTATAGATTTATATATTACATAATAACTTATGCATAATATAATTTATACATTATAATTACATTACATATTTACTTGTTATGGTTTGTTGTTTAAGAAAATATAATCAGCATCATTTCTACCATGGCTACAACGCTTGAAGTAATACTTTACTTGCTTATGTGATACAGATGCGAAATATTGGACAGTCTCCAACACATATTGGCCTGAAATTCTGTAACAACTTACTGCATGCATTACAAAATATAAATATACCAAAACTGTTCAAATTTAAATTATATGAATACGTAAGTGGGAATTGTACGAAACAAACAATTATAAAGAATAATATTTAACATTCATTTTAATGTGTGTACAAATATGTACATGTTTTTGAATAAACAAATTTAAATCTGAATAAATATGTTTATAAATAATAAATAAAAAATGTATGTATTCTAATTTATATCACAATTAACTTTTTAATGTGAACGAAAAAAAAAACATCCGATGCAATTTCATAACAAAAAGCGATTTCAATTATCTCTCCTAATAATATAAAAACAATTTAAATATACAGGGTGGCCCACCTATCCTCGTTCGAACCATTGCTGCTAGACTAATACAAATTTAGGATTGGAAGTTATTGGAAACTTGATGTGCTACCTGCTAAAATTAGTTTTGAGTATTCAGAGTGTACCATAAATACGGGACACAACATTTGGTCTCTCTTTTTAAATGGATCACCCTGTATGTTATTTCATTTTTAGAAACTGCTTAATATAGGCTTCACAAATCAATTATATTTTTGAGATCAGATGCAACGTTGCCACGTACTTAACATTTTAATAAAATTTAACGAAAAATCATGGACGATGAAAAAAATTCAACAAAACCTTATTATAAGGGACCATTAAAAGAAATGAAAGAATCTGCCTATACAAGTACCCAAGCAATGTGCCAAAACATACACAATATTTTGAGTCACGTAGAATACACAGGGTCTTCTGAAACAACGATACAATTTTGCTATTTTCAAATGGCCACATTTTTGTCATTCTCAAGTAGATTTCAAAACTGAATAGTTTGCAATTGGTATCTTTCAGTTTTCAATTTCACTTGAGAATAACCAAATTGTGGTCGACTAAAAATGATGTAAAATGTAGTAAAATGTGTGTTTCTATCTGATCAACTATCACCTAGTAGATCCATCAACTACATATAAAATACCTATTCTATATTTTTGTGAATGTCGACAGCCATTGTTTTTTTGTTTATTATTGTTGAATAAGACATATTATTTGTTATAGATATTATCTAGCAGCAATGTGTGTTTATTTTCATGAAAAAATAAGCTGGCGATCCCATCTAATGTTAACTTGTACAAGACCGTTAATTAACGCGATGTCGATGATGTGAAATTTATAAAATTCGACGTTAAATAGTCACATCAGCAAAAACAAGCCTTACTGAAATAAAAATAAAAATATATAAAATGTTCTGCGAATTATTTGTCCAGATTTATTCGTGAAAATCTTAAATTGAGATGTTTCTACTTTATTTCTACACAATCATAAGTTTTTTTTATGAATTGTCTTCAGTTTCAATATTATTTCAAATTAAACAAGTAACCGAAGTTTTTGCATTTGCATAATGAAAACGCCTCAGACGTGGCTAATGGTATAATATTGGGAATAACGGATAATGCAAATGTAATAAAAGAACGAATGAATTATGGGGAAAGTTGAAGAAAATCAATATGGAGTGGAGGACAATTATATAAATTAAAGGAAAGTCGAAGGTCGATACTATTTAAAGTCACAAAGTGGAAGGGCTAAATGAAAATTATGAGGAATAAAAAGACTTGGAAACAGTGAGGTATTTTATAGAGGACGATTTAATGGAAGCGGAACAGGCCGAGATATCTCAGTGAAGTAGCACAGACATAAAGGAGTGGAAATTAAAGTAGCATTCACGAGCATAAAAACAGCTCCACAGAAATGTTTGTTCTAAGAGTAAAAAGGTGGCCTATAAAAACTGAAATAGGAATCCGTCAAACTAGACACACAAACCGCATTTCTTTATCATTAAAATAACACCTAGAATCCACACGGGCTTTGCTTTATCACGGCGACAGCTGAAATTATCAGTCAATTTCTTAGAATACGCTGCAGAAAGTCATGTTCATAGTACTCTTGGCCGGAATCCAACCCACAGCTGCGGCTTAATCATTTTTCATTACTATCTACAAACATCCAACAGAGGTATATATACTGTGAAGTCTTAAGTTCATTCTCACAGGGTTTTGCAAAAATATTATATTTTCTTGTGCATTACAAGTTAAATACCAATTGTTAAAATATAATATTTAGCATAAATAAATATTGTTAAAAATCAAAGTATATAAGGAACGTACGTATTTTTATAAATAAAAATTATAGGAAGTTTTTGATGCACGTTGAACAGATTCGGCTATCGTTGTGGAGCAGGTGAATGAAATTCGCAATGGATTGAATACGTTTATTAAACCGGCTGAGTGGTTCGTAGGACCTTACGTTGAATGTTTTGTACTTATTAAAATAAATGCGAATACAAGTCAAGTTTTCGTCTTTCGGGAAATATCAGCGGGAATTTCTTATAACATTTCTTAGAACATGTTATACAAACAAATAATATTTCTAGATATTCGTGAAGAGAGAAATAAATGCTATCCAATTTGTTAATAGAAAAAAATAGCTTACAATTAAAAACAAGTATTAATGACGTCATTTTCAAAAGGAGACGCTTCACAAAATAAAATCAAATCCGTCAAATTGTGGCAAATAATTACTTTTGTTCAAAACTTTTTTCCAAAAATAATAATAAACACTACAGAGAGGGAAACCTAATAAAGACTCCATGTAGCAAAATGTCATGCCAATTGCTCTACGAGATAAAAAGTGTATCATTCCATTAAAAAAAATGAAATACTCTTACTTTAAGCACTTTACACTTTACAAATAACATTTTTGATTCTCTAGATTTAATTAATTCATGTTTTGTATATTTTATATCAGATCTGTATACAGTATACGTGAATACAAATCCTCTAAAAATTTGACCACCAATATATCTTAAATAAGTGAGAAAATGGAGTTATTAACTTGCAGAGTTGACCAGTATAAGTTTTCAGACACTGAAAATTCTGAAAAAATTATCTAACGAATATTTTGAAAATTTTATGCCAGATCTGTATACAGTATACCTGAATACATAATCCATGAAAATTTGACCACGAGTATGTCTTAAATAAGTGAAAAATTTGAGTTTTTAACTTTCCGAGTTAACCAATATAAGTTATAAGTGAATAAAATTTCAGAAAATTTATCTAATATCTTGAACTTGAATTTCTGTAGATTTAATTAGTTCATGTTTTGTATATTTTATGCCAGATCTGTATACAGTATACCTGAATACAAATCCTCTGAAAATTTGACCTCCAATATGTCTTGAATAAGTGAGAAAAACGATTTATTAACTTTCCGAGTAGACCAGTATAAGTTATGACACTGAAATTTCTAAAAAAAAACAGTATACTTGCATACAATTCTTCTGCAAATTTGAGAAAGATTCTACTTTAAATAAGTGAGAAAATCGAATATATAAGTTTCTGATTTGACCAGTATGAAGTATTATCAATTACCGAAATTTCTGACAATTTATCTAATTTATATTTTGTATATTTTATGCCAGATTTGTATACAGTATACCTTCATACAATTCGTCTACAAATTATAACTTATTTTAAATTATAACGAATATATAACTTTCTGATTTGACTGTATGAATTATCAATCACTGAAGTTTCTGAATATTTATCTAACTTATGTTTTGTATATTTTATGCCAGATTTGTATACAGTATACCTTTATATAATTCTTCTACAAATTTGAGGAAGATTGTGCTTTAAATAAATGAGAAAATCGAATATATAACTTTCTGATTTGACCAGCGTGAATTTATCAATTACTGAAATTTTTGCATATTTAATTAATTCATGTTTGGTATACAGGGTGCCTACGCAAAACCGTTCGTTAAAAGTTTACGGGGTTTCCGTTGTACTAAAAATTTCAAAAAAATCCTCGTCACACGGTTGAATCAGTTATCCTCATGTGAAATATTTTCAACTTTCTATCATTTCCGGTTCCACCGGAAGTAGCACTAACTTTCTTATTTTAAATGGAATACCCCATATATTATTATATTTTTAAATTCGTCGCTTAAATTAAAACATATTTTGTGAGAACGTATGTACACTTATCTCTTCTAGTTTTCAAGAAAAAAATGTTTTTCTAAAATTTTGACCTCTAAAAGGTAGCCTGAAATATGTCTATAACTTCTCTTAGGAATAAGATAAAATGATGAGTTATATTTCTAATTGTACCTAGAGGATGCCCCTATGAGTGAAATAATTGAAAACTGTCAATTTTGATAATAAGTGTTAATAAAATGTGAATATCTAAATGCCGTCTTAAATATCTCGTAATTCATTTTTTTTAAATGGAATGACCCATTTTTTATCGCATTGCACGATTGGGAGAAAAATTTACTACAAAAAAGTAAAATATAACCATACTCCGAAAGCAAGTATTTTTTTGAATTATTTCGAAGATTACTCTTTCGTCGCATTTCTGCAGGGTATAATTTAGCATGTCACAAGTGCACTTTAGTATTAGTAGGCATGTGATATACTTTTGTTTTGTAGCTATTGTAATGCAAACTAGAGAACACCCCACATATTATTATATTTTTGAATTCCTCGCTTAAATTGGAACATATTTTGTAAGAACGTATGTACACTTATCACTTCTAGTTTTCAAGAAAACATTTTTTTTCTAAAATTTTGACCTCTAAAAGGTACCCTGAAATATGTCAATAACTTCTCTTAGGAATAAGATAAAATTATGAGTTATATTTCTAATTGTACCTAGAGGATGCCTCTATGAGTAAAATAATTGGAAACTGTCAATTTTGATAATCAGTGTTCATAAAATGTCAATATTTAAGTGCCCTCTTAAACATCTCGTAATGTAAACGTTCTCTTTTTATACGCAAATATTGTTATTTTTAAATTAACTTTGAAGCTGAATACTGGCTAAACCAAACGCATTTGTATATAGATAAGTTTTGTTAAATCGTCTTCTTTGGATCCCAGTAATCTGTGGTTAAGCCATGTCCACACAATTTAGAGACACCCTGTATAGGGTGTTCCATTAAAAAACAAAAGATGATGGCTACTTCCGATAGAACATGAAGTCATAGAAGGTTGAAAGTATATCACCCAAGGAGAACGGAATTAGCCAAGTTTGGATTATTTTTTTCAATTTTTCGGATTTTTCGGATCTTATCGGAGACCCCATAAACTTTCAATAGTCCATGAGCATGGGACACCCTGTATATATGTACCATATACATATTGTTTTTCATACAATTTAATATTTAGCTTAAATTCTTACAATTTCTTTAAAAAGTATTTATATTTTCCAATGTATAGCGAAGAGTGTTAATCATAAGATTTTTAATGTATATTCGCGGCTTCAATTATGTCCAGGGCATCATTCAAACTGTACCATTTCATTCTATACACAGCATTTTTATAGAGCATTGTTTTTCGTACAATGTAATATTTAAAGTAAACTCTACTTCAAACAATTTCATAAAAAAGAAATTATATAATTTTGGCGACATTTATTATATATTCAAATGTATGGCACGGTGTGTTAAGCATCAAATTTTTATTTTATAATCGCGAGTTCGATTATATCCACGGCATCATTCAAACTGTGCCATTTTACTCGATATAGAGAATTTTAATGTATTTCACAAAATGGCACCTTGCACGAATTATGTAGTCCGGAAGAGCACTTTTTAAACCACCAGCTGTATAATTAAATTAACAACCACTCTACAAGATACACATTGAATCAACGTTTCATCGATGAAACGGCGATGTTACGTTCATCTCGTGTAATTCAATATTAAGAGACACGACGAAGATAAACCTGCAGTCAAATTAGATGAACTTGTGTACATGACTTTAAATTATGAATATGATAATAAACGGCAAGAAGCTCAAAGCAATATACCGCCTTGAATTTATAAAGTAATACGTATATTCCGAAAATAGCCCCTGGAAATACTCGTACCTACATTAAAAAATTATAAGGCTCAGATGTCATATCCAATATAAAATCCTTTAATTTCCCTAGGCGCTCATTTTAATCAGCTGTACAGTATGTGAAATAAAATAGAGAAACAGGATACCGTACAATTTATATACGTGTTGCGAATCACAATTTTAATTTAGCCGAAGCAGCTGCAGTAGCATTTAGATACTGCCTCAATAAAAATGAAAATTACGGAACTGAATGTAATTGGGCCAATGCATGGTTAAAAGATGAGCGCAGGTTTTGGAGCCGATCCGAGCTCATGTTTTACTATGCCAATACACTAAAAGTCAATAAACCAATTTGCGTGTGCACAGTATAAAACAATATGATCCAACCACTCACCTGAATCCAGAAAGGGAGATAAAATCCGGTGCAGCAGAGCAAAGCTGCAACCAGCGATAAAGTGGCCCATAAAATTCCAACACAAGTTAAGGATGTGGCCATTTGTACTATCACTTAGCAATACTCTGGCAGCTGTCAGTCAACGGCTCGGAAGATTTGAGGAAGATCCATGGATCGGCTCATGCATATACATTACAACGATTCACTGGCTCTTAGTGTTCACAGTATTTTTTTGTGTTTTTTTTACCGAAATTTAAACTGTTCAGATTAAAACCAACCGCCAGATGCTGTATTAACGATGATTCCTGTAAAATAAATAAATCTTATTTAGAATATTTCAGACTATAGATATAGGTACATTATTTTTATTACTATCTTGTATACTCATTAAAAATATTATTAACACTTAGAATAAAACACCACTATGTTTTAACACACAATTTGTTTGGTAATTGTAGGTGACATTGGTAAAAATATTGTAGTGTTTTATTATGTGTTAATATAGATTACCACGTAGTAAAAGTTCCAACCATCTTGATGACAAAATATAATTTCTTTTGTTTATAAATTATTATTAAGGTGTTGAAAGAATTTTTACATGCGGGGTAATAAATGATATTTTTTTTAAATTTTATAAGTACAGGAGGCTTATACTTCGTGATACATTATGAAAAAAAAAATGCAATTTTTACTTTGTTTATAGATACATTAAACTATAACTAGTAATACTAATATAGTCTCCATAAGAAACTATAAAGAAACTATAGTCACCATAATTTAATAAAGTGTGATACTAACAAAGTAATAAATGCATTATTTATTAAATAAATGGTCAGTTTACACTAATGTATATTTAATGGATTATTTTTTTTATAGCGGATACGGATATTATTATTATTATTATTATTATTATCTTATTTTATCATTAAGAAAACTATTTTAGTGTATATACGACTACATTATTATTAATTTTATTATAGAATTTGCTTCCCATAATTAATTTTCATGTAATAATGAAAGATAACAACCAATTTTATGCATTCTAATCTGCACCATAAAAAGTAATAGTCGTGTTCATATCATTAATTTGCGTGATTCAGCAAACTGTTAAGTAATGGGTTTATGCGCAAATAATTGCGATAAAAAAGTTCCCAACACTCGGTAAAACGTAATAAATGAATAATCAATACGAATAATTACTACGTATTTTGTAATTCAGGGGGTAAAACACGAACAGCCACTTTTGATGCAATACTTCCAGGGTAATATATCGCGTAAGTTGCGCTTCTGGGGCACAGTCTAAATTTAATTAACTGAATTTTGTTGTTAATTAGCGGGGTGGATTTTACGCTCGCATACTTCTTTCATCTCGCTATGGAGGTTAATTTTTATTAGAATATTTAATAAAGTCGGTGCTGTTACAATTATCATTCATTCAGTGAAACACATTCCATGTAGGTGTTGGATTTACGTAAGTTATAAATTGGAAAATAAATACCTATATTTTAAGAAAAAAAACGTACGTATACTAGTTTTGACGCCATAAAAGTACCGGTTTACATTAAAAGTGTTACAAACAATGATAGCCGAGATACTTTTTTTTTAAAGAATTATTATTAATAAATATGTTTCCTATAATTTTGTAATTATAATAAAAATTCATATGTATTTTTCATGTTCGTGTACATTTTAAACAATTGAATATCATTTCAGACAAATTAAAAAATATTTTGTATGATTGCATAAAACTTAACGTAACTAACCGGTTCATAAAACCAGTTTACATTAAATGTGTTACAAACAATGATACCCAAAAATTCAAAGAATTTTTATTAATAAATATGTTTGCTATAATTTTGTAATTATAATTAAAATTCGTATGTATTTCATGTGCTTATACATTGTAAACAAATGAATAAGATTTCAGGCAAATTCAAAAATATGTTTTTATAAGTTCATGAAACTTTATCTTATTTCAGAAATTTTCATAAAATAGTTCAAAAATATTTTTTATAAGTTCATGAAACTTTCATTTTTTTTCACTTTCACAAATTTTCATAAAATAGTTTAAACACAAAACAATTTTATGAAATTGCATGCATTTCCGTGAATTTGCCATAATTTCGGAATTTTTGGTCATATATTTGGTAATATAATGTCATACAATTTCAACCACAAATTTCAATAATTACAACAGCACAAATATATCATATACTTTTATGAAAATTGCTGTGATATTTCATACAATTTTTAATGTTGTACCTAGATGAATGTTGTACCTTAGTATGTCTCACAACTTCAAAAAATGTATACATATACAATATACATTTTAAACAATTAAATATGATTTCAGTCAAATTCATAAATGTTTTGTATAATTTCACAAAACTTTATCTGATTTCATAAATTTCTCTTAAATTAGTTTAAACGCAAAATATTCTTATGAAATGGCATGGAGTTACGTAAATTTGCACATAATTTCAACCACAAATTGCAATTGCACCAATTTCATTAAATTGACTGATTGAAATGGAATAGATGAACATTTAACAGTATGTCTTACAGCTTCAAAAAATATATACATATACAATATACATTTTAAACAATTAAATATGATTTCAGTCAAATTCATAAATGTTTTGTAAAATTTCACAAAACTTTATCTCATTTCATAAATTTCTCTTTAATTAGTTTAAAAGCAAAATATTGCTATGAAATTGCATGAAGTTACGTAAATTTGCATATAATTTCAGCCACAAATTGCAATTGCACAAATTTCATGAAATTGCACTTTCATGAAAATTTCTGTGATATTTCATACAATTTTAAATGTTCACCTACATGATCATTTAACAGTAGGTATATCTTGCAACTTCATATACATATTTTTCGTGTTGTAAATAATTTTGAAATTTCCTAAATTTTTCATACTATTTGGAATGTTTTTGAACCATTTTATATTGCGCCATGCAATTTCGGAAAAATTAGTAATATGCCATGAAGAAAGTTGCCTAAAATTGAACAGAGCAATGTTTATTTTTCAATAACTTCGATCGTTATTATGTTACAAAATCTCACAAAAAAGCCCACAAGAACTTACATATGAGCAAATTAATGATTACTGGAATCGACCTATAACTATTTTGAGCTTCTAATAATGTACCATGATTATTAATAAGTATTTTTATTTCACAAAATAGTTTTATTTTTATTTTTTAATTAATCAAAAATTTACATTCACAGTGCCTAGGTAGTTTTTTAATTTATATTTAAATGAGTAATAACTTTTCAAATGTCTATCCAGGCTTTTCACTCAAGTACGAATACATATTTTTAAAGTTTTAATTTTATTTTTATAAGTTTTATTTTTTGAGTAAAAATTAATTCTTCAAAATATAGACTCTTTATTGTTCTTGTCCTAAATATACAATCTGGCTACTGCACTGGGTACATCCGTTGTTAATTAATTAATGGATCAAACTATGCATTATTCCTGCTATTAGCTTATTAATAATTAAAATAGCTAATATTTGCAATTGGACTGATATGAACGTTGATCAACTATTCCAAGCGACTGGAAATAGATATGTAGCAAAGCGACATTAATGGAAATGCACCACAAAATGAAACAAAATATGAGAAATTCAATTTAAAGGATAAACATTATTATTAAACATATTATAGGCAACTATAATAAAATACTACTTACTGATAATTACTTTGTCCACGACTATCTCATAATGCACTTATTATACTTATGTTTTCTCAATTATAACAATATCCAATAATCACTACCAGATCCATTAATTAATAATATGATTGACATCTAAGGTATTATTATTGGGTACTTACTGGTAGAATTATTTTTATTTTATTTTAATATTTATTTATTTTATTTTGCCTGACTAGTTTCGGTTTCTAAGAAACCATCATCGGAGGCATGATATATGTATTTTACTATGAATATATCTTGATCTTATTTTTATCATAAATATTTGTAATCAATTTGACTTTTGAAATTTCAAAATTTAAATTCATTACAAATATTTATGGTCTAAATAAGATCAAGATATCTACCTAGTAAAATACATATTTCATGCCCCTGATGATGGTTTCTTAGAAACCGAAACACACCTTGAAAAATTACCAACATTGGCTGACTTAAATCAATTGACAACCAATTGAATTAATTGACAATAACTACACAAATGATGATAGACGAACTACAGTTAGATGCAATTAAAAATATATACATAAGTCTTAACTAAATCGAATATTTTACGCTATTCAATTTCTATCTGACATAAATTTGTAATTTCTTAGCACTAATAATGATTTTTTTTACAAAATTAATGCATTTTTTTAAAATTTTGTAATAGTAATATTAAAAGTACAATTGTGAGCATTGTTCAATTGAAGTGAAGAATAAGTTACATTTCTATTACTAAAAACCAATAGAAACTAATTGACTTGAGAGCGAAAACTAACATGACATACTTTACGCAAACAATTTTGTTACTGCGTAAAAACATACACGTTTAACGCAAAAGCGTGAACCGTTATAGCACTTTTTCACGTTTTTTGAATAATTCAAAATACACATATTTTATGAACATAAATTAATGAAAATAACTGTGAATATTATAACGGACGTAGAAAAAATACTTAAAACAGCAAATAAAATTCCAAACTTGTTCACTTGGTTTTAATAGCGTCAAGATTTATTTTGTAAGCAAGCGTTTTAGGAATACAAAGTTGTGTGAACCAAATATTGACAACATAACGTTTCAGTGATATAAAATAGTTGTATGTTTTTTTTCTAATAAGTAAATTTGTGGCAGAAAAATATTTTTTATGGGATTTCTACATAAATCTTAGTATATTGTACCAACATTTAACGTATTTACTTGTCCTCAGACTTAATCTTCACCAGCAGCATAATTCTAGTCAACAAAATTTTATTTTCAAATTTTCTCAGGAACAAACTTTTGATAATACAACGTTTCAGTGATTGAAATAATTGTATGTTTTATTTTTCAATACCTAAATTTTTGGAAGAAAAATATGTTTTATAGGATTTCGACATAAATCTTAGCATATTGTAAAAACATTTAAAGTATTTACTTGTCCTCAGAATTTATCTTCACCTACAGCAGAATTGCAGTCAATAAAATTTGATTTTCCATTTTTCTCAAAACTGAGTTTACTGCACATACAATAGTGCAGAATAATACAACAGTGTTGCTAAACAACACTTCTTTTTTATAACTTTTTGATTTTGAAGCAGAAAGTTTTTCAAACGCCTGTTTAACAGATATTTATTTTATATTTATTTTTTGAATGTATTTCATGAAAATTAATGAAATAACACTGTTAACTTTATAACGGACGTAGAAAACATATAGTTAAAACAACAAACAAAATTTCAAACTCGATTACACTGCCAATACCAGATATTTCAGTTCCGTTCAATATCGAGTAAAATTTTTTTGTAGTATGAGTGATACACAACAGGTGAAGGTTTAACCAATTTTGCATTGGCTGCGTTAGGACAGAACGGATGAAATATTTGGGACTTCCGCAGGCAAGGATGCAATAATGATGCAAGTATGCGGAGCAAACATAGCGGTTTAGAAACAAACATATATATAAATCCATATGTACCCTTCATGCATTGTTCCAATCAGTGTTTGTGCCTTGCAGCAAATGGCACCGGTGAATCGAATATTATCAGCGTATTGGTTTCATTAGTTCAGGAACCTTATTTTCTCTGCTTCAACCATCGATAAATCACTCTTAATAAACAAATCCTCTATATTTGTATGGAAAGTTTATGTTTATTTTACATAGTTACTCTGTACAAGATCAGTTAAAGTGTGGATAATCTGAACCAGTCGAATAAATATGAGTTTTATTAACTGTAAGTAACTGTAAGTAAAATAAAGGAGGCTGATGTAGAGAGAAAGAAGTAAGACAGTAAGTAGTAAGTAGTTTTACTCAATTACTCGAACACTGTGCCTAAATATTGCTAAATTAATAGATGCCTCTAATATTTGTTAAAAGTTTATATTCATTTCACTTAAACTTCACAAAATAAAACTCTGTAAAAAAACTTTCAAATGTGTATTGAGTTATACGAGTTATATACAAAGTTTCATTTTGTGAAGTTTAACTGAAAAAGAAATAATATTGCTTAGGTTCCTGATTTTACTTTATTGATTTTAAAGTCACATTTTTTATCAAAAAATTATTTCAATTTTTCGGAGTCAACCAATTTTTAGTTCCTCCGTAGAATTATCTATTGTTTTCGTTAAAATTTTCGAATTCCAAATTTCAGTGGAATGATTCGTCTAATACTCGTTTTTGAAGTATCTTGAAGTACTATAATTCTATTATAATTGTCAAAAATTCTACGAGAAATTACATGAAAATGAAATTATCAACACAAATTTAAAAAAATTAAATAAGAGATGGGATCGATGTTATAGAAACTTCGTTTCTCAAAAATGCTATAAAATGTAAAAACAATTCTATTAGAAATGTTGAAAAGAATAATGACAAGGTTACATATAAATAATCTAAATCTATGTAAGGTTCTAAGAAATAATTCAAAAATTTGTAATATTCTAATCTAATCTGAAATTCTATAAAACTTAGTATAATAGTATATTTTCTAATAGTATTAGAAACAAAAACATTAAGAAATGTCATAACGATCCAGAAAAGCGACCCATATAAGTACTAGGTATTTTGTTAGAAATAACCTAGTTATGAAAATCACTAACAAATCTAATAGAAATATCTTAGTTCTACAAGTTATTTAAAAGATCCAATGTGTTTAGTCACATAAGAAATTATTGTAAAAATCACAAAACTTCTATTACATATGTCAATAATCCTGTAAAAAATGTCAAAAATTGTACCTGAAATATCGATAAACTGATGTAAGGGATTCCATAAAAATTCCACTGCTAAGAAATGTTTTAGTAGAAATGTCAAAACATCTATAAGAAATATAAAAAACGAAATTGACATCCACTAAAAATTATTTGATATTTCATGAGAAATAATAATATTTTTATTTAAAATGTCAAAACATCGATAATATATAAAAAACTATAGAAATTGTCATAAATTTCTTTTAATATTTTTGTAAAATATAAATTCTATCTGAAGTAAACGCTGATTCATAGATTCATAGAGTTATGGGCATTTTCAACAGAGTTTAACACACGTTGAAAATGCCCATAGCGATAGCATTGCCTTAGCGTAGCGTTGCGTCGCGTAAGAGATCTAAGAAACAGCCTAAAGAATTTTCGTTATTGTCTTCAAATTTAAATCCCGTATAGGATAAATCTCATAGTAGTCCACAGAAAATTATACGAAAAGTGTCGTAAAATTCTATGTATTTTTTTTATATGGAAATTTAGATTAGAAATGTTACGAAATTATTATTAGATATATGCCATATCAACTCTGTAAATATTGGAAATTTTATAAAGAAATGTGTGTAAAAATCTATAAGTTTAAAATTTGTTATTGGAATTACCAAGCAAATTGATGAAAGAAAGAAATTTAAAATAAATGTAATAATTCTATTATAAATGTTGGATCAACTGTTATAACTTATTAAAATGGTCCGACATATATAACACCGACATTTCTATAAGATATATAAAAAAATGTAGAAGATAAAAGAAGTATATTCTATTATAAATATCAAATATTCTATTATAAATGTGATAAATTCTATCGAAAATGTCATAAAAATTAAATAAGAGAACGCATATCAATGTTCCTTACTTCCTATCAAAAATTCTATCAAATGTAAAAGTAATTCTATTAAGAGAAAAATATTAAGAGGTTCCATATAAAATGACAGAAAACTTTAGAAAAGGTTTTTATAAAATTTCTAGAAGTAATTTAAATTTTTTTGAAATTCTATAAACACTATTTGATAATAGTTCTATAAAAAATGATATTATACTATTAGAAATAACAAATTAAGAAATGTCATTAACATAACAATCAACAAAGGCGACCTACAAAAATGCCATTCTGTTAGAAATATCATAGAAATTCAAAAAATCTATAACAAATTCAATTTAAATATCATACTCCTACAACTTGTTTAAAAGATTCGAGCTATATTTATGTAAAATAATATTGTAGAAATTACAAAAATTCGATTGCAAATGTCAATTATTGTAAACGTTCAAAGGAATTTTAGAAACTTAAAATTTTTTTGTAATTATACAGGGTGTTTCAAATTAAACCACCCAAATCGTCATTTCCGTCCACCAGATGGCGCTTAATCAGTAAAAAAGAAAAAAGTACATCTAGCGACTTAGTAAAAATTTAGGTATCTGTAATACCTATTTGCTGTCATGTCATTACAGTCAATGTCATCGACTGAAGCAAAGACGTTGAAGTTTCAAGATTTATAATAAATCAACGTTTTTTGTATGTCCTGCTTGGAATTGATGCAGCCATTTCACAATTCATGTATCTGTAATACTTATATGTTGTCAAGTCATTACAGTGAATGTCATCGGTTGAAGCAAAGAGATAAAAGTTTCAAGATTTATGATAAATCAGCGTTATTTGTATGTCCTACTTGGAATTGATACAGCCGTTTCACAATTAATATATCTGTAATACATATGTGTTGACAAGTCATTACAGTGAATATCATCGGTTGAAGCAAAGAGATTAAAGTTTCAAGATTTATAATAAATCAACGTTATTTGTATGTCCTACTTGGAATTGATACAGCCATTTCACAATTAATGTATCTGAAATACCTATCTGCTGTCAAGTCATTACAGTGAATGTCATCGGTTGAAGCAAAGAGATTAAAATTTCAAGATTTATAATAAATCAACGTTATTTGTATGTCCTACTTAGAATTGATACAGCCATTTCACAATTAATGTATTTATAATACCTATCTGTTGTCAAGTCATTACAGTGAATGTCATCGGTTGAAGCAAAGAGATAAAAGTTTCAAGATTTATGATAAATCAACGTTATTTGTATGTCCTACTTGGAATTGATACAGCCATTTCACAATTAATGTATCTATAATACTTATCTGTTGTCAAGTCATTACAGTGAATAAGTTTATTCACTGTAATTACAGTGATATTAAGTGTTTTCAGATTTATTAAGTATTGTATACAAAACTAAACCCCTCGACTTAGCTGACATAAGAAGACGAATAATGCTTGCGATTAGATCGGTCACGCCTGAGATGTTGAGTAACGTTAGAAGAAATGAAATTTCTATTTAAGATTAGGATGTTGCCAAGACGTTCACGGCGAGCATTTTGAACATCCCCTCCATTGAAATTTATTGTTTTTTTTTTGTTTTTTTACATTATCAAGAAATAAACAATATTACTTATTAGTTTTTGAGTGTGTTGTAACGAATTTCTGTAATCAACAAATTTTCTTTTTTTAATGTTAATTTTTGCAATAAATCTGAAAACACTTAATATTTCCGAAACAGTTGAAGATAGGTATAAGACATTGTACATGAAATATGTCTAGAATTTTCTGAAGAATCCAAAAATTGAATAATATACCAGGTATTGCATTTAAAATAAGAAAGTTGGTATTGGCCACGGTCACATGACACACCCTGTATAAAAAGTTTTTGTTGAAAAAATGCGCAACTAAAAATAACAATCGACGTGTCCGAGCGTTTTTTCGAACACGCCCCCATTTATTTATTATCGAATTTATTCCATTTGGCTGATACACAGTGTATAATAAAATATGTCACTTAAGATTATTTTCTTGGTTAGCAAATCTAGTAGATTGTGTACTAATTTTCATTGTGCACTAGTTGGCATGGCAACTAAACATAGCATCGTACTCCTACAACTTGTTTAAATGATCCAGCATATACCACATCTGTTGTAAAATGGCTCAGTGAATAAAGCCTTATTATTACATTATTATTATTATTATATATTTATATGCTAAAATATTGTAGAAATGACAAAAATTCTATTACAAATGTCAATAATTCTTCACTCTCAAAGCAATTGTAGAAACGTCAAAAATTTTAATTAGGTATATAATGAATATGTCACTTATGATTATTTTATTGGTTAGTAAATCTACGTACTACTTTCCATTGTGCACTAGTTGACATGCCAACTAGTACACAATACGGCTATTGTGTATATTATGTAGGACTGGTTTACTACCAGTAAATCAAAAGTGTCATTCTGTTAGTAGAAAATACAATTGCCTATCAAATCAATAAAAATAGAAAGTTCAAGTCTTAAAGTGATATTAATATGGATTTAATACCTCCTAATCTTGTGGAAGTTTGTGAATCTACATAGGCGAATATTTGTTTCCAGAATTAACGAATGAAAAAATCTAACAGCATATAATCCATTCTAAGATTGGCAATTGGTACAAGAAACCAACTCAAATTCAGAAATCTTGTGTAGGCTTATTTTGGTGAGCTTTCAAAGAAATTCAAATCTTCCACCTATTTCAAGGACACACGAAATACTGGTAATGTTATGATTTAAAAACAATACATCAATTCGCCAAAAATGATCTTTAATAATCGTAGATATTTGACATTTCACATTCATAATCAATGAATCATTAATAAATAATTTGAATCATTGAAATTCTAAAATCCAAAATAGTAAATGCTGTAGTCGAATGAAACGTATATTCGCGAGAAATAAGTACAAGTTCATGCTCGTTGTACAATATACTATAAAATGATATAAGATACCCCAAAAAATACTACTTTTTGATTCGTCTTCAATTTCATAAGAATTTCATAATAAATCTGAATATTTTTTTACAGAAATGTCAAAACATCGATAAGAAATATAATACAAATTGTCATAAAAATATTTTTTTAATACTTTGTAAGAAATATTGAAAAATTAAAATAGACTAATTCCTACTGGAATAGATTTTTAAGTGCATCAATCGGAAATATGGTGATGTGCAATAATTTTGATCCTGTGTGTATTATCAACTTTATAAATAAAAGTGTATTTTTGTATTGATGGGGGTTGCCATTGCTTCAATTTAAATCTGAAGCAAGAAAATGGCAACATGAAAAACTTTAACAACACAAGACAGAGCTTCTCCTTCAGTAGAACAATTATAATGTTTCCATGATCATGCATTAATAATTTTACTAATAATTACAGTTTTAGTAGGATATTTAATATTAAGTATTTTTTTTAATAAATTTAATTATCGAAAAATTATAAAAGAAGTGGTTACATGAGAACGGTAACAAAATTTGAAACTTGCCTGTTCGTGGGTTCGATTCTCACCCAAGGTGATATATGATGTTCGATTGTTTATTTATTTATCTTCTATCTGACTTGTGTACACAATTAATGTAACACTCGCTTAGAATTATTAATATTAATTTATCGTTTCTGCATTAAAAACATACATTGAGTTTTTACAATTTATTCGCGAATCGTGTAGTGAAGCGGAATGTTTTACAGATTTGCGGTGTACTTGGTTGAATAGCAATGCGCATAAATTCCATTTTTTTTTCAATTGCGAGCTGCGCTGGCTTCATTTGGTAATTCTGGACCATATTTCCGGCCGTCGAGCTCCGATAAGAAAACAGAGGATTTTCCGGAGGAGAAAAAGTGAAATATACTGCACTGATAACGTAACGATCTTAATTTTTTACACGTCGCTGTAAGTTGTAGAGGTGATGTCTATAAAGGTTTAGTCTACAGGGTATGGCAAAAGCAAGGATAATCGTGCGATTATATCTCGCAGAGTGAAAGATATAAAAAAATCGTTACCTTATTTTTTTTATAAATAAGCAATATGTGCCTTTCATCTTCAAATATTTCATAAATACAACTTTATCAGACATGTTATGGCAATTGACGTATTCACTTGTGCATTTTGAAATGTTATTATGAAACCTTTGTTTTAATTAAAATATATATATAATAACAAATGCAAAACAAAAATTATGAAAATTTCAATTTTTTTCAATGTTAAATTAAAACATAAACATAATAATTAAAATCAATAATATGAAATTTTACTACCACAAGCGCAATGTAATTATTGCAGTTCCATTTCGCATGCTGCCTTTAATTTAATTAGCATTTTGTTATTTTAAATTATAAATTATACATGTACCTAATTGTGGCTTCCAACGATGTTTTTCATTGTTAAATTAAAATATTTTATGAATGAATGAATATTTGTGTAACATAAATAATACGAGCAATTAAAATCATTAATATTAATTTTACTACCATAAGCACGTTTTAATTACAATTCCTCGCATCCTGCCTTTAATTAAATCATGATTCTGATATTTTAAAATGTAAATTATAAATGTAATTGTGGCTCCCAATGTAACTATTGAAAACATTACATGTATTGACACGGTGAAATAATTGTTTGTGTATGCGAGAATGTTTTAATGATTTATGGTTGTGTAATGAGCTAATATATGATTTCATGTGATCACATTCGATGAAGTAATTAAACCGCGTCGGTAAATGATTGATTCGAAATGCGTATGCATGCTAAAAGGGCAGTCAGTGGAAATGAATATTTAAATTTTCGTTCCGAGGCAAATACCGGTATAATTGAAAACGCTGCGAAGTAATAATGAATTATGGATTCAAGACCTGAATCTGATGGCGTATGTGTAGATTAGAAATTCTATAAATTTATGAATCGAAAATATGCCCGGTGTTGGATATTTCGGTGATGCATTTGGTGCTAATTTAATTATGAATATAAATATTATTCTTGTGACGGTGAAATTGTAAGGCCCCAGATAAAAATTAAATTTAGCATCGGGTATGTGTCTGAGGCTGCATATAAGTATTTACGATATTTGTTCGAGTTTGAGAGCTGTTTCCGTGGCAACGGCACAACCGTTATCTGACAAAACAATACAATCCTAGGCTAATTTAATTATTAATATAAATATTATTCTTTTGGTGAGAAATTATAATGCCCAACAGAAAAATTCAATTATGCACCGGGTATGAGTTTGAGTAAAGCATATAAGTATTTAGAATACTTATACGAGTTTGGGAGCCGTACCCATGGCAACGACACGACCGCTAGCTGATGAAACTGTACAGTCGTAAGCTCAAAGAATTTAAAATTACGCTTAATATATGAATATTGCACTCGTATCAACTCCTTGAAATCTCTTGAATGATATTAACTGCATCAACAGTTTTTTTTTACAAAACATATAAGGTTGACATCTCGAAAACTGCTGGCCTAAGGAGGGGGAAGGAATTAGACGGACACCAATAAGATCCCAGAAGCAAATTCGACAAATTTGCGATTGTTTCAATGACCGTTTCGAACATAAATTTACCATTTGCATGATAATTAATATTTATTGAGGTGTTACCAGTTAAACGTTATTTGAGCGACACTGCATGTTTACCTCATACTAATACTATGCATGTATGCACTTCCTGCAAAGCATTTGTGTGGACGTGTATAAACATACACTATACTATTCATAACTCATTTCCATTTCGCATTCTTTGCATAGGCAATTGACCTAAGCGGAGGGCACATCACAAACAAAAACATTTTCTTTCATCTCAAGTGGGTATAAGCCAGCACTCCAATATTTCTTTATATTATCTTTGTTCCCCCTTTGGAAGTAGGTAGTAATATTGAACACGTGACAAAGAAAATATTTAAGCTTGACTAGTACTAGCTATATTATTACTATGCTAATGTGGCATTTAATGCAATTTAGCTTGCAAAAGTAGCAATTGACTACACACACATCTGGAGTAATTTCTTTGTAACCCGATGCAGCTATGAATGGATACGTATATGCTGTGATGAAATACTGTCGTGATCTTAAGTTTATAACTACTTTAGATCTTGTTAGTTCGGGACCCCGTTAAAAGTTTTTCGCAAATTTCTGTGATGTAATTATGTTTAAGGAGATGATTATATTCAAACACGCGTTCTGAATATATTGCGTATACTTTGGAGAAGTTCCTTTCCCACAAACACATTTATAACTGACTACATACGTATCGAGAAATCAAACTTCTCCATCCTTCCTTGTTTATTCCCGTGGAAGCATAGGGGGCTGTGAACTACGTTTCTGTAATAATTAAATGATGACAAGGTTCTCCTCTGACTCTCTCACTGCCTCATTATTCTGTGTGGTTTGATATTTAGTTTCTAACTCATGTTTGTTTAGCCTACTATTTTTTACCCGAATTTGTGGTGGATGTAAAGTATCACTGCATATTTAGTGGAACAACTACTGGAACAACTGGAATTACACCAAATTTGAACTGGGCAACACATGCCTTTATCCAGATATTTATTTATGTTAAATATTATGGTTCCAATAATTAGTATGTCTATGATTAGTTTATAATTGTTTGATGATTTATTCTTTCTACAATATTCTTCTAATTACACAGGCCAAGAAAAACAAGGTTACAAAAAACTTTTTAAATCTTGATAGCTGTTTTTTATAGTTTTTTGGGTGTAAAATCCGTATCTGAACTCTGATCGTTTCCATCACCCACAGTTTAGTCACAATTTGACCTAGTAAGATATGGGAAAATATGTAAAATATGCAATAAATATGAAAAGTAAACGACTTTTAAAATACCAATATTTAAACATAGAAGATGGCTTTATATTCTTAACATTACATTCTTCAAAGGCTGTACATGTCCATTGATGTATATTATCTTTGTCTCTTTTCTTTAAAGCTCCTGATATAGCTCTTTCTTCTATGCGCCGATTGCTGACTCTCTCGGTGAAGTGACCAACAGTAATCTCCCACTTAAAACGACAATAATTAGGTAAACACACACAAAAAGTTTTTTTGTGGTTGGCCTGTGTTATTAATCATAAATTGTTGCAGATTTAGCTAAATTTTATAGGTAAAAATAATGGTTTCAAATTTTGTTTCTACAAAAAAATGGCATTAATATTTGTAAAACAAATCTAGATTCGAAAAAGATTTGAAAAATTAAACCGATTTACTATTAGCACGTTTTTTGTTATTATCAATATTTTCAAGATTAATCCGAAGGTTAAAGATTATCAGAACTACTTTGGATCCAAAAAACTTCTCATCCAAAACTTTTGATTTTTGGATTTTGGATTTTGGAGTTTCAGATTATCTTTAACTAAGTATATTTCAAAAATCTCTCATACTTTCGAAGGTACTGCTAATAACCAACAACGTGCTAAGAGTAATCCGGTTTTATTTTTTCCAAATCTTTTTCGAATCTAGATTTTGTATGACAAATATGAATACATTTTTTTTATTATTTCGACTTGTCACAGCCATTGGGCCACACACAGCACAGTTGTTTGTTCACAATTGGTTTCAAAGAAGTCTAATTTTCCCAAAAACCTTGCAATTTAAAAAAAGTATTAGTAATAAATTGTTATCGAAAAAATAAAAACAAAATATCTGAGAACATAAGTTGGTTCATTCATACAATTGTATGGAAACAAGATTATGATATCAGTAGTAAATAGTGTTTACCTATTGTTAAAATATTTGGTATCCATTAAAAATTTATTCCTTCAGAAAATGATCGAATATCGTCTAAGATAGTCTTTGACAAAGTTGATTGTACACAAAGTGAGAATTATGATGTAGCAGAAATAAGAATGACATCAGTAACTAATTGTGCGAAACCTACAGAAACGGATGTTTCAATAATAGAAGAAAAATTTGAGCAAATATCATGCATCAGAGAACAAAGTTTATGAGTTATTTGATAAACTAAAGAACACAACAGTAAATATTGCTGATGATAGTCGACAAGTAATTTCAAATGTAGGTGAGACAGTTATGGAAAATGGAGAACTTACAAGCCAGGAAATGACTGTCAATTCTTCTCTACTGAAGGATAGTGTGGAAGGCAAATCTAGTAGCTTAAAAAAACGAGATACCAAACTCAAACCTATTGTAGCTGGGGAAAGTACAATAAAACCGGAAAAATGACTGTCGAATCCAAAAAGAAAAGGCATAATGCCTGCCATACACGCTCCGAAAAATCTGTAAGGAAAAAATCCAAAGAATTTCTTAATCAATTAGGCGATAAACTGGAAAAACAAAGAAGAGTTTAACTGGCAAGACAAAATTTGCAAAAACGGATTGATTTTAACGAATCAAAAGATGGAACTGCAGTGACTAGGAAAACTAAAGGAACAGTTTCGGACGAAAGTATTGAAAATATGGCAGTTGCTAAAACAGGTACGGTTCAACGAGTTCGGCAATCTAACGAAGAAATTATCGAGAAAGTAGTATCAGATATATCTGACGTAGGAGAAAATGTAAAAAAAGAGGAGACAAATATTAACAGGAATTAGCAGGCACACAACAAGATAAAGTTACTATTAAACATACGGATACTGCAAGAGCAAATAATTCCGACAAAACTGGATATAGAAAGAGTGATGCAGATAAAGTCATTTCAGAAGTGAAGGAATATACAGGGTGTCCTAAATAGAGTGGGATTGCATGGGTGTCTTTCATATTCCTAAAGCTAGAGATCTGGTTAAATGGGCAATATTGTGCAGCTTTATATGCTGGTTCAGATTATGTTTTGACTTGATTCTTAAGTTTATGCGATCGAATCAAGTAACTTTTATTTTATACTTATTTCCTCATCTTTAATAATTATTGAAATCGGAGTTTTTAGAAAATCGCGATTTTTAGTTTTTTTAGAATAACTTCTAAACTGCTCGGATTTTCGAAAAAAAATTGACATAATCTCAACCAGCATATAAAACTGCACATTATTGCCCATTTAACTAGATCTCTAGCTTTAGGAATAAGAAAGATACCCATGCAATCCCACTCTATTTAGGACACCCTGTATAACTACTACCGCAAGAAAATCTACTAAAGACATATTGGGAGTAAAAACAACATGTCGAAAATAAGGCAGTAAGTATGATTGCTGATGCTAAAGAAAATATAAAAATAAAGTGTAGTCAGATTGGAGATGTTAAAATTATAACTAGTGACGAATCATATAAAGTTACAGAAACTCGAGATGAAATTGGAAAGGAAATTTCGGAAATTGAATAAATAAATTAAAGTGGCAAAGTTGAAGAATAAATAGATAATATAAATGAATTGACAGATGAATAAATTCGGTGGTATAAAGAAGGTATCAAAGACGAGATCGCTACCCAAAAAGTAATTGAAATTGTTGATCGTCTAGATACAGACATTTTATTGACCCTGAAAAAATTTGGCTAGTAACAAAAAATGACTTCCATTAGACCATTAAAACAAATTGTCTATAAAAACACTAATGGCCAATTGCACCATTTTTTCGCAAAGCCTTACTTTACAAAGCCGGGCTTATATTTTAACTAATGCTTAAAGGGAAGGGACTTGCACCGCAGATTGCTTTACTAAGCACGCCCCAAGTCTTGCTTTGTGTGGCAACGTTGCGAAATCTGGTAGAATATTCGTTTGGTATGTTGGTGACATTGCGATTTTCAGTGTCCATCTGTCAGTGCGTATATACAAAATTGTTACGTTATTAGGCCTCGGGCACTATTTGAGCGGTGACCAGTGTGCGGTGGGCGGCGAATATAATTGTCTATGAGAAGCAGTAAGCAGCAAGTGCAAAGCGTCAAGTTTTTCCAGCAAGCTGCATTAAAATCTGGTCCACCAGCACTGGTGGAATCGTAAACAGAACGTACTTTGTTGCTCGCTGATCGCCGCAGCCGCTCACCGCTCGTTTCGTTAGCCGAGGCCTTAAGACGAATATTGTGATTATTGCACTGCACGGAGTTAATTCCAAAAAGGTAAAATAAATCCGCTGCTATAGCTCAGATTTGGAGTTAAAATGCATGCTAAATATTTGTCACAGAATTTACGATGTATTTGAAGGGCTATGGGGTAGAACCACCAAGTCCATCTTTTATCGAAATCGAGCTGACAGTCACATTAGCTCACATGCATCATCACGATTAATTACATTTTCAAGAGCCATTGTAAAAAATGTGTTTCTCAAATGAACATATGCCGTGACAGTTAACGGAATAATTTTAAGGTTATGTTCGGCGTCGTAAATTTTAAGATTGGTTTAAGCGACCGCTCTTGACAACTTACATTAAGCCTTACGTGAGACGTGCATAAAATGTGGTGCAAGCGAATTTCTGACTTAAGCCTTGCTCACATTTTAAGTTGTGTTTAAGCCTTACTTGTTTACTGTGGTGCAAGTGGCCATTAGACACCTTATTTAAAAAAAAGTTGGTTGTTTTAATAAAAATTGTCAAAACTTTACAATATTTGGTTGCAATTGTTGCAACCCAAAAAGTAATTGAAACTGAAGATCGTCTGAAAGATACAGACATTTTATTGACCCTGAACAAATTTGGGTAGAAACAAATAATGACTTCCATTAAACCATTAAAACCAATTGTCTATAAAAACACTAAAATAAAATATTTAAGAAAAAGTTGGTTGTTTTAATAAAAATTGTCAAAACTTTACAATATTTGGTTGCAATTGTTGCGAATTGAAGGGTTATATAACATTTTGTTCTTTTTTTGGTGTTATTATCATAGATTAATGGGCTATGTGTTAAACCATCCTTTGGTATGGTCTAAACTTGTGCTATAACTAGTAATGATGGAGATAAAGCATTATATTAATATTGAATTAATTTTACAGTATAATTAATTAATTTTGAACTTAAATGCTCCTTCAATCCTTCAATCCTTTAATGGTTTTGTTAATGTTAGAAACAAAAGTTGACACTGAATAAAATTGTGTAAGATACGAGTTGATTGTATATTATAAAAAAAATCTAGAAATAAGATTATGGCAGCCATTTTTTAAAATGTTTTAGAAAAAAATATGGTTGCTCCTAAAACACCTTGTTTAATCAAATAAAATTGGTTGCTATTGAAACATTGCATTTTAACAAAAAAAAAAATTTATTGGAAAACATAAATGATTAATGAAAGGTAACAATGACAGCGTACATAGGGAAGCGAAAAATAAAGGTCACTAATAAAAATAGTGGTTGAATATTTTGACAGTTCAAATGAAAATTTAACCAATTTTTACAGTACAGTTGAAATTTCACAGAGATTGATAGGTACAATCAAACAATCAAAATATTTAAGAATTGATCTGCTAGAATTGCACATTTGGCAAAATTTGAAAGATTTATGAATGTTTCACTCGAAATTTTTTCGGATATTCATATTTATAATTAAAAACATGAAATGTTTGGACAGTTTTATATCAGTTTTACAGATTTGACTATTTCAATGGAAAAATTTGGTAGGATTTTAAGGATACATCTGTAAATTTTGCATTTTTAATTTCCAAACGTAAAACTTGCGATTTAGGCAGTTTCGCTTAATAAAAATGGAAGTTTTTGACAGTAGTGGTCGAATATTTTGACAATTCAAATTAAAATTAAACCAATTTTTAAGGTACAGTTAAACATTTTATTATCACTATTATTATAAAGGTGTGAAAAGCGTTACACATATTTTAATTGAAGAGGCCACACCATGGTGTATTATGAAGTAATATTACAACCCCTGTTCTATAATGAATTCATAATATAACCCCTCTTGTATAATGATACCATTATACAACCCCTGTTGTATTATGAAGTTATAATGTAACCACTGTTGTATGTACATAATGAATGTATGATTTATGAGTCATAGATAAAATAATAAATCAATACTAATTCTTGATATGCTGATATGTATTCTATTGCACATGTCGCGTCGCATCCCACTCCTTCATCGCCTCGAAATCTCACTCGCACTCACCACCGTATATCATCAGTATGTCATGATTCTTTCTCTTTTCAATACTTCTACTTACACCAACACACGTTTCTCTAATCTAGACCAATAACTAATCGGAATTTTATAAAGCACCGTATTATTAGTAGTAGTAGTATTAGTAGAAAATTTACCATTGTACCATATTTATGTTAAAATTAGTTAAATGGAAACATCGCATAAATAACTAATAGGAGCATATGAAAATGAACCACGTATCAATTTTCTACTAATAATATCGAATAAAATAACTCAGGTCCTGACTAAATATTAAAAGCTTACAATTTATAACGTGATAGGCGCTTCCCTGTAAATATGAAACCTACATCAAAGAAATTTATAAAAAAACTTTTCATGGAACAGCAGACATTCTAACAAGATTTAAAGTAGTTATAAACTTAAGAATCTGTGTTGTACTCCCCTAAAGCATAAGGCAGATTAATCACAACGCCTGGGGTTAAAATTAAATTAAATTCTGTATTTATTACGTCAGATGCATAAGACTGCTACCTATGCCTATAAAGGTCGAAAGTATTGGCAGTCTAAAGAGAATACACGAAAACTTTTATAGCATTACCTCCGGGCTTTTTTGCAGCGCGGAACGTTCGTTTATATGTAATTTGCTTAGGAGGACGTCATTCGTTACGCTAAGAATAACATTATTTATGTTACATAAAACGCGTGGCTTAATGCGATTATGGTCTTAAAAGTCATAGCTTAAACACACTCTATACAGTTAGTCTACAGCCGTGAGTTCAATTCGCGTCCAAGAGCATAAAAAAATGCTCAGGGCTTCTTCGAAATATTAGATTATATTCTGTCGTCTTGTGCTCAACTGTAAAGTCACCTAGTTATCTCTAAAGAGCCAACACTATACGATATATTATATTTTACATTCATTACATACGTAACTATGGTAACATAGTGCCCTTCATAATTCACAGGTGTTTTATAAATTATAAAATACAGAACTGTCATCATAGCAATGTTGTGATGACTATAAATCATTATAGAAAATTCCAAGTATTAAATACCAACAGTGTTATTTATAAAAAATTAAGTCACGGTTTAACGGTGGTTTAGTCTTAGTAACCTTGGTTGTAAAACACCACTAAACCACCGCTAAACCACGATTTTTTTTTTTTTATTAATAACGCTTTATGTACCTAATAATACGTAGTAGTAGTAATAATAGTAGTGGTAGTAAATAAATAATCAGAGCTTTCCACCAAGTAATGGTATAATTATAATGTTATCTATTTTATGCATATATTAAAATGCATTTATTTCAGTTTCTGAAATAAATGCATTTAATATTTCGCTTTGTCCTGACTTAGTGGCTATTGAAGAGATTAGATTACTATTGTTATTGTTATTAAAAGTAGCAGTGTGTTGTATGAAGACCTTTATTATTATTGTTTTAGTATTAGTAATAAAGTCAACTCTACATATTATTTTGTTTATCAAAGACTCATAAATAATACATTCATTGCATATACAGGGTGGCCCACCTATCCTCGCTCGGACCATTGCTCCTAGACTAATGAAAATTGAGGAAAACATCTGATTGGTAGTTATTGGACACTTAATGTGCTACCGTATAAAATTATTTTCGAGTATACAGAGTGTACCATAAATCCGGGACACAAAATTTGGTCTCTTTTTAAAATGATCACCCTGTATATTATTTCATTTTTAGAATTTGCTTTATGTGGGCATCATAAATCATTTTTATTTTTTGAGATCAGATGCAACGTTGTCAAGTTATTCACGATTTAATAAAATTTAACGAAAAATCATGGACGTGGATAAAAATTCAACTAAATCTTATTATAAGAGATCAATAAAAGTACCCAAGCCATGTGCCAAAACATACACAATATTTTGTGTCACGTAGAATACACAGGGTATTCTGAAACAACGATACAATTTTGCTATTTTCAAATGGCTAAAATTCATTTTTTCAAATGGAACACCCTGTATTTAGCATCATATTATAAGTGCTCATCTATGAGCTATTCAATGGTAGCATATGGACTATAATCTAATAATACTTTTGAATAGGTAAATAACGATCAATATCGATATATTTTAGCCTTTTGAAAATAGCACAATTCCATCGTTGTTTCAAAACACCTTGTGTATTCAACTTGACTCCAAATATTGTGTATGTGTTGGCATATTGCTTGGGTACTTGCATACCTAGATTCTTTCATTGATCCCTTATAATAAGGTTTTGTTGAATTTTTTTCCAGGTCTATGAGTTTTCGTTAAATTTGATTAAAATGTGAATAACTTTGTAACGTTGCATCTGATCCCTGAAAATAAAGATGATTTGTGAAGCCCATAGCAAGCACATTGCAAAAATTAAAGAATATACAGAGTGTACCCTAAATCCGGAACACAACAATTAATCTCATTTTTCAATGGAACGCCCTGTATATTCTTTGATTTTTGGAATCTGCTTCATGAGGGCTTCACAAATCAGTTTTATTTTTAGGGATCAGATGTAACGTTGCCAAGTTACTTACATTGTAATAAAATTTAACAAAATATCATGGACCTTTAATAAAATTCAACAACACCATATTATAAGAGATCAATGAAAGAATCTGGGTACCAAGCATTGTGCCAAAACATTCACTATATTTGGAGTCACGTTGAATACACAGGATGTTCGGAAACAACGATCGAATTTTGCTATGTTCAAATGGCTAAAACATATCGAGATTGGTCGTTATTTACCTATTCAAAAGTATTATTAGATTAGAGTCCATATGCTACCATTGAATAGTTCATAGATGAGTACTCATAATATGATGCTATGTAGATTTTGTTCTATTTGAAAAAAAATGAGTTTTAGTCATTTGAAAATAGCAAAATTGTATCGTTGTTTCAGAACACCCTGTGTATTTTACGTGACTCAAAATATTGTGTATATTTTAGCACATTGCTTAGATACTTGCATGTGCAGATTCTTTCGTTGGTCTCTTATAATAAGGTTTTGTTGAATTTTTTTCCACGTCCATGATTTTTCGTTAAATTTGATTAAAATGTGAATAACTTGGCAACGTTGTATCTGATCCCTAAAAATAAAAATATTTGTGAAGCCCATATAAAGCAGATTCTAAAAATGAAATAATATACAGGGTGATCAATTTAAAAAATAGACCAAATTTTGTGTCCCGTATTTATGGTACACTCTGTATACTCAAAAATAAGTTTATACGGTAGCAAATCAAGTGTTAATAAGTTCCAATCAGATGTTTTCCTAATTTTTCTAGTAGGCTAGCAGCAATGGTCCGAGCGAGGATAAGTGGGCCACCCTGTATATTTGCAGATTCTAAATATTAAATAATATACAGGGTGATCAATTTAAAAAAGAGACCAAATTTTGTGTCCCAGATTTATGGTACACTCTGTATACTCAAAAACAACTTTAAAAAGTATGAAATCAAGTGTCTAATAACTTCCAATCAGATGTTCTCCTAAATTTTCATTAGTCTAGCAGCAATGGTCCGAGCGAGGATAGGTGGGCCACCCTGTATAATAATGATAACACAATGTCCTTCAGAATTCACTGGTGTTTTATAAATTATAAGAAACAGAACGGTCATCACAATATTGTTGTGATCACTAGAAATCAATGTAGTAAATTCATGGTTAACAATACTAAAAATACTTAGTACTAGGAATAATAGTAGTGGCAGTAAATAAATAAGCTTAAGCTTATAGCTATTGTAATCGTAGCTTTCCACTGAGTAACCACCCTGTAGCCACAGTAGCCACCCTGTATAACTATAGTAACATAATGTCCTTCGCAATTCACTAGTGTTTTATGAATTATAAATACTTAGTAGTAGGAATAATAGTAGTGGCAGTAAATAAATAATCATAGCTTTCCACTGAGTAAAAGTACAAGTATAATTATTGTTTTCTAAATTTGTCTTGACTTAATGATTCAGTGAAGACTAACTTTACATTATTATTAAATGTAGGAATATTATGTGGGAAGATATTATTATTATTATTGTTATTACTATTTGTAATAGAATTATAAGGTAATAATAGTACCATTCTGATTGTTACTATTTTTTATTTGACGTAGCAGTAAGACTAATATTATTATTACTTATTGTGATTATTTTTTTAATTTTTTATTGAAGCCCTCGAATACTGAGGTGATTACTGCCTTAATAAGTAATAATATTATTATTACTTATTGTAATTATTTTTTATTTTTTATTGAAGCCCTCGAATACTTAGGTGCCCACTACCTTTGTTATTATCAATTTATTTGAATATGCTGCAGATGAGTCATACACGAGGAGAAATTGAACGATTTATATATTACCCTACGCGAGAATCAAACTCCCGACTATTGATTAATCTTACTGCACCACATGGGCATATTATTCAAATTTTTGTTTTCATGAATAATTTCTAAAATACGATAGATATTTGAAAAATATTTTAATAAAACTTAAATAAAATGCTAAATACCACATTTCGGTCTACAACAAAATTTCACAGTACAGGATTTGCTGGAAAAATGCATTGAAATTGTATTTTAGTCACGTTTGCCCATTATACAGAATTACAAACAAATACTACTTAGTAATAGAAGCATGTGGTTAGATTCATTCCGAGTATGATGTTTTAGAAGGTTGTTGGGGTTGTTGGCACTATCAGGTTGTTTAAATTTGATTAAACAACCTGAGAGTATT
Source organism: Othius punctulatus (assembly GCA_951805005.1). NCBI lineage: Eukaryota > Metazoa > Arthropoda > Insecta > Coleoptera > Staphylinidae > Othius > Othius punctulatus. Next base: position 44,092,243 of record OX638141.1, on the reverse strand, counting down.
ATAAGGTTAGGTTAGGTTAGGTGAGTAAGTACTTTTATTTAAAAAAAATTACATACTAACCTAACCAACCTAACCTGCACTCTGGTTAGGTTGCTACTAGGTTAGGTTGGTTATTAAGTACTTACTAACCTAACCTAACCTGACCTGGTCTAAAGCGAGTGTAGTGAAGAGGCTATAGAGTATCGACCTTTCACACAGATGGCCCCAATTCGATCCCGGCCTCCATGTTAAAATATTTAGAAATTAAGTTCGTCTCCTCTCGAAAAGCAATGGCCAACCACTGATAGTAATCTGCCTGCTAGTTTCCCTAATCTTAGTCATTCGCAACAGACATTAAACTGTAGGTGCCATATGTCAGTGTAACTACAATACAGGCAAATACTGATATATGCGGGAAAATCTACTTATGCTCGGATCCGAACCTAACCTAACTTACTTTATAAAAACAAAAATTGTAGTTATTTATTTCTAAGGACATTGCGGTTAAAATACGTTTAATTTCTACTTTTTTGTATTAATAAATGTATGGAGAAAGTTACACACTTCACACATATTTGTTTTCATTATATTTAATAACACCCATTCCTATTTCTATTGTTATATTTATTACTGTGTGCACACAATCCTCAAATCTCTTGACAAATTTTCGTGCCCTACATCTTGGCATCTATACATAAGTTCACCTGTGCCATCGAATTCCATAATGATCTACCTGTGGATGTCTCAAACCGCATTGTATCACAGAGAACTTACATATTCCTCGTGTATTGCGGTGGATATGAGATATTGCTCAACAATGATATGCACTCACAGTATTTTATTACAAGTCACGTATATGAGAAACGTACTCGCATATATACGTGCGACTCCGAAAATTCGCAAATACGCTGTTCGCAGCTTCAAGGAAATGTCAAACGGGAGAAAATGCGGTGGAATAAATCTTTGGATCGGCCCTGCCCACTCATTCCGCACTGCCCGCTGAAGATTAAATGAGAATAAAAATCCCATGGGACTTAAAGAGGCCTGCAATATAATCGGCATACAATATAAGCCACCGGCCAGGTGCTTTATAAAAATCTTGACTGGAGTCTAATTGAGAATTGTATGATTTCTTATTCTATAATAATTCGAGAGTTTTTTCTTTCATAAGTAGGAATACGACGTTTTAATTTTACATGTAGACAAATACCGATAAGTTTTGTTTGTCTGCCATTCATTTGTTTTTTCATCTTGAGGTAGTTTGTAGAAACAATTATTATAACACCATATACTATGATGTGGAGATTTTGATTACGTAACGCTATTTTGGGCAATACGATCGTTGTTTAATTTAAAAAAAAATATTATACCATAACCCATATATTATAAATAATATATTTTTATTTACCTGTTTACATGAAGTCGAATGAAGACTAAATTTTTTTTTACAATTTTTTTAAGATATTATTTGATAAGACGATAAAAGGTCATCAATTCTGTAGTTAAATTATATTGTGCAAGAAACGCAGTTTGCAAAATATCGTACAATAATGGATTACTTGAGTGCCGATTTCGAAAAACTTTTTTACCGATACTCGTACTTTATTGCCCATTTCTGCATTTTTCAGTTATTGTTATAGTAATAATGACTTTGGCAACAATCGTGTCAGACGTTGCTACAGCTGTATAATATTCTCCTTCAAAATATAATATTACTCTGCCACTGCTGCCCAAATCGGACCCATTCCGCATTCAAGTCACTCCTCCGATCATTTTTCTACATTGCTGCCCTTCTTCAGATTCTCTCATGTATGAACTCTCTGGTATCTAACCGTACTCATTCTCCTCTTTTTTCTGCGGCAGCTTTTGATATCACCGTTGATTATTATATTCATATATTCGACAATTCTAGCGTTTATAATTATAGCAGATATACGATAATATAAAAAAATTATATTATTATTGACATGCTACCAGGTCTAATAATTATTATTCCACTTCAAAGGGCTAATAATATTTAATAACATTAAATAACCGCAACCATAAAACTATAATTAAAATCGCCATTATGTGTAACTCTGCTTAGAATGAGAGGGCACTTAATATAGATATTCCAGAATGTTCTTGCATTTTATATGATATTAATAAATTACTTCATTTTGTGAAACTTTGTATTTTACGAAGCGAGAATTTATTATTGAATTTATTAAATTTAAATCGTTTTATAGTACTTTAGTACTTTTGATAGCTTTTGATATCACCGTTGATTATTATATTCATATATTCCACAATTCTAGCTTTTATAATTATAGCCGATATACGATAATATAAAAAAAAATATTATTGACTTGCTAATAGGTGTAATAATTGTTATTCCACTTCCATGGGCTAATAATAATTAATAACATTAAATAACCGCAACCATAACGCCATAATTTAAAATCGCCATTATGTGTAACTCTGCTTAGAATGGGAGTGCACATAATACAGATATTTCAGACTTTTCTTGCATTTGTATCGCAATTTATATGATATTAGTGAATTATTTCATCTGGTGTAACTTTGTATTTTACGAAGCGAGAATTTATTATTGAATTTATTAAATTTATATCATTAATATAGATATTCCACAATTTTGTTGCATTTGTATTGCAATTTATATGATATTAGTAAATTATTTCATCTGGTGTAACGTTGTATTTCACGAAGCAATAATGTATGATTGAATTTATTAAATTTAAATTGTTTCGTTTTAAATCTATTATAGTACTTTAGTGAAAGGTAAATTATGAGGTCACAAAATGTTATACCATAGGTGGATGTGCAGATAGAATGATAATAATAATAATAATAATAATAATAATACATTAATGTTGGAGGCTTTCACGTCGTGATACATAGTTAATATTTAAATAAAGATCAAAATGTTATATTAACCAAGTTGGAAGTGTTATTTAGTTAAATAATAATAATACCTACCTACATATTTTGTTACTAATTAGGTATAAGCGATTATGCCACCGATCTATAATCATGAGGCGTAGGTGAACAGGTGGCTCACCTGAATTCAAATCTGGAACCTTGTAGTCATAAAATAAGTGCTTAAGCGCTTAGTCACAAAGGTCGGCATTTATTATTATATACATTATATTTTGTGGAATTTGAGTAGAATTCGCTCTGGAATCTTGATACAATTCTTGGAAGATATATATTATTCAACTGGTATTATGGCTTGGGGCGGAAGATAAAATTTCCATTATCTCGAATTTTATGTAATTTATAGAGCAATTATTTAAGCAATTTAGTTAAATGGCGGCAAATTTAAGTAATATTATAATAACGAACGAATTACTCAACTAAAATGAGGTATAGAATCACATTTATGTGTTATATATTTAATGATTCTTTATTTTGATAGTATGATCTTCATTAAACTTCCAATTTAATTTCCTACAATATAGATTTCCGTTGAATAAATGCATAACATAAATTTCGAATTTTGTACCTACACACAATTTCAAATTTTCTACAATTTTCTTAGTTTTCATTGATACATGGCTTAGACGAACATATCAGTGTTATGTAATGTAGTTTGGTATTTTCATTAAAGTTTTTGTCAAAAGCCCAAAATTAATATTAATTAATTAATATGTAATTAATTTATATGTAACATATACAGTACACATATGACGTAATGGCTTCAATATAACATATTACGTACATAGCACAATATTATTACTTCATAATCACAACTAGGTACAAATTCACTGATCACAACTGAAACAACATAAAATTCATAAATTACATAACTTTTGCCGATTTTTTCCAAGTTTATTTCTTACATAACTAAATATATTTCACCGCAATACGCTCATCTTCAGAAGTTGATATTTGAAATTATGAAAGCAGCATAAACGTTATTTAATTAATAATAATAATTGATCGCAAAGATGAGCGTATAGCGGTGAAATATATTTAGTTATATAAGAAATTAACTTTGAAAAACCTGCAAACGTCATTTAATTTATGAATTTTTTGTTGTGTTCGAGTTGTGATCAGTGGATTTGTACCTAGTTATGAGAACTTAAAATAGTTAAAATGAATAATAATTAAACATTTTAAAATACACTAAATTAAATAATTATAAATATTGAGGGCGGAAAGACCGTTATATATTACCGTTACTGAAAGATCGTTAAATATATAAATAAATATTGCAATACATATTATTTGTCTAAGTGAACTATTTGAAAGTTTCTATAATTTGTGCAGATTTTGTTTAGAACTTATCATATAGTTTGTAAAACTTAAACATATTAGGTTATTGCTACATTAGAAATCCCTAATTAGGGCTATATATATTGGGAATACAACATTTGCATGTGCTCTGAAAATAATAATAATCCATAAAAATGACATACTAAAAACCATAAAAGCCCAATTTTTAAAATTTTGGTTTAAAAAATAATGACTTTTCGTGATAAAAAATAACACAGTTTAACCATTTTTAGTTAAAATTTAACTTAAAATTAAATAGTTGAAACTTTAAATAGGCAAATTTGAATTTACCTAACAAATTTAATGCACCATGTACATAATTTTTTATTAATTAAATTTATTATTTTAAAACTTTGTACTATTCATTCATGCTTCAATGAAAAGTAGTTTTAAATTTATTTATTTATTTATTTATTTATTTATTTTGGTGTTACCACATTTACATGTTTACACAAGTCAGTCTGTATTAGAACAGTAGAGTAGTACAAAAGTGTATACAATTCTCTTCAAATATAAATATATAAATTAAAAAATTTCATGCAACTTCCTTGAAAATTATGTAGTAATTTGAAATAAATTTCGATAAACGATAACATGAAAATTGTACGATAAAAATTACATCAATATTTTCATGAATGAATTAGTGCAATGAACAAAATATAACAAATAGCATGAAAATTGGTCTTGAAAAATATTTTCAATATTTAAAAATTTTAAATAATTTTTCAAAAATATTTTTAGGCGGAGTTACACTGAAATCGAAAAAGTGCATACCTACAGTATAAATATCATGTGATTTTTTTTTTAAATGTTACTAAAAATGTTCTTACTATCTGTGTGCAATTAGAATTTTATAGATTTGTATCGATGTATTTGTACACCGTTGTGTGGGAAGTTATTATAGAATATATACAGATATAATTCGGATTTAGTAAAAGTAGTTTAGAATTTTAATAAAATTCGTGAAAATGTCATTTGGAATTTTTATTTAATTTGTGTGAATTTTAATTTGAATTTAAAAAAAACAATTTTGCATAGCATTCTGCCTAAAGTTATCATAGAATTTAACTACATATACCTTGACATGAAAACGATAAACAATATACCTAATATATCGATAACATAAAAATGTCATCAATATTTTTACGAATAAGTAATAACTCATAAAATGTTTAAAGAGTCAAAGTTGTAAAACCCAAATATCTATGGCGAAGCTACACAATTCGAATCTATGTGCTTAAAGAAAAATAACAGATTATCCTTTTTCACAACGACATTTATTTCTCTAAATGTGCATCTCAACTGAAGATGACCACGTAGTGGTTGAAATGTACATTTAGAGAAATAAATGCCGTTGTGAAAAAGGATAATCTGTTATTTTTCTTTAAGTATTAATATTTCACAAGCTCCAACCGATTATTTTTCGAATCTATATGAATGTTATTTGGAATTTACTTGAGATTTGTGAGTGAATATAATTTTAAATTTTCTGCAAATTTATATGGAAATCGTTTGAAATTTTGATAAAATTTATATGGATACAATTTGGAATGTTTATACAACAATGTAGACGTTATAATTTACAATTTGTGTTGAGTTCTAAAAAGTTATCATTAGAATTATATGATAATTTGAACTTATCATACGATTTGTGTAAATATGACTTGGAATGTGTCATTTAACTACATATACCTTGACTTTGAAAACGATAAACCATATAATATATCAATGACATGAAAATTTTGACAATATTTTGACGAATAAGTAATAACTCATAAAATGTTTAAAGAGTCAAAGTTGTAAAACCTAAATAACTATGGTGAAGCTACTCAATTCGAATCTATGTGAATGTCATTTAGAATTTTCTTGAGATTTGTGAGTGAATATAGTTTTAGATTTTCTGCAAATTTGTATGGAAATCGTTTGAAATTTTGATAAAATTTATATGGATATATTTTGGAATGTTTATACAACAATGTAGATATTATAATTTACAATTTGTATTGAGTTCTAAAAAGTTATCATTAGAATTATATGATAATTTGAACTTATCATACGATTTGTGTAAATATGACTTGGAATGTGTCATTTAACTACATATACCTTGACTTTGAAAACGATAAACCATATAATATATCAATGACATGAAAATTTTGACAATATTTTGACGAATAAGTAATAACTCATAAAATGTTTAAAGAGTCAAAGTTGTAAAACCTAAATAACTATGGTGAAGCTACTCAATTCGAATCTATGTGAATGTCATTTAGAATTTTCTTGAGATTTGTGAGTGAATATAGTTTTAGATTTTCTGCAAATTTGTATGGAAATCGTTTGAAATTTTGATAAAATTTATATGGATATATTTTGGAATGTTTATACAACAATGTAGATATTATAATTTACAATTTGTATTGAGTTCTAAAAAGATATCATTAGAATTATATGATAATTTGAACTTATCATACGATTTGTGTAAATATGATTTGGAATGTGTCATTTAACTACATATACCTTGACCATGAAAACGATAAACCATATAATATATCAATGACATGAAAATTTCATCAATATTTTTACGAATAAGTAATGACTCATAAAATGTTTAAAGAGTCAAAGTTGTAAAACCCAAATACCTATGGCGAAGCTACACAATTGGAATCTATGTGAATGTCATTTGGAATTTACTTGTAATTTGTGAGTGAATATAATTTTAAATTTTCTGCAAATTTGTATGGAAATCGTTTGAAGTTTTGATACATTTATATGGATATAATTTGGAATGTTTATACAACAATGTAGATGTTATAATTTACAACTTGTGTTGAGTTCTAAAAAGTTATCATTAGAATTATATGATAATTTGAACTTATCATACGATTTGTGTAAATATGATTTGGAATGTATCATTTAACTACATATACCTTGACCATGAAAACGATAAACCATATAATATATCAATGACATGAAAATTTCATCAATATTTTTACGAATAAGTAATAACTCACAAAATGTTTAAAGAGTCAAAGTTGTAAAACCCAAATATCTATGGTAAAGCTATAAATTTCGAATCTATGCGAATGTCGTTTGGAATTTTCTTGAGATTTGTGAGTCAATATAATTTTAGATTTTCTGCAAATTTGTATGGAAATCGTTTGAAATTTTGATAAAATTTATATGGATATAATTTGCAATGTTTATACAACAATGTAGATATTATAATTTACGATTTGTGTTGAGTTCTAAAAGTTATCATTAGAATTTATAAGATAATTTGATCTTATCATACGATTTGTGTAAATATGATTTGGAATGTGTCACAGATTGTAATTCCCAAGTATCATAAAATTTGTTTAGACATTATTTATATGTGAATATAAATTTTCAATCAATTTATGTAGGTGTTATTTAGTAATTTCATGGAATTCGTGTAACGTTCTACAGTAGTTTTCATAGAATATGTACATATATAATTTGGATTGTTTTTATAAATGTGATATTACATTGATATTCTCTCACAAATTCTTAGAAAATCGAAATTGTATTTTCTTACAATTTGCCAGAGTATGTCAATTTAAAATTTCTGAAACTTTTGTGGGAATTATTAAGAGTTTATAAGGATATCAATTAGAGTTTTCATTGTATTTGGGTGGATATAATTTAAAATATTCATTCAATTTAAAATACTACCATAAAATGTCTTAGCATTTGTGTAGATATATGTAGGAATTTTCATGAAATTAATATGAATATAGTAGAGACTGTAGTTTTTTTTATAGCACCGATATTTTCAAATATTCTTCGACCGACGAAGTGCTCGTATTTTAATTTAAAACTTGTAAATTGCATTAAGCTGCATTTGAAATGTTCATATTTGTTATACTGGAGTTAACAATAATCAGTATTAAATTACGATAATAATTACATCAATATTTTCATGAATGAATTAGTGCAATGGACAAAATATAACAAATAGCATGAAAATTGGTCTTGATAAATATTTTCAATATTTCAAATTTATAAAACTATACTATAAAAATTTTCGTAGAATTTTTATGAAACTTCCTAAAATTTTTATGAGACTTGGCTCTCGTGCCAAGAGTCGCAGGTTCGAACACCGTGGGCCTGAGAATTGTTGAGCGATTAAAATGCTCCAACATCAAATCTTTGGAGGGGAACTAAAGCAAGCGATCCCGTGTTTTTGTGTTTTGTCAATTTTCAAGTGTGGTGGATCGCTCCTTAGCGATGGTATTTAGCCATAGCAGCAGAAATAGGCTGTCCTTAGATAAAACTAATTAATTTTTAAAAAATAATTGACTGTGGTTGTATAGAACAACAAAGAGTAAAGCTCTTATGACTTTTAGAATCTAGTAAATGGGATTTTATTAAACTAAGGTGAAATTTATCTGAAGTTTAGTGAAATTTGTTATAAATAAATAATGCAATTTTTACTTTGTAGGTATCACCGTTTATTTTTCGACCATCGGTCGAAACTATAGTCACTTTATTAAAATAAACGGTGATACCTACAAAGTAAAAATTGCATTATTTATTTATACATAATGTATCACGAAGTAAAAGTCTCCAGTGTTAATAAAAATAAATTTGTTATGTATTTTGTTATGGAAGGAACATTTAATTTTATCTCCTTTGGTGCGTAAACGATGGAGTTTACGCACACAACAACACCCAAATCACTTTAAAATTTTAGTACAGAAATTACGACGCAATTTACATTTTACGTCATTTCATATTTTGACCCGAACTACCATTCCTTAAAATATTTACCTTTCGTTGTGTCTCATTGTGCAGATATTTCTGAAATATTTCAAATTTTTAAACTGTCTTTCGCAATTTCTTATCCATTAATCAACCTTTCCTCAATTTCTCTAGTATTCGTTTACAATATCTTAATTTTTCAATCATGTTTCTTCTATTTTATCCTTTTTTATCAATTATTCTAAAATTAGTCAATTACACAACAATTCTTCTTAAATTTCTTAATTTATCGGTTACTTTTCTACTATTTATCCATTAATCACTAACATTTTCTCAATTTCTCTATAATTTTGCATTTTTTTTAAATTTTTCAATCGTTCTTCTTTAGTTTCACCATATTGCATAATGCATTCTCAATTGCATAATTATTCTTCTGATATTACTCAATGTTTTAATGATTGTTCCACAGTTTCTAAAGTATTAACGTACATATGCAAAATTTCGAGATGATTATTCCACAATTTCTTTATTTTTCAATATATTTTTTTTTAAATTTTGCTATTTTTGTTAATGATTATTCTACAATATCTATTTATACAATAATTAAGAATTAATGTACATTTCCTCAATTTCGCTATTATTCTTCCAGAATTTCTCAATTATTCAATATATTTATTTTAATGTTGTTATTTTTGTTAATTTTCTTCTACAATATCTAATTACACCATAGTTCTTGTAAAGTATCTCAATCTATCAGTCATTCTTCTACAATTACTTATATTATTCTGCATTTCGTCAACTTCTTTATTATTCCGTAAGAATGTAATCATTTTTAAGTCATTCGTCTTAAGTTTTATCATATTGATCAATAATTTCTCAATTCATAATGATTCTTTCAAAATTTTTCAATGTCTTCCACGGTTTTATAAGCATTAATGTACATTTACTTTATTTTGATTTTATCGCATTGATTAATAATTTTTAAATTACATAAAGGTTCTTATAAATATCTCATTGTCTTAATCACTCTTCTACAGTTTCTTAAGCATTAACGTACATTTCCAAAATTTCGCTATTTTTCTTCCACAATTTCTTAATTTTTCAATATATTTCTTTATTTTGCTATTTTTGTCAATGATTATTCTACAACATCTAATTACACAATAATTCTTGTAAAGCATCTCAATGTGTAAGTCATTTTTCTATATTACATGGATTAGTCAGCATTTCTTAAATGTCCTTATTATTGTGCTACAATTTAATCATCTTTTAGTCATTCTTCTTCAACTTAATCAGATTTATCAATAATTCCTCTATTACATAGTTATTCTCCTAAACTTTCTCAATGTCTAAATCATGCTTCTACAGTTTCTTAAGCATTAATGTATCTTACTTTATTTTGATTTTATCGCATTGATTAATAATTTCTCAATTACATAACGGTTCTTATAAATATCTCATTGTCTTAATCACTCTTCTACTGTTTCTTAAGCATTAACGTACATTTCAAAAATTTCGCTATTTTTCTTCCACAATTTCTTAATTTTTCAATATATTTCTTTATTTTGCTATTTTTGTTAATGATTATTCTACAACATCTAATTACACAATAATTCTTGTAAAGCATCTCAATGTGTAAGTCATTTTTCTATATTACATGGATTAGTCAGCATTTCTTAAATGTCCTTATTATTGTGCTACAATTTAATCATCTTTCAGTCATTCTTCTTCAACTTAATCAGATTTATCAATAATTCCTCTATTACATAGTTATTCTCCTAAACTTTCTCAATGTCTAAATCATGCTTCTACAGTTTCTTAAGCATTAATGTATCTTTTCTCAATTTGGATATTATTCTACTACTTTTTCAATTTCTTTTGGGATTATTTTTATATATTATCATTTTTGTTACTGATTCTTCCACAATTTTTAATAAAACAATAATTCTACTAATATTTCTCAATACACAACAATTCTTTGGAAATTTCTTATTTTAAAATTATTCCTGGACGTAATCTTATTGTAACTGTATTACTTATACCGTGTATATTCAATGTCATTCAAATTAAATTTTAACTAATATTTCAAATACAAATATTAATTTAATAAGTATTGAATTTATGGACCCTCAGAATGTAGCGATTTAAATTTTCACAAACGTTTTTTTCACTAATATTAAAATCATATAAATTAAAATTTTGGTCATTTTAACTTAATTGATATTTTGACTGTATATTATTTTTTAAATTTTCAATCTCCATAATAGTTAAATATAACTTGACGCAAGTCTCATATATTTTTTTAAATGAAGAAGGTATTATTAAACTTGTTACACTGGAGTTATAAAACTATAACAAAAGATAAATCATATTTGTTATCATGTATTGTTATCACAACCATGTAGATACAATTTCTTTGATGTGCTAGATCCATCCCTGATGATGGTAATTATCCACGACAATAGAAATAAGCCATCGTTAAATAAGCACTGCTAAAAATAACAAACAATAGCTGAAGAGACGACGTTTTCAAATCAAAATCGTTTGCTTTCCCGAGGCTATAAAGAGTACGTCGATCCGCGTGAAGAGTTTTATACTCATATTGTAACAAAACAAACTCAACTAAAACGGGCAGAAACATCAAAGTACGAAAGTGCCAGCGGGAACTAAAAATCTCAAGAAGTATTAAGCGCACTAGTTTCTTATAAAATTCGTATTACTCTTTTAATTTATTTAATATTTTTAATTTTTTTTGGGCCAGTGCATTGCCATGTATGAGCATTTGCGCTTTAAATATTTTAAAAATAAAATTTATTTTCAATTAAAAATATTAATTACAGGGTCGAAAAACAAATCTTAATTACACTTTCTATGAAACTAAGAATGTACGTTATATAATAATTTTGGATAATATATCCTTAAGTTATATTACCACAAGCAATGTAAATGTACAGTTTGAGTTCATATTTGCTTATTGTGTAGATACTACAACAAGTACAACATGTTTGAACACATTGTGCTAACGCGAAAACCGAAGCATCTCCGAATAATATTAATATTCAATAGCATATTCTTCGAAATTTGCAATAATAAAGCCTAAGTTTATACCAATTAACGTCTTGAATCAAGCGATATTAAGTTAATGTATGTTTAAATCGCTAGTTGACTGCGATTCAGACGAATATAAATTATAAATATTTTTTCATTGACATGAACTAATCAGTGATTATTGACTAAGGCTGAAAATTGTATTAATTTAAAATTATTTAAATCTACTTTAGAGAAAAATATATTCGTAGAACATTTTTAATCCATATTAATAAATTCTGCCCCATTTCTGAATTTCTTGAAATTGTTTTAAATTAATAATATGAAAGTATAAATAATAAAATATGAATTTTGTTTACCAATCTTATGAAATGCGTGTTTGATTGCTAAAGAAAGTATGACTGCAAGTTTCAGATACATTATTATAATTATGCGTTTCTAAGGACCTCTAAGTTTGTATCTACTTTGAAGATTTCTGTTGACTGAAATTAAGTTAGTGGATTTTGAAACTATCAGCCCGGTTTTACTTGGGAAGTTGTCGGAGGAGTTTAATACCGAAGCAACATTTCAAGGGATTTAGAAGGTTTTATATTAAACTCGTATTCATTAAAAATTCCTGTCAAAGCATATTCATCGCAGTTTGTTCAAGTTGTGGGCAGTGCAATCTCCACTGCGAGAAAACCAGTGCATTGGCTGCATAAAACTAATTCCTGCAAAGCCGCTTATTATATTGATATTCCATTAAAGCTGTCTATCATGTTAATATTTTATCCAAACGTTAGCAGCGGATCAATCAGCGAAATTTTTAATCGCACGATACACTTGGTTAAGTACATTACCCTTGTACTTCGGCGTTCGGAAATCCTAATTTAATTTTATTAATTAAAAGCTGAACTTCATCCCTAAGTGCCGAGGAATGAGGAGTGTTTTAACTCAAATCACGTTTAATTAATTTTTACAATTTATTGACAATTAAAGGCCCTCTCTGTGGCGGGGACGTGTATGTGTGGCGTTTAAATAAATTACTGTAATTTACTTAATTATGATGAATGCTTAAAATAAAATTAAATCGTGCAATTGGGGAGGAAGTGCTATAGATCAAATAGATTTATGATTGCCTGGAAGTGGGAGTCCTTGAGCGTACGTCTGGGCGAACTGGTTTCAATCTGTCCTAATTTTCTAATGCGTTGCGATAAACCACTATTTAAAAAGCCCTAATTTGCATGTACTCGGAAAGTAATTTTGCGGAGTACTTTCTCGTTATATTATGAAAATTAAACACATTCATAATATAAAAAGAAACATACACAAATCACTAGAATTTGCAAGAAGTAATTTTGTCGAGTATTTTCTTATATGTGCGATAAGACTGAATAATAATATAGAATATATAAAAAATGTAGAATTTCGAAAGATTAATAATATAGAATTGACATTTCACAAGATATAAAGAATATAGAAAGAATAATAATATAGAATTAACATTTCAAAATTAATAACTTAAAAGTATGTTCTTATAACTTGATGATAAACATTAATTCATCCAACACTAAAATAATTTAATATTATTATTTATATAATTATTCAGTAATTACATCTTTTGTTTGTATTTTTATTTTTTCGTACTTAATACGTGTTCAATAAATGATTATTATTATAATTTTATTACACAGTAGTACGCAGTAAAAATGGTTCCATTGTCACTGACTGATTGCCAGAAGCAAATAAACGATTCCTTAGTTTATAAGCTAAATTGCGGTTGGTGGCAATCGATTCGCATAAGACAGACGGGTAGAAACTTCGGGGCCAGGCTACACGAGGATCTTAAATTTAAAAATTAGACTCGTCAAATGCACACCTCCTGAAGAAAATCACGCCGTTAAGTAAGGCCGGAAGTTTTACAAATTAATGGGAAAGCACGGGATTTCCTTAATTAGGAGTTATAGAAAAAGCTTAATTATTGCTACCCTCTGGTGTAATAATTAAAGAAATTAATTTTAATTAGTTAATTAGGTAATTTGCACCAATTATTCAGAATTATATGCGAATGCCGTAAAAGCTAATTCAACACAAATAACTGTACACATAATAATGAGCTGGCGTTAATATTTATCTTGTATGCAAATAGCTAGAGACAGTGTATACCATTTCATATGTAATATTGTAACCCATTAGGGATGATCCTCTTCAAACTTCCTTCTAGACAAATGCTAGGATATATCTTAAATTTATTTTGTAATTAATTGAGCTCGGAGTTCTTTAACATCCAATCACTTAACACGAAAATCGTATAACGTTGCAACAGATATTTATTATATAATAATAAAAACACACAGTATAATCACGTAATAATGGAACCAAATACATAGTAATAATCATAATAATAATCACAAGTTATTCCACAAAAACTGAACAAAGAGTCGATTATTTATTGATTTTATTTATGAATAATACATGCATTATATATGTAACTATGCTAACACGTTGTACTTAATAGTACAACAGGGGTTGTATTATGACTTCATAATGCAACATGGTGCGGCCTCTTCAATTAAACTATGTGTAACGCTTTTCACGCATCTTTATTCTTCACTTTCCTGTGTACGCTATCATTATTATCATCATTTCATTCATCCCATGTAAGCTTATTTACATATGTAGGTACATTTGGTTGCTAATTATGGTTTCTTATTGACACAAATTTGTTAATAAGAATCGTTTTATTAATAAAATCATAGATAAAACGTCGTATTTGACTCGCACATGATATCTATAATTCACGAGGATGAATTTTCATTCCTTCGTTTTTATTGCCTTCGGCACGAGCCGAAGCCGAGTGTATAATAATCCGAGTTATTACTATTAGCTACATGATATGCTCATTAAATTTTTCCCAATTTTTTGTTTCCCAGCCTACACGCAGGCCAAAAAATGGATGATTCTTATAGTGCTGACGGTTGCTATGTAACGGAGAAATAACAGTACTGGAATATTATATTCCCGACCTAGGCCGGCAATGAATTATTCCTGGAGGTCTGTAGCAAATTATTTCTTCTCAGATCTTCCATATTTTTACGAAACCTGCAAAAATATTGCGATTGGAGAAAAATTAGTATGTGCGGTCCGTACATGGAGTGGTTTCCCGGTCTCTTCGGCTTGCCCTAGACCAAGTCTCGACCTAGACCGACAATGAAATTTCATGGAGATTTACATTCCCGACCTAGGCCGGCAATGAATTATTCCTGGAGGTCTGTACATGGAGTGCTTTCCCGGTCTCTTCGGCTTACAGGTTTGCTATGTAACGGAGAAATAACTGTACTGAAATATTACATTTCCGCCCTAGACCGACAATGAAATTTCATGGAGGTTTACATTCCCGACCTAGGCCGGCAATGAATAATTCCGGGAGGTCTGTAGCAAATCATTTCTTCTCAGATCTTCTATATTTTTTACGAAACCTGCAATAATATGGCGATTGGAGAAACATTAGTATGTGCGGTCCATACATGGAGTGCTTTCCCGGCCTCTTCGGCTTGCAGGTTTGCTATGTAACACAGAAGTTACTGTACTGGAATATTGCATTCCCGGCCTAGGCCGGCAATGAATTATTCCTGGATTTTTACAGCAAATTATTTCGTCTTACATATTTTTCCGAAATTAGCAAACATATTGCGATTGGAGAAAAAATACTACATACATGAAGTGCATTCCCAGCCTCTTCGGCTTGCTGTCCTCGTCTGATGGCTCGGATATCAATTGCCGCATCGGCCGGGAATGTATCACTTCCTGTACTAACCACACAATATACTAGTAATTTATCGTGTGTGCGGCTTCTCAATTTGACAAGACCAAATTTTTCACCAATTTGTTAGAATCCTGAGTGCGAAGCACTATAATAATCTCTGATTATTAAATGCATAAATTTAGTTGAGTACACGAGAAAATTTAAAAACAATAAATAGTTGCGAATTTGTTAAGTTCGAGTGGTATTTAGGAGGATTTTGTGAACCATCTTTATTATAACCTAGAAATAAGTTAACCTTTAAATTTCAAATGTGACATTTAAAATATAATGGTAGTATAAACTGCCACATATAAACCTAATGTATAAACCTAAAAATTTGTTCTTGTCAAATTGAGAAGCCGCACCAATTTGACAAGACCAAATTTTTTGCCAATTTGATACAATCCTGAGTGCGAAGCAAAATAATAATCTCTGATTATTAAATGCATAAATTTAGTTGAGTACACGAGAAAATTTAAAAACAATAAATAGTTGCGAATTGGTTAAGTTCGAGCGGTATTTAGGAGGATTTTGTGAACCTTCTTTATTATAACCTAGAGATAAATTAACCTTTAAATTTCAAATGTGACATTTGAAATATAATGGCAGTATAAACTGCCATATATAAACCTAATGTATAAACCTAAAACTTTGGTCTTGTCAAATTGAGAAGCCGCACCAATTTGACAAGACCAAATTGTTCACCAATCTGATAGAATCATGAGTGCGAACCACAATAATAATCTCTGATTATTAAATGCATAAATTTAGTCGAGTACACGAGGAAATTTGAAAACAATAAATAGTTGCGAATTTGTTCAGTTCGAGTGGTATTTAGGAGGATTTTGTGAACCATCTATATTATAACCTAGAAATAAATTAACCTTAAAATTTCAAATGTGACATTTAAAATATAATGGCAGTATGAACTACCCTGAAGTTGCAGCATTGGCTATTTTATCTGACTATTTTGGCCCGTCGTATACAGGGTGTAACAGAAATACGTGTGTTATTTTAAACATTGGTAGAACTCGTTAAATAAAACATTTTTTCTATCTGTTAATTCATGATTAGAAAAATTTGGCATTTTGAAATAAACTTCACTTGACAATTATAGTGACAGTACCTGAGAACGGCTCGTTCGGTCAAAATTAAGGGGCAAACAAATATTTAAAAAACTGCAAAATTTGAAAAAAAAACATATAGAAAAAATGTTTTATATAACGAGTTCTACCAATGTTCAACATTAACACACGTATTTCTGTTACACCCTGTATGGTCGACTAATTTATAGCTGATTGGCTGTGATCATCCAATCATATTTTAACAACTGCCTAATTTAACGAGTGAATAAAATAATAAAATTAAATAAATAAATATTATAATAATTATAATTTTCCTTTGTCTCAGATTTATTTGGAAAATAACTCGAACTTATTGAATTTGTGAATCATATTTATTATATCTTAAAAATAAATTTACCTTTAAACATCAAATGAGACACTTAAAATTCAGGGTGTCTAAATTATGTGGACATGGCTTAACCACAGATTACTGGGATCAAAAGAAGACGATTTAACAAAACTTATCTATATACAAATGCGTTTGGTTTAGCCAGTATTCAGCTTCGAAGTTAATTTTAAAAAAACAAAATTTTCTTTTAAATCGAGAACGTTTACATTGATTTGGATGTTCTTTGGTATGACACTTTATACGCTTATAACTCATATTTTGACATAATATTGTATTATAATGACTATTTAAACTGCCCTGAAGTTGCAGCATTGGCTATTTTAGCCGACTATTTTGGATCGCCGTAAATAGTCGATTTATTTAAACCTGATTGGCTAAGATCCTCCAATCCTTAACTGCACATAATTTGACTGGTGATGAAATAATCATAATAATATAGTTAATACTTTATAATATACACTACTTAAAAAAATAATCACATATTCATTATTAATAATAATAATTGAATGACACACATTAACCCTTTTTCACAAAAAGCAATTATTAATTAATTATTCACACAAAAAAATTATTAAATATTTTTTTTTTTATGATTTGTTGTGAAAAAGGATTAATATGTGTCATTCAATTATTTCTCCTTTCACAAGCTCAAAATAAAACTAAGCATTATTAATAATGATTATATTTTAACGCAATTATAAAAAGTTATATTATTAAAATATTTTTATTTTTTTGAATATACGATCAATATTTTGAGTAGTGTAATTAAGACTGTGTAAAATTCCTGTTTCTTTGAAGGATGATTTATCGTTTTTGCCAATATTATTATTTTGTATTCGCTTATTATGCACGTTTTCTCTATTTATTGACTGACATACTTATGTAAAGTATGCTTGTGGTATGAATAAATTTACATCTGTGTATCTATGTAACCTCGCTCAATGAAGTATTACAATTATTAAATGTTCATCCGTATACCACTATCGATATACTAAGGGTGAATAAAAAACGCAAACCTCGTGGTATAAAACAAATACTTGAAATTTACCTCATGACGTTGATTCACGTTTTTCGCCACACGTGGTATCATTACGTGTGAGAATCGATTTGATTGAGTTACAACGTGTTGAAAAACGTGCCATCGAGGTGATATAAGTTATATGCTTTGTAAGATTCATCCTTAATAATTCGACAGTGGAACAATTTATAAAACTTCAATAATCTCAATATTACATTCAGTTTAATGCATCAAGTTTAGAGCATTGTAATTATTAATCCCATAGTGAAATAATGATAAAACTGGACTAATTTTATTAATATTTTTTACAAATATGTGTGTAGATGTGTGTAAGTGTATGAGAGTATGTGTGTGTGTGTGTTTATATATTTATATATGTGTATGTTTATTCATTTGTATGTTTGTATGCATGTTTGTCTATTTGTTTGTTTGTATGTTTGTTTCTACGTTTGTGTGTATGTTTCTTTGTATGTTTGTATGTTTTGATTGTATATTTTTATGTTTTGATTGTATGTTTGTATGTTAGTTTGTATATGCGTATGTTTGTATGTTTGTAAGTCTGTTTGTTTATATGTTTGTAAGTTTGTATGTTGGTTTGCGACTGCATGTGAGTTTGTGTATGTGTGTATGTTATTTCTACGTTTGCATGTACGGTTTTATGTTTGTATGTGTATATTACCTGTTGATTTTCAAGGTTGGGCAAGTCCATTAATTTTTTTAATTCAGATAAGTCTATAAATATACAAGGAATGTTATCCCTTGTATATTTCTGGACTTTTCTTAATTTAAAATAAATGGACTTACCCCACTTTCAAAATCAACGGCTTATATATTTGTTTGTATGTTTGTATGATAGCTTGTATATTTATATATTTGTATATTTGTTTGTATGTATGTTTGTATGTTTGCATATTTATAAGTTTGTTTCTTTGTATGATGGATTGTATGTATTGTATTAAATATATGGACTTACCCCACTTTCAAAATCAACGGCTCATATGTTTGTTTGTATGTTTGAATGTTTTGTTTGTATGTTTGTATGTTAGTTTGTATATTTATATATTTGTTTATTTGTTTGTATGTATGTTTGAATGTTTATAAGTTTATTTGTTTGTAAGTGTGTTTCTTGGTATGTTTGTATGTTTGTATGTTGCATTGTGAGTGTGTGTGAGTGGGTGTGTGCGTATGTTAAATTTTGATGATGATGATGAGGTTTGATTTTTTTAGAACAAGATTACAGCCGAAATTGGGACATATTTTTATATTAATTCATAATTTTTGAAATATAATAATAATATGATACTGTTTGAAAATTCGTATAAATTTTATAAAAAAATCAACATTTAATTAAAACCATTTTATACAATTGCTTTTTTGATAAATCTTGAAGAAAATCTGAAACTTCAAATTACTCCAGTACTTGCAACTTTACTTTAAATTTAAATTTAAAATAAGTGCCAGTGCCTTTAATATTAAAAAAATACGAAGATATTGCTCAGTCTTACAAAAGATGATAAAGCACTTATATTTTCATTACAATTCCTAATGGTTTTTTTGAATCGTAGAATAATTTTCTTTGAATTGACTTTCAAGTGATGAAGATTTTTGTTTGAAGTGTCTACATGTCTTTTTTATTTATATATATATATATTTTTTTAATTTTTATTTTTACTTATTTTTCAAAAATTGACAGGGCACAGACATTAAGAGTCGGCATTTAAAAAAAAACGTGGAGTTTTAGTTTCTTTTTGTTGGATTATATTTTTATTATCTGCAGATTTGTTGAAAGTTTTCTGCAATTTCCTACAAAGTTGTACTAAAACTATTAAAAAAAAACAATAAAATTTTGTGGCACTTTTTTTTCAACATTCATTAATACACTGCTAGTTTGTGATCCTTCAGATACTATTCATATTTTAATTTTTGAAATATTCTAGACTATTTACCGTTTTGAATCTTTACTTAGCACAAATTTTGATTTTTTTGTTTAGTAAATCTCCAAAATCCAGTTGGCTATTTTTGAATTTTTTATGAAATATTGTGTAACTTCGCCGAAACTCATATGTTCTTAAAATTGCTGAAACTTTGCTCTATATTTGTATATTTTGATAGTATGATTGACAAGTTTTGGGCCTAATTTTCTCGCCTTTCACTTTCTTTGCATAAAGGCTACTATATTTATAATTTCCTGTTCGCAATTTTGAAACCATTTGACACTTTTGACGAATATACATTGTATTAGTTTTGTTTTTTATTTTGACTAACATTTTTCTCACAAAAAGCCATAAATAACCGATTTGTTTTCAAAAACGACAAATTTTCTGTCATTTTTGATTTAGTGTTGCTTTTGACTAACATTACATTTTTCTCACAAAAAATATTGAACAAATCGATTTTTTTATAGAGAGAACTTAAATGTTAACCCAAAAAGTTATAACATCCAGTTTTTTAACAGAAATTTAATAATAGTTATGTAATTTGTAAAAATAGTACACAACATGATACAAGTGCATAAGAGAGCCTTTCAAGCACGCTCGCCGGATTTAAAAGTACAACGCTAAGCAGAGTGCTTTTAACGGTGCAGTGAAAAACCCTTTCGGTACTTAATACCGAAAATACGTTGTTTTTTGATAAGAAATAGAAATGTACTCAACGATATTTAGCTACGAAATTAATGTAGGAATAATTTACACTGAAGACAGCTGGAATATAAGAGATGATTAATGTTGAAGAAGGGTACAATTTAGGGGATGATAAAACATGTGTCCATCCACCAGCTCTTCCCATTATACTTGACGAAAATAGGAGACAATTTCTGAACAGTATCTACTTTTGTATTAATTTGATATGGCAGCAATGTGCTCTAATATAATGCGATAAAACATAAAATCCTTAATCCAACAACACTGTGTAATTCATACATCAAATATGGAAAGGCGTTACATCGAACCAGACGATACTCAGTGTAACAATATTACTGAACTGCATGTATATTATACATATTCGTACTTCTATAATTGCAGTTGGAAGTTCACGAAGAGTTGAGTGATTCAATTTATGTTTATGTAACTCTAGAAGTATTCATAACTGCATGTATTTGAACTTTAGTTTAGCAAGAGTTATGATAGTAATGAAAATTGTAAATAGAAATGAAAAGGTTTTGCCGGTATATGTTTTAATACATATTTAGATTGTACAGGATCACCTAATACTACAATAATAATTATATGATTATCTATACAAATAACATTAATACAGGTAATTATTATTAATAATTATAAATATAATTAGAAGTAAATATATTTGTGATGGCATTGAAAATAAATTTTCCATTAAATTGTTCCTATACCTCAATATTTATATTATTTATAATATTTGTAGCTTTATAAATATTTGGTAAACTATTATTCATAATATTTTGTGAACAGATTTCAAAATATTATTTTAATATCTAAACGTTTTATTTATTCAAAAACTATTTCAAACGGTGTACAAATTTTATAAATATGATACATATTCGTTAAAAATATAATTATAATTAGTTATAATTTTTTTTTTTATAAAAGTTTTAGTTATAAAATTACAGTACATAAAAGACAAATAATCTACAATGCAGAATGTATATAGAATATAGAAAAAACATTATAAAACATATATACGACGCTACTTTCAATTAAGTGATGAGATAGAAAGATAGATTAAGATATTAGATAAACAATAGACAAATCAAAAAGATATAGAAGATAAATAATTTTATACATTTAATACGTATTCGTTATATTAAAAATTACAGTACATAAAAGACAAATAAATAATCTACAACGCAGAAAGGCGAGAAAGAAGATTAAGAATAGAAAAAATATATAAGAAAACATTGAAATAGGACGCTACTTTTGATTAAGAGATGAGATAGATAGATAGATGAGATAGATAGATTAACAGATGAGATAAGCAGGCGGACATCTAGATAACCGTATGCCGTAAAGAGAAAACATTGTGTGTCTCAAATTTACAAATAAGCAACATTCCATTAGCATTAAACAGATTAACTCGCACACTTTTACCGTTTTGTTTTGGGCTCTCTTCAAGTTTAATTCCGTTCAAATTAAAGGCCGCTGCAACTCGGAGGAAATCAGTTCGTTATTTGGGCATCTTATTTTCCATTTCAATTTACACAACCCCGAATCTCCGTTGCAAATCTCTGTAACTTTATTTACAATGTATCTATTCACAAAGTTCTAACAATTGGAGGCTAAAGCAACTTAGTGCTGGTCATTGCAGATTCGATCGATTTAAAATTTACAATTCTAAACAACCCAGTTCATTATTGACGGTTTTTTGTTTGCCGACATTTCGCGGAATTGAGTTATCGAACTTGCATTCCGGCTTCTAAATTAGTTTACATAAGAAATATGTTAATGTAGAATATTATTTAAGGAAGCAATTTACAAAAAAAACGATGAATAACGTATAAGGTATATGCATTTTCGTGAAATTCACTATAATTCTGAATTCTGAGGGAGAAAAATAATCAAACTGAATGTTACTGAATAATCAGAATGTTGTACATTTATTAAAATTATTAATATAATAACAAGTAAGGTATACTGAATACAGGATGAATTAGTGTAAAAAACTTTGTCACTTTGTTGGGGAAATAATTTTTAGATAAAAATGTTATATGGACAAGGTAATATTTCTATTAATTACAGAACTAGGACAATGTAAAAAGTTAATAAAAAAATCAATAATGCCTTAGAATTACCCAAACAAATATTTTAATAATCATTACTCAGTAAATTTAAATCTCTTGTTGTTCTATAACTAATGGGAATATGACTTTTATGTTAATATTACTTCCCGAAAAATGGCAAAGTTTTTTACATCAATTATAAATCACTGTGCATATTAATATACAGGGTGCAATATATATTGAAAAAGATGGATACACTAGAAAATCTCGGAACGAAAACGGTTTCGTGAAAAATGTTTCAGACAAAAGTTGTAGGTCTTGAATAAATCTATTTAGAGGTGATATTTTCGTGACCATAAATGACCTTGGAATTCCTAGGTGAGGGTCAACTTTAAAATTTCAAATAGAAAACCTTCAAAATACAAAAAAATTACAAAAAAAGTTTCAATTTTTTATTTATTATTTCTTTATAATGAATATGATATGAATGATATGAATGATATTTTTATAATTTATATGAAGGTCCCCCAAAAACCTAAGGGTTCCCATTTCACATTTTAAAGTTGACCTTCACCTAGCAATTTGTAGGTCATTCAAGGTCAAGAAAATACCACCATTAGATAGACTGTTTGAAGCCTTACAACTCTTAGACCAATTGTAATCACTGTGTATATTAATACACACAGTGTAATATACAGGGAAAAGGATGAATACACCAGGAAATCTCGGATACACAAAATTATTGTTGCATGTATTAATTTTTTTAATTATTTTGTTCTCAATAACCAAAATCGTTAAATGAGGCGTATTTTAATGATTGTTTAACTTTTCTGTCATTTTAAGAATAAATACATTCTAATTTAATTTCACTAAACTCGATTGAATGCTGGTCAAATAATTGATCTCTTGGGATTTCTAAATGAATACCTGCTAATTTAGTTATATCTGAACTCAATTGTGTTTTTGTCAAATAATTGATCTCTTGGGATGGCATGTGATTATTTCGTTAAGTTAGTTAGTGGAAACATTTGGGGCTCCTGGATAGTGCAAGAATTAATTTCCAGTTTCAATCAACGGGCTTACCCTGCAAGGAATGGCCCCTTATTTAGATTAAGATTCCACCCGGCTAACTATAGATTGAATATTCAATTTACTATGACGAGCAAGGCAAACAATGCATAAAATTGTAACAATACTTCGATCTAATACATATTTAAGTACCATTTTAGTATGAGTATGAGTTAGTATGAGTATTTATTTATTTTCAGCAATTTACTTTAATCTATGAACACTTGCATGTTACACCTACATGTAATAATATAAATTAAATTATTGTACTTGCTGAATATATTTGTTCTTAGAAATATTGTTTATACAAAGTCAGGAAAAATTAAACTGACATCAATAAACACATTTTTCCAATTCGCATTATTAAAATGCTCATTATGTATATTGAATCTCATCGTTAAAACTACACTTTAATCGAATGGGTGAATAAAATTTTCACTTTTTCACTATAACCATTGACTAGGTGAATAAAGTAAAAAAAAATAGGTAAATTCGCACTATCCTTGAAATTTTCGTTGTCACCTGACAATGTGGCACTTCACGCAAATTCTTCAATTCTGATAACGAATTGGAAAAAATCTTGTATCACACACGTGAATAAAGCAATTTTATCCACTCGAAAACATTATCGCACTGGGCTTCACCTCTTGCGCTAAACTGTTTTTTCGTGGATAAAATTCGACTTTAATCACTTATACCATAAATATCTATTTTATTATACTTATCATACTAATCTGAAAACACCATATCTCCATCCGTTTTGACAGTGACTGAGAGATGACATTTTCAGAACAGCGCAAAGAAAACTTTTCCCAATCTCCGATTTTTTGGGTGCGCTAAGTAAAGTAATAATAAATTATAATAAAAATAAAAAAGCACCCTAAAATGTATCGTTCATTACATGTCCAGAAATGGATTTTTCCGTGCTTGCATGACTTCCCGCGTTCGCATTCGCCTCACACGGAAATTATCACGCGCACACGGAAAAATCTTTATTTCCAGACTCGTAATGAAATATACTGTTTTGCTTGATTTTAATGATGTACTGGTCACAAACGTTGAAATCAAACAGAAAAATGTTTATTGCTAATATTGTTTATATAAAGTCAGGAACAATTAAACTGACTTAAACATATATTTTATTATACTTATCTGAAAACACTATATTTCCATCCGTTTTGACACTGTCTGAAAGATGCCATTTTCAGAACAGCGCAAGGAAAGCTTTTCCAAATATCCGATTTTTTGCGTGCGCTAAATAAAGTAATAATAAATTATAATAAAAATAAAATAGCACAATAAAATGTATCGTTCATTACACGTCCAGAAATGGATTTTTCCGTGCTTGACTTCTCGCTTTTGCATTCGCCTCACACGGAAATTATCACGCGCAGACGGAAAAATCTTTATTTCCAGACTCGTAATGAAATATACTGTTTTGCCTGATTTTAATGATATATTAGTCACAATCGTTAAAATTAAACAAAAAAACGTTTATTGCCAGAGTTACTTTAAACTTGGAGGTTGATGTAAATGTTATAAGTTATGTTAAACTTGTAAATATCCACAACGAAACGCCCAATGAAATTTTGAACCAGCACATATGTATGTTGACAATGTAAAGCTTGAGTTTTATTTTATACAACTAAAACAAAGAGGGTGCATTTTATTGTCCCAGTAGCGTACGTTAAGATATACTTAGATATATAAAAGAGAGAAATAAGGGGTTTAGTATCAATGGTGTGCCAAGGGTACATTTCTAGGAAAACTGAAATCCCACAGCTCACATCTCTTTATAAAAGGTTTTTGCTATTTTTAAAGAATAATGATTACGTAAATGTTGGGTAATTTAATATATGGCTGAAACGAGAAATATAATCTTTATGTAATATGTAATAGCCTCAAGCTTATTCTACATATTTGAAACAAACGAGTATCGGTTCTAACCTTATCGGTTCTAAACTGAGAGCCACAAGGTTAAAAACGATGTGCTGTCCGCACTTCTCAAGCTCAGTTACAATTGATGTCCTCAACAGGTGTTCAAAAAGAACTGCTGTGACCATCACATAGTTATTGGCGGTACAATTACACTTAGCACATTTAGAAAATCTGATGAGGCAACTACACAATTTTATCATTCTTACTGGCAATTCGGTTATAATCATAATAAACAAATAGTTTTAAAAAACGGTGAAACTAAAAAGTCTGCGAACTAATAATAAATAAAAATAAATAAAATTTCTCCGGAAAGTCATATTTTACAGCTTGTTTCTCACAAAAAGAAAGTATGCAGTTAAAAATTATTTTAATATTGGTGGATAGTTAAATATATTGGAATAAAAATCGTATTAGAGGAATTGTATAATATTTCGAAATATAATTTTATAACATTTATTAAACCATGATCATTATTATTGGATTATATTAAACAACTTTTATACATCGAAATTAAAACAAAGTATTGCCAGTTTGACTGACATAATGTTGCATATTACTTTGCAGACATGAATTCTGGGTTCATAACATAATCTGGGTTCAATAATAAATAATAATAAATAAAATTTCTCCGGAAAGTTATCTTTTACAGCTTGTTTCTCACAAAACGAAAGAATGCAGTTAAAAATTATCTTAATATTGGTGGATAGTTAAATATATTGGAATAAAAATCGTATTAGAGGAATTGTATAATATTTCGAAATATAATTTTATAACATTTATTAAACCATGATCATTATTATTGGATTATATTAAACAACTTTTATACATCGAAATTAAAACAAAGTATTGCCAGTTTGACTGACATAATGTTGCATATTACTTTGCAGACATGAATTCTGGGTTCATAACATAATCTGGGTTCAATAATAAATAATAATAAATAAAATTTCTCCGGAAAGTTATCTTTTACAGCTTGTTTCTCACAAAAAGAAAGAATGCAGTTAAAAATTATCTTAATATTGGTGGATAGTTAAATATATTGGAATAAAAATGGTATGAGAGGAGATTATTAAACCATCATCATTATTATTGGATTGTTTTAAACAACTTTTATACTTATCGAAATTAAAACAAAATATTGCCAGTTTGACTGACATAATGTTGCATGTTACTTTGCAGACATGAATTCTGGGTTCAAGCTCTAGATAAGACAACATCAATAATAGACACACAGACAAGATAGATAATACCAGACAAGGTAGATAATAATTCATATACTGCAGGCAGATAAAATACAAACACAAGACAGGCAAGGCGCACAGAACATATAAATAGAAGCACAGATAATAAGAAAAATAGCAAAATATATGCAATGTTATACATAATCGCATTAATAATTTCATAAGATTGTATGACTTATGCATGTCTTTTTGTGGGTGCCTTTAGAAGTTTTGTTCAATTAAATCTTTTTAATCGTTTTACACACAAAATTGCCCTTTATTTTACTGGGCACTTATTTGATATTTTGGTTTTGTGTAAAATTATTCTTAAAAGAATTATTAAATTATTATTAAAGATACAAATTAATTACGGTAAATTACTTTGCTATTGAATTTTCCTTCAAATACAGCTTCAATAGGAAAATTCCTTTATTATTTTATTTTCCTTTAAATATAAGTTAAATAGGTAAATTCCTTTGTTATTTTATAATCCTTTATAATGAGCTTACGAGAGAAAACCATTTGAATGAAATGAAAATAAACAAAAATAATATGGGAAACTCTAGCCCAGTTGTTAATTATTTCAGAGGATTTTTCGACTGGAAAATCATCTTTATGTTTTTTTTATCCCTAAAATAATAAATAACGCGACCATTTAGTGCAGTACATTTTCCCCATATTTTCTCACGCTATTATAAATACCAAGTACTGCCAAGAAAGCGGAAATAAACGAAGCCTCTAACTAGCGCTGCACAATATTGCAGAGCATAGATAATGGAAGTTTATATAATGCGGAAATATGGAAAGCAGTACGAGTCCCAGTGTTTGAATCAGATTTTGTATCTGTATAAAACTTTAAAAATAATTAGTAATAAATTCTCTTTCTTCTTAAAACACAAAGTTCCCGCATCGCTTCGTAGGAACTTCGAATGAAAAAAGTTACTATGATTACTTATAAAAGACGAAAAAATCCATTAACTTTGTTGGAAATACGTTCGTGATTTATTGTAAATTTACAACAGATGAATCGATATTCGCTAATAATGTCACATCTTAGCGTAATTTTCGTGAATGTTGGAAACTTTTAAAGTAAAGTGATAAATAAGGCGGCAAATCCGGAGTATTTATCCGTTTTTCCATGTTTTTTTTAATATAAAAAAAAAGAAATTAGATTCATTTTAATAAAATTTTTCATTTTAAGTAGTTTAACTATTCTTTGTGTATAGGCACATAGTGTATTAAAATATCAGTTGCAGAAGGCATCTATTCAAGCACGAAATTGAAATTCAGAAACGAGCTGCGTAGCAGCGAGTTGAGGAACAAATGAGTGCTTGAAGGACCTTCTGCAACAAGTGTTTTATACTATTTTTTCTATTTTGCCGCATCATACTATTTTATAAAATAATAAATGGAAAATTTTAAATCTAGGGGATTTTGCGGTGGTTGGTGACATTTATGTGGCGTAAACGATGATAATTTACATGGTGTCACTATAAATTCTTAAGACAAATCGCTTGTAACTGTTAATGTTTAAGTTCAAGTTTTACAAAATTACAATATAATTATGGTTTTGCTTTATTCTAAGTTTTACTATATATTGAGCCCTGTTTTCAGATAGAAAGGTACAGGCCCAGTTGAGAGTTTTCAATACTTCGTTATATTTTTAAAGGAAAATAGTTTTCCTCTTGCATGGATAGACAAAAATGCCAGTCCAATAAAATTTAAAAAATTAAATAACTCAAATAGAAACTTTAGCGCACCAAAAGTTGTAGAAAAGTCAAAAAACGTTGCCGGAAAACACAATTTTTAAGTTTTACAAAATCACAATATAATTATGGTTTTACTTTATATTGAGCCCAGGTTTCAGATAGAAATGTACAGGCCCAGTTGAGAGTTTTCAATACTTTTTCAGTTTTATATTTTGTAATTTTAGTAGTATTTTTGACTAATAAAACATTTTACAATTTCATTAATAATAATTGATAAATTATGCCTATTTCCACCCTTCAACCGAAAAACTCAATAGCTGTAATAAGAAACAAAACTGTTTACTTGCAGATAAGTTAGTTCCAAAACTGTTTTCTTGCATTGTAAAGTTCCAAAGCTCGCTCCTTGCAAACTAAAAGTTATTATTGTCATTATATTTTTAAAGGAAAATAGTTTTCTTCTTGCATGGATAGACAAAAACGCCAGTCCAATAAAATTTAAAAAAATAAATAACGCAAATGGCAAAATTTAGCGCACCAAAAGTTTCTTTGAGATTTCTGACAAATGACTTAGCATGCAAGAAGCGAGTTTTGGAAATCAGCGCCTCATTTGTAGTCTGTTATATAGGGTTTAGATTTTCATTAGTTAATGAGTTGAGATTATTATTATAATTTTGTTAAATAATCCATAATTGTTTATTCATTACATCTATTTCAATACACCAACTGATTCGTTGTACTTACATTTACGTAACTACAACCATTGAGCCTAACTTTGAAACCTGAGCAGCTTGATTATAGGTTAGTAAAAACCATAACAGGTCGGCATTAACGTGGAAGCTAACATAATTCAAAATAACATAACAGTACATATTGTAAATACTAACTTAATGTTAATATATCCAGCTATGTATCCAATAAGGAAATGTAAACAAAAAATGAATTTAGAATTAAAATGAAATCTTAACATTTCTTGTCAAATGAGCGAATCTCTAAATTTTGAGTATTTAGTCAAGCTTATTGCACTGCTTAAATAATGTTTATTTCTGAAAACGTGCTTTCTGAAAAAAACATTCACACGCAAAATGTATGAGCGAATCTCTAAGTTTTGAGTATTTAATCAAGCGTTGTTGCACTTCATAAATATACTTCTATCTCAGAGAAAATTCCATTCTGTTTTACAGGCATTACATAATAGCCCCTTGTGATAAGGATTTGTAAAATGTTTGAAAGGCGGCGATGCATCTTTATGTCTCGTTGGGTAGTCATGAGCTATATTGTACTTCACGAAATGTGACATCTTGCTTCTTACAAATAGTACAGCTTCATATATGTAAGTGCCAGCAACTCAAGATATTTCAAGGGTTTTAAAAGTATCCCCACAGATATTCGCGGAATTTAAACTTGACGCAGGATGAATTGTCCTCTTCCGGATTTTAAAAATACGATCGAAGAACTTTTTATGAACGATCGCAATGTATGTCATATCTCGGTGAATGTGGGTGCTAGAAGTATATATTTTTGTATTGATCTGCAGGTCTCTGGTCCGTATCGTAATAAACCACATTTTTTATACGAATACCTGTTTCATGTTCGTTATGAGTGCCTCAGTGCTTTGGCAGACCACTGCGCAATGCGTGGCCATATTACTTCAAATTTCCTTTACTCATAATTACTATTTATCTAGGGAATTTATGTAGGAAAAAAAGGTCCAAATCAATATTTACGCCATTTTATTAGAACCTGTCACATATATATTTTTTTTATTGATAAACCAATATTTTTATTACATAATTCTAACCAGAATATTGAAATATGATACAATCTGTGCCGTAAAATAAATTTCTAAGCCCGGACTTCTGCGCGAATAAGCAAACGTCTAAGTCCTGCTTTGAATCTCATTTTATTGAATATCGAGTTGAAATATTATCGAAAGTGAACCTGGTTTATGAAATAAGATTTGAAGCCAAATCCACTTTGATGCGATGGTGGTAGCTGGTGAAAGTTTCTAAATTAATTAACCCCAATTCTTCCTAATAATACAGAAGTCCTGGCTTCGAATCGCACATAATGAACTCTATTAATTTACAAAAACTAATCAACGCAATACTGTTTGCAGGAATTATGAAATTTGTACGTCGGAAAATGTCACTCACCTGCTAAGTGGTATATGTGTGATTAATTTAACAAAATAATTAACGTGTATGTACAATAGGCTCGTGCAGTGATATATCATAGCGAGAACTCTGCTGTTAGCCCCATTGATGTTCAGATAATATGATTAAATGATATACATCAATTATACATACATACATTACGGTCACTGAGGATTGAGCCAGTTTAATGGGGATTTAATGGGGCTTTTATAATCTTATTTCGTTACAGTTTTTGTAACATAACATGATATTATACTTGCTTTATTGTGTCTGAAAGTCTACGTAGAAAACTATAAATCTTAGAGAAATTAATGAAGCTCATATAATATTATTTTGTTATAGTTTTTGTAACATACCGTAAGATATTTCACTAGCTTTTTGTTCATAAAGTAGAAAACTATAAATCTTGGAGTAATTGGAATAATTAATCTATCTTACTAATATTTAACATTTTAATCACTTATTAAAGTGAGTTCATAAATGTTAAAACATTTCCTCTAGATATAAGTAGAAGTAATTTACCAATTTGAATTATTTCATTGATTTTATTCAAATTCTAATTTTACCCAAATAAAGTTATCCAATTTACTCCATAATACCGAAATGTTAAAAAAAATCACAAAGGGAGTGCTGTAGCAACGTTAACCATTGATGAAATCCGCAACAGATACTTCGCCATAGAATTGAATTATGTAGGTACTGAAAGAGGTGGCTAACCCTCCACCTCTTTCAGTCCAATAATTTGATGTTTGTTCATTGTTAAAATGTAAAATATCCAAATTTGTTTGATCTTTAATTAAGTCTACAACTTTTTATTATTATCATCTCACTCTTATACAGACGATTTCCAAAGTCGAGTGTACAATTTCGGTATCACATTGAAATATCAAATGGAAATATGATATAATTGAATGTGATGCTGCAAATAACATGTGTCATATTTTTTTTGTCGCAATTATACATTAATGAAATATTAGCATAAAAATGCACATTTGATTAATGATTTGTCATCGATTGAACTATGATAAAATAATTGGGATTATGCTAGAAATAATTCAAATTTTGGCAGAAATAATTGAAAACTTCAAGGAACTTGAAAATTTCACAGTAATGATTAATATTTTGTCAGAATAATTGAAATTGACACATTATTCAAATTTTGGTAAAATTAATTAACATTTAGAAAAAATTAATTGCAATTGGCATTAATCATTAAAAAATGTACAGTACCATATAGTTCAAAATAATAAATCTTGACATTAATCATGGAAAATATGGTGGAGCTATTGAACATTTCACATTTATGATTAAATATCAATATAATTGAAATTGACACAATAAATAAAATATAGGTCGAATATTTCTAATTTTGAGAGAATTAATTGAAAATTTCACAGAAATGATTAATACTTTGTCAGAATAATTGAAATTGACAGAATAATTAAAGTTTTGAAAGAAATAATGACAATTGACATTAATCATTAAACATCTTGAAGTACCTAATAGTTCAAAATAATAAATCTTGACATTTATCATGGAAAATATGATACAGCTATTGAACATTTCACATTTATGGTTAAACATTTACTCAGTACAACTGAAGTTGACAGAATAAATAAAATATAGGTAGAATAATTTAAATTTAGAGAGGAATAATTGAAAATTTCACAGAAATGATTAATATTTTGTCAGAATAATTAAAATTGACAGTATAATTGAAATTTTATGAAGATTAGTTGAAATTTTGAAATAAATAATTGCAATTGACATAAATCAATAAAAAGTTTACAGTAATCGTTTCAATCTTGACATTAATCATGGAAAATATGATAGAAATTGTTAAAATTTTAGTCATGGACTTTTTTTCATCTTCTTGAAACATGTTTCTATTTCTATGAGATATATGTAATTGCATATTTGACACAAATCATTAAGATTTTGACATTCATCGATGAAACTTTGCGATGAAACTTTGACCGAAAAATTTAGATTTTGTTAGAATAATTTAAATTGTGAGCGAAATAATTAAAGTTTGGACCGAAATAATTGAAAACTTCACATGAACTATTAAAAATGTCGTTGCAATCTTGACATAAATCATGGAAAATATGACATAAATCGTTAAAATTTAAGTCATGGAAATTTTTGCATCTTCTTAAAACATCTTTCTATTTCATTTGAGAATATTATGAGTTATTATGAGAAATGTGTAAGTGCATATTTGACACAAATCATTAAAATATTGACAATCATCGATAAAACTTTGACCGAAAATTTAAATTTTGAGCGAAATAATTAAACTTTGGACAGAAATAATCGAAAATTTCACATGAACTATTGAAAATGTTACTGTAATGATTAAAATTTTATTAGTATAATTGAAATTGATAGAATAATTAAAATATTGAATTTGAAATGAAATGAAAAATTATAATTAATTTAGAAATTTTAGAAGAATTAATGGCAATTCACATTAATCATTACAATTTTTACCTAATCGTTGAAATCATGACATTAACATTAAATATATAAATGAAATCATCCAAAATGTGAACCATTGAAATTTTTGCAGCTCTTTCAAACTATTTTCTGTTAAATGTCAGAGTATTATGAGTGATCATTAAAATGTTAACAGAATAACTTTTGGAATAAACAATTCAAATATTACAAGAAATAATTGCATATTTGACGTGTCCTATTATTTTCTTGCCGCAATTGTACATTAATGAATCTTAGCAGAAAAAATCCATACTTGACACAAATGATTAAAATTATGACATTTATCGATAAAAAATTTTTTTAATACATCTGTGTTATTGACATTTATCAGTACTGTCTGCTTGATCGATATGACAGGCGTAAATGCCTTGGCCGTTATAATAACGGCCGTGGTCGTTATTTAAATGACAACTCAAATTTATGAGCAATAAAGTCTTCATATTCTTTCTCATACCTGCTGCTGCTTTTTTGGGGCAGTAAATCGATTGTGGCAGCATTTGCTTCATTTAGTACATCTTCGGGGATACCACAAAACGAAGAACTTTGCACATCTGACATTATTTTTCTAATTTCACTTTGATTTGTTTGTTTGTATTTGAACCGTTGATGTTGCTATGGTATCTAATTGCGCCAGGATAACTAGTTTATTAATTTTGAAATGTAATATTGATAAATTGTTCAGTTTTTGTAATTTAGGTATTACAAAAAGTATCGAACAACATACGGCCGATATGCAAATAACAGGCTTGGTTGAATATAAACCTCGGCTGCGCTCCGCTCCGCTTCGCCACGGTTTACAAACTTCAACCCGCGCCTGTTATTTGCTACATATCGGCCTAATGGCGTTATATACTATAACCGAACAATTGGTATTTTGTTAGAAAAATTTTAATTTTTACACTTAACAGTATTATTCTTTCAATCTAGGAATGTACTATACTCTTGTTGTTTATATACTATACTTGTTGGCAAATTCACCACTTTACAATGACAATTACAATCAGCTTTAGCACAAAATCCCAGTTTTGGAATAAATCTTCCAATTTTGATATACATTTTGAAATTTTCAGACAATTTTTCTAAATCAGGAATAAATATTTTATTGTTGAATTTTGTTTATAACAGTTACCGATATAAAAGTGAATGATGTAATTTGTGTGTTTAACAATAAAACTGTTTAATATTTCACCATAACTTTATTGCCTTTGGTTTAAGTATTGCCCTGGGTTAAAGTAGGTACTTGGTTGAAACTTTATTTACTATTGGCACGACATGACATCAGTTTCGCAACAGTTTAAAACTGTTTGATATTTCACCATAACTTTATTGCCTTTGGTTTAAGTATTACCCTTGGTTAAAGTAGGTACTTGGTTGAAGCTTTATTTACTATTGGCACGACATGGCATACGTTTCGCAATTTTCTTAACGAATAGGGTTAATTTTTCCATAAACCTTTCCAATTTTGCTATTAATTTGAGAAAGATTCGTTCACAATGTGGAAATTTCGAATATTTTGCAAATTTTCTGACGAATATTATTATATATGACTTCACAATATAAACATAAACAATAATACAATTAATACAGTAAGTGAATTTTACTTATAGTGAAGGTGTAATTTGAATATCACTGATGTCCTAAACATTATATAGAAAAGCATAAAAAAAATACAACCAGTTTTAAAAGTTTGCTTCAATATCAATATCATAGTGAAAATATTGAAAAAGTATTTAAATTATTCAGAATTTCTATAATAAATGAGATACTTATTTGAATCATTTCCATCCAATTAAAAAAAAGACTCAACAAAATATAATGTGAGTTGTGTACAGGTTGTTAAAAGAAAACTCAATTTTTGTGGCATTTTTTAGGCTTTTTATGGTATTCGTTGAACATTCTTTGTGGAATTTGTGAATTATAGTGCCATTACACCCCACCCTTTTAATATTGTGATGCTCGTATGACATAAGTTTTTGATATTTTATTGCATTTGTGTAATTTTTATGACATTTCTTAGAATTTTATAGTTTACTATGTCATTTTGAGGCATTATTAAATACATATTTGTATTAATAAAATTGCCTATTGAGTCTTCTGGCAATTATGTTGAATTTTGAGAATTTTCTGATAATCTGTGAAAATATTGATGAATTGTCAAAAATATATAAAATTTCTAATGAACAATTTGAAGTTTTATTAATTTCTCACAAGTTTTTATAGAATATGACATTTATGTGTGTTTTTAAATATTTTTCATTGTTAAATAAATTATTCGATTATTAAAATTGCCTATTAAATCTCCTGGCATATGTTGATTTAAAGATTTTTCAGATATTTTTGTGGCATTTTTTAGACTCTGGGCATTTCGTGGGATTTCATTCGATTTTATCGATTTCAATGCTTTTTATGGAATTTGTTGAATATTCTTCATCTCCATTTTCACAATATATTAAAAAAATGTTCTTATTATTATTTCTTGTATATAGTACAAACTTCTAGTTCGTAATTGACCTGGATTTTAATAAATAAATGTAATATTAACAAAGTTAAAAGTGTTCTTCATTTAAAGTTACATATTATTATCATTATTATTTGTTGAAATGCAGTTTACTTATACCGTGCGAGCAAAAATTATTATCATGAACGTTTGCTTTGCATCTAAGGCTATATAGCTTAGAGGTCAAGCTTAATGCCGTCTTGGATGAAAATAATGTTTGCTCGCACGGTACAAAATTTAATAAAATCTCACAATATCCTATTTCGTTTACATATTTATAATTCTGTAAAGGTTCTAATGGATTAAGTATCTGCTGTTGCCATAAGATGAATTTATAAATTAATTACGTGTTTGACGAGGCAAGTTTTTTTAATATTCAAATATTTATAATTGAGCAGAGTGCATCTATTCATTTATTTAATGCAACAAGAGTACCTTTACATTTCAAATATCATGTTGCGATTTAATAAGCAAACTCCAATTTTCAAGGAAGTTCCGGATCCAGTTATTCATAAGTCGCTGGGGATTATTCATAATCCCTCCATTAATTATTTTCGCCGTAATATATACATGCCTCTTTGTAATTTCTAACACCGTGTACTGAAGAAACTACATTTTTCGACGATATACGCTAGGCCGTCATCAAAAGCCCCGGGGATTATGAATAATCCCCGAATTAATTATTCTCCGAGGAACATTTATGACCATATATGCTGTCCATTTGCACGTGTATGAACGTAAAAAATTTACATCCGCAGTGCAAATATTTAAACATATGGCAGCAGGACAAAATATATTGCATATTAGAGCCGCGTTGATATAGCAAATTAATCTGATTTAATAGCCAGTATTTATGGTGATCCAGGTTTTATTTTTACTGCGTCAAGTAAAATATTCATAACTTGCAATAATATGACGTTTCAATGTACCCAACTTTGATATAAATTTTAAGGTAATTATTATAATTTTCAATTTCACGTACAGTGTAAGCAGAAAAAAAGGTACGACACACTGATTAGCCTAATTTACACTACTAGATTTTAGTTTAAAAAAACGGTCAGTGTTGTCCGTTTTCTGCGTCAACTATAACTACTTAATGAAATGCTTTAAAGTTGTTACATTTTTATTAAATATGTAGAATTATAATTTATCATTATAAACACAAATGTCTGGCTGAAAAATGGCCAGCACTGCTTTATGAGATATCTAAAGTTTTTTGAGATTGTAATGAAAATTTTGATATTGCTAATTTGAGATGGGATGAAATGCTTTAAAGTTATTATAATTTTAATAAATATCTAGACGTTTTATTTATCATTATATCTGGCCTGAGTTATTCAACTTTAATAATAGTCATTTAAATATTTTAATATAATTATAATAAGAATAATAAGTAGATATTTTTTTGCGTAATTGGTTATTGCAAAATTTGATTCATATTAAGTTGTGTTTGTTTGTTGTATTGTTATTACTCTGTTAAATATATTTAAGGTATATAGCTATGCTGGTAGAAGTATTTATGTTTTATATTTTAACGCAATGATTTTAACTTACTTAGGTTCGTTGCAATTGAATTTATTTTGAGTTACTTCGTTACCTTAGTTCGTAAATTAGCGACGTGCCTTGGGGAATTAAAAAGGGCACTACTTGATTAAAAGCTGGCAGCATTAAAAAGTTAACAGAACTAGTACGGGTACGAAATTTCGAACGCAGTTTGTGTTTCCTGCAGTGGCTCTGGGATTTGCAAAGGGCCACGTCACTCAGAACAAATGCTTCCTCATTTATCCAGTACTTAGGTATACTAAAATAATAATAAGGCACAAAATACCCCATACATCACCCGTGATCATATTTTATGTAGGGCAAAGAATTTATCGTTTTTTCATTTGGGGATTATAACTACTTACTGAAAGGAATAAAAAGCTACCCCTTAATTTTATGCGCCGTTTGCATACCTACAAGCGAGTCACAAAAAACATCGTGATCGTAAATCAAGTTTCCATATTACACAAAATCCGGCCGTGATCGCATGTCGTCTACTATAAAAGAGGCCACTTTAATTACGGTTGGAACGACGACTGTAGCCTTCATATTATCGCCATCCACTTTGTCCGTGCACTGAATTAATAAGATTGAAGCGATCTGTGTGACTTGAGGGATGTTCTTAATTAAGTCGACGTCACTGGATGCAAAATTAAATTTTTATATTACGTTCTTCACGCCGCCGTTTGAAACTATTATAATAATTGTTCATGGCAATACTCACAATTTTCTCCTGCAATATGTATTTTCTATAAACAAGTTACTAATTAATTGAACGCACTACGACGACGCAGCCGTTAAACAAAAAAAAAGCAAAAGAAAATAAGAGATTAATCATCATAAAAATTAAGATCTCGGTAGTCAATGTCTTAATTCAAACATAAAATTAATGACCACACAAAACATAATTAACCAATGATTAAATTTATATAATCGTCTATCAATATCAAGAGTCACATCAAAATGATATTCATCGAATTCACAATATGAAAGTATTACCTAAGTGTGAGTAGCATCATAATAAATACAATTTACCAATTAAAATATCCAATGAACGCACGTTTTTGAAACAAAACTGTTTTAACATTTTTTAATATTAAAAATTATTTTCATCAAACTTCTTACATTTCAATCTTCAGATTGTCAGATCATCATAATAATACTATTTTGTCTATCGCAATCATCGCAATAACAAAATTGTTATGATAAGAAAATTCATATTGAAACCGCCAACAATGATTGATTGGAATAACTGAGCCATTTGAGTTTTCTTTTAAATTTATTGACACTTAGTAATGTTTTTAATTTTTATTTTGATATTCTTAATATACGCAAAATTCTTAATCATATGTGCCATGGAAGTCAAAATATTTGACAGTTTCATTTGTCACAAGCAACAATGAAAATTCGAATTTTTAAGCGAAAGTGTTTTAACGCCGGAAATTTCAAACGATGAGAAGACCAAATTTAATCAACCAAAAACGAACGGCTATTGTTCAGCTTTTACTGAATCATCAGAAAAATGGATGGCTGAAAAGGGGAGCGGTCATTTTGACAATTGAAAAATTTACCAATAGTCCCAATTTGAATGTTCTCAATCTTGTTTTTTTTTTCGTCTATTCAACCATTACACCAGCGTTCACCGCCCAATATGGACGAATTAATAAGAGTTGTCGAAGAATCATTTGAAGCGGAGATTAGACATACATTAAAAAATGTGTTTATAAGTTTACAACCAGTTATGAAATCGATTATAAATTGTGGCAGTAACAATAATTATAAGCTTCAACATATTAGCAAAGCAAAGCTTCGTAGGGAAAATCGCTTACCTACTATTCGTTTATAATAACATTTTTGCAAGTTATTTTGAAAAAAATATATAGTACTTCTTAGAAATGAAAATGGCTCACTTATTTTGTAAAAAAATAAACATCGGAAATCGCTCACTTATTATGGAAAAAACAAATCTGTCATGGCTCACATATTATGGAAAAAATAAAAATCGGTAATGGCTCACTTATTATGGAACAGAGGTAGTAGTTATTTATTTATATAAGGGAATAAACGAAGAGTTTAATCCCGAAGCCGTAAATAATGTAATATATATGCGGCTGAGGGATTATTTTGGCTTATTCCAGAATTGCTAAAAAAAAAACTCCCAACCGTTAAGTTTACATATTATTTTCGATGTTTAATTAGATAGTAGATTAATTAGATAGTTTATTAATTATTAAGTAGATTAATTAGATAATTAGATAGTAAGATTAATTAGATAGTAGGAAAATTTTCGTAGCGAAAGCATAGCCACAGCTGTAATCTTGACAATTTTCACATAAATTCATATCTGTTACATTCAAAAGCTGAGTATCAACCCACGACCGCACACATCTCACGCATCACACCCATTACCTGAAGTAACATCGAACCTACAAGATATCAGATGATTGTCTGTAAGTAAATATGTGAATTATCTAATGTTACTGTTATTACTCGCCACCTCGTCACATTCGCGAGTAGCATTCGCACGTTCATCCCCACACTCACTGAGTGTTCAACCGAGTTTGCCTTATTGCTACAAGCTTTTGGCTCGTCCCTAAACACGGTTATATTTACCAATAAAAACCAATATTACGTACGTAACTTTATTACAATATTTATATCAAATTGAAAATTTGGAGAAAAAAAAACTAAAATATTAGACGAGTAGGTAATCGACTGTTTCCATATGTTATTTGGTTTTTCGAAACTTCTTCATATATAGATTAAAAAAAATATTAATTTTGAATTTATTGTTTCTCTGACCTATTTAGTTTTTAAACACAACAAGATATTAAATATCAAGTTAAATTTCATTGAAAACGATGTTCATTTTAATTTGTCACAAAAAGTTGAAATATCTTTTATTGTTTTCTTCCTTCTTTATTGGAGTACTTACTGGTAGTTTATATGTTTAGATATAAATATGTTTTGTTGTTTTTATTATTTTTATTATGTTTTCTTCACCTTTCTGGACTAGTTTCGGCTATTTTTCAGCTATTATTTTCAGCCGAAACAAGTCTAGTAAGATCATAGAAGTAATAAGGTAAGGCATAAGGTCATAAGTCTAGAAGACATAATAAAAATAATAAAAACAACAAAACATCTTTATATCTAAATATGTAAACTACCAGTAAGTACTCCATTAAATAAGGAAGTGTAGAAGACATAATAAAAATAATAAATACAACAAAACATCTTTATATCTAAACATATAAACTACCAGTAAGTACTCCAATAAAGAAGGAAGAAAACAATAAAAAATATAATAATATCTGGTACATATTCAAAATGGATGAAACTATAACAAAGAGTTTCAAGTTTTCAAATATGTTTTGTTATAATATCTTATAAAATATTTATAAAACCAAACAAAAATAAAAAGTTAGTTAAAATGCTTCGAAAACAAACTGTCAATATTTATTTGCTACAAAAAGTTTGAAGTGTTCATATATGTTTTGTTGTAATATTTAATAAAATATTTATAAAAATCTAAAAAAAATACTGTAAACTTTTTGTTCCTTTTATCCCTTTTTTACAACAAAAAACTTATTAGCGCGCCAACTCCGTAAATTTAGCAGGTTAGTAATTTGTATATCAGAGAGTAAATAGATAATTAATTAATTATAAATTATAATTATAATTTATATCAGAAACCGTGAATTATAATTCACATTTAGAAAACATCAATACTAATTCAGAAATTCTGGTAAATTCTGTTAAATCTTATTCTACACCTGTCGCAATTGTATTTTAGAAAAGGTCCGATGGTTTTTAGGAAGTTGATTCAGATTAGAAGAAGATTAGAATTAGAAATTGTATACAGATGAAAAGGATCTGTACTAACTGTGATCTATAGATCCACAGATTTGTGATTGTGAATCAGAAAATATCAATTTTAATTCAGATTATTAGTTTCCATTACTCTAATTCTAATAAATAGTGTTCGATTTGAAAAAGTCGATAGACCATTCCATATATCATATCGTGTATCAATTTGTAATTCAGAAAATATCAATTTTAATTCAGATTGTTAGTTTCTATTACTCTAATTCTAATCAATACCACGATATCAAATCGTGTATCAATTTGTGATTCAGAATATATCAATTATAATTCAGATTGTTAGTTTCCATTACTCTACTTCTAATAAATAGTGTTCCATTTGAAGAAGTCGATAGCTCCTTCCATATATCATATGTTATATCAATATGTGATTCAGAAAATATCAATTTTAATTCATATTGTTAGTTTCCATGACTCTAATTCTAATAAATAGTGTTCTATTTAAAGTAGTCGATAGCCCATTCCATAGTTCAAGCATATAGTTTTTTTTTAATATACATGCTAATTGCAAGTCACAAATTCGAATTAGAATGGATCATTTCTGATTTACAATTCGCTAATCTGAATTAGAAATTCTTTTCTGATTTTTGTGTTTACTCTAATTCTAATAAATATTCAGATTCAGAAAATATCAATTTTATTATTCAGATTGTTAGTTTCCATTAGTCTAATTCTAATAAATAGTGTTCCATTTGAAGAAGTCGATAGCCTATTCAATATATCATATCGTATATCAATATGTGATTCAGAAAATATCAATTTTAATATTCAGATTGTTCGTTTCCATTACTCTAATGCAAATGAATAGAGCTTCATTTGAAGAAGTCGATAGCCCATTCCATATAACATATAACATATAACGTAACGTATATCAATATCATAAATACCATCATCATAATTATGTAGTAGTATGTTTTATACGGAAACGGAAACCCTAAATATTGGCCAATGGCAGGTGGCTGCTAGCTTCGCAAGGCAGGAATTTAAACATGGAGGGGTTTTGATACTCTGTAAAAGGGACTTTCAATATAATATAATGAAGAACATAATAGATTTATCTGTTGAGAAACATTGCGAATTTGCGGCAATCTATTGTTATCGTATTAATTGTGTTGTTGTTAGTGTATATAGGTCCCCAAGTGGGAATTGTGCTTATTTTTTAGGTATTTTAGAACAAATTCTTAATGTTGTCATTAATTTTGTAAACGTAGTGGTGTGCGGTGATTTTAATGTTCTATTCACTTCAATGGATGAGAATGCAGTGAAACTATGTGAGCTCTTTAGTTTATATGGCTACAAAATGACAATTCATGAACCAACTAGGGGGAATAACTGCCTAGACAATATATTTCTTAAATTCAACAGCGACTCATTCGACACCAGTTGTCTCGATCCTGACCTTTCTGACCATAAAGGTCAAGAGCTAAAATTATTTTCTCAAGAAAATCAAAGCAAGACAGGTTATGAGACGCGACTTTTGAGACCCATCACTATGAAGGGAACGCATAATTTCCAAGCTTTCTTAAGTAATCTAAACTGGGATTTTTTGTATGACAGTAGTATTGAAACATGTACAAAATTTGATAAGTTTCATATCAATTTAATTAACAGCTTTCAAACAGCTTTTCAGAAAAAGAAATCTACGCTCCGTTGTCAAGACAAGGGTATTTTATGGTTCAACAATTCTTTGAAATCAATGAGATCTCACTTAAAATTATTAAATGATCTATATAAAACATTTAATACAAATGAAAATTACCAAATGCGCAATTCATTTCGCTTCAAATACCACATGGCTCAGAAAAATGCTAAAGTGGAAGCAAATAATAAGTACGTTGAATCCTATACAAAGTTGGGTGGCAGGCAGGGAGCAATTTGGAAAATTATAAACACTGAAAGAAAAGGTAAAAATATGCAAATTAAACATACTATTAATGCAGCCTATTTAAATTCATATTTTGTGAATGTGGCCCCAAATATAATCAAATCACTACAAAACGTTGAAATTGAGCCATTAATGCAAGTAGAGTCAAAAATAACTTCTGGGCTTACCTTTTCATTCAGACAGATAAGTCCTAATGAAGTGCGTGATTGCATAATGAGTCTGAAAAACAGCAAGAGTAGAGACTATTACGGTTTTACTACTAATTTAATAAAGCTGAATGTTAATAACATCGTATTTCCGCTGACAAAATTAATTAATGAAACTTTTATATCAGGCACCTTTCCCGACCCTCTAAAGATTGCGGTAATGATACCATTATTTAAGAAAGGGGACATTAATGACGAAACAAATTATAGGCCTATATCTATATTGCCAATTATTTCTAAACTGTATTAAAAATTGATGCATATTCAAGTTATGAACTACTTTGAACAACATTCTCTTTTCAATGACAATCAATATGGATTTCGTAGAAAATGTAACACTGCTGATGCAGTAAATGCGTTTGTTAGCAACTGCCTGAAATGCTTTGAATATGGTAACTTCGGCCAAGCAATATTTTGCGACATAAGCAAGGCGTTTGACTGCATGTCTCAGCCACTTCTTCTTAGCAAGCTTGAGAAGTGGTATGGTTTTAGCGCTGCGGCCATATCACTAATTAAATCATATTTCACAAACAGGGTGCAGAGTGTAAAGGTTGAAAATGAAATGTCAAGTAGGTTACCAATTAGTGTGGGAGTGCCTCAGGGTTCTATCTTAGGGCCGCTATTATTTTTGATTTACGTAAATGATCTTCCTGATTTTCTTCATGGTGCTGCCACGGTGCTTTTTGTAGATGATTCAACAATATTTGTAAGTAACAAGTCTCTGTCAGATGTAAAGACCGTGAGTGCAGACACTCTGTCGAG
Source organism: Othius punctulatus (assembly GCA_951805005.1). Classification (NCBI taxonomy): domain Eukaryota; kingdom Metazoa; phylum Arthropoda; class Insecta; order Coleoptera; family Staphylinidae; genus Othius; species Othius punctulatus. The sequence continues at coordinate 44,047,890 of OX638141.1, read as the reverse complement.
GGCTCAATATTGGTGTTCTGCAAATCAGTTGATGCTAAATGAAAGCAAAACCGAACATATGTTATTTTCATTAAAACATCACAATGAAACTAATCCTACAGATATTAAATTCTTAGGATTAAAAATTGATCCGCAACTATCTTGGAAAGCTCATGTAAAGTATACTAACGCAAAAATAGCCAGGAATGTTTTTCTTCTGCGAAAACTCTCTGGTACGGCCTCGAATGATATAGTACGAATTGCCTATTTTTCATTGGTTCATAGCCTGCTTTCATATGGAATAGTTACATGGGGTCATTCGCCCCATGCAAAATCTGCCTTTGCACTACAAAGAAGAGCTGTACGAATTGTTGGTGGGCTTGGCTACCAAGATTCGTGCAAACAAGTTTTCGTAGATCATTGCATTCTCACATTTCCATGTATATACATATTACAATGCGTACTGCATGTAAAACGAAATATTGCCAATTACAATCGTCATGAGTATCTGCATGAGCATAATACAAGACAAAAACAAAATCTGCGTGATAATTGTTGTAGACTAAAAAAATCCCAAAATGGTCCAAATTTTCTGGGAATTAAATTTTTCAATTCTCTCCCACGAGAAATTCGAGATAAACCCTCGACTCATTTTAAGACGAGCATCAAAAAGTTTCTTTTGCGCCAGGCATATTATGATTGCACTGAGTTTCTTCAGGAGAAATTGTGTATGGAGCAATTTATATAATGAACATTATTATTTTATATTTTACTGTGTATTCCCTGTATTTATTTGTAAATTGACGACTGCAAACGGATTTGTATTTTAGCATGAATAAACATATTATTATTATTATTATTATTATATATTATGTAAATATAATTATACTGACATATTATGTATGTTATGAATATTATGTATACAGGTAATGCAATAAATGTTCATACTATTAGCGTTCCATTTGATGAAGTTTTGTGGTCAATTTTTAAAATTTTCAATGCTTGATTTAAATAAATGTAATTGATTTCAAGCATATCGTTTTATATATATATATATATATATATATATATATATATATATATATATATATATATATATATATATATATATATATATATATATATATATATATATATATATATATATATATATATATATATATATATATATATATATATATATATATATTCATGCTAATTACAAGTCACAAATTTGAATTAGAATTTATCATTTCTGATTTGCAATTCGCTATTCTGAATTAGATTTTTCTCATTTCTTTGTGAATTGCAATAGGAAAAGATGAAGTTTAGTTAATACATATATAATTTAGAATTATTTTATTGTGTTCAATTAGTAAAATTAAATTATTTTCATATATTATTTTTCCTATTAAGTAATAATAATAAATCCTGAAACAAATACTGAGTACGATTCGATGATAAGAGTATCACCACGCGGCGATGAGAATATCTGCCCAATTGTGCAGCTGCGTTAAGGCTCCGGCTGATCAATAATGGTGGTATTGATTTTTGCTCAAGACAATATCAGAATTATTCAATATTCCCTACAATCTGATGTATCTATTTAGGTACATTTAAATTGCAAATTTCGCAAGACGCTCGGGAAGGGTTCAAAATATACTGTTTGGCTATTGTTTCATGTACACAAATAGACCGATATTTTATGAGCGAGAAAGGCACATATTTGGTTTTTAGTGATAAAATAGTTACTTTAAAAAAAACTGCTCAAATTAGCAAATGGTTCAACAAAAATTCAGTTTTTTGTGTCTCCTGAAAATTATTAATTCAAGATGAGCCCTTTTCGAAATTTTCAATTCATTTAAAACACAATAGTTCTGTTGATCTCGTTAATCGATGCATTAATTTGAATTTAAAGATATGTATGTAACTTTAAAAAAAAATGAAAAAACTGGAAAACTAGAAAAAACTTGAAAATACCAAAATCGTAGAGATCATATCTCTAGGTATGGTGAGATAATTATCTCACACCAAGGCTAGCAAGTTCGATCCCCAAGAATTGTTTAGCGATAAAAAAGAATATAAAACCGCTCATTTAAAAGGTAGCTAAAGGTGCATACGATATGGATGAACCGAAATCCGTGATGGAAAATTGCCAAGTGTCGCAAATATAAAAATATTTAATTTAGAAGGTAAACCACGAATCACGGATTTCGGTTTATCCATAAATCCGTGATTAAAAATTCCCAAGTGTGGTATATATAGAAATATTTTATTTAGAATATAAGCCTTTATTTTTTTTAATTTGGTTTACAATTTCTTCAATCTTTAATATAAATGGTTGTGTTCTTTCCAATTATTTTTTTATTTACTAGAAAGCTTACGATCTGCATAACGAGCTATTTTTTTTTTATTGCATGTATTAGTTTTACTTTCATTTACGTAGAATAGGTGATTAGGAAAATTTTCGATATTAAGATTTTTGCGGTAATATCGGTTTTCAAAGTTCAACTTCTTAAGTGCACGTTATTATTATTCGTTGCTAAGAAATATTATTGCAGAGACATACTTGTCATTCATATTAATTGATGAATGACGAAATCGAACGTTGAAATCAAAAGTAACACTATACAAACAAAGTAACACCGTAGAGCATTTTTTAGATTTGGTAATTTTATTTTGCTCTAGAAAGATTACCATTAATATATAGCTTATAGCAATTTATTTATAATGATAATTTTTTATTGTTTTAATTTACTTATTTGATAACAAATGTAAAATAATATGAAAAACGATTTTTTATCAATAATTGTTGCATAGTGACAGTTTTATTATCAATGTGCGAAGTAGTGAGAAGCATGAACAAAAAAAAATGATGATCGCATGTGAAAGTCGTGTGATGTTTGATATTATTTTTTATAGTCATAATATATGAAATAACGCTTTGTTTATAGGGTTAAATTATATATAAATATATTATTCATTCAGTTAGCGCTTCAAAATTGATGAATACCTTAATTTGTAACGTAATTCGCATAATATTCCGGCTTGTGAGAATACAATTTTATGAAACTATCATCGGTTGATAGTCGATAAAACATGTTTATATGCGCGTATAATACAGTTTAAATTTTAGGATAAAATTATACAGATTTATGTGTCAACTTACTGCGCATTTATTATTTCCGTGAAAATATCTCCGGGTTATGCAAATACACAGCATAATCCTTAAACCTAATTAGTATGTGTCTAACTTACTGCGCCCAGTAATCTTATATAGCTAGCCACATAATTAATTTAGGTTTTGAATCCCCCTATATATATATTCCTAAGTTGTTTGCGTACGTATTCAACATAATGATAAAATTTAATTATAATTCCTCTAGCGACTCTTAGCCTCCTTTTAACTTAATCCTTTGATTTGCATATCAGCAAACTTCATATCGCAATGATCATCAAGCAATCCCAAAAATTTTAAATCCCGTTCAAGCGGTTAAGGAAGATGAGCTATTAAGAGATGCGCTATTACGACTGTGCGCTCTTTAAAATAACCGCTAATGCCGCAAGGTGTGGAGGAATTTTAATAGAGATGTTTACTTTTTATAATGATTATTATGATTGTGTACAAATGAAGATTATTATGCTGGCAAGTTTGGAACACTCCGCCCTGTTATTATTATATTTTAATTTGTTTCATTTTGCAAAACGCGTTATGACGTACATTCCACGTTAATTACGTTCATTAGCGAATTGCTGAATAATTAATTATTTTTGGTTTTAATAATTTAGCGTTACATATTATGAATCTTTGGGCAAAAAAACCGTGCATAAAATATTCTGTATACAATTGTTACATATGTTTGAAAAATGTACTGTGGATTTACAACAGATGAAAAAAAAACATGGAATATTATTTTAACGGCGGTAATAAATTATGGTCAGTAAAGTATATGTTATGTCTGTAAAAACCCCATTGAAAAACTTGGAGGAAGACACAATTAGGAGTAGATTTATAAAAGCTGAAATTTAATAGCATTTATTATACTTGTGCATTTAGTTGGTTTAAGGCCCAGTTTTACAATCGTGGAACATCCTTGTTCCTGGTACAATTACCTAGGATACAATTGTTTCAACAATTGTATCCTAGGTAATTGAACCTGGAACAAGGAAGTTCCATGATTGTAAAACCGCCCCTAAAGGTAAAACTCTTTATTTTAAGCGACAATGAATTAATACCTATTTATGTATAAGTGAATAAAGTCGAATTTTACAATATTTTTCCAATCTGTTATCAGAATTGAAAAAATTGCGTGAACTGTCACATTGTCAGGTGACAACGAAAATTTCAAGGATAGTGCGAATTTACCTATTTATTTACTTTATTCACGTTGTCAATGGCTATAGTAAATAAAGTGAAAATGAAAACATTTTATTCACGCATTCGATTAAAGTGTAGTTTCATCTATGGGATTCAATATACTTAATGAGCATTTTAATAATGCGAATTGGAAAAATGCATTTACATTTGTTTTAATTTATTCTGTTTTTGATAATCAACATACAAATACAGGCAAGTTATACCTTTAATATTCATGTACTTAGAAATATTTTTTTAATAATTTCGTTAAAGCTATTATTAATATATCTTACATATTTCAGAAATATAAAAAATTTAGTTAATGATTTTTACCTCTGAATGGATGATTAGTTCATCAAGTTCCAGGAAATTTGTGTGCTAATATATTTATAAGGCTTTTTTTAATATGAAAGTAGGTATGCCATTAATTCATTACTTAATGGAAAATTTTCTCATCTTCCAATAATTCAGCTATAGCTATTGTCTTATAAATACATTTTTAAAGATATATAATTTACATTAATATAAAATACTTTACAAACAAAACATATTAGCAGGGAACGTGAACATGTTTTACATTCACGTATGGTATGCCATTAATTCATTACTTAATGGAAAAAAATTCATCTTCCAACAATTCAGCTATAGCTATTGACTTATAAATACATTTTTAAAGATATTTAATTTACATTAATATAAAATATTTTACAGACAAAACATAACATTTTATGTGGCCCCCGATGAGAATCGACCAGTAGACTATTGATTAGTCGAAACCTTAACTCACTGAGTTGCATAGGTTTATATATATATAGAGTTAGTTTTTTTTCAGTTTAAGCATTGTGATCTAGGAAACCATAAGCCATAGAGGTTCGGTTAAATGACGAAAGAGTTAGATATGCTTTTGTTTTTTGAAAAAAGACCACACTTTTTCAGTTACAATACAAACTTTATTTTTTTTAAATAGCTGTTATAGTTGGCTTTGAGATTTTTAAAAAGGATATTTTTTTTTCTTTATAGCGATACAAGGTTTGCTATAGTTACTTGATAAATAAAGTTCATCCTCGAAAATTAACTATATGACAATTAGTACTTACTTTGATAAAAAAAATACGATACAGGACTATTTATATTATAGAGAAGTAGTAAACACAGAGTTTGATATATACAGGGTGAGTTTTTTTTTTTTTCATTTTAAGCATTGGGTTCTCGGAAACCATAGGACATAGAGATTCTATTAAACGAAGAAATAGTTGTCGTTTTAAGAGCCTATGCAAGACATGCTTTTGTTTTTTGAAAAAGATCACAGTTTTTCAGTTATAATACAAACCTTATTTTCTTTATAGAAGTCATAGTTGACTTTGAGATTTTTAAAAACGACATTTTTTCGCTTTATAGCGAAACAAGGTTTGCTATACTTACTTGATAAATAAAGGCCATCTTCGAACATTAACTTTATGACAATTATTAGTTACTTTGATAAATATTTAAAAAAATACGATACAGGACTTTTTATATTATAGAGAAGTAGTAAAAACAGAGTTTGATATATACAGGGTGAGTTTTTTTTTTATTTCAAGCATTGGGTTCTCGGAAACCATAGAACATAGAGATTCTGTTAAACGAGGAAATAGTTGTCGTTTTAAGAGCTTATGCAAGATATGCTTTTGTGTTTTTTTTAAAGAGCACAGTTTTTCAGTTATAATACAAACTTTATTTTTTTTAAATGGCAGTCATAGTTGGCTTTGAGATTTTTAAAAAGGACATTTTTTTCACTCTGTAAAGATACAAGGTTTGCATAAATAAAGGCCATCTTCGAAAATTAACTTTATGACAATTATTACTTACTTTGATAAAAAAACAACGATACACGACTACTTATATTATAGAGAATTAGTACAAACAGAGTTTGCCATGGAAACTTTTTTTTTTCTGCTACTACGAGAATTCTATTAATTTTTCTATTCTAATTACACTAAATTCGATTTAAATTATACAACTAAAATTCCTGCATCTCATTTATTTTTGAAAGTAAGTATAGCAAACCAAACCTTATATCATTGTCAATTAAAAAAAAAAAGTTTGTATTACAACTCAAAAACTATGTTTTTTTTTTAAAAAACGAAAGCATATATTACATAAGCTCTTAAAATTACAACTCTTTCCTCATTTCACCGAATCTCTATGTTTTATGGTTTTCGAGATCCCAATGCTTAAATTGAAAAAACCTCAAGCTGTATATAATATTAATGGTTCCATTAGGTACATACTGTGAATGAAATTTAAGTGCATTCAATTGTGGTTTTTCATCAATAATAATTATAGATGCTGAAACCAAAAAAAGAATATATCGTCGGTTTAGTGAAAAACTCATTTAGTACTCAATACCAAAACATAATATATCGGTTTAGTGGCAAAACTCATTATGTACTCAATAAACTCCTAAATTTATAAGCGAAAATAAGTGTTTTAATTGTCTTTCTTTTTGACAATAAACTTACAAATACAGGTACAAGTAACAATTAAACTTTTAATGTTCATGTAAAAAAACCTTCTTGAGTAATTTCATATTTTTATACCAAGTTATTATTCATATCTTACATATTTCAGAAATATAAAAATGTTTGTTAATGATTTTTATATCTATACGGATGTTATACCTACCTATTGTGTCAACAACTATAGTATTTTTTATAATGAACATGCAAATACAGGCAAGTTATACCTTTAATATTCATGTACTTAGAAACATTTTTTTATTTTTACCTCTAAACGAACGATTTGTTCATCAAGTTCCAGGAAATTTGTGTGCTAATATATTTATAGGGATTTTTTTAATATGAAAGTAGGTAAGCCATTAATTCATTACTTAATGGAAAATCTCCTCATCTTCCAACAATTCAGCTATAGCTATTGACTTATAAATACTTTTTTAAAGATATATAATTTACATTAATATAAAATATTTTACAGGCAAAACATATTAACAGGGAACTTGTACATTTTTTATGTTGCTCTCGACGAGAATTTACCACTAGACTATTGACTAGTCGAAGCCTTGACTTACCGAGTTGCATAGGTTTATATAAATAATATTAATCGTTCTATTAGGTACATACCGTGAATGAAATGTAAGTGCATTAAATTGTGATTTTTCATCAATAATAATTATAGACCAAAAAAAGAATATATAGTCGGTTTAGTGGCAAAACACAAGTACTCATAAAATTATAGGCAAAAATAAATTGTTTTTCTTTTTGACTATAAAGTTACAAATACAGGTACAAGTAACAATGATACTTTTAATGTTCATGTAAAAAACCTTCATGAGTAATTTCATATTTTTATATCACGTTATTATTAATATATTACTTATTTCAGAAATATAAAAATGTTTGTTAATGATTTTTATCTCTATACAGACAATATACCTACCTATTGCGTCAACAAGTACAGTTCTCTCAACTTTTCTCACTTTTACACCATTTTTTTTAAATTAATTGATTACATATATAGCAGTGGCAGTTGTCGTTATTAATATGAATTAATTAGGATTTGTTTTGCGTATCTAATACTAGTACTAAACTAGTACTAGTACCCGTAGTACTAAGAATATTTATTAGGCTAAAGATTGGTTACCTTTTCTAATGGTTACACACCATGAGCTTTTTTGTACACATAATTATAAACATATAAATATTCCGTTTGCTGTTAGAATTCAGAGACCAAAAAAAGAAACACGAAATAATATTCCGCAGGGAAATTAAATAATTGTTACGTTGAATCTGTGAGGCTCTTACGTGCTGAAATTATATGCTCAAGTTGGTATACTTAGGTGAATTATGAACAAGAATTTCACAAAATGGATTATTTTTGACACTAAATTAACATTAAATTATTATATTGTATCATAAATTTAGTCATGGTTATGGTTTAAATAATATTACATAAAATGGAAACAAATTATAGAATTACATAAACATTCTATGAACGCACTGATGAGATCCACCATTTGGAAACCTTCAACATTTTTCTGTGATACCTCATTAATATCTGATTTATGGATATTACATGTTTATATTTTTTGACTATACATATATATCTACGTAACTTATAATAAAAAAATATATATTTTTTATTAATTTCTGCATTTGCAATAATGAGATACAAAAAGCGAATGTTACTGTTTCAATATCGGTTGTTTGCATTATGCAATTTCTGAAGAAGTTTGTTGCCCAAACAAATTAGTTGAAAAATTACTTACCAAAAAACTCGGTTTGATTACAAAAAAATTATGCAAAAGTCTATTTATGTAGTACGCGTTTAAATTTCGATATCTGTCGGTTGCTTTATCCAGATTTTGAAGTTCACCGCACCACTAAAAATTGGTGAGCACAGAGACGAACACGCACCTGGATGCTGGCAAGGAGCATCTACACGACGGTGGGGTTCGATGGCTACTGGCATTGTGCGCCTTCGGTTCGTCATCCCCGAATCTGCGCGCGCCCCCATCCAGCATTTTGTCATCGCTAATTGTATCGCGTACTGCGGGGGTGGATTTTGCGTTGCAGAGTGTACTCAACGAGCAGTCACATTCTGGCATTGCCTCTGTAAAAATGAAAATTGAAAGATGGGCTAAGGGCCTCCCTCCAGCCACTCGGGGATCAATAAAGGTGGCAATGCCTCCTTACATCGTGATAAACGATTTTTCTGTAGGCGCTAAGCCTTACTAATTACACCATATAAAGCAGGCAGGCTCCACGTTTCCTGCAATTTTTCCGGATATTTTTGTTTGGTTAATTAATAACCACCTATTTCCGCCGCTATGGCTAATTATCGCAGCCGAAAGGCGGCAAACCACACCAGGAAGTTGCTCCAGTTATTATTAACCCAATTAGCCTGTAAAGCAGTGACGAGCGTTTGATGTAGGGTGACTTGGCACTATTCACATTTTCATCCCTCCGCCCTGATTTATAATTTGACAACAATATTATGGGCTTAAAAAATATTATGGACATGAAAATAATATTGCGCACTTGAAAAAAGTTTTATAGAATTAAAAACATTAATTTGAACAACTATACAAAAATAAGTGACGTGTATTGTATAAACATCGAAAGAGGGTTGCAAAATATTCTTTCTTTAATTGAAGAAAATATTGTGGTCTCGTAGACAATTGGGGCCTTGGCAAACAATATTGCAGAGTTTAATGGAATTATGGAAATTGCAAATGATAAAGGATATATTTGGGCCAAAAAAAAATTGAAAATATTATTATGGGAAAGAGGGTTGCAAATTATTCTTTCTTTAATTGAAGAAAATATTGTGGTCTTGTAGACAATTGGGGCCTTGGCAAACAATATTGCAGAGTTTAATATAATTATGGAAATTGCAAATGATAAATGATATATCTAGACCAAAAAAAAATTGAAAATATTATTATGGACTATGAAAAATAATATTACAGACTTGCAATTGCTTTTTGAATTGGGGTGTAAAGTTAGTTCGCCTCCTCGTGGTGCACCCTGGTTAACGCTAAATGAACTAACACATTCTGACAGTCAAATAATCTTAGAATGCCTTGGCCAAATCCCATTCTATAAGATATGGGTAACTAAAATTGGACTGCTCCAAATGAGAAATCATCATGATAATGACTATGGAAATGCATCTCATCACCATCTGTAATGCATTTTCATATAATTATGCCATACGCATAAATCATTTGAATTGAAGAAAATATCCGAATAGAGGTAAAAATCATTAAAACATTTTTTCTGGGATATGTACGATAATCACTTGTTATAAAAGAACACATTTGCTCAAGAAGTTTTTCGACATAAACGTTAAAAGTATAATTATTGCTTAGCTATATTTATAAGTATATTATAAAAAAAGAAAAAAATAAAACATAAAACATAAATATTTAATTTCACACATACTCTGTTTATTGAATAATTATTTTCATTGTAGAACTGCCCAAAAATTGTAACCTTGACAAATATATGATGTGCTTTAAATAGATATTATTATGTACCATTTTTTATTATACAGGGTGAGTGTTTTTCATTTTAAGCATTGGGATCTCGGAAACCATAAGACAAAGAGATTCGGTTAAATGAAGAAGTCGTTTTAAGAGCTTATGCAAGATATGTTTTTGTTTTTTTGAAAAAAGACCACAGTTTTTTCAATTATAATACAAACTTTGTTTTTTTTATTGCTTTAAAGTCATAGTTGGCTTTGACATTTTAAAAATGACAAATTTTTCTCTTTATCCTCCTCGGACCCTGAATATCATATACGATACTACGGCTCAACAATTTTTTTTTTTGCTTTTTCCAATAGGAATTTGGCTATGTTTCCAGCGGTATTATGATATGCGTGAGGTGGTTGCGCACAAAAATTCACAATCAAATCACACGTGTTCTAGAGTGTCTGGTCATTAAAAATCGAGCAGTGTTTACGCAGTTATGCCGTCCAGTTCGAAACGTGATAAAAAAAAAGGTGAGTAATGACTAATTATGCATTTTGCGCTAGCGTCTCATTGAGTGAAGGTTAGTTGTTGGTTCTAGCTGTAGTATCTAAAAGTTTACAAAACCTATTGGCCTATCTAGTCAAAGTATCTTTGGTGATACTTCGGGCCTTGCCTAATATCCAATACAATCATCCGTTTTTTTAGCTCTCTCTGAGAAAGAACTCCAGGAGATCGTTGATAATTGGAACTTCGATGACTCTGATCTTGATGGTGATATACTGCCTGATGATGGCAGTGAAAATGAAGACGAAATTGGTAAAATGGAGGAAGATGTGCCAGAGCAAACGGCTGAAACTGATGATGACGGTAACAGTACCACATAAAGTGGAGGTACAGTCTCTTCTTCAGATGACGAGCAGCCTTTGGTTCACTTGCTACCAAAGTGAAAGAAAAGGAAATGGAAGCGAAGTGCTTTTGTACCTAGAATTGCAGGAACCAACGGTTCGTGCTGAACATTTGACTGAAAACATTCCGGATCCAATAAGTTATTTTAGCAGATATCTCAATGACGATTTCTTTGAATCCATGGCCCTTGTGACCAACATGAACGAAGTAAATAAAACCGGAAAGTCTTTAGATACTTCTGCGGCAAAGCTGAAAGTTTTCTTTGCATGCAACATGTTAATTGGCATCCACAACCTACCACGAATCAGGATGTACTGGCAAATGGATACCAGAGTACCAATTATTTGTGAAAACATTTCCAGAAATCAGTTTTTAGCGCTTCGAACTCGTTTAAAAATAGTTGATGAAAATGCTGTATCGAAAGAAGCCCGGAAAAATGATAGATTTTGGAAAATAAGGCCAATGTTAGACCGAATTCAAAAAGCGTGTCTATAGAATGAAAGGACAAATGAAATATCAGTGGATGAACAAATGATCCCCTTTCATGGTAAATTAAGAATGAGACAATTTGTTCGTGGAAAACCACATCCTGTTGGTCTCAATAATTTTGTGATGACGACAGCAAAAGGAATTTCATTGGACTTTCTCATGTATGAAGGAAAGGGAAAAACAACGGAATATTGCTTGCTACTCCCGAAAAATTAGATGTTAGAGGAAGGGTGGTTCTCAGACTTGCGGTTACTTTATCAGTTGGAGTATCCGTCTTTACTGATAGATTTTTTACGTCAATGCCATTAATAGAAACGCTTCTCGCTCAAGGGATTACTCTCACTGGCACTCTCATGAAAAATCGAATCCCAAAAGTGGTGAGTTTCAGAACAGATAATCAAATGAAAAATATAGCTTTCGTTAAATGGTATGACTCCAAGCCAGTTCATATCGGGTCTTCGGAATATGGAACTGAACCTGTGGGAATAAATCGTCCATCTCTTGTAAAATCGTACATTGAGGCATTGGGAGGCATTTATTTGCTTGATCGAGTTATTTCAAACTACCGAATGAAGTGTCGTACTAAGAAATGGACTATTCGTGCAATTTTCCATTTTGTAGACTTTAGTGCAGCGGCCGCCTGGCTAGAATATCGAGAAGATGCCGAAGCTGCAAATGTTCCAAAAAAAGAAAAAGTGGATTACCTTGATTTTACATTTTCAATTGCGAAAGCACTTTTGTCGTCAGGACTTGCTGCAAACCCGCAAAATTCAGATTCGAGTGACAGTGAGGGTGAGGAAACTGCACAGACCAGTAGAAAGCGCAGAAAGGTAGGGGCAATTCCCGAGAAAAGGATTCGAAAGAAAGAGAACAAACATCTTCCGCAGTACATGAAACATCAACAAAAATCACGATCTAAATGTAACCATCCGGGCTGCAAGAAACTCACTATTGCCAGATGCTCATTTAGTAAGGTTTTTTTATGCTGCAGCGTTGACGGAAACTGTTTTGCGCAATTTCGCCAATAAAATATAAGTTCAATATGATTTTTTTTTGTTCTGCTTAGATACTTTAGATTTTTACAGAAATTGACAAAATAAATTAAAAAATCTTACTGGAGGGTGTTACTTGGACCCAAAATAATAAGTTGTCTCATTTACTAAAAAGATTTTATAATTAATTTAGCGGTTGGCCCGAGGAGGTTATAGCGATACCAGGTTTGCTTTAAAAATGCCAAAGCAAACTATTAAATTTAAAAATAATGAAGTTTGCGATTTAACTCCAAAACTATGTTTTTTTTTTCAAAAAACAAAAACATATCTTGCATAAGCTCTTAAAATGACAACTATTTCCTCATTTAACCGAATCTCTATGTTTTATGGTTTCCGAGATCCCAATGCTTAAAATGAAAAAAAAACTCACCCTGTATATTATTTTTTTAACTAATTACGGGATATATCTGATGCTATGGCTAATTATCGTAGGTGTTAGCGCCCTACCATACATATGAGGGGGCTGCAGTTATTATTAGCCCAATTAGTCCGCAAACCACTAACGAGCATTTAATGTAGGGTGAGTTGGCATTATTGAGATATTCTACGCCGTGCACTGATTTATTAATGAAAGCAATATTATGGATTGAAAATAAATTATATGAACTTGAAAAAAATATGTAGGCCGGAAAATGTACTGCGGAATTAATTAATTAATGCACTTTATATACTAATTAGGTATAGCTTTTATGATTGACAATTTTAATTCTTTTTTTTTAATTTCCTGTTAGAAGGCTATTGACTGAAACTTGTCTGCCCTAAGAAATTGAACTTAATCTTAAATATAACTTAAACTATAAACTACATTAACCATAAACTTAAAATATAGTTTACTTGAAATAGAATTATAAAATTGTTATATACCTACTTGCAATTTTGATCTTTTTCATCTTAATATATCGGGCGGTCAATAAAAATTGACGACGAAGTTGGAGCTAGCAATTTCAAGTCATGTCTGCACTAAGATCACACGCGCACGTGAGCAATGCTGGCTGTCATGTTGACATGTCAGAAGTGATCTTAGTGCAGACATGACTTGACATTGCCAACGGCAACTTCGTCGTCGATTTTTGTTGAACGCTCGATATAACTTACCATCTTTACACATAAACATAAACCATCGGTATAATAATAATTCTAGAAAATTCTGTTTTGTTTATGTGTTGAACTGTCAAACTGTCTAATTTAAAAATATTTCGATATTCACACAGCACATAAATTCATATTCATATTTTCTCTACTAAATCTAGAGTAGTAAATTTATATCTGGTTTACCGCAATCCACTGAAATTTAAAAATTCAGCTTCTACAACAGTAATTGACATTGAGACAACCTTAAAACAACTATTTCAAGGTTGTTTTAAAGTTATCTCAAGGTCAATTACAGCTTCTATAACCGTAATTGACCTTGAGACAACCTTCAAACAGCCTTGAAATAGAATTATAAAATTATTACAGATTTGTATTTTCTTTTAACTAAGAAGAAAATTTGGTCTTAATATCACTAAAGATATAACTTAACATATATGTAACATAAACTATCGGTATAATAATTCTAGAAAATTCAGTTTTGTATTTGTTGAACTTTCAAATCTGTATAATCTTGTAGAATTAGGTTGTCCAGTTTTAAAATTATTTCGATATTCATACAGCAGATAACTGTTTTTTTATATATTTTCATATCTTCTCTATCAAATTAGAAGTAGTAAATTTATATCTGATTTACCACAATCGCCTAAAATTAAAACAGCGTTTCTATTATTGAAATTTACACGATGGGTTAGTTAGATCATTAGATTATGATCATTACTCATTTTGACCTAATGACTAATGATCATAATCTAATGATAAGCCTATTCTAATAATCGCCATTTAAAGCTTACCAAACACATTTTCTTTATACCACATAACCACATTGAATTGTGCAAATTTTCTTAATACATATTAAGAATATTTTTGCATATTGTGGAAGATTTTTAATAATTTAATTGAAATTTTGAAGCTATGGTCAATTGAATTGCAAATTTCAAAAAGAGCTCATTTTATAAAATTATTTTTTTAGGAGACACAAAAACTGAATTTCTGTTTCGACTTAATTGAACAGTTTTTTTTTTCATTTCTAAAATTACTCTTTCACCGCTATGAAAACCAAATATGGGCCTTCCTCGCTCATTATATATCGGTCTATATGTGAAGGTACATGAAAACAGAGCAAAAAAGTCTATTTCGAATCGTTCCCAAGAAGAGCCCTTTTAGATATTTGCAATTCAATTGTTAACAAGCTTTCGAAGTACCCAACAATTTAGCATTTAAGCATTTTTGAAGAGTTTTATTAATTTTCTTATTCAATTCAATTATTTGTCGCATTGTCTTAAAGCTGCATATTTCATGCAATTTGTACAAATTCTTTAACTTATTTTTTATTGACTTATTACGTGACTTATGACTTATTACTTATTTGACACAATTTATCAGTTATAGCAACTGGGATCACTTTTGAGTTGTCCGGAATTTTTATAAAATTTTCGCATTCCTATACTTACATAGGTATTTTATGAACTTGTAATGAACTTATGAAATGTATGAGGGATTGTTAGAATTTCCTGCATATTTCCTTCATTATCTGAAATTTTTCAAGATTTTTAATAAATATACAAATCATAAGTAAACGGGATTTAATAAATTACAAGCAAATTTTTCAAATGAAATGTTTGCATATCTTTATTGCGAATTAATATTTAAAAATTAAAAATTATATGTTTTTTTTAAATTAAATTAGGCTTTATTTATTATATTTATAATGTTGATGATATGTTGTGATGTTTCCAGTTCTGGAAGGTTTTTTTTTATTTGCCCTCAGTAAAAATGCAATTAATGTAATTGATTTAAAATTTTGTTTTGTAGACTGTACTGACACAGTAGGAATCATTTTATGTATTTATTCCCACTTTAATTTCACAGACCAGCCTAGTATAATTAAAAAATATATATAATTTTTAATTTTTATATATCATTTCGCAATAAAGATGTGCAAACATTTCAATTGAAACGTTTGCTTGTAATTTATTTAATCCCGTTTACTTATAATTTGATTATTTATTATTATTTATCTTGACACTTAATCAGGGTACAAGAGAGATTACAGACAATACATAAATATTATGTATTATATTTTTTAATTATAATTTAATTATTTTATTTTATTTATATAAGAAATAAAAATGTTTTTAATGTTTCTCGAATAAGTTGATTACCATTCCTGTATTGAAATTTTAATATATTTAGGATGGTTTAGAATAGTTCACCATGCCTAGCGAGGCATGTGATGGTGAGACAAATAGTGCGAAAAGTGTTGTTAAAACCTTAGATGTAACCAAGAAACTGTGTGCATGTGGAAACACTGCTAAATCGGGAGTTCAGTGTAGTATTTGTGCGACGCTGTACCATCCTAGTTGCGTTAAGCGAGCAAAATCGTGCTGCGGGGTTGGTCTGACAGGAGATCCTGAAAATGACGCCATTGCTGAGACTGATTTTGCAAAGGAGGCATACTATCACCTAAAAGATTTAGTCAAACAATTAAAGCTCACGAATTACCTACTTGTCGAAAAGGTAACACGCCTGGAGCTCGACAACTCTCAACTTCGATCAGAGGTTATAAATAATCAAAAAAGCGAAGTAAACAAACACGGAAAACTGACAGATGCGGTTGGCAATGCGCTTGATAGGTCAAATAGTGCAAATAGTTCAAATGCTCCTAACATAAATTCTGCAGCAACGTCTTCATCGCGAAAGATGAACTCCGAATCTACAGGCAACTTACATTGCGACACTCAAAATAAAAGCGCGCGAAATCGCAGCTGTTCAGCATACCCGCTGGAATCCGCGGGCGAAGAGAAATCTTCCATTGGCCCTGCAGAAAAATGGACTGAAGTAGTACGCAAACCGCGCCGTGAAAAAAACTTGCAATCAATCAAGACACCTGCTAAGTTAACAAAAAATGCTAAACAAAGCATAAGAGGTACAGCTTCATGGGGAGCAGACAATTTTAGCGCAGCTACACAAAAAGCTTGGCTACACATAGGACGCGCGAAACGTGACGCCACCCCCGAACAAATATCAGAGTTCTTAGAAAAACGGTTTCCCAATCGCAAATTTAGCGTAGAAAAAATAGAATCAAATCCAAGCTACAGCACCGCATCTTTCAAAATCGGAGCTGATTACGATCTACTTGAAAGAATAATAATGCCAGAAATATGGCCATCAGGAATTACGGTCAGACGCTTCAATTTTTTTCGTGAGAAACCCAAGCAACGTAATGAACTGCAGCCAAACTCCGAAAATGGTTCATAATCGCAATACTGCATCTCATGCAAACATGAAATCAATGAAGGTATTGCACTTAAATATGCAATGCCTAACCAATAAAATAACAGCGTTTGAGACCATACTCCATAGTGAAAAGATAGATATTGCCTGTGTCAGTGAACATTGGCTAAATAACTCAAACTACACTACATACAATATAAAGGATTTTACAAATATTAGCACTTTAAATAGAACGCAATACATACACGGTGGAGTATGCATCTTTGCACACAATAGTATAAGCTGTAGTAAAATTACTACCATAAACGAGATGTCTGTGGAAAAAATCTGCGAATTAGCTGCAATTCATATACAGCCACTTAACCTGATTATAATCTCGTCATACAGATCGCCAAGTGCAAACTTAGAAGCATATCTAGTAATACTTAGTGAAGCCCTGGATTACATTCTCACGAATTTTGATTTAGAAATAAATATTGTTATTGCTGGAGATTTCAATGTAGACCTTAGCGAGGATACTAAACAGTCAGCAGACCTATTAAATACTTTAAAATCATATTCCTTGGATAGAAAAATATTCGAAGCCACTAAAATAAATAAAACCAAAAACACATGCATAGATAATATCTTTACGAATATCATATGTTCGGAAGGACGAACAATTAACACTGCGATATCTGACCACATTGCTCAAATATTATATATTTATAACACAGCTGCAATCAAAAAAACAACTAGAAATAGAACACGAAAATATACAACGCAAAATAAGGAAAAATTTGTCCTCTCACTGAAACAAGAGGAGTGGAAATCAGTATACGCAGAAGATGATGCCAATATTAAATTTAATAAGTTTCTCAAAACATTTTGCCTATATTTTGAAGAGGCCTTTCCTCTAGAGTATACTAGAAATGAATCAAGAATATGGGCAAACATATCTAATGAAACAAGGCATATGAAAGAAACATTAGAACTTATTTTCGATGCATATAAAAACACGGACGATGAAGACATATACAATATCTATCTAAAATATAAGGAATCATACTTAAACCATGTTAAAATAGAGAAACAAAACAACATAATTCATAAAATCAATGCATCATCAAACAAATCAAAGGAACTATGGACAACTATTAACCGTGAAACTGGCAGAGGCACGAAAAGATGTACCATCGATGGATCTCTAAATTGTAGGGACTTCAATGATTTCTTCTGCAGTATTGGCAATAATCTGGTGCAAACAATACAAAACAAACTAACGGAACAAACAGTGCTAAAGGTAAAAACAAAAGGCATCACCATGTTTTTCAACCCAACCACACCTGCTGAGATTGAAAGTGCTATTGGTAGTATCAAAAGTAAAACATCGAAGGACATCTACTCAATTGATTCTAAATTAATAAAGTATGTCGCACATGCAATATCAGAACCTATAGCAGATATTACGAACTCATCCATGAGTACTGGAATCTTCCCCCAAAGACTAAAAATAGCTAGAGTAGTACCAATATTAAAACAGGACGGTCGATCCGAAAGAAGCAACTACAGACCCATATCAATATTACCAACCTTCTCAAAAATTCTCGAATTGATAATTCTCAAACAAATAACAAGGTTCTTCGGAGAAAACAAATACATAACAGAGAGTCAATTCGGATTTCAGAGAAACTTAAATACAACTGATGCAATAATGAATCTTCTAGACAACATCTACCAGGCAATGGAAGACCATAAGTTATGTTTTGCTCAATTTTGTGACTTGAGTAAAGCATTCGATTGCATGTCACATAAAATCCTTCTGGAAAAACTAGACCACTATGGATTCAAAGGCATTTCGTTGCGGCTTATGACGTCTTACCTAGAAGATAGAGCACAAATTGTTGATTTTAATGGAGAAAAGAGCAATCCAAAATACATACGGCGAGGAGTCCCACAAGGATCTATACTGGGGCCGATACTTTTTATCATATACATAAACGACCTGCCCACCAATCTTAAATGCCATACTTTCATGTTCGCTGACGACACAACTTTACTGGTATCAGACAAAAATACTGAAGTAGCACAACAAAAGCTAAGTACAGCCAGTGGCAATGCATCTGAATGGTTCGGTGCGAATGAGCTTTGCCTTAATACAGCCAAAACAAATGTACTCATTTTTACCTCCAGTAGGCTGCATCAAGTATCCAAGGATTCGCCAAAATTCCTTGGAATACATTTAGACAGTCGATTGACATGGAAAGCACACGTAGAAAATTTGTGTATGAAATTGGCATCAAGTATCTACGCAATCAGAAGAATGAAGGACATCGTAAACATCCAGGCAGCTATAACCACCTACTATGCTATCTTCTACAGTCGGATGTCTTATGGAATTGAAGCTTGGGGACTTTCAGCTCATGCATCCCAAGTATTTATTTTGCAAAAAAAAGCTATACGTGCGATAATGGGAGTACCACAGATGACGTCTTGTCGACAGCTATTTAAGCAAGAAGGTATACTGACGATGGCATCAGTCTATATTCTACAACATGCCGTACGAACGTGGAAAACTAGGCACAATCTTCCATCTAGGAGTACTGTCCATGAATATGGGACGAGGTCGCAGCATCATCTAGTCGTCCCATCGAATAGACTTCACCTTACAGATCCAAGATCGGTGGGGATAAAAATTCTGAATCATCTTCCAGTACAATGGCAGCACCAAAAAATGCACAGTTTCAAAAAGCAACTTAGCGAACACTTAAAAGAGCAGGCTTTCTATTCAGTACAGGAATTTTTTCTACATAAAATGTAGTGTTTTCCTAATTTATATTGTCTTGACCTCACATGTAATCCATGTCCAATAAAAGAAGTTTGAAGTTTGAAGTTTGAAGTTTGGTTGAAATTTACTGCAATTTTCTCATAATTTCTGCAATTCTCCAAGAATGGTCGAAATTTTCTGCAATTTTCTTATAATTTCTGGAACTTTTCTAGTAAGTTGTTAATTTCTGCAAATATTATTAATGTTCATGAATGTTTTTGTGAATGTTATTGTAATTTTGAAGCCAGTTTTAAAATATTCGACTTTCTGAGTTTGGCGAACAAGTTCTCCCTCTCTCTATCTCTCTATTTTTCCCTCTTGAATTATCAGATTTTCTTATAAACCTAAGCAAGTGTTTCAAGATTGGTATTGAAGTTATCGGAAGGTTGTAGGATTTTCAGAATTCCATGCAGATTTCCTCTACTTTCAGAAATTTTGCAAGATTTTATAAGTTTATATTATTATTATTATCAATATTCTTACGTCTTCTAAAACTTCAGAGAAAGAAAATTCTATCTTTAATCTCCAAAATTAAAATTTTCTATAAACTATTCTTTGCATTACTTTTATATTAATAATATCATTAATAATATCAAACTTATTAATTTTTATAAATCATCCCCTTTCTATTTCGACATGTTTTACAAAATTTATGCATGTATTTGAGTTTCATAAACTAGTATTGACATTTTCTGTTTTGGATTATCCGATTTTTTGTATCAAACCTGAGCACGGTTTCAAGAATAGCTAGTATAGGAAGTTTTCGAATGGTTGTAGAATTTTAGAATTCCGTGCAATTTTGCTTTACTTTCTGAATTTTTCATATTTTTACGAAATTTGCGCTTGCATTTGAGAATTTTATAAACTAGTAATGGAATTTTTTGTTTTGGATTATCCGATTTTTTTATAAAAATGTTTCAAGAATAAGTATTGTTTTTGAATAGTTTTTTTTGAATAGTTATTTTTAGGATTCCATGTAAATTGGAGTACTTTCTGCAATTTTCTAAGGTTTTTTTAATTTTAATTATTATAATTTAGTGTTTAATATGAGAAACCTAAATGATTATTATTATTATTAATATTCTCCTTTTTTACAAAATTTGCGCATGATTGAGAATTTTATGAACTAGATTATGAATTTTCATGGCATTGATTCAAGAAAATCCATGAAAATTTCATGCAGTTTTGCAATCCGGGAATAACTTATTCTTCTCCTATAGCTAACTTTAGTACCTTCCTGAAAATTAAATTATTTTTTTACTGTAATTACTAGGTAATGGAAATGTTTCTCTATCACGAAAACCTTTAGAATAATTTGATATCGCCTGTGAAATTATCATAAAATTCATGAGTGTATGATACATAAACATCTATAGAATTCAAGTACGATTAAGTACCAATCAAGTACGGATCAAGTACCAATTTCAAGTACGTGAACTAATCTAATTCCAAATAATACTTTATGCATTTGAATATCATGAGCAGTAAAAGTACAGTATTGTTATTAGTACTATTATCCAGCGTTAGGCTTCAGTTTTTTAGTACGAAAAGTCTTGGATAGTAGTTCTCATGGTAGATGATTTTTATCAATAACTTTCTTTGAATGTATTCTATAATTTAACTAATGAATTTATGCACTTCAAGTACCAATCAAGTACGAATCAAGTACCAATTCCAAGTACGTGAACTAATCTAAATCCAAATAATATTTTATGTATTTGAATATCATGAGCAGTAGAAGTATAGTATTGTAATTAGTACTATTATCCAGCGTTAGGGTTCAGTTTTTTAGTACGAAAAGTCTTGGATAGTAGTTCTCATGGTAGATGATTTTTATCAATCACTTCTTTGATTGTATTCTATAATTTAACTAATAAATTTATGCACTCTCGGAATGCATGAATGCTATAATGTCCATAGATTTCCTGAGAGGCTTCCTACCATATAAATTTAATTAGTTTTTAATTCCATTGAAAATAGTGTCTTTTGACCGAATAACTTATATCAAGGCTCGCTTCCTTCAGGGGAAAAGTGAAACTAGCGATCCCGTGTATGGTTGTATGTTTTACAGATGTACAGTCATGCTCACATAAATCTTGTACAAACAATGTACCATTGCTATATAAAATTGCTATTGTAACATAATATCTTGTACTAGATTTATGTGAGCATGACTGTACGTTAGAGAACCTGCTAGGGATGAAGCGAAATCCGTAGCTGCAAACATCCTAAGTAGATTACGCCTTGGTAATTATTTGCAGCAGCGGAAATAATGTATAGTTACTTTTAAATATTATATTTATCTGAATGAGAATCGAAGCCATGGCTTTTGATTAGTCGGAGTCCTAACTCACTAGGCAACGTAAAGCCTCGTCCACATCTAGTGTTATATGTACATATAGTAGTATGTACATATAACAGTCTACTGTACATGTTACTATTATTATGTTATACTGTCATATAACCATGTAATACAACAAAAATTAGACAAATTTCGGCGTTTTGTCATACAACACGTGTTTTACAAGGAGTTATATGTTACAGCTGTGGTAGCGGTAAAGTTCAAAGATTGTCATGAAAGAAGTGGAATATAAGTTTTTATAAGGCATCGGGTACGATACGAGCGGTGAGCGGCTGCGGCGAGCGACAGAGCGGCAAAACAAACATTTTGTTCACGATTTGAATACCTCCTGGGAAAACTTGGCGCTTTGCTCTTGCCGCTCATCGGCTCTTACCGCTCATCGCTGCTCCTGGACATTAATATTCGCCACCGCTCACCGCTCGTATCGTACTTGAGGCTTAACACGTCCATGCATGCTCTGACAGTGTAAATTAAAATTATAACACGTGCTGCTGCCGCGAGAAGTTCATCTTGTTCTCCGACATCATGATATAGTGTGGACAACCGAATGTCATACAATGCAATTGCATGACAGGTTAAACAACTTTGTTACAAGTGTGGCTGCGCCTTTAGCTGTATAGTTTTTTTTTTATTATTACGATAAAAATGAACTGTAAGATTATTATTATCAATATCACGTTAAATATCTGCGAACTGAATGTTCAATATAGATGCGTTTTATAGTGCACATTGCGCAATCATAGATAAACTATCGTGAAAATGGTAATTAAAAATAGGAAGAGTATACGCTGTATAACGAGCAGCTGCAATGAATTATATACGTGTCTGTGACATTCGAGTGCTCAACGGGAGTGTAAAATTTTGGACGGTTCAGCAAAATGGGGCAAGCGAGCAATAATTCGCAAGTAAAAAGCTGATACACGCAAAAATTGTTATTTATCCGCAAATTGATACCCAGTTCCCGCAGTTGCCTTTTACTTGTGTTTGTATTCCAAACAATGTAATCTCGCTTCATAAATGTACACCGCAAATATTTAAATATTTGCTGTATTAAAGAAAAAATCTGATATGGGTTGAATATGTTGTCCCCGGATATTTTCGGCGTCCTCAGATATTTACATTAAGACAATAGAAATCCAGTCACTCGCATGTTATGAAGCCATTTAATGGATAACATAAATGCTGTAATGAACACAAAATATAAAAATACGTATACTAAGCTTTCTTCTTGAATTGACTTATTATGATCTGTACGTACAGTGAACAACGATTTTGCTATATGATTCAGATTGAATCTCCTATCTATATCTATAAATTAGACTAATAAATTTAAGAAAATTAATTCAATGATTATCCCTTAATGATATTCAAATTACTTATATTAATAACATTAATAGCATTAAAACAATTTAGAACAAGGAATACGCATATAAGTACGTTTATATTTTATTGTTATGGAAGACCATCTGCTTGTTAATTTATAATTTTGCAAATGCTGAAGCAAACGATATCCAGCGATTCGCGTATTTGCTAGTTACGAATTCATCTGCTTATGATACCTGCTGGTGCCTATTCTCAATTATCAAAAGAGAAAAACTCTAAATCAATGACAGAAAAAATGTAAAAACTTATCGGACGAAACACGCGTAGTGCAAAGTACTGTGATAATCACATGTCTCAAATGAGAGCTCATTAGGAAAATAAATGCAACTTGTAAAATGAATAACAATGTGTAAATTTCATTTATTTTTCTAATGAGCTCTCATTTAAGCTTAGCAGTTGAGGGCCAAGACTTTTTAAGTTTATTTGTTCTACATAATGATATTAAAGTAATTTAATTTCCTATTTGTATCTCTACAAATTATTTGGTCCAAGACTCATTATAATTAGCACTAATTCAGGGTATTTTATTTTGTTTTTCTAGCGATAATGGAATACAGTGGAACTTTGTTTTGTTTCATCGGAGTCGTGTCTGTGAATGTATTTGGAATTAATGGCACCAATTTGCTGTGTCTAATTGTTACAAAAAGATAGCAGAGTAGCAATTTATTTCAATTTTCAACATAAAGCAACCGTGTCACATCAACAAGTTGCAAAAATATATAAATAGTGTTCTATGTTTCCACTGGGCAGGGCAAATTGAAATTTCGCTTATCGCACGGGCAATAGATTTACGGCGTAAGTTCGCGTTGCGTGCCTTTTTGGAACCTTTTATAATAGCAGTAATATTATGTAATATATGGATCTGCATATCCAGCAAAGGTACAATACTTTCCGTGGCACATGCCTTACATAAATATTGATAAAAGATAACGGCGGTCGTGGATGTGTTACAAAGAATTCATATACGTATTTCATTAGAAAAAGTCTCCCCTTAAAACCATAATCCGGGAGTAGAGCGGAAAAACCGCTTGAAAATGGGGTCATGTGTTTTACACTACATCCGCTGAGTATTTTTAAAAGCGCCGTTTTAGTGTTTCGCCGGTGTTTTTTGCCTACAAATGTCTTCAATTTTGTTTACAAAATACTCGTTTAAATATTCCCCACAGTGTGGAAGCCGCGTGAGGCGAGGAATATCCCACGGAAACTATGGAAAACGGAAAACGTCCTCGCGGAACTTTTGAGTGGGATATATCGATCATATTCAATGCGATCCGGTCAGTTTGGTGGCGCTGTAAAACTTGTTTATTGCCCTGGAACAGAATTGGTTATAATTTAATTAATTCAGGGGCTGACATAAATTGCTGTACATGAAGCGGTAATTGAACTACCGTGTAAATGCAAAAGGGACATTTGTACTGCGAGAACCATTTAGGAAACTTTCAATAAATAATATAAAACGAAATGCACGACGAAAATCCGAAGAGTAGCGCTTAGAGAAGCACAGTGTCGTTAAATTAGGATAATCGATACTACACAACGCCGTCAAAGCAATAACAATTAAACCAATCCAGATTTATTTGCATTTATTTATTACTCTATTGAATGAGGAAAAAACGTTCTTTAAACTAGCAATTAATACAAACTGAGATTTATACCCAGGAAAAGGGAAAAGTTAAAGAATCAGCAGACATTAATAACCCCAGATTCGATTCATCTCTAATGCAATATTAAAATTATATATTTTCCCTATGGATACACTTAGTTCCACAGTCTATTACAAATAAATATTCTAAAAGAACAACATCGATAGTCATAGTTTTTCTAGCATCATTTTGGTTATCACTACGCTTAGGATAGTTATGCACTAAAAAATCCCAAAATATGCATGCAAATATGCAGTAAAAATGTTGAAAATATCCACTTAAATATGCACTAAAAATGTTGAAAATATGCACTTATATGCACTAAACATGTTGAAAATATGCACTTGAATATGCAAGAAAAACGCAAATTGCCATTTTATATCTATTTATTGGCACTCAATTTAATAACCCAATACAAATGTTTACATATTACAAAACGCGATACACACACACACACACACACACACATATATATATATATATATATATATATATAATTATAAATTATTTTAATTGCATTTGACAATTACATAATTTGACAAATTATTATATAAAAATTTTCTTCGGTTGTCGGCAAGCATGTTTTTATAACATGAAAGTATTTTCTCCACATCACACGAAACAATAGAGACATATTTTAAGGAACAAACGTCGATAATGTTAAAATTTGATTCTTCACTTAATTTTTGAGAATTATTTAATACGCCGCTTAATATTTTTAGTTCTTGGTATCCACTATTTTTTAAAAGCACTTTATTTATTTTATTGTAAAACTCTTTGTTTGTGAGTTTTTCCAAACTTACTTCAATACTCTCAATAATATTTACACTCAATTAATTCCATTCCTTTCTTTTCTAATTTGGTGATGGCTTGTGCAACATGTGAAAAGTTAGAGCAAATGTATATAGATCCTCACAAATGCTTTTGTCGGAGGAGAATAGTTGCTGCATGTCAAAAGCTTTCAAAAATATGTTTTTCATCGCCGATATTAGTGAATTGATATTAGGGAATGTAGATCTTATATATTCTGAGAGACGATGTAGTCCATGTGCAACACATGTTACATGAATCATTTTTGGGTACAATACTTGCAGCCCTCTCATTGCTTTACAAATATATGGGGCAGCATCTGTACAAGTTACAAGAACGTTTTCGTATATGATGCCACTAAGATACAATATATTCATTGAATCGTTTACAAATCCTGCGATCGTATTGTGGTTTACCTTATCCAAAACGTTTAAATTAACTAAATATGATTTGAAACTTTCGGCCTTATCTCCAAGAATTCCAAATACAAAATTGACTACATACCTTTGCTCTACATCAGTGGTTTCATCAAGGGAAATCCAAATTTTCCTTCCTTTAGCGTTATCTTGCAACGTTTTCAATGTAGATTGAAATAAATGGGGCACGTACTTTTTTCTTCAAGTTGATTCATCAGGAATTTTCTGTGCTGTGTACTTCTCCACAAATCCTAGTAGATGTTCAGTTTTTAGTTTGCCCCATGGAATATGTGCCGAGACAAAATCTTTGCACAACTCATTGTTAAATGTTGACATGTTGGGTCCAGATCGTTGTATTGCTGTACTAATTAGAGCATTATGATGAGTTCCTTTCTTCATTATTTGTTGTTCACATGTTTGGCGGTTTTTATATGTTGCACGACTTTAAACTTCTTGTCCACTGATACCGGAATTCCACAATATTTACATAGTAAAATGCTTCCATCGGATTGAAAGTCTTCGAATTCCTTCATAAAATAATTCAATGTTGCACTTTTGGACCTTTTATTATTTGGCATGTAGATATTTTCAATAAATTTACTTATGAAGTGTACAAAACCAAGTTAACCAAAATATGCATTTATCCTTAATATTGGCAAAAATATGCAATTGCATATGAACATATGCAAATGCATAACTATCCTAAGCTTAGTTATCAGTAAATCTACAAGGTCGAAATAAAAATTAAAATATGTATTATAATTATAATTATTGGTTCCGAAATAAAATGTTGATGGTCAATGAATTCCAGAATAGCGTCATAAATATTAACCATCGCAGTAGGTGGAGGATAATTATTAAAACTTACGAGTCAAAACTTCGAGATTCAACATACATAAATAATAACTTCCATTTTCAGAAGAAATCCTGCGTGAATTTAATAAAATATTCACATTAATGCAAGTTATAAAAAAAACTACGGTTTTACGAGAAATATGCTCTGTAAGATATGTTCAAGAAAGTGGTATCAACTTTTGCGCTTTATACTAAATGATAATAGGTGGCACAGTTCAAGATGCAAATCAAATATGTTTTGCAACGTTACTGATATATTTCCTAATATACAAAGAAATATTTTAAGCAATGTCATTATTTCGTTGGAACAAGTTGGAAAAATTAACACCACTTTCTTGATCGCTCTGTATAAGTGCAAAAAAAGCTTAATTACTCAAAAACTTGGTTTTTAAATTTTACAAATGATATATCAAAGTTAGGTAAACTCAATTAATAATTTAATGGCTACTTCAGGTCACAGACAGGACGTGCCACTTCCCATTGCACGCCATTTCCTGCAGGATTCTGCAGAACTGCAGTTTGGTTGTAATGCAGAGTGTTGCAATTTTAATAATACGTACTATTAATTCAGTATAACTTTAATTATTGAGAAGGAGTTGCAATTGTAATAGCAAGGAGTTGGGTATTGAGTAGTGTACTCTCCAAATCCGACGAAACTTAATGTAAACAATAATAGTATCAGCCATTATTATCTAGAACAAAACATTCCATGTAAAACATTTTCTATTCATTGCCTGATTAAACAATGAATTATACACAAAATGGGCATTCCATCAATAGAACTAACTGCCCCCGGTATAGTGATAAATATCATTCAGCACGCATATTAGAAATTATGGCTACAAATGTTCAAACTACGGCATGTCAAGCGTATAATAAACGTACAGGCCGTGATCAAATATTGCCCCACTCGCAATATTTGAAAGTTGCTTTATTCCTGTATTTCTGTATTAATTTAACGTGGGTATAATTCTACTACTACGACTAATTACCTTCCCCAAGAAGCAAGTAGCCTTATCTATACATCATATAGATTCAACTTTATCGAATTCTCTAACACAGTGGTTCCTGAGAAGTGGTGTCCTTGCAGGAACGCCGCGGAATATTTCCACAGTTCTTAATTAAGTCGAAAATTAACCTGTCTATTTTTCGAGAGCGTTTTATCATTTCCATTCTATTTTATTTTATTCTATTATATTTTTATTCTATTTTAACATATATAGTTATATATATATATATATATATATATATATATATATATATATATATATATATATATATATATATATATATATATACAGGGAGTCTCAAAATTGACGCCCGTCCTCTTGGGAATCGATCAAGTAGGCTAAAACAAATTGAAAATTAAGAGTGGAAAATTTTCCGTTTGTCCTTTGTTATAGAGTTAATGATAAACATGTAAACAATAACTTTTTTCTACGGCCACTACTCGAAACATGATTTTGATTGATTATTTTTTTTCAAAACTAGAGACATAACTGTCAGATTTGACAATTAGTTGTGTAACATAATTCAATTAGGTTCAATTGATAAGTATTTCGCTTTTGTGTCTCGTATTTTGTGTATTATGGAACGATACTACAGTAATCGAGATTATGTGGATATGTTGAAAGCGTTTGGTGCATGCAATGATAATGCCACTGCTGCGGCTAGGGCATATGCAGAGCAGTTTTCAAATCGTCGTAACCCTGATGCAAAAACTATTAGACGGGCAGAACAAAGTTCTGTAATTTGAATATTAGACAAAATCAGGCAGGACGTCGATCTAAGCTAAGTATCGATTAATTTTTTTCAGGTGGAATTAAGTACAAACCTTCGAATTATATCGTCCCAAACTCATGCCCAAAAAGATACAATTCACAGATTGTTAAGGAGAAATGGTTTGCATCCATTTAGCCCCCAAAAAGTTCAAGTTTTGCATGCCGGAGATAGGGAGCTTCTTTACTTGCAGAAGAAGTATTTAATAAAGTTTAAAGTTGAAAAGTTTTTTTTTGTGTTTTATCAATAACTCTATAACAAATGGCAAACGGAAAATTTTCCATTCTTAATTTTCAATTTCTATAAGCCCCCTGGATCAATTCCCAAGAGGACGGGCGTCAATTTTGAGACACCCTGTATATATATCCTATAGTTAGACCGCCGAACAGATATAGTAATAAAGCCGCCCACTTTTACCCGCGCTGTTTGAATAGCAGCTTGCGATTGGTTTGAGAAAGTCGGATATACAAAGCAAAAAATATGTTATGGTAACCGACACGGTGAAGCCTATTAGGCTCGCCAGAATTTCGTGCAAAATCTGTGTAAAAGTGTAAATCAGGGTTTGGCGTAGATCGGTCTACACAACCATAAGCCGCCTTCTTTCTTTTATTACTGTATCTGTTCGGCGACCCGAGTGTAGATGTAGTAATAAAATATAGAATTTGGGATTTCAAAGTATATAATAATAATAAATAAACAATACACAACCTTATAAAGCAAAGGATTTAAATGGAAACTTTTTTCGCTGAATGTAACTTAAAAAGTGCTCTAATGAGTTGTAATGGAAATTGTTGTAAAACTGGCAGTGGAGTATTTTCTGATTTTCATTTTACTATAAACGCGAAGATTTTCATTGCGTTCATTGCACACAATTAAATTTAAATGGAAACTTACATCTTCCTTACAAATTACAAAAAGTTATTAAAAAATGCATAAAGTTCTTAATAAGATTTATATATATTTTTTGAAAATTGCAAAATTACAATGAATATTGCCTACTTCTACCACGTGAGAGTTATTACCCAATTATGTCGTCAGAATTTCGAAGTGTGGCCCAATCAGGCGATTTTATTTAATGCTTTTACTCAGGGTTGGAATAAGTCATGATTCTAAAAATAAAAACCAAAATCAAACAAATCATGATTTATTTGTTGTTTTTTTTTTATATTTCTAATCAGTTTTCCCCAGTTTTCATGTGATTTATATCAATTGATTTAGATCACGAATTAAATTTAGGATGAATAAACTCAACTAAACCATATTATTTTTTGTTTAATAAACTCTTAAAGTTGAACAAGAAATGATGATTTAAAAAAATGAGTGCATCGCTACCAAATGATGGACCAACAAATGGAAGAAAATAAAAATATTTTACTTATTTACAATTATCTACTTTAAAGCATGCTAACTTTATAGTTGCATTAAATTTTGCATTGTTCACCTATTGGAATGCACAAACAGTGCAAAATCAAGGATTAATAAAAAAAAATTAATCATGATTTGAATTTGAATTGATGTAAATATCACCAACCCTGATTCTAATAACGTTTATTTCGATGCCCGAAAAGGGCTCAGTTGTGAAGCTAAAAATCCAGGCTGATGCCATTTCACTGTCCCTCGTCTGCGACTCGGGCCAATTGTGAATGCAAAAATGCACTCAAAAAAATGATCGGTAATATTAAAAGCATTCGTGCTATTATTATGTGTAATATGAATATTCCGATTATTTATTGATGATTAATTTTTTATTTTATTTTGAAACTTTCCAAATTTCATGGAAATAGCAAATCAATTATAAAATTCAATTGTAAATTATTAAATCTTCAATTTAAATCACGAAATTTTTATTACATAGACATAAATCTTCTTCCTATAATCTTCATTACAAATTACAAAGTTGAATAAGCAACAAAAAATAGGCACGGTACATGCCTATTTATTGTTGAAAATTATAGTGGCTTTATCAAAAAGTCGCAAAGTTGTTAACATGTTCTTAGTTATTTGCAGAAAATTCAATGAAAATGAAATGTTGATTATAATTAAAAATTAAAAGGTAATTCCCGATATTATTACAAATTTAAATTTTGAAATACCAAGTATTAATCCGAACACAAAATCATCATTTTAGTTGTTCAATTTGCATTGGAAATAATAATACTAAAAATAATAATATGTTTATTAGCAGGATGAGCTACATAACATATACAAAAACTAATAAATAAACATGAAAAATTACTAAATTACAATGAATATTGCAAATTTAGTTTTGAAAATACCAATACCACCAAATAAATAATAAAATTTTAATTATAAATTTCAATATTTACTTGAACCTGATTTTTTTTTTGTAAACGATTTATTCACAAAGCCTCACTCACTATGTTATTAATATTTTAATAGATAGTTACAAAAAATTTAATGGAAAACAAAAAATTATTATTATTATTATTATTATTATTATATTTCTTCTTTTACTCTTTCGGGTGTCGAAGTGGTTATCTTTTCTTCATGTATTTTCTTTTATCATTTGGTTCCACCGTTTCTTGTTTCTTGTTATTTCCTTCACTCGTGCATTGGTTATCCCCCCCTTATTTAATATATTTCCAATATTTTTGTCCTATTTCTTTTTTGGTCTTCTGACTCTTCTCTTTCCTGTTATCTTTGTTTTCCATATCTTCTTTGTTTAGTTGTTGTATTCTCTCCTGATTAGGTGTCGAAGCCATTGCAATTGTCTATTTTCTATCTGTTTATTGAGTACTACCATTTCTAGTTGATTCCTGATATCCACATTTCTCACTGTGTCTAGTTTTGTTACTCCGTATACTTTTCTCAGGTATTTCATTTCAAGGCCTTGGATTTTCCTTTTTTTTTGTTTCTTCCACAACTATCCAAGTTTCACAGCCGTATAGTAGGGTAGGTACAAATAGTACTTGGTACATTATAAGCTCTGTTTTGGGGATTTTTTGTTGTTGTAGAAAACACAAAATATTAATTATAATTAAAAAATTAAATAGAAATAATGAAATTGTCGTTGACATGTTAAATTTTATAAGCAAATTTTGTACATGTTTGTTACAAATTACGAAATGTTAATACAAATTGCAAGAAGTTCGTTATAACACAAAATTCGCATTAAAATTATATTGTTTTGATTATAAATTATAATGAATGTTGAATTTCCGAGGTTAACCTCCTTGGAACCCCCCTTAACAATTGAAGATCGTTTGAATTAAAACTTGACGTGTTTCAGCGATTTCGTGAAAAAAATATGTTTTCGTAGATATTTAGGTTGTTACCTTTCTCCCACCTTCGGAGACACCCAGGTGTCTTCCAGGGTGGGAGACAGGGGAGCTGGGCTTATACAGGGGACACCCTGTATAAGCAAAGTATACAGTTTTGATAATAAATTTCAAAAATATTGATAGAAACTTTTGTCACTTTCATTACGAATTACAAAAATTCTTCGAAACCCCAATAGATAGGCTATGCGGGAGTAGACCAAAATCAAATAATAATTTACAAAGAGGTCGAAGATGGTAATTTTTGAAAAATTTCAAGGCCATCGGTCATTTGGTTGCCAATCCATGAAGGTGGTGAAGGCAAGTGTGTTGTATGTTGAATTTGTATGTTGTATGTTGTATTCTTGGTCGTCATCTTCGTTGTGGCGCTTTGTTAGCGCACGAAATTTGAATTTCTGCTGTCAGTTGGTAGCCCTGCGTCGGTTGGTAGTCTCTGCATCCTGTTGTCCGCGAAAACTTTGAATAATTTTAATGAATCTAAATTAATTATTCATAATTAATTTTAATTAATCAATTATTAATGAATTAATTATTAATTCATAATTTTAATTAATCTATTATTAATGAATTCATTATTAACAGAAAACATATTTTCGGTCGGCGTGGATTCGCTCCGAGGCGTTGTAGGTAGTGCTAATTTACAAAGCCAATTTAATAACTCATAATTTAACACCTTCGTTAATAAGAACCACATTGAATGTTGATGTTAATATAATTAGTGTGCGAGTTTAGAATGATTTAAGTATTTATTACTTATCATTATAAACTATTATCATGAACAGTGAAAACATTGCGATGAATTTTGAAAAATTTTGATGATGGATTTAAATACTTCGATGAAATTATGAAACATTAATTAGTAAATTACAAAATTTCTAAATTTCTGTGGAATCTGTAAAATGTTGCATATGAATTGAGGCATCTAGTGAAAATTGAAAAATTTTCATTATAAATACAATATTTCAACGAAAATAGAAAACAATTGTTAGGTAATAAATAAGTTTTATTGAAATTGGAATTTCGACGAAATTATGAAATATTACAAAAATTTAAAATTTCTATGGAATTTGTAAAAATTTTAATATAAATGGGACATCTAGGGAAAATTGAAAAATTTTCATTATAAATACAATATTTTAAAGAAAATAGAAAACAATTGTTAGGTAATAAATAAGCTTTATTGGAATTGGAAATTCGATGAAATTATGAAACATTAATTAGTAGATTCCAAAATTTCTAAATTTCTGTGGAATCTGTAAAATGTTGAATATAAATTGGGGCATCTACTGAAAATTCCAAAATTTTCATTATAAATACAATAGTTCAATGAAAATAAAAAACAATTGTTAGGTAATAAATAAGTTTTATTGAAATTGTAATTTCGATGAAATTATGAAATATTACAAAATTTCAAAATTTCTATGGAATTTGTAAAGTTTTTAATATAAATTGGAGCATCTAGGGAACATTGAAAAAAATTTCATACATACATAATCCATCCCTCTTTTACCCATTGGGTGTCGAGGTTTTGTCCTGTTAACCTTTGGTTAACATTTTTACTTCTGCCATTCACTTCTGTCCGCACTTTTTGTCTTTGCTTCCTTAAAATCTATACCACAGTTTTTTTAAATTTCGCATATTGTTTCATTCCATGTTTTTGCAGGTCTACCTCTCCTCTTTTTCCAACCGGTCTTGCTTCCCATATTCTTTTTGTAAGTCTTGTTTCCTTCATTCTGTTAAGGTGCCCCAACCATCTGAGTTTATTTCCCTCCATTTTCTTCTTTATCGGTGCTACCCCTAGGTTCTTCCTAATATCTGTGTTTCTAATTTTGTCCAGCATTGAAACACTGTCCGTTCTTCAAAATTTTCATTATAAATACAGTATTTCAATGAAAATAGAAAACAATTGTTAGGTAATAAATAAGTTTTATTGGAATTAGAATTTCGATGAAATTATGAAATATTAATTGTAAATTACGAAATTTCTAAATTTCTAAGGAATTTGTAAAAAAATTAATATAAATTGGGGCATTTAGGGAAAATTGAAAAAAAATTATTATAAATACAAAATTTCAATGAAAATAGAAAACAATTGTGGACATGGGTGCAAGAATAGCGTAAGTTGAGTTTCGAGGAAAACGCGTCGAAAGATTCAAAACTTAATAAAAGTTGTAATATAGCAATAATTACTATATTTGCTAATTATTCTCTAATTATTAGTAGCTATATATTTTTTAACAGACTTATAATTAAGGGTACTCAAAAAACGCATAAATCGACTTACGCTGTTCTTGCACTCAACTAATAATAATAGGCAATAATTTATTGGAGTTTTCGTTGTGACTTGTGCAAAAATTTCAATGAATATTGCAAAAATTGTAATCTAAATTACAAAATTTCGATATCTCTATGTAAATTATCGTCCATTTAGACCTTGGTCCAATTAGACGAAGGTCTAATTGAACCTTCGAATCAAGAAGGTCCAATTAGTCGAAGATTTCGACTGACGCTGTTCTTGCACCCAGCTCCTCAATTGTTAGGTAATAAATAAGTTTTATTGGAGTTTTCGTTGTGACTTGTGCAAAAATTTCAATGAATATTGCAAAAAATTGTAATCTAAATTACAATATTTCGATATCTCTATGTAAATTATCGTCCAATTAGACCTTGGTCCAATTAGTCGGAGATTTCTAGCAAACTTCGCAAAAATCGCAATTTTTTTCGTTAGTTGATTTGATCGGAAAATCGTTATTTTTACGTTTCGTAAAAAAATGTTCGCTTTTACGCACAATGGCCTAGTATGGAACGTATTACCGACTATACAAATTCTGAAAAATATCGCGTGTACGTACTTCACAATTGTTTTGACGAAATTCTGTCTGCATTGACCTAAATAATAAAAGCCATAATAAAATTAGTAATAGCCTTTTCATTTTCCACTGAACGCGCCAAGTTACCAACTTACGAGTTTATGGCGAGGCTATTATAGGGCATAAAATTCCAACTTGAAATTTATAAATAAATACAGCATTGCTCAGACTGTAATTCCATATTGCAGTTATTTTGATCTCCATAAATGTAACGGACATCACTTTAAAATGTAAAACTATGTTGATTAATTTTGTAACATTGTAACGTCCTATATACAAAAATCAATAGTAATGCAACTATGTGTTAATATTAACTTAAGTATAATACAAATGTGCTAAATATATAGTACTATTAATGTGCAACTGAATTAGGAATTATTATTCATATAATAATGATTGATCAATTGCAGGATATTAATATGTACTAAAATTAGCATTGCATTAATTTCAATGGCCGGTACTTTTTAAATTAATATTTAAAAATTTAATTAATTTCACAAATTATACAAGAAGTTATGTTATTAATCGTGATGTACAAAGGCAAAAAAATTATAATTGATTACATATTTCACTACTGCTCGCACACACGTTGCATGTAGACATGCTTCTCTGTCTCTCTGTATATGCCTCTCTGACTGCATGTCAGTATGTATACGCTTGTTATTATATGTGTGTGTATGTGTATGTATACGCTTGTTATTATATGTGTGTGTATGTGTATGTATAAGTGAGTTTGTTTGGGGGCGAGTGTGTATACGAATGTGCTTCACACGGTCTGTATAACAATACAATTAGTCGGTTAAACTTTTGACAAACAGGTAGAGTCAAAGATTGAAACACGCACATGCAATTTAAAAAATGTATTAGAAATGATAACATGCAGAAAAAAAACAGGCACACCGATGTACAAAAGTAATTGCGCCCCGTTGACTTTGTTATTTGATTATGAAGAATATAGAAATGAATGAAACGAATGCAATTCATCATTGTAATTCTCATTCCATTTGAAATGTGTGTTCCTCCTGTATTTACGGAATTCCCCAGACGTTGTTCTTAGTTAGAATTAAAGTACGTCGTTTGTTTGATGCGTTATTCTAGCTCACAATGAATGGTAAATTTACCGACATTAATCATTAGCGTATTATGTTAAATTGTACCTTATTTCTTTAAGCGCCACGGTAGAAAACTGAAAAAGAAATATTATTCCCGCATTATCCTAAATAAGAAATTTCCATACATAAATATATTTCTGAGATAATGAGTTTTTCATCCTCTTTGTATCTCGCTGTCGGGGAGATGCAGAGCCGCCGGGATATATTTCACTCTCCATTGTACATATCGCAATGTGTAGTTTGAGGAGCGAAAAGGATGACGGAACGTAAAGCTCAATACGGCCCATAAAAACAATGTTAAAAATTGTAATAATATATTTTATGTTGCACATTAAACTGCAACGGCGTTTTTGCGGCCGCACAGTCGCTGGATTTTCCAGGTGGTCTGGATTCGGCGCATTTTTCCACTGGACGTGAAATATGTATGAACCGTGGAGAAGTTCTCCTACAATATTAATTTAAAGTTTTTGTTTATGTTTGAATCGACTTTCCTCCTCCTTCAAGTAAGCAGCGTGCCTTCAATTATAAAAACATGTCGGTAGGAAAACATCCCGCAGATAACTAATACCTGGACCACATAAATCATTCGGCCTACTACATCGCACAGAAAGTTGAACGATTTATTCCAGCAATACTTTATTATAAATTAAATTTATTAAATAAATGAATGTGTAACTCACAACCATAAATTAAAATTTTCAGAGCAGCCTGTATGATGGAATGAGTTAAGGGTCCGATTTAAAATAAATAATCGTAAATCTCACCTAATATTCTTTGAAAATTATTAGTACCTCTCATTGTATTTCTATAGCATAGGAGTATTATTTATTTATTTCAGTCATGCCGCAAAAATATTGCCAGTTTGTATTAGAAAACTACTTTAGTAGAAATAACGAACATATGAATCGGTTCCCTAAATCAGATATAAGAAACATTTTTATATTGTCTTTTTTAAGGCATTGATGGCTGTAATCAGTTTACTTACATGTTTAAATGCCATGAATCTGCTCTAGAAACGTCTTACTTGAGCAAAAATTGGAAATTGGATATTTTAAAGGACGATATTACGACCATAGAAATGAAACTAGTCGAGGATTAAACATGGACACTCATAGTAGCATACAGACCGAACGAAGACGCAAATAAAGAAGAGGAAGACACATTCTTTGAAAACATACAAAGGGGAGTAGATGAAGGAAAATAACACATAATCATAATGGGAGATCTAAACGGAAGAGTAGGATGCCAAAATAGCGGAATAAAAGATATAATAGGAAAAGAAGGAAAATAAATTAAAAACAACAATGGGGAAAGAATAATACAATTATGCATTGAAAACATCCTTCTGATAACAAATAGAAAATTCAAACACAAAAACATACACAAGTACACAAGTAAACAGCCAATCAGAAATGAAAGATCGATAATAGACTACCACCTAATTAATAGAAACAGCTGGAACAAAATAATGAAAGTAAGAGCAAGCTGAAATAGGAAGTGACCATCACCTACTAAAAATGGATATGAGATGGAAGAAAATATAAAAAACATACAAGAGGAGGATAAAAGTTAAAGAAAAGATACAAACCTACAGATTAAGAGAAACACGAACTCAAGAGAAATACAAAGAGATACTACAAAATAAATTCAGAGAAAACGAAATGAAGCTAAACATAGAAGGAAAATGGGAATCATTCAAAAGAAATATACTAGAAGCGGCAAGGGAGACCAGCGGAATAACAAAAAATTGGAAACAGGGAAATGAAAAAGACAAACTGGTGGACAGAGGAAGTCAAAAAGGAGATAAAAGACAAAAAAGGGAAATGAAAAATATACCTACAAACAAACAAAAAAAAAATATTATGAAATATACAAAGAAAAGAGAAACAAAACAAATTCAATAATAAAAGAAGCAAAACAAAAGTCATGGACGAAATTAGGTGAAAGAATGGATGAGAATTTTGGGCAGAACAAAAACCTATTCTACGGAAAACTAAAGCAACTAAAACAAATAATAAACACAACATGATGAACATAAAAGATAAAAATGGAACAATTATGACCAATGAAGACAAGATAATGGAAAGATTGAGAAAATATCTCAAAGAATTAACCAAACAGGAACACCAGAATGGGGGAGGGGGAATCGCAAGAAAGACAAGAGAAAAAATGTCCTGGTTCACGGGAGAGTACCAGGAACAGACGATATAACCCCGGAGATGATGAAACACATGGGAGCAGAGGGAATAACACAAATAACGAAACTAATAAATGACATAATAAGCAGCGAGGAATCACCAAGAGAATGGAATAAAGGAATAATTATACCAATACATTTGAAAGGGGATAAAAGAAAATGCGAAAATTACAGAGGAATCACACTAACAGGTATACCAAGTAAGATATTGACCAGGGTACTAGAAAAAAGGATGCGAGACACACTACATAGAAACAACAATAGAGGACAGCCAAAGCGGATTCAGAACAGGGAGAAGTACGTAAGACCAAATCTTCATACTCAGACAACTAAGCGAGAAACTAAGACGAACAGAGAATGCACATATGCTTCGTAGATCTCGAAAAGGCATTCGACAGAATAAGGAGAGAGAATATATGGAACGAACTAGCAGAAAGAGGAATAGAGGAGGAAATAATAAATGTAATAAAATACATGTACAGAGAAAACAGAAATATTGTGAGAACAAACAATGAGGAACCAACAGAATTCGACACGAAGAAAGGAGTAAAACAAGGATGCATGCTAAGCGCTTTGCTTTTCACAATTGTATTGGATAAGGCGATGAAGAAAGCAAAGCAAAGATTGAATATGCTAAAAATTGGATACTGGAAAATGGAGATAACAAAAATAGCAGAACTACTACTCGCATATGACATGGCAATAATTGCAGAAACAGAGGAAGAACTGCAATACAACATGGAAATAATTGAGAAAGAGATTAAGAAAATAAACTTGAAAATAAACTACGAAGAGACAAAAACCATGATAATTGCCAAAGAGAAAAAAAACACGAAATAAAAATACAAGGAAAAAAATCGAACAAGTAGAACAATACAGATATTTAGGAAGAATCATACGGAGCAATGATAAATTAGATTTGAGTAAATTTGAGTAAATTAGGAAATGAGTACAAATGTCTACTGAAGATGTTAAATATCTATACAGGGTGTCTACGCTAAACCGTTCGTTAAAAGTTTACGGGGTTGCCGTTGTACTAGAAATTTCAAACAAATTCTTGTCACACGTTATCAGTTATCCTCATGTGAAATATTTTCAACTTTCTATCACTTCCGGTTCTACCGGATATAGCACCAACTTTCTTGTTTTAATTAGAACACCCCATACATTATAATATTTTTGAATTGCTCGCTTAAATTGGAACATATTTTGTAAGAACGTATGTATACTTATCTCTTCTAGTTTTCAAGAAAAAAATGTTTTTCAAAAATTTTGACCTTTTAAAGGTAGTCTGAAATCTATCTATAACTTCTCTTAGGAATAAGATAAAATTATGAGTTATATTTCTAATTGTACCTAGAGGATGCCTCTATGGGTAAAATAATTGGAAACTGTCAATATTGATAATAAGTGTTCATAAAATGTCAA
Organism: Othius punctulatus; assembly: GCA_951805005.1. Lineage (NCBI taxonomy): Eukaryota > Metazoa > Arthropoda > Insecta > Coleoptera > Staphylinidae > Othius > Othius punctulatus. The sequence continues at coordinate 44,007,868 of OX638141.1, read as the reverse complement.
TATCTAAGTGCTCTCTTAAATATCTCGTAATTCAATTTTTTTTTAATGGAATGACCCATTTATTATCGCATAGCACGATTGGGAGAAAAATTTACTACAAAAAAGTATAATACAGCCATACTCCTAAAACAAGTATTTTTTTAAATTATTTCGAAGATTACGTTTTCGTTGCATTTCTGGAGGGTATAATTTCGCATAATTTCGTTATTCTTAGAAACAAACTGCCAATGGTTTTATTATAATAACCATAACTTTTCCTATTATTATTTAGAAAACTCCAAATTTTCTTCCCATTATTTTTGCAAACCTTAAATTTTGGTAGTTTTAGTTTAAAATCTATATATGTAGATTCTATTTATAGCATCTTTTGCGCTATTCATGTAATTATTTTGAAAACTATAACTTTCATGCTATGATAAAATCATGATAAAAATACCATAACTTTTCCTGTCATTACTTTCAAAACTGTAACTTTCAGTTGCTATTTTGGAAACTATAACTTATAGTGCTATTACATTAGTAAAAATGTAACCAATTAATATTAATAAATCTGCTCCAATGAATACCAACAAATCTGATTAAACTGATTCGCCACTCTACTTAAAACCACTTATTTTAGGGATATGTTTGTTTAACACTTTTTGTAGAAAATTGTTCTGTCTGTTGCCACGTCATACAAAAAATATGCCATTCCATTACAAAAAAATGAATTATGGCATTTTGAAGTGTACCTGTAAATAATTGAAATTTTGAAATAGTATAGTGAAGTATCAACACGCATGAGTTATATTAATGATAGAGCTATGCTTCAGCTACAAGGTTCAAAAGAGTTTAAGTTTCTATTTCATTTGTAAGAAAAATTATGAATATTTTTTAAATCGCTTATTTGAAGCAAACATTATTTTTTTCCTCAAAAACTACTGAAGATATGTACTTTATAGGTTTAATAAAATATGTTCAGAATTGAACGTGAAATCCGAATATGTAAAAATATATAGGGTGTTCCATTTAAAATAACAAAGTTGATGGCCACTTCCGGTAGAACCGGAAGCGATAGAAACTTGCGCATATTTTATTTTTGGAGATCACCATGAATCGTGTTTGTGTGATTTTTTTCAAATTTTTATTTCATCAGAAAATCCATAAACTTTTAACCAATGGCTTGCGTGGGACACTCGTATTATGTTTATGGACGCTAGCAACGGTACAGGACTTTTTAAGGGATGTTTACCGAAATTGTAAAATAACTGTAATATTTGCTTGGTATTGCTTCATAGGTGTACGCAATTTGAAGGCTGCATGTTCAAAAACAAACCCTGTATTAAATATTATGTGTGCAGTCGTTCGAAATGGGATCAGGACGTTTTAAGGGATGGTACAAAAATTGTAAAATAACTATAATATTTTTCCCGTACTGTATTGTAGGTGTACGCAAATTGGAGCCAATAAGTTCAAAAACAACCCCAATATTAAATAAAACGCGTTAAGGGTTGTTACGGAAATCAGGGGGTAGCTACTCAAAAACGGACTCCATATTATTATTCTCCACGAAATTCTGCACATACAGGGTGTCTACGCTAAACCGTTCGTTAAAAGTCTACGGGGTTGCCGTTGTCCTAAAAATTTCAAAAAAATCGTCGTCGCGTGGTTGAATCAGTTATCTTCATGTGAAATATTTTCAAGTTTCTATCACTTCCGGTTCTACCGGAAGTAGCACCAACTTTCTTATTTTAAATAGAACACCCCATATATTATTATATTTTTGAATTCCTCGCTTAAATTGGAACATATTTTGTAAGAACGTATGTACACTTATCTCTTCTAGTTTTCAAGAAAAAAAATGTTTTCTAAAATTTTGACCTCTAAAAAGTAGCCTGAAATCTGTCTATAACTTCTCTTAGGAATAAGATAAAATTATGAATTAAATTTCTAATTATAGATAGAGGATGCCTCTATGAGTGACATAATTGGAAACTGTCAATTTTGATAATAAGTATTCATAAAATGTCAATATCTAAGTGCCCTCGTAAATATCCTGTAATTCATTTTTTTTAAATGGAATGACCCATTTTTTATTGCATAGCACGATAGGGAGAAAAATTTACTACAAAAAAGTATAATACAACCATACTCCTAAAGCAAGTATTTTTTTAAATATTTCGAGGATTACTTTTTCGTCGCATTTCTGCAGGGTATAATTTTGCAAGTCACAAGTGCACTTTAGTAGGCTTGTGATATGTTTTTGTTTTGTCGCCATTGTAATGCAAACTGTCAAATAATAAAAACATTTAGAATAAAGTATTACAGAAATCAAAATGAACAAAATGAATCATTACACAAATCAACAAATTATCAATTTATTTTTTATACATGGCAACTGCGATAAAATTGTTGCTCTAACATGTAGAGTATTCAATAAAACTTATCCACATTTGCCGCCGATGAATAAAACAAGATTTAGAAGATTGGAATCAAATGTTGTTTAATTTGGACAAGTGAATGCAATAAGACATCGACAAAAGCCAGTTATGGGAAATGAGGAAGTGCAAGAAATAGTGTCGGCCGGCCTATTTTCAAGTTAATCCACAAGCATCTATCCGCTGTGCTCAAGAGGATTTAGGCGTTGATAAATCTTCAGTACAGACAATTTTGAAAAAACATGGCATGCACAATTATCACTTATTATCAAAATTGACAGTTTCCAATTATTTTACTCATAGAGGTATCCTCTAGGTACAATTAGAAATATAACTCATAATTTTATCTTATTCCTAAGAGAAGTTGTAGACATATTTCAGGCTACCTTTTAGAGGTCAAACTTTTAGAACAATTTTTTTTTCTTGGTAACGTATGTACACTTAACATACGTTCTTACAAAATATGTTCCAATTTAAGCAGGGAATTGATTTATTCATCGGCGGCAAATGTGGATAAGTTTTATTGAATACTCTACATGTCAGAACAACAATTCTATCACAGTTGCCATGTAAAAATAATAAATTGATAATTTGTTGATTTGTGTAATGATTCATTTTGTTGATTTTGATTTCTGTAATACTTTATTCTAAATAGTTTAATTATTTGACAGTTGCATTACAATGGCGATAAAACAAAAGCATATCACATGCCTACTAAAGTGCACTTGTGACATGCACAATTATACCCTGCAGAAATGCAACGAAAAAGTAATCCTCGAAATATTTCAAAAAATACTTGCTTTAGGAGTATGGTTGTGTTATACTTTTTTGTAGTAAATTTTTCTCCCTCTCGTGCTATGCAATAAAAAATGGGTCATTCCATTTAAAAAAAATGAATTACATAATATTTAAGAGGGCACTTAGATATTGACATTTTATGAACACTTATTATCAAAATTGACAGTTTCCAATTATGTCACTCATAGAGGCATCCTCTATCTATAATTAGAAATTTAATTCATAATTTTATCTTATTCCTAAGAGAAGTTATAGACAGATTTCAGGCTACCTTTTAAAGGTCAAAATTTTAGAAAACATTTTTTTTCAAGAAAACTAGTAGAGATAAGTGTACATACGTTCTTACAAAATATGTTCCAATTTAAGCGAGGAATTCTAAAATATAATAATATATGGGGTGTTCCATTTAAAATAAGAAAGTTGGTGCTATATCCGGTAGAACCGGAAGTGATAGAAACTTAAAAATATTTCACATGAGGACAATTGATTCAACCGTGTAACGAGGATTTTTTTGAAATTTTTAGTACAACGGCAACCCCGTAAACTTTCAATTAACGGTTTAGCGTAGACACCCTGTATATGTTCATTATGGTTCCATTCTGGCAATTAATAATCTCGCAATCAGAGTTTTAGTTATTAAAAATTCGATTTTCTAATTTCCAATGTAAAAATGATTTTAAGGAATATATTGATTTTTCATTGTTGCAATTCTATGCAGGTGTTGACAAGTCTGTGAGCGCGCGCAGCCTCACCTTACCCCAAGTGTTAAATTCGCGATTAACATTTTGGGATTACCTTCCCAAGTCAAACGTATACTTTTTAGTGTTTGTGCGTGTTCTTGTCTTCAACAAATAATTAGTGAATGTATCTTGAGCAGTTCAGATTACCTTCTGACGTTAAAAGTTTGCCCGTTTAGAGCCAGTGCGTAGTAGTGTCGAAAGTTCGGGTATGGTTGAGCCTGAGGATTGTTGCGTTTGTTTCGTGCTTTGCTCACCCGCGCCACACCGTCAAATTTCGAACTCCGATTTGTTTTCGGAGTTCGGAGTTGCAGGGTACTGGACCTTCGCCAATTCAACTTTAAAAGTCAATTTCAAGGTAGGTCTTTTTTTGAGATGAGCTCCAAGACGTATCAAAGTAAGTACAGTTTTTCTTACATTTCATCAAGTAGAGTCTCGATTCAGGTTTTTGTTCACAGATGCGCCCCAGCTTTTATTTTCTTGCTTTGCTACCGATAATGCGTATTAGTTTTAAGCAGGAAGTTCTTAAACTGGTGTCCGGATTGAGTTCTCGTGAAGCAAGTTAAGCCACATTGAGATTTCTCTGTAACACTGTAGTAACCCATGTTGTTCTGGTGCGGCATTGTAAATCGTGATGGTAGGTTCCTTGCTACACTGTTGACCTCAATCAAGTTGTTCCCTTCAAATCTGTGGATTCCGTAGGTTCAAAAGGGTCCAGAATAACTGCATTATAGCGTCACACAGTACGCCGCCTGGGTGAGCAGGGTTTTTCTTACAGGTTGCGCCATTTGTATTTGTGTATTGTCGGCGTATATTCTCGCTCTGGGCGACGTACTTATATTTCTTGCGCTGCGCATGTACGTTTAGGGTTTTTCTCCTTACAGGTGCGCTCACATCTTTGCGCTCGTACGTCGAGACAGTAACGAGTAGGGCTTTGTATACAGTACTTGTTTGTTTCAAGTATCTGTAAGCAGTGCTTGTTTGTTGCAAGTACTATGTATGCAGTGCTTGTATTTTGCAAGTAAACACAATCGCATTTTATCTTAGCGTTGTACTTGTTGTATGTATACAGTGCTTGTTTGTTGCAAGTATTACGTATATAGTACTTGTTTGTTGCAAGTACAAACGTATACAGTCCTTGTTTGGTTCAAGTACATATGTATACATTACATGTTTATTGCAAGTTCTTTGTATACAGTGCTTGTGTGTTGCAAGTGCATGTATATAGTACTTGTTTATATCAAGTACCAACAATCGCATTTTATCTTAGCTACTTGTATTTCCTTGTTGTCGGCGCATCTCGTTCTGTAAGACGTACTTATTCGATGTGCATATAATTAGTACCGCGATGTTGCGCCCATGCATTGAACAGGGTTTTCCTTTTCAGGTACAATCTATTAGCTACATTTGAAGTAGATGCATGTAAAACTGCGCCTTACTAGGGTTCCCCTAAGCAGGTTCTCTTAAATTATTAGGTACCCAGTACTTGCTTGTTGCAAGTAGTTGTGTATTATGTACATAGTACTTGTTTGTTTCAAGTACGACAATAGCATTTTCTCTTTCAGGTACAATACAAACTGCGCCTATATTGGGTTCCTGTAAACAGGTTCTCTTAAATTATCATACAACAATAACATACAACAATACAACTATACAACAATAATATTAAATGAAGGAAAATAAGACACCTGGTATAAGTTTCACAGTTTGTTTAAATTATTGATACTCCACAATTGTTTCTGTTGTTACACCATTGTCAAGAGTTAAAAGAATACTCTAAGTATTCTTTTAACTCTTGAAAATGTTGTAACGACCAAAACAATTGTTGTGAATCAAACTAAAAAAAAAAAACTGTGACACTTACACGAAGTGTCTTATGTTGCTTAATTTAATATGTTTGACCAAGAGGTTATTAAGCTTTTAATTAAATCAAAAGAATGTTTTCTTTCAGGTTACATGAGTAAAATTGGGCTGAAAGCGAGATCTCTCATGTATAAAATAAAAAGATAACGGCACCAGTGAATTGGGCAGCTTTATTTACACCAACAGTCCAACTTTAGACGAATATCAAGAGGTATTTAAATGTTCATCAATTCAGTTGTATTGTAAATCAGGCTTTCCATTCACAGACAGTACCTCAAACGTGCAGCACTTTTCGGAATACTCTGAATATGCTGCAATTTGGGGTGGTGCTGGAAAATCTGTCTAATGCATATTTTACTGAGTAAAATTTAATGTGTGCTTCATTTTGTTGCTGATTCTAGTAACTCATTAAAATATGCATCAATAATTTTCTTTTTCATTTTACATTGAGCTTGCTTATGAATATGTATAAATCTGTAAATTGAGACCAATAAATGAGAAAAACTTATAAATATTGAGTATATTGATTAAATATAGCCCTCATAGCCCCCCCACCGCCCTAAATGCGCCACTGCCCACGAGACGAATGAGAGAAGATAGAAACACTAAGAAAATATACGAGACAAGAGGAACAGGAAAACTAGACAATAAGATCGAGAAAAGAGTGGAACAGCGCAATAAAAGAAGAGGCAGCAAGAAAAGGAAACACATGGGAAGAAATAAAGGAATTAACCAAAGATAGGAGGAAGTGAAGAGAATACTATAAAAATTAGTAATGTAGGCCTTACACCAACAACTAGATAGGCAAAGGAATAAATAAATAAATGCAAAGAACATTAAAAAAAAACAGAAATTGAAACAAAATGCAAATTCTGATATTTAGAAAAATATTAGTTGGAGCGAACAATTTATAACTTAATTGCGAATTATTTGCGAATCTTTTTCGACTATTTTTGGGTAGAATACAGCGTCCGGCAAAATTCAGCATTCTGCTTCCTGTACAGACTAGTTTCAAAAAAATTCTATAGAACCGGTTTTTATCTCATTCGCTACGCAAAAATGGTCTCTTTTTAATAGCTCTCTCAAAAATGATCACTGTAGAAGTTGTTTTAATACAAAACAAACACCAAATTTGTTTTGTTTAGAGGTCATAATAAAAGGCCGAAAGTACCAACCGTGGAAACTGTTTAGAAGAAGTTTTTGAAGTTTTGAAAAATAATTTAACCATTTTTACAAAGTTATAATCCTCCCAAGAATTGTGTCTAGATGATGTGTATCTAAATGGAATTGTAGACGCTAATTGCTTATTGAACATGTTTGTAAAAGAAACTATTGATGCATATTATTTTGCTGTTATGGTCGATGATAGTAGAACAGAAGATAAATTAAGAATGATGGTATAATATATTTATGCCATTAAGGCAGTTAAATTAACATGACCGACAATTTTCGAATATTTTAGAATATTTAAGAGACGTTAAAATTTCACGTGTTGAAAAAACTCGGCCGTTTATTACTGCGAGAACGCTTTTAAACATTGGAATATTCATATGGCACACCACTAACATTAATAATAATAATATTCATAACAATATGTAGGCGCGTACTTGTGGCTAATTAGTGGTTGCGAAAGTTACAGCAATCGCGGTGTTTTTTAAACCATTGTCCGGAATACGACAGAATAATTCCGGCAGAAGCGGAAGTGATAGAAACATGTACTAATTTTATTTTAGGAGATCACGACGTACCATGATTGAATGAACATTTCAAATTTTAATTTTCTCAGGAACCCCATAATCTTTTACCAACGGCTTGCGTAAGACAATCTGTATATTTGCACTTTACTGTGATCACGCGATTTCAAGTTCTATATTTCAAATTTTAATCATAGGGTTTTAGAAAATGGTAGAAATTCACTTACATTTAAAATGTTGTAGCGCAAAAACAGGAAAATGTTCAAACTAGTGCCCATCAGTATTTTTATTGATATTTTCAAATTGTAACGTGAATATGGCCATGCTGGCAATATGGTCAATTGTCTTTATCTCCGCAAACTTATATTTTTAACATAACTTGAATTTCTCTAGATTTAATTAGTTCATGTTTTGTATATTTTATACCAGATCTGTATACAGTATACGTGAATACAAATCCTCTAAAAATTTGATATATATATATCTTAAATAAGTGAGAAAATGGAGTTATTAACTTTCCGAGTTGACCAGTATAAGTTATCAGACACTGAAATTTCTGAAAATTTATCTAACGGATATTTTGAAAATGTTATCCCAGATCTGTATACAGTATACCTGAATACATAACCCATGAAAAATTGACCACGAGTATGTAAATAAGTGAAAAATTTGAGTTATTAACTTTCCGAGTTAACCAATAAGTTATAAGTGACTAAATTTTCAGAAAATTTATCTAATATCTTGAACTTGAATTTCTGTCGATTTAATTAGTTCATGTTTTGTATATTTTATACCTTTGACCTCCAATATGTCTTGAATAAGTGAGAAAATCGAGTTATTAACTTTCCGAGTAGACCAGTATAAGTTATGTCACTGAAATTTCTAAAAAATGATCTAACGGATATTTGAAAAATTTATGCCAGATCTGTATACAGTATACTTGCATACAATTCTTCTGCAAATTTGAGAAAGATTCTACTTTAAATAAGTGAGAAAATCGAATATATAAGTTTCTGATTTGACCTGCAAGAATTATCAATTACTGAAATTTCTGAATAGTTATCTAATTTATGTTTTATTTATTTCATGCCAGATTTGTATACAGTATACCTACATACAATTCTTGTGCAAATTTGAGGAAGACTCTGCTTTAAATAAGTGAGAAAATCGAATATATAACTTTCTGATTTGACGGTATGAATTATCAATTACTGAAGTTTCTGAAAATTATGAGTGTAGGGCAGTCACTCATATTTTATTTTTTTTGTGCCGAAACTGTAACAGATATCAAAAACTATAAAGATACAAAAACACTTAATAATGAATGCCTGCGTCCGATTTGATTTTTTTTCAATTTATTTGCTTTTGTCATTTAAAATATGAATGCATTAATGTTTGGCCTCACTTGTTTTATATACAACCGGTCTACTGATAATAACAATATTATGTCAAAATATGAGTTATACCCGTATAAAGTGTCATACCAAACAACATCAAAATCAATGTAAACATTCTCCTTTTATAAGCAAATTTTGTTTTTTTAATTTAACTTTGAAGCTGAATACTGGCTAAACCAAACGCATTTGTGTATAGATAAGATTTGTTAAATCGTCTTCTTTTGATCCCAGTAAACTGTAGTTAAGCCATGTCCACGTAATTTAGAGACACCCTGAATATCAGTGTAACTCAGTAGATATTGAATTTAGTGGCACAGCAATCGTATTAATTTACTACTGCTGACGTTATTTCTAGTAGTAGTAGTAGTAGTAGTAGCCTTCATTATTTATATTTATTTCGATTATTTATATTTGTTATTTCCACTTGCCCTGGTTTAACCGATTATTGGACGATAGCACACACTCCAGGTGATACATACCGCCTCCAACTTAATACATATCAGTACAACTCAGTATATATTCAATACAATTACACTAAAGTCAGAGCCATAACTCAATATTCCACATGGTTTGAAATATTGTAATTGAAAATCTCAAAATAAACTATTAATTGTAACAAATGCACAGTTGCACACCGCAACTGACTACTGACCCATTTATTTTCCCTAATTTGTTGAGTTTGATGTATTAATAATGAAGAAAATCAGTTGCTACCTACATTAAATTTTTAATTGTGAATACCGATATGATATTGTTTTTTTTGCTTCCAAACAAATTTAGAACACGTGCTCCTACCATGGCGGTGGAACATTTTGGCCTCCGCAGACAAATAGCAAGCTATATCTACTCTAATTAAAGTGTATCTGGCAGCGTTAATGGGAACCATCATAGAATCCACTGCGCTGATTTAATGCATCGATTCAGCTTGTAACTAGAATTGGCGCTCCTCAATAATGCGCACTAACTTGCAGTAAGTGTAGTGGCTAAATGACACGTTTTACACAGGGCTGCTCTAAATCTTTTGCATTATAATCTGATAATCTGTCAAAGAATACAGCGTATACGAGGGCCTTGAGGGAATATTAATTAAATGCTAATCAATTCAGATCTGCATTATCTTAGCACCCTCAACAGTTAAACTCTACATTTTTTATTAATGGTTTAGCACATTATTACATATTTTAATTTGTAAACGGTGTCGTTTGCTATCATGTACTATTCGCTTACAAGGCAATTTTGCAATATTACATAACACGAGCGCTGAGCCTCGCTTCACTGTTTTTATTTTTAATGTAAACATTTTATTTTTTATTTTTTTGCAGTTATCTAGATAATGATATCATTATTTTATTTTTTAATTTCACTAAATGTCATGTGTCATGTATGTCATTCCATGTTCCTCAATAAGAGTGTCTGTAAGATTGATAAGATTGTGATCATACCCTAAGATATTGACTGAAATTTAAATATGTCATTAAATTAAACGACAAAAAATTAAGTCATAGGCCAGTCACAATTGCCAAAAACTGGCAATAACATTAATTTTTCGTTAATTTGAATCAATTATTTAGATTCGAGTGCTACTTTAAAAAACGCAATAACTTTAGATATTTTACACTTACTGGCACTACTACTTTTTACATTTGTTAGTGATTTCTATCGGAACTTGAACGTTTTTGAAAAATTCAGACTCGCACCATTATTTTCAGTAATCAATGATATTGGACAGATCCTACATTCATCTTCAAAATCTTAAAAATAGTCATACCAACACATCTTGGAACTTTGGTGTGAAATACAACGGCTTTGGTCTTGTCCTCATTCAAAATAAGTTTGTTACTTAACATCCATTGCTGAGTGAGCTGGTAAATATTGTTGGCCTTTATGAGCAGCTCTTCTACATTTGGGCTTATAACTAATATGTTAGAGTTGTCAGCATACGTTGTGACGACTCCAGAATTTTCAGAGATTATTTTTGGAAAGTCGTTAACATAGATTATAAACAACAAGGGACAAGGACACTTCCCTGAGGTACTCCAATGTATATTTTGGTATTTAGTAATAACTAACTAACCAAGAGAAGAATGGATTACGACATTTTGGTTTGTGAATCCTAAAAAAAGTATTTTATTTCAGCAAATCTGAATTATTCACTCTAGAGTAGGTACACAATTATTGTATGAACCAACAAAATATTTAAAAAAATAAGTTTGAGATTATCTTAAAGATTGAAAAAAGTAAAATATACTACTTGGCGCAAATATAACTTTTAACGAATTTTAAAAGAATCTAGATTTCATTCAAATGTTTAATAACTTTATAGATGTGGTAAATATTTAATTAATTAACTTATCACTTACTATTTTGTTCTCACTATGCCAGAATTTTGCATTCATTTCTCGTATTTCGCAATAACTTTAGAGATTTTGTAAAGACTTAAGTTGCGATGCTATCTTCTGACAGTACTAATTCTTATTTTTGCTTGTGAACACAATCGGGATTTCTGGAAAATTTCCGATTCGCGCCAGTAAGCAATGATTTTGGACAGATCCCACATTCATCTTCAAAATCTTAAAACTAGTCAAACTAACACTTATTTGAATTTGTTTGTGAATCCTGGTAAAAGTATTTTATTTTAACAAATATCAAATCGTTCAATTTAAAATACATTCAAAATATGCAAAACAAAATTCAATGCTGAACTGAGAAGAAGAGTTTCTTCTTTTTAGTTCAGGTTCTCCTTCGGAGGTTGCTGATTATTGTGGCAATTTTAACTTTAGAGATGGCCGAACGAAATAAGTCGAACGAAAAAAGTTAGATATCATCTTAAAATATTATAAACTAAAAGTACACATAAGAAAATATAACAATAATGTAATAAAGAATTTTTCAATTAAATCTTTTAAAATTTTTAAAAAAGTTATATTAGTACATAATTTTGAATTTCTTAAAATGATTTAAAACTCTTTTTAATTTTTCCCATATTTTGATTATTTATCAAGAGTTTTCATTCAAATATTTAATAACTTTATAGATGTGATAAATATTAAAGTAGTTAACTCATGAATTACATTTTTTTTTTTTGTTAATTCTGCCCAAATTATGCAAATTTTTTGAATTCATCTTCGATCTTTCAAGGTCTTCAATGATTTTATACTAATTAACGGTCGTTTTCAACATTTTGTAAAAAACGTAAAGACTTGGAAATGTATAATTATGTAACTAGGTAAACTTCTAAGATGGTTCGGTAGCTTAGGCGCAACTGAAGACATATAATTCGTCAAGAAAAGACAAAACCATGCGATAAAAAATGTTCACAGAACAAATAATACTTTTTCACAAATTTTGAGAGATTTCATAGATATATTTTTATATTGTATAAATTGCAGGTTAATTCTTGGTGAAACATCTTTGAATTAGTATAAATATAAAGCACTTGGTTAAGTTTCACAAATTTTTAATAGAAAAACTCTACAATTATTTCGGTCTCACGACCATTATCAAGAGACAAATAAATTCAAACATCAAATGCTGTTATGTCAATATTGCATTTGACATTTGAATGTAATGTTATCACATTACAAACACATTACTTATAGTTTTTTTTTTTTAATATGCAATACACCTGAATGTAACAATAATATCTCTAGGATGATTTGGTAAGTCAGGCACAAACGAAGTCAGAAGTCAGATGACTGATGATAATTTAAGACAAAACCATGCGATACAAATTTTTCGAACTCATTTCTGTTTATAATTTACAAGAATTTAAAATGTCGAACTTATAACAAAGAAGCTTGTCATTAAATATGTTATTTTTTTAATGGTTTTCAATTCCTACTTTTCGTTTAATTAAGGATGTAATAGGTAACTTTATTGTTAATTGTATAATTGCTGCTTTAAATAAAAAATAGACGAACTTATCAATTAACTCAATTCTTGTATCTTGAGTTTGAAGAATTGGACCGAATACATGCAACTTTTTCTAAATCAATGTAATGCTCGAATTTCGCAGAATCAGTGGCTTTCAAAATTTTTTGTCTACTTTTTTGCATTTGACGTATGTGTATAAGTTGCAGCAATATTCAAAATTTTGCAATACTTAAGCTGCAATAACTTCAAATTATTTCTGTTTTCGTTTCTGTTTTATTTTTATATGGTAAATATTGTATGGTACAGAAATATTCAAAATTTTGCAATACTAAAGCTGCAATAACTTCAATTTATTTCTGTTTCCGTTTCTATGTTTTATTTATATATGGTAAATTTTTATTCTGTGGAGAATCTTGTGGGGATTTTGACAGTCTTGAAAATTTCAGATTCACGCTTGAAATCAATAATTTTGAACAGACTCTACATTTATCTTCAAAATCTAAAATAAATCAAACTTACACTTCTTGGAATGTGTACATATTTATTTTGACATGTGTGAATCCTGGTAAAAGTATTTTATTTTTATTTGGATCAATCCTTCACAATTTCATACAAAACAACTATTTTCTATAAATTAATCTCCTACCTAATTTTTTCTAAAAAAAATAAAAATGTATTTGATTTTATCTTATAATTTTCATGAAAAGACATCGCCCTTGAACATCCTCTATTAGAAGGCCTTAATTTGATTCTGATCTGGTCTATTTCCAGTTCTATGTTCTATTTTTATATAGTAAATTCTATTCTGTTGGTAGTATAAAACCTTTTTTTTTTTTTCATTATAACTGGAGGCCATCTGTTAAAAAAATGATATTATTTTAATTATGATTATTATTTGTTGCTATTGTTATTATTAGTATTTTTGTCATTACTTCCAAACTCCTTTTTTCACTTTTGAAATTCTGGCAGATGTTTGGAATCATATTTCAGAAATTTCAAGTTTATGTATGTGTGTAAGTTCCAGTAATATTCAATATTTTGCCCACAGGAAACATTTATCCCCACAGGAAAATTTCACACTCACGCCTGAAATCAAGAAATTGGACAGATTCTATATTAATCTTCAAAATCCAAAATTAATCAAACTAACACTTCTTGGAATGTGTAGATATTTATTTTGAGATTACATTTGAAATATTGTAAAATGGTTGTATCAATTCTAAGCAAGACATACAAATGACATTGATTAATTATAAATCTTGAAACTTTAACTGATGACTCTAGCAGTAAGGACATAACAATTGATAGATATTACACATATAGTCACCCGTCGAGAACTGACAATTCCTCAGTCCACATTGCTAGAATTCGACATACGTTTTGTATTTTATTTTACTCTGTTACATTCATTTTAAGCGTGCGAACGAGCATAGAAAACACGAATCTTTGTTCGAAAAACATGAGTCATTGTTAGCTCTCGTCGGGTGACTATACCTATTCTAAATTTTACTTTATTTGCCAGATTTATTTGTTTTTCCCTAAATTGTTTAATTTGAAACACCCTGTATATGTTTTCTACGATGAATACTATAAATCAATAAACTACTAATGAGTGATGTTAAAACAATTATTATTTATTAGTTTAATTATTTATGACTTGCATAAATATACGTGAAATATGAAAATAAACTAAATATTATATTATTCACATGCTTTTAGCTCCATCGCGCATCGTTTGAAACTGTGAACAATTCAAACATGTTGAGCTAAACGCACAGCAGAGAAGTACATACGCATTACTAGTCTAAAATCAACAGTGTTCGGCTCGCACTTTGTGGTCTGCGGCTGGAATTTCTTAAAACATTCAAAATTCGCTTAAATATAAGGGCAAACATTAATATGTGGGAAGACATTGCCAAATACAAATATTTGGCAGGGCATAGTATATTTGAATTCGATATACTAAGTAAATCCCTGGAGGATTTTGCCCCCAACTGGGGGCTTTCAGTTATGCAGGTTAAAAGAGGATTTCGGGGATCTCCGAGAGTGTCGCTTCTGTAGCGTCGATTGAATAAACCAGATAGTGCCAGACAAAATGAAATTACTATTAAAACATATACGTACTTATAAATCGCACTCAGCCTCCCACATATAATATCTTCGTAACAAATATCGTACCAATAAAATACAAAAGGAAGTTTATTATGTTATGCGTCAGATATTATTCAATTATGCTCCCTAATTTCTATACTAAAACTATAAAAATAAATACAAAGACAATTGTTTTATTACACCTATAAAAATAACCTCTAAAGTCATGGAATTCGTAGAATATATTTAATAATTATATGTAATACATTAGGCGTCAGACGTTATTCCGTTATGTTCCATAATTTCTATACTGAAAACTTATAACTAAATAGTTATATTATACCTATAAACAAAACCGATAAATTCATAAAATTCTAAACATAATATTTAATAATTTTACGTAATATAATAGTAATAAATAAAATATTAGAAAAATACTTTATATTTCAGTAATTTTATTAATTTTAGTTTTAGTTATATTGAATTTAATTATGTAGGTAACATTTTTTCTTCAGACCAGTATATTATAAAATTAATTATGTTGGAAAGTAATCATTATAATGAAAACTTGAAGTACGTTCCTCCACGTTTTGCGTTTGTTTTCCCGTAATACACTTTCCTTCCGGCCCCTTTTTTGCACTTCACCTTAGTTTTCTTCGATACACTCCTTTTCTTTTATTTCTCGACTGTTTTTCATCTCGTCGCCGATTTGTTAGATTGTTGGTGTCGTAAATAAAACTAATTTAATGTACGTTGATTTACGGCCTTATATTTATAAAATACTTTTCCGATATACGTGTTTTATCACCACCATTATTCCATTGTATTTTTGTATACGTTTTTCATAGTCCTACATACACATAATTTAAAATCATGCGGTTACTGTGCAGATAAATCTGAACAGGGCATTGTTCGGAACGTAATCTTGCAATGTCAGTGTATAACAAAGACATCGCATGACGTTAAAATTAAACAGGTCAGACGACGGACAGCGTTCATAAGGAGATAATCTCGTAAGGAATACTGTCGTATACGACTTATAAATTACACAGCGTTTATGATATAACTTGATATATGAAAGTATAACGTGCTTATTGGCCGAGGGATACATTTTTCTACTGCAAATAAAAATATAATTGGAATATTTCTACGTCAAATACCAAATAAACTTGTTATAAGAGTCGTAATCTGACTATATATTTAGGGCAGGTTAAAAAAATATAGAAGGATGCTCATATTCTCGTTTATAAAGTCATCATCACACACCTATACATATTTGTCGTTTTTGATAGCAACATGTTCCCTTCATTAAAATACTAGCAATTTTGCTTTGCAGCGAATATCAATAATGGGTTTTTAAGAAGTTAAATTTTGAAAAAATGATGGTAATTAAAATAATTTGCTTAATTAGAGTTGATTATGTAGGTATCAAATTCAATATTCTTAGAGTCTGAATATTCATATGACCAATATCATAGATGGCCGATAGTTTTAATTGTAATTTATGGATTATAAACTTCATCTAATAAAATAAATCTTTATTTATCTAATAAATAAAATAATCAACGACACAATTTATTGCCAATTTAATTTTAAACGCTTTTGTAAGTATAAAAACCTGTAATACCCATATCACATGTTTTATGCTAGTCTTTGGAAGTTTTTACTATCGCATTTTTAGGTCCGCTAAAAATGCCGTTTGGAAAGCTTTAGGAAGCTACCAAAAATGTTAATTAAACAAGTTATAACATTATAAAATATAAGTTAAACATTTCTGCGAGAAATGAAAATTTTGCAGAAATATTATTGAACTCATTATAATTAGTATGTCCATGTAACAATTTATATGTCCTATTCAAATAGATTTTAGTTATTATTAAAAAATGTATTAGTATCTGCATAAAAATTGTGCCAAGAAAATAAAATTAGTGTGAATAAATAAATGGTGTGAACACATCGTTGATTGTTAAAAACACATTTAATAATATGTCAGCTTGTGTTTGCAGGGTGTAACAGTAAACTTTGCCTACAGGTACAACTTCAGCACGAAATAAACGTGCATAACTAACACGAATATGCTCAAAGTTTTATCTTTCACAAAAAGTAAATATATTTTACATTTCAACCCTGCATGCTTTTGTCCAAACAAGCGAATAGAATCAGGGGAGATAGGTAGGCGCTTAATGGAAATTTTTGCCCACATATATGCATACTGTTGCTAAAAAGTTCTCATTGTTATGCGGAATTAACATACATATGCGCGCAAATATATTTATGCCATTTGGTATCGCATTAAGCAAAGTGCAATTTTATTTCACCCGAACTAACGCGCGCTACTGTTGAAAATGGAAAACAAAATTTTATACTTTTGCATATTAAATTTTATTACCACCAACTTATTATGCAGACTTAGTACCGCAGTGAAGGAACTACATATATACATATAATAATGTAAAGTATTTTAAGAAATTCCTATATCTCAAACACTAAGTGTGAGATCAATTAATCTCTTAATTTGTCAACCAGAACTGAAAAACGTTATTAAAATTTATTCTGATATTCGTTTTACGAAATATAAAAAATAACTGATGAAACTTTGTTTGAGTGCTCAAGTGCATTTAAGACAATAATTCGTCATCTAGTCGGACGTAAGTTCACAGGTATTCACTGTATTATCATCTGTATTATTCACTGCATTAACATACAGAGAGGAATTAGTTTTTGCCAAGGAGACCACCAATCAGTAATTAATTAATTTAATATAAATATTCAATTGAATTTTATATGTCATTTTTTATATTTTTTATCTAAAATTAGACATAGGTTATAGGTAACCCTAATGCAATCTCATACTTATTACTTTGTAATACTTACTAAAGATACTTCTTAAGAGTACTTGAAAAAATTAATCAATCAATCAATCGATCAATGAACGCATGATTAAATGAAAAAGCTCAATAAATCCATCATTAGGGGCATCCACATTATCTGCATTAAATCTATGACAATTGTCGTTTGCCATAGCTCCAGAAATAAGCTGCCATTGAATGATTGTAATGAAAATATATTGAAAAATATGAAGAGAAAGTAAAAATCTTTCAATGTTGAAACAAAATTTTAAAATTTTGTGAAAATGTTTGAAATGTTACGAAATTTCCTTAAAATGCCACTTTAGACAGCAATCAAATCCCGAATAAACTAAACCTCTAAAATATCCGTGGGAATGCACATTATCTGCATTAAATATGATAATTTGCCCTAGCACCAGAAATAGGCAGTCACTGAATAACCAAGCAAGTAAACTTTATACCTGTTTTTGTCTATTCCAATTGCTCTAAATTACTTTGTGCTATGTGCACTGGTAACGATAATTGGACCAAGAGTAATAAATATTTGGGTTATTCTACATTTTGTGCTCAAAATATCAAGTTTTTGTTCAAAAAGATGTTGAGTAATATTTTTTAGACAAGGTTTACTGTTTTTACAATAAAGTATAACTTTTTGTAAATAATAATTTTAGACAAAGCTCATGGATAATTACCATCATTAAAGATGGATCCAGAACATCAAAGAAATTGTATCTATGTGGTTGTGATAACAATACATGATGACATATATGATTTATCTTATACTACTATTTATACTTCTTTTACTATTTATTGTTTTGTAACTCCAGTGAAACAAATTTAATACTACATTCTTCATTTAAAAAATATATGAGATTTGTTCAAGTTTTATTGAACTTTTATGGATATTGAAAATTTACGAAATAGTATGCAGTCAAAATATCAAGTAAGTTAAAATGACCAAAATTTTTATTTAGATGACTTTGAATTTAAATAATTATTTAGTATTTGAATTATCAGTTAAATTTTAATTTGAATGACATTCCGAATTTACTTAAACAGTTACAATAGGATAACGTTGAGGAATAATTTTAAATGAAAAAATGTACGAAGAACTGTTCTGTATTGAGAAATATAAGTAGACTTATTGTATAATTAGAAATTATGGAAGAATTAGTAACACAAAAATAAAAAGGTTGCCAAAAAAAAATGGAAAATTAAGTAAGTGGAAGAGTAATAAAGTAATTGATAAAAGATACATTAATGCTTAAGAAACTGTAGAAGAGTGATTTAGACATTGAGAAAGTTTAGGAGAATCATTAGGTATGTAATTAAGAATTTATTGGTCAATGTGATAAAACTGAAGAAGAATGATTGAAAAATTATTATAAATTGTAACATAACAATAAAGACATTGAGGAAATCCAGAATTGTCTATGTAATTATAGAATAATGACCAACACATTGAGTTACTTTACAAGAATTATTATGTAATTGGATATTGTAGAGGGATAATTAACAGAATAGCAAAATTTAAAAAAATATTTTGAAAAATTAAGAAATTGTTCTAGAATAATACAAAAATTTTGGAAATGTACATTAATGCTTAAGAAACTATAAAAAAATGATTAAAATAATGAGAAATTTATAAGGATCTTTGTGCAATTGAGGGGTTATTAATCAATACGATAAAATCGAAATGAAGTAAATGTACATAAATACTTATGAAACCGTGGAAGATACTGAGAAATGTTAATGGAATCATTATGAAATTGGGAAATTATTAATCAATTTGATAAAGTTGAAGAAGAATGACTTAAAGATGATTAAATTGTAACAGAATAATTGAGAAATTGAGGAACTGCAGAATGTTCTAAGTAATTATAGAAGAAGTACTGACAAATTCAGATGCTTTACAAGAATTATGGTATAATTAGACATTGTGGAAGAATTTTTAACAAAAATAACAATATTAAAATAAATATATTCAGAAATTTAAAAAATGTAGAACAATAATAGCGAAATTGAGGAAATATACATTAATTCTTAAGAAACTGTTCAAGAATGATTCAGACATTGGGTAATATTAGAAGGATTATTATGTAATTGAGAAAATATTGATCAATATTATGAAATTGAAAAAGCACGATTGATTTTTTTTTAAATGTACCAAAATTATAGAGAAATTGAGAAAATGTTAGTGATTAATTGATAAATAGTAGACGAACAACTGATAAATTAAGAAATTTTAGAAGAATTGTTGTGTTATTGACAAATTTTGAAATTTGTTACGTAAAATTTCATTAAAATTCAAATCAGACATATGCTGTCTTTGAATAACCAAACAAATAATGATCAAAATATATTGAACAAGTAATAGACAGGGACAATAAAACTATTTTCCAAGTTAATCTTTTGATATTATATCAAAATTTCTACAAAATTTCGAAAATGTACGAAATGTTCTCAAATCTAGGAAATTTCTACAAAATTTCGCCATAATCGCTCAATCAATCAATCAAGGCATGATTCAATGAAAATTATTAAATAAAATCATGGGAATCCACATTGTCTGTATTAAATCTTTGAGAATTGTCATTGCAATAGCTACAAAAAAGGCTGCTATTGAATAATTGTGATGAAAATATATCATTCAATTCCAAAACAAATTTCTCCAAAATTTTTCAAATGTTCTGTTTTATACCAAAATTTCTCAAAATGCCGGCTTAATCTGCTATCAAATCACAAATAAATCAAAATTCAATACAAATCCATTAACACATTATCTGCAATAAATCGCTGGCAAACATTTGCCATAGCAGCAGAAATAGGCAGCCATTGAATAACCAGTCAAATAAACTTCATACCTGTTTTTGTCTATTCTAATTGCTCCAAATTACTTGGTGTTAGATGCACTGGCAACGATAATTGGCCACAGATCCATAAATATTTGGGTTACCCCTATATTTTGTGGTCCAAATTTCAAGTTTTTGTTCAAAAACATGTTGATAAATATTTTGTAGTGTTTTTACAATATGTATAAATTATTATAAATAATAATTTTAGACATAACTCTATAACATTATTTATAACCGTTTATGTCTTGATATTAAACAGTTTTGTGTTAATTAAAAAAATAAACATTTCATAATAACAATCACAATATATCCATGACAAATCTACAATACAGCCCTGAACGTAGTATAATATGAACATTAGAATCCTACAGTAATTTTCGATAATCGAGACATTTATTGTGCATAATTTGGGACATTTTGTTTCACATGGTACATATACAACGTTTTTGTTTATTTTCAGTTCTTGTTCAAATTTAAGAATTTATTAAAAAAATCATATAATTTAAATCGTGATGTAGATCAATTGTTATAAATTACATCAGAACTGGCAAAAACTGATTATAAAAAAACAAATAAATAATTAATTTATTTTTTTTTAAATCATTGATTATTGATTTTTTTAAATCAAGATTTATTCCCTGATAAAAACTACATATTTCGATACAGAGTAAATTTTTATATTGCAGTATAATTTTAATAATAATAATAATAATATTTATTCACTCAGCTGTAGTACATACAGATGTGATAAGTCAAAAAAGCTATATGTATATAATATAATAAAACAATACAAAACATGCAAATGTCAATACATAACACATTCAATTTACAAGTGTGCATTAAAATTAATCACAAGTCATCAGCGATGAACTCACTCACATAATAATACTCCTTATCAATAAGAAACCGTTTTAGCAGAGTTTCAAATTTACAGACATTTGCTATATGTTTGATATAACGTTTATTTAATACGTTATAATAAAACTTTTGATTAATGTTTAATATAATAACGTTAACAAATGATAGACAAAATATAAGAAAATACGTAATCCGATTTGGCAGTAATTTCTTTATTTTGAGTATTATGAGTGTTGCTGAAAAGTTTTCCCGTCGTCAATTGAATGAAAATTAGAAACAAAATGAAATGGAAATTCAAATGTAGGTGTTGGCAGAGCAGACATTTAAAACGATAAGTCCTTTTAATTGCTGATTTACTTTTAGAGTTATTTTTAAACGATAAAGTAGATAAAAGTATGCTGAAACATGATTTTAAAACAATTATTCCTTTAATAGCCCATCAACAGGACATCAGTAAATTAACGTTGGCAGAATTGTACTTTCCCAAGTAGACTACTTTGAACTGGATCATATCGGTGGCAATAAATTCTTAAATATAATTGAGGCGTTTATTTTAAAAAGTGCACATGTCAAAAAATCAGTTTGTGTGAAATTTAAAAAGAGTTACAGTGGAAGTTATACTCAAAGTACAGGGAAAATAAATCAGGCTATTCTGTTGTATTTATTTCAACTTATTTAAAAATAAAAATGATTTTAAATAAGAACTGTGAAACGAGAGAAAAAACGGGAGAAAAAGTTGGAATGTAACAGGCTTGTAACAGGCAAATGAAAAAAATGCATTTACCAGTTTCACGCGACTTGTATTGTTTTTCGAGAAAACTAAGAAACCATTCTGTGATATAAATTTTTGAATTGATAATATTACATGCTAATACAGGGTGTTCTTTTTTTACTAGCCATATAAAAAAATAAAGTTTATGATGGTTTCTTCGAAACGAAACATTGTAGGACTGAAAAAATTTATAAACACTGTCTTTTAGAGCTAAACACGTGACAACGAGAAAGGGCCTTTTGATAATTTTAAATCAAAACGTAATCACAAAATTTCGGATTTTGTCGGATATCTCCGGAAGTAAGCGGCATTTTCTGGTTTTATCAATGGAATATTACTGATTACTCAATCCCGTAACTTTTACTTTTATCCCCATGCTGTTCATCATTATCTTGGACATCCTGTATATACATATAAAATGTATACATATGTATGAGCATGTGAATGTGTGCGCGGGAATGAATAGAAACTAATATAATATGGCATATATAGGCTTTCATTGTTTCTCCCTAAATATATTTCAATACATTTCATACATCAATTGTGCAGAGGTCCTGGGGCCCCTCTGGTTAGACAATATCAACACAAAGATGCGTTTCAATACAAGAAACGTATTGTTATGTATCCGCAAATATCGAATGATGAACAATGAATCCGGTGAACAAAACTAGACGTCCTTTGTAATAATTATTGGTAAGCCTGGCCATGATGAATATCGTGTTCCCGGCGCATCCGCCATAAATCACGACCACGGGGGGTTTAAAAGAGATTTCACAGACTTAATGGTGACCAAATCAAGACGTTTAACTTAGATATCTACCCACTTAGTATGCGGATTGTGTAGTGGTGAAAGCGGGGGTTTAAAATGGCAATCATTTAATCGCGCGACGTCGGATAGGACGGGGCTTAAATTCATGATTTACTAGCAAGTTCGCGGGCATGCGCGATCGGCACTAACCGGTTCAGTGGAATACGTTTTTCTGTGTACTAATTAGGCGGGGATTATCATTGATCTACGACGACCCAGTGGAAAAATACTGCAGCCGAGATAATTAACCTCTGCCGCAGGGCACTTTTAAGCGCTCTGATCTTTCAGGTGAATTAAAAGTGACCCGAACCTATAAAGCATTGTCTAAATTCGAATTTAGTCTATACGTATTTCGCATTTTTACAAATTACAAGTCAAACATTTCCATTCTGTAATGTCTGCATAATTACTAAGTCAATTACGTAGTAAATATGTTATATGGAAATATTTGGTTGCAATACACCGTAACCAAATATAGATTCATGCGCTATGCAATTGTAAACCAATTTGAACAAATATGTACAACAAGCTATTGTGGTGAAATCAGTTAAGGCTGCGTTTAATTAAATGTGCATTAGTCAGTTAGTAGCATCATCCGCGAATCAGTAAAACCTGAACAAATACAATTACGTCCTTTGAAGTGTTTTGTTTGTAGTGACTACGAGGTCCGAGTAATTAATAGGCGTGCGTTTCATTCATTTGCAGTGATTTAAGGCTTTGTGGAATTAATAATTATGGGTTCAATGTTTTCTTAGGGCAACATTGAAATTATACAATTTTTCCTCCATGCACATCTTTTAGTGAAGTATATTATAACAAAAATCTTTGTAGAAACTTAACTCTCAAGCAGATGAGATGATTACATAAATAAGCGATTAATTAGCGCCGCTCAATAGTTAGGTATCCAGTACAAAAAAATATAAGTACATTACGTCACTAACAAATATGTTTCGTTACAATAAAAATTAATCAATATTAGTAATAAACTTATTATTATTATTATATTTCAAGCACTCGTAGCATCAGTAGTCATGACTCCGACTAATAAATGAGTCGTTGGAAACAAACGTGATGTAAGTTCGTTTTTTATTTGTAAGTTTAGATAAAAATATGATCGGCAACATTCCTTATATATTTTTAGACTTATCTAAATTAAAGAACAACGGACTTAAACAACTCTGGTTTTCAGCAGCTCAAATATCCATGGATACTCTACTCTAGTGCAATATAAAAAAATTAGGTCAGTCGGCGCCTTAAATCAACCAAAAAGAAAACTGCAACAATATGTGGTGCAGTGAGTTTGCCTCTGCTTGCAAATTTTACATTTCACCTTTTACGCTCGCTTCTAGCATCATATTTTGCATTCTTCTGTATGAAAATATATCGCTATTATTAAGTTAGGCACCGCTGTGCAAATGGTGTTTAATTAAAAATTGTTATGGAAAAATAACGCTCGAAATAATTACTTCATTGTTTGGCGAAATTAGTTTGCCCGTCGCAGGGACAGGCTCAAATAGCGTGGGTTTCTCACCGGTGTAGTAGCATGTAATTAAACCATTATGACCAATTAAAATTTTAATTAAAAAAATATTTAATTGGGTTTTATTCGCGTTCCTCGTGTAATTATCAATATTTTTATTTCGAATTATTTTTATGGCGCTATTAGAGTGCAGACAAATCAATATACCGGCTGTATATTTTACTTAAAAACGTAAAATAATTTTCGAACAATGTATCGGTAGAAACAAATGTTACTCACTTTAAAGTAGCGAAGACAATTTTTCCTATTCATATTTTTCCTATTCTTCCTTTCCCATTTATAATTTGAAAAAATTTTTCGGGATAAACTCAAGACCAATTTTCATATCAAAACATATACTCCATAACAGCATTTGTATCAACAAAAAATCTCGTCATTTTTCGACAAAATTCAAAGTGGAAATCAATTATTTCATAAGCATTACATTAGATCGAATTTATGTAAGTTTTGGAAAGCGTCAAATACCTTTGAAACGAAGCGTTGCAGAAATAAATATTTCAAATAAAAGTTACTCACTTTATTGAAAGAAAGCGAATGAGTAAACCTATTTTTTATTTGAAGTACGTTTTCAAGACCAACTGAAGACAATGAGTAAATTTTTCCTATTCATATTTTTCCTATTCTTCCTTTCCTATTTATCATATTAAAAAACTTTTTCGAGATGAACTCGAGATGAATTTTCATATGAAAATGTATACTTCATAACAGCATTTGTATCAACAAAAAATCTCATCATTTTTCGATAAAATTCAAAGTGGAAATCAATTATTTCATAAGCCTTACATTATATCGAATTGATGTAAGTTTTTTTAAAGCGTCAAATATCTTTGAAACGAAGCGTTGCAGAAACAAATATTTCAAATAAAAGTTATTCACTTTATTAAGGGAAAGCGAATGAGTAAACCTATTTTTTATTTGAAGTACGTTTTCAAGATCAACTGAAGACCATGAATAATTTTTTCCTATTCATATTTTTCCTATTTTTCCTTTCCTATTTATCATTTGAAAAACTTTTTCGAGATGAACTCAAGATTAATTTTCATATGAAAACGTATACTTCATAACAGCATTTGAATCAACAAAAAATCTCGTCATTTTTCGACAAAATTGAAAGTCGAAATCTATTATTTCATAAGCATTAAATTAGATCGAATTTATCTAAGTTTTTGAAAGCGTCAAACATCTTTGAAAGCAAGCGTTGCAGAAACAAATATTTCAAATAAAAGTTACTCACTTTATTAAAGGATATCGAATGGGTAAACCTATTTTTTTTAATTTTAAGTACGTTTTTTTACAATGAGTAAATTTTTCCTATTCATATTTTTGATATTCTTCTCTTCCTATTTATCATTTGAAAAACTTTTTCGAGATGAACTCAAGATGAATTTTCATATGAAAACGTATACTTCATAACAGCATTTGTATCAACAAAAAATGTCATCATTTTTCGACAAAATTCAAAGTGGAAATCAATTATTTTATAAGCATTACATTAGATCGTATTTATGTAAGTTTTTGAAACCGTCAAATATCTTTGAAACGAAGCGTTGCAGAAACAAATGTTTCAAATAAAAGTTGCTCACTTTATTGAGGGAAAGCAAATGAGTAAACCATTTTTTTTATTTGAAGTACGTTTTCAAGATCAACTCAGTGGTTTAGTTTCTTTATTTGGAAATGTAAATATATTTAAAATTTAAATTTTTAATTTAAATGTCAATTTTTTGTATTATATTTTTATCCCTTCCTTCCTTTCCTATTTTTCATTTTAAGTACATTTTCAAGATGAATTCACATTTTTCATATGAAAACGTATGTTTTACAATAGCATTTATATCAACAGACGAATAGACGAAAAACGAAAGTCGATAGCCCATTCCATACATCATGTATCACATAATATATCATACATCTATTTATCTATCATCAATATTAAATTATTGTTATGTGTATTAAGTATGCTGTAGATATGTACCTATATATGGAATAAATATGCATACTACTTCTCTGTGATTTTGACAAAATTCATCAATAATTCCATTAGCTCGAAAAATTAAATCGAAATTATGTAAATGTATCACTTTTTAACGAAAGCATTTTACCTGCAAATGTCAAATATTGAAATTGTTGTAATCAATTACTACCGAGATGACGTCAAAATATATCAATATTCGAATTGATGTAAGTACGATTGAAGAATAATGTATTTAAATATTAACGTAAGTATCATTTATGTATATCACTTTAGAAACATTCTACTTCTACAATAATAAAATTTCTATCCATAATATAATTATTTATTTGTAATGTACGTATGTAAATATCACGATATAATATCTTGAACTCGATTGAGATATCAACATAATAGAAGTATAATTGTATCTAGTAATTGACTAAAAAAATAAAGGTAATATACAATATGACTGCATTTAGGGTATAACATTCCATGGTGTGAACGTGCCAATTGCTGGTTCTTCAATCTGCAAAACATCACAATTAGACAACTTTATTACATGACTCATTAAACTAACAAAAATACTAATTATTTATATAATTACTAATTATTATGTTTTATGAGGTGTATGATATAATTATTGCAGTTCTCTAGTCCATGCCAGATAATTTCACTTTTCGGATTGATGAGGCTGATGCATGATGAAACCCCATGTTAATATATAAATAAAACACAATTGGTGTGTGAAAACTGATCAGTTTTCATCTGCCTGATAAAGCCACTGTGTGGCAAACTAATTGTTGCAGTACAACATTAAATATTTTGTGAAACTCACACCAATTGTGTTTTATTTATATATTTTACTTTTCACAAAAAAACGAAGTCTCTCCTATATCCTATCGGACTGAAGAACAAAAATACTAAAACTCTCTCAAAACATCATAGTTTATTGAGGTACGATAGTGAGCTTAAAGTCCCTGTGTAATGAGGTTGCTTGTTCCAAAGCAGTTAATTTCTAAGGAATCAAAAAAATAAATGAATGGCGTATGGCTTTATGGTTCAAAACCGCTCCTGTGGTTTTTGGGTCCATTCTCAGTGGTCCAATTCCACCAGTGGGGGAAAATTCTGTTTTATATTAAAAGTGGCAAGTTGTCTGGCATAGATTATATCTATAAATCGCAAAAAGATATAAAACTAATTATAATATGAAGCTAATGCCCTCTACTACAGATGCTCTGATAACAAAACAAAGTATAATAGTTATTTATGCACGACTTATCTGTAACGTCTTGATTACTGCCTGGCAAAGCGGACATAAACGAGGTTTTATGGCCCTAGAGCTCATTATGGCCCTTAGGCAATAAAAAGTTTGCAATACTAACATGGTGCAAAAACGGCCCGATTAAATTTGAATTTAATTAATGTCTTATGACACCTAGTAATTTCTATAATTATATTACGTTTGCACATTATAACATAAATTAATACTAAGGGCGTAAGAAGGTGTTTAAGGGTCGAATCTCTACTTTATCTCTATATACAGGGTGTCTCAAAAGTGACGCCCGTTCTCTTGAAGTCCGATTCAGTAGACCAAAACAAATCGAAAGTTAAGAGCGATTGTTTAATTCATGCTCATATTAGCTAATCACGATGCTAGTTTGGGCCAAGCTACACGATATTTCAGCAAATATTTTGAATATTTTTGTTGTTGATCGGTTGTCTAGTTACGTTCAAATATTGACAAACTACACCTCATAATTACAATTCATGTCAAACCAAACATCAAAATTGAATCAAAACGAGTGAAAATTAATTGCTTCAAAACTGTTATATTTGAAACGACGCAACGTTGGCTATTTTTAATAATGCTCTGGCCGAGATTGCAGATCATAAATCATATTGTATTAATTAAATAATCTGATCAAGTACCATTCATGAATTAATATTTTTAATATCCTAAATTGCGTGCTGCATAGAAAAACTCGTGTTATTTTGTCAGAAAACCACTCGAGGGCGGCGCGCTCTCGTGATTTTTTAACTGACAAATTAACGCTTGTTGCTATGCAACACGCTATCGTAAAATATTCGGCAAATATTCACTTATGGTATTACTACAGAATATTTTTACAATTGTCACTTGTTAACGAGTAACTAAGAAAACAAGAAAACATTTAACTTTAGAACAATACAATACGAGAACGTGCGAAATGCCGGCCGGCCGTAATGTCAGTCATATCAGTTTTAATTCATATTGACTTTAAATAAT
Organism: Othius punctulatus; assembly: GCA_951805005.1. NCBI lineage: Eukaryota > Metazoa > Arthropoda > Insecta > Coleoptera > Staphylinidae > Othius > Othius punctulatus. The sequence continues at coordinate 43,979,099 of OX638141.1, read as the reverse complement.
GTGGTTTGCTTATTTTTCTTTCATTTTTTGTTTTTAAAATGGAATGTTACTCGTTAAGAAGTGACAATTGTAAGAATATTCACTCTTAATTTTCGATTTGTTTTAGCGTACTGAGTCGGATTTCAAGAGCATGGGCGTCACTTGTGAGACACCCTGTATATTATCTTTCTACCTTATTGGTATTATTTTTAGGAAAACGTTATGGGGAGGTTTATATGGCCGTGCAATCTATTTTGAATAGTTACCTTAGCTGTTAAATGATCTTGGCAGTTCATCCTGATTTTCGCCGCTGTGGCAGGCGCATTCAGCTTGAACGCTTTTGGCAACCCTGCATCTTCCCGCGCCGATTTGATTGCTTCGCGTGTCGCGAAAAGCACAGAGCTGGCCAAAAATAGAGGTGGCTCTCCAACTGCTTTGGATGAATAAACTGCTCTTGGATTTGGAGCTCCCTTCAGCAACGACACGTAGAATTCTGTGGGAATATCTCCAAATCCGGGGATTTTATAAGAACCCGGACCTTTTGTGTATATGGTACCAGTAGGAGAATACATCATTTCTTCCAGCACGAAGAGGCCGTAGCCTTGCATGAAGCCGCCTTCTATTTGGCCTACATCAATCGCCGGATTCAAACTTTCACCTGAAAATATTTATGGTTTTAGTTGATATTGGAATGTATTAAAGCTTCAGGGAAGGAGAAGTGTTGGCCACAAACGTATATATTTTATTTTACCATAACAAATATATATCTTGCCTACGTAATCTGAGGGACAAGATTCAGTACCTACGTACCCAATTGATCAAAACAGTGTCTTCAAAAATAATACTAGCAATGATGATTGCTAAACTCCGCAGCGAAGCCTGGCGATTGAAGATTGAAGAAGAAGAAAGTAATCTAGCATTGTTTAGTAATTAGCACACCAAAAACAGAAAAAAGCAGGTACTTATGCATAAAATCCGTATGTATATGATACCGAGCAAATGAAAACCAGAAAGACCAAAGAAGAAAGAAAGAAAGACCAATGGCATTGATGAAAAGAAATGTAATCGTAAATCAGTAATCAGTAAACTAAGATAAACAAGAACGAGCCCGATATAGATCAAATTAAATTAAATCGATAAATTATCAAATCAGGAGAATCAGGAGAAAAGGAGAAAGTCCTATACGGAAGTACATAAATTTAAAAGATTCACTGTTTAGTAATCAGCAAAATCAGGATAAACGAAAGAATAAAGTCTGATTGTTAGAAATATTAGAATATTAGTATTATAAGTCTGAAATTAAAATAAAAAGATATACTGCAATCATCAAAATTAGGTCAAACTGAATCCGCATCTTTCGGTAGTTACCACAGTCAGACAACCGAAAATATCTCGATTAGATTATTCAAATCAACCGCTGTCCTTGGCGATGGTAATTGGCCATAGCATTGCTCACCTAAATCCATCACTATATCGGTTCTTAAAACTTGATGGTCGCCAGTGAGACAGTCAATTTCCACTTCCGACACAGCCACAGCAAACGTGTAATAATTGAACGCCATTCCAGAATTTGTAGCGAAATCATAACCAACATCCGGTGTTTTGTAGAAGCCTGTGGCTGAAAGGCTGATCCTCTGCAAGTATGCTTCGTTCACCCACTCCTTCCATGTGCCTTTCGGATGTTTTTTCTTAATTTCCGACAGCCGTGCGTTGATCTTTAAACATGCTTCCTACAACAAAGCAAATATTACCAAACAAATAAGGTGCCCAAGAGGAAACCGTACCATTACAGCCATGCCATTCAAATCGGATCCTGCACTGGCAGCAGTTGCAGACGTGTTGGGTACTTTATCAACAGACGTTTCCACAATGTGTATTACATCGGTTGGTATTCCGAGGACCTTGCTGGCTACTTGAGTCATCTTCGTGTGCAAGCCTTGCCCCATTTCTACGCCTCCATGACTTAAGAGGACGGAGCCGTCTTTATAAATTACAAGGAGAGCACCTCCTTGGTTAAGGGCTGGATGTGTGAAGGCTATACCAAACATTGTGGGCACCACGCTGATACCGCGTTTTTTCCATCGATTTTGGCTATAATTTTAACACAGTTGCAGACAGTAGAGAAATTACGTTTTCTAATTGTATTAAAAAAATTATAAAAATGAAAAACTCGAGTCTATGCCAACAGCTCATAGACTGGGCACCTGCGGAAACACGTAGCAGGAGGTCAAGGAATGGAATAGAGGGAAGACATAATTGATGATTTTCGTATAATGAAGGTCAGAAGTTGGAAGGAGGTTGTCAAGAACAGAGCGTCCTGGAAAAGACTGGTGGAGGAGGTAAAGACCCACAGAGGGTTGTAGTGCCCCAGCATGAAGGAAGATAAATTCTTTCCGTTTGAAGTTTAGTATCTAAATCAATCAACTTGGGTGCTCAATTAAAGAATTATTAATAATTCCCCGATAATGATTCCAATAACTTGACTATGCATATCGCTATTGTAGCTTTAAACGCATTTTCCTCTAACAAAAAATATTTAAATTTTCATTTGTGTTTATCAATCTATTTGTACAGTATTATAATGTCTTATACCATTATGGTATTAGAGATCAAATCCCATATTTATGTATTTCTTATTTAATCTTGTTTTGGTGAGAATCGAACTTATTCGCCAACTACTCGTTCTTAAAAATCTGTGCCTAAACGAACAACGTAAGATATTTATATGGCAAGCTTAGTAAATTACTGGGGCTTCTAGCTCGTCCGTAAAGGCTAATTGCAAACAACCCGCGTACAACATTTTATGTCCTTTTGTAAATGATAATCTTTCAAAATAACTATCATTGACAACTCCAGAAAAATTGTTTGATGATGGCGATGACAGCTTGAATTTTCAATATCATTGTTCATTTTCATCTTGACTAACTCGGTAAATGACGGCCTGACGTCGGCGGAGCCGTGTTTATTTCAGACGTGACAGAAGTGCCCGGTAAAGTCGTCATGGCAACCCTTTACAGGCACATGGCTTGCAAAGACTCGCTTACAGAGACAGTCTAGATGGCAGTAAAAGTAGTTATACAACACTGATTCGGATCGCCCCCCGCGAAGATTTCGATTAATTTAATTCGCGGTTTGATTCGCGTTAATCGGCGTAATTAGAGTAATTGTGGTGTAAGTACCGCGGATAATTATCGCGATTATCCCATTAAAACGCGAATTCGCCACTTTAATGATTTAATTACCCGCAAATTCCGCCGATTAACGCGAATCAAACCGCGAATTAAATTAATCGTAATCTTCGCGGGGAGCGATCCAGAATCGGTGTTGTATAACTACTAGTAAAGGAGCTTTTACATAGCAGGAGGATATAGTACCTATACATACCTATTATATTTATCAACTTCCAATTTTCTATCAGCATACTTTGAAGATTCTATACATTCATCCCAGCATCTTTCTAAAGTGCAGTTGATGAGCTTTTGATTGTAGTGAGTGATATCACCTTCTCGGTGCAAGTTCAACTTGCTGATTTGGACAGGATCCTTCTCCAAGTATTCAGCGATTTCTCGCAACATAGTTTCTGCAGCGAACATACCCTGAGGTGCACCGAATCCGCGGAAAGCGGTATTTGAAGGTAAATTAGTTTTGCAACAATGCCCAGATACCTGCACACATGGAATTCTGTAGCCGTTTTGTATGTGGAATAATGCCCTTTCAAGTACCTAAATGTTCAAATAGTTACGAACTATAATAATTATTTGGATCAATTTGTTAGTAGTACCAACTGTTGCCACAAATGAATCATTTATTCGATATTTCATTCATTCGTTCAATCGTACTTTCATTATTTAATTCATTATATAAACAATTTGTTAATTAATTAATTCATAAATTCCATAATCAATTATGGAACTTATGAATTAATTGAAATTGATAAATGATATGAATTAATATGAATTAATGAAAAATGAATTAAAAAATAATAACGTATTGAATTAATAAATTCATTTTTCTATGCTGCGTGAAATAAAATCATTAATTCAAATAATTATTTAATGATTCAATTCAATGAATTTCATTTATTCAATGAATTAAATAATTAATTCATTCATAAATTCGTTCATTCTTCATTGCTACGTTAATTAAATCATTGATAATTATTCATGAGTATTTTAATAAACCAATGGCGATAATTAAGTCATCATGCTCATTCATTGGTTAATCTATGCACTCATTTAATGAATTAATTATTGAATTAATTAATTTCGTAATTAAAGCAATATATCATTAATTCATTAATCGTTTGTACATCTATACAGTCCTTAATTAATTAGTTCAAATCGGTTAGTTATTAATACATTAATTCCAAAATTAATTAATAATTACTACATTCATGCATTTATTAATACGTGAATTCGTTAGTTTCATAATTCATGAATTTGCTTTAATTATTTATTTGATAATGAATTCATTAAGTCTTTATTTCATTCAATGATTTACTCATTCATTCATTCAATGATTTACTCATTCATTCATTCATTCATTCAATCAGACATTCATTCATTCATTCAATCAGACATTAATTCATTCATTCTGACATTCATTCATTGGTTCTTTCTTTATTTCACACAGCAAGCCCATGGCTTTTGTGGAAAATGTTACTTTGTAAGCATTTTTGATAATAAATTTGAAATTTGAAAATTCATTTATCATTCGTTAATTAATTAATTCACTTTATGATTAGTTCATAAATTATATAATTTCTAAATTAATGAATTACATTATTATTGGCTATATCGTATATCTATTCTTAAATTCACATATTTATTAATAAGTAAAATTTGTAAATTATTTAATTCCATAATTCATGCATTCGTTCTATGAATCATTGAGTCGTTCATTGTTCCCTTATTCATAACATCATTAATTCGTTCATGCCTTAGTTTATTCATTCATTCAATCCTTAATCATTACTTAAACAATTCAATAGATTAATTTATTCATTCATCAATTTATTACCTAGCTAATTTTTGATTAGTTATTTAAATTTATTAATTAGTTCCCTAATTGAAAAATTAATGAAATCATATATTCGTTCGTTTATTACTTAATTGTTCAATTACTTGCCTCATAAATTTGATAATTAATTGATTACTCACAGATATTGACAAATCGTCATTGAAATAACGTATTAAATTAATTAATTTATGTTTCTATGCTGCGTGAAATAAAATCATTAACTAATTTGTTAATTAATGCATTCTTTATTGTTACGTTAATTAAATCATTAATAATTATTCATGAGTATTTTAATAAAACAATATCGATAATTAAGTCATCATACTCATTAATTTGTTAATTCATGCACTCATTCAATTAAATAAATGTTGAATTCATTAATTTCATAATTAAAGCAATATATCATTAATTCATTAATCGTTAATACATCTATGCAGTCCTTTATTAATTAGTTCAAATCGGTAAGTTATTCAGACAATAATTCCAAAATTAATTAATAATTAGTATATTCGTGCATTCATTAATACGTGAATTCGTTAGTTTCATAATTCATGAATTTGCTTTAATTATTTATTCGATAATGAATTCATCGAGTCTTTATTACATTCAATGATTTACTCATTCATTCATTAATTCATTCAATCAGACATTTATTCAGTCATTTTGACATTCATTCATTGATTCTTTCTTTATTTCACATAGACAAGCCCATGGCTTTTGTGGAAAATGTTACTTTGTAAGCATTTTTGATAATAAATTTGAAATTTGAAAATTCATTTATCATTCGTTTATTAATTCATTCACTTTTTGATTAGTTCATAGATTATATAATTTCTAAATTAATTAATTACATTATTATTGGTTATATCGTATTTCTATTCTTAAATTCACATATTTATTAATAAGTAAAATTTGTAAATTATTTAATTCCATAATTCATGTTTTCCTTCAATTAATCATTGAGTCGTTCATTGTTCCCTTATTCATAACATTTTTAATTCGTTCATGCCTTAGTTTATTCATTCATTCAATCCTTAATCATTACTGAAACAATTCAATTGATTCATTTATTCATTAATCAATTTATTATCTAGCTAATTTTTGATTGAACGAATGCATGAATTATTTAACTCCATAATTCATGCATTCGTTCAATCAATCATTGAGTCGTTCATTGTTCCCTTATTCATAACATTTTTAATTCGATCATGCCTTAGTTTATTCATTCATTCAATCCTAAATCATTACTTAAACAATCCAATTGATTCATTTATTCATTCATCAATTTATTATCTAGCTAATTTTTGATTAGTTAATTAAATTTATTAATTAGTTTCCTAATTGAAAGATTAATGAAATCATATATTCGTTCGTTTATTACTTAATTGCCTCATAAATTCGTTAATTAATTGATTACTTACAGATATTGACAAATCGATTGAATATCCCGCATTGCTGTAAATGTCAGCCTTGCAAGCCGAGATCTTGCCATCATTGTCGAAACCGACTTTGTATCTAAAGAGGAACGGATGCCTCCCGCCAGTTATTGCCATGTCTTCATCGCGGTCTAAAATCACTCTAACTGGTTTCTTGAATTTAACTGCTGCAACTGCTGCAGGCAGCGCTACTAAAGCTCCTCTGGATTCTTTTCCACCAAAGCCACCACCAATACGCTTTACCTTTGTCACGATTCGGTTTTGTGGTATTTGCAGAACGTGGGAAGCCAAAGCCTATTTTCGAAAATAAAATAAAGTTTTTTTGTGTTGTAAATTAAGGCTGCAACTAAGAACTTGTAGTGATAGTTAACCACTAACCGAGACAGCTGTATAGAATATCTATGGAGAATTAGGAGATAAGAAAATAATTACTTCAAGAGAACTATTCATCTATTTCCCAGAATATACTGGGTGTTAAAAAAAGAGTCTAAAATATGTAAGCGGGTAGTAGTATGAACCATAATAAAAAAAAATCTTGATAAACATGGGTCCTCAAAGTAACTGTTTCGGAAATATATAATCTTCCATATTTCCGAAACAGTTACTTTGAGGACCCATGTTTATAAAGATTTTTTTTTATTATGGTTCATACTACTACCCCCTTAAATATGTTACACTCTTTTTTTAACACCCTGTATATTCTGGGAAATAGATGAATCGTTCTCTTGAAGTAACTATTTTCTTATCTCCACCTCTTTTTTACGTATTTTTTTTTAATTGGCTAAATCTTGCATTTTCTTATTATAGGTGGCTGATGTTTTGTGAAATAGACATTCAGTATTTGACAGTTGTTGTTAGTGCACAAGTTTTCATTGCTATGGCTGTTAACTCTAATAATTAACTCCAAACATACGATGTGAAGGACTCTGGCGATTTGGATAAGCTTCTACATAAAGACGTCGGAAATATGTAAGAACATATTCCCCCCATTAATAATAGAACTGATCTGTAGTCATACGTAACGTTAAATTCTCGAAATTAGCTTTATTTGATTATCTCATTAGCAACAAGGAAATTAAAGCAGCTATTGATCTGTAGTGTTATGCAATATAAGTACGTGATTACTTTTATTATCTCAATGGAATTGAATTAGGGCAGTTTACTGGAATTCAAGAAAATTCAACTACTTACATTAATTTCTGATGGATGCTGAGTACAAGAGTAAATTACGAGTTCGTTGTCCTCATTCCTTGGCACGACTACAGCGCCATGGTTCTCGAAATAGAAGTGTTCTTGATAACCAGTTCTACATTCGCCCTCTATAACGTGCTCGCTTTCCTCAAGTGCCTTCTCAATATCACAATTTTTGATACTCTTGAGGCTTTCGGGGTAGAACGAGTTGTGTTTGATTGCATCTTCGATCGTCACGATTACCGGCTGTAGCTCTTGGTATTCCACTTTCACCATCCTAGCCGCCCTCTGCGCCGTGGACTGGTTGCTGGCTAAGATAGCCCCTAATATTTGCCCTTGGCTCGTTGTCGTTTTTGTAATGAAGACTTCTTCGTCGTGGAAAACAGGCCCAAAATTGTTTTGCTCGGCAGTCAAGTCGTTTGCAGACACAAAGCCTTCAACGCCGTTCACTGCTAGTGCTTCTACAGGATCTATTGATAAAATATTAGCGTAAGATTTCGTACTGTAAACGAACGCCAAGTATAGTTCGTTTTGGAAGTTTGGAATGTCGTCGCAGTATATGGCTTCACCGGCAGCTTGTTTAAATGCGGACTTATGTGGAATCGGGCGCCCTACGGTATCACTGGGCTGTGAATCGGGTAGTACTTCAAAAAATTGAGCACTGTGTGGTGGTTTGTAGTGGAACCCGTCTAAAGCGCTGAGATCTTTGGGATTTATATTAAAACCATCTACATCGTTCATTTGCTGCGATATCTTCAGGAATGTGCGGAATAAGAAGCTTAGAGTTAACGCGCGTCGATACTGGATCATACCTCCTGGTGCACTTGGAGGTAACGGTAAGTCTTCTAGTAACACTGAGTATGCTTTTTCTAATGTTGCTTCGTTCCATGGCAAACCTACCATATATTGTTGCGTTTTTGGAGCCATAACTGTTGTCGGTGCCATACCTCCAAAAGCAAGCTTGATATCCTGGATTACGTTCGATTTTGGTTCAAATATTACGTTTACAGCCGAATTTACTATTGCAATATCATCATCTCTCCGCCGGGCTTGTTTGTAAGCATGGAAATGTTGGTTCTCCTTTGTGTATGGTATAGTAAGCGAGACTAATATTTCGTCTTTATTTACTATGTTTCTACGATACGCTGTGAAAAATTTGTTGTCCATTACTACAGTTCTCACGCCTTTTTTGCTATGCAGCTCCAATTGAATATTTGCGGCCATAAATATTGGATTAAGATCAGATATAGGACTGCCGGTCATAATGTTTCCGCCAACAGCAGCAACGCTTCTAATTTGCTTGCCCGCAAACCAATGCAGCATTTCCACGATGGACTTGAAAATGCGCGTTTTGTGCTTTGGCTGCGACATAATTTGATCGTTGAGTACATCTTCCATTTCCTGTAGAGTTGCCGATGCTCCTATGTTAACACCTTCGGGCACGATTTTCCACTCAACCATCTCTGGTATTATATTGGGCTGAATTAATACGGGATATGTAAAGTGTTTGAACTTGACTTCAACTCCCACTTCCGAGTTTCCCACTATGATTTTAGATTCCGGGTACTTTGCTTTTAATTCTAGTAAGTCTTTGAGGTGCGTGGGGCGGTACCATTCCACATTTTCACCTTTAAAGTAGAGACTTTGTAAGTCTAAAGCGTCCGATAGTTTTAGCTGTGGTGGAAATATAGGTTCCTGAGTATTGTCGTATGGCACACATTCGCTTGGGGTAAACAGCACCTCTTCTTCATCGTTGTTCTTCAAGTTCTTGCAGCATTTGCTTCCCATACCACAACCGGTGCCGTTGCTCATTTTTGACGCGTTTTGCATCAGCTCCCATTCTTCGGTGAACGATTTAAAACCGTCGAGGATAGCTCTGTATCCAGTGCATCTGCAAAGGTTTCCTTGGAGGGCAACTTCAATGTTGCCCATATTTGGCTTGGGAGTATTTCTTAGGAGAGTATACATAGACATTACGATGCCAGGTGTGCAAAATCCGCATTGCGAACCATGGGCTTTGGCTATTCTCTCCTGGACTGGGTGCAATTTAGTTTGTGTCGAACCAATTCCTTCTACAGTGGTAACAGCTAGGCCATGCATTGAACCGATTGGAGCTAAGCAGGCATTAACTGGTATGTGTCTATAAATTATAAGTTATAAATAAAATCCTTTGTAATTGAGCTGTTCATGAACTTACACAACTTTTTGGTTTTTTCTGTCATACCTGGAAACCATAACAGTGCAAGCACCGCATCCTCCTTCGCCGCATCCCAATTTTGTACCACATAATCGTACTAATAGTGTTAAGGTCTTAAGGTAAATGAATTGCCTAAGCAATAATTTTTTTCTGAAAATTCTGATAACGAAATTGGAAAAAATATTGTATGATACATGAAAAAAGAGCGATAAGGTTCATTTTGAATCCTTCCCAAGATAAGCCCCTTGCGAAATTTGCAATTCAATGTTTGTACTATATTTTGACATACGTAGGTAAGTCATCCAAAATCAAAAACACGAAAATGTGTCACCTAAATTATGAATATTATTAATATTGAGTTGATAATGCATTAATTATGTATTCATTATCAGCATTACGTGCACATATTTATTCACATTTATCATACATAAATATTTAATCTTGTCGGTCTATTTTTGGCTTTGAAAGTTAAGCCAATTCATCCAGGGCTAATACCTATTGCAACAAATTTAGTTACATGCGCAAATATTTATTCTAAACTTAATAGATAATGTAAAACAAACAAGAATGATTTATAGTACCCTATTTTCTAATGTGCCTAATAGCGTTGGAAAAATCTGGTGCAACTTAATTTATATGCATGTGGTCTAAACAACCTCATTTTTTACGTATTTAGAAATACGTGTCTCTTTATTAAAACGAAACATATTACATGGTACAGACTCATTCAGTCAGACTGCGGGATGCAATTATTCCAGGAAAACATGGATTTACGGTTTTTTATCACTGCAATACATGTCACATGGATTTTATCTCAGTAAAACACTGTAATACTAATGGAATCCTTTTAATTGGATATCATTAATACGAGTGCAATACTCGATGTAAATGAGTATTCTATTGGGAATTTATTTTTAAATAAACGGAACTGTTTAGTTAAAATAAAATTATTTTATTTTATTGTAAACTGTTTTTTGCTCATACTAACTTTATTTGAAACTTTTAATATAAATATACTATCTATATTATATTACATTATATTTTTTTATTTACACTATGTCACTGCTTATATTATATTACACTATATTTTATTTATTTATATTATGCTAGAGGACCTTAATTTTTATGCTAAACAACCTCGATTTTAGCAACAAATTAAAACGAAACATATCACCTGGTGCAAACCGTCATAGAGTTATACCCTGGGAGGTAATAATTCCAGAAAAACAAGGATTTGCGGATTATACGCTGCAATACATCGTCCGCTTAGTGTTACAAGGTATGTAGCATGTAATTTTTTTTTCAATTTTTGAACCTACAACTTTACAGGACCATATGTTTTCAAAGCAGGACCTTTGAGCTTGTTGGAAGGTTAAAATCGGAATATTAAGAACCTAATATAAAAACAAATCCAATTACAGTGCACAATACATAATTTTCTGTAATAACAAACATATTTAAAGTCCATATTCCCAACAAATTTATAAATTTTCACATACAACCATGTAACATTAAGCCGACGACATGTCACATGGATTTTTCGAATTTCGCAAACACAAGAATACAAATTGTATCCATTTAATTGGACATCATTAATACGAGTACATTACACGGTGTAACTGAGTCTACAATTAATAAAAATAACAAGCCATTTATTAACCCTTTTTTATTACGCGCACTTTTTGTTTGTTTTTTTTTTATACAGTATGTCCCCTGATTGAGTTTACAACAGGGACTTTTTCTTAAGTTTTACTTTTAAGTAAAAATGTTACAGGAATTAAAATGCCTGCTTAGTCTGAAACTACCACTTCAGTTATTAAAATATTGATTTATTTATACAGGGTGTTGGCTAAATAAAAGAAAATTAAATCCAATTTTGACACATTCATTATTAAGTTTTTTTGTATCTTTATAGTTTTTGATATCTGCTACAGTTTCGACACAAAAAAATAAAATGTGAGTGACTGCGCTACACTCGTTTGGAAACAAATCATCAGTGAACAGAATTTTCGTCTTAAAAAGTATATGTTTAGCTCTTTTTTCCTGAATAAATCGGCAAAACGCAAAACGTAGGTCATAATCGGGTGGTAAAAGCTCTTGCACTATTTGGCTATCGTATGGATGAGGCAATTGCTATAATTTCCAAAATTTCTTCCTCGTTATTAGGGCTCCTAAAATCCTAAAACCAGCAAAATATCGGTTTTATCGGCATAAGTGTACTTTATATTCATTATTGTGAATGAACCATCATCAACCTGGTAACTAAATTATATTTGTTTCCAAACGACTGTAGGGCAGTCACTCATATTTTATTATTTTGCGCCGAAACTGTAACAGATATCAAAAACTATAAAATACAAAAAACTTAATAATGAATGCCTGCGTCCGATTTGATTTTTTTTATTTATTTATTTGCTTTTGTCATTTAAAAATATGAATGTATTAATGTTGGGCCTCACTTGTTTTATGCACAACCGGTCTACTGATAATAACAATATTATGTCCAAATATGAGTTATACCCGTATAAAGTGTCATACCAAACAACATCCAAATCAATGTAAACGTTCTCTTTTTATATGAAAATTTTCTTTTTTTAAATTAACTCTGAAACTGAATACTGGATAAATCAAACGCATTTGTATATACATAAGTTTTGTTAAATCGTCTTATTTTGATCCCAGTAATCTGTGGTTAAGCCATTTCTACATAATTTAGAGACACCCTGTATACAGGGTCCTGCAACAGTGCGTTTCCCGTAAGAAATAGAAAAACATGTTTCGTACAAAAAGTTATTGGTTTAAAAATCTTTATGCCGTAAAATTATTTTCAATTATACAGGGTGTCCCATTTTTGCGGAATAACAAAAACAAACATTTTTTTTAAATGGCCTACACTATATTTGTTCAAGGTTTCTGATAACATTTTTCAACCTCTACATTGCTGTTTATTTAGTTTTGGATTATGTTACAGTGTTGCCAATTTACAATATTTTTCTCCAAATATCATGGATAAAAAAACTCAACTTTAAAAAATCGTAGCGACCTCGTTTTTTGAAGGTAAGAATAAGTTTTAGCAATATTCTCAGTGTGGTTAATAAGCAACATGTTGGTAATGAGCAATTTGAATTTAGTAAGAAGAATTTAGTAGTAGTAGAAAAAAATGCCAAACTTTACAAATTTCAAAGCAATATAACCCTTTTTTTAATGGAATGCCCCCTATTTTATTTCATTATTCGATAGGTCTTTTTCTTCTCTTCAATTTGATGGTACATATCTTATGTCTGAACCCCATAGTTGTTGAGATATTCATTATTTTTTACAAAAGTTGCTATTTCATTACATTTCTATGCACTTAAATAGGTCATGCTGAGACAAAACAACTGTTAAAATGTAAGTAAGAATCAATGTGAGATGAACAAATATTGAATATTGATATTGAATATCTCCACAACTATAAGGTTTAGACATAAGATATGCACCATCAAATTGAAGAGAAGAAAAATACCCATCGAATAATGACATAAAATGGGGGGCATTCCATTTAAAAAAAATTGGGTTATACTGCTTTGAAATTTGCAAAGTTTGGCATTTTTTTCTGGACACCCTGTATTACTAAATTCAAATTTCTCATTATAAAAAGGTTGCTTATTAACCACACTAAGATTATTGCTAAAACTTTTTCTTATCTTTAAGAAAATGAGGTTGTTACGACTTTTTAACGTTGAGCTTGCTTATGCATATTTTGAAAAAAAAATTGTAAATTGGTAACAGTGCAACATAATCCAAAACTAAATAGACAACATTGTAGAGGTTGAAAAATGTCATCAGAAAACCTAAATAAATACAGGGTGTTCTATTTAAAAAAAAATGTTTTTGTTATTCCGCAAAATTGGGACACCCTGTATGTTTGGAAATAATTTTACAGCATAAAGATTTTTAAGTTGATAACGTTATGTATGAAACATTTTTTTTCTATCTCTCACGGGAAGGGCGCTAGGAAAGCCCGGCGCACTGTTGCAGGACCCTGTATATATTTTTTTATTAATACTAAAGTATGTTGAATATGAAGCACATTGAATCAAAGCTTAATTGTAATTAGGTCTGGACTTTCAAACCCTTCTTATTTCTCCGTTGCCTAGCCAATCTACCATCCTAATTCCCATCGCTACCTCTATTGTAATCTAAAGCTCATGGGAATTAGTAACGATGTCAATACAATACATATCACCTGGAATCAATTTAAGCTTTAGACAAACATATGTACCAATAGAATAGCATACATAAAGGCAGACATATACAGGTAGACAGCAAGTATTATGCAATAATTCCCAAAACATTAATTTTTACTAATAAAAAACTACTAAAAAACAATATTGGTTGTAGATAGTTGTAATATTGGGAAATTGTCTAGATTCATATAATTTCAATCTTTAAGAGTAGATCGGTTTTGTGATGTAAAGTATCATAGGTAGGTATATCAATAACTTTATAACTTTTAAGATAAGAGCTGTTTGTTGAACTATCAGTTCATCGAAAATATGTTTTGATAACTTTAGAAACGTAGACAGTAAAAACTGCAATTTATCAACTAAGTACATATACCTACTTACGTGTTATAGTAATTTAAATCTATCCTGTTTTTTTTTTAGTTTTGTTTTTAATAATTTTATTTTAAAGCTAAAGATGAGCAAATTTTGCGTGTAAATATTTATCTATATTTCACTGATACTTAACACCTAATTAGACTTTATTTCTATCTTATACACAAGATATAATTATACAAGAGACATTCGGATAAAAATCCATTATTATATACATTTTATATATTTCTCGTAATAAATGTTGTTTTGATATTACATCAGCGCCAATCCAATATTTAATCAATGATTTCAAATATATAAATAAATGACATTCTCAAGTAATTATTGAACAATATCGCTGCTATTATGTTTTTGTCCACGACTATCTCATAATACACTTATTATACTTATGCCATCAGTGATTAATATCATTATTTACTACTGAAATGTCACTCGGTATTATAATATTGAAACGTCGAAACATCAACATCGTTTACATTTACGTTAAGAGTATTTTTTGTCAATCGAACGGTTTACTCCACTCATCTGACGGCTCGCTCCGTAAACGTCGTTCTCATGATTAATAGCCATCATTATACAGGCATTGTATAATATACAATTATTTTTGCAACAAAATATTTAATAATATTATTACAGCTAATATCCACACGATATATCGCAAATCGTAGAAATGTATCACTATAATTACTAATATATACAGGGTGAGTCGAGAGGAACGGACCAAACTCCGGGAGTGTATTGTACACGTGAAAATAATTTTTAAAAAAATTATATGTTGTTATCCGATCTTCATTTGTTTTCAAGTTATAGTTTCAAATGTTGAATATACAAATGTGGTGTTTGTCTATGGTTCTTGTAATGGGAGTGCTACAGCTGCTGTTGAAAGATATCGTCAACGGTTTCCACATCAGAAAACCTTAGATAAAAATGAATTTATCCTACTTTTCAACAAACTGTTTGAAACTATCACTTGAAAACAAATGAAAATCGGATAACAACAATTGAGTTTTTTACACCCCTGGAGTTTGGTCCGTTCCTCCCGACTCCTCTGTATATATTAATCACTAAAGATAATGTGAAATAAAAATTTCTTGTTTTGTATGTATTATCATAGAAATTATATATTTATAAATATCAAAAAAAATTATGGTTACAAATTTGGGGTTTGATTGACTAGGTTACATTAAGTTAGTTTGGATTAAATGGGTTACTCTTCGATTAATTAAAAGTGAAAAGAAAACAGATTTCTCTTTGACCACAAGTTAGTTCAATTTGTAATGTGTAATCAGTTGAAGTTTTTAACTGTAAACGATATATACCCCTCGACCTTGTACATATCTCTTTTGCATTAAAAATGAGATCTAATTGTCTACTTAGTAAAGGTAGGTATGTATTTATATTATGCATTATGTTAGATTACATGAGGTTTGTATATTTAACATTACGAAAATACTTGTGTTGACTACTGGTGTTAATATGTACAAATTATTTATTCCATTTGTATACAGGCTGGTAAAAAGTAAGGAACCTGAAGAACCTTTCTTAATATTGTAGAAAAAAAAAGTTTCTAACAATACTTTGATAGCTAATTATTTGCCACAATTTGATGATTTTCATTTTTTTTGTGACTGTACACTTTTTGGCGACATAATCGATACTTTTTTTAAATGACATCCTAAATTTTTCTATTAATAAATTTGATAGCATTTTATTTTTCTCTTCTCGAATATCTATAAATACCATGAGGTTGCATAACAAATGTTTTTAAGAAAATCGACTTTTCATGATCGAGTAATGCGTGATGACAAAAATGTAGAAAATTAAAGACGCCTTGGAAAACAAATGACACAAGTTAAACAAATACGATTTACTAATGTCAATGTTGTGTTAATCAAATTAGATTGTAAATTAAAATGAATTAGAAGATTTTTCTCTATAATTATGACATGTTTATCAGAAACAGAACACATCGAAATTTTGTGATGAACAAATTTAATAGCATGTTGTTCCTCTTTAGAAAGATTTACCAAGATATTACTTTATTGTTTTAGAATATCTAAAACTAGAACCGAGTAGCTTTGAACTAGTAAGAAAAAAAACATATTTTATATGCTTATTATTAACACAAAAAAATAAATAATATACTTTATTAAAACCGGTACAATCAAAATATAACAATACTTGTTTATGACAAAAAAAACTCAAATTGTATTAAAACGACAATAAAATAAAATTGCGATATGGACAGTGTAGTTATAAAGTTGGAACAAAATTCATAATTGCTGTATTTCATGTTTTTAACTAAATCGCCAAATCAGCCAAATCATAAAATTTCGAAATAAAAAAGGTCAACTTTATATTCTGATAGATGATATCTTGTATTACAAATAGTTTGACTTTATTATGGATAGTTTAAATCTGCATTAAAATTGTTTAAGTTCGTTTAACACTGTAAATGTGTAAACATTTAAAGTGTGTAACAATTTAATCTATTTTAGATAGTTTAATCTCTACTTAAAGTGTTCTAAATGCATTATATCAGATTTAAATAGATATTCGTTTGTTGTGAAAATCTAAATCAAAGTGGTTCACATACACACGCATAATATAAACCTAAAATTATTTAAATATATTTTTAATTGTTAAAAATAGTAAAAATAAACGTAAGTACAAAGTTGATTAAAATAGTGCGTCAAAATGATCTGAATGTATGTTATCAAAATATGTTGCAATTGACATGAAATTGCAATATGTTTATTGACATTAGCTCTCCAGCATTATCAAACATTTACGGTTGATTAACTTACATATCTAGGATTTCGAAATTTCGGCACAATTACATAAAATGTATTATTGTATTTGAATCATTCAAAAGATAATTTTACAATTGATGAATGATAAAAAATAAATGATTAAAAATGAATTACCTATTTAAATTACATCATTCTTGATTTTATAGATTACGTACTCACATATTTGTTGAGATATTTCTGAGTGTAATTGAAATAATATAAAAGATTTATCAAAGGATACGTTTATTTCTCAAATATTGCAATAACGTCAATTCAGGGTCAACATGGTCGTCGATAACCTGAAACGAAAATCCGTCAGACTTTCAAGGATCGCATATTAAGTATTTGCATTTGCATACCTTTTTCCCATTCACAAAGAACTCCAATTTCGATTTCTCCATGGGTATCATCTCAAGTCGATGCGAATGTCACCGACCAACTCAGTAGTCTAAACGTTACTGGCCGGTGTTACACTTTATTAGCGTGTAATTGCAGTGGCAGTTATCGTAGTTGACCTTTCACGGAGAGATAAACTAAAGTAGAAAACACGCAATAAATATCTCGAGGGAACTGATTGTGAGAGGTTTATTAATCAATTAATCAGCTGGGTATGAACGGGCCAACAACACCAAATATGACTTAAATGATAATTATAATTTAATATAAGTGCTAACTCGTTACTAGGGCTTGCAACCCCGGACACTTTTCGTCCCCGGGGAATCGTCCCCGGATTTTATCTGTCCCCGGGGTCCCCGGGGTTCCCCGGGGAAACTTTTAATAATATAACTTTTAATTATTTATACATAATTCTAGCTGACTACGTGTTTATTTTACATGGTGCAATGAGATATATAAAATAATAGATAAGTTCATTATCAATCTAAAGGGAAATAGTTTTATTTAACATGTGTGCATAAATAAATATTTATTGAATTAGTACCAATTCAAGTAAGGAACATTATATTCACAACATTTAATTCAGTACGTCCACATTCAATTACGTGTAGAGTTCGAAGCTGAAGTTGGAGTAAATTGGAACTGAAAGTGACCCCGAAGGTGACAAAGGGCATCCAGGGTTTCATCATTCATGATTGACCTTATTTTCGGACACATACCCAGCAGCTGAAAATGCACTTTCGGTTTCAACGCTTGTCAAATCAGCATCAGATACCTTTGTTTCCACCCTTCTCAAACAAAGTCATCTCTTGTTTAGAAATTGGTCTCCAATGATTTGGTTTCTGGAGTAGATGCTGGTGGTGTAGTCTGGGCATATTTCCGGAATATTTTAATAGCCTCCTTTAATTTGAAATGATAGTTTCTTCCTGCTTCGGACGGGTGGGTCTTGGGATTTTTTATGGGTGGATCCTGTTCGTCCTCGACGTTGGTAGAAGCTGTTTGAAGTTCTGCTACCACTGACACCTCCGTCATTTGGGGCGGGCAAATACGTTTTATCATTCTGACAATTAAAGAGCGGAGTTTCGGCTTTGAAAGTGTATAAAAGATTTTGCTTAGTGTCTCACTCGTTAGGGTCCTCTATTCGCGTGTCTTCTCCAAGTAAACGTATAATGCCGATAAATATCTTCTTCTTTCCTGCATTCGCACTGAAAGGGCATTGACCAGTGTCTTGGCAAGATTAGACGTAAAACCTTCCAAGGTTAAAAGCATCATGGACAGTGCTGTTTCAGCGTCAATCAGGGTACAATCTCGTTGACACAACAACTGTTGCTCGAATGGGTGTTAGGCAGTCGACGACCTCAGGAATTTTTGCAAATTCTTCGTTACTGAAGGAATCCTCATACTTGATGTCGATCAGAGCCTTCTTTATAGAATCTTTCAATTTCAGGGAGCGCTCTAGCATTAGAACGAGACTACTCCATCTAGTCTTAGCATCCACGATGAGTGGACACTCACGTCCTTCAATGTTATTTTTCACATGTTTTTGAAGGACAGCGTCATTCTTTGTTGGCGATTTGCGGAAGGATTTAACGATTTTCCGAACCTTAGTAATGACGGTACAATATTCTTCAAATGAAATTTCTGCCTTCTTGTGTGCCATTTTTTCGATCACAAGTTGATCATCTTGTGATTCCTCGTCATCTTCAGAAGATGAGTCGTGACGTCACCTGGACCTAAATGAATGACTTCATCCACAGAAGGGAGATTTTCTGCCGCTTGCTTTTCAATCTCTGATTGACATGAAGATGCAGCCTCTTCATCGTTAACCGAGGGTAAAAAACTTTTATAAGTTTTTTTTTCAACCCCGGGGACGGTTGACAAACCCCGGGGATAAATCCCCGTCTAAAATAATCGAATCCCCGGGGCCCCGGGGACGGGGATCCCCGGGGTTGCAAGCCCTACTCGTTACCCATATGTACTGCAAAAAAATGTAATCGGAAAAATAGTAGATAGTTTGATTAGGATTAAACATGTTAATTGTCTGTCAAATTAACACGTAAACTAATCGGATTTACAGTAATTTGAAGGCGAATTCCCATGAAATCGGCTCACCTTAAATAAATGTTGTTCACAAAACAACGCTTAACCAAAATTGTTAAAAGTAAAAAATCTTAGGATTAAAGGGCTTTTAATTCTAGGAACTAAAAGTGGTGCCTAAGCAATACACACTTTTATTAATAAAAAAACATCAACTTCATTGACAGTTTTTGGAATGAGAAGTGATGACTTTTAAGACGATTGCGGAAAAATATATAAATAAATGCTTTGCTTATAAATCTATGCCACCTGCTTTACATCAATTATATTGCATAACTATCAACTATGTCATTGAGTATTAATAATTATGCTGAAAGGCTATGTCTGATGGCCATTTCAAGCAGCTATCAGCATACTCTTGAATTATATATTCAAAAAATATATATGCACTATACAGAGTCTTTTTTAAATGTGGAACCAAAGCCCTGCTGCCGAGATAGTTCAAAAAATAAAAAATCCTTGAACAGTTTTATTTTTGTTATTCGTTCACATATTTTTTTTTTGCGAAATAACTCATATGGAGTAACTATTTTTTTTTAAATTAATTTTACTATCTACAAAATATCTTGTGTTGATTTTTATTTTAAAAATCTAAAAAATAAGAAAATTAATATTTTTATTTAAAAAAAAAACGTAATAATTTATTTAATAGCCAGGAAGTCAGTTTGTCATTGAAAACTTACTAATCTAGGAGTAGAAAAATATTTTTATCTATGACTATCAAATATTATTGTTATTATATGATTATCCATAGACACAAAATCTAGTTCATAATATAGTAGTGGAATATACATCATATCATATTCACGACTGAAATGTTGAGAAACGCAAAATTGGGGCAATTTGAATTTATTCATTTTTATAAAAATTGCCTACAATTAGTCTACAATTACCTATTGAAATAATATGAAAACACTTACTGATAAAGTTTAAATTAGCTCTTACGCACAAAACACTTGACGTTTTCGACGTTTTTATTTATTTATGATCAAAATTAATTTGTTCCTTGAAAACAATGGCGGTATACTTCAACAAAGCATTCTATATGAAAATTAATATGCACATTAAAACTCTATATTTAAATTATACGGTCGTAGATAAAGTATAGTATTTAATTCGTATAACATGGCCTACATTTTACACTCATTAAATAATAAACTATTAAAGGAGAACAATATTCTTTTATAGTATCTATAATATTATATGTTATGTAATTATTCGGAAAAATACTAGATAGTTTTATTATAATTAAAAATGTCAATTGTCAAATTAACAAGAAAACGAATCGGATTTACAGTAATTTGTAGGCGAATTCCCATGAAATTAACTTACCTTAAATAAATGTTATTCCCAAAAAAAAACCGCTATTATATATGTATGTACCTTACTGTATATTATAAAAATAAGTAGGTATATATTATAATTAAAATTAATGCACTCTCGCCAAGGTTCGTTGTCAATGGTGCGACAAATGCACAGCAAAGGGAAACAAACAGGCGATCCAGTGTACTGTTAAATTTATCCTGTGCACGTTAAAGAACCTGATACTCATGAAACAAAATTAATAAAGGCAAAATTTACAATTTTTATGGATCACTCCTTGGCGACGATAATTAGCCATAGTAACAGAAATAGGCCGTCGCCAAATAAACCAATAATAGTAAAAATACCATCAACAAAATTCCAACAACAATACATATTTTTATTTTTATCAAAAATTAATCAACAGTATCATTTAATTCAATTTATATATTTTTATTTATTTGTTTATATTTAAACATTTATTTATGTTTTAATGATGATTTCTAGAACTACTTCTACTGCAATGAATAATTACCCCACCAAGAAATAATGTGCAATATTTTTGCACCTATGATTTCTCTTCCGTTGGAAATTTAACAAAATAAAATAACTATTGATTTCCAATTTGCATATATTTTAATAAACGAGAATCCAATATTTGCCTCATTTGCGTTTAAACAAATCTATATTTAAATATTGAAACCTAGTATGGGTATATAAATCAAATCATTTAGAGACAGCATTTCGATTTTAATTCAATACACTCTTTATACGATTGTGTGTGAAGCATGGCCTAAAAATAATTTATAAAATAATTTTATTATTTGTAAATTCAGCTTTGTACGAATGAGGACATTTTTTTTTATATATATCTATGTGATTTTCCTAGTATTTTATTTTTCATGGCTTCCTTGCTTATACATTATTTATCGAAATACACAGTTTTGCGCAATGCTAACATCTTTAGAAGATATAAAATTTATGTCCAGAAAAATACGTTTTTTTTATTATTAAGGAATATTTGTATACTACTTTTGCCGTTTGTAATATTATTGTTATAAATAATTACTAATGCCCCATAAATATGCAATAATTTATAGTTCAAGATATATTTTAAGTAGGTATTTTATTAGTTTTATATTACTATGTGTATATTGCAATGGAAGAACTGTCATATATATTTATTTTTTTGTAAATATTTATGGCTCTTCTCAAGTTCATTTCAACGCTTAAAATACGTGTATATTTTACACATTACATTTGTTTGTCATTATCACATTAATTTATTGATATATTATACGGGGTGTTATCAGATGTGCAAAAATGAACTGACATATTTTACATAGTTGAAATGACAGAATAAACATGGAAATAGATTTGGAGGATACTTCTTTAATCTCCATTATTATGACTGGGTAAATAACGCACGTTTTGAGTTTAAAAAAATATTTTATTCATTATTCATCTGCCAAATGAAGACCATGTCAAAACATGTCGCAGACAATAAAATAATTTTTTTAACTCAAAACGTGCGTTATTTCCCCAGTCATGACAGAATAAACATTTGATACATGCCATCTCGTTTTCGAATTAACCGAGTTTAAACAGTAGGTAAAAATAATTATTATTTTATTAAGAATAACATAGGCCTTGGAATGTAAACAAATAAGTACGTGTTAGTAGATAGGGCGGCACCTGGGCCCGTTTTTTTCCCATAAGAAATAGCATGGGGCCTTCCCCCTCCACTTTCCCTTTTAGGCCACGCCCCTTTGTCGACGTGCAGCCAATGGGAGCGCCCCATTTAGTCACGTGGTGTTGGGTGGGAGGCATGAGTTGTTAAGGTTTGAGGTTATGTTTAAGGTTTGAGGTTATGTCGCCTTCGGTCCCTAGTCCCCAGACTTTGAGGTTATGTTTATGGTTTGAGGTTATGATTTGTACAACGCGTTGCCCGCGAGGGGTGAGGGGTTCGTATGTGGGACCCTGCTATCGCCAAGCACGGGGCACGCCCCCCGCAAGGCCTACATCCATACGATGCATCCCGCGAACGCCGACTTGAGGTCGCGCGCTGGAGGGTGCCCATGGATATTCGTATGCGGTGCCCCACTGCTATCGGTAAGCACGGGGCGCCCCGCGCCCCACATTACTCTCGCGCCGCGGAGAAAAACGTATCGCCTGTTTCCTAAAGCCGCGTCGGCGGCGGAACCGTGTTTGTTTCAGAGTTTGCGCCCCCGAAGGGGGGTGGGGGGCTTCCTCTGTGGCATGCCGCGTCGCCGCAAGGAAGGAACCCATCAAACGAGCGATAACCGAGAGATAACCGATGATAACCGAGAATACCAACTGTCATACCAACTTATATCTTTCATAATCCCTGTGATTTGATAATATACGGGTACCGATTGTGAAATAAATTTCGTGTCAATATACGAGGCCGTAAAATATTGAATCGTATGCGAGTGTAAATTCAAGATGGAGTCCGGCGTAACATGTACAGGAGGATCGGGGTAACAACGTGTACCGAGAGTTCAAAAATAAATTAAATATTATATTAAGGTAAACGGGTAAAACGTACATAGTCTAATTGTATTTCTCGATAAGTATGGAATAGATGTCGGGGGTGTGTAAGATAATAAAATAATATTAACTCTAGGTGACACTAGAATGTTTAAAAATCCATTTAGTTATTAATTCATTTGTTAATGCCTGGCGAAAAGGTGTAGGCGTTTTTATCAACTAAACATTGTAAGTCTGGCAATAAAACTTCTGCGGTTTTATTTAAACAAGGATGTGTATATTTTCACACACATAGGTAAATATCTGCATTAATTAACTACGAGCGATCACCGGCAGATGCCCGATATGCATGACACACCCGACAAACAAGCCATGATGAACCAAATAAGAAGAGGAAAGTGGAGGAACACCTAGCACCTATTTTAAAAACACATATTTGGCTTGGCACAGAAACTTAGAGTAGATGTGATGATGATCTACAGATACCTGTAATTTCCGTATCAGTCGTGTGTCACAAAGGCTACAACAGATGGCGCTCCAAACGTCAAATTAAAACTTACGATAACGCCGTAAACCAAGGTGCACACTCACGTCACTAACCAGCTAGCCATTATTATTAGTATGGCACGAATTAATTTTAATTACGAAATGTGTCAATTTAGCGCTAATTAATTTGAATTATCTGAATCATCGTATGCTGTCGGTGGTTGTCGTCATCGGTGCCGCGCGAGTTTTGAATTATTTGATTATTATATATTAATTACATTAAATATTTTTACTGAATTAGAGTCCATTCATTTTCGGTGTGTTTACAAAGCGAGAGATTAGTGCAGTGCGTCAACTGATAAGAACCGTTTTAAACGTTTGTGTTAAATATATATTCTTACAACGGAAGAGTGGAAGAGCAACGAATGGCACACAAATGTGCGTTTTTTTATCAACTAAAAATTGTCCTTTTTCAAACAAACAAAAATAATAAGTGGGAAAAATTTGATAAAAGGTTCTACAAACACAACAATTGGTCGCATCATAAATGTGGATTGAGTAACCATACTTTTGATTGACATTTGAAGTAACATAACCTCAAAATCGTTTTACATTAGTTTTCAACCAAATGATTTTCAGTGTTGCCATGTGTAAATTACAGTGTTGGCGATTTGTTATTTTATTAATCAACCGAGTATAAATTAAATTGATTACGCCTGTTCATATCTAATAAATTATACTATCGTAACATAACTTTATTTTAAATTAATTAACCCTGAGCCGTGCATCAAGTGTGAGTGCGATGGACACCCAGCCAATGTCAGCATCAAACGAGGACAGCGCACCTATAAACAGCAAGGAACCTAAAAAAAAAAAACGCCCCAGACGCCGACCGCGGAAAAACATCGACTAAGAAATTAAAAACCACACCAAATCTAACAGAGACACAGGCATCACACGCACAGCCCTCTAAAGCACACACACACACACAAGCGCCCACATAACACAGGAGAGACCACAGCCACCAAATGAATTCAACTCCTACAAACACAACTATGAAATAAGAACGGATGCCACCATCACACGCATACAACTTGCACGCTTATGGGAAACACACATGCCCAACAACAAGGACATTATCATACAACTGATAAACAACAACCTCACTCTTAAAACAAGCAAAAGAGAATCCAAAAATAAACTCCAGGAACTGATGGACAAGCATCTCATCAAAACATCCCGAACCCAACAACAACTAACTACCACACCGAACACACAACGCACATACACCGAATCATACACCATAATCCTCTGGAGTTGAAAACGAAATCCCAGACGAAGATATTGGCAAATAACTCACTAACAATAAATACCCTTATAGATACTGCAAACGCATCAAAGCAAGAGCAACAGACATATCAACATCGATGATAAGAATTATAACTGGAGACATCGACTCATTCGAAAGAATGACATATGACGGAGGACTGTATTACCTAAATAGGTTCTACAGATTCGTACCAAGCTCCCCACCCAAACCAATACCACAAGCATGCAGCAAGTGCTCCGCATACGATCACACAACCGAGGAATGCAGGAAAGGAAAAACATGCACCAAGTGTCAAGGGGGCGCATGACGCAACTAAATGCGGTTCGCCACAGCCACAGAAATATGATGCCCGCAACGCCGAGGCCCATGCAGGGTGGTCACCCAGATGCCCAAAGAGACCGACAACACTCATAGAAGGCAACCCCAGCATAAGGATAAAAAAAACATAAATAAAAAATCTACAGATAAACCAAACTCAACCACTCATAACAATAGAAGCCCTAACCCACTGACTATACCCGACCATATCACTATCACACACACACACACCCACCCACACATGGCATAAACAACACACAGAACACCAACAGAGAAGAGATTCTCAAAAAGCTCCGCAAACGCTTTATAATTGACTATGTCATTGAGACACAGGCTGTACTTTCCGGCAACAGAATGTATATAATCATGTTCGACAAACAAGCATCAGATAGCATACCACCGACAGAACCCTCAAATCATACCACACAAGCCACCATGCATGTACAGAACGATCGACCAACCATCATATACGCAAACATCAGCTGCCCCAGTAACAAACGGACGCCAATAAATAATTATACAGAGAATAGCAACATTCAAGGTTGCCTTCTTTTCGTAGAAACAAAGACCAAAACCGACACAAACGTGACATACAAGAACTGGGAAATCACACAAAAACAAGGACACATCAACATCAACGCACGAGGAGGGATAGGTATCCTCCACACCGCACGTAGAGCCAACCCGCCAGTACCGAACAACCCACAAAATGATCGCCTCTACTTTACGATCCCATTTGACAATGACAAACTTCACATCATTCTGATATACATTCAACCACACACACACCAATCGAACAGAACATCGCCATAAAAGCAGCTCATGAATAGATATTCGATTATCATTAGTGACTTTAATCTAAACCCCAAGAAGAGACGTCAACTACAAACGTTCATAAATAACTCTGACTCCAGAAGGCAATACACGCACAACCAACACTCATCATGCCCAACAATAATGACACAATCCCAGGTATACTACATGCATACTGACAATCTAACAAATAATATAACATACATCGAAGTAGCACAAGACCGTTGCTCAGATAACTTGGCTATTAAATTTACATTTCAACTAGACCGACCACGAACTGCCGAAACAATCAAGACAAAATTCATTCTCAAACTCACAAATACAAAAGCAGTAAATACATTCATGCCGACATACCTGAACGAAATCGAAAGAAAAGACATAGAACTACATCACCTAACGGAATTTTAGACAAAACTCACTAGCTCTATAATAAAACATAGCCCCTAAACAAAACGAAACATTTTACAAACACAAAGTACCTAAGTACATACTTACACTAATCAAGTACGAGGGACAAACGTGCTGAAAATACACTCTGACAGGAGGCAGAAACACAAATACAATAATGAATAGACTAAACAAAACCATACAGACAATGGCATGGCAATAAAAGGCACATACATGGTTCGAAGTATGCAAAGAAATTGAGAGAGACCGAGGAACAACCTATTGGACTAAAATTAAACGACAGACAAAATACAAAAAGACGCCACATACAGCTACACTCCAACAAGATATTAAAAAAAAAAAAAAAATACGACAGACGAACATATGGCATACGCCTGCGCAAACCACTTCACATCTGCTTTCACCCCCATCGACGACCCTACATATAACAACGATAACTCCACAAACGTGAACGACTGGTACGATAGACATTGTAACCAAAACACAGCGGGATAGGTATCCACCACACAGCACGTAGAGCCAACCCGCCAGTACCGAACAACCCACAAAATGATTGCCTCTACTTTACGATTCAATTTGACAATGACAAACTTCACATCTTTCTGATATACATTTCAACCACACTCACCAATCGAACAGAACACCGCCATAAAAGCACCCCATGAATAGATTTTCGATTATCATTGGTGACTTTAACCTACACCCCTAGAAGAGACGTCAACTACAAACGTTCATAAATAACTCTGACTTCAGAAGACAATACACAACAACCAACACTCATCATGCCCAACAATAATGACACCATCCCAGATATACTACATACATACCGACAATCTAACAAATAATATAAGAGACATCGAAGGAACACCAGACCTTTGCTCAGATCACTTGGCTGTTAAGTTTACATTTCAACTAGACCGACCACGAACTGCCGAAACAATCAAGACAAAATTCATTCTCAAGCTCACAAATACAAAAGTAGTAAATACATTCAAGCTGACATACCTGAACGAAATCGAAAGAGAAGACATAGGACTACATCACTTAACGGAATTTTAGACAAAACTCACTAGCTCTATAATAAAACATAGCCCCTAAACAAAACGAAACATTTTACAAACACAGACTACCTAAGTACATACTTACACTAATCAAGTACAAGTGACAAACGTGCTGAAAATACGCTCTGACAGGAGGCAGAAACATAAAAACAATAATGAATAGACTAAACAAAACCATACAGACAATGACACGGCAATAAAAACCACATAAATGGCTCGAAGTATACAAAGAAATTGAGAGAGACCGAGGAACAACCTATTGGACTAACATTAAACGACAGACAAAATACAAAAAATACATCACGTACACCTACACTCCTACAAGATATTAAAAAGACATACGACAGACGAACATAAGGCATACGCAAACCACTCCACATCTGCTTTCACCCCCATCGGCGACCCTACATATAACAACGATAACGCCACAAACGTGAACGACTGGTACGACAGACATCATAACCAAAACACAGACAATAAGGAACCACCAAACATAACAGAAGACGAATACTATGACATACTAGATACAGGTAAAACACCGCCCCGGACAAGATCTTACCACAAAACAACTTCTTCGAAGCCTATCATACGAAATACATAAACACATAATATCTATTATTTCATGATAAAATAGCGTAATATTTAAACAGACTTAAATCATACTAGTTGCTGATTAAAATATTCCTAAAATGTAGTCACGTGTGAGACGCTGTGAGACAGACAATAAGGAACCACCAAACATAACAGAAGACGAATACTATGACATACTAGATACAGGTAAAACACCGCCCCGGACAAGATCTTACCACAAAACAACTTCTTCGAAGCCTAGCACACGAAATACATAAACACATAATATCTATTATTTCAAGATAAAATAGCGTAATATTTAAACAGACTTAAATCATACTAGTTGCTGATTAAAATATTCCTAAAATGTAGTCACGTGTGAGACGCTGTGCTACACATGTGAGACGCTGTGAGACAGCTATAAGACACCTCTGAGACAGCTGTGAGACACCTCAGAGACAGCTGTGAGACACCTGTGAGATACCTGTGAGACACCTGTTGGTGGTGGTGGTGCTGTTGCTGGTGTGGAGGTGGTGGTGGTGCTATTGCTGGTGTGGAGGCGGTGGCGATGCTGGTGTGGGGGTGGTGCTGGTGATGGTGCTGGTGATGGTGGTGATGGTGGTGCTGGTGTGGAGGTGTTTTTTTATTTATTATCTTGTACTTTTGACATGTTGTATGTATATTTAAATACTATTGTACATATTTTTAAGGATTTTTCTTTATTTAATATGTTGTCCTCTCTATGCACTATGGAGGGGGTGAATAAAATTAAGTTTTTTTTACATTGTATTATTATTTTTATTACCATATAAAATATTCATTACATAGTTGTACAGTACTTTAACATTTCTATATTACAAGCTACATTCCGATAGTATAAAGGATATTACCACATAAAATATCCATTACATACTCGTGACGGAGGGGCAGAGGGGCTGGTGGTGTTGCTGATGGCGGAGGGGCTCCGGGAGGGGCGTAGGGGCCGGTATATGTTGGTGGGGGCGGCGGGTGGTGGGGCTTCGGGAGGGGCGGAGGGGCTGGTGGGGCTTCGGGAGGGGCGGACGGGCGGGTGATGTTGGTGGTAGCGGAGGGGCTTCAGGAGGGGCTGGCGATGTTGATGGAGGTGAAGGGGCTTCGGGTGGGTACGGCGGTGCTTCAGGAGGGTACAGAGGTGCTTCGGGAGGGTCCACATACTAGCGCCCAATTGTAAGCTAAAAATTAGGCCTAATTTTTAGCTTACAATTGGGCGCTAGTATGTGGACCCTCCCGAAGCACCTCTGTACCCTCCTGAAGCACCGCCGTACCCACCCGAAGCCCCTTCACCTCCATCAACATCGCCAGCCCCTCCTGAAGCCCCTCCGCTACCACCAACATCACCCGCCCGTCCGCCCCTCCCGAAGCCCCACCAGCCCCTCCGCCCCTCCCGAAGCCCCACCACCCGCCGCCCCCACCAACATATACCGGCCCCTACGCCCCTCCCGGAGCCCCTCCGCCATCAGCAACACCACCAGCCCCTCTGCCCCTCCGTCACGAGTATGTAATGGATATTTTATGTGGTAATATCCTTTATACTATCGGAATGTAGCTTGTAATATAGAAATGTTAAAGTACTGTACAACTATGTAATGAATATTTTATATGGTAATAAAAATAATAATACAATGTAAAAAAAACTTAATTTTATTCACCCCCTCCATAGTGCATAGAGAGGACAACATATTAAATAAAGAAAAATCCTTAAAAATATGTACAATAGTATTTAAATATACATACAACATGTCAAAAGTACAAGATAATAAATAAAAAAACACCTCCACACCAGCACCACCATCACCACCATCACCAGCACCATCACCAGCACCACCCCCACACCAGCATCGCCACCGCCTCCACACCAGCAATAGCACCACCACCACCTCCACACCAGCAACAGCACCACCACCACCAACAGGTGTCTCACAGGTATCTCACAGGTGTCTCACAGCTGTCTCTGAGGTGTCTCACAGCTGTCTCAGAGGTGTCTTATAGCTGTCTCACAGCGTCTCACATGTGTAGCACAGCGTCTCACACGTGACTACATTTTAGGAATATTTTAATCAGCAACTAGTATGATTTAAGTCTGTTTAAATATTACGCTATTTTATCTTGAAATAATAGATATTATGTGTTTATGTATTTCGTGTCCTAGGCTTCGAAGAAGTTGTTTTGTGGTAAGATCTTGTCCGGGGCGGTGTTTTACCTGTATCTAGTATGTCATAGTATTCGTCTTCTGTTATGTTTGGTGGTTCCTTATTGTCTGTCTCACAGCGTCTCACACGTGACTACATTTTAGGAATATTTTAATCAGCAACTAGTATGATTTAAGTCTGTTTAAATATTACGCTATTTTATCATGAAATAATAGATATTATGTGTTTATGTATTTCGTATGATAGGCTTCGAAGAAGTTGTTTTGTGGTAAGATCTTGTCCGGGGCGGTGTTTTACCTGTATCTAGTATGTCATAGTATTCGTCTTCTGTTATGTTTGGTGGTTCCTTATTGTCTGTGTTTTGGTTATGATGTCTGTCGTACCAGTCGTTCACGTTTGTGGCGTTATCGTTGTTATATGTAGGGTCGCCGATGGGGGTGAAAGCAGATGTGGAGTGGTTTGCGTATGCCTTATGTTCGTCTGTCGTATGTCTTTTTAATATCTTGTAGGAGTGTAGGTGTACGTGATGTATTTTTTGTATTTTGTCTGTCGTTTAATGTTAGTCCAATAGGTTGTTCCTCGGTCTCTCTCAATTTCTTTGTATACTTCGAGCCATTTATGTGGTTTTTATTGCCGTGTCATTGTCTGTATGGTTTTGTTTAGTCTATTCATTATTGTTTTTATGTTTCTGCCTCCTGTCAGAGCGTATTTTCAGCACGTTTGTCACTTGTACTTGATTAGTGTAAGTATGTACTTAGGTAGTCTGTGTTTGTAAAATGTTTCGTTTTGTTTAGGGGCTATGTTTTATTATAGAGCTAGTGAGTTTTGTCTAAAATTCCGTTAAGTGATGTAGTCCTATGTCTTCTCTTTCGATTTCGTTCAGGTATGTCAGCTTGAATGTATTTACTACTTTTGTATTTGTGAGCTTGAGAATGAATTTTGTCTTGATTGTTTCGGCAGTTCGTGGTCGGTCTAGTTGAAATGTAAACTTAACAGCCAAGTGATCTGAGCAAAGGTCTGGTGTTCCTTCGATGTCTCTTATATTATTTGTTAGATTGTCGGTATGTATGTAGTATATCTGGGATGGTGTCATTATTGTTGGGCATGATGAGTGTTGGTTGTTGTGTATTGTCTTCTGAAGTCAGAGTTATTTATGAACGTTTGTAGTTGACGTCTCTTCTAGGGGTGTAGGTTAAAGTCACCAATGATAATCGAAAATCTATTCATGGGGTGCTTTTATGGCGGTGTTCTGTTCGATTGGTGAGTGTGGTTGAAATGTATATCAGAAAGATGTGAAGTTTGTCATTGTCAAATTGAATCGTAAAGTAGAGGCAATCATTTTGTGGGTTGTTCGGTACTGGCGGGTTGGCTCTACGTGCTGTGTGGTGGATACCTATCCCGCTGTGTTTTGGTTACAATGTCTATCGTACCAGTCGTTCACGTTTGTGGAGTTATCGTTGTTATATGTAGGGTCGTCGATGGGGGTGAAAGCAGATGTGAAGTGGTTTGCGCAGGCGTATGCCATATGTTCGTCTGTCGTATTTTTTTTTTTTTTTTAATATCTTGTTGGAGTGTAGCTGTATGTGGCGTCTTTTTGTATTTTGTCTGTCGTTTAATTTTAGTCCAATAGGTTGTTCCTCGGTCTCTCTCAATTTCTTTGCATACTTCGAACCATGTATGTGCCTTTTATTGCCATGCCATTGTCTGTATGGTTTTGTTTAGTCTATTCATTATTGTATTTGTGTTTCTGCCTCCTGTCAGAGTGTATTTTCAGCACGTTTGTCCCTCGTACTTGATTAGTGTAAGTATGTACTTAGGTACTTTGTGTTTGTAAAATGTTTCGTTTTGTTTAGGGGCTATGTTTTATTATAGAGCTAGTGAGTTTTGTCTAAAATTCCGTTAGGTGATGTAGTTCTATGTCTTTTCTTTCGATTTCGTTCAGGTATGTCGGCATGAATGTATTTACTGCTTTTGTATTTGTGAGTTTGAGAATGAATTTTGTCTTGATTGTTTCGGCAGTTCGTGGTCGGTCTAGTTGAAATGTAAATTTAATAGCCAAGTTATCTGAGCAACGGTCTTGTGCTACTTCGATGTATGTTATATTATTTGTTAGATTGTCAGTATGCATGTAGTATACCTGGGATTGTGTCATTATTGTTGGGCATGATGAGTGTTGGTTGTGCGTGTATTGCCTTCTGGAGTCAGAGTTATTTATGAACGTTTGTAGTTGACGTCTCTTCTTGGGGTTTAGATTAAAGTCACTAATGATAATCGAATATCTATTCATGAGCTGCTTTTATGGCGATGTTCTGTTCGATTGGTGTGTGTGTGGTTGAATGTATATCAGAATGATGTGAAGTTTGTCATTGTCAAATGGGATCGTAAAGTAGAGGCGATCATTTTGTGGGTTGTTCGGTACTGGCGGGTTGGCTCTACGTGCGGTGTGGAGGATACCTATCCCTCCTCGTGCGTTGATGTTGATGTGTCCTTGTTTTTGTGTGATTTCCCAGTTCTTGTATGTCACGTTTGTGTCGGTTTTGGTCTTTGTTTCTACGAAAAGAAGGCAACCTTGAATGTTGCTATTCTCTGTATAATTATTTATTGGCGTCCGTTTGTTACTGGGGCAGCTGATGTTTGCGTATATGATGGTTGGTCGATCGTTCTGTACATGCATGGTGGCTTGTGTGGTATGATTTGAGGGTTCTGTCGGTGGTATGCTATCTGATGCTTGTTTGTCGAACATGATTATATACATTCTGTTGCCGGAAAGTACAGCCTGTGTCTCAATGACATAGTCAATTATAAAGCGTTTGCGGAGCTTTTTGAGAATCTCTTCTCTGTTGGTGTTCTGTGTGTTGTTTATGCCATGTGTGGGTGGGTGTGTGTGTGTGTGATAGTGATATGGTCGGGTATAGTCAGTGGGTTAGGGCTTCTATTGTTATGAGTGGTTGAGTTTGGTTTATCTGTAGATTTTTTATTTATGTTTTTTTTATCCTTATGCTGGGGTTGCCTTCTATGAGTGTTGTCGGTCTCTTTGGGCATCTGGGTGACCACCCTGCATGGGCCTCGGCGTTGCGGGCATCATATTTCTGTGGCTGTGGCGAACCGCATTTAGTTGCGTCATGCGCCCCCTTGACACTTGGTGCATGTTTTTCCTTTCCTGCATTCCTCGGTTGTGTGATCGTATGCGGAGCACTTGCTGCATGCTTGTGGTATTGGTTTGGGTGGGGAGCTTGGTACGAATCTGTAGAACCTATTTAGGTAATACAGTCCTCCGTCATATGTCATTCTTTCGAATGAGTCGATGTCTCCAGTTATAATTCTTATCATCGATGTTGATATGTCTGTTGCTCTTGCTTTGATGCGTTTGCAGTATCTATAAGGGTATTTATTGTTAGTGAGTTATTTGCCAATATCTTCGTCTGGGATTTCGTTTTCAACTCCAGAGGATTATGGTGTATGATTCGGTGTATGTGCGTTGTGTGTTCGGTGTGGTAGTTAGTTGTTGTTGGGTTCGGGATGTTTTGATGAGATGCTTGTCCATCAGTTCCTGGAGTTTATTTTTGGATTCTCTTTTGCTTGTTTTAAGAGTGAGGTTGTTGTTTATCAGTTGTATGATAATGTCCTTGTTGTTGGGCATGTGTGTTTCCCATAAGCGTGCAAGTTGTATGCGTGTGATGGTGGCATCCGTTCTTATTTCATAGTTGTGTTTGTAGGAGTTGAATTCATTTGGTGGCTGTGGTCTCTCCTGTGTTATGTGGGCGCTTGTGTGTGTGTGTGTGCTTTAGAGGGCTGTGCGTGTGATGCCTGTGTCTCTGTTAGATTTGGTGTGGTTTTTAATTTCTTAGTCGATGTTTTTCCGCGGTCGGCGTCTGGGGCGTTTTTTTTTTTTAGGTTCCTTGCTGTTTATAGGTGCGCTGTCCTCGTTTGATGCTGACATTGGCTGGGTGTCCATCGCACTCACACTTGATGCACGGCTCAGGGTTAATTAATTTAAAATAAAGTTATGTTACGATAGTATAATTTATTAGATATGAACAGGCGTAATCAATTTAATTTATACTCGGTTGATTAATAAAATAACAAATCGCCAACACTGTAATTTACACATGGCAACACTGAAAATCATTTGGTTGAAAACTAATGTAAAACGATTTTGAGGTTATGTTACTTCAAATGTCAATCAAAAGTATGGTTACTCAATCCACATTTATGATGCGACCAATTGTTGTGTTTGTAGAACCTTTTATCAAATTTTTCCCACTTATTATTTTTGTTTGTTTGAAAAAGGACAATTTTTAGTTGATAAAAAAACGCACATTTGTGTGCCATTCGTTGCTCTTCCACTCTTCCGTTGTAAGAATATATATTTAACACAAACGTTTAAAACGGTTCTTATCAGTTGACGCACTGCACTAATCTCTCGCTTTGTAAACACACCGAAAATGAATGGACTCTAATTCAGTAAAAATATTTAATGTAATTAATATATAATAATCAAATAATTCAAAACTCGCGCGGCACCGATGACGACAACCACCGACAGCATACGATGATTCAGATAATTCAAATTAATTAGCGCTAAATTGACACATTTCGTAATTAAAATTAATTCGTGCCATACTAATAATAATGGCTAGCTGGTTAGTGACGTGAGTGTGCACCTTGGTTTACGGCGTTATCGTAAGTTTTAATTTGACGTTTGGAGCGCCATCTGTTGTAGCCTTTGTGACACACGACTGATACGGAAATTACAGGTATCTGTAGATCATCATCACATCTACTCTAAGTTTCTGTGCCAAGCCAAATATGTGTTTTTAAAATAGGTGCTAGGTGTTCCTCCACTTTCCTCTTCTTATTTGGTTCATCATGGCTTGTTTGTCGGGTGTGTCATGCATATCGGGCATCTGCCGGTGATCGCTCGTAGTTAATTAATGCAGATATTTACCTATGTGTGTGAAAATATACACATCCTTGTTTAAATAAAACCGCAGAAGTTTTATTGCCAGACTTACAATGTTTAGTTGATAAAAACGCCTACACCTTTTCGCCAGGCATTAACAAATGAATTAATAACTAAATGGATTTTTAAACATTCTAGTGTCACCTAGAGTTAATATTATTTTATTATCTTACACACCCCCGACATCTATTCCATACTTATCGAGAAATACAATTAGACTATGTACGTTTTACCCGTTTACCTTAATATAATATTTAATTTATTTTTGAACTCTCGGTACACGTTGTTACCCCGATCCTCCTGTACATGTTACGCCGGACTCCATCTTGAATTTACACTCGCATACGATTCAATATTTTACGGCCTCGTATATTGACACGAAATTTATTTCACAATCGGTACCCGTATATTATCAAATCACAGGGATTATGAAAGATATAAGTTGGTATGACAGTTGGTATTCTCGGTTATCATCGGTTATCTCTCGGTTATCGCTCGTTTGATGGGTTCCTTCCTTGCGGCGACGCGGCATGCCACAGAGGAAGCCCCCCACCCCCCTTCGGGGGCGCAAACTCTGAAACAAACACGGTTCCGCCGCCGACGCGGCTTTAGGAAACAGGCGATACGTTTTTCTCCGCGGCGCGAGAGTAATGTGGGGCGCGGGGCGCCCCGTGCTTACCGATAGCAGTGGGGCACCGCATACGAATATCCATGGGCACCCTCCAGCGCGCGACCTCAAGTCGGCGTTCGCGGGATGCATCGTATGGATGTAGGCCTTGCGGGGGGCGTGCCCCGTGCTTGGCGATAGCAGGGTCCCACATACGAACCCCTCACCCCTCGCGGGCAACGCGTTGTACAAATCATAACCTCAAACCATAAACATAACCTCAAAGTCTGGGGACTAGGGACCGAAGGCGGCATAACCTCAAACCTTAAACATAACCTCAAACCTTAACAACTCATGCCTCCCACCCAACACCACGTGACTAAATGGGGCGCTCCCATTGGCTGCACGTCGACAAAGGGGCGTGGCCTAAAAGGGAAAGTGGAGGGGGAAGGCCCCATGCTATTTCTTATGGGAAAAAAACGGGCCCAGGTGCCGCCCTATCTACTCGTGTTATCTATCATTAGATAATTGACTACATGTTTTTGATGTGAATAAACATAACGTCGGCTTACAAGTGAAATCACTCTTACTACTGAGCCTGAGATTTGTTACAATTTAGTAAACCATCAAAATAAATCTTAACTAAAAACAGGGGAAAATTGACTTAGTGTATTTCACTTGTAAGCCGACGATATAATTGATAACTATTATGTCGTAATTCAAATAGTTTGTTGGATGATTTAATAGAATAGTTATGGAGAGGATTTTTAATGCTGTTCGAGATATCCAGGATACACAGCATTTACACTTCTTCAATTCTTATATTCGTTAACTAGGCGACCACTTTGAACAATTCTTATAATGTTTTATGTTGATGTCATCATTTTATATTTGTTCACCTTTTTCGTTCCAAGGCCAGCGTTATTCTTAATAAAATGATTTTTTTTACCTAAGTTTTTAACTCAGGTAACTCAGAAACGACAGAAAATGTGTTAAACGTGTATTCTTTCATTTGGACTTAAAATGTGATATTGCATACGTCATTCAATTTTGGATACCTTTGGATTATAAAATACACTGTATTTTACTATATTAATATTATTAACTTATTAAATGTCTTCAACTAAAATTAGTGGTTTCTATACTTACTTATATATATTCTGATAAATGTTAATATCGGAACATGTTTGTTGTTTTCTCCTGTTTTCCTACCTCAGAATAATTTAGAAGAAAAGATTTACTTACAATACTATTACTTCATATAAAATTTAAAAAAAAAAACATTACTACCAGCAAAAACTTAATTTTATATTAATTATAATAAATTTTACAAATTTATAGATTTAATTATAATAACAACTACAATTTGTCAATAAAATACTAATTATATTATAGTGACTGGTTCGTACATATTACTTGTTTATTGTACCTAATATTAATAAATGTTGATTACATAATTTTCAATGTAAATTTAAACCAGGAGCAGTTTTTATTAATTTAAAATAAAACTCGACCCTCTGTTCCGTAACACGTTGTCTAAAAAACACATTGCATAATAAAGTTATGACAGAGTTTCAATTATGAGCAGCGAATTAAATGTGGAAAAAAATATATATAAGTATAAAAATTAATTAGTTTGCAAATAAGCCAACTTTTAATTTTAAAACACATTATAATGAAAAATATAAATTATAATGATTATGAATGTTTGTGGCAAACAGCCTGTGTAAATGCTTATTTAGTTTTATTTGCTCAAATTATAAAACACCTATTCTGCAAAATATATTATCCTAGAATGTTAGAAAAAAATATTCGAAATATTCGATCAACGATATAGTTGTTTTTGTATCTAGAACGCGAAATGCCATTTTTGCGTTCAAGAATG
Organism: Othius punctulatus; assembly: GCA_951805005.1. Classification (NCBI taxonomy): domain Eukaryota; kingdom Metazoa; phylum Arthropoda; class Insecta; order Coleoptera; family Staphylinidae; genus Othius; species Othius punctulatus. The sequence goes on along the minus strand of OX638141.1, from coordinate 43,940,948 downwards.
GAAGTTATTTTATATCAAAATATCCATTCGAGGCAAAATATTCCATTGTAAATTATCCTTAAGAACAATGTTAGATGTTAGAAAAAAATATTCGAAATATTCGATCAACGATTTAGTTATTTTTCCATCTAGAACGCGAAATGCCACTTTTGCGCTTAAGAATGGAGGCAAAATATTCCATTGTATATTATCCTTAAGAATGTTAGAAAAAAATATTCAAAATATTCGATCAACGATATAGTTATTTTTGTATCTAGAACGCGAAATGCCACTTTTGCGTTCAAAAAAGGGAGTTACTTTGCCGAGGATTACCGAGGCAAAAACAGGATTTTTTCGAAAACTGTAGAAACCTACAATACAACAAGACAATTTTGTTATGCATAACAATTCATTTACATTTGAAATTGTTTGAACCGTAAATATTGAGTATGGTCGCGGAAACATATATAGAAGATTCTATACAAAATAAAATTTCAATTGCAAATATATTGTTACCGTCTTCAGCAGACCCTACGGAAGTTGCCAATAATACAACGTGTGCAGTAAACTTGAACAATTACAGCATTGAACATCCAGAACTGAACGCTACAATAACGGACAGCATTGGATCTGGCATAAATTTGACTCACTGCAATTGTATACATGTAGTAGGTACAAAATAGTTTTCGTATGTTATGTATTTAATTAATAAAATTATAAATGTAAGTTGAATAATTGACAAATTATTTTGACAATTGTTTTATGTTCTGGAACGAAAAAGACTTTGGCGTTTTAGAACATAAAAGTACTTCGCAGCTAGGTAACAAAAAAGACTCACTTTGTCAACTGAAAATTCAATGTAAATGTCAACTTTTGAAGACAGTTTTTGAAAAAATATGATTTCAAGTTCCCCACACTGATAGCTACACGTAAAAAATATAAATATCGTAACCGGTGTTCAAATATTGACATTTCAATGATTGAGTTATTTATTAATCTGACTAAAATACACTCGCATTCAATCTTTTATAGTGTTTTTACTTTGTGTTAATTTTTTTGTTACTGCGATAATGAGAGGATCAACGACATGATAAATTCGCTAGGTGAATGTCGTTGATTTTAATCAGTACTAACGGAATTGGCTCCTTAGGATTAAATATGATCTCTTGATGAAGTCTTGATGTGAATTCTGATGTGTTTTCGTTTTATTTATTATTTATTATTATTTCGTATTTTCGTTTTAAAAATTAAAATTAATCTCCTACTAAAATTTAGCAAGAAAGTATGTAAGTTATTGTTAGTTACAAGTTTTGTCTGCCAACTCGTTTATGCGATCTAAAATTTGTGAAAGAATATAAATAATCATATTTATACATATTGCCTATAATTATAATAAAACTTATAAATAAACTTACAAATTCAGGTAAATAACAATTAAACCCTTAATGTACAATCGTGCCTATAATTATCGCTGTTTCAACTTGTATATCGTCGGTGTACAGGTAAAACTCTTAAAGTAACATTTAAGCGAAAATGAATTAAATATGTTTACATAATTATGTTTTATTTTTTTCTCTTTTTGATAATAAACTTACAAATTCAGGTAAATAACAATTATACTTTTAATGTACATGTAGAAAGAACTTATTGAGTAATTTGGTTATTTTAAATCGAGTTATTATTAATAAGTATATCTTACATATCTCAGAAATATAAAAATGTTAGTTAATTATTTTTACCTCTATACGGACAATATATGCATACTTTAGTACCTCCAATAGACAATCTCAAAATTGTGATTCTACTTACTTAAAGGTGTTACGTATGACACGATTCAATACGAATAATAGAAGTTGGTACGCGATTTCATTTCTAGCAAATGTACCACCCTCGATAGGTGATTTCTTTAAAATTTGTTAACTTAGTAGGCATTTATTGCAATCAGTTATAATTATTTTATTTACACATCATTTTCAAAAAGTTGTTATAAATTATTATCAAATACATTTTTGATGCAGCATTGTTTTAATATGTAGGTAATTGGTTGTGTATTTCAAGTCTTGCAAATATCGCAGAAATCCTTGCATTATTCATGGTATAACATTCCAAGGAGTGCGCTCGTCCATCCTTTCAGTAGCCTGAAATATATGTTTAACAATACATGATATAATAATACAATGCTGCTCATAGTTACCTTTGAAGTCAAAACGTCCTCGCATCCCATGCGAATCTTCTCCGCTGTTGCTGGAGCATTTAACCTGAATGACTTAGTAATTCCCGATTCCTCCCGTGCAAACATAATAGCGTCCCTAATGGCAAATAGTGAAGAACTCGCCAAAAAGAGTGGTGGCTCGCCAACAGCTTTAGAGGAATACACAGCCCGTGGGTTCGACACTCCTTTCAAAAGCGACACATTGAATTCAATCGGGATATCGTTAAAACCGGGAATTTTGTACGTGCCAGGTCCTTTGCTGTAGATTGTGCCAGTTGGTGAATAAACCATTTCCTCCAGGACGAAGAGTCCGTAGCCTTGCATAAATCCTCCTTCTATTTGGCCAATATCTATTGCTGGATTTAAACTGCAGCCTAGAAAATATTTGATATTTTGGAATCAGTTTTAGTTAGCATTATTTTTTTATCAATTATGGTTCGCACCTCAACATTTTATTGATATTATAAGATATTTATTGTTTAAATCAATTCGTGTTAGCTTATCTGATCCTGATTCTACATTTTTTTTATTAAACAATTTAAATAAATCTTTGTTTCTATATGTATAACTTATAAATAGAATCAGCTAAAAAAAATAACGAATTTTTGACTCTAATTTAGATAGCATTTTGGATCAATATTTAAGATATATTGCAGATTGCCATATATGACTAAAGCTCAAAAAATGTCTTAACCAGTATTTGAAAATAAACTGCATGTAATCTAACTCTCAAACTATCTAATTCTATATCATTTACCACCCCCACACTTATCTTACGTTCTAAGTTTAGAACTTACCAACATCCATTACAATATCTGTGCGCAGTACTTGATGATCTCCTGTCAGACAGTCAATTTCTACTTCCGTGCAAGCTGCTCCGTATGTAAAATAATTATAAGGCTTCCCTGTATTTGTCTCCCAATCATACTCTATATCAGGAGTGCAGAAGAATCCAGTTGCACTTAAACTAATCCTTTCCAAAAAAGCGGACTTGATCCATTGCTCCCATGTGCCTTTAGGGTTTTTGACTATAATAGGTGTTAAACGTTCCCTTAATACCACGCACGCTCTCTACAATGAAAGCGCAAAAATTACATTAATTATATTTAAAAAAATTATAATTAATACCATAACAGCCATTCCATTGAGGTCTGAACCAACGCTGGCTGCTGTTGGTGATGAGTTTGGGACCTTGTCTGTTGCACATTCGGCTATGTGAATTTTATCTGCAGAAACTTCCAAAACTCTGCTAGCAACTTGTATCATTTTTGTATTCAACCCTTGTCCCATTTCAATGCCACTGTGGGTAATCAATATGGAACCATCTGTGTATATCAATACCAACGCTCCAGCCTGCTCCAGTACAGGAACCCCAAATCCTACTCCATATTTCGTAGGAACCATACTGATTCCTCTCTTTTTCCACCGGTTATTTCTAGAAAAAATAAAATAAAATGGTAACTTCTGGATCACTTCCATAAAAAATAAGAATATTTTGAACTCAAATTTCAAACTAATAACATTTTGGAGCACTATTGGCTGCATATAGCTAAGTGGCTCAACTATCACTAAATCAAGTTAATAAGGCGCGATTCTATATAAGCATGGGCTGATTGCTAAATAGGTAGCTGTTTTGGCTAATCTATGAAGGTGTCCAGCTATATATAACGGCATCGAACAGAAGACAAGAAACAGCGAAAAGAACATCACAGAAACAGTAACAGAGAGTGTCAACGAACAAGAGCTTCTAGAAATAATAAGGGAACTGAAAATAGGAAAAGCACCAGGACAAGATCAGATTACAGGAGAAATGATTAAACACATGGGACCCATAGGAAAAGATAAACTACTGAAACTACTGAACCTAATATGGAAGACAAATACGATACAAAAAGACTGGAAAACAGCGTTAATAGTACCGATATACAAGAAAGGTGACAAGACGAAATGCGCAAACTATAGAGGCATAACACTAATAAGTATAGGCATGAAAATATTAGAAAAAACAATTAACAAGAGAATAATAGCAAGATTAGAACAGACCCTAGAAGAAGCGCAATGTGGTTTCAGGAAAGGGAGATCCACACAAGACAACATCTTCACAATAAAACAAATCACAGAAAAAAGAATCGCAAATAATAAAAATACATATCTGGGATTCATAGATCTCGAAAAAGCGTTTGACATGACCCCGAGAAAGAAACTATGGTTAATACTAATAGAGAGGGGAATAGAAGACAGAATAGTGAAAGTAATGCAGAATATATATAACAACAACAGTAATGCAATGATATACAAGGGGCAAATTTCAAGAACTTTTAAAACAAATAATGGACTAAGACAAGGAGGAGCCTCAGCCCAACACTATTCAACCTATAAATGGATGACATAATGAAGAGCATGAAAACAGAAATAATAAAAGCAAACGTAGGATACAAAAACATGCAAATAGTTAAAATATCAGAAGGAGCATACGCCGATGATGTGGTTGTGATAGCAGAAAGTGAGAGGAACCTGCAACATAACATGAACGTATGGAATAAACACCTAGAGAAATATAACATGAAGATGAACTACAGCAAAACAAAAGTACTGATAATAGGAAAACGGAAGGAACACATAAATATATGATAAGACAGGACCAGATTGACAAGTGGAGCAATTCAAATACCTTGGAGTAGAACTTACAGAAGACGGGAAAATGGAAGGAGAATTAAGCAACAGAATAAACAACACAATAAAAACGTACTATGCCCTGAATAATATATTTACTAACAAGAAAGAGATAAGCAGAAAGACAAAAATGAATATATACAAAACTATATATAGAACGATTTTGACAAATGGGAGCGAGGCGTGGAAGCTAACAAAAAGAGATAAAAGTAGATTACAGGCAATAGAAATGAAATATCTGAGAAGAGTAAAACAAGTAACGAAAAAAGACAGGATACGAAATAAAGACATCAGAGAGGAATTGGAAATAGAATCAATAGAAAAGTTTATAGAAAAGAAGCAGCTCAACTGGTGGGGACATCTAATTAGGCTGAAAAATACGAATCAAACAAAACAAATCTGGGAAGCAAAAACAGGAAACAAACGAGGAAGAGGTAGACCAAGACAAGAATGGGACAATAAAATAGATGAAATAATAAACAGCAGAGGGAAGACAGTGAAACAAGCAATAGTAATGGCAAAGAACAGAAGAGAGTGGAAAGAATTTGCAAATACATAACAAACAATGTGATATAACTGTAATGTAATATATGTAACATGTATAGCCCATACCGAAAGGTAAAGGGCCTATTGATAATAATAATAATGAAGGTGTCCAAAAATTATCCAAGTACTTACTAGTTTATCTGATCTAAATGCAACATAAGTTTACACATGATTTACTTTAAAATAATTTTATTTTAATTCAATCAGTTATTGATGTTCTGTCTTCTCTTCTTATTTATGTTACTGCAATTTTTTCTTTAATGACAGCATTGACTATTGTTTTTATATTTCTATGCAATGGTGTCTAAGGACTCAATGTACACTCAATGTAGATTCCAGAAAGTGATTCAAGATGAGTTGATATCATTATTACATATGAATATATTCTCAAGATCAACAATTTTGAATCGCTTCTGTAATCACTAATTCAATAGCCATATTGTATTCAACTTACCTGTTATACTCTTCAACTTCCAACTTTCTTTCGTAATATTTTGCAGTATGCAAACACTCTTCTATACATTTGCGTAGATTGCAGTTTTCCAAAATTTGGTTGTAGTGTGTAATATCACCTTCTTGGTATAAATTTTTAAGGGCTACCTCCACTGGATCCATACCCAAATATTCGGCCACGTCTCTTATCATATTTTCAGCGGCAAACATGGATTGGGGAGCACCGAAACCTCTGAAGGCCGTATTTGTTGGAAGGTTCGTCTTGCAAATTTTTCCATGCACACGTAGGTTTGGAATTTTGTAGGAATTTTCAATATGCAATACTGCCCGTTCTAAAACCTATAAATTATACGTATCATTAATACACTGCCCTTTTAAGACCCTTGGTTTGGATTTGCTAAAATCTTTATTTTTGGCGGAGTTTCATACTGCATGTAACTGTGTACTTCTGAAATTAGTGACCCACTATTAAATTTTCTTGTTTACAGATATGTTTCATAGAATCCAATAAGTATTTCATGTATCATATCCATGTATAATATAATGCTATAAGTATTTCATGTATCATATTCATGTATCATACAATCAATCCTATAAGTATTTCATGGCATCGTGAGATTGCCCACAAATTAACTATATTTGAGATTAGAGAATACATATTTTCCATTAACGAGCTCTAAATATAAATAAACGAAATTTTAGGTACCTCTAGAGATAAATCCATGCAATATCCTCCATTGGCATACAGCTTTGAGTCATAAGCTAGAATTTTGCCAGAATCATCAAAACCTGCTTTATATAAACTAACGTATGGATGCCTTCCTCCAGTCAGGGCCATGTCTTCATCCCTATCGAGCATAACCCGAATTGGACGCCCAAACTTCCTAGCAGCAATAGCCGCAGGAACTGCTACTGGAACTGATCGTGATTGCTTCCCGCCAAATCCACCACCAATTCTTTTAACCCGAGTCACAATTTTGTTCTGCGGAATTCCCAAAACTCTTGAAACAAAATCCTGCAATTTCCAAAATTAGTGTTGCAAACCTTGTTATGTGCAAAAGAAATGATTACAGTACACTCGGCATGATGCTGTGTTGATGAGAATATTTCGAGCTCGTCTGCTTCTTTTGGAATCACCAAGCATCCGTGTGTTTCCAAGTAGAAGTGTTCTTGGTAGCCTGTTCTGCATTCACCTTCTATTATATGCTTTGATGTACTAAACGCTTTCTCGACATCGCCAATGGAAAGGTTCTTTTCCACTGGGAATAACGATCCATTTTTAATTGCGTCTTCAATGGATACAATTATTGGTTTAATCTCCTCGTATAACACGACGACTTTTTGCACCGCCCGTTTTGCAATTAATTGGTTTTCAGCTATAATTGCTCCCAATATTTGGTTCTGACTGGTAACAGTTTCTGATATAAACACTTCCTCGTCTTGTTGCACACAACCAATTCGAGTACCACTATCTATATCTTTGGCAGTAACGTAGCCTACCACGCCTTTTATCTCCAAAGCTTTTGTTACGTCTATCTTTAATATTTTGGCATGCGCCTTTTTACTGTATATAAAAGCAAGGTATAATTCGTTTTCTAAATGTGGGATATCATCGAAGTAAACGGCTTCACCCGTTGATTGCTTAATTGCTGACATATGTACAATTGGTTTACCTACAGGGTCTATTTTTCCAGGATTATCTGGAATAATTTGAAAAAATTGTGTGCTTTTGGGTGTTTTGTAAGTAAATGAAGTTATGGCACTTAAATCTCTAGAATCTACTTTGCTACCCAATAGGCTTTGTAATTCTTTCGCTATTGCTATGTATGCACGGAAGAAGAAGCTAATTGGAAGTGTCTTTCTGTAAGCAATCATGCCACCTGGAGCATCTCCAGGTAATGGTAGATCATTAATTAGCGACGAATATATTTGTTCTAAAGTGGCTTTATTCCATGGAAGACCAATTACATTTTTCCGCACACTTTTAGCCATTATTGTCGTTGCAGCCATTCCACCAAAAGCACATATAATATCTTCCACTGTAGCAGTACCGCTTTTAAGTATCACATTAATGGCACAATTTACAATAGCAATATCATCATCTCTACGTCTGGCTTGTTTGTAAGCGTAAAAATATTGGTTTTGCGACGTGTACGGAATCTTAATAGAAACTAAAATTTCATCACTATTTAAAATATTTGTTCTATAGCCAGTAAAAAAACTATCATCCAGTCTTACAATTCTGCAACCACTTGCACTTTTTAACGTCAATTCGACTTGCGCTGCCATAAATATCGGGTTCAAATCCGATATCGGACTTCCAGTTATAATATTACCTCCTACAGATGCCACGCTTCTAATCTGCTTACCAGCAAACCAATGCAGCATCTCTGTAATTGCTTTGAAAACTTTCGTCTGAGCTTCAGGTTTTGTTTTTATTTCCGCCTCTAAAATGGCTTGTAGATCGTCGAGTGACACTGCAGCACCTACCAATACTCCATCGGTTTGCATTTTACATTCCGTTAATTCTGGCACATGCACTGTATGGATCAGAACTGGGTACACTTGCTCTTTAAATTTAACTTCCACGCCAATTTCCGTATTGCCAGCTACTAGTTTCGAATCTTTTATTTCCGATTTTAATTTTAATAGGTGATCCATTTCTGTAGGCCGATACCAAGATACATTGCTCCCAGGAAAGTGTAAGCTTTTGCAATCTAAAGCGTCTGATATTTTCAACTCTGGTGGAAAAATTGGTTCTTGACTAGAGTCTAATGGAATAAAATCGCTTGGTATGAACAAGTTGTCATCTTGCACTTTATTTTTAGCAACTTTGCAACATTTATCTCCAAGACCACAACCATTTATGGTATTGACTGCCTTCTGTTGTAGTTCCCAATCTTCTGTGAATGTTTTGTATGCTTCTATAATAGGCCTGTACCCTGTACACCTGCACAGATTCCCTTGAAAAGCATTATCTAAATCTTGCATGGATGGCTTCTCCATATTCCTGAGGAGCGTGTACATGGACATTACTATTCCAGGGGTGCAAAATCCACACTGTGACCCATGAGCTTTTGCTATTCTTTCTTGTACAGGATGTAACTTAGTTTTTGTAGAACCAATGCCTTCCACAGTAGTTACAGCCAAACCGTGCATAGAACAAATTGGAGCCAAGCATGCATTCACTGGTAAATGCCTAAGACATTTTGTTTCAATAATTTAATTTTTAGAGGTTTTGTAACAATCAACTTACTGAACTTTTCGCTTTGTGCGGTCATACTTGGATACCATCACCGTGCAGGCTCCGCATCCTCCCTCGGCACATCCCAGTTTCGTGCCACATAATCGTACTTTAAGATATTATTAAGGAAGTATTCGTGTATTTTGTGTAATACTTGTAAAGCATTATTTATTAACACCAACATTTTAGTTTTTACAACTGGATTTACTACATAAATTGAACAAGAGACCTTTAAACAAAAAATCAATAGCATTGTAAAATTAAACTGTAGTTATATCATTTAAAATATTTCTAAATTTTATGCACTGATCTGCCAAAATACTGAAAAGTATTTAGTGTTTTAAAGCGGAGTTAGCGCTGATTATTATACATTCTTCGTTGCCTTCCCATCGATATTGTACAATTTTCCCATTTCTGAATGCACAATTCGACCGTAAAGTGGACATCTTCAAACGTAAAATGTAGGAGTCATTTTAATGGTGCATTTTCATTTAAATCCTAGATTGTACTTAAAAGAGTTGAAACCCAAAATATATATGTTAAACATTTAGAATTCTTCTCTGACAATTTTTTTGCCAGAATTATAACAAAAATGTAGTCAAATAATATACTTCCAAAAATGTTGCTTACTGTAATATTCCAAAATTGGGGTGCACAGATAGATCGCCTCCTCGTGGTGCATCCTGGGTAACGCTAAATGATCTATCACAAATGGTATGCAAAAAAAACTACCTAACCGAGGAATTTTATCAAAAATACAAATTTACTAATTGAGCATGACTAGAAATTCATTTTTTTTAATTCACTTGTATTACCATGTATTTACTATTCATAAAGTGTGTGAAAATAATTCTCTAAATTGAGTCACAAATTTCTACCCTCAAAATACATCATTCCAGCAAGTGCAATAATTAAGAAAATCCACATCAAAACTTGCTCATTCTAACTCCAAAGGTAGACTAATCTCTAAATATTAAATAATGTACACAATAGTGTATTACTTTTACTTCCTTATTACCATTGTTTTTATTTTTATTATATTTTATATATATATATATTTATATATTTATATTTCACGCGGAAATATAATGCATTTTTTTTAATTTATGGACCATCAAGTTTCAATATAAATTACAAAATAAGTTTTGTAATCGGAATTCTACACATTTCCTGATGAATGTAAAGATTTTCCACCAGTTTCGAACACATTAATAATTAAATAATTATGGTACATGAGAAGAATAAAGGTCGGATTAAAATATTTGTCAACTTCAAAACATCGCAAATTTGTACAAGTTATACGATATGTGTATATGATTTATCAGTAGGACTAAGTGCAAATATCTTCGGTGCCAATGAAAAAATATACAAGTACATTTATTTGGAAATGATTCGCCTTAAATGCAACCTTATCAATATTAATGTTTTGAAAACCACTTGAAATTTTGTTCATCATCTAACAGATAACTTTTATCGTTTCAGGTTTGTGTAAATAAAGTCTTCTGTATTTTTCTGATCGAATAGACGATTAGATTCATACGATATCTCTCGCAATACAACTTTTCACTAACAATTTTACTTGGACTGCTTTTTTTTTGTTACAAGTCTATTATTATAATTAGGGGATTTCAAAATAGACAAGTTTGAGAAATTCATTTGGTTTGCAAGAAGGATGCAAAAAAACATAAAAACTATGAGATGTTAAAGGATACACTTATTCCTTAAGTAGTATAATAAGGTCCATTCCGGATCAGGATTCGCTTCCACTATCTGAAAATAAAATGCAAAAAGTTGTAAAGAAAAATATTGTAAGAAACAATCTGATACGATGAGTACTAGACTTTCTCCACATAAAAAAGTAGTTTAATAGTTATTAGCATTAATTGAATTAATTTGAAGAGTAATTTACTCAGAAATCAATGGCTCTATTTGTTTTTCAATTTAAACTCAGATTAAGTTGTCATCTGTTTTATGTGATTAATTACATCCTAACAAGGCAAACATCGCATTAATACATTATGAATGAAAAATATGCTGATCTGTAAGAGCCTAACTACTACTTCCATGCGATAATTAAATTTATACATACAAAATATCAAATCTATTATAGGTAGCACATGGCTTGTTCAATATATTAATTAATACAAATTTTTTGATAAAATTTTGAAATCAATTTTATAAAAAATAGATAGATGGTTTCTTCCAAGTTAAGCAAGTTAATTTGTTCTTTTTGATTTTATTTGATATGCTTCATATAATATTTATGTAACAATAAATTAATAATTGTAACAGGCAAAAAAAACGATGAACTTATTTTCGCCGTAATTTTCTTCGTAATTCAAAAATGTGTAATGTGCAGTATAAGTTTGCGTCAAACATAAAATGTGCCCTATAAGATTATCTTTAATGGTTATGAAATTATTTTTCATATATCCATCAAAATTTAGAAAACATGGATAAAACAAAAACTATAATGAGATAAAACATCCACTCTAGTTGGCTTTCTTAAACTATTCATATCACGATTTCTTTACAAAAATCTTAATGTGATTATTATATTTTATTATCTCAAGCAGATTTTGACTTCAAACATAATTTATTATGTTTGCAATATTTTTTTAAGTATTAACTAAAATTGCATAAATTATATAAAATTATATCTTAGTAAATATAATTAACACCCCGATTGCAGAAAGCCAGAAATATTTAGTACAATTATTATCAATATTTCAACTCAATAGACTCGACGACCTTCATGAGTTTTACTGCAATTTAAATTTAAATAACTGTTACTTTCTTTTAACTGCATGAAGTAGTGAGCCAATGACCTGAAAATATTACTATGCCATAGCGAACTATTCATTTTGCAACTTATAAATGAACGGATACAGCAGAAATGGTTCAACATTTCACAATCACGATAAGATAAGTCGCTTATAAGGATAGTTAGCAAAAGACATTATTTTTTTGAATCAATTTAATATATCTCAGAATTATACATATACAATAGCGATAGCTGGTGTAAGAATAACCATGTGCATAATAAATAATGTGCACTTGCGATATATGCAATAAAAACAAAGTGCGTTTAGTGCAGCACATAAGGACAATCAATTAACATTAATAAGTTATCAGCATTGAAAGTAACAATTAATATGCATTTATCGAATGCAAATATTATTGCACTACATGAGTGTAGAACATGATCATATTATCCCATTTTAATATGCTTTTATTTAAACTCTGCCTACATAACTTAACTCAAATACTTATATAGACGACCTAATGAACTGTTATGAAACATTTTAAACAGTAATTTAGATTTTAAAAACCTGCGTTATTTTGCTTTTATCATACGTAGTACGGAATAAGAATTACAATCGTGCAAAATTTTACTCAAAAACCGGAAAGAATTTTGGGTTGAAACTAAAATTTAACAGTTTTGCAATAGAGCTTCGAGCTTATCGGTTTTTTAGGTGAAAATGACCAACAGAAAGTGAAAGTTTATTGTTGTTATGTATTTGTTTGTATAAATATTTAAGATAAAAGATAAATAAGATTATTTCATGAAAAATAATTCAATAATAATTATAAATAATTGAAATTTGTGTAATTTTGAGTAAGAAGAAAATGTTGGTAGGTCTCTAGATTTAATTTTTTATACAAACTTCAGTTTTTCATGAAAAAACAATAGCAATTGAACACAAAATTATAACGTTATAAACTACCTGCCCAATGAATTTAACTCCTTCTTATGAACGCTTAAACCAAGAAATTAACTTTACAAATTCTTTGGCCATTCTTTGCATGATTTGCGAATTTTGAAATGGACTTTTTCAACATTAAAACTGAGCTGCTTTAAATTCATCCGCATTTATATTTATCGGCGTAGGTACGTCTTATCTTAGCTGATAAACTGAAATCAAATACATGGAAGCATAATCGTCTTAGAACGAACGTTATGAACTCGTATTAGAGTATTCCTTACCTTTTTTCCATTAACAAAAAATATTAATTCACTTTTCTCCCACATAATGTTCTACGCTCTGCGGTTCACAGTGTACTGCGCATTAATTTTGTAACAACTTTGAAATGATGATTGGTTGGAGGGGATTGCATCTGAGATACAACTGTTTGTTGCTCTTGATGCTGGTGACCCAAATTGCATATTTATTAACATGGGTGCACTTATTAATTTCAGAGTTATTTGCATTGAAAGTATAGTACCTAATCCTACAGCTGCACCTGTGAATTTATTAACTTTTACTGGTTTTCTTCTCTCAAACCAATTGCATACAAAAATGGTATAATAATGATTATTTTTTGCAGAAATCCTCGGTTACAAAGAAATATCAAAAACCGAGTTTCAACTATTACATTCGATTTAGTGTTGTTTTTTGCTGTTTTTTGTTTAGTGTCCAAATTTATAAAATTTGTTGTACTTTTCGTAACCAGTTTGGAAATAAAACATTTTCTCATGTGATTTGCTTCCACTCGCTTAGCTTGTCGCGCAAATATCCCACTCCTTACTCAAGATGAATAATTTCCTAACTGGTTATATAAGTGCCCATTATGATATTAAAAAAAAGAGTACTACATTTACTTTTTGGCCTAGTTCTGCTGCAATTATTCCCGTTGAGTCCAACTACTATCTTATTTAAATTTTTATATTTATATTGTTTTGTTTTTGTTTCATTCATAATGTCGATATGTAAATTTATGAATTAATGTACATATTGGTTATTGAAATGTATATTTGTTCATATTTTGCAGTTAAAAATAAATTATTATAACAACCCAAGTTATCAAATGTTTGTTTCGAATTATCAACAGCAAGTTACTTATGTGAGGTCAATTTAATTTGATCTTTTTAGCTTCTTTGAAGAGATATCTTATTTTTCCGCCCAAATGGCAAATTTCCCATCTCTTTGTTCAGCAAATCACGCGATTAAAATTTATTATCTAGTACATTGTAATATAAATACGTCTTTTGACCTACTAACATTTGGTACCACCACTTTCTCTTTACCGCAACTCTATTTATAATTTAAAAAATAATCAAATTTAAAATTATATAGTACAGGTTAAATTTTATCCTGTAAACAATTTATTAACTTCACTCAATGGCTGTAGAACTAATAATTCTACTGATTCAAATACATGTTACTTGCTATTTGCATTGAAATCTATATTTATATTTTTTGACAAATAGTTATAGTTAAGTTACCAGGTTTAGTTACGACATCTTGGTTTATATTTTTTGGAGATGTAATTTAAAAAATAAATATATTGTTACGCTGCCAGTAATAAGTTGAATTGTATGGGCTTTTACAGTAGGCCATCCAATATACGCATCGATAGTAAGGAGATATGAATGTGCAAATAAAGTTGCATAAATCCTTAAATTGTTAGTTTTGTATTTTTGCCAAGTATTAGTTACGACATCTTGGTTTATTTTGATTAGAGTCACATTAAAAACAGAATATTTGAAGTATCACGCCACGCTTTGGATATTAATCATATTAGGTATCTTCAATTCTAGCATATTTCTCAGTATCAACAATAAATTTATTTGTTAAGTGATAAGCCAGGTTTTGAGTTATAATTCGAAAATAGTTATTGGAGACTATCATATTATTGTACTAAAAAGCGAATATCTCAATAATTATGAATTACATTTCAACTGAATTATATTAAATAACAAATAGCAATTTTTCTTTATTTCTGAATTTTATATCTTAATCGTCTTTTTACAATTTCCAAAAGTGTAACTGAAATTTTATAATATGTTGCTAGAGTTTCCTAACAGTTGAAATTATTTTGAATATTTGCCTGCAAGCGGTGCAATTTCAACTAATTTCCAAGGAGTTGCATAATTCTTGATTTTTTAATATTTTATTTGTCTTTTTTTTTATTTCATAGAGTTTTGGTCTGAAATGCAATAACTTCTTGTAGATTTTAGTTCGATTTTTTATTTATTTCTGAAATTTTCTAATACATATTTCAATTGTTTTTTCATAATTTCCTGGAGGTTTCCTGGACCTCTCTGGATTTTCTTGTGGATTTATATTTAATTCTTTAATAGTAGTAGTGACTGTATTTGTTAGGGATATTATCCCTAACTGGCTATCGACCAACGGGGGTCCTTCTGCCGTGTGTTTTGTGTAAGTGTGTGTATTGAGTTAGGGCTTGTTACTCTAGAAATTCGCCCCCGATCTCTAGAGCGCCGTTAATGAGCTCCCAACGGCGAATGGCACTAGTTTCTCAATACAAATGTACTACCTTCTTTAATATATTAGTGTAATTTTCTAATATTTGAATTGTCTATCGAGTTATAAATTTTGTAGAAAGTCGAATATTTTTACGCTACTAATTGTCCCTTTAGCATTTCCTGAAGTATTGCGGAACTTTTTGTGGATTTTTAGTTTAAATTTGTATATAGTTTAAGTTTCATATTAAAGTTGTAGGATTTATATTTGCTCTATAATAAGGCTATTTGGTTTTATATTCAACTTTTTCATCATTAGTACTAGAGTGACCGACTACTAATGATTGTGCGGTAACGGCGGATGTTTTACTCTGCTTGATGGTTTTCTCTGCGGAGGAAATATGCTAACACTGCTGGCTCCTTATAAAGGATGTTGTGCAAGTAAAAATACTCAAATGTGCAATGTATAACTCTTTTAATTTAGCAGCAGAAGAAGTTTGAAGTGAATCAATGAAGAATAATTCCGATTTTATTCAAATCAAAGTTATCCGACTTTAATAAACACAAACTGTCACAATTGACATTGATTATGACTGGCATCATGCAATAATGAAAAACTATGAATTTATTTGTCAATATTGATTATTAGAAATATGTACCTGCCTACCCTTACAGCAGCACGACAATTGGTTATAATAATACCTCGCCATAAATCATATGCATGTCTGCATACTCTTAATAGGTGCAGGTAAGAGAAGAGTATGATATACAGAGCCTTCAAGAAAGTAGTGTCAACTTTTCCCTGCGGAAATTAGTGGAATTTGCATCTCCGCTAATTTACAGAGATGCAAATTATACCTATAAATATGTTTTGCAACGTTTCTGAAATGTTTCCTAGGATACAAGCAAATAATTTAACTATATTTTTGCAAAAGTCATTATTTCGTTGGAACTAGTTGAACGCTCTGTATAAACATTTCATAATTTAATAAAAAACAGATTCATCAAATATTTCGCAACTTTGTAATCATTGCATAAACAATTTATCAGTTTCAATTATTAAGTACATATATCTCAGATTCCAGGATAATAAAAGTAGGGCAAATATACTTTAAATGAAACCAAATAAACCTAAGGTTTTCTTATCATTCCAAGTACTCTTAGATTAGGTGTAACTTTAACTCACGATTTGTAAACAATTTCTAAGTATAATAGAAATGCTATTATGGTAATAATAAAAGTAAATCGGTGGCATATTTATAAATATTACTTTGTGCAGATTTCTGCTCCCCACATTTGGTATCAATGTATAAAGATAATTGACCTTCTTTGACAAACCAAGAATCGGCCATTAAAGTTAAGTTAAGTTATACTAGAGTTTTAATAAAGTAAAAAAGTCTTTAATTTAAAGCAGACTTTAGTACTGTTTGAAATCAAGCGATATCATAAAGTTAACTTTAAATTAAAATAGACATAGTAATTGTTAAATTAATCTTGAGTTGATGTAAAGAAAGTTTAAACCATGCTTTGAGAATCGGATTGTAAAAGTATTAACAATTTATTAGATGTAAGCATACAGCAATGTTTCATAAAATAGTAACACATAACATATCACTGCATCATCCAATCAGCTTCTTACTACCACATGCAAAATCGGTTCAGAAACGGTGCTCTCTCTTAAGTGACCTAACTTAAGCGTGTGAACCGTCGGCTTTCAGTCGCTCATCTAATTCCTGTTCAGTCGTGGTGCCTTCATACATTGTGTTTTGCTTAAGCAGCTCTTGCAGCTTCAACATTTCGAACTTGGTCTGCGAGTATGTGTACCGGCACTGTGTCCAATACGAAAGAGTGACCACGGCGAAGGAAGCCATGCCGACGTGGCAGGCAATTCGCGTACGGCTCGTGAACATGAAGTATGCTAGGCCAGTGCCGATGCCGCTGCCTATTCCGTAAAGGTAACTGTTCCTGAAGCAGGGCATCTTCGAGACATCTCGCCCATACAACATCACATTCTATATAAAAAAAAATGGTAAAATCAGGAAAATTAAATAGTAACATGATGGGTGTAAACCTTTTCTTCGCTTGGGTCTGCCATTATTGAAATGTAGCAGATATTCTAACTTATAATCATTTTTTGAATGTAATGAATTATAACCTCACATTAAAGTGGGGTTAGGTTATGTCATGTGAAATGTGACGTTGCCAAATGTCATATTAACTCGTCTTAATACCTACATACAAATTTAATACGTATTTTATTCGACTAGTATTTATAAATACAGTATTGATATTAATTAAAAAAATAATATTCTGCGTTGAAATAGTAATGAGTATTATTTTTGGTGATTGATTGAGCGAATGGGCAAGTAGCAATTTGTATTTAGGATTTTAAAAAGCAAAATGCAACAGTGTAAATGAGATCTGCAGTGGCGCCATCTGCAAAAAAGAAAAGTAAAACCCGACCTAGTTCTGTGTTGTGATTATGACATTTAATGACGTTTTAAAAATTGTCTTGAAATTCCCGTTATGTTTTTGTGAAGTTCTGTTTGCTTGCAGTAAATTGTGGCGGAATTGATTGATTTTTCCATTTTTACGATGATAGTTTATCAGTAGCGCTGGTAGGTAATTGAGTATTGCGAATACGCTTAATGGACAAATTGGAAATTTTTATGACATGATTAACACTGCACACCTTGTAGAAGGGATATTAATTTTCACTCGACGATGTAAACATATTGTCGCCAATGCACCCATCTAACATCTCGGCAATTGGCGGAAATAACTGTGAGCTGCATTTTTATGGGAATTTTCATGGGTTGATTGACACTATTTAATTGGAATTTAATGTTACTCGATCATGTATTTCTAAGTAACACGGTTGAGAGTGGGTCATTACACCATTAACTTCGGAGTGGAGTGTGATGCTCAAATCATAACTAACAAACTGCGAGAGGAAGTAAGTAGACGAACTCTTATTTAACCTGCAAATGTTTATTTCCTATGCGCGCTGTTATTTGCCAATATATTGCCGCAATGTGTGTAAGTGGGGCACAAAAAATGACCCAAATTCTTAGCCAGCATAGCTGCTATGTTCATCAATTAAATGCAAATGAAAATGAAAGTATTGAAATGACAAAGCATGTTGTAATTTGTAATTATATACGTAAATTAATAATCTCTCTTGAATTTTGTGCCATACTAAATTCTTTAATTGTGCCAAATAGAAAACATTTAGAAACAATTTTTCTATGGTTGCTGAGTGCTTATAAAGGCGGTTTTACGGTTTACTTATAGAGGAACATAAGGAATAAGTTGGTTATTTATAAAACTGTTAATAGCGGTGTGAAAAGAGTCCGGTACGTGAGAGGTTACCACACCTATCTCTGCCTCAAATTTTTGAGATATTTAGTTTATCAAATGAACCGTTGATAACCAGAGTGGTGTAAGTTATTTTTTTTTTTAATTAGAGCAAAAATGGGCTTGCAACACTCGCATTTTCAACGTCTCAAATATTAAACTACTATTCATTTCGAAGGCAATTGATCCTGAATTGATGTTTGGTGTACTTAAAATAATGTGTTCACATTAAAGAATCCGATCAAGCGATGCCCTCACAGGTATAATTTCATGTAGTAGTAAGCACCATTCACATCTATTTCGCCATAGTTTGATGTCATATTTTCTTGTCAAGTTACATGCATGAATTTTGAGTCATCAAAGTTTGTTTTGAAATAATTTTGACAACTTTATGAGGATTGCACTCACATTGTTGCGAAATTAATTTTGTAGTACATTGAAATGATTCCTTTTTTACAGTCACACATTTTGGTGGCGACAGTGCTGGCGTCAATAATTATAACCATACATTGAAAATTCCAAAATCTTATTTCTCATTAGTTATTTTTCATACATACCTACAAAAATACCAGTGTTTCATATTTTTATTAGTCAGTTAACGTTCACATTGTTAATTAGTAAACTATTACACTTTTACCATGCTTATTAGTAAGAAAGATTAAATTAACAGTCGGCTATTGTTTTTTCTAGTGTATCATTGCTCAACTGTTGTTTTATTTATTGTTAAAGGGAAAATGTGAATCGGTGTATTCTAAAAAATTTGCATTTGATTTGTGAACAATAATTATTTTCTTGTTATTTGATAATGTGATGCCGGCTATTCAACTCTCATTTTAATTACTGTTAATGAGTTGTAGTGACTTTTATCTACTGCCTATTGATCAGTAGTGGTGTTCATTGGTTGATTGTTAGTTATCTATTATTTTGCTCAATATCAATTTGAAAACCGTCAGTTTTCACACTCCTAATTGGTTGATTCATTGATTTTTATATTTCACAATATTAATTGACCATTTGTCAATTTTAACAATATCAATTGGACAGTTATTATTTTTCAGAATTTTTATTTGTCATATTTCATATTGTTAAAAGGTCACGTTTTTTTTATCAGAAATTGTATTCAAGTATATATTTTTTCATGTTTCTTTAATGATATTATTGTTTTCAAATTGGTACAGTTACTTTTTCCTATTTAATTGCCAGTGATGATTAATTGGTCAACTCTATGTAATCATTTATAATAATGCAAAATTCTTGGTATAATGAGGAAACACAAATTGCACTGGCAAAATATTTGCACTAACAAGTTATTACGTAATTTTTAAAGCAGATACTATTAGTGTTCCAGTTAATATCCTCCACATGCATTCCTGCATCTGCATCCAACCATGTCATCGAAGAAATGTTTTTAGAAAGTTAACATAATGATGACCATTGTCAGGCATACATTTATTGAGTACAATTAATCTTAAATATTTTCTCTATTCCCATCAAGGTTTGGTTTCATTTAAAATTATAATTTCTCAAATAACAAAACTGCGGCCTGCACATGCCAAGAGTAATTTGTAGCGAGGAAATATAAATAAAGCTGCAAGGTCGGGAATGCAAAATTGTCACAATAGTGCTTTATAATATATGTAAAAAATATTTGTACGTCAAACGAGTTCTTGGAAATAATCATTATTTTTGGAATCCTTAAACAAACTGTGAGATAATATTGCTAACAAATAGCAGTTAAATTTTTTTGTGGCGGCAGCAGCTAGTAGTTACTTAATATCTAGTTGTTTGGAAAAGACTGACAACGATTAATCCAGTGTCTTGTAAAGCGGTGTGACCGGAATTGCCACTACGAAAAGTATCGGTCCGATGAATTTGGTAGCGCCAATTCCGGCTCAAATTCGGCTACACCGCTTTGCACAACAACATATACGATTGTTTCCAGCAACGACGTGATATTTAATAAGTATTATCTATATGCGTCTGCGACAAGTAAGTGTTGTTACGAAACACCCGAACATATTTGTCTCATACACATCCAGACAATACATATTAAATACGTCATCCAAATTGTCTCTTAGAATTCTTAGAGCAAATAGAAAGAGCAAAGTAAAAAGTCGAAAGTTATTTTCATCAGAGGTAATATAAAAAACCCTTTTTGGTAACTTAAACTGTAATATATTAATTATCATTCGATACTTTTTGATTTGGTTGTTTTCGGCAATTCATTAAGCGCGTAATTTAATATTTCGTCTTGAGTCAATTATTTTTGAGCCGTACCGAGTAATTTAATCTCAAAACCACAAATTTATGTCAATCAAAATGGCCGTTAAAATTATAAATGAAGAAATTTCGACATTTTAAGTTAACATGCTTTTAGCGGTTAAATGTCATTAATGTTGTTGGTAATACAGCAAAATAACTTTTAGGTTTAAACGACTGTTAAGTCTGTTAATAATACCGGGCGTTAATAAGTTATGTACAAAAAAGTTATTTTATTCTTATTGACAACCAATTAATGAAGAATTGCCGATAAACAAAGATGTATTTCAATATCGAACAATATTTTGTTATTGCTATCTGTTTATTATTGATAAATATGGAATCACAATCCAGTCATTTATTATCTGTTTATTTTTAGATATTACGTGTATACATAATAGCTGTTATGGAATAATTATGCAGCCTCTACTTCTGTGATGTAATTAATTTGTTTTGAAGTAAAAATTATTGTGCCATTTTTTAATTGATTGTGTAAATGGTGTCTTTGTTTTTTATTTTACTAAAATTAAATTTGTTCCGCATGGAAAAAGATTTTGGTGGTACTTTTTTTTATCTAGATACAATTTAGTATTAAATGCCAACAATTATACACGGCTACAACAAAGTAAATAAAATATGAACATTCAAGGTTAGAGCACCTATTTTCAATTACTATAAACTTTCAATTTGTTGCCATGAAAATGTAAGCTTGCCTTGGCTTCATACAACAACTTTAATCCATAATTAGTTTCAATTAAATATGCATGAGATGTTCACATCATTTGAATATTTCACATCGGGAAATAATTTACCACAATATGCTATCACGTAATTTAAATATTATGTAGTTTAACAACAAAGACTTTTAGTACACTTTTCCTTAAATAAATTAATTTATGTGGGTTAACTTTTATAACAATATTAACATATTTTTATAACATATTTGGAAAGATGCAAATTGATTTATTCAAACGTTACATAAATTTATGAGGCGGAAATTTAAAGTCAAAATCATTACTCAAGCAACTGCCGCAGGTAAATGTTTAATTCATTTTGATGCAAATGTTTGATAAAATGCTGCTTTTAATACCACCAAATCCTACAACGCATTATAATAATCTAAATATACATAAGTTAAGTCGCTTTTGTTGACCTGACGTATATTACAATCAAATAAAACTTTACGGCACCTGCTATACTCACACCAGTATAGACTATATGGAAATAATAGCTTTACTATCATAAGTTGGGCGTAGATGAGTATATTCTGTAATGTAATATTTTTTAGGTGGATGTAATGATGGAAAGTTACTCGTTGGATCCTTATGAACAGCAGCTATTTAAAGTATTCGACAGTCATGACAGTGAGAACCGGGGCAGCTTGGATAAAGACGGGTTAATAAAATTATGTGAGACCCTGCAGCTAGAAGACAAAGCCAGTGAATTAACGAAAGTCTTGTTGGAAGACCGAAAGTCGACGAGGGTCGTGTTCGACGAGTTCAAAGACGCCTTATTGAACCTATTAGGAACCATGCAAAATACAGACGATTTAGACCTAAACACCTCGCCTGAGAGGGAGGTGTCCCCTAAATTCGTTTACGGTTCGAAGAAGTACGGCAGACGTTCACGTCCTAGATGTGAGGAGATAATTACCAACAAGGAACAGAACGACCTCAACAATAAAGCAAATAGTGTTTCTGTGCAGAGATCGAATTCACAAAGCGAAGTCACGTATTCGAAGAAGCGCAAAACTAACATTAAACTGAAACGCTGCACGTCTTTCCCGAGTGTTAACGACTATCAAAAAGCCGAAGAAGGCCCTTTCAATTCCAACATAAATTCAGACGTTGTTTGCACGGAAGAGATGTTAAGGCGGGCTTGGAGAAAACTAGGTGTGGGTGAAGACGGTTACTTGAACCAAACAGAATTAATCGTTGTTTGTGATGCTATAGGGTTAAATAAATTAGCCGACAGTGTGATACGCCAGTTATCTAATAAACTTGTATTGGATTACACTAAAAGAATCAGTTTCCAGGATTTACTGGAAGCACTCCAGCAGGACGAAACCTGGAACGAGTTTTTAAATTCGCCTCCTGTTACCCCCGATTTCGAAGTCAATGTTTCAATGAATTCCGCAATAAGCTATCAGGACACGAAAAGTTTACCCCACATTAAGCTGGGACCAGACGGTTCTGGCCACATATCTGCAGAATCCATGCTGGAATTATGGGACATAGCCGGAATCGCTTCGCCTAAAGCGCTACTAGCCGATTTGGGATTCAAAGGTAGACACATGCATGTTCAAGAGCTATCTGCTGTGCTTGAAAAAGAAATTAAAGGCCTAAACGAGCTACGCATCGATCACACCTGCAACCCACACGTTGCGTTATTGCATGCGTACCTAACGCTGCACCAAACCGAAATAAGGTGCCTAAAAAATATATTGGAACAAATGCAAGATGAACGTGAGAAATTAAAATGTGATGTTATGGAGGCCAACAACCGAGCAACGCTATTAGCTCAGGAAGTCGACGATAACGTGGCTAACATGGAGATCAACACTCAAAAACACGTTAAGTTAATGGAACAACGCCACACTGAACTTCTCAAAGAGGTAACAGAGCAATTCACATGTGAGAAAGAGCAGATGACGGTACTGAACCAAAACCTTGAATCTAAGCTTAAGTGTTTGGAGAGCGATGACTTAAAATTGAGGGACGATTTAATTTGTGCTCAAAAGTATACTAATACCTTAGATATGGAAAATCAGGAATTAAATTATAAAATATCAGAACTGGAGCACATTAATGATGCTTTAGAAAAGCAAATTGATACGTTAGAGTTAGATAAATTGAAGTGTAAAGATGTGGAATTAGAGCAGAGAGAAAAGCTGCTCATGAAATTAAACGAATTGCAATTGGACAATACAAATTTAAGGGACAAACACGACGAGATGGTTTCCAAAATTGAAGCCTTAAGTAATGAGAATTTGATTCTTAAATGTAAATCCTCTGCTTCTTCGCTTGACCAGGGAGACGACTGTATAGACAATGTGTCTGTAATCTGTGAAGGCGTAAATTTGGGTACAAAGCGAAGGAACGATAAATCGTCAAAAGTCTTCAGCGGATTAACTGGAATGGGTTGGTTTAGGTTTATTTCTAATGAAACGACGGATTGCGATATGGCTGGCGGAATTTTATTATCTATCAAAGTTAGTACTCGAATATCAAATTCTCCATTCTGTGTTGACAGAACATTTAATTTTATCATTCATTGAACAAGATGAAATTCTTCTTTTTACATAGCCATGTAAAATACTTTTGTTCTGTACACAAATTTCAAATGCTGCACAAAGAAATTGGAATGAGCATTCCTTGTAAATAAAACAATGTTCATCACATATTTAGCAATTTTTGCTTAACATTTATTTGAAGAAAATAGTTTAATTACACATAATTTGAGTTTTAAATTTTCTGGCCTCTACATTGCAATCCATCGGATACCTACTCGCTCTTAAACAAACACGATAAATTGTTAACATTGTGTCGTTCGTATTTCAGGCCATGAAAGTCCATGCCTGGGAAAAGTTAGGAGATTTCAGAAAAATAATTTCATGTCTTCGGAACATTCGTTGCCTTTGAATGACAGTGGCTATGACACTGAAATTGACAGCGTGCACAGTTGCCACTGTTTGAAGGGTGAAGAAGTTGCACGCTTGCAAAATAGAATTAATTATTTAGAGAAACTATTCAAAAGTCATTCAATAGAAGTTCCACCAAATCCAGAATCGGAGCCGCAGCAGGTATGAAAAACTTGTTTTTTAGTTAATTATTAGTAACAGTTGTTACCACATATAATTATATTTAAACCTGTTTGCGTCTATGTGAAGTTTGCATGTATACATAATTAACATGGTGGTTAAACAACTTGAGCAGCAAAGTTTGAAAATGTAAAATTGCCATTAATACAAAATAGGTGTATTGCTGGATGTTTTATTACGTCTATAACATATCGTAACAGACGGAAAAATATATGGCATATTAAGTGTCTATTTTTCTTGATTGATAAGAGAAATGTACTAGCTTGAAATACCATTCACACTGACATTACATACTACTTTTGGCTGATAATTTACTTGTACAGTTTCACGTAATTAAGGAGTAATCAGATTTATACTCAAAAATTACTACACCCTCATTAGTGATCCGAAAGACAATTTGTATCTACTAGAGTGCAAAAAATTAGTCATCCTTATGATTTTTAAACTAATTGTAATGGTTCATAATGGCATGGGCTGACATTGATGCCGCCGATTCTTCCTAAACATTTAAAAATACCTACCATCTTATTTCTTATACAATGTTTCTATAGCACTTTAGATGGTCAATTATCTTGTTCAGTAATCGTCACAGCACTCTATGGTACTAACATTTTGTTACTAAAATAAACTTAGGCTTAATGACCACATTATTGAGTGTACGTCATCGATGACATAACTATCAGTGTAAATCTCATAAGGTATAGTTTTAATTTTGACTGCTCTCACAGATGAACAGGGCCAATTTTTTATAGCTCTCTGCAAAAGAAACATTTGAAAACCTTGGGGAATAAATCCCCGGTTCTTTCAAATTGTTTAAGGTTATAATTACTTTTATTTGCTAACCTGTCTGATATGAAGACTATAAATAGCCTTATAAATTATCAAACATTGTTGCTCTCGTTGTATTTGCATGCCGCTTTTTGCACGTGCATAAACTTGCATGTTTGAATAATGATTAACAATTTTTGTTAGTGGGAGATGATTGTTAATATAATAATAACTATAGGGCTGAAGGAACAACCTAATGTCAAGTCTAGTTTACAAGATTATATTTACTATTAATTTGCAATATTTAAATTTTTATTCATGTGAATCTTTGTGACGCATAAATTTTATGATAATGGTTGCCAGTCATTATTTGCAAAAAATTTGTTAATTAATATTTTCAAATAAATATTTTTATCGGATAGACCTATCCACTAGTAGCTTATAAAGTTCAGGCTTAATGTGATTCTATTCCTGTGATCACACTAAACCGTCAGATAACTATTCGCAACTTTTCAATGGCTCTAAGTGTGATAAAACATGGGAACCAAATTGAAACATTGTGATAACTTAACAATATTAATGTGGCTTTGAGTTTGAAGTTTGGACATTTTAGTTAGGTAATAGAAGCAGGATTTCCACTATTCCTTGGGATTAGAAAAGCCAACTTGTTTTTCTGTCATCCTAACAATCCCTGTGTTTGGTTTTACCATCATCAGGCTTCCATGCAGTCGTTGATTAAGATTATGAATGCCAGTTATTATTATCATCCTAACAATCCTCGGATTCAAGACAACTCTGTTTTCACTCATGCCTTATCTAAGGAACAGAAAACTATCTATTATTTTATATGGTTGTTCACATTTAAAAGGCCCACGATCACTATAATTTACCTTGAAAATATACGTGGCAATGCTGACTTGTTGGAAATTGAAAAGTTAGGTTAGGTTTCATTGGGTAATGTCAAAGGTATACCGAACCCGACAAAGTGCCAGAGAAAACTAATACCTTTAGCGAAGATAACTTTTTTTTTTTTTTTTTTTTCTTTTTTTTTTTTTTTCCTTCTTTCTTTCTTTCGTGCAATGGCATTTATTTAAAAATTTAAAAATTTTGACACCTACATCTCATCCGTCAATTTGACCGATGAGATGACTAAGTTGTCTTAGTTGTACCAACTTCAATGCAGTTGCAATTGATTGAAATCCAGGGATATTTAGTGCTTTAACAACACATAAATCAACTTGTGGTGGGCCTTTAAAATGTGAACAGCCTATACCGTCCTAACATCCGATTGACTTTTCACTGTTAAAATTTTGCAATTTTTAGACCACTTTAGACTCGACCATATTATAAAATCCCACTTTCCTATGATGAAATATTGTAAGTTAATAGCTTTGCCTTGTCTTTCGTTAAATCATAAAAATAAGTTGAACACGTTTTATTTTGCTCACATTAAATATTGAATATATGTAGTACCTATTTTTTATATAAATATTAGAGATAATAGTATGTCTTGGATGAAAACGCATAATATAAATATTGTACGGAAATGTCAAACCTACCGCCCATTTCACGTGGGTTATAAGAATATTTTTTATCAACTTAGATGCAGCCAGCTAATATATACTATTGTTCCACAGCAAACGTGAACGGAAATTGAATTAATCTCTTGTTATATACCAGTTGTTTTGTTTACCGAGTTCTAAAATTGTATCGTATGGTAGTTGTGTACAAATCGTAATGTTGGCATAAAAATTATATTATGGAATTTTTGTTTTTACACAAATTAATGACCGTCGTTTTTTATTAGGATGAATGTCAAGAAAAACCAATAAATCCTTGTAAATTCAAAAGCATGCTAATAGAAATAAAAGACCGAATAGAAAAAATGAATTGTAGTGATTTTCAAATTTTGAACGAATATTTAGGAAAATTAATTGATGTCGAAAGCAATTCAAATGACAACAGTATGGAATGTGAGAGAATAAATTCAGAAGATTCGAACAGTAGTACAATCGATAGACTAAAATCTTTGCAGTTAGATAACAAGGAGCTGACCACGAAATGTGATGATCTAGAAAACGGTATGGCCATGTTAAGAAACGAATACGAAAAATGTGAAGATTATTGGCAAAACAAGTTGGACGACGAACGACGGCTCTTTGAACAGGAACAGAACCACAACACCGAAAAGCTCAATGAGTTGTTAACGAAACTTGGCGACTTCGAGGAGCAATATTTAAAAGACACCCGTCTGCCGACCATCGTCGAATCAGTGAATTTAGAAAATCAATTTACAGACTTGGAACAAGAATTTAAAGAGTACAAAGACGCCATCCACTTACAGCTTGAAGACAAAGATTTTGAAATTAACACTTTAAAAGGACAACTTAGTGAGTCGTGCTTACAAACCAAAGAATACTGTGATGCAAGTGTAGAAACATCCAATGAAAAACTTACCGAAAAGCGTTCGCAATTATCGAACCACGTCATAGAATCAACGAACCTGTATTCGGCCGATGCGATGCCATTTAACTGGAACGAAAATATAATGCAGAGTTTCACAACCGACCAAACCATCGTAGACACTGTGAACTTTGCACCCCACTGGAACCGGGAAGATCCCCACGAAACCAATTCAGTTCCTTCCGCATGGGATGCAGCATCAAACCAGAAGTCGTTTTCGTTATTCTCGTTGCCGTCTACCTCACATTCCAATGTATGGGAGAACAAAACTATGCCCTGCAGACAGAAGCGAACCCGCCACCACGACAAGCTGTTGACACAGCACAGGCTGCAGAAGAAAAATAACGAAGACGTTAAGAGCATCGAAAGCAACACGTCTCCTGGCTACGCTGAATTGAACAATGAAATAAAAAGTCATGAACCAAAGTGCTGGATTCCCGTTGCAATATTGCACAGCCTGCAAGCTAAGAAATATAGTCTCGAACAACGATGCAAAAAGCTTCAATATGTATTAAAGCAGCAACATCATTACGATGAACAGTTATTGCATTGTAAGTATTATTTACATTGGCTTTCATTCAGTTTTATTTCTATTACATACGTTTGCTACATTTTTGGCATATCATTTATTTATTTAAAAAAAGCGTAAGTCTTATAGTGAGGGTTCTGGCGCAACAGTCTAAAATATAGCGGGAATATTGAAGACTTTGCTATATTAGAGTTCTTAATGGATACATTCAGTAGTTTGTTTGTATATGTCCTTAATGTTTAAATTCATAAACATATATCACAGTTAAGTGGCTTAATGGTATTGACCAAGTCCATTTTGCTGCTTGTGCCGATGTGAAAAGAAGGAGCCATGTAATGCCATGTAATTCAAATTAAACCAGAACCTTCGCCTTATAACTATTAATGTGCCAAATCGAAATTGTTATCATTTTATTTAATGTTTGATTACAGCATAGATTGAATATGTAACGGCGAGAAAAGGAATTTGAGTGTAGTTTACATCTACCCACGTATTTACACAATGTAAAAATATGTCTGTATGTGTACATTATGTAAATCTTTAAAGCTTGGAATTGGCTTGATTGAATTTGTAGTCCAGCACCGTTAATTCGGCACCTTTACAACTAACAACTTTTTGTTCACAACACACTCTTGATTGTCGGGTGAGGTAGTTTCCTTGGCGTTGGTAATTTATAATTAGCCATAGCATTTCTCGTAAGTCTGGGAGCATTTCTGTATAAATTTCACATAAAACTTTATACTTTGTAAAACTTTTTCAATGTTTCTCTTTGTGTTCCATTGTTCTATCACTACGCCAAAACACTCACTTGCATAAATGGTTGCAGGGCTATCTGCTGCAAACAAATTCAGTCATATTACTTTTCTGGTACCTCATACCACTGATGCTCATACTTTGACAACATGACGAGCTTTTTCAATGTCAAAACATAAGTGAAAATTTTTGCCCCCTAAAATAAGTTTCAAACTCACTTTTAAATTATATTATGGTGTCAATTTTGTGGTTTCAGATTAAACAAAAATGTAAAAATTATATAAATTTAATATGCAAACGTTAAAAATTGATGGCATTTTGACAATTGGAGAGTTTTGCGAACAGATTATATAAGGTTGACAAATGCTAGATTTTATGGTTGACGGCTAATTAACTAAGCTTGACTGTACAATAAATTAATTAAGAGCTTCAGTTCTGCGGTTGTTGAGTGGGAGTTTTATTGTTAGAGCATACGCTTAAAGCACACTTTATGACATAACTAACATTCGAAATTAAATTTTTAGCCAAGCATTTAGCGAAACGAGCAGCTGTGTTTTGACTTCGTAAGGCCGTATCGAGTTTTAATGGCGGTCAATTTTCAGATTCGTGGCAGCAGTACCGAAGTGAGAAAGCCGAGCTTCAACACTACATAAAATATTATCACGATAAGTTAGACCAGCAGTTGCGTGTATCCAGTGAGCAGCAGGATCGTCTGGCGAGGAACGATTCACTAGTGAAAGACTTGTTTGTAGACAATTCGTACCTTCTAGCGAAAAACCAACGGCTTGAACAGCAGTATCACATGTTAGCTAATAATTTAAACACGAATTCTGTATAAATGTGCCTTTTAAATTTAATTGTTAATATTGTAAGTGCAAATGAATAATTTCTAGTACCACATTTTGTTTAATAATTATTTATATTTATGTGTTTAGACATATGCGCTGCAGTATACATTTTTCTGGTTATATGTATTTAAAGTACAGCCATATCAGGTTTGATGGCCTAATTTTATTGTGAACATATTTGTTCATTTTTTCAGTGAACGGAAACCAGTCGAATAGTTTGAGTTATATACTGTATTATTTAAAGGTCTATATTTTTATATGAATACCAGTTTTTGTATCAAATGTCAATAATTATATGCTACTTTATTGTTTTTGATTTTTGATTGCAAAATATTTCTATGTATCGCCTTGTTGAAGAGAGTGTTTCTATACATTGTTATGTTTAAATGGTAAATACAAAAGAGTGGCAATAATTTCATCATTTTCATGTTTTTTTTTTTATACGTACGAAACCCGAAATGCTATTTATATCTAGGAAATGTATCATGCGGTGGATGTTAATTCTTGATAATGTATTATAGAATAATACATTTTTCTACGGGTATTCTCACATAATAGTTATTATTAAGATAGTTATCTGAAATATGTGAAATAATATATGTATTGTAACACAAACTTTTCACGCAGCTGATGGACTGCACGAACACTCGCATCGCCCGTGTTTAGAGTAAATTTGTAGATGGCATGGCAAATGTAATTTCACGACAGACATGGAACTAGGCGTCCCACTCCGAATGATCTGGAAACACCGAAATTTTTGTACGACCATATTGGTGATTTGGGAATTTGCGCGGCAGGCTAAGTGCCAGCCTGCTATACAAATAAATAAATTACAATACTAAAAATTTTAAAAAAATTAAAAAATAAGGAATATAAGAATCTGACAAATTTAGTACTTTTTGAACCGATCTGGTACATTTCTAGGTCTTGGTACATTTGAATTTTTCATTGTGGCTACACTGTCTGAGATAAGACAATTCAGAAATTGAATTACCAAGAGATGGCGCTCAAGTATTCATCAAAACAGGAGGTTAATTTGATATCGAATGCAGAAGCTAAACAGACAAATAATCAATGATTTGGTGAAAGAAGTCTGAATTGATATGCAGTTATAAGTACTCTAAATTCGATAAAATTATATTGTCAAGAGATGTCGCCTCTTAAGGCCCCATCAAATGCATTGATTTTCCCAGAGTGTGGTTTTGACAGTTTTCGTTGACAGTAGCATATTTTTGGCTCGGTACGATCAGGTGGAGTGGTTCATTGATAATTCTTGGGATACAACGTTAGGATACCGAAGCGCAATGTAAGTCCAACAATAGTTTTCCGCAGATTTTATTTCGTACTTATTCTTTGCAAATGAATAATTAACTCACCAATCCATTGGTGCAAATTGTTTATACATTTATACCTGACTCTTTTATAAAGGCGTGAGCGCCCTTTACTTATTTATTTATTTACCATTCAACACCTTAATAGCTATTGCAACAGTTGAGAATATTTTTAATTTACCATTATTTTTGTTTGTAAACAAAACGTTTTTCTGGTGAAGGTGCTTCAAACGCTATTTTTTAAGATGATTAATTGATATTTTACATTGATGCTCAAGCGGTTTGCAGTTTATGTGTTACAGGAGGGGTAAACCACTTTGGAAGTTTATTTACATTTACTAAGAAAATTTCGTAATAAATGACTTAATTCAAATCACTTGTTTTGTTATTTGAAGTTTATCAACCGGACTGTGCCTTACAATCAAGCCAATTTTTGCCTACGCTATTACAAAAAATGAATTATAAAATTAGCTCCGAATATACATCCGAGTCAAACACAATTTTACACTAAGTTTATAAAATTGACATGTTTTAAAACTGTTTCATATGAAACACATAATTTTATAAAATTTATTTTGTAAATCTATGATCACCTTAGAAACCAAGCAATAAAAGCTTCGATTCTATTATTTTTAAAATACGTGTTTTATAAATAAACAAATAACTACACATGGCAATGTTGGTCAAAATTCTTAATACCAATATATCGTACCATGCTTTCTGGGTATCTACGGGGTCTCCACAGCTAATGTATACATTTATTTTTCTTTTCAATTTTTTTTGCATTTTTAATTTTCAATTTTTGGCATCATTTTGGTATTCACATTTTCAACTCAGAATTTTATGACCAACATCACCATGTGTAGTTTTTTGTCCACTTTAAATTAAAAACACCTTGTATGAAGTTTATAAAATGATGTGCTTCTTACAATCTTGTAAATTGTTAATGCAACAGTTCAAATCTATACAATTTCCACATCAAAAAGTCTTAAAATGAGTCAATCTTTTTTTATCTCAATTATAAGAAAAAATCATCAGTAATTAGAGTATAGCTTCTTAATTTGAACTCAATTTTCATGATTCTAATTTGAACAATTTTCCACAATATGTATATTTTGAAATGCCTCATACAATTGAGACTATTTACTTATTTTCTAAACATTTTTCATGTTGAATTTTAGGCGTCAAGGAAATTACAATTCTAAATCCCATAAAATTTTACAGTGGTTTGCTCCTTTATTTTCCTATTATTTTGTACCCATTTTTGTTACTTTAATTATTATAACGGATGTAATATATTCTTGTGTAAATCATTATTAGTTAACTGCATCAATTAAGTATACTGCACTTAGATATGTAACGAATTAAATTTGTGATCATTGATTGTGTGGCGATACCGGTGGTTCATGTGTCATTATTGTTGTTAAATATTTACGATGATATTTATTAATCGTAACGCTATTATAGCTAGAGGTAGCGGTTAATTCAGCAGCCGTTAATTTATAAAGTGAATTTTATAGTTTTGAATTTCATTCAAAAAGTAGTTTACTAATGGATTTATAAAGTGGTGTTTTGCGTGTTTAATTTAATTTGTTAGCCACCGACCCTCATTATTCATTTCGCATCTTAATTTGATTAAAGTAACCAAGTTAAACATGAGTATACTTGAGTACAGTTATACAGTAACATAAAGTTTTCAGTATGGGTTTGCTTGTTTTGTGTTTTTTAATTTTGTTACGCTAAAGTTTTAGTCATGTATGACAAATAAAAGCATGAAGGAATGAGTTATCTGTAAGCGTAATACAATCCTTTGTGCCTTTCAGGCAAGGCCCGTGCAACCATAAGAATGAAATATGATTCTATGGATGAACACAATAGTAAAAATGACTTGTATATGAACGGAAATATTGACATTAATCAAGTTATAAATATCAGCAACAATGTAAAGAGAAAGGTCGCTCGAAGGCGATGGGCTATTTTGGCAAAAGCACTGAAGGTCGGTTTATATTTGTGGTGCTGTTCAACTGTAAACCCCCCTCCCCATGTTATTATAACAGGTTTTTTATCCCTAGAGTCCCACGGGAAGCGAACCGTCGAGCCCGACTGATGAATTCTCTGTACGTCGCATATCTTCCTTCATGCTCTTAACAACACAGCAAATTCAAAATGTAAAATTGACTTCGCAGGATAATAACATAATCAATCAGGCTAAAAACCGCACCTGGTATAAGTACTCAATGTTCATTGAGAACGCTCAATTTTTTGTGGTCGTTGGGCACAGAAACCGTACGTTTTCAGCAGAAGATCTAATGGGCTTTAATAACACAGGCAATATTTGTATCTGGCCGTCCGAAGAAACTCTGACATATTATATTGGCTGTAACCTTCACATATTCGAAAATAAAACGATACTAGAACTCGGCGGCGGAATGTCCTGTTTGGCGGGATTAATTTGCGCTAAATATGGATGTGCCAAGCATGTCGTGCTCACGGATGGAAACAAAATATCAGTTGAAAATGTACAAGTTAGTTTGTTGTGCAACGAGTTCTCGTGTCCAGTTAGCTGCCTGGTGCTCAAGTGGGGCCAATACAATTTGAAATGTGAATACGATATCATACTGTGCGCCGACTGCTTGTTTTTCGATGAGGCCCGGTCCGATCTCATCGACACCCTTTGGAAATTGCTAGCGGTAAATGGATTGGCCCTAATTATGGCCCCCAAGCGGGGCAACACTTTAGATAGTTTCATTAAACAGAGCCAGAGCAAGGGTTTCTTGTGCAAACGCATAGTTAATTACAACAATTTCGTTTGGGAGAAGCACTTGCTGCTCTTGAAAAATTGTGATTACGATGATAACATT
Source organism: Othius punctulatus (assembly GCA_951805005.1). Lineage (NCBI taxonomy): Eukaryota > Metazoa > Arthropoda > Insecta > Coleoptera > Staphylinidae > Othius > Othius punctulatus. The sequence continues at coordinate 43,906,644 of OX638141.1, read as the reverse complement.
CATTACCCTATACTGATAGAATTGACCAAAGTTTAAGTGACCTTAGCACGACGTCTAGAAAACTAACTTTTGATAAATTGGATACGTTCTAGTTATTAAATTAGGTATTATTTTACTTCACCTAGTGAACACATGTATGCGTCCATGTGTGCATACAGGGGCATGTGTACGCAAACGTGTGTTTGTAATTTGTCCCAAATGTTCTAGTCTTGTTGACATTGTTACCTTATCTGTGATAATTAATACCAATTTCATTAATGTGAATACTCCTGTATGCTCATGAATCTCAAAACCCCAACAGTAAAATTATAATGCAGCGTTGTTTCTCCAATTGTTAATACTTAGTTTAATAATCTACTTGTAATGTTTCTCTTGCATTTCGTTTTAACTGACTGCTTGCAGGATATTCTTATAATAAAATTGTACCTTGATTTAAATTCAACCTGGTTATTTTAAGCGGGTCTATTATTATCGGAAGTCGAGATTGGGCAATAAAAATTGCCGAAATAAAAATAAATTTATTCAACGTTAACTTTTAGCTCAATTTAAAAACAATTGTATCTTCAGTACATATCATATCTATACCGTATTTTACTCAAATTGTTGTTAATTAATTAATTATTGCATTAACTAATTCAAATTCATATTATATATCGTTAATCAATGTACATTCATGTTATAGATATTCCTATTGTCCTATTATAATGTTTGTTATAAATGAATTAATAAATTTAACCCTTAAAAAGCATTTATTTTTTCTAATTTAACGGTTGTATTTTTAAACAATCCGTCATTTCAACAAAATGTTATTCTATGTATTTTTAATTTTTCTATTGCTAAAATGCAAGTTCAGATTTTAATTATGATACTTAGCACGCCATAATTACAAAATAATGTATAAGGTGTCCCAAGTGATGCAAATGTTCGTTACAAATTAAATATGATTCTAAAAATTCGATGAGTACATTAATAAAAACGTTGCAAGATTCTATGATTGTTCATTCCCTTAATGTAACAAAATTCTACTCAAGAAAATTGACTTACAATTGATATTCCAAAGTTTAATAAAATTAAAAAACTAATTGCAGGGCAGATTTTTAAAATTATTGTAAAAACTTCAATAAATATTCCAGAAAAATAATCATTAAGAGGCCTCTTTACCCAAACGCGGTATAGGGAATTGCATATAAACGACAGCCAAGATAATTCATGAACGGGTCAACATAATTACAATCGGAGACCTGATTTAGAAAGTTTAGACATTTATCTACAATTGTGCTGAGTAGTTTTTAAGAAATAATAAAATTGTGATTTATTATGTTGATTAAAAGAATGGCATGTTTAGCCGATTTGTGAAATTTTCTTCTATATTTATTTAATTAAGATGTACATATAATTGAAATTCCCTCAGGGTATTTGGAGCTAATGTTGTTGGGAACCACCTTTTTTTTTTGTTCCAATATCATGAATAATAATAGAGTATTCTTGTCTGCACATAAATCCGACTAGGTGATCAGAAATAAGTCACCTTTGATTTATTTCTTAAAACTACTTTGTCTAATTGTAGATAAATGTCTAAACTTTCTATATCAGTTCTCCGATTGTAATTATGTTAACCCGTTCATGAATTATTTGGCTATCACTTATTAATAATGCCGTATACTAGCTGGGGTAAAGAGATCTCTTAACCACCCTAATAAAGATTTACCATGGTAGGTAGGGAAACGAATTTCCATATTGTTTGAATATGGAAGCAGAAATCTAAGGAAAAACCATTTTCCCCTGTTAATTTCCCATATTCTGCCGTAAAAATACATAATGTATAATTTTTTTAATAAATTTCCAATTCTCCAAGTTTTAAAAATACATTAATATTAAAAAATCGAGGAATTCAAAATACTAGTGACATAGGTACTTTCAAAATATATAAATATTTCAGAAAAGCTCTTTACAGATTGTATAATTTCTTGAAGTACAAAGTTCTTTTAAAAATGCATAAAAATAATAGTCAAAACCTTTACAATGTTTTAAAAGTTTTAAGCTCTAGTTTTAAAATATCCTGTATATACCGTTCCTGTAAAAACTGTTTGGTATTAATTATCAGTATTGCATATTTGGTGCTGTACGATCTGAAACATTTATTTTACGATTCTTAATAACACTACAAAAACTAAATTCCGAGTGTTGTAGTTCGTCCTCTTCTACCGAGTGATCCATTTAGGGTGAGACTTTTGTATGTTGCTATAACAATTTAGTTACCACGAAGTTGTGTTTGTGACACAGCTTTTTTTTTAATTTTTACATTATTGTGGTTATATATATTCAGTGAACTCTATACTACATAACTGGAAATGCCTCTCGATGTAAACCACTGAGGCAAAAATTAAACCTAAGCAACTCGCCGAACAGTAGTATTCGTATCTCTCTCTGTCACACGTAAATTATGGGCAAATGATGCAGTACAAATGAAATTTTATCATTTATGCTTTTGATATTTATTACTTGCTGGTACTGGTAGTGTTACTTACTGTATATATACTTGTAAGCTCAATTTACAAATGACATACAATGGCATAGCCATTACAATGAACAATCGAAACTTATAATTTTAAAACTTAAGCCGAAAATGGCTTTTCAATACAGAATTAATGACAAAAATCAGTATAAAGCTTTATTATTAATAAAAAATGTTGTCGATAATTGTGTAATAATAAGTCATTTTTAACACACATTTATTAATGAAACTTCAAAACTGAATGTAAAATTTCGGTAAGTAAAGTAAAATAGTTTCAGTTGTTCATTATAATGGCTATGGCCATTTTAACATGTATTTATCACCATTTAATTTTCACATCGCCTCGTCTCCGGAAGCACATCAATAGTAGATATAAATAGGTCGTAATTCGGACGATTTTTGGTTACTTAACATTTGTTTACTCTTGTACTTATTAACAGAAAAAAAGCATAAATGTGGGATTATATGTTAAATTCGTAGTTTACCAAACCAATTCAACACCTCATATGTAGATAAAATGCAACCTGTTCATATATTTAATTAATCCTAATTAAGATCCGTTTCTAGATAAAACGTTTTAAAAACACAAAATCCCCACAAAACTTGATTTTATATTTAATACCTCTCATATCATATTAAACAAGTTAAAAAGAAATGCAAATACTACAGTCTCTCCATCGCAGGTGGCTGTCCGCCTGACACACTACTTTGTATTGGTGGTGTAGTAACGAGGCCTTTCCAGTTAAGTAGTATAGAGTTCCCTGTATATAATTCAGTGTCTTACTGACAGATCTATAATAGTCTCTAACCTCTCCACATCATTTTTCATAAGCAAGGCTGCCCATTGTCTCACCCTAAATGGATTACTCAGTATTTGATTTAGACAGAAAATAAAATACGAATTAAATTATATTTGTCGTGAGTTACACAAAAAATAATAAGCACTACGATAATAACAGGTAACAAATTAAGCGGCTAATCGCTTAATGTAAATTGATTACATGTAAGTATTGTTAGTTGTATTAGGTGGAACTTTTGATAGCAAACTTAGCGTTTGATTGTTCAGTTAGAAAGCGATCACCAACACAATGAAGTAATCTATAAACAGACTATAGATGTGCGCACTTATGAGTTGAAATGACCACAAAATCTTGTTCAAAAGTTGGCCTCTTACAATTACTGCATAGTCACTAGCCAATGTCAGGTCGGTGTTTGCAATGTACACCTGTAGGGATTGCCATCCTAGCATGATTCGTGTCACAAAACCCGATATTGTTAATGAATAGGGATAGTCAAATTAGATGTCACAATTACTGTTACAAACTTACCCGCAACTATAATCTATGCACAAAACCCTCCGACTGTTAAATGCCAGTCGAATGACCTACTAACAAATTTTATTGGATTCGAATTTTGTAACTTATACTTCAAATCTAGTAATAAATTGAACATATAAAAGATTACGTTTCTCTAAGTAAAACAATTGTGTTTTTATACAAATTAACAAACTACCGATATAGATAACTGTAGTCTACATGATTTGGCTACCAAGTCACAACCATGGAGGTAGAAGAGTTAACAGACAAGTACGAACAAATTTTTTTATGTAGCCATTTGGTCTAAACTGCATCTATCTATTAATATTTAAAATCATCAAGATAAGTCTTTCTCGTCGTGAAATCCAGGAAATATCCGCTTTAGGAAGAGAACTTAAGCACTCGGTACCAAGAGTAATTTTACTAAAAGTGTGTTACCCAATTCTAGCATCTCAATTGCAACTAAATTTACACATGACACCAACTAATATTTAAAGATGGTTTCATTGCCTGAGAGTTTTGTGAATAGATTATACATGATTACATGTGAATCCAAAATTCATGGCGAAAAATGAAGTTTAAGTCGACGTTTCTACCCAGTTATTAAAGTTACCTGTAAACTGAAAAACTGGTCCTAATATCCAAGGAAATTAATGATCAGTTCGCTAAAGGTTTATATGAAATTTTCGGCTTTCATTTGGGGAGCTTCAAAACTTTTATAATGTTAGAGATCATTTGACAGCTCACGTTCAAATATTTTAATTCCGTTACGAAAATTAACTAACCGTCACAAACAGTATGCTGAGGTTCTTCCTATTGTTTCATACTCCTGGCTAAAACTTACATGTATGGAAAACCCCTAAGTAACAGGCATGAAAAGCCACTCTACATCTACAAATTTCTCTTCTCTACATCCCTTTTTCTGTAAATAAGTGGGAGAGCTCTAAGCAATGATTTGAATGCATCTCATATTAATCAGTGAAAAAAACAAGTACGGGGTTAACTTTTATTTTAGTACATACATTTGCTCTATTTTCGCCATGAAGTTTAGACTTTACTGTCATACAATGTGAGCAACAACGCTTGAAAATCTTTATAGCTTCTCTTGGAGATTCTGATGGATTGGTGAACATGCGATATATTTAAACATACTAGGAATCCTAGTATCCAATATTGTTAGCATACTATTGCTACACCTGATGGTTGTTGGCAAGCATGCGATATTTTTAATCACGCTCATTCCATCTAATGCATTGAAAGTTGAAATTATTAGCCTTACTTCTTATACCTGATAGGTCGTCAAATACACAATATCATTGAGGGATTGGCAAACATGTGATACAGAAATATCCATAATATTTTCGAAAGCTTACTCGCAACCATGTTGTTCAATTGCTAGAGATTTTTTTTTCTCTAGTTGCAAACCTTGTGGGTGCATTTGAGGAAAACTTGGGTGTTGGCTGACGATTGGCATATATTTTGGGCATCTCTGTAGAGCGACAGTTGTCAAACTTTTAAATATTGTGCCATTTAGACTAAACCTGAACAGAGATGAGCCAACACAAATTGTTCCAAATTTAATTATCGCTTTTTCATGTACGTTCCAAATAATATTACATTTTAATAAAACCATTCAGAAAATATTTTTTTTGCATTCCATCGAAACCACTTGCTACACTTTGACATCATCTTCATAGTTGGGCTTTACCTCACTTTGTGGCTATAGTTATTTACGACTAGCACCTAATTTTTTTTATTTTTTTTATATATATTACAGCTGTTCTTACCAACCAGATCAAACTTTGTTGCTCTCTCTGTATTAACAAATATATATTTTCACTTGGCTGCTTGGATGTTTACCTTTTCTGTAATCGGCATGCCTTTCAGCGCCTCACTGCGCTCTTCACCTTTGTGGTGAAATGCGTTTAACTTGTGTTACAGAAAATGTGGTCATGCCGCTATAGTTTTCCAAAACGTAATATTGCCAAGTGTGATTCAAATGTGACAATTAATTTGTTTTTTTTTTTTTGGGGACTACTTTGAGACCATTTTCTGCACATAACTATATTTTATTTTGTAGCATGTAACAAAAACTACATAACCAAATAGCTTTCATCTGAAAATAAGTCAGTTGTAGAATGTTATTGAAAGATGTTACGATTTTAATGCAACCCACATAAAAGTTTGATTGCCCCATAGCTTTAATGTGATTTATTCCGATTAAAAGATTTTAGAATATATAATTTAACGATAAAATGGTTTTCCCCACGGTTTTTCGGCAAACACTAAAGTATAATAGCGACAAAAGCTAGAGGAAATTGTTTAAATGCAATTAGCTAAGGAACCACCACCAATAAGATAAGTAAAAAGGTTTGTGGTATTTTGGAAATGCCCTACTAATAATACTTTGACAGGCTTACAAAAACCACACTGTATTGGAAAATTTTGTTGTCTAAACAGTGAGCAAAAACTTGCAGAAGAATCATATTTTAATTTGTTAAGTATTACGCAGCAATAAAGTACAAGCATCATACATATACAATATGTTTTTGTATGTACGGTTCATTTCAAAATTATAGAGTACACCTCAAAAATCAAGAAGTCGATTTATTACAGCTTCTTCCACATGTAAAAGATGCTTATGAAATTTGAACGTCATATTTTTTATATAGGTTACGTTAGACAACATAAAATGTCGCTGATATTTTAGAAAACCATAATATGTCTGCAAGGTGCTCTTTGTGATGTTATAATGTTGGGCCACCTTCCACGTAGAGCACCCACCTTCTAATCTGGAAATAATGAGCACTTTCACATTTACGCTTAGATTAGGCATTTTGTTTGTCAAAAGTGACATTGATTGAATTTCGATAGTTTCACACTGTAGAAAATTAAGTGTACTGTATAATTTTGAAATTAATTGTACTATACGCGAGAAAAAAAAAGTGGGACAACTCTTAATTTATATTTTAGCATTATTTTATTGGATTGGACAATGCTTTTAACAATTTTGACAGACAAGACGTCTTTCAAATTAATTAATATGTTATCCATAGTAATATCAGACACATTTACGATAGAACATATTAGCTGTCCCAGTTTTTTCTGTCATGCATAGTACATAACTTCCATAATGAACATTTAGAAAAAAGTTCATTTTACCATTGAATACAAATTTAATCTGTTGCCAATCTTAAATACAATACAAGAATACAAGGCTTTTTTTTCCAATTCATATCATTCATTCTTAATCTGATTTTGTTTTGACACTTCCATACAGAAAATTAAAAAAAAAGTTTATTTGTTTAAAATTTTTATTTTTGAATCTCTTTTACGCCAAAATGTAAGATATTTGTATGTATTGCCTAGTTAATCATCTAAATTTACTAGATTAGTAAAGTGGTAATTGACCTACTTAAAATTTCACACCCTCGAAGTAGTTCAATAATTAAACCCAAATATAGTGTTATGAAATATCATGCGATGTCCCGAGCAAACATAATTGATTGTTCTATAAAAGGAAGACTAAATTTAAATTCTGTTCACATTACCGAACGCAAACACATTTTATGGGATATAAAGTTAAACTAAACGTTGCAGGATAAATAAACTACCTCGAAGTAATAACTGCTTACAATCGGATCAAAATATCTTTCTTCTTGAGTTTATGCTGCACTATAACACAACTGAATTAAAAAAAGTTTTCGATCGTGTTAAAATTTTAAATCTTCTCTTTCATTTACTATTTTAATAATCGTTTGTGTTTTATGTGATGAAATGACACAACAAATGTACAGTTAACAAACGCTTTATGTAATTTGTTCTTGCAGGGCTGATTATTGGAAATCTCAGGCAAGAAAGTATTGCGATTTTTGTAAGTGTTGGATCGCCGATAATAAACCCGTCAGTACGCATTGGCATATTTTAAACAAGAATAATCATAATCTATTTCCAGAGTGTTGAGTTCCATGAGAAAGGCAGGCGGCATAAGGAAAACGTCGCAAAGCGATTGAAGTACATAACAAAAAAAAGCCGAAGGGATGAGCATGAGAACCTCAAAGTCGATGCTGCGTTGGCGCAGATAGAGTCGGCTGCCTTGGAGGCCTATAGGAAGGATGTGGAAAATAATGCAGATTTGACATCAAGGGCTATTAATCAGACTCTGCATGATAAAAATTTGGAAATCAGCACCGTTAGTAAAGGCAAGGTGTGGAGGGAAGCTGTTACAGATGGCGGTCAAACATATTATTGGAACGTTCTTACAAATGGTAATAAAGTCGGTTTGTTATACAGGGTGGGCAATAGTTGTTGATATAATAGTAGTGTACTAGAATAACATAGGTATGTCCAGAAAACCACTAAATTAGAATTGATTAGTCAAAGCTGTAATAAACAAGTCAATTTGGTGGTTTCATTTTCAAATATACTTTCGATTAATTTGAACTGAATTCATTTTTATTAATCATATTTTATACTTATACTGCTTATACTACTTATATATTTTATACTGCAGTTGCATTAAATGTTCACAGAGATTCATTTCTGTTGACAGCCATTATTGGAGTCATATTGCCGTTACAGAACAGCAATGACCCAACTGCAATGAATTTTCCATTAGAGACGATTGTTAATTAGTAAGTTTTAAAGAAGTAAATACATTTTATTAGTAGTAATTTTAATGTAAAATATATACATTAAAATGATTACCAATATTTTTCCATCTATCCTGAAAAAAACATCATTTTGCAGTTGTGATATTGTTGCTCCGGAACGGATATATATGATGCTCATGTTATTTTTAAATATAAATGGTAACCATAAAATATATTCAAATAAATAATATATAATAACCACTTTCTTTTACTTTTCTTAAGCTTCACCTTCTGTGAATTGCTTCTTATTCGTTTTATTTCAAACAACCTTATTAATACACTCGTCTGTCTCAATCCACCTACTGTTTGTAATTTGTAACTTAAAATAGATATGAAAATTATGATCGTTTCCTGTATAACTCGATATTTTCCAATTTTATAGCTCATAAATCTCCATAATATTATCATGTGTCCTAACTTATTACATTCAGATGCGAATTTTGGCATGTTTCCTTGGCTAAAATGCTGCAATATTCAAGTAAATGGTTTTCAAAACATTATCATGTTTGCAGTTTACATTTTTTTACGAATGGTCATAGAATCATGAATGGAAGTGCATATTTATCAAACCAGCAAATAAAATGACTAAATTTTTCCATCTTTTTTGTAATATTAAAAACGGCAGCTATAAATTCACATCAACTATTTGTAATTAATATAGTTTTCCATTATCGGAAGATGATGATTTCAGCATCTCATTTTCACCCAAAATAGTCTACTAAAGCACTAATTAATTGCTTTGCATGCTAATTTACTGCTGCTTGATCACCTGCGTGATGACCTAACTATCAATTTAAATATCTTAGGGGGTTTCTAACCATTTTAGAATCTAAATGGGAAGCACCTCCTGAAGGTTTCTTGAAGGTAGCCGAGCAAGAAGATGAATATTCAAAACAATTATGGAAAGAATATCAAAAGAAACAAATTGTAGCAACTAAATTAAGGTATCTGTTTTAATTTGTGTATCTAAATTATATAACTCAAACTTATTTACTTTTATTGTGTAAATGTTTCAGAATTGAACAAGAAAAAAAGGAAAAAGACGAGGAAAGGGCTGCCGCGGCAAGAGAAAAGCTGAAAGAGAGGAGGGTGGAACCAATTGCACCCGTAATATCTGCACCCATAATAGAGGCGAAGAATGAACCATATGGAAAGTGGAAGACACTACAAATCTGGTACAAACACTTTTTTAATATCACATCTTGGTGATCAAGTTTTAAATATTTCCTTTATTGCAGTGAGATTGAAGAAGTTGAAAATACTGTGGATGGTGAAGTCGAGCCCGAAGTACCCGAAGAAATTGTTAGAAAGGAATTTAAAGAAAAAATAGTAGAAAGTTTGGGAAGTGGAAATGTACAATTTAAAAAGAGGAAATTCTTAACGTCGCTAAAGAAGAACTCACGAGTTAGATTGGATGATGACTAAAAATTCCAAGCTCAATGCAATCCATTCCATTTATATTAACCATATACTGTAATTTAAAAGCCACAGTAATAGTAATCCCAAAAATAACAATGATAGATGTCAAATTCCCATCTTTATTGCATGGGCGATGGTAATTAGCCACAGCAGCAGTAACCAGCCATCAAGAAATAAACAACAAACAATAATCTGCAGAAAATTGATTCTTCACTTGATACGTCGAGTTTTAATAAGTTACTCCCAACGTTACATGTTTGATATGGTTAAAAAAAGCCATAAATTCCAATGATTTGGTTAGTGGATGGATTTTTAAATCGATTAAAATCATATCGTTTAGTGCAAGGTATTTAAATAATTTCCAATTCAAGAAAACTTAACAGTTAATGCAGTTTATTAGACAATTGATAATTTGTTACCTATATTTTTCTAAGTAATTGCTATTAAATAAATCTGTGATATGTCTAATTTAAAAACATTTTAATAATTATTCCTAGCTAAGTTGAAGCATCATTACATCCGAGGATTTAAATTGGATCTTAAACATTCTTGGTTAGCAATAATTGAAATGTAACTACACAGATAACATTTATGAATGATTACATTTACATCCATAGATATATAATAACATTTTTAAATAAATATATGTATATAAAACATTAATGCAATAATACAAAATTAAATAAAAACAATATTTTGTAAAATAATACTAAGTTATAAATGCTATCTTTGGATTACTTATAACTATCAATAAAAAGTAATTTAATTTCTCTTGTAGATTAATTTCTATTTCTCGATGTTCACCCAACCTTCCTCTTCACCTGCAAGCTGATAATGATGCCTCCTAAGAGCGGACAGCCGCAAGCGCTCCTGCTCCAAATCCTTCTCCAATTCCAAAACCCTAACTTGAGCCTCCATCTCCATCCGCTTCGCCTGATGCAGCGATATGTTGGACGTGTCCATTTCCGTTGTGTTTTCAATGAGCTCCCCACAATCCTTCACTGTCGCGACGACCGCGCCTGTTGCGTTTGTGACGTCTTTCGAAGCGAGAGATAACTGCTTCAAGTTCGCACTGTTTCTGCTTGCTTTGACCCGGCTCGCCATCACCAGTTGAGCTGTCGATGCAGATATCTCGTGCGCTGCAACAACCAGCTGCTCCAATTTGCCTTCGCCGAGTACTACTTTATCGGCAGCACCCCTAGGAATATTTAATAATAGTAATTGATTTACAATGAGCACTGAATCTAACGACACGACATTTAATAAACAAAGATTTAAACAGGGTATTTAGAACCTATTATTATAACGTCAATCGTGCAATCTACACCGTACAAAGTCTGATAGAGCTCGTGTGATTAATTTATTTTCTGCCTATAATGCGGATAAGTTAATGCCGTTGCGCAGAAGAGCGTTAAAATAACCGGGCCACCTAGTTTAAATGCGGCAAAAGATGATTTATTACTGTGTATATTCTTTGATTCACAAGCAAAGATGATAATGATTTAAAATTGCAATTTTAAATAATCTCTTTTAATTTAGTGAGTTTAATACGGTTCAACTCAATCCAAATAATAGTGTTCAAGAAAGTCAACTTTTAAGCTAGATAGTATATAATATAGACGACAGTGTTTTAGATACAAATCAAATATGTTTTGCAATGTTGCGGAAATGTTTCATGGTATACAAGCAAATAATTTAACTAGATTTTTCATGTCACTATTTGTTATTTTTTCGTTGGAACTAGCTGGAATGGTTGATACCACTTTCTTGAACTGTCTGTATCTGAGAATCGTTGAATTAAATTGGGATTCGAACTCAAGACTTCTTACCACATTAGGAATACTTACAACATAAATGTTGCTGCAACTGCAACAGCTTTAGCTGCAGATATGAAACCATCCGTCCATCTATGGTTTCTTTTGTAAAACTCCTTGGCGCCAGAAGTGCCTTTACCTTGTGTCACAATTTCCGCTTGCAACGACTTTGCTTTTTGAACCAATATTTTTATCGCTAGCATAAGGTTCGTGCAGGAATCCAAAATCCGTTCGTTCACTTGCAGCTTGATTCCGGTGTCTGCTTCCCTCGACTTGCTCAACATATCCTGTAACAAGGGCAAGACGTTAAATGTACATTAACTAAATTTTAAGTTGGGTTACGTTATGTATTTGTTAACGACAGGGAAACCGTTATAAAGTTAAGTTTATTAAAAGCATAATATGTGTGTTAGGTTAGATACTTATAAACAGTATAGTAAAACTGCTATAAAGAAAAGAGTCTACCGTAATACGGGATTAAAACGCTCGTGTTAATTGTTGCATTCTAGGCTAACAAAGTCACAGCACCGATTAAAAGGCTGTTCTGTGGGCATGGTGGGTGCCCTCCAGCAGTATACTTAAAGACACGTCTTTAAAATCATTCTATTCTACAGATCACCATAAAATATCTTAAGTTTTCTATTATTATCGGGCTAGAAACATGGGGTCCAAATTTATTACTAATATTATTACCTGCATCTTCTTTGCAGCTTCTTCTATCGCTTTGTCCATAGCCACCATTTCACTCTCCAATAGTTGCTCTAGAGTTTCAGGAGTTTCACCTTTAACCGAGCTACTTATCGTTTCAGCCAATGACGCTACATTCGTCAAGTGCTGTAATGAAGAATCTATTGCTTCTTGTGTTGGTTTGTCTTCCTTGAGGCATGTCAATAAATTTAAAACGCTCGCTCCTAATGTTTTGCAAGTATCAGCCATTTCTAAAAACGGAGCATTATCAGCAACAAACTTATATGGGAGAGGTGCGGTGTAGTATTGTTAATACTATAGCAACCAGCAAAGCAAAGCATACCCCAGCAAAAGTTTGAATAGTTTTGGTTATTTTTAGTTACTAACCGTACGTGTATTCTTGATGTCAAAAAAAGCCAAAGTCATGAATTTTATGTAACAAATAAATAGACATACTGCAACAATATTCTGCGTGGCCTTATTTCGGTAACTTTTTGATTAGGGCAGATTTCAAAAAGATTTAAAATAATAATAAACAAAAGTATTAATATAAGTATAATTCATTTTGATGAAATTGAAATTAAATTTAGATTTTAACGAGCGAGTGAATTTTCGGTCATCTTTCCACCATGTTGCTTTGCTATCGAATGATTTCCGTGGGTGGTTTACTCACTTTCTCCAAATGAGATGTCAGGACTGGTATTCGAAGTTGCTCTTCCCTGGATAATATAAATTGCATGTTTATGGGCAATCCGATTTGCAACTCTTACGACTTGCTGAGGATCCGCTCTGGACACCGTTAAAGCAGTTTTCAGTGATTCCTGGCAAGGACCCGTCAAACTGCACAAGTAATCAGGGCTGCAGTACACGGCAGATAGAGCCGGGTTATCCACATCGTCAATGGCGTTCTTTATAATCTGTTCGTTTTCTTCCAGGGATGTTTTGATTAAATTCTCTATCTGCACTGCATTCTCATTTTTTGCTATAAAATAATCGTCAAAAATAAAGCCACAAATTTAATACGAGATTCTTACTCTGATTCAGTTCCTTGTTTTGTTGCGACAGGTTTGCCGATAGTTCATTCAGTTTTGCATCTAGCTCCTCACTTCGCTGGATTGAATTGTTCAATTCTAACTCTGCTTTTGATTTATCATTCGTTGCATCTTTAATATCCTTTTGCAATTTCTGCAAAAATATAACTATAAGAGCACAATCGAGATCGGCTGTGCATGAACGGTGTGTTCGATAGACAAACCACCAAACATCCATCGTATGCATTAATGGTTAATGAGAATACGCCGCTGTGTTTTTAAATTAAAGATATAGAAATTGTATCAAAATATTGGGTAAAATTATGTGAAATCTTTATACACAGATATACCTTAAGCTCATCTTCAAAATGTTCTTTTTGTTTGGTAAGTGCTAGTAGTTCATCATTTTTCAGAGATTTAATTTGCAGCAGTTCACTTTTTGTAACCGCATGACTGTTTTCCACTTCCTTGAACTTTCCATCGATATTGTTCTTATACTGTTCCACATCTTTCAGCTGCTGTTCCATTGATTTAATTGTTTTCTCGACTTTGGCTTTCTACAAAAAGGCATTGCTTAAACTAATATGGCAGAAGCGTTGAGATATTGTAATGAGCGATAACTTTTCAATGTTGCCGATTTAAATTCATGTATTCAAAGGATAATGTTAACTTATATACTTCTAACTCATGTTATTGACACCCTGAGCGCTAACGTTTGAATATGTTCAATCGTTCGGCCTGAACCCAGGTCTCCTAAAAAATGGTCAATCTAGATCTAGGCTGTAGTTTGCCTGTTCTGTCACTGCAAGGTGCCGAATTAATTTTAGGCCAAATTATTTATTAAAACCATCCATTAGAAGCCTGTGGCCAAGTTCGAAACAAACCTGTGAATAAATATAAATGTCTTTAATATTATTAAATAAGGAGGATTATGTCATTTCATTGCTAAAAATGAAGTTTGTAATAGTTTGCTCTACGAATCATTTGCGATTTTCATCATCTCTTAAATAGTATACAAAAACTTGTCACTCATTACATAATTCTAACTGTGTTTATACTAACATCACGGAGAAGGTTAATGTGTTCTTCTCGCAACTTAAAGTAGGATGCCTTAAACTTTTCTTCTTTTTGCTTATCTGCAAAAAAAAAAAAAAAAACTTGTAGGAACACAAAAATATCTCGTAAACTTAGGGTTAGGCTAGATTAGGTTAGGGTTTGCCTAAATTATTTTAATTATTCACAGTTAAACCTACTCTTTCCGAAGGTGAGGTTTAACCATCCAATAACTGTTTCGTCGATGAAGTCAGAAAACTGTAACTGCACTTTTACTGAAAAATGAGATATTTGCAACATATATTAGCCAGTAGTTGTTCTTTCTGTTTATGAAATAAAATTTCATATTTATTTGAGAATTACTGTAATTACATTCTGAGAAGTTGTGTATTGGTGTATGATGTATGTGTAAAATTATGACATTAAAATGCTCTCCTGTAAAATTTATATTTTTGGAGTTACATTGTTTTCTGGTTTCACCGACGATTTGCAACAAAAAGGTGGATAGAAACACTGGCCCTTACTGGTTAGGCGGCTTACCAATAAAATAACACATTCTCTGTTTTCTATCATCATAACGCATTTATTATTATTTATTTAGAGGATGGCCTATACACAGCGTATTCACATTGATATTGATTGATTGATTCTGAGTAAGTCGTATCATGGTATGTCTTTAGTTGTTGATCTTACGCAGAGTGATTTTCTTGAGGTGCAAACTAGCTCGCGTCCGTAGTAGAAGACTACACGTGCACCTTGGATAACGCTAAATGAGCTAGAGTGACAGGCGGCCAAACGATCAGTACGATCTCCTGGCCAACATACAACAAGCATATTAAATGACATATCAATGCAACTCAGCCAACACTCTTCATAAGGACCAAGTGATTAGGAACTGACCGAACATCCAAAAACATTGAAAGGCATTAGTAAATCCAAAAGCTATACCTCTCCATAATCATAACACAGTAATAATAATTACAATAACTTACTTTCTTCATCCATTAAACAGTTGTTAATCATTATTCTTTCACTTTCAACTTTTTCTTCGAGCTCACTCTCTTTGACGGCAAGCTTGTTCTCGAGCTCACCGATCTGCTCCCTCAGCTGCATCCGATCCGACTTGCTTTTGTTGCAGAGCATATTCACCTCCGCTCTGAAAGAAAAACGCATAAGCTTAAAATTCACTTGCAGCCATCAAAGGTTTATACATGAGCTGGTAATTATAAAAAGTCGAGACCTCAGGCGGCCACAATCCTCGTGGAGGCTTTTGATAATGTTGTCCCTTTCGGCGAGTATGTCCAGATCGATGGGAGGAGCCTTAACACTGGCACCATCGTCACTGTGCGGCGTCGAAGCCTCGGAGGTGTCTATTAGATTCGCCTCGATCAGCTCCTCCTCCTCTTGCGGGACGAATACTTCTTGCGTGACGTACGTGTTAAAATTGGCTTGGAAATTAGGAGGCTTCTGTAACAATTAATATTAGTTAATTATTTGTAAACCTTAACAACACTTGTTCGGGACTAAATATTTAAGTCTATCATTGAAGCTCTTTGCTGGGTATTTAGTCGCAAAATAGAATCATTTTCACTTGAATAATAGAAATTTTAGTTACAATCCAAACCAACGCGTTATAATCGATACTTTGGTAGTAGTGACAAATTGGTGTTTGCATGGATATTAAGAATACAATTCTAACTAGTGGAAATTTAAATCAAATATAAAGTATCAGAAGTACCCAAAGAAAACAATTGACAATATATTTTTCTTTACATTAGGTTTGTTCCAGCAATGATTAGAATCAGTAGAGACTGTTCGGCACATGCACAAAATAAAAAAGCGTTCCAGCAGAAACAAATTCTGATAAAAGCCCATTTTCTGACAAGTCACCAACTGGTTTCTGAAAGTTTGGAATTTTACCCACACATATTCAAGGTTAGAAATTCTTGTTTTATTTGACAACTCGCTAATTTATATGCCTCATTAGTTTTTATTAGATACAGCACCCAGTACAAAATGACAGATTGCTTTCCAGTAGCCAACAATCAATTTTGAGTCAATTTCCAAACGAATTTGCATTCAGACATGCGCATTGAAAAAGTGCATCAATCCGTTTCTAACTGTATGTTGGAACAAACCTGTTAGCCTCGTTTGAGTCGATTAGTATCAATTGGACTCGACCGAGGATAACTAAACCTTTTTATTATTGTCATAATAATTACCTCAGGCAAGAGTGATACTGTTATTAGATTCTTAAAATAATGCATCATGTTTGTGTTCTGGTAAAATAGTCTTAAAAGCTTAAACTGCTTCATAAACCGTTCCCTGTGTCCCTCCAATACATCGTAAGGAACCCGTGAATATAAAATAAATAATATCTTGACATTATGATCGTACAGCCTTGAAGCATCTTGTATGCAAGGAATGATCGGGGCAAGTCGGCATTGTCCCTGCATCGTCATAGAACTCGCTTTGGACAAGAAAACTGAAATAAAAATCAAATTAGAATAAATGTCATGAACACTCTAATTTTATGAAATAAAATTGCATAATAAATTTTGTAGAGGTAATGCTAAATATTTTTATAAGACGTTTAAAAATTTACAATTTAGAAATTTTCACATTCAATTCAAATAAGTATTATAACATATAATAACTACTACTACTTGAATTGTGTATAAATAGAGCAACCAACAATCTGTAAATGGAATAGAAAGTCAATAAAGTGGTGAACAATGGAACAATGGGGCAAAATATTGTCCCAATTAAACGAAGTAATTTACTGTTAGTTCCTTAGTTTGGTTTCCGTTTGGTGAGGTTTCGCTAAAATAGGCGGCTGCCGCGATTAACCGGCGGCCCAATTAAGCGGAATTGACTGTATCATGTAAATCAGAAAATTTTATCCAATTCTCGTTCGAGTTTCTGAAATTGGAATATGCCTTATTTCGCGTTTGATTTTATTCCGAGTTCAGTATTGCCAACGATGAAAAACTAATAAGCAACATAATCGACATAACCTAGACCACATACGTATTTTTCTCATCTATGTTGATCTTTCTTGAATGTTTATAATATTTGTTTATTTATTTTTGTTAATTTATAATTTTATAATTTTGAACCCACTTAGAAACAACAATTATTGACACACAGTATGTTTTTCTCACTGGGTTGGTTAATTAAATCGTCGCTAGCACGACGCACTCTATATCAAAGCAAATGAAATAAATATCGAAGGCAAAACTCCCAATGAAAATCTATACGAAAATACATAAAAAATATCATTTAATTCAAGCTTTAGAGATTGTGTAAATAGTACAAGTCATATTAAATGTTTTTTTACATTCTCAGTTTCATAAAAATATATTTGCAAAACACTTGAAAAGAAATCATCAATTTAATACTTACTTGTCTGTTGCAGCTCTAATATCGTGTCTAAGTAGTCAAAGATTTCAACGGACATTTGAAAACTGAAACAAATATTTTTATTAGCATTAGTTTGATTTAATGAACAGCTGATTGACACACCACCTAAACTAATAAATATTTCATACTGATACAAAAATTGTTACAAATGCACATATGTTAGCTTACCAAATATCAGGATTATTTCCACATATGCTGGTCAAATCTTCCGTTGTAATACTTAAATTTCCAGGGAATCTGGGATTTCTCCGATGAAAGTCTAACTTTGCAATCAGGAGCTGTGTGTACTGTTTTATCAGTTTGCCATATCCCTCCTCTAAATGTCCCTAAATAATATCAAAATTTGAAACTTACTATAAATGCAGTGAACGTTTAAAAGCTTATTGATATTAATTTTAGATAGTCATAAATAAAATACAGAGCGCTCAAGTGGTGTCAACTTTTACGCTACTACAACTTTTACGACACTAATAGATGACACTGTTCAAGATGCAAATCAAATATGTTTGGCAAAGTTATTGAAATGTTTCCTAGAATATAAGCAAATAATTTAACTAGATTTTTCAAATGTCATTATTTGTCATTATTTCGTTGGAACTTCTTGGAAAAGTGGACACCACTTCATCAGCGCTCTGTAGAAAATTTGCAGATGATCGCAAAAGTGGGACTAACCCATAGCTTTCCAAGGTCTTCTAAAAACTTTCTATGTTTTTGACTATGTTCCACGCACAAAGGGTGACCTTCCCTCAATATTTTGTGCAATACATGGCAGAACTTCCATGCCACAATCATATCGTCCATGCATGGTAATCGTAGAGCAATGGTCCAGAATATTTGAGCGCCCTGCTGGGCAAACGTCCCGATGATCGTCGACCGGACATGCTTCTGCTTGACAGGGGATTCATCTTTATTGATCGCCTTGTGGATAGCTACATTCTGAAAATGAATCGACATGATAATTGGGAACAATTGTGACACATGGTGATAGCATGTTAACAAAAAATGCAATCACATATTAGTCTCTCAGGTCGGTGATTCTGAGGTGTGCGACTTACCGTAACCCAACAATCCTCAATCAAGGTGCCTTGCACTTAACGATCTAATTGTAGTCTTTCGAAATGACATATTAATGTAACATGAATGAAAACAGATTTAACATAACGTCCTGTAAATTATTCTTATATTTAGTCTTATATTATTTTATTTACACATTGTCAAGCACAAACGAAAATACTTACATATTTATAAAAAACTTTGTCGGAGTAAACTTCCATGATTTCGATTTGGTTAGTGGGTTATTTAAGTTATGATAATTTCATGCAACATCTGAAAATAAAGACACATGCTAATCAAATAATGAAAATAAGCAGGATTGGGGCTTGATTACGGCAAACTAGTATAGGGTTAAAAAAAACTCATTTAGGCAGTTGATATTAGGCAAATTAGTATTAATAAACTCAGAGAATTGATTAAAAATATATATTATTATTATATTTAGAGGTCAATCCTGATTAATTAATAAGATGGGATTTTTTGCACTCCAGATAAAAATAAATAATCTTTAGATTTTAGTTGTTTCGGCTTGTGAGCCATCTTCAGCCAGTACCATGGTATAGTCAATTTCGTTGGTGGTAGCTATTGGTGTAATGTGTGGTGTGTCATTTCTTGTGATATATGTATTTCTTTTGTGATTTCTGGTGTTGTTTATATGTGTGGTGTGTTCTTGTAAATATTTGGTTGTGTTCGGGTTTTCTTCTCTCGGTCGCTATTTGTGTGTGCGTCGTTACTTGGCGGTGTGTAATGGAGAATTCTCTATCGATAAAAATCTGTTAAATTTGAAAACTAATCGTTTTTTGTTTTAATTTTATTATTCATTAATGTTTGTTTTTTTAATTAAAAGATACATTTGGGCATAACAATTTAAAAAATAACATTTTAATAAACAACAAATAAAAATAATGTTTGAAATGATATTGAAAATTTTACATCAGTTCTGCAAGATAATTGTGTACTGACAAATTTTCATTTTTCTTATGCAACTGTAAGTGGATAAAAATGGCTCGGCGGTATAACATGAAACACCTGGTATAATGAACAAATAGATTATTTTTGTACCCACAACAAACAAATGGATAGATATTAATCTTGTCTTATCAGTTATTCGTTCCACTTGGAGTGTGAGAGCGTTAAATAATCTGGGATGGGATTTTATAACGAATAAAACCTTTTCACAATCAATAAAATGATTTGTCATCAATATGAAAGAAACAAGAGCAAGGCTTTGATTATTATACAGAGCAATTTATACAGCGTATCTTAAAAATAATTGGTTACAATAAAGTACCAGAGTTCAATCAAAAAAGATCTGTTTACAAAACCCTGCCGCCAATTTCAAAAAGCCCTAAATATGTTTGGTGTTTAGAGCTCTAAAATAAGTAAACTATGAACTATGTACAAGCCTCCCAATTATATTAATTGTAATCTTACTGCTTCTCCAGTGTGGGGTAATTAGTAAAGTGAGTCTAAAATGCTGCAACTGCAAGACATCAATAAAGCAAATGTACAGCAGAAATTATAGATTAATTAAAATAGGATGTAATAATTCACATCCCTTTTTATCATTTGATATATGATGCAATTACCTACAAATTACAAATATATGAATCATAACGTACCACAATACAATAATTTATTATAATTTAAAACAAATTACAGTACACTCCCATTTCTGGAATATCAATCCTACACACTGGACACTGCTCAGTCATACAAAAGGAAGCAGATATAAATTGCGCAAACATCCTGCTGGTGAAATTTATGCCAAAAGCCGATATACAACATCAAATACGTGAATTACTAGCAGCAAAATACCAAAAATACTGCCAAACGTGCTGTAGTACACTTACTTGCGACTTTTCGAAATGCTCCCTTTCAATATCAAGGCTCGTTTTCCTATTCTGCAGCACTCGCGGTAACGACAATGAAGCCATTTAACAATCAGAGATCGATATGCAGCGGCGATTCGATCGCTAGCAATCTAATTTCATTAAAAGGCACTCAATAAAAATAATAACAAACAGATTTTGACAACGGAATATGTTAACCAAATGTTAACTGACGGATGCGTGATCAATTGGAGGCCTCTGTCTGTTATAAGTGTCGCCACATAAGTCGACCTCATTCTAGTGAAGTGGACTGTGACAAAGCAGCCAACCTGAAACTACAATTTACATTCAAAGAGATTAACACGTTAAATTATTGCCACATTGGTAACATCAATATTTTTCCGTCATTTTTATTTTGCAGTGGCGTCTCTAAAACGAGTGATAAAGGCACATATGTCATAAAATAACGTAATTTTTTTGTAAAGTTTAAAAAATAAAGTTACTTGACAATACAATCTTCTAAAGTAATAAACACAACAACATAAAACAAAAATTGAATAAATACCCCGAAAATCACTACGATGTAAACAAGTGTGACGAGTTATCTCTGCCATTTGATGCCATCTTTTCAGGAGTGCCACAGGAACAACGTGAAATGCACTAAAACCTATGTACGGCGGGAAATTAGAATCGCATTCAATGGTGGCACATACAGTATTTGCCAGAATAAATAGTACTGACGTTTAGACATCCAAGCATACTCATTGCTACTGGTCAATCACACTATCTCGCATTCACTAATGTTTAGGTGATGCTGGAAATCTGTCTGTTGAATATTTGAATGAGTGTATAATGTGGCCAATGTATTTAATTTTGGTGCTATTACCAATTAGTTGCTATTTGCTCATTAAAATATGATCTAATCACCACAATCATAGTTGGATTTTTGGTTGGATTATTGTATTTTTTGGTCACTAGATAATGGGCATGCGTCATAATTGTAGGCGCAAGTGAAAGACCGCCAGAAAATTATTTTCAGGAGCTGAATGTGTCGTTGGAACTGGTTAGATCTTAATGTTAACGTTACCAAGTTTATCAAATTAAATTTTACACTTGATAATGTATTATTTTGTATATTAATCATGAAAAATTTAATTTTTTTTGACGTTTGCCAAAAGCACAAAAAAATCAGCGTTTAAATACCAGGATTCAATTCGTAGTGATTCCTAATTTACATAATTTATTTGCGATTAGCACAATAGAGTTAGCACCTTGAAGACCTTCAAAACTGCATCTCGTAGATCGTGACTTAATTAATGACTTGCCAATCTTAAATCACATCATATTATAACCTAAACCACTATTTTGTCTTGAGTAAAGTCTCGCAATGTCCGAGACTAATGATCAGAGTTTAAAAAAGATTGATGCCAAAGTGGGCTTCATTGGCGGAGGCAATATGGCCAAAGCTATTTGTGAGGGCATTGTACGGAAAGGCCTCATATCGTACTCGAAAATCTTCGTGTCAGGACCCCACATCGAATCATTAAGAGAATGGCAGGCGAGAGGTGCCAAGATTACAAATAGCAATGGGGAAGTAGCCGAAGAAGCCGACATAATTTTTCTATCCGTGAAACCGCACATACTCCCGGCGGCCGTTGCTAACATGTGCAGCACCGGAGATCCGAACAAGATTGTAAACAAGCTATTCGTCTCTATATTGGCTGGAATCAAACTGGAAGCTTTGGAAAACATCATAGGCGGTTTCGAAGGCTGCCGGGTCATCCGGGTGATGCCCAACACTCCGATGATGGTGGGTGAAGGCTGTACGGTGTACTGCCCTGGACAGAAAGCCACGGACGCAGACATTCTCGTCGTGAAAACCATTCTCGAAGTCTCAGGCATATGCAGCCTGGTGCCCGAATCGATGATAGATGCGGTTGGTGCCTTATCGGGCAGCGGCCCTGCTTTCATCTATTTGATTATCGAAGCAATGTCTGATGGGGGCGTTAAAATGGGGCTACCGAGAACTATGGCTACTCATTTTGCCGCACAAACGGTACTGGGGGCGGCAAAGATGGTGCTGGAATCTGGGAAACACACGGGCACCTTAAAAGATGAAGTGTGCTCACCGGGGGGCACCACGATCACCGGGATCCACGCGTTGGAGAAATCTGGTGTTCGCTCTGCTATGATGGATGCCATCGAAGCCGCCACAAAAAAATCTCAAGAACTAGGACACAAGAAATCTACTTGATTGTTATTGATTTGACACATTGTACAAA
The DNA here is from genome assembly GCA_951805005.1 of Othius punctulatus. Lineage (NCBI taxonomy): Eukaryota > Metazoa > Arthropoda > Insecta > Coleoptera > Staphylinidae > Othius > Othius punctulatus. The sequence goes on along the minus strand of OX638141.1, from coordinate 43,883,567 downwards.
CGGAATTGAGAATCGTCAACACAGTTTTGTGTGTAATAAATGTATATTGTGATGTATAATGATATGTATCTTGTATATTAATAAAATTTGTGATTATTATTTATGAAGCCACATGACTACAATACAAACAAAAAGAATCAAAGTAAACTATAGAAAATCAAAATTCCTTTTTGACACATCATTCATATTCACTCCACTAAAAATAATCTAACATGGCCCTTAATATTTAAAGCAACTGCAGGATAGAATCATCTCAACATTAGTAACTACAAAAATATTGAAAAAACAATTTTGTGTGGATAATAGAAAGATGCAGAGACAAGCGCTAAAGCCCAAGAAATGTCACACAAATCAGAGACGGAAACAAGTAACTTTTAATGAAATCGTGATAGAATATTGCGGCAAATACATGCAATTAATACCACAGTATGTCCAGTTACATGACGTAGAAGTTGAATGCACAGAAACCCCCATGGAAGTAAATATTGCAGATTTTCCGTGTGAACCAGCGTTTCATATCCGCACGTGTTTTCTACAAGGAAGGTGATCAAATGGTTATAGATATTGAACAACAAAGACATTTATTTGACATATAATTTAAATATAATCTAAAAATTATGTTTTAAAAATATATATTTTATAACAACCTTTGCGTTTTGAAATAATTCATATCTAAAAATACTATTTAAGTGCTTATGTTTACAAACTAAAACAAAATTCCTAAACAAAACAAATTATGTCATATTCTCTCCTTCGTAATATGATGCCGTGAATATGTAGAACGTTTTTGATTCATTGTAATGGCTCACAAACGCTGTATACCTTGCAGTATCACCGTAAACTAAGTTTAGTGTGTTTTCCATTGGAGGTATCGTTATCAGAGCCGACTGAATTTCATCTTCTAATGTAACATAATGCGTTTTCCCTCCTACTACATTCGTGTCTCCAAAAAATATGATCACGTCCAATTGATTGCTGGGGTGCTCATCGAGCAGCGAGTAACATCCGGCGGACCATTTCTGCAGCTCCCACTTCATTTTTGTAACCTCCAAACCGGTAAACTGGTTGATCCGGTCAAAAAATTTCTGTGTTTTGAAAATCTCGATAAATCCGTCCAACACCTCTGGAATATCTGCCGTGCTTAACAAATATTTGTAGTTGCGCCTATTCGGGGGTCCCATTTGTTCCCATTTAATATCTGAAATAAAAAAATCATTTATAGTGTGCAGAACAATGTTATAGTGTGTCACTAGGTGAAGCACAGACTGTTAATTATCTCCACTAGTAGGACCAAGCATGCATGGTCTACACCTGCATATCTCCCAATGGCAACCAAGCTTGCCATACTGCAATACTTGAGGTAATACAGAAAATATAAAATAAAATATAATATATAATAAATATAATAAAAATTTCAAATAAGTTTGCCACAGCAAATTACTTATGGTCTGATTTTTAAACTGGCATATATACTATTGTGCCTAGGATCTGTGACGAGACACCCAAAATAATCATAGCCAAACAGTGAAAAACTATTGTTATGTGGGCTACCATTGTTTTTTTTTGTGATGATGCCAAGTCTTATTTGGGAAGTCATTAATTAGATAAAAAAATTAATCTTCATCTTTAGTGATGGAAACAGCCATTTGTATAAGTGTATTGTTTCCCAAGGGTTTTACATTGAAAGGCACAGTAACTGTTATTGTCTTCACGATTTTTCTCTAAAATTAATAGGGGAGCTAATAATTACACATAATTAATTTTACATGTTAAATTCCTATGTTCGCCCCTTATCCCAGACACCCAGTATGAGTAGAAAAAAATTATTACACCTATAATTTGGAAGGAATTATGCTCACCTTTGCTATCAACTGCGATTGTTATTTCGGATAGCTTCTTTTCACAAAAGAACATTTCCAGCGACATTTCAGAATTTTCCTCAATATAAGCCTGGATGGAATTAATACAATCTTCTGAAAGATAACCGCCGTCAATCCAATCTTTTAAATCTACATCGGTTTCCGTAGATGAAAAATATTTATCACTGTGAATTCCCACACTGGGCGGTTTATATATAGGTGTGTCGAATTTTAAGGGCTCTTTTGTATGGAACCATCCATTTATGCTTAATCTGCAAAAATTTTTGCATTTAACTTCTTCGACCTGAAACCAATTTTCAATTATACGAGGAAACTTTACATTATTTATTATTCGTACTCTGTGGTAGGAGTGGTCTGTAACTGGAAAGAGTATCAGCTGATTGTTTTTCGGAACAATGTTACGAGCATGGTTAACAGGTTGGTTATTACAATCTTTATCTAGCAACTGCAACGCACCGCCCCAGTCCACGTTCCAACCTTCATCACCCGTTAAATACAACACAAATGCTATTGCCCTATTTTCCCTTTGGTCATCGTGCACCAATAAAAAATCTGTATCCCCGTAGAAGCTACAAGTAGCGGAAACATCGGTAAACTCCAAATTAGTAAGCTTTTCCACCCAGCATTTTAATTCGGATCTTATGAAGCTGTAAACGATGTTCAAATATTTACTATCCAGGTATTTCAAATCTTGGGATTGAAAGAATTCGTAGAGATCCATCTGTCGCATGTTCCACGGCAACTCATACATTTCCTGCCTCACCGAGTCCAATATAGACAACTCACTCAGCAAGTCATTCAATACGAGCACTTTCCAAGGATCGCTTATTATTTCACAGCATTTATCTTTAAATGCATTATCATTATTGAAGCTGTTCTTTAATAAATCGAAAAACTCTTCCTCCTCGTAGACTCCATTGAGTCGTGCGCACACTTTCGTTTGCTTCACATTTATTTCTGGGTCGGGGCTGCAAGTTGGCATTAAATGAACTAAAATATTACAATACAATTAAAGTAACAAGAACCATACAAATTAATTAGTAGACATTAATGGCAAGAACTTAATTTAAAATAAAAATGATGAAATATACCCTGGACGTATGATGAAAGGAAAAACAAAAACTTACATCCATGCACGACTTCTGAAGTTGGTTTAACCCCTGAAATAACACAATCTTCATCCCAAAATTCACAGTCAACTTCTGGTTCCGAATCTGAATCATCATCGAGCCACTCAATTTCATCGCTATTTGAGCTGTCATCCGATGAAGAAGAATCTGATGATCTAAGCGGATAAGACCGTTTTAATCCATGAGTGCTTGACGCTTCTAAAATAAAAGAAACTTGTATACCAACTAGCCCCAATTAGTCACTGAATGTCATCGTATATGAATTTATGAATCGTGATATATGAGACGAGAAAGCCTGAGATAATACATTTTACACAATGTGTATTCGTTTTCAACTGTTGATTTCGCGGTCCAGCGGGAAAAGGTGTATAAGTGAGTATAGGTATATAAGTGTATTAAGTGTATTATATAAGTGTATTAGAGTCTTTTGCATTATTAAGCATTTAAGTAACATAAACGGACGTATATCATATAGTACAATGATGTAACTAAAAGTGTTCTTTCAACTTAAATCGCAGCCATTTTGTAAACCCGTGGCCGAGCCATTCAGTGTATGTATTTTGGTTTTCACAATTTTAGACTTATACCTCTTTTCCCGCCGCATCACCAATTGCAAGATAAATTGGGCAAGACATGACCCAGGGATCATGTCAACAATGCTACAGGTAGTTCTCGACTAACAACCGAGATAGGTTGCAAGACATCGGTCGTAAGTAGAGTTTCATTAAAAAGGTAAAGAACAGCAACAAAAATATTAAATGCTGATTCATAACATATTTCAACATGCATTGAAAATGCTCATAGCGATACAATGTTATCCATAGCGTTACGTTGCGTCGCGTAAGAAATCTATGAATCAACTTTTAGTCGATACAAAATTTATATTCATAGTTCAATCTTCAAAGCGAATCGCATTTCCTATATATAACAAACAGATGCGGGGATTCCCTTATGCTCACGCATGTATGAAAGAAACAAACATAAGGTCGTAAGTGCGAACCGTCGTAAGTCGAGGACTACCTGTAATTAAATATGAAAAGACCATAAGCTGTTGTATGAATAGCTGATTACGGGAAGCTCATAATGACGCCCTGACCAATAATGAATTGTAAAAACAAAACTTGTTGCTTAAAATTAGAAAATGTAAAAACTGTAACCGATATACAGTACAGCGAAGCCCTCAGGTATACTGACGATATACAAATATCAGTCACATAAAAATTGAGGTGCTACACTAAAGTCGTTATGACTACTACACAAATATGAATCGTACTAAAGTCATGAGATGACACCACAATTTTATATTTGATTCAAAAAGAGAGTTGTGATTATTCGTTAATTATTATCTTGGAATGGTTTCTACATAGATTTGTCATAGGACGCTTTTCCTACTCTCAGCTGCGTCGTCCCTAGTTTCCTGCACATGTAAATATAGACAATTTTTAGAAATGCATGCATGACCTGCATAGCTGAAAACTATATTTCCGAGGCTGTATATGATAACTTACCCACTTTATTGCAATAAACATCATTACTATCATCTGATATTTCAATAACATCGCTGCTGCTATTCTCATTCATGTTGGTTTCTGCTAAAAAAGTGTGGGAATACTTTAAGGTTAGAACTTAAAATTTCAAGGTTTAAAAATAAATATGCGTGAAGGTAGCACTTGGTCACATCTAAAAATTAATCATTATTAATCAACAAAAATGAAAGTAACTTATTTAGGTCGTCCTGGTTTTAAGCCTTTGCTCACTTGTGAGATAACTGTAATATTTATGTTATATTATGTGATTTTCTTTATCACATTTCGATTATAACACTGATTGTAGTGATTTTTTTTTGTTTGAAAATTGTCAACACTAATTGTAAAGTATGAGAACATTATGAGAATCAGATGGGGTTATCTTTGGTATATTTACTAAAAATCAAAATATCATTATACATTAGAAGTATACATGTATACAGTATACATTTAGAATTATTTTTTTGTGAAAAATGAAAAATGTTCTTTGTTTTAATGTAAAAATGTTCTAATATAAAATATTTGGTTGGCAAAGCTGCTTGCAATAGCATGTTTTGTGGATAGGCAACAGTGATTACTCTGATGATGAAAGAACATTTTTATTTTGTAGGTTAAAAATTTGTAAATACGACATTTATTATACATGATGATTACATTATTTTTATTTAATATAACAATACTTGAACATAGCTACTAAGGATGCAGAGAAGAGTTGTAGTCACTGGTATGGGGGTATTATCCCCCATTGGAAATAATTTACAGACGTCCTGGTTGAACATAATTGATGGTAAAATTGGTATAAAGAAAATAGAAGATGCTAAATTTGACAATCTACCCTGTCGAGTAGCAGGTCTTATAACAGAAGGTGGAAAAAAATATGACATTACGAAACACTTTGCAAAAAGCGCGCTGCGCTCCATCAGTCCGGCAACGTCTTATGCATTAATAGCAACCAAAGAAGCCCTAGAAAATTCCAAGCTAACAGATATCGATGAAACCACAAAACTATCAACGGGTGTTGCCGTGGGGATGGGGATGGTGGACTTGAAAGACATATGTGATACAAACGAAGCTTTTAAAAACAGTTACAACCAAGTGAGTCCTTTCTTTGTACCTAGAATATTAGCAAACATGGCTGCAGGACAAATAAGCATTAAATATGGTTTTAGAGGCCCTAACCACTCGGTCTCGACAGCTTGCGCCACCGGGGCTCACGCACTAGGCGATTCCTTTAGGTTCATCCGAAATGGGGACGCCGAAATAATGATTTGCGGCGGGGCCGAAGCTTGCATATCACCATTAGCAATTGCAGCCTTCTGCAGATTAAGAGCTTTAAGTACATCGTACAACGACGATCCTGAAAGAGCTTCCCGTCCTTTCGACAAGAAGCGAGAAGGTTTCGTAATGGGCGAAGGAAGTGCGATCGTCGTTTTAGAGGAGTTAGAGCACGCCAAAATGCGGAACGTCCACATACACGCAGAGATTCTTGGTTACGGACTGTCCGGAGATGCCTCGCACCTTACCGCCCCGCGATCCGATGGCACCGGTGCGATACTGGCAATGCAGAGGGCACTTAGGGACTCGAAACTGGACGAAACGGAAATTGGGTACGTGAACGCTCATGCCACTTCAACTCCTCTAGGTGACGCCATCGAAACGAAGGCGATTAAGACGATGTTCGGCAGTCACTGCGAGAATTTGGCCGTATCGTCCACGAAAGGTGCCCACGGGCACCTACTGGGAGCCGCGGGTAATTTGGAGGCGGTCTTCACTGTCAAAGCCGTCGAGGAAGGCGTCTACCCACCGACTGTTAATCTGGAAAACATCGAGGACACCAGCTTAAACTTTGTTCCGATAAAACAGCAAGCATGGAGCGGGAATAAGCGCAGGGTGGCATTAAAGAATGCATTCGGGTTTGGCGGCACTAATGCTTGCTTGTGTATAGCTCAGTATGTGGAATAGTGGAATAAATTTGTAGGTTTTTAAAAATTTCGTTCCCTACAGGATTTTATTGCCCTATTTCAAAATCCTAGCCCATTTAATTCATCCCAAATGTAATTAATAACAATTTTTTTTTTATGGCAGTGATACATGGAAAAATATATAGCGAAATTTAAGATAGTTCATATTTAAAAACTATGTATTCTTAATGCCAACTGGAGTTAACACTGAGTAAACTTGTGAATTAAAAATGTACAAAGTCTTGCATTTAAAATTTTCGAATGACAGTAAAAGATTTTAGAAGGTTATGAATAAAGTCGCACTACACTGGATTGCTAACTTAACAGACAACATGATATCAGGGGCATAGAATCAGGGGAGTTTATTACATTTGCAGTTAGATTAGAAGAGTATGCAAATGGGTATTATCAAGTTCAATAATGTAGCAGAATTTTCCATTGCGCACATGCTTGGCGTTGGCATTCACATAATTATTTGTCAATCTAAAGTGATACAAAGTATACTGCCCTTGTATTTCAGGCTCGGGTGTTATCACAAGGACTTTTTTATTGAATTATCCCATAGTGTAGCAATCACATAAAAAATCGAGAACTTAATTTTAATTATTTTTCATTTTATACAACCCGCTTTCACGTTCTGCGCACGCCAATGGTGTCGTCACGCGTCGCCGTACGTCAATGATTGCCAGTCGCTGTCGCTGGACTTGTTCATTCGGCCTCAATTTTTTAGGTTATGCTCAGCCGATGTTTGAAAATTTCAAAATTATCTCGACGATGAATAAGCAGGGCCTTAAAACGTCCCCCAATCGGAAGTCTGACAAACCCCCGGCCGCGACTACACCTCCAGTGAAGAATGTGAATTTCCAGACTCTACCTGCCCCCTCGAAAAGCTCGAGGGACAAAAAGGAATATAAAGTAATTAAGCTGGAAAATGGATTGACTGCCTGTTTGATATCAGATGTGGTGAGTTTGTTTCAATACCTTATCAAACCTTTCCTGGAACTGATATTATTTGAATCCAATTAAAGTAGTTTCATTAATGGCGATTGTATTCGTTATTTGCACTTGATTCACTGATGTGAATCGTTAGCAACATTTAATGCGGGTTTTTATTGCTGCTATACTTACTTATGGCGATGGTGCTCATTATTTCTTATTGATTCATTGATCTCTCTATTAGCAACTAATACTACAATGAGGCATAACAAAACTATTGTTATGATACGCCTCACTTCTGTAGCCTTAGCGATTTTAATGTTTTGGTATAAATAAAGACATTCTAATCTAAAATATTGTTAGAAATTGAAGCATTGGCTAGAACAGGGTTCTCCAAACTACGGCCCGCGAGCACCACCAATCCGGCCCCCGGTAGCGGGCCGGACATGTCCGGTATTCGGCCGGCCTTAATTTATTTTGATTACTTGATTTACTTACATTGTAAAATTTAAAATTTAGCTAGGTCTTGGCCCTTGGGACTTAGTAGAGAAGCTAGTGTGGCCCTTAGGCTAAAAAGTTTGGAGACCCATGGGCTAGAACAACGTTGTAACCCGTAATTTTACAGACTGGAGATGCGAGAAACGTGACTATTTCAACTATTTAGCGATAAATTAATCATATATTCTTTACAAACATTACATTTACATGTTACATATTACATTTATGAATGTTTATGTCGCTGAAGCAGTTCTTGTGCGCGACCATATCTATGTTGGTGAATACTTTCAAATGACTAATATGAATAAATATTAATGAATAAATTGCAGTTAGCAAACTATGAAACATCATTGTAACCCGCAACCTCGTTTTAATAATTAATAATACAATTATGACAAGTGTTTGTTACTATTGTGCATGTTACGCACGTTGAAAACAAAAGTGACACTATACAAAAATTAACATTTTGCAGTCTTCAAAATTGCTTCGAAAAATTTTACCTTCCACCCATTAAATGACTTCCAATTGTTTTGAAATTTGAACTGAAGGTAGGGTAAGGATGCAGTTCCACGGTCCGTCCACGTATTGCCGCAGTCTAGTTTTTCTGCCGCAGAAAGTAATTCTACTAACCTAATTGGCAGTCCTTGTAAATTAATTACTATTACATTTCGCAACGAAGCAAAAATATATTCATTGCAGATATTATCACAATTTACAGAGCCAGACAATTTGAATAAGTGCTTTAAATAAAAAAAGCACATAAAGCATTTATCAACTATTAAAGTATTGATTACAGGATTTGTGTGAAGAAATGGAAAGCAGCGATGATGATTACGAGGAGTCAAGTTCGAATGAGGACGAGTCCGAGGAAGAATCCGAGGCCGAGGAGAACGTAGAGTCCGACAACGACAATGAAATGAAAAAAGTCCCGGAGATGAAGCAGAAAATGGCAGCCGCCGGACTTTGCGTGAGCGTGGGCAGCTTCAGTGATCCTCCAAACATCCCCGGGATGGCCCACTTCCTCGAACACATGGTTTTCATGGGGAGCGAGAAGTTCCCTGAAGAGAACGACTTTGATAAATTTATCAGCAAGAGAGGAGGGTCGGATAATGCTTCCACTGATTGCGAGACGACCACCTTCTATTTCGAGTGCTTGGAAAAGTATTTGTACCGCAGTCTGGACAAATTTGCTCAATTTTTTGTGTCGCCGTTAATGAAGAGCGGGTCGATGACGAGGGAACGCGAAGCCATTGAATCTGAGTTCCAAATGGCTATACCGAGCGATGGTTACCGTAAAGAGCAGCTTCTAGCAAGCTTGTTTAACCCCAAGGTCCCAGTTAATCAGTTCACTTGGGGCAACCTAATCACGTTGAAAGAGAACGTCGGTGATGAAGTGTTGTACAAAACACTGCACGAATTTCGTAAGCGGCATTACTCAGCTCATCGCATGACACTTTGCATACAAGCCAGACTTCCCATAGAAACACTGGAAACTTTTGTTTTGGAATGTTTTAGTAAAGTTCCAAGTAATAACCTTCCTGCTCTAGAGTTTAGACAATATTCCGATGTTGTTTATGATACTCCTGATTTTAACAAAATATACTATATAATTCCCAACAAAAACATTCTCCAATTGGATTTAATCTGGGCGCTTCCTTCTTTGTTGCACTTATACAAAAGTAAACCGCACCAATATGTATCCTGGTTGTTGGGAGACGAGGGAAAAGGTTCGCTAATATCATACTTGCGCAGAAAGGTATGGGCGCTGGCTATTTATACCGGGAACGGTGAAACTGGTTCTGAACACAATTCCATGTATGCATACTTCACCATTACCCTGATACTCACGCAAGCCGGGCTCGATAACATTTTCAAAGTCATTGACCTCGTGTTCTCATACATCAATTTGTTAAAAACATTGGGTCCCCAAGAACGCATTTTCAAAGAGATACAGTTGATTGAAGAGACGTCGTTTACATTCGCCGATGAAAAAGCATCCATTGAAATGGTGGAAGGCGTTGCGGAAAATATGCAGTTTTATCCCAGCCAAGATTATCTTACCGGATCCGAATTGTATTATGAATATAAGCCAGAGGTTAGTTTTGGCAATTATTTCTTGTTCGTGTTTGATTAATATACATCGCAATTTTTTAACTAATTAATTGTTTAGGATATACAAATGGTATTAAATCATCTGAGACCTGATAAAATGATTGTTATGGTTTTGAACAAAAATATGCCGGAAGAGATTGATTGCAATCAACTGGAACCGTGGTTTAAAACTTCGTACACAACAAGAGGTATATATTTCATAACATAAGTTTAAAAGAACTCACTTAATGCAGGGTGATCTACAGTTATAAAATGATTTTATAACTTCGTAGATTACATTTACAGACAAATCTGCGTGGCATATTTGTTTATATACAAGGTGTTTCAAATTAAACCACCCAAATCGCCATTTCCTTCCACCAGATGGAGTTTATATTACTTCGTTTTCTGTTACCAGTAATTTTGCGTGTGTAGCAATTATTGCATTGAAATGTTGGCAAACGACTAAACTCAATTCATATTATTTATTCATACATACATATGTATAATACATGACATATTTTTGTAGTTGTTCATCTCATATTGAGATTAATGTATTAAATGATTATAATCTTCTGTACAACATAAATGACATTTTCATGCAATTTCAGAAATACCAAATAAGTGGCTAGAATTATGGACTAATGTGGAACCCCATTGTGATTTCAAGCTTCCCGAACCAAACCGTTTCCTAACCACCAACTTCTCTTTGTTACCTCACGTCAGCAACAACCCTGAATATCCCGTAAAACTAATCGACTCTGATCTAATGGAGTTATGGTACAGATTTGATCAGAAATTTCAAACACCGACAGCATTTTACTACTATTATTTTATAAGCCCTTTGCCACTAGAATCACCAGTCAACTCCTGCATGTTAGATATGTTTATTACTTTATTGGGAATGCAGCTAACGGAAGAAGCATATGCGGCACAAGTAGCAGAATTAGATTACTCGTTTTCAGCTGGAGATAGGGGAATGTATATGAGAGTTAATGGGTACAATGAGAAATTGCCGGTGCTTTTAGATTTGCTCACAGTGTACTTAAAAAGCGTTTCAAAAAATTTAACACAAGACATGTTTGACGCGGTCAAAGAAAATCAATGCATGCTGTATTACAACAAATTCTTGAAACCTTCCTCCTTGAACAAGGATTTGCGGCTATCCCTACTGCTTAGTTCCTATTGGCCCCCGATTGAAAAACACGCAGCCATATCAAAAGTAACGTTTGAGATGATGAAGAACTTTGCAAGCAGCTTCATTCAAAACTTGTACATCCAGGGATTAGTTCAGGGTAATGTTAATGTAGAAACTGCCATCGAGGCGACTACAAAGATGGTTAACGAGTTAGGATGTGAACCACTGCTTGTTAACACGTTTCCTAAGGTTTGTTGAAAAAAAAAAATGATACAAAATAACTCACTGATTTTACAGATTCGTATAGTACAGTTACCCAAAGGTGAACATTGCTGTCGTGTGATGTCCTTTAACAAAAATGATACTAACTCCTACATAACTAATTACTATCAATCTGGCGCATTTACTATTAAAACAAGTGTTATCATTGAAACACTGATGGTAAGTTATACTGAAGATAATTTTTGCGTTAAAACACTTTACTGCTTGTTAAAATTTTTGGTAGTCGAGGATATAAGATGACACCTAGATCTTGATCCAGTAGATGTAATACAGACTACCTAAAAATAATAACGGCTGTAATGCAACTTAACAGCTAAGTCGTATGTATAATATATTTCAGTTAATAATAGAGGAACCGCTGTTTGATATTCTGAGAACTAAGGAACAGTTGGGTTACAATGTATTCTGTACAGTGAGAGATACCTTTGGTATTTTGGGTTACTCCATAACCGTCAATACACAAGCAGCGAAGCACACCACTCAGTATATAGACACCCGCATTGAAGCCTTTGTCAAGCACGTGCAAAAACTATTGAAAAAGATGACCGATAAAAAGATCAATCAGTTCAAACGAGATTTAATTAAAGTGAAACAATGCAGCGACGTTCTTTTGAAAGAGGAGGTTAATAGGAACTGGGGCGAAATAACGAACAGGGAATACATATTCGACAGGCTCAATCAGGAAATCAAGTCGATTGAGGAGCTCAAGGCCAGCGATATCAGGAAGTTCTGGGACGAACATAATGTATACGCCAATAAGTCTAATTTTAGGAAAGTCACTATACAGGTACGTTCTTATTGCCTTTAGAATTGTGAATTTGCGAAAATAATATGTGCCCGAATATAATTTGTACTGATAGCTTGAAATATATATTTTTTATTTAGGTTGTTGGACACAGCGATAAAGATACTGATAAAAAGGAGAACGCTAAAGTGAAATCTAATGATATTGCGCAAAGTGAAAGTAACACTCGTAAGTACAAACTTTCTATTCACTTTCTTTCTGAAAGGAATATGTTATGTAGGTATATCTGATCGATTTGTATTGTAAGGCTAGCTCACAAATAAAATTGAAGCAAATTATGGAGAGCAAAGATAATCGATTCATTTTTTGTCTAAAAAGTTTTCACAGTAACAATAGATTCAACTGTAGTGTTTATTTTAAAGATCTACCAACGTCACAATTTCTTTTGAAAGTATTGGTGGCAACTCTGTTAGTGTCATTAGTGTTTCTCGAAAACGATTTTATGGTTCAATATCTAGTGTTTTTTGTTTTGACCAATATAAAACAATAGGTGGTGCATCTTTAAAAAGAAATGGACCATAGAGTATAAATTTGCCGTATGAATGTTAAAGAACAACTGACAGAAATGTATAGAATGAAAATGGAGGTACAGTCAAGTCGTCAGTTACAATTCGCTTCACTTGTATAATTGTGAATAGTTCCATAATTTCCATTGTATTTTTCAGATAATAATGCAACTGAGGATAAATATGACCGAATCGAATACATATTGGCTCTAGAGGGCCCACAGAAAGACTGGAATGAGAAACAAGCAGAGGACTACTTTATTACAGACATAGAGAATTTTAAGCACAACTTATTCTTATACCCTTCACAAACATCCTTGTAAACTAGAGTTGTTGTGATACCCTCCTAATAGACGTCCATTGTTATATAATTTTAAGTATACAAGGGGTAAAAATGTGTATGTGTTATTAATAAAAATGTCCCTCAACGTACCTACCAACTATTGAGATAGAGTAAATGGACCCTCGAAAGCAATTTCCATTCTAGTGATACTTTACTGCAACTTTGATGTAAAGTGCTTGTATATAATTTTGTTAGAATTTTTACAGCCCGATATGTAGGATGATAATCAGTGTGATGTTTTTTATTTAAGTAGGTCGTTCATGGCCCTTTATGGAATCCGCTAGGGGTTAATGTGTGTAATAGTGTTTCTAGTACACATAGAATAAATTATTCGATGCAAAATTTTTATACAGATGATGTGAATATCAGCAGTTTTGTATAGAGCTGTAAAATGAATAAAGCATATATACGTGAATAAAAAGGTTGTGTACACAGAAGCTTAAGTACCCATTTTAAACCATAAGCTATAATAATAGTAATATAGTGTGGTCGTGGTTATGGTAGAATTCAGTCGATGACAAACTTAACGACGGACATTAAATGTATCGGAATCATATTGTCTATAAGGGCAGCGCCTGGAACTATTATGTAATGTCTGTTATTCATAGTATGCACGATCAATTCGGAGGATCCTTTAAATATTCAAGGACAACATTTATAGCAAAACTAGGAACAGTTTACTAGTTTAGAACTAAGAGTGGTTCTTGTTTGTACAGGATTTTAGTAATTTCACGTTTTCTGTATTGAAACTATGCCCAGTGTCGAAATGATGAGCTGGAGGCAACTATATTACTGATGTTGCTGATGTAGCTGCTGTTGATGATTTATTCGCAAACCCATAAATTAAAAGCTTTAAACTTTACCATTGGCAATATTTTGGCGCAATTAGTAATATTTTCGAAATATGTCATCAAGTAATTTTTCGTTTTGAATTTTATGAACGGATGGATTATGGGCAACATTCAAAAGTTTTCAACTTTACCTTCTTTTGGTTTTATAGGCAATAATCCATCACTACCGAGGAATATTATCTTCCCAGAATCTGGGTTAACATCTTAAGAAAACTGTCTGAATCTAAATGAGATCAATAAGAAATTGTAGCTAGGTAACGTAAACACAAACACTTGATGTCAAGAATAGTGTCATTGTATTTTTGACAATTACCACACAAGACCCATTTTTATGTCTTAAAACCTACAAAACTTTTTTTTATACAAATAGTTTACAAAATTATTTTTAATTATACAATTAGTGAATATGAGAAAAGCTTTTCAGGTACAAGTGGAAATTGAAGTTCAAGCAGTAAGTTGGATAAAATATCGTCTCGTTGCAGTGACACACTTTTCAATCTTTCAGGTGAGTTGTCCTGGAGTTTGGCTATGCCCAAACGGCAAGGTTTCGTTACAACTGTATATGCTTGGCTCGTGCATACAGACGACAAGCGTTGATCCCGTATTCCCACTTATATATCAGGAAAAATTCATATTTTATAAGACTTATTACTCGATACAAAAGCTAAACGGCCTCCAGAAAGTTTTAAGTAAGTAATGTTCATTATCTTGAGAGTACACTTTTGCTTTCTAGAGATTGTGTCCAAAATATATACAGAAATCATTTAATTCAGTTTTGAAATTACACTACAGAAATTAAATCGTTTGAATGATGTGCGGGTCATAGATGCCAATCTTGGGGAAAATATTAACATTTATTATTTTATTTCTTTCCCTGATATAATAGACTCTCAAGTTTCTCTAAATTTATAGTGGCAGTGGGATGTAACCAAGCAAATGGGGCTAATATTTAAAACGGGAAATTTTACCCAAGGACTTTTTGAATTTGTCACCAAAAGTTCGAAAATAAATGCACACAAATTTCTACAATCTACAGGGTAAAGTTATGGAATTTATGCACTGAAGTTGTGGGAATTTATAGACACTAATTTGAACAATCTTTGCTCCTCGAATAATTTAATCCATTTTAGGCAAAGAAGTTTTGTATGCTGAATTGATACAATGGCAAAACTGCGAAGTGGGCAATGTTTTGGCTATATTTCAAACATCCCTTTCAGAACTGCTATTTCCCGAGAACAGATGTGGAATAATGGCTGGATCCGATATAGATCTACTCATGGAACCAATGAAAAATTTTCCAGTTTGTATTTATTATTACCTACAATTCACAGGGGCTTACTGGAGAAATCTCTGATGCTGCTTATTCCTCTGTTAATATTTTTCTAAATGAGTTTAGTCCCGCCTTTCCGATGTTGACCTTCAGATACATACATATTATTGCTTGATTTATACGATATGCAGAGTAATCCACAGAAACAGTTTGTTAAAACTTGTCGAAATTCAGAAATAAAAAGTTATATGGAGAAAACAAAAATAATTAGCTACCTATTGCTTAAATTTTTTATAATACTTATCAACAAATTACTACACTCACACAATCATATTGCATGTACTGTTTTTAGGGTATTTTAGCACCAAAAATAGAAGTCAGTACAAAAACAGTAATAGAGGACAAAATTTGCACAGAAGATGAAACTTGTAATTCCTACGTTGTAAATCCTCAAGTGCTATCATCTAAGGCCAATGAATCAATGCCAGCAGCCTTTCGCCAAAGAAAAGTCTGCCATTCGTCAAATTACCATAGGTGAACCTGATATTCATTTGTACTTTCTTATTTTACTTGTTTTGTGCAGGTCCAAAAAGTGTTCAGTACCTTGTCAGGATGTTTCAGCGAGACCTTTGTTTGCTTATCGAAGAGTCGACGATAATTTAATAAGCAGAAAACCTGAAGACTTCAATGCACCTGATAATTATTGGTAAAAAACTTTCTCCATTTTTCTCACATAATACACTGGTTACACTCCAAATCAATATTTTAAAGTTAATACAAGCTGCCTTCATTTAGCAATCATGCGAGTATGAGTTGAGAATATCTCTTCACAGTTGTCATCAAAAGAAACGTAGATTGTGGTACCATATTGTATTTTGTTCTCTCGCCTCACAAAGCATTTGTCAACCAACCAGCAACCAGCCCCATCAGTTGCATTGTAGATGTCTTGCATTAGTTTAAAAACAGAAAATACACTACAATCATGGTTCTGGGGAAGTTGGCACGCATCCGATGAGATATTTGATCGCAGGAGAGAGATGCAGTATAAACCTAATGTACAAAAAAAAAGTATTGAGTTTCAAATTTTGATTAAAAAATATGTCGTCAGTTTAGAGGTAAAACTCGTTAAGAAGATTACTCCTCGCGCGTAGTGACAAAAATTAGGCAAAACACAACAATCGCCTAGTCGTCCAGTGCCCTTATTTCTCAATAGATTTTCATAATTATATTTTTATAATGTGCTAAAAAGTTGAAATAACCGACGAAAAAACTTATATAGTTTTTATAGCGATGTATTTGGTCTTTATTCAATTGTACTTTATCATTCTTACTATTGTAATCGAGCAAAAAAAGATTATTATTTCAGTCAATGTAAAAAATCTCCTAGAAGGAATATGGAGGTTGTTCCAAAATATGTTCGTTCAAAGTCTATAGGTCCGCCTTCTCAAAAATCTGTTAGCTGTGTAAAAAGAGGTGCGTACATATGCTAATATTATTGCAATCCAGTTTTAATCTTGCCCATTTCAGATACAAGATGTGAATGCGCTGGAAAACATAATCAAGATAATTGCGCGATTTGTTCCAAATATAACTACTATTTTGACAGTAAAGTTCCTTCAATTAAATCAAAAGTGAGCATATAGATACACAGGTTTTTTGAAATTATTTGATTTTAGGGTAAATAATTGCAACTGTTGATTTTTTAATGGCATGACTAACCCGCATAACGGCACATTATTCATTATTTTATGTGGGCACATTGTCATCGGAGAGCTTCGTCTTCTAGATTTTTTTTTTATCAGATTACCATGAATTTCAGAAGGTGTCCCCAAGAAGATGGGGACCAAGGGAAGAAGTCCCTGCAGAATGTCATTGCAACATTGATAATAACAATCGACTATGTAATTATCCACCCAAGAGTAAAAAGCCAAGCTTAGCGGACAAAATACATTCTCGGTTAACTGACACTCTAAATCAGTGTGGCCTTGAGTCTCCGATATTTGAGAATTGTTCAAATAATATGTAAGTACTACGTACAAAATTAAGAAAAAAATGAGTTTCATATCAAAAATGGGCTCTACTAATAATTATTATATTATTAAATATGTAATAATTTATACTGATGGTTTGTACTTGATTTGTATAGCACTTTTTGAGTTATTGTAGTACTCTAGACATCGAAAAGTCTCGATTTAGAATACAATTTTCAGTCAGCAGTTTTACAATACCATGCGTAAGATCCTCTATTTTTAAAGCTAATCAAGAATAATAATTCATTAAAAATGGAGTTTGTAGGTCAACACTATTAACCAACGAAATATTTTGAAATTGCAGGCCATCTTGTGATTGTGACTGTTCTTCACTGGGAGATAATTGCACGGTTTCCAGTTTTGGGCAATTTTATAAAGATTTCTACAGAAAATCGAAAGCAAAGTGTGAAAAATACATCTCTTGCAATTAGCTGCATTTGAGTATTAAAAATGGTTTAGTGAATATTATACTGTTATCATTAATGTTGTTAAAAATTAAAACAAAATTATATATAAATATATACATATAATTGTAGAGTATACAAAAATATATCGATGTACATAAGTGAAATTGTTATTACTTATTAGTTTTAGGGTTTACATATATTTTAGACTTTGTAAAATATTAACTATTATACAGTATTAATAAAAGACAAGTAAAAAGCTTCTCTTTATACAGGATGTCCCAAATTGTGTTATTTTTTATAATACAAGATAGAGATTTGGTTAAATGGGTTGCATAATTTTTTTGTGCTGAATGGTAATCTGATTAGAAATATCATCTAACGAATTGTGTAGAAAATAATTGCTAATGTACATGAAGGTAATGTATTTTTTGAGGCTAACGATCACATGTGACTTACTTGATGGTCCAAGGTAAACAATAAATAATGCTTTTGACTTGAGGGGTGTTTGCAAATTAGTTGGCAGATTATTACATACATTTTTCATTCTCCAAATTTCTCTATAATTTTTAAAATATCTAGTCATTTCTAAGATTTCTTGATACTTGTCGAGATTCATACAAATTTCTCATTAATTCTCAAGTTTTGGAGATCATTAAAATTAGAAAATCCTAATTAGTTCACACGATTGACACGATTATTATATACTTACATAGGTACAGTTTTTCATTCTACACATTTTTCGAAAATTCTATAAAGATTCCTAGAGATTTTAAAACAATTTCTACGGTTTCTCAACATTTTTCGAGATTTTACAGATTTCTCAATAATTATCATGATTTCTGGAGAGTTTTCAATAATTTCGAGAACAAAAAATGCAGGTTGGTTGACATTTACAAAAATTCCCAACATTTCATAATAATTTGCGAGATTTCCACAGATTTCAGAATAAATGTAATAATAGAATGAATCAAGAGATTTTTGAATTATTCCCAAGATTTCCAATAATTTTCGAAATTTCTAGAGATATGTCGAAAATCCTTAAAATTTGGACGTAATTTATGCTTTCTTAAAATGTGGCGAACTGTGCTAACAGATGCGTTAGTGTTACGTCCAATTTCACGAACCAACGTTTGTGGTCTCTTTTTGATGTATTATTATGATCACCGATTGTTTATTGAATTCAGGATTTAATAGCCTATTAGCTCAAATCTTTTTGCTTTTTGCATAAATTTCATGGTACAACAGTACTAAAAATTCAGGCCGATGAAAAGTACTTAAAATTCTCCACAAGAATAAACCAAACAATAATACCGAGCCATTTAAAAAAAATATCGGTGACGTCACAACAAACGAATGAATGTGTTTAAAAAATTTTTTTTTTCACCAACTTGTAGTTAAGGCTGTCCCATTTAATAATATATATGGTTTGTTGATGATTAAATAATAAATTAAGTCGCTATAGTCTTGGGCGCTTTTTATCATAAAAAAGACCCTGTATATTTAATTAGAGATATGTATAGGTAATAGAACTATGCACTCTCAGGTGTAGGTTACCCTACACCTGAGAGTGCATAACATAGTTCCATTACCTTATAATTCAGGATGGATCCACACACATTTCAATGTTTATAGGTAGTTAAAGATAAAAGTGAGTGGATTACATTGATGTATTGTAGTTATCGTAGTGTCATTGTAGTTGTGATTATGACAAAAATAAATTTGTTTACAAACTTATTTTCAAACAAAAAAATCTAGTGAATCGGACACTTGTTTACGAACGGTGGATTAAATGTCATATTATTCATGGATGTTGAGATTATTACACAAACTGCCTTAATTTAAGTGCAAGTCATAGTAAGTTATGGCAAATTCGGAAAGTGCATTTTTTTGTATAACTGGTTAGGCTGGGAACATATCGTCGACCTACTGGCGATAGACTCAACATTTCTCCAATTTATCAGCTATCTCGCCAAGAGTTGACTATGGGCACTCAGGTGGCTGGTTGGACTACTAACAGGACACGGCAGACTGAGGAAACACCTGCATACGATAAGAATTGTTCAAAATGAGCAATGTAGGCTGTGTGAAGAGGACGAGGAATCGGCCCTCCGGGTTCTATGGGAATGCCCGTCGGTAAGCGTCCTGAGGCAATGGTACTTTGGGAACCCCTTCGTGGTACCAAAGATGGTCAGCAGCTTTGCACTCAAATAGATTCTGGACTTTTTCAAAGGAACAGGAGTCATGGATGAAAGCTGAGCCCACAGGGGAAAGCACAAAAGGACTACTGAGACCAAAGTGCTGAGGGGCTTTAGGGAACCTATCCAAGAGGAAAAAAACTGGCTTCTGTCAGTTTTTAAAGTACACTGAAAACATAATTGAAAAGCAAAGCCTCTCGCGAATCATGTGAAAATCAGATACACTATAGATGTAATTCTTTTTAAGACACGCAGTATATTCACTAGTTCCATATGACAGTACTCAAATTTGGCGTTTTACACGTAGTAAATGTCACCGTCAGTCAAAATGCAGTGTTGTCAATTAGTTTGTATTTCCCTCAAATGAAGAATGTTTGCGCCGTCTAGTTTTTTCAGAAACGCCCTGTATATTGACTCTCTGTGATAAACCATGCGAATATAGTCGGAGTGAGGGGTATTACACTTCAAACATGAACTTAATTATTTCCTTCCACTTGAGTATAATTGTCGTTATCTTCGTATTACGGCACGTTTATGATATTAAATTATCTGATCGTTTCATTGGTGGCTGGTGAGTAACGTTGGCTCCAACAGTGCCAAAGGTTGGCCGAGTCACCCCTCCGTGCCGCGAAAATATCAATGAGTAACAACAATGCGAATGCGCGCTCCCGCTGCTCTTCCTGCGCTGGGATCTTCCTCTGGACGACCGAAATAAACGGTCCTGCCTGGGGGTTTATAAATAAAACCCGGCCCAAGTTGTGCAAAGGT
This sequence comes from Othius punctulatus, assembly GCA_951805005.1. Lineage (NCBI taxonomy): Eukaryota > Metazoa > Arthropoda > Insecta > Coleoptera > Staphylinidae > Othius > Othius punctulatus. The sequence continues at coordinate 43,862,950 of OX638141.1, read as the reverse complement.
CGCAAAAAATCGATTTGACGTGACGGGCCGCCGGTGACGTCACCCCTAATCGCGAATATCTCGCTTTTTGTTACGCCCACGCATAAACATAATTAAGTTGCGCGCAGAGAACGGACGTACGTCGGCAGGCTTTGTTGTCAGATGTGGGCGCAGGAAGTGGCCGTAGCGCTTGGATAGTACTCCACAGCCACACATCGCGCCTTCTGTTTTATCAATGAAATGACGTATCGCCGGTGTGATTGGTCAGCGCTGGCGCCACAGGCCAATCGCGTCGCATATACCGTGTCGATTTTTACCCCGCGCTCGCTCACCTTGGCAACGCTGCTGCGAGTTCGTCTCATTCTCATTCTCATTCGGAAGTTTGGCGAGTGGATGTGCAGGCCGTGAGTGTACGCCGCCGATCGTTTCGTTATTGGGATTGAGTTGTGAAGGGTTACAGACGGTGTCATAGAGGAAGTATGGCTGGAAACGGCACGTCGTAGCGGAACGGTGGCACCGATTCGTAAAGGCATGTGGGAGGAGGCACGCTCGGTAGTGATTTTGTCCAAATAGCACGAGCTCGAACGTTTCGAAAATGCGCGCGGATATCCGTCAATAACAATAATACATATGACAGTGCGGTGTCCCGGGCCAACGTACGAAGATGCCCACATCAGCTGATTCGGACTATGACTTCGTCTCCAAGGAATGGCTGCTCTCGGAGCTGAGGCGAGACTCTAAGAACCTGGTGATCCTCGACTGCAGGAGCAGCAATGAGTACAGCGAGTCCCACGTCAGGAACGCCGTCAACTTTTCCATTCCCTCGATCATGCTGCGTAGGCTCGCCACCGGGAAGATCGAGCTCGGGTCGACCATCAAGTGCCGCGAATTGAAGAACAAGATCTGCAGTACGTACAAAAATAACCAGTTCGTCCTGTACAACGACCAGTGCGGTGTACAGCAGCATCTCAGTGATTCGATTCTTGGTGTTTTGCTCCGGAGACTGAGTCAAGATGGATGCCGCGTTGTGTGTCTTGAAGGTTAGTGTACACATGTTTTGTAAACACTGAATTATAGCCATGCTTCCACGCTTCGCCCAAAACACGCAGACGTTATTTAACACACAATTTACGCGATCTGTATCATCACACACGCAGCAAATCACGCAAACCAAAACAATTGAAATCTTTGATCCAAAACAAAACACCTCATTTAAAAACAAAAACAAAAACGTCAATTTCAAAATTGCACCCCAAAACTAATTTATAAAGCATTTCGGAAATTAAATCGTTGCCAATGTGCTTTGTCTTTAAATTAAACGTCTACAAGTACAACATAGCGCATCTCTGTCCTTTAGCTAGATCCACAGGTGTATTGGACCAATTGTGTTTTGCGGCGCCCGCTTTCGCCCAGTATTCGCCTGCCCCGTCGCTCCAAGAGCGTTCATTGAAAATTCGGTTGATTACTGTCGGCAACATTTCAATTTCATTCACTGGCGGTTTTCGTTTGTGAGTTATGTAACGCAGATCCGTTTTTTCGCGGTGATTGCCGCGCGAAAGGCGCAGAAACTGGCAGAAGCAGTTATCGACACCGCATAATGTGCAGCTCTTGAATGGACGAGGGTGCGGATGCGTAACTGGTCGTTCATGTTCCTGTTACTGGCCTATTATGAGCAGCGTAAAATCCAGTTTAAATTTACGACCTGATAAGTCTTCCAGCGGAGCACGTTCGACTTATCACAGTTTCGGAAAACAAAGGATTCCCCCTTTTTTTAACTGAAACATGAAGGCGTAACATTTTTGTTCTTTTAGGTTATTCGCAAAGATTTTTATTTTACTAAAAAAAAATCAAACTAAAATAGTACTTTATAAAATAAGTTGCGAAATGTAATTTTTCACGACTTGTAAGATAACTGCAATGAGTGAAAAAATACACTCTTCGCACATTGCATGCACTATTTTTTGCAATTTTTATTTATAATAATCAAACGTAAAACTATTTTTTTCTACTCCCTTAATGTAAAGTAGGCACTTTCGTCCCTCATACGAGGGAGGAAAGTTCTACTTTTCCTCCCACGGGAGGCAAACAACTCTGCCTCCCGTGAATAATACTAGTAGAATAGAATAGAATAGAAACATTAAATAACTGTAATAATAGTGTATGATTTTCTTTTATTGATAGCGCTGAGGGTTACATGACCTGAGGTTGTAATAGTATTCACAACCGTGGTATATATATACTATTTATTCACTACTAGAACAATTACAATAATTTAAAATGAAATATTAAAATACAACAAACATCTGTCATTACATCAATCAAAATTTGATGTTGATGTATTCAACGAATATAGTGAAAATGCGGCCAGCTAAGGCCGGCTAATTGTGGTACACGTACTTAACACGCCAGAACTACAAAAAGATTCCCCGAAAGACGAAACCTTGAAACGCTACATACCCCGTTGCAAAGTATGTATTCACATTTATTTTAGTCAGCTCAAAACGTTCAACATCTCCTACGAACCACGCACCTATACTTACGTATTTTATTCAACCGGAGCACAACGGCAGCCGTAATCCATTCAACGTGCGACATAAGCCTCGTACTATTTTTATTTATAAAAATTCGTACGTTCCTTGTATACTTTGATTTTTAACAATATACTTATTCTAAATATTATATTTTGACATTTGGTTTTTTAATTGTCATGCAAAAGAAAATGTAATATTTATGCAAAACACTGTGAAAGGTCGTAGAAAAAAAATCATGTATTACTCGGGAGTAAATTTTGATGCCCTTTGATGCCCTTGATGCCCTGATGCCCGCGTCGGGCATCAAATATCCGCGCGAGGAAATGATACACTTTGCTACCTTGTAATACAAATAGCTATTGACGCATATTCATGTTATGGTTGTAATCTATCAAATGTTCCTCAAAGATTTATCTGACATTGTCATATGTGTAGATGTCACATTTAATTTGCACTAGTGCATTATCCCTATCACTTGGAGTTTGAGGTAAATATCGTCAACATACCACCTACTTTAGAATTGAACTTCAGAAACACAATTTCTAAAGAGATTTGTAGTTGCAAAGTAATTAAAAATAATGATTAGTTGTTTGCTCTTATTGAAACAGTGAAAAAAGAGTATTCTTTGGACATTGAAAATGTAGAAAAAACATTTCAATCGAAAATTGCAAAAAGGTCATTATGAACGGTTAACCCTAGAATTTACAGAGCGCTCAACTTTCCCAACTAGTTTCAACGAAATAATGAACTTTGAAAAAAAATAGTTAAATTACTTGCTTGTATCCTAGCTAACATTTCAGCAACTCACTGTGGTCCCAATCGCCTAAAACCTGGACAAAACTCTGATTCTCTGTATTTGGGTTCTGTATTAATTACAATGAAAAATAAATATTATAGTGTATATTTGATTGTTTAAAATGGCAAAGGGGGAGGGGGTGACTTTTTAACGGTTGTATAAAAAAATCAAAACCTTTCAAATGAGCTACCACTCAACCCCTATTCCAATTTAAAAAAAAAACGGGCTAACCTCCCAACAATATAGTTCAACAATATAGTATAATTTGCATGCTAAATGTTCCCCCCTTTGATTAAAAATTGACGTAGATATTTAGGGTGTTTCATTTTCTCTCCTGGGACACCCTGTATATTGGCTCTTATATACAGGGAGAGTTTTTTTTTTCAGTTTAAGCATTGGGATCTCGGAAACCATAAGACGGAGAGATTTGGTTCAATGAGGAAAGAGTTGTCGTTTTAAGAGTATGCAAGATTTGCTTTTGTTTTTTGAAAAACATCACAATTTTCAGTTATAATACAAACTTTATTTTTTTTAAATGGCAGTCATAGTGGGCTTTGACATTTTTAAAAAGACAAACTTTTCTCTTTATAGCGATACAAGGTTTGCTATACTTTCATAAATAAAGGTCATTTTCGAAAATTAACCTTATAACAATTATTACTTACTTTAACACGATACAGGACTATATATACAGTGTGTTTGATAAAAATGGCCCAAGAGTGTAGCGACTTCATTTGTTATTTAATCACCAACAAACCATATATATTATTAAATGGGACAGTTTTAGCTACAAGTTGGTGAACAAAAAAACCTATTTAATCTTAAAAACCTATTTTGATCTATTTAACCGAATCTCTATGCTTTATGCTTTCCGAGATCCCAATGCTTAAAATGAAAAAAAAAACTCACCCTGTATATTTTATAAATTGACTAGCGAAATTGAAGTTGCGTTCTTTGCTTATTTTACAACAATATAATTAAATGGTCACTAAAGTAAAATAATCATATTTTATTTAAATTTCAAACTGTGGGGAGCGCCTTTGCTATTTCATAAATTAAGTCAAATAAACAGTTATATGCAGCCAATTTATATACAGGGTGGAAACCTTAACTGGAATAAATTCAATTAACTAGATTAATTGGAATGAAAAAAAAAATTACATCGTCCAGCGTAAAAGTTGACGCTCTGTACTAGCAACTACTACGCTCTGTAGTAGTTGCTGGCCGAAGGGGGGCTGATCGGGGCAGTAATAAGGAGAAGCGCGAACGAAGTGGGAATGATGAGCCGCCTTCAGGCAAAAACATTTTTAATTCAATTTCCTTCGCCGTTCCTTTGAAGGTTGTGGGTTATCTCCCTATTGCAACCCTGCTCTTTGCATTCTCTTTGCCACCCTGTTAGGATACTACTACGGAACATACTTTGTGAAACTCATGATTTTTATTCATCTCGTGTCTCGCACAAAAGAGGACTAGTAACCAAAATCAGACCCGAAAATAATTTGGTAACGGTATTTTTTTCTGGTTTAACACAAAACCGCGGCCCACAATCCCTTGGTCCAAGGTAGATACTCCCAATAAGAGACTGGGGAGAAAAATTCGCATAAATGAGAACCGGGGAGCATAAATGTGGGCTTAAGGCTGATTCATAGATTTCTTACGCTACGGTTTGACAATGCTACCAGCTATGGGCATTTTCAACGCACATTAAACGCTGTTGAAAATGCCCATGGCGATAGCATTGTCACAGCGTAGCGTAAGAAATCTATGAATCTGCCTTTAGCGTAGATATGCTTCGGCTTTTATGTACTGCCCTCAGTGGTCGTGCGTGGCAGCGAAATAACAAAGAGCAAAAACCCTGTTGAATGCGAAAGACTTGAATCAAATTTTAATTTTGGAGATCATTTTTACCTTAACATTTTATTTTAATCAATATTAATGTTCTTTCTCTGAAGTTTTAAAAGACTACTTTAAAAGGTTTACATTTATCCTCTTTCTTCGCATGGGCATTCTTTCCCGATGTAATAACTGTATTAAATTGATTGTATATGTTTATTATTTATACTTATGTGATAAAATATGGGCCTTAGGTGTCCGTAAGCTATAGGGGTCCACTTTTGTCAACATTTTATTTACGCCAACCCAATTTTCTATTATTATTATTTTTAATTGTTAAAAACCTCTATATAATTGATTACTAATTGAATGATACACATTAACCCTTTTTCACAAAAAACATTTATTAATTAAATGCACATTAAATGCAAATTTTCGTAAAAAAACACTATATCTTTCAGCCAGAGTTTTTTTTTTATCGTTCAACATAGGGTTAATCATGTTTATAGTTATACACTTCTGTCAAATTGCAACATACAAGTAAAATTAATTCCCTGTGAGGCAAATATTATAGTTTACGAAGTGAATAATGTTAAGCTGAGGTTTGCACCATTTGAATAACTGAGCCCTTTCTTCAGTTGTATACATTGTTCACTTCGTAAACTGTAATATTTGCCCCACAGAGAATTACTTGTATGTTGCACAGAAGTGTGTAACTATTGACATGATTAACTCTATGTAGCACGATAAAAAAAACTCGGTGTGAAAGATATAGTGTTTTCTTTTACGAAAATTTAAAAAATGCACTTACAAGTAAACAGTACAAACAAACGATTCAAATGCCATACACTTTACACACAAAAATGACACCATATTGAACATTTTGAGGTAACCAGTTTTCACATTAAAAATTCCATTATTTAAGCTTTTAAATTTTGTTTTCATTATTTTACCAGCTCAATTTGTTAAAAATATACAAATAATTTAATGTACATTTCTTACTATATACAGGATGAGATTTTTTTTTAAAATGACGTCATATTGAACATGTTGAGGTGACCAGTTTTCACATTAAAAATTCCATTATTTAAGCTTTTAAATTTCGTTTTCATTATATTACTGGCTAAATTTGTTAAATATATACAAATAATTTAATGTACATAGTAATAATATATAATAATAATGTACATTAAGTTGCAGTACTTTCGCAGTACTAAAATTGGGTAAAATATCCGAACATATTCTTTAAACACCGTGTATTGTTATTTAACAAAGTATTCTCTTCCCTTGGATTCGAACCCAAGACCCCTCCTCAAGCAACTTAAGGTTGGGCCACAGAATCCTAAAACTTAATGTTTAAAATATTTAGTGAACTTAATAATGTTGTTATTTCTACAAATTTCAGTGAAGCGTGCGCAGCAGGGAATTAATAGAAAGCACATTGCAACTTCGGAATGCAAACACTGAATTATGTAAATTTAAGTATAACAAGTTTGGTTTAATGCACTAGTTCTAAGTAAAGCAATTATCAGTTTCTCTTTCCATCGAAAATGATTGAATAATTTGTGTAATAGTGTATAATCATTGCACGTAACAACTTTTCAAACACCTTACGTATTTTAAAAGTAACAATGGGAATGTAACCTGGGCGTGAATGATGTTGAATTATGTGTAGCCGAACAATTTTATACAGTGACCCTGGGTCATCCGACATTCCAGTGGATTTAAGAGCCACAAAACAATGCCCTCAGACGTCTGGCCTGCTTAAAACCCGTGAGTGCCTCATTTAACATTCCGATTTATAATGTCATAATCTGTTGCACATAAAATTCGCTGTAAACTGCAGTCTCCGTTTAAATATTTACAAAAGTGACGAAACCGAAACGGTGAGTAGTGCTGCGGTCCGTTTTTAGTAATCTCAATGTAAATATAGCCGGGCCCGGTGAGACTGCAAGACAGTGAGAGTAGCGTTTGAATAAGCGGAAACTAAGAAGGATGGGCATGGAACGACTTCCTGTCAGAGCCGTCCCCGTGTGTTTATTAAAAGCCATGAACCGGCCTTCCCTGCGTATGGGAAAATGATGTGGATGTTAAGGCGGCTGAGCGCCACGCCAATTAGCATAAATAACGGATAGGTACGTCCGTGCCAGTCGAATTTTCTTGGAACTATAAAAGACGCCGGACGTCCGGACGTTCCACGGTGAAACTTTTAATGGTCCATGAGAAATTGAAATTTATATGCTCCTAGCGAGAGCCTTTTTTTGTTTCGTATATTCTTCGGGGATTAATTGCGTTTAAATTTAATGCATATCCATTAAGACCATGCCCATGAATATTCACAACAGCGCATCTTAAAAGTTGCAGACGGCTGAATACCGCAATTAAAACTGCACATATTTTAATACCCATCGATGTATTGACGTCCATCATTACTAAAATGCTCGTTATAATAGAATACAACCTCCAAAATTTGTTATTTGCCATTTGACAACTCAATATTGGAAATGTGTGTGTTGTGAGTAACGTTTATAATATCATAACAAACTCCCCTTGACTCTTTGATAGATGTAAGTTTCTCTTGGCGGTTGGGTGTTGTAATTCAATTTAACGACTCTGTAGGAGTTGCCGGCAAATCTCATACCAACGAACTATTTCTTAAGTCGCCCGTGGTCATTTGAACGACAAGAATTCGTGAATCCACCGATTCCGTAAATTGTGTAACATGTACACAATGTAGAAATGATTTTGTTATAATATTTGGTATAATACTCCGGTGGTACTCCAATACATGTCAAAAGGTGTTAGTAGGTGTGATTTCCCCGCCTTAGCCTCCATCTACTCCCTCCGAATCACTTTTGTTTGAGAGAGAAAATCTTCAAAAGACATCCCCTAAGGGGTAGTAGTGTCGGATTCTTAAAGACTAAAGCGCCTCTCCGCACTCAGGACTCGCGAGAGTGTCCATGAATCAATAATAAGGTACCAGTTGTAAACCATGACCTGCCGTATCAACGTATCATATTGATCACAGGAAAGTGTTCTGCATTAAAAATTGGTTTGATTCCCGTTCGCTCATCTCCGATATTCGCGACGCAAGCCAACTCTCTACCATATTTTGTTTTCCAAGATTAATATTTACTTACATCACAAATGTGTGCTCCTCGGCGACATGTATTTCAGGAATTGTGCATTCAAAAGCTCATGGAAGATTTAATGAAAAAGAACACCGCGGGCGTACAAGAAAAAGTGACCAAGTCAAAAAAGACGGTTTAAAGATAAGTGCATTTGAAAATTCAACCCTTTATTATAAATCTTCTTTTCAATATTTATTGTTTTTGCAAATTTTGTATTATACTCTAATTTTTCTAAACTGGCGTTCACGTCATAAAAATAATAATCATAATAATGATGACACAATATTACAAGGTTGCCAGCTGTCCTGGGTATTTAAAAAGGGATGCAATCAGCTGTTGCGCCCGTGCAATCTTGTGCGACAGTGCGCAGTTCGTATCAAATTCGTCGACTTCTCTGCCGTTTATGGTACAGATATCAATATTGTGGTTATGGTTTAACATCTACAATGGCAAAATATGCATTGTAATAATCGATCAAATGTAACAAGTTAAACGTCAAAGAAGTCTGGTTATACACACATGTATGAGCATGCGCTAGTTAAAAAGATTTGGCATCGTCGCCGAAAAAATATCACGGCCGCCAACATAACATGATTTATTACATGATTGGCAGGTGAAAATTGTGTCCGCGGTTAATACACCGATTACCTATTTATAACCACCGGTGATCAGTGTTATGTAACAAATGATCCTCTGATTAATTTCGATTCTTAAACTATTGTTATGCATATTCTCGAAAACAATCACGTTGGTACGAAAAAACCTCATCGCACAGCAGTTTGATGACGTGAACGCCAGTTTAGAAAAATCAGAGTATAACATTCCAGTGAACCATGATACAACATAGAAACCTTTTCCTAACTAACTTTTATGATACCTCATTTTAGTAAAATTTTGACCTGGTCATTTTTTCTTGTATGCCGACGATATGATAAATTTCGGTCCACGTTTTTCCAGATATAAAGTCAGTTTGCATAATTTGAAACAACTTTGTGAGTATATCCCTAAAGAAATTCAAAACTGTTATAGCAACTACAGAATCTATTAATCCATTTTTCGACATTCTTTTCAATATGCCGAAATACCAACAAACATAAAAAAAAACTTATTTGAAATATCAAGTGATTGAATCACGACTCTCAATTTGGACGCAACTGAGTTAGAGCATACGTGTAGGCTAGGATATTTAGAGCTCACGATATTATTTTTTGCGAAGATGTAGCGTCTTGACCGAAATCATCATAGGCCATTTTGAACATCTCATGTAAGGATTTAAAGCAAAAGCAAACCCTTCAGCTGTATGTTTTTATACAGGGTGAGTTTTTTCGGATGTTTAGTATGGGGATCTCGGAAACTAGCGGAGATAGAGGAACGATTAAATGGGGAAAGAATTGCAGTTTTACAAGCTCAATTTCATGAGGTTTTTGTTTTTTTTTGGAAAAATTGCATAGCTAACTAGATATCTCGAAAATATATTTTTTTTGTTATTTTGTTCGGTGCCTATGGTTCTGTTATTTTTGATTTTAGAAAAAATGTGTAAAGGAAAAAGTTATAGGTAATTATGTGTGTAATAAAACAGTCTAACCGATTATTTTATTTAAGCTTTAATTTTTGAGTTATGACAAACTTGTATTTTTTCAAATGGAAACCGTAGTCGACCATGACTTTATAAAAAAGGCCTCTTTTCAACGATTCTAATGATATACCATATTACATAGTTATTCACCCATTCGATTAAAGTGTAGTTGTAACGATGAGATTCAATATACATAATGAGCATTTTAATAATACGAATTGGAAAATAGCTATTTATGGTATAAGTCTATAAAATTGCTTTATTCACGTGTATAATACAAGATTTTTTCCAATTCGTTATCACAATTAAAGAATTTGCATGAAGTGTCACATCGTCAGGTGACAACGAAAATTTCAAGGATAGTGCCAATTTACGTATTTTTTACTTTATTCACGTTGTCATGGTTATGGTGAATAAAGTGGAAATGTAAACATTTCATTCACCCTTTCAATTAAAGTGTTGTTTTAATGATGAGATTCAATATACATAATGAGCATTTTAATAATGCGAATTGGAAATAGTATATTATGCAAGGAGCATTTAGTAACCATTAAATACGAGTTGCATACACTATTTTTTCTACGACAAGATAATAATACCATAATACCAAATATACATGCCACCTATGTAGAAATATTGTTTTCCATTAAATGAAAAACTAAGATGATTGTGCTTACCTTAGACAATAAATATTTAACGTCTGTAATATACTGCTTGATTTCGTTGGTTGCAAACGTTTTTGCTTTTTTAGGTATATATCCGTTAGATTTTCTTTTTATTAAAGCATGTAATTTTGGATATTTGGATATGTCCACATTATATTTGATACCCAACGTAGATTATAAAATTGAATATTGTGTCCATGAAGTTGGAGATTTCAAATTTTTTGATAATTCATTAAAATAAACAAGTAAGACGTTTTGGAAAAAAACTGCTGACCTTATTTGTATTTCTCCAATCCATAAAATTAGAATAAAATTTATCGTAAGTTTTTAACGATTTCACTGGTAATGAATTGTTTGTGGCCTTGTGGTCTGCTGCACAATGTCCGGTGGGGTTAAATTTTCTATATCACTATCACTATTCGACATGTTTAATGATTTTATTTAAAAAAAAAAACAACAATTTATTAAGAATACGAATCACCAATTCCCCATGCACAGCTGTCAAAAGTAATTAATTTTGTATCTGTCATTGTCATGTCTTTTTAGATAAACGTGTATCTTAATAAATCATTTGTATCTAAATGACTATCATTTAGGTACAGGTAGCGAATGTTTAATATATCAATTACAGTGTAGGGGTAGAAAAGAGTGACTTAAACAATTACTAGTAATAGTAATAGTAGTAAATAGTAACTTAAAGAAATACTTCGAGATATTTTATAAACTGTTGCGAACCAATCTTGAATTTTCTACTGATTTTGGGTCGCTCCGTGCCTTTGAAACTCTCCCCCACGGTTTTTCAGACACTATTAGACTAATTTTTCTCCTGCCTGCACATATCTGTTATAATAATCAAGGAAATGATTGGTTTTCACTAAAAATAAGGATGCCAGTAAATATTTACAATTAATTAATTCTGCTGCTTTAAACGTAATTTCTGTGTGCCTAAACAGGAAATTGTAGTGTATATTTTTCTGCCATGAATGAAAGGTGACTCACATAATCCTCCGTTTACGTCAACATTTACGCCGCCGTTAATTGCAGTGTCAACCTCGTGCGCTTTCCACAATAAAAGGAAAAGTGGTTCGATCTGCGTGGTTGTATTAATAAATGCGAGCCTCCTGATGTAAGCCCACTGATTCTCGGAAGCAAATGATTTCTATTAATACAATGTAAAAAAACACGGGACGTTGAAATGTTCGGAGAAACTCGACTGCAATGAATCACGCCGTTAAATTTCGCGTTGTTTACACGCACACATCTGCAAACAAATCCGAACATTTGAAGCAAACTGGTCAGACTAATAACGTAACATAATGACGATGGAAATAACGCAGTCCCACTGAAATGCCATGAAAACATTTCAGAAAGGTCCAGGCCCAGTGCTGCCGTTTTGGTACAATTATACTAAATTTTATACATTTTTGCCAGTTTACTACATACGTGAAATTTGACATTTTGCACGTTTTGACTGGGAACCGCCACCTGATATGGCAAAATTAAATAATAATATAAAATAAAAATATCCAAAGAACTGATGTATTTATTTTTATTTTACATTTTCGTTGCCTTATAAAGTTTGAAAATCATTGTTCACAAATATATATTTTTATTTTTATATATTTATTAATAGGTGTGACAATAAATTGTTGATAAACTGTTGTTTTTAATTGAATAATAAAAACATCATCTAAAGTTGTTATCCATCTTCTCATTTTTAAAGCAGAGGAGCTTTTTAATTTCCGCTATTGAATAATGACCATTGGCAATACTGGATTTAGTATATTTTTATAAATTTTTTAGTACTTACATTGCAAAATCTGATTAATGGCAAAACTTGATTTATTGCAAAATCTATGTGGCATAGTGTTGCAACCCAGGAAAAGTTTGTTCGAAAAGTCGGAAAAATGTATGGAAAAGTTGGAAAAGTTCGCTAGTTAGAGAAATAAATGTCGTTGTGAAAAAGGATAATTTGTTATTTTTCTTTAAGTATTAATATTTCACAAGCTCCAACCGATTATTTTATTGAAGAATATTCTCTGTTTAAAAAATTAAGCAAGAAGATTTGTCACACAAATCAAAGGCAGTCACATTCTACCAGCTCACTTTGCAAACATTCAAAAAGAAAAAATATATTATTGTCTGCAAACTTTGGCGGTGAATGAACTAGTTATCAAGTATCTTCAAAAAGATACGAAAATAATGCTATTGGATGATGATATTTTTTGGGTAAGACTTGAATACTCCAGAGATCTCCTAGAACAGAACCTATTGGAAAATGGGCAACTAAAATCGAAGAAGAGAACTCAAATGCTTTGAAGTTGCCAGTGAACACCAGGTGGGCATCAGTGGTACGCTGCTTTAACAGTTTAATCAGCAGCAGGTATTGTCTGCAAACTTTGGCGGTTAATGAACTAGTTATCAAGTATCTTCAAAAAGATACGAAAACAATGCTATTGGATGATGATATTTTTTGGGTAAGACTTGAAAACTCCAGAGATCTCATAGAACCCATTAGAAAATGTACAACTAAAATCGAAGAAGACAAGTCAAATGCTTCATTAGTTCCCGAAATATTTGCAAACCTGAAGCCAATTTTTAAGGAAAATGTAACCAAATGCCCTAGAAGCAATGCGGAAGAACAGAAAATTATGGATATGCTTTCTGATCGTAAAGACCTATGTTTACATAAATTTCATCTTGCGGCAAACATTCTGGATCCACGTTATCAAGGGCATAGTTTGTCACCTAAGGAACATGTTTACGGACTTGAGTTAAACAGTAACATTGCAGAGCACAATAATGATGTGGATGATGGGAGAAGTAATGACCGACTTTGCAAAGTACGAAGCAAAATATGGACTGTGGGCTAAAGAATTTGTTCGGAAATGTGCTCACAAAGTGGATCCTATTGTCTGGTGGAATGGCATGTGTTCTACATCCGCTCTGTCTACAGTTGCTTCTGCTATCTTGTCAATGGCTACAACATCAGCCGCTACCGCGTGAAGTTTTAGTACATATAGCCGAATTCATACCAAAAGTAGAAATCGTTTAACAACCGTAAGAGCTGGAAAAAATGTTTATATCTGCCATGATTTGAAGCTGCTTACAAATGATACAAAAAAATACAAATGATACGACACAAAAAGGGAAGATCACTATTAATGATCACGGAAAATTATTGATATTGATTATTATATTGATCATTAATGATCAATATAAATTTACAAATGATACGACACAAGAAGGGAAGATCTCTAATAATGATCACGGTTCCAAGATACTCTTACACAACGTTGATCAAGATCCAGCCGAGTCAAGTAGCTTTGATCTGCCTGTGGCCGTCCCTAGGAAACGGTTCACAATATCAAAATTGCATATTCCTGCTAAACGACGCAAACCAACTTTAGCAGAGGAAAACGAAGAACATAGTTCAACTGATGAAGAATATACTTCAAGTACTGATAGCGATACTATCACTCTTCATGATGATAGAAATACTTCGCTTAACAGTGGTTCATCCAATCACTCCGACTTTCATTAATTAAAAACTTATCGTTTCTTTAAAAATGTGTTGTTTAAAATTGATTTGCCTTCACACAGGGTGTCCCTTTAATGCCTTTAAAGCCGAATTTCACTAAAAACAAACATCATAATTTTAAAAAAGACTGCTACCCGGAGCTTTTACGGCATTAAAAGGACACCCTGTATAAATAAAAATGTTAAATTATGTTCAATGTGTGTATGTTACAACACATACATAGTGTTGTAACTGATACAACAGTACTCAACTTTTCCAACTTTTCCATCTTTTCCGAACTTTCCAATTTTTCCAGAAAAGTTGGCCGAAATTTTCAACAATTTCAACTTTTCGTGAAAAGTTGCAACACTACGGTGGCACTATCTAGGACGCTTCACCAATGCCGTTTTAGGGGTACGTCTTCACTTGCGTGAATTTAATAACTCGGGAGAAGTTAAAAATGTAGGACAATTGAACATTGCAGCTATGGTAAATTTGCCCATGCTACGTATTCAATACCTTTTACTAATACCCTCTTATTGTTATTACTATTATTATTATATATATATATATATATATATATATATATATATATATATAGGGTGAGTTTTTTCGGATGTTTAGTATGGGGATCTCGGAAACTAGCGGAGATAGAGGAACAATTAAATGGGGAAAGAATTGCAGTTTTACGAGTTCAATTTCATGAGCTTTTTGTTTTTTGGAAAAATTGCATGGCTAACTAGATATCTCGAAAAAATATATTTCTTGTTATTTGGTTCGGTGCCTATGGATCTATTATTATTGACTTTAGAAAAAATGTGTAAAGGAAAAAGTTGTACGTAATTTTGTGCTTAATAATACAATCTAACCGATTATTTTATTTAAACTATAATTTTTGATTTATGAGACAAAGTTGAGTTTTTTCTAATGGAAACCATAGTTGGCCATGACTTTATAAAACATGCGCTTTTTCAACTATTCTAATGATATATCACTTGATATAGTTAATTTTATAAATAATTAAATTATCGTTATTTTTTACTTTTCATTTTTGAACTATTCAAGAAGTAGGCTATGGAAACAATTGATAGATGCGCAACGCGTTAAATAATAAAATTCAAGTTAGTTATTAAAATTTTTCTTTTCATTTCGAAATTATAAACATTATTATTTTGGTGTAAAATGTGTATTTCGTTTGAGTTACAATTTTATATAAAAAATATTTCTGATAAAACAAAATTACATAAGTACAAAACTACTAAACAGGGAATAACAGACGATAAATTGAGAAACAATGCAAGCATATAGAACTTAACTAAAGTAGTACCAAAACAACGTAATTAAAGTTAGGAAAGTATTTAAGACTAAATATATTCAAAAGGTTCACCATTATGATTAATGCACACCTTTTTAAAACAGAATTTGTTGCTTTTCTAACGGAGCGTCCATCAATATTAGCAAAAATTTGTAACTTTTAAGTACAGCTTCTCTAAGGTCATCTACTGTGACGTACAATGTTTGATACACTCTATATTTTACCATTCTCCATAAATAAAAATCTAAAACAGAGAGATCGGGAGATCGGCCACCTCTATAATTGTCGTTTGTATCTATCAATTGTTTCTATAGCGTACTACTTCGAATAGTTCGAAACTGAAAAGAAAAAAATTCCCATAATTTAATTATTTATAAAAATACCTCTGTAATATGATATATAATAAGAATCGTTGAAAAGAGGCCTTTTTTATAAAGTCATGGCCGACTATGGTTTCCATTAGAAAAAACACAAGTTTGTGCCATAACTCAAAAATTATAGCTTAAATAAAATAATCGGTTAGATTGTATGATTAAGCATATAATTTCCTATAACTTTTTCCTTTACACATTTTTTCTAAAGTCAATAATAACATGCTCCGAACAAAATAACAAAAAATATATTTTTTCGAGATATCTAGTTAGCCATGCAATTTTTCCAAAAAACAAAAAGCTCATGAAATTGAACTCGTATAACTGCAATTCTTTCCCCATTTAATCGTCCCTCTATCTCCGCTAGTTTCCGAGATCCCCATGCTAAACATCTGAAAAAACTCACCCTGTATATAATCAGTATCCCTTCTACCATATAATGGTGTAGGGTGTGTAATACAGGTTTTTTTTACATATATACACATTTTGCCCACTCCTTTTTGTTTTTCGCCATTGTTCTTGCCTCTGCCCATGATTTTCCTCTGTTTTTCAGAATCTCGTTTATGGAGTTGTTCCATGTTTGTCTTGGTCTTCTTCTGCTTCTTCGTTTTCCAGGTCTGGCTTCCCATATTCTCTTAACTGGCCTTGTGTTTCTCATTCTTTGTAGATGACCCCACCAGCCCAGTTTTCTTCTTGCCATAAATTCCTCTAACGATTCTACTTCCAACTCTTCTCTGATTTGGGTGTTTCTGACTTTGTCCCTCCTTGTAACGCCTCTTATTCTTACTATTATTATTATTATTAAGGATTTGTTTCCTCTCCAATTTAAGTTTGCGCTGTAAAAATTTGATTGCCTGCACATACTTTTTTTATAGTACAAATATATCTGCATCCTATTAGGTTTCTTGATGACTCTCGTATATAAATTTTAGATCTGAGATTGAGCCAAACATTTCGTGTTCCTTGCGTTTTGCAGATATCAGTACATAAACATGTCAGGAACATCAAATTCACGCTTGGGCGTCGATTCACAACTGTGGCATCTACAAACGTAGTCAACCGCGAAATGGCTATTATTTAGAGCTGAGCTTCCCTACGCACACAAATCTAATTTGCTCTGGAGAATTAGTTCCATTTGCAAATCAGATGAGATTTGATTGTACGCAACATTATTGCAAAAGCAAATTTTGGGGCTGTATTTTTTTTAAGGGGGTGATATAGGATAGGATTTTTATCAACCTGTCAGCACGCGCGGCTGGGTAAATTTATTTACATATATGCAAGATATTTTTTTTAATTCAATCAGTGGAACCTTCCACCTCTAGTAATTCCAAAAGTAGACTCTTCAGAGTGAAAATGAAAAAAAAAAGTGCTTGTTTCATTTGAGAAGCTGTAATGAACCGAAAAAGTTCTTTGGGGTATAATGAAATTTGGGCAGAGTAGGATTTAGTACAATTGATCAGCATCGCTAAAAATAAGTGGTGCATTTAGCAGTTCTTGTAATATGTCAGTCTGTGTAAATTTTATGTTATTAAAATTTTCGCATGTTTGTGGCTGATTAATTAAGTTTCTGTATGCGACATGTCCAGCGCCGATGGACTTGTCATACAATGAATGGTGATGAGATAATTGCCAGTGGAAACCTGCGCAGGTAAAACACATTGCACCTTGTAATTTTTGTGTTTTTCAATAACAGCGCCAGACCGGGCGCCCGACCCTGCGTAGGACGAATAATATGGATAGAGCTACCCACACGCGTAGGCCTCTCTTTCTCTCTCTCTCTCTGGCCGCCCACGCGCTCATAACTGGTATATCGGCATGTGCGGTTGCGGCATTAAAGAGAGAGGGCGCGTGGGCGACCCTCTTCTCTAAACTCGGGCTGGACGGTGATAAACAAATGTTCACGGAGCATGTGAGTAACAGAGGCTGCGGGAAGGGATTCAATGAATCCACCTCATGAAAGAATTCCAAATATGCCACCTCCGCTTCTTCACGAGCCACCCACATGGAAGAGACAACCAATGTGCGTTTGTTAATTTAGCCTCGGGTCCGCTTTGGTCTTGTAAAGGTTTCGTGCATTGAAACGATAGGGTACTGGAATTAGGTCACATATACGTGCACCAAAGGGTCTACACAAGATCTATAATTTAAATTTCTCCAGTATTACCAGTAAAAAAATTGGATATAAGAATGGTACAAGGAGTATAAAGATAAGAGGGCCAAGGTGAAGGAAATGATAAAAGAGGCAAAAAAAGGAAACATGGGACGAGTTTGGCAGGAAGATGGAAGAAGATAGCTAAACGAACCAAAAACTATTTTACAAAGTATTAAAAAACCTCAGGAAAGACAAAAAGTGCACATTGAAGCAATTAAGAGACAAAAGCGGGAAAACACTAGTGGATGCAAATGATATAATGAATATGTGGAGAGAATACTTCCAGGAGCTGTTGAACCCAGCAGATGTTGAGGGGATGGGGCAAAGAGAAGAGGAAATACAACAAGAAGAAGTAACACAGAGTGATAATATAAGTCAACAAGAAGTAATAGAAGCCATCAAGACTCTGAAAAAAAGCAGCAGGACACGACAAGATAGCAACGGAGATGATAAAAACTATTGGAGAAATGGGCTGGAAATACTAACATATTTGAGATTGGAGACAGGAGATTGGAAAATAGGAATTATCGTACCAATACATAAAAAAGGGACAGCAGAGAGTGCGGAAATTACAGAGGGATAACTATTTTGAGCATAGTGGAGAAGCTGCATGAAAAATTATTGGACAAGAAATTGAGAACAAGAATAGAACCTCGGCTAGATGAAGTGCAAAGTGGTTTCAGGAAGGGTAGGAGCACACAGGAACACATCTTTTCAATCAAGCAGATCATGGAGAAGAAAAGCGAAAAGAAAAATATATGTATGGCTTTTCTGAATCTCGAAATCTCGAAAGGGAAATTGTTTAGAGAAGCATGGAACAAAGGGGAGTCAGCCCGAAACTTATAAAAGGGGTACAGAGTTTATGCAGAGACAATATAAGCTATGTCAGAACGGGTAACATGCAATCGCAAGAATTTGCCGCAAAGGAAGGTCAGAAACAAGGGGGAGTAATGAGCCCAAGACTTTTCACTTTAGTTATGGATGATATAATAAAGGAACTGAAGGCTAAGGTGAATGTAGGAAACTAACACCGGTCAGGATAGCAGAAGCCGCATTTGCAGATGACGTAATGATGTGCGCAGCAGGAGAAAAGGAGTTACAAGATAACCTGGTCATGTGGGAAGGAGAGTTGAGGAAGAGGAAGAGGAAGATGAAGATAAATACAGATAAAACCAAAGTAATGACGATAGGTAAAACTAACAAGAAGAAGAAGAAGAATGTTTCGAATATCCTGGAAAGATGAAGTCACCAACAAACAGGTACTAGAAAAAGTAAAAAACGAATGTGAAGTTGTACTGACCATTAAGAAAAGAAAACTGGAGTATCTAGGCCACGTCATGGTAGGCCCCAAATATAGTCTTCTGAGACTTATTAGGCAGGGGAAAATTAAAGGAAAAAGGAGTATTGGTAAGCGTAGAGTCTCCTGGCTGAAGAACCTGCGTAAGTGGTTCAGCTGTACATGCACGGAGCTATTTAGAGCAGCGGTGAATAAGATAAGAATAGTTATGATGGTGTAGAACCTCCGGTAGGAGAAGGACTGCAAGAAGAAGAAAACTAACAAGGAGAAGGAGATAGAAATAAAGATATGTGGAGAAAGACTTGAACAGGCAGACCGGTTTAAATACCTAAGAATCATATTAGAAAGAGATGGGAAATGGATGGAAAAATAGACGACAGAATTAATAACGCCACAAAAATGTACCATGCACTCAACAGAACGTTCACAGGAAACAATGAAATAAATAGGAGCACGAAAATGAGTGTTTTTAATACAATTAATAGGCCAATACTTACCTATGGAAGCGAAAGCTGGGTGCTAACAAAAGCCATGCAACGTAAGATCCAAGCAATGGAGATGAAATATCTGTGAAGAGTGAAAGGGCTAACACGAATCGATAGACTTAAGAATGACGCTATCAGAGAAGAAATAAAATTGGTAATAAAATAACGCCACAAAAATGTACCATGCACTCAACAGCACGTTCACAGGAAGCAAATAAATAAATAGGAGCACGAAAATGAGTGTATTCATTACAATTCATAGTCCAATGGAAGGCAAAGCTGGCTGCTAACAAATGCCATGCAAAGTAAGATCTAAGCAATGTAGATGAAATATCTGAGAAGAGTGAAAGGGGTAACACGAATGGATAGACTTAGGAATGACGCTATCAGAGAAGAAATAAAATTGGTACCAATAGCACAAAAAATTGAAGAGCAGCAGTTAAGGTGGTTCGGTCATATGGTCAGGACAACGAGGAAAGGCCGATAAAGTGTACCTGGGAAGGAAATGCTCAAGGACCAAGTACAAGAGGAAGACCCCAAAAAACCTGGGACAAGACAGTCACAGACATACTGGAAAAGATGATGGCAAAGTGGAGTGACGCCAAGAGATTGGCAAGGGACAAAAAACAGTGGGCGAATTTTGTTTACGGGAGAGAACATTAGTAGCTATCCCACTTTACACCTGACGGTATAAAAGGTTTATGATTATGATGATGAAGATATTTTGTTGATATTTTTAATAATAAGAAAGTTTGTGACTACGGAGAAACTGTTCGATTGTTTACGTGGGTAATCCATGAAAATCATTCTGCCCACACTATACATTTGCGTAGAACCCAATATCGATGTGCGAAATCTATAGAATCAAACTTCTCAATTGTCGCGCCCTTTGGAACGTTAATTAGCTGTAGAAGCAAAACTTTTGTAAAGCACACACAGTTAATATTAATAAGCCAAGGAAATTTACTCCCGTATTCGAAAAATCTTATGAAAGTTACCTGCTTTTTGCCACCTAACGTCCAAACCATGGCAACATAAACTTGTAATTAAAACCAGCAGCATAAGCGTGGAATTATTTAATTTCTAAATATTTAATATAAAATTCACATCGCATCGTCTGAAGTTCTAATTTGCGACATGCAACTTTAATCAAGCTTCTTGGTCGTTTGATGTCACGAGCCTGAGCCACCTCCTCTTTGAATAAAAACATATTGCTTTAATTCGACAAGAAATTGTTCTCAATGTATCTTATTCAAACTTAAAAAAATCTCCGCATCTTTTCCGTTGCCAATGTTGCCATCAGAAAATTATTTTTAATGTTCTTTGGTTTTTCAATATTTTTTTTTTTAAACATGCCAGCAAGACTTTTTCATAGGATCAAGTCTTTATCAATGTAAATAAAGACGCGCCGATGGTGCATAAAAATGCATCAAGCTCCGGCAATACTAATGGCTATCTAACAAGTTAATTAAGAAATACTTCCGGACATAATCCCTACCGATTTGTTACGTTCGTGAAATAAATTAAATTGCTCATCCATTCGAGTCCTTAGAAGTGACGCCTGGAAGTGCATTTATAGCACCTTCATAAATCATTACAAATGGATGTTAATGTGCTATAATTTTGACGCGAAGACTTCCGATCTAACTTTAGGCATAGACAAGCGCCCAGCACATGTTGGAGAAAAGTCCACATCCGTCGCGCGCATTCTAAAATAGAAAATCAAATGAAAATTCAAAACAAAAACCCGTAAAAACCAGATGCGTCGAATTTCGTGGCGGAAGTTATAGCCAGTCTTTATTTAGATTGATTAACAACATGGCCCATTCTAATAATTTGTTAGTTGAGAAATATTAGTGCCGCCGTTGGAGAGAAACTAGTTCGGTGTCGGGCAACAAATGCGGCGGCAGAAAAAACGAATGGTTGCAGCAAAATAATCGAGATTTCAGAAGTACAACCGTTGGCAGAGCAGTTCTGTTTCGAGCAACAAAATTCAATAGCAGTAAAAACTTGTTGTTACAACAATTGGTCGTATCACGGCATATTTCGTTCGTTAATGACGTTCAGCACTGTTGTTTAGGGCTTACTAGTTGGACATCAAAATGGATATTGTTTTTTTTTTTCGAAACAGGTTGCTTACGATGTTTTTGTTTTGTTGACAAAATGAAAACTGATTCGTTTTCTGACAATATTCTCAACTTATGAAAAGCAGTATATTTAAGCAAGAGTAAGCTTTCTCTTCTAGCCCATACGGTGTTTTGGGCACTCTTCTCCGCCCGTAGTGCTGGCATCTTACACTAAAGGATTACCGTGTTGCTAAAAACCTGGTGGTTGGCTTGACCAGCGTAAACCGAGAACTGCACTTTTCTTTTCTTATGATGTCTTGGGATTGGTTATTTGTCATCGACTTCATACTGGAAAGCTTGAAGCTGATTTATTATTCAAATTGCTTTTTTTGTCAATTAGAATTAGTAGAAAAATTAGTGTATAGTACTAATTTTATTAAATGTTGTTATTAATTTTTAATAACAATAAAATGCACTCTCAGAATGGCTCGATTTAAATTTTCACAAGCGTGTTCAATTTTGAACAACAATTTTGAAAAATGTAAAGATCCTTTCTGAGTTGATGGATGTAATAACTATTGAATATATGCACTCTCGGAATAGCGCGATTTAAATTTTCACAAACGTGTTTAATTTTGAACAACAATTTTGAAAAAAATGTAATGATGCTTTCTGAGTTGATGGATGTAATAACTATTGAATTTATGCACTCTCGGAATGGCGCGATTTAAATTTTCACAAACGTGAACTAAATCGCATATTTTCAATTGCACTTGGGAATTATTTCCTCCGACACTTGGAGACTAGTTTCGATCTTATTGGGCTGATAAGATCAAATAAGATCGAAACTAGTCTCCAATTGTCGGAGGAAATAATTCCCAAATGCACATTGAAAATATGCGATTTATGTTCATTGTGAAAATTTTAATCGCACCATTCCGAGAGTGCATAAATTCAATAGTTATTAGATCCATCAACTCAGAAAGAATCTTTAAATTTTTCAAAATTGGTATTAGGGTTCAAGTAGAAGTAATAATAATAATATTATAATATTAATAATAATAAAGATATATTTATAAGAATTGTAATATTTAAACAAACATGTTGGTGTACTAAAATGTACGGTTGAAATTATTCGAAATTCAATGTCGAAGTCATCATGATAATATTTTGCTTTATTTCGTTATCGGTAGCACGCGAAGGCCAAACTTAATGGTGATTTCAACCGCGGCACTTTTTAGCATGACTTGTCAATAGCGTTGCATATTTGAATAACGTTGTCGCTGAATGAAAACGTAATAATTCACATTAAAGCTGTCAGCGAGGTATTATAATCAGAAAAACTGGTTTACCTTTTCGAACACTATGGAACTGAGAGCCTCAGCGTCGGTTTTCCACGTCTCTGCTTTTCGTAACTGGCAAGATAAAATCGGCGCATTATGTATAATTACGTTTGTAGAACAAGATAATTCGAGTTTAAATGTCGCAGCGAGCGTGACAGGTTTTCCAAAAATAATGCGCCCGTTGGAAGGATGCTCGTTTCCGACTGAAGATTTTCGATTAATTTGTGTGTTGTGCGACACAGGCGCAATTGTATGAAAGGATATCCTCTTTATACGACACTTATTTTTTATTACAGACGTGAATACAATGGAAACACGTTTCCTACACGGTCTTCATTGTTGAAACAGTATTCAGCAATTATATAACGTTATTATTAGTGCCGAGCGATGGCGGGGGCGGACTCGGTTTGTAAATCGTCTCGTCTAGGTCAAGACCTATTCAGTTACACATAATTAGATTCATTTGCCCTAATTACCTACGTGCTTTCGTTAATGCCCTCAGTTTGTGCCTGTTGCGCGAACTGCAACTATCAGCAATTGGATGAAATGTGTAGGTGTAGTTGTGTTGTAGGCAAGGGAACTCTCCTAGCTTACGCAGTTGTTTCATGTCTTAATTTGCTATACCAGTGGTGCCCAACCTTTTAGTCATGACTCTCTCAAAAAGTTCGCGACCCCCGATATATTTTGGAAGGTAGAAGGTAGGTATTGAATTCAATGAAGCAAGAGAAACAGCTTTTCAAAGAACTCATTTTAAGGATTTAAGATATCGATCAAAGATGTCTACAATCGTTACATCTTGGTACAGTTTTTGTACGTAAAAGCTGCGATCTACCAAAGGTTGGGTTGAGAACTAGTGTGGTCAACTGGATTTTTAGTTCGCACTCTTCCTTATTGCCGACCTTTCAAGTAGCACTTTCTACTGCAAGTTTTGTACCATCAGCGCCTTATCATCATTAGATTTAGGTGTTTTGGGAATCGTTCCAAATTTACCGGGATTGTCTTTTGAATCGTTTTTTCAGACATTTTGTTCCTGGGTAGGTTCTTTAAGCCTCTCAGCTCTTTGGTCTCTATAGTCCTTTTGTGTTTTCCCATGTAGACTCAACTTTCAACTCAAAGTCCAGTATCTTTTTGCACAACTATTGCAGGGTCTTTTTTCACAATTTTCAAACTTTCCTAGGTTGTTTTTGCTATTTAGGCATGATTACAGGACTGCCCTTATCTGTTTTACCCGGAAAATCCTTGTTTTAAAGCAAACACTCCCCGGGATTGTCTTTTAATTCGCTAAGAGAACATCGTCAATCCAACTCGCAAAGTTACTTGCACTCTTAATTTATTATCAACTTCCTTGAAAGTTTCGGTGAAATTCGCTTTTGTACACTTTTGTAAGATTGGAGAACTTGCTCCGGCTGGATCCATCCTGTTCATCCGTCGATAATGAAGCACGTTGCAAATGTCATGTATAATAAAATTTGACCGTGAGATGTAGAAATTTAAAAATTTGAAGGTGTCTGAAACGGGATGTGTTATCCACGCACTAATCAACACGTATATCTGTCCCATTGTCAATTCCCTCTGCGCGAAGCATTCATGCCGACTGGTGTATTAATTTGCAACAGACGTGCACAATGCGGTGCTGTAATGATAATGATTTATATCTCTACCGACGCAATAGCGAGGATGTGTTCACAATATAATCAATTAAACTTAAATAAGGAAATTTATTTGTTGTGGCTTTACATTTGTGAATTGTACAGTTAGTGCGATTTCCGTTTCCGCTTTAGTTGTCATTCATAGGGTCATCCCATTTGCATATAGTTGCGCACTTAATTATTTATAGAGCAATCGCTAAGTGGTATATTGTGGCACTGGGGGGTTGTTGCTGTTAGGTTTTCAATGAAAACTAGAATTTATAAAGGCAAGACTTGAATAATGACATAATTAAATTGAAAATAATTAATTAATAAAATTTCAGTGTCGACATAAGATAAATTGATTATATGTTTCATATGGCTTTTACTAATTTTCGATGAATAATTCGGAGATTTAAGGCTTCGACTAATCATTAGTCATGGTTTCTCATACAGGAAAATGTATTCATTGCTATAATTCTCATTTTTTCTATGGCACTACAACCATTTATGGACGTAAACTGCCTCTTTCCAGAATGTCCATCTTGCACAATCTCTCTCAGTTCATTTTGCGCGAATGTTGGATCACATCCTTTATCCCAAATATCTAGCACTTATATTGGATATCTGTGACATCACGCACTTGTGGATCAAACGTAATCAATAAATATCTTCAGTGATAAATCGTCCATTGAAAGCAGAAGTATTCTAAGTAAATTTGACATAGACTAGTTCTGCTCTCAAACGACGATATATTTTTTAAATAGATACTTTGTAAACTTAATTTAAGTATTCCTATATTTATAAGTAAACATGGTTATCAACAAACACTTCCATATCTTGAATTGTCAATCATGGCTAATTTATTGAAATATGCTGCACAAGTCCTCATCGGGGGGAAATTGTACAATGTTCATATAATCCAAGGTGAAAATGGAACCCACACTTATTGATTACTGGAACTTATTACGCTACTACTATTACTATTACCATTATTATTATTGTTATTTTTGATAGCAGATATCTCCCTTGTCGTTTACATGCCGCCAGATGGCGCTTTATATGTGGAATAAATTTTCCACTCCGGCAATTGGATGACTCAATCCTGTAATTCCATTGATATCAATATAACGCCGCGCTTCATGAGCGCGTGAAAAATTTAACTTTATAAATGAGCGCGTTATTTGCGGCTGTTGTTTTTTGATGGGTTAACCTTTCACTTGCGACCCCTGACCTGACGAAGCAGTGCGATGATGTTACACTTTGGTCGGATATAAATACACGCATCGCTCATTGTTGACACCAGCCACACGATGGAAATATAACCTGATGAACAGAAATACCCTTTTTTCATTTTGAATGTCGTAACAGTGAATTTTTCTCTCCTGATTTTAACTTTTATTTTAATACAAGTAAATGATGTTCATGGATTATATTAGGGGTCCGCAAACTTTTTGTCAGAGTGGTCATAGCTTACTTTCAATATTTTACAGAACTTAGCAGATGCGCAGTGGGGGGCACCAGCAGTATACTTTGTGGTCGCGTATTCCGGGCCTGTTAGAGCACTGGGCTATGTTCGGTATAATAGTAGATTATACCACGAGTCAATAATGATAGCTATTATTCCCGAGGAATATTTACGAACCGAGCTGCGTAAGCGGCTAGGGAGTAACATTCCGAAGTAATAATAAACATTATTGCGAGTAGTATACTCTACTTTATCTACGATTACATAGGCTACATTACATAGATTACGTACATTACATAAATTACATAGTCGACCATTTTCGGAAAATGAGTGTGCGTTCTTTCGAAGACGCCATTCGTTGAAGATTGCGTACGTTTTATTGTAAATGGATTTCGATGTTTCCAGTATCAAGGTAGATGTTGCTGTAGCTAGTTGTACAATTTCTGGAGGTGTACAAGTAAAAGACTCTTCATTTTCATCCATCTCAATACAAAACACTACGCGTTTGACAGTGACACTTTTGAGTTTGTGTATTTTGTTTCCATGGTATTTTTAATTTGAGAAATTTTCTAATTTGAGTGCCAGAGGGAATAAGGACTATTAATCCCTAGTCATTATTCCCTAAGGGAATAATATATAGCATTATACTGCAAAAACCTCAAGTATAATACTTACATTATAAATTAGTCGTAGATAAAAATTATTTATGGAACTACTATATTATTATTTTAAGCTAATTTGAACAAAAAAGATTCGCTAACCGAATAATTTTTTTTTGTGAGCCGCAGTTTTGGGACCGTTGGATATACTATTCCGTTATACATTTTGCCACGACAGTGGAAAACCATCGTGTTTTAAATTAACAGCATCCTAAATATGTCTTTGTTGCGAAATGTTCTGTTTAGTCCAAAACGTTTAAGGCCCAGTTGTACGATCGTGGACCATCCTTGATCATGGTTCAGTTTCTAAGGATACCATTGTATTTACAATTGTATTACATATACCTCATCTATCCTCGCTCGGACCATTGCTGCTAGACTAATGAAAATTCAGGAAAACATCTGATTGGAAGTTGTTAGACTCTTGTTGTGCTACTTTTTAAAATTATTTTCGAGTATACAGAGTGTACCATAAATCCGGGACACAAAATTTGGTCTCTTTTTTAAAAGGATCACCCTGTACATTATTTCATTTTTAGAATTTGCTCTCTATGGGCTTCACAAATAATTTTTATTTTTGAGATCAGATGCAGCGTTGCCAAGTTATTCACATTTTAACCAAATTTAACGAAAAATAATGGACGTGTAAAACAAATCAATAAAACCTTACAGATAAGAGATCAGTAAAAGAATCTGCGTATGCAGGTACCCAAGCAATGTGCCAAAAAATACAAAATATTTTGAGTCACGTAGAATAGATAGGGTGTTCTGAAACAACGATACAATTTTGCTATTTACAAATGGCCAAAACCCATGTTTTTCAAATGGAACACCCTGTATATCATCATATTCTGAGTGCTCATATAATGAGCTATTCATTGGTATCATATGGACTGTGTAATGTAATAATACTTTTTAATAGGTAAATAACGATCAAATAAGTTTTAGCCATTTGAAATTACAAAATTCGATCGTTGTTTCAGAACACCCTGTGTATTCAACGTGACTCCAAATATTGTGTATGTTTTGGCACATTGCTTGAATATTTACATACCCAGATTATTTCATTGATCTCTTACAATAAGGTTTTGTTGAATTTTTTCCACGTCCATGATTTTTCGTTAAATTTTATTAAAATATGAATAACTTGGCAGCGTTGCATCTGATGCATAAAAATAAAATTTATTTGTAAAGCCCACATAAAGCACATTCCAAAAATGAAAGAATATACAGGGTATTCGATTTAAAAATGAGACCAAATATTGTGTCCCGGATGTATTGTACTCTGAACAGTCGAAAATAATTTCAAAAAGTAGCACATGAAGTGTCCAATAACTTTCAATTAGATTTTTTCCTCAATTTTCAATAGTCTAGCAGCAGTGGCCCGAGCGAGGATAGGTGGGCACCCTGTATATATACATACAGGGTGAGTTTTTTCGGATGTTTAGTATGGGGATCTCGGAAACTAGCGGGGATAGAGGAACGATTAAAAGGGGGAAAGAATTGCAGTTTTACGAGTTCAATTTCATGAGCTTTTTGTTTTTTTGGAAAAATTGCATGGCTAACTAGATATCTCGAAGAAATATATTTTTTGTTATTTGGATCGGTGCCTATAGATCTGTTATTATTGACTTTAGAAAAAAATGTGTAAAGGAAAAAGTTGTACGTAATTATGTACTTAATAATACAATCTAACCGATTATTTTATTAAAGCTATAATTTTTGAGTTATGAGACAAAGTTGAGTTTTTTCTAATGGAAACCATAGTTGGCCATGACTTTATAAAACAGGCGCTTTTTTAACTATTCTAATGATATACCACTTGATATAGTTATTTTTATAAATAATTCAATTATCGTTATTTTTTACTTTTCATTTTCGAACTATTCAAGAAGTAGGCTATGGAAACAATTGATAGATGCGCAATGCGTTAAATAATAAAATTCAAGTTAGTTATTACAATTTTTCTTTTCATTTCGAAATTGTAAACATTATTATTTTTATGTAAAATGTTTTTCGTTGGAGTTACAATTTTATTTTTAAAAAATTTCTGATAAAAAAAATTACATAAGTACAAAACTACTAAACAGGGAATGACAGACGATAAATTGAGAAACAATACAAGCATTTTAGAACGTAACTAAAGTAGTACCAAAACAACGTAATTAAAGTTAGGAAAGTATTTAAGACTAAATATGTTCAAAAGGTTCACCATTATGATTAATGCACACCTTTTTAAAACAGAATTTGTTGCTTTTTCTAACGGAGCGTCCATCAATATTAGCATAAACTTGTAACTTGTAAGTACAACTTCTCTAAGGTCATCTACTATGACGTACGATGTTTGATACACTCTTTTATCTTTATCTTTTACCATTCCCCATAAATAAAAATCTAAAACAGAGAGATCGGGAGATCGGCAACCTCTATAATTGTCGTTTGTATCTATCAATTGTTTATATAGCGTACTACTTCGAATAGTTCGAAACTGAAAAGAAAAAAATTCCCATAATTTAATTATTTATAAAAATACCTATGTAATATGATATATCATAGAATCGTTGAAAAGAGGCATTTTTTATAAAGTCATGTCCGACTATGGTTTCCATTAGAAAAAACACAAGTTTGTGTCATATCTCAATAATTGTAGCTAAAATAAAATAATCGGTTAGACTGTATTATTAAGCATATAATTTCCTATTACTTTTTTCTTTACACATTTTTTCTAAAGTCAATAATAACAAGCAATATGCTCCGAACAAAATAACAAAAAATATAGTTTTTCGAGATATCTAGTTAGCTATGCAATTTTTCCAAAAAACAAAAAGCTCATGAAATTTAACTCGTAAAACTGCAATTCTTTCCCCATTTAATCGTTCCTCTATCTCCGCTAGTTTCCGATATCCCCATGCTAAACATCCGAAAAAACTCACCCTGTATATGCGCTACGTCGTATAGAGGGGAATTAGAATAGTTTCTATTATGTTGATTTTCAATAGTTTTTTGTATATCGCGCTTTGAAAGTTGTCGGTTTCGACCT
This sequence comes from Othius punctulatus, assembly GCA_951805005.1. NCBI lineage: Eukaryota > Metazoa > Arthropoda > Insecta > Coleoptera > Staphylinidae > Othius > Othius punctulatus. The sequence continues at coordinate 43,833,092 of OX638141.1, read as the reverse complement.
GCCATTGCAGTTTCACTAATTAGAAGCGGACTGCAAAACAAAATAAAATGGCATAGTTCTAATTGTCGGTGATTATTACCAGATCCAATGAGAAGCTATAACTACCAAAAACAATAAATACATATCTCCAGTGATAAATCGTCGATTGAGAGATGAAGTATTCTAATTAAATTAGAATGTCCAACTTGCACAATCTCTCAGTTCATTTTGCGCGAATGTTGGATCACATCCTTTATCCCAAATATCTAGCACTTAATCGGATATCTGTGACATCACGCACTTGTGTATCAAACGTAATCAATAAATATCTCCAGTGATAAATCGTCGATTGAGAGCAGAAGTATTCTAAGAAAATTGGACATAGACTAGTTCTGCTCTCAAACGACGATATAGTTATTAAATAGATACTTTGAAAACCTAGCTTAATTATTCTTATATTTATAAATAACATACATGGTTATCAACAAACACTTCCATATCTTGAATTGTCAATCATATTTAATGAAAGACACCATGAACATGGTATTTCACATGTGACTTCATGAATTCTGATTGCTAATTTCAAGTCCACCAGATATGTTGATATTCTGTATAAAGCTAATCAAAATAGCTAAATAATCAAAGATAAAAATGTGATTCCGAAAACTCTAAAAACAGATTTCGTGACATTTCATAGCAAATAGATAATTTTATAAACGATTTAAACAAATAATAATAAAAATAAACCTCTTAAACAATCATTGTTAGAAGTGCAATAAGTAGATTTTTTTGTGGATTTTAGTGACAGGGCAGATCAAGTTTTCAAATTTATGTTTGAAAATTCGTTTATTGAATTATGAAACCGGATATTGCTCGAGTCTTGCTAATCTAGCATCTGGTTATCAACAAAGCCACTATTTGCCACTGCACAGATTAATCCAGCGCTGTTTATTTTCACGCATTGTGTGATATACATTCAGGCGTTTCTGTGTGTCATGTTGCTTTATAATTCGGTCAATCAATTTAGTAATTAATAAAGAGTTATCTGGTGCAGTTTACTTTACTTCGTTATTTATATGTGCAGAGGCCATTTAGCGCGTTTCGTAAGCTGGAAATTGTAGTGAGGATGTGCTTCATTGGCCATTATTTAATTATGAGCCAGCGTAATTACTTAATAATTAACGAAGCTAATAGAGGACTTGTGCAACTGTCGCGCGCACATGCACGAAGCGACTAATTTAATCTGCAAACTAGCGAAAGGGATACACACAGCTGCTGTTCAAATTTGCTCAACCAATTAGCAATTGTTAAGAACCAAAAACCTTCTCAAAACTATTTTAATTACAAACTTATTGAAAGCCGGTTTAAGTTTATATCAAAGTCAAGTCAAGTAAATGTACTTAGAAATAATTTTAATCTAAATGCGAAAGTTTTCAAGTACATTTACTGTGTACTTTGTTTTGAAGTAGCACCTAGTAAATAATGGCATATTTATTTTTTAATTGCAAATGAGATAAGTATAAAAGATAATAACTAAATTTGCAATATGTTAATATTGAAAACGCCTCCTTTAAAAATAATATGATTAAATTTACAATATGCTAATGTGGTATTCCAGTAGTTCTCGAACAATGGGAAATCTATGGTGCCCTCAAATCAAAACATGTTATCGCCCTAGAGCAATAAAGTGCTATTATTGTGCTCTGTATTCTATTGATAGGGAATGTGTGATAAATGGTTAATGCGTTTATGATCAACTCGTACACAATTAGAAATAAAAGTCGTCTTGAATATTTACGATTGCGCAAATAACAAAATTTGGAGATTTAAAACCAAGTTGATATAGTCGCCCGCAGAGAGCTGACAATTACTTATGGTTTTTCGAACAAGGAATCCCGTTTTCTATGTTCGGTCGCAACCTTAAGGTGAACGTAATTGAATGTAATGAAATAAGAAACGTATGTCCATTTCCTGCAAAATGTAGCGATGAGTCACTATAGCTATAGTTATCATATTCACATCCAGATCAGATACGAACTCTATTGGTAATGAAATTACGTAAATTTGGATTCGGATCCTAGGTGTCTTATAACGTATACAATCTCCGTAGCTCCGATATCCGGAATATCCTACCGTGTTCCAATATCTATATTCGGATCACTTAATTCAATCATCATCATTTAATGCGAAAAACTTGCTTAATGACAGTTTAAATTGATTCAACGGAATAAAGTGCAATATTTTCCATTTTCTGAAAAACATCTTTACAAGACCATTCGATGCTCGCTATCAACAAATAAATTGGACCAAATTTTAAAAAAAACTGCAATCAATCGACAAGTATGCATCATTTTACTTCCAATGGTGCTCAAATAAACCATAAAAAATGAAAATGAATGGCAAATTCGCATAAATACTACGCCCTGTCGTCTGTAATACATATTGAATTTATTACGAGCATTCATATACAGCTACCCGGGGGTTTAACGGGCCAAGCCAGAATATAGCAGACCTACTTTCTCCTGCTTGCAGCAGTTGCTAGGATACGGAACGAACCACCGTTTATTAGGGTGAGTACCGGTTAGATCCACAGCGTGAATCACCTGCATAAATGAGTAATCGTACATTTTTTCCACGTAGCGATGCAATCTGTTTGGGCGATGATTAAGCCCCCTGACCTGGCAATCAAATAGTGTAATCGCGGGAATAACGCGAAAGTAATTAATTCGCAACTATGCAAATAAAGTGATTCACACTTTTTATTGTACTCACTATGTGTAATCGTTCGTTTTTTGTGGAGGCAATAAGTGCCTAAAATTACATTTCTTTATGGAACAGTCGATTGTTTATTAACGTTTATATTAGAAATTCTGAGAACAATGATGTATAAGCTCGGGTGGCTTGGGTACAAAGCAATCAATAATTTGATTAATTTGCAAATATGTGTTACGAATAAGCACACATTCAATGCTATGGCAGCGTTCGCCATCTCCCTTAAAATCAATACGTTTATAAATTTTATATTCCATACAGAGCAGCCCACCAGAAATGAATACCTGTTTCGAGCTTAAATGATTTGAAGGTGTATTATTTACAATTGTAAAATAATGTGCAGTTGGACACCATCTCCTGGAGACCGGTTTCAACCTGGTGCGTCTCCTCAGTCTGGTGCTGTCCGGAGATGACCCTAACTGAACATTTGGTACCATTTATAATTTCGAAATTATAAATTCTTCAGTTGTCCTTTGCAAATGTACAATATTTTAATGTTATATTTGAAGAAAATACTATAACCGTTTGAAAACACCCGTATTTATGCGGCCACAAGACGAATCTCCCTTTATGGTTCAGAGTTTAGCGGACCTGGGGGGAAAGGATGTCTTTTATAGCAATTGATTTCACTAATATTTGGAATGCAATTGTTTATTATAATTTATTTATGGCGTCTCCGCGAGTGTCTTTAACAGTCTGATATATTCGTAAGTTAAGACTGATTATTCCCGTCCTCTGTCGAAAATAGCTAAAATGTCAAATTGCCATGGAAAACCTGTATCTGATTAGATTATCCTGATATGTGGTAATTACAGGTCGAGATTAAGTGTTTTTTTTTCTGTTCTAATTGGAAATGGAAGTTGTATCTGCATTTGAACACAATTTTTGACATCTGCCTTCATTTTAGTATGGTATAATTCCGTAGGTTTCAGATGTTCAAGTCCAAAAGTACACACATTTAAGGATATCTGAAACCTCGTCTCCAATATAATCGGTATGCCTGATGCGGATGTAAATATCCCAAATGTGTAATTTGCACCTGATTGTCCGATTATTCGTAATATACAAAGCGCTCAAGAAAGTGGTGTAAACTTTGACGCTGGGTACTAATAGATGGCACTGTTCAAGATGCAAATCAAATATGTTTTGCAACGTTGCTGATATGTTTCCAAGGATACAAGCAAATTATCTAACTAGATTTTTTTCTAATATCATTATTTGTTGTTATTTCGTTTGAACTAGTCGTAAAAGTTGACTCCACTTTCTTGAACGTTCTGTATAGGTGCGGATTCATATTCAAAATTTTCGAATACGAGTTTACCACATGTGTTTCTTCATATCCAAAATTACCATAATCCTGTTACATAATACTTGTAACTGCTCCTACTGCTGCAAATGACAAAAAAACTTGTTCTCCTCTATTTCTGAGTAAGGGCCGTTCTTTCATCCACTATGCAATTTGCGAAAGTTATAACTTTAAAATAACTTTCATAGGTATATATTTTATATATCTCTTATTTATTTACCATCCAATTTCACTTTTTTGAAAACCGCGTGTTTTTTTTTTAATTTGCCTGCCATCTGAATTTTTCCCAACGAAATATGACACGGCACACAAAATCACACAACATTACCCATTTAACCGATTTCTTTAATAATATGACAGATTCCTATGATATGGTATGACAGATAATTATACCCATAATGTTCCATCCATTGGGACACCCCGCATATATATGTTTGCATTATCTTAAATTTTCAAAAATGCTTTGCTAATACACACCCATATTGTGTGTACCCATTACCCATTGGGATACCGTGTATTATACAGTAAATCCCCGTGTTGAGTTTACAAGAGGGATTAAAAAAAAAACTTTTATGTAAAAATGTTATTGGAATTAAAATTTCTGCTTGGTCTGAAACTACCATTTCAGTAATTAAAACATTGATTTATTTAAACAGGGTGTTGACTAATTAAAAATAAATTGAATCTAATTTGGACACTTTAGAAAAATAACATCATTTAAACAATCCCCCACCATTTTCTTCTCACAGTTCAAGCCTGGTGTGGAACTCCTGAAAACTGTTTTGTATTTCTTCAATAGTTATCGATGCAAATGTCTCTCGTGGGCGATTTTTTAAATTATCATATTTTTCTATAATGTTGTTAGATGTAATTTTAAATTGTTTTTGCAAATAGTAAATAAATATTCTGTGGCTGCGGTGGAGCGGTGGAGCGACCGTTAACGCGTTCGCTTCTAGACCGCAAGGTCCCGGGTTCGATTCCCGGGTCTGCATTTCTGGGGTGGTTTTTCTGCAGTTTTCCCATTTCCTTGCAATAAATGTTGGTAATGTGCCTCTACCATCTATAAGTCGCGTGCAGGCGCAGATGGGCAATAATAATAATGCCCCTCTCCTCTTAACGCCCGCATAACTAGTAATAGTTCAGGGGCCTATGGTAAAATAAAATGTAATTGGGTCAGAATTCTCTGTCAAATTATGACAGTAACCAATTACGCCATAGGTGGAGGAGTAGTACGGATTATTATTATTTATTTATTATTTAATAAGTGTCAAAATAAGATTTAAAAAATTTGATTTTGCCAACACCCTGTATAAATAAATCATAGTTTCAATAACTGAACTGGTAGTTTCAGACCAAGCAGGAATTATAATTCTTGTAACATTTTTAGTTAAAAGTAAAAATTTAAAAATAATCCCTTTTGTAAACTCAATCCACATACCCCACATACTATATATATATATATATATATTTTTTTTTCCCTTTAATGTTTTACTAATTTGAATTTGTTTAATAGATTTTTTATAGTTTTCTAATAGGTTTTTTTTTACAGATGGATTTAGCAGATTCAGGGTGGCGTTTCCGGAATGGTGTGACAGTTGCTCGGAACTGCTGGATAGTTCCAGTGCTGGCAACCAGGCCGGTGTGACGCCCATGGATCCCCTGCCCCTTATGGGCCTGAGATCTCTCCGCATATCCACGGTGCCCCATTCTAGGGCTCCGCATCGAAGTTGTGATAGTTTATCATCGGCCGCTAATAGTTCCACGGATAGTTCCGATACCGACGACCGGTGTGACAGTTCATTAGGTAAGATTTATTTTCTTCGTTATATGAATCACTTAAATTACAGTCCAGCCACAGTAAGTTAGCAAAACCCGGCACAACCCGAACGTTTACTTCGTGCAGACTCGTTCGAATTCAAAGCAGTCATTGGCGTAGACTGGTGATTAACGTGATGGCACAGCCAATCACAGCTCGAAACGACCACTGCGCATAAAATGCCCCCGCCAAGTTAGAGCGTCTGGACTGTATAACCATTTGCATCCTAATCATGACTAGTTGGAAGTTTGATTTCTTTTTGTATTTAATTAACTTGATACGACCGGGGTCGAGCCTCGGCTAGCGTTGGGGACGGGGTGGAAATAATGTTAATGTGGCGGCGTTGGCGTGAAATGTTTATTTTTGCCATTCAAAAATATAAGAAAACGAGAGAAAAAAAACACGATGTCTCCTATCGACGGCGCGGGTTGTCCTGGCCTTGAACCGGCATCCAGATCCCTGGTCGGCGGTTCGTGAGTCAAGGTGCTAGGAAGCACTCGGTGGCGTGTAGGGCCAAGGTGCTGTGGGGAGCACTCGGTGGCGTGTAGGGCCAAGGTGCTGTGGGGAGCACTCGGTGGCGTGTAGGGCCAAGGTGCTGTGGGGAGCACTCGGTTGGCTGGTGGAACCCGGGTGCTACAGAGCACTCAGGGTTGTGATCAGTGGCAAGCGACTGACCATCGATGTTTTTTTTTTTTTTTTTTTTTTTTTTTTTTTTTTTTTTTTTTTTTTTTGAGGAGAGGAAATCTTCTGAAAGACACCCCTTATAGGGGTAGTGTCGGATTCCTACCGACTAAAACCTCTCCGTACTCAGGACACCAGAAGGCGTCCATGAATCAATAATGAGGTACCGGTTGTTCACCATGACCTGCCGTATCATATTGATCATCAGAAATGTTCAGCATTCAGATATGAGCATTTAAATGAAACCCGAAGGTTTGAATCTTTTAGGTTCAGCCAGCGTAGCTCCGGATTAAGTTAATAACCCCTTACTGGTCTTTTGAAAATGCTAACTGGCAGTCAGCAGGACTCAAGTATGTGCTTCGGCGTGCGGTGCTTTATCCATGGGTTATCAGTGTCATATTGACCCAAACCCTGGATAAGTCCATTCGCGCTAGCTTCTGCTTTGCTGTAGAAACCGTGAGTCTGCTGGCAAACAAACTCTTGGATCTGAGGCAAATTGAAGTCGTCATGCAATATACTGTTCCTTACCAAGTAGTGACAACCAGTAAAGGCTCTCAGACACTTGTTCTGGAACACTTGCAGACGCGCCACCTGTACGTCATTATATGCCCATGCTGGACAGGCATATGTCAGTATAGGCCGCAGGAAGCTCGTATACAGTAATCGCTTACCGTTGTACGAGAGCCTCGAATTCTCATTGATCAGGGGATACAGCTTGGAGAATTGACCCCATGCCTTTCCTATGACCCGAGAAGTGTGGCTTCTGAAATTGAGTCGCCGATCAAGGATGACCCCCAAATACTTGACCTCAGTTTTCCAGGGTATGACTTCGTTATGAAGCATTAAAGTGCCTGGCTGGGCAGGCCTTCTCCTGGTAAACAGGGCCGCTTCGGACTTTTTTACATTCACTTTGATACGCCACATGTCATAGTAGCTCTCAAGTTCATGCAGTTGCGCTTGCAACTTCCTCAGAATGATTGGTACAGACCGGGAAGTTACGAAGTAGGCTGTGTCGTCAGCGTAGAGTGCAACCTTCTGCTCTCTCGGTACATCATTGATGTACAGTGAGAAGAGCGTTGGGCCGATCACGCTGCCTTGTGGCACACCGGCTTCGATATTTCTGGTAGAGGAGGACTCACACTCCGAGTAAACATAGAACTTCCTGTCCATCAGATACGAGTAAATGATGTGGATGTAAACATCCGGAAATCCCATGTAGATCAGTTTGTATATGAGACCCTCATGCCATACTTTGTCGAATGCTTTTTCAATGTCCAAAAACACTGCACCTGTGTGCTGGTTATCATTGAAGCCGCGCGTTATGCTTTCCGATAACCTGGTTAGCTGCTGAGTAGTGCTGTGTTCCTGCCGAAACCCAAACTGCTCGGGGATCAGAATATCACGCTGTGATATCGTCTCCGTTAGGCGATTGAGAAGTGTTCTCTCGAACATCTTACTCAGGCCCGAGAGCAGGCTAATGGGTCGGTAGCTGGAAGTAAGCTTCAGCGGCTTTTTAGGCTTCGGGATTGCGATAACCTTTGCCATTTTCCATTGAGATGGAAAGTATCTCAGTGCATATATTCTGTTAAATAGTGATGCAATGAGAACGTGTGCACGCCCCGGTAGATGCTTCAGTGCAATATTACTAATGCCGTCTGCGCCGGGAGCCTTGCGGTTTATCAAGTATTTGATTATCTCACGAACTTCCTTTGGCGAAACCGTCCGGAAGTCCTTAGAGACGGGTCTCGCTAGGTACTCTGCCACAAAATCTGTTACGTAACCGTGAGCATTGTTCTTCGACGGGTTAGGTGTAAACTGTCCCGCCAGAGACGTTGCAAACAGTTCAGATTTTGCTTTTGGCTCGGTGACCATGACGTTTCCATCGAGGAGAGCCGCAGTTGGAGCCCTCGCTTTTGTTAACCGCCGGGTACACCTCCACAGGGAGCCACCCTGTGTCGTCATATCCACGGTGGCATCACGCCAGCGCTGGTCCCTGTGATCTCGGACTCTCTCCTTGACCTCAGCAGTCAAAGAATTGAGTCGTCTACGGTCAATTGGGCTTCGATACTTCTGCCAAAGCTTCCGTAATCGATTTTTCTCCAGGATTAGATCCCTGATGTCTGCGGGAAGCTCATGAGATGGCAGTTTCCTGCGCATCTCAGTGGAGGAATCCTCGAGACTTGCCTGTATTAATTCTGTGAGTTTGACTACCTCTTGCTCCACAGCATCGCATGAATCACCACTGATAGGGAGTACAATGCGAGCATTGACCCTCTCGCCAAACAATTCCCAGTTGACCTTTGTGTATACCTGCGTGCCGCCTGGGCGGCACCGGTTGATCTCGAGGTCATTAAGCGTCAACAACACTGGGTTGTGATCAGAGTCGAGCTCCGACAGCGACCACACGCTGTGAGCGCTAATGATACCCTCAAGGATCGCTACATCTAAGACGTCCGCACTTCCACAATGGTGAAAGTGGGTGGGTTCTGATGGCGCAATTACAGCCAGGTGATTAGCCGTCGCGTAATTGTGCAGGGTTCTACCTCTAGAGTTTTCAGATCTAGAGTTCCATGCGGCGTGTTTAGCATTGACATCTCCCGCTATTATAGCGGGTGAATGTAGCTTAAGCAAGGCGGTGATGTCGTTTACATCTAGGTGCAGACTTGGACTGTTATACGCTGCAACGAGGAGGGTCTCCTTACCACCAATACTAGCAACAATAGTAGTCGCTTCAACAGTGTTCAGTTGTGGAGTATCCACGTGGTAATGGGGGATGCCCTTCTTTATAAGAATGGCGGTTCCACCCATCCTACCGACTGACCTGTCGTCACGATACGTGATGTAGTTTGGCAGCTTCAGTGACCGTCCTTCGCGCAGGTGTGTTTCGCATAGCAATATAACATCCGCTTTATGTCGTTCTGCTGTGTATCGCAGTTGTGCTTCCTGCCCTTTCACACCATTTGCATTCCAGTAAATAATATTTACTGGTCTGCCAGCATTTGGGGTTTGAGGTCGCACACGACTTGAACTTGTACCACTACAAGCTGTATTGCTAGCCAGACCATTTAGCGTTTCACCGTCTGAGGAACTAATTCCTTTCTTGTTACTAAGCATTGCGACCATGTGTTTATATCGCGAGATTGACAAATGCTAACAATGGATTTAAAATCCATTGTCCGGGTATCCCGGGCACTCCACTACTGCTTGTGTGACCACAATCATTATCTCGAGTGAATTCTCCTCTTGCTTGGCTGCACGCAAGAGAGGGAGGAATTTTGATGCCCATTGACGCATGTCTTTGGGATCCACTCCGCTTTTGAACATACACTCCAGAAGTTGACTCGGATCACTAGCAGCCGTGCAAGTGCCACCTGCTGTCTTATTTTCGGCCAATATGACTTTTGCAGCTTTGGGTTCGGCTGACCCATTTGCATTATCAGGTATCGCAAACGTAACTTCTGTGGTGGGAGACTTTTTGCCAGAAGTCTCCCGTGCCGTCTGATTATTTGCCATTTGCATGGCATTTGCAGCTATTATTTTTGCAGCTTTCTTTACTGACTTATTGTCAGCTTTTGGAGCCTTTGCAGTAGAGCCAACTACAATATTTTTGCCGACTGATGTCTCAGTGGCCGCAATCTTTGTTTGAGGAGTTAGCTTCCTCTTTGCAGACTTATTATCGGCTTTGTGGGCTTTTGCTGCGTTCGCCTGCTTTCTGAGTTTTGGCTCAGTGGCAGACACTTCTGACATGGGAGTTTCTTCCCGTGCTGACTTATTTTCGGCCTTAATGGCGTTTGCAGCGGCGACTTTCGTCGTTTGGGCTGCTGATTTCTCATCAGCCCCAACTTCTGTGCTTGGAGTTGTCAACTCCGGAGCTGGCTTATTGTCGGCTTTGTGGGCCTTTGCAACTCCTGCTTCCCTCGGCTCAGAGTCAACTTCCATAGCGGAAGTATCTTCCGGCACTTTCTTCGACTTTGCGGCTTTAACCTTTTTTGGTTTATCCGCCTTAGTCTTAGAGGTGCCTTTGAGCACACTCACAGAGGCTGTCTTATTATCGGCCTTGTGGGCCTTTGCAACTCCTGCTTTCATCGGCTTAGAGTCCTCCGGCGCTTTCTTTGACTTGACGGTTTTAACCGCGCCGGTCTTAGAGTGGCCTTTGGCTCTCCTTGCCTCTGTTTTGCCCTCTGCCTCTGGAGGCGAGAGGGAGCACGCAGGTTTGGCGGCTTTGGAAGCTTTTGCCGCCTTACCCTTTGCAGACCTCGCGATCTGCCGTGTGGAGGTTTTGGTGGTCGCATCGCGCTTTTTGAGCGATAATGCGACCCGACAGCCCCTGTAACTTGCAGGATGACTTCCCTGACAGTTACAGCAGGAAGCCGGCTCCGTCAGTGGCACGGGACACGACTTAGCATCGTGCTCCGCGCCGCAACGAACGCACCTCCGGCGTGACTTGCAGGCCGCCGATGAGTGACCCCATCGCTGACACCTGAAGCACTGGGCCGGACCTCCACGACCTCTGAAAGTCTCCACGTGAATGGAGATGCTGCATAGCGCCTTTAGTTCCCTTAACCTGGTGGCATCGGAGCCTCCAGGTAGGTAAACCAAAAATAGCGGAATTAGTTTTCCGCCAGGCTTAAGCTGAGCGACATGCTTGGGATAAATCCCCGCTCGCTCAAGCCGCTGTTTGACTTGTTCAGGGGCGGTTCTCATGGGTATTCCCCTGATTACCAGCTTAAGATCTTTCTCTTCCTTTAATAAAAAGGAGTGATACTCGATCTCCCTGTCGGTCATTGCCTTTGTGCCAGCGCGGTAGTCCTCGATCGAAGCAAACTTTAATCGAATGCTTTTCCCGACGGACTTCACGCCAAATTCAAGGCCCAGCTCGATGAGTATATCGTACAGCCCGAAATACTCTACACCATAAACAAATACCGGAGGTATCTGTTTATGAGTTACCACCCTGAACCCATCGTTGTCCTCCGAGGAGGCCACTTCTGGGTCAGTGCGGCGGCGCTTGCTCTCAGGAGAGCAGGTAAGCTTACTTTCAACGTCCGTGGACATTGTAAGTATGAAGCGTAGTGCAAGGAGGAGAGTAGCCAGCAACGGGTAGGTGTACAGGTGGCGCCACCCCGAAACGGTAGTTCTACTCAAGCTCCGAGAGCACGTCTGTTCAGGTCGAGAGCGCTGACTGAACTGACCGACCATCGATGGGGCGCTCCGCGCCTTCTTAAAGGCGCCACCCCTTCTCCAGGGGTGCGCGAATCGGTGGTGGGGCGGACGGCGCGCATCCCTGCGTAAGGCCGCTGGAGTGGGGCGAGGGTGCCGGTCGGCGCCGACTGGTTCCGGCGCCACCCGATGTCGCCGTGTGTTCGGGGCCAAGCGCATGCGGCGCGTCCGTATCAATTCGCCCCCTCTCAAGGTCTCGAACACGCTCCTCTTGTCTAGCGGGGAACGGCGGGTCGGAGTTGGCTGCTGTGATACTTCGTGGGTCCTTGGGGGACGGCTACGATGAAGATGGCGGCAGAGGTCTGGTGTAGTATCTGGTGGGGGCCTGTCCATTTTGGAGCGAATCCGGCGTGGTATCCAGTTGCAGCGTTGGAGAGCGGGTGGGTTCGGACGTAAACCCACTGGTCGACCGAGAATGCGGCCTCGGCGCGTCCTGGAAGTTGCCGCTGTTGGTGGTAGGCCTCCTGATTGTGGCGGATGGTTTCCTGACGTTGATGGGCAGGGCGTGGTGGTGGTTCGGGAAGTCGGGTGGCCCAGTCTCCGGGTTTGTCGATTTCCCAGCCGAAGAGGGCATAGCTCGGTGAGCATCCGGTGGCGGTGTTCGGGCGAGTTCGGCAGGCGAATAATGTTTTTGCTAGGTGTCGGTCCCAACCATTATGCGGCTCGCCCTGTAGCGAGATCCGGAGTCCTTTCTTCAGCTCTTGGTTGCGCCTTTCGGTGGGGTTTGCTCGTGGATGGTAGACGGCGGTGGTCCAGTGTTTGGCCTGCCATTCGTGGCAGGCGCCTTTCCAGAGGCGGCTGGTGAATTGTCGGCCGTTGTCGGTGAGGATTGCTCGTGGGTAACCGAAGCGAGAGAAGACGTCGTCTTCTAGAAACCGGATAATGATGGCTGCGTCCGACCGGGCAACGGGGAAGGCTTCAATCCACCGGGAAAACATATCGGTGACTACGATGATGAATCGCTTTCCCCTGGCGCTGCGTGGGTACGGTCCCATAATGTCGACGGCAACCGTTTCCCAGGGTCGATGGGGTTGGTGTGGTCGTTGTGCCGTGACCACGGGGTTGGAAAATTTTTTCTGGCAGCAGCAGATTACGCAGCTCCGGACGTAATGCTGGCTATCCCGGCGGATGGTGGGCCAATGGAAGCGGGCACGGATGGCTTCTTCGGTTGCACGGGCGCCGGGGTGGCCAGCGTCTGGGGCGTCGTGGTATCTGTAGAGGATCTGCGGGGTTTTGTCCGGAGGGACAGCGAGGCGTGGTCCGTCGGGGGTGTGGGTGTAGAGGTGATCGTCGACTACCAGGTATTTGGCTTGAAGCTCCTCGTCTTCCGGGGTGGCGGCTGGCTGGTTTTGTAGGTGGAGGCATCGGTCGCGTAGCGTCCGGAGGTCATGGTCTTCTTCTTGCCACTTTTGGACTGCGCTGGCAAGCGTAGCTAGCGTGATTACCATGAGCGTTGGAGGCTCGCTGTGTCGAGTGGGATTGGGCTCAGGTAGTCGTTGCTCCAGATCTAGGTGGTCCGATTGAAGGGCTTCTGTTCCAGGATTCCGGGAGAGGGCGTCGGCTAGCTCGTTGCAGCGACCTGGGCAGTGCTCGACGTCGAACGAAAATTCTTGCAGGAGGATGGCCCATCGACCAAGTTTGGACCGTGATTCCTTGAGGGAGTGTAGCCAGGTCAAGGCCCGGTTGTCGGTCCTCAGGAGGAAGCGGTGGTCTTCAAGAAAGGGCCGAAACTTCTTGATCCCAAAAACTACGGCGAGGCACTCTAATTCGTTAGAGTGGTAGCGACGCTCGGCGTCTCGAAGGCGGGCGCTAGCGTACGAAATTATGCGTCGTTTCCCCTCTTCTTCCTGGTACAGGATGGCGGCAAGACCGATACTGCTGGCATCTGTCTGTATGACGAATCGTTTGGTCACGTCGGGCCGATGGAGGTGGAGTGGTTTGGTGAACTCGACTTTTACCAACCGGAAAGCTTCTTGGCAGCTCGGGGTCCAGTTCCAGCGACGTTTGGGGCTTAGCAAGTCGGTAAGTGGTGCGGCTAACGTCGAGAACTGGGGAATGTAGTCCCTCAGCCAGTTGCACAAGCCCAGGAATCCGCGGAGCTGTTTGCGGTTTGTGGGGGCGACGGTATCGGCGAGTTGCTGCAAGTGGTGTGGCTGGGGTTGGATACCGTCGGTGGTGATGGTGTGGCCCAGGTAATCAAGTTGCGTCTTCCCGAAGTGGCACTTTTCCAGCGCGCAGTGAAGCCCTTGTTCCTGGAGTCGCTCAAAAACATGGCTGAGGTGGGCGATGTGTTCTTCCCAGTTTTGGGAAAAAATGACGATGTCGTCCAAGTAGGCCATGGTGAACTCTCGGAGTTTCCCGGGCAGCACTTCTTGGGCCATCATCCTCTGGAAGGTGGCAGGGGCGTTCTTCAACCCAAAGGGCATCACCCTGAACTGGTAGGTCGCTCCATCTGGAGTTGCAAAGGCGGTGTAATGGCGGGAATCCTTGTCCAGGGGAATTTGCCAATACCCGTTCCTCAGGTCAAGGGTGGAGAAGATTTTTGCTTGGCCGAGGTCTCTCAGGGTTTCCTGAATTAAGGGCAGGGCCGAAGTCTCGTCCTTTGTTGCCTCGTTGAGGCGCCTATAGTCGACACAGAAGCGAGGGGTACCATTCTTTTTTGGCACGAGCACCACAGGAGAGCAGTAGTTGGAGGTGGATGGCTCGATCACCCCTTCGGCGAGCATGGCTTCTATCTGTTTGTAAATGGTTTGCTTCTTTTCGGGCGAACACCGGTACGGTCGAATCCGGAACGGATCATCCTTCGTGAGAGCGATCTTGTGCGTCGTGCTTCTGGCGGAGGCAATTGCGGACTGGCTGGAGAAGATTGGCGCGAACTGGTGCAGCAGGCGCCGGAACTGATCGTGCAGCGGTGGTGGACATTGGTGCTGCAGGGTCGTTAGGTCCAGGAGCGGCGTGGTAGGCGGAGGATTCGGTGTCCCTCTCCAGTGGGCGGTGCGTCGGTGGGTGGCGCCGAAGTTTATACACCCCCTGTAGCAATCGATGGTGGCCTGTTGAGCGTGAAGCCAAGGTAGTCCTAGGATTAGGTCTTCCCGGAGGTCTGGGCTGACAAATGTGCGGATGTCGCCACTTAGTCCTTGGATAGTAAGGACCGCGGATGCCTCGCCAGTGACCTTCAGAACTCCGTCTATGGAGGCGAGATGGACGGATTGTGGGGCGGCTGTGACAGGGGGCATCCATTTCTCGTTTACAAAGTTATGGGTGGCTGCTGAGTCGATCAGGGCCTTGACGTGGTGTCCGTTGATCTGGGCTTCGATGCGAGGGAGGCCACGAGCAGGTCCTATCGTGGAGAGGATGGCTAGGGCCGAGATGCTGTCTGCTCGGCCCATCTCTAGTTTCCCTGGTTGTTCCGGAAGTTGTTGTTGAGGACGGGGCAGTACTTATGCAGATGGTACTCCGGGCAGTGTCTGCATTTTGGTGGGCCATCGCGCCTGTCGGTCCTTGGTGCTGGGGACGATGCGATCTGGCGGATGTCAGTTTCCAATTGGCCCGCTTGTTCTATCAACTCGTTGATAGATCGGGCCACTGGGTTGCGGAGATGCTGTCTCAGGGTGGGCGGCAGTTGTTCTAATAGAATCGCGATCCTCTCAGCTACGGGAGTCGCAGGCAGTAGTCTCCGGAAGAGCAGCTCTTTCCTTAGCAGAAATACCTCGACTGATTCCTGTCGCGGTTGCTTCTGGCCAAATAGCTGGGCCAGGAGGGATGCGGTTGCCTCGGGTCCGGCGTATTTCCGGCGAAGGCGGTTCGTAAAATCTGTCCAGGTCAGCTGGAGCGATTCGTAAGGTTTCCACCATTGGGCGGCGGCTTCACGGAGTTGGCGGGTTGCTAAGGTGACGTGATCGGCGGCGTCATATGGTGCAAGTAGAGAGTTCATGCGGTTGATGAACACTTCCGGGTCTTCTTCACTGAGTCCTCGGAAGATCGGAGCCGGGGCTAGTGGCAGACCTGGCATTTGTTGGTTTGGGCTCCACTGGGTGTTGATATCCACTCCCAGAAGTGGAGCGACGCTGGTCGCGGCCGTTGGCACTGTGGGCGGTGCTGGTGCCATTTGTTGCGCCCCTGTTTGGCCGGTGGTGGACATCTTTGATCTCGTTATGACCATGCAGGCCAGTAAATATATACAGGAATTAAATGTCCAAATGTTCTATGTACACACGCGGGGGGGGACTAATTGTTTTATATACACACGGGGAGATTCACTATATACACACGCGATGGGGAAAAAAAAGTTATTGTCAGTGGTAGAGCGGGGTCGTATGTCCTTTCGCGATTCACTCGCGAACCAGCCCCACGCTAGGGCTCCAATTATGATACGACCGGGGTCGAGCCTCGGCTAGCGTTGGGGACGGGGTGGAAATAATGTTAATGTGGCGGCGTTGGCGTGAAATGTTTATTTTTGCCATTCAAAAATATAAGAAAACGAGAGAAAAAAAACACGATGTCTCCTATCGACGGCGCGGGTTGTCCTGGCCTTGAACCGGCATCCAGATCCCTGGTCGGCGGTTCGTGAGTCAAGGTGCTAGGAAGCACTCGGTGGCGTGTAGGGCCAAGGTGCTGTGGGGAGCACTCGGTGGCGTGTAGGGCCAAGGTGCTGTGGGGAGCACTCGGTGGCGTGTAGGGCCAAGGTGCTGTGGGGAGCACTCGGTTGGCTGGTGGAACCCGGGTGCTACAGAGCACTCAGGGTTGTGATCAGTGGCAAGCGACTGACCATCGATGGGGCGCTCCGCGCCTTCTTAAAGGCGCCACCCCTTCTCCAGGGGTGCGCGAATCGGTGGTGGGGCGGACGGCGCGCATCCCTGCGTAAGGCCGCTGGAGTGGGGCGAGGGTGCCGGTCGGCGCCGACTGGTTCCGGCGCCACCCGATGTCGCCGTGTGTTCGGGGCCAAGCGCATGCGGCGCGTCCGTATCAAACTCTGAAAAAGTTGAATTTACAAATGTCTTATGAAATTCTATTTAGAATAATCAGTCAACACAAAAAATGTACTCAACTATCGCAAATTTTGGGGAAAAAATTGTCATTGTGTTATTGTATTTGCTTGAACGTGTCCATGATTACCATTAACGTGGTATTGATTTCTACGCAATACAAAATTCGCCAAATTCACCAGATACCAAACAAATGTTCGTGGCATGTGTTTTTGATCACACGGCTCGTAAAACTTTCCGATACCCTGTGAAGCTATATTTGAAGTTATAGTGCGTCATCGTTCAGTACTTGACATTGATGTCTATCTGAAAATGGATAAGATCAGTACAAATAATTTGGTTAATCTTATTGCTAATAATTAATCTTTAATCGGTATCTTGTTCGGTAGTAGACGGATCATGAACTGGTACGATCACTTTAATTAAATAGCTGGGTCAAGAAACTGGATTCTCGTGAAAAATAAGCAACAGGACGAATTGTAAACTTATACCAAATGACCACATTCTCGTCGCATGCAAACTAATGAGGATGGTATGAGGCACGTTATCAATGACGTAACAATCAGTTTAAATGTTGCATACCATAGGCATAGAAATATATGTTGCCCTATGCTCACTTAAATTGAGCAGCGAAATATATTAACATTGAAACATTTCTTTAAATAATAATTGTGTGATAACTAATCACCAATATTACGAGACACTTCAATCGAATTGATTCATTCATTTGTAAATGATTAACCGAAGCTCAGACCACAAAATGTGTAAGTAAATTTTTTATAGTGTTAAATGTGCGGTTTGATTATTTCCAGTAATATTCATTGACTAATCATTCAAATGAATTCTTCGTGCAAAACTTGTGAAATGTTGTGGTGCAGGCACCAGGAATCTAGATTAATCGAATCGATCTCTTAGAAGTAGTGGATATTAGTAATAATTCGTACAAGCTCAGATTTTACAAAAGTGCATACAATTTTGTAACTCACGAGACCCAGCGAGTTAAGGCTCCATCTCATCAGAATAGATTTTTCAGAAATGGTCTTGATAGACTTCTGGGATATCAAAACGAACATTCCCGTTGAACTCTTTAAATTGAATATTCTCGCGAAAATTCATGAGAATTAATTCCGGATTTTTTTACATTCATACAAATATGTTGGAAGGCATTGTTACATAAATATTTACGACATGTCTTTAGAAATTTGACGATTAGTTATCTGCAAGAGAGTTGTGTATACAAGCAAGATAGAACTCCCAATGCGTTTATAATCTAATTATGGGTATATAAAACCAATGTGTATACTCGTCCTGATGAAAGCTGAAACTGACTTATGCTTTTTCGAACTAAGAATCGAAATGTATATGCTCGTTCGCAAGGTGAAATGAAATTGGAAATGGATGTCGAGAAACGTAATATGGGGCGATGAGTCATTGTCAGCGAGTATAACTAGATAGGCACTGATACATCTGATAACACCGTGTGCATGTCCTGTCCTGTACCGTTATTCTATACCTAAGAATATTGATATCGTGATAGCTTTTGACCGTGTCTAATATTTTCCGGATCAGGCGGCTATCAATTAATTATTTTGACAAACATTTTTGTTAATGTTTTCATGAAATTTCTTCAAATATGAATTATATTTTTATGAAATTTTAAGCACCGTTTTTTCCGAAGTTATCAGTCGAATAGAAGTACATACCACTTGGTCTTTAACCATCAGAAATATATATGCACAGTCTCAATAGTGGATTGAAAGACTGTCCTTAAATAGTGCGCAGATCAGCTGTTTCCAACTTTTTTTTTGTAAAATTTTGTATAGCATTTCCTTCGCGACCAGCGCATTGAAAGGCAAAAAAACGATAATGTGTTCGTTCACCTTCCCAATAAAATGAGAAATAGATTTCCACTACTGCTGTATCTGTATACCGTGACATTTTTTTAACTCAGAACAAAGTCAATACAACGTCCCTATGTTAAATTTGAAAAGGCGTAGGTTAATGCGTGGATGTTATCAAGTGACCAAGGTAAGGTCAAAATAAATATGTGATGGGTAATCAAAATAAATAGAATTGTTGAGTTGTTTGAACTATTATTGTGCTGAAATACATTAAATACATGTATTTAACAGAAGAAAAGATACAAATAATGCATTTATACCATGCAAGTCAGAGCATAAGAAATGTGGGTGACGTTTTTTCAGTCACTTATCCCGATAGACCAATTCCATCAACGGGAACAATTTTTATCATTATTTCAAGTTTTACCAACCACAGATGCCCTGAGAATAAACACCACAAACGAATTAGAACGAACTATGTCTCAACACAAGAAACTATATTAAACATCTTATGCTATGCAGAAGAAAACATACTTTGGAGTTTGGTCTTCTTCAATCAGAAAGGGTTTTAAAGAATTTAAATATTAACCTTACAAATTTAGAAAGCACCAGCTACTAACGCGTGAAGACAAAATTTAAAAAAAACTAAAATAATGACTAATCCGCACCTCCAAAATTTAACAAGGACTCGGTACAACAGTAGGGCTAATGCATGGGCAGGTGTTATTAATAATAGGTTAATTGCCCCCTTGGTCTTATTTCGTACATAAATAATTCCACAGATCCAAAACTTGAATATCAATGATGTCTGTTTCAAATAGATAGAGTCCCACATTCAACTGCAATGATATGACGTTATTTTCATGAAATTGAACAATGGTTGTTAAATTTTGAAATAATGTTCAAAATTGTTCCCATTGATGGAGTTGGCTATCGTGATAAGTGACTGAAAAACGTTACGAACATTACTTATGCTCTGATTTGCACGCTATAAAATAAATTTCACAAAAATTACTTGACTTTACTTGAATGATCATAAATGACAGCTGGCTCGACAGATTTTTTTACAGGTTTATGGTATAATTGATTGCATAGCTAATACTCGCAAATTGTTGACATGTGTTTTTGTTTAATTGAACATAATGCGTTGTATTAACTATGTTCAGAGTTAAAAAATGTCACGGTATGTATATCTACCTCGGCTCACTCACTGTTTACACATCTTATTGTAGATTAGGTCAGGTTATGTATACATACAGCTTTGTTTCATGTTTCAATTAATACAGATTAGGTTATACTCGAATTGGAACCTAACCTAACCTATAATTTACACTTCTATATGTAGGTTAGGTTTGGTTTCAATTCGCGTATCAACTAATATTTATTGAAAAGAAACAATCCTGTATGTGTACCTATCCTAACCTAGTCTACAACAGTAAACAATAAATATTTCGATTTCATTTCGCAATTCAACGATTCCCATTAGAAGTTTCTCTCGGAAACTCCAGCGATCTTCTCAATGAAAAAGTACTATTGATTAAACGCATCTCTTCAGATTCATGAATTTAGTGCTCTTTATAAAAAAAAATCATTTTTTATGATATCCAGAAGTACGGAATGCAGTTCTGGTTGTATTTCTTTCGTCGCTAAATAAGTTTTCTCTATCAAAGGAACAGTGAGTTATTGATTACATTCCTCTGCCCGCGCATGAAACACGACTCGGCTTCCCGTCACGGATGAAGCCCCGTCTGATCAAATAAGCCAAGTTTTTTTGCAAACAAGACAACTATCTTAAAAAATATATTAAAAATATTTAGAAGAATTCAAAACCAAAACTCCTCACCGAATTCCATTAAACGGGGTGTCCCAAAAGTAAGGAATACATCCATTATATTCGAAATGAAAAATATTGGGGAAAATTCCTCGATCATTTTAGAAAATACATATTTTAGCATTTTAGCGATTCTAAAAATTTTACTACAAAGAAATTAAGAAATTACGGAGATTTTGTTTTGTGCCTAAATGTGTATTTTGAAATTTAGAAATCGACCTGTTAATTTTTCCATTTTGAATATAATGAATTTATTCCTTACTTTTGGGATACACTGCATTGTATCGAACACAAACCATTAAGGGCGTATTAACTTTTTTTATTATTAATAACATGAACTAATTCTGAAATATCTTCCGAAATAATGTCGTTGGGTGATGGTCCACCGGACGATCTTATATCTCCTCTCAATTACACGCAATATTATTTTTTTGAAAAAAAAAAAAGATTTTGATTTAGTTTTTTTAAACATCCTGTATTGTTATTAAAAAAATATTTTGTATCTAATTATGTTTTATATTTTGAAAATATTTCAGTTATTAACATTGCTTTTTGATTTGCAGGTTTGGAAGATGATAGAGAATTCCCTGTTGAAATTTTACCGTACTTATACTTAGGAAACGCGGCCAATAGTGAAGATAGTCAAGCTTTAGCCCGACATAGTATACAGGTAATTAGAAACTCGTTAAATCTAGAACATAAGTGCTTTTTTATGTTGAGAAATAAAGCGTTGTATAAACTTCCTATGTTAAGACGTGGAAGGTTCGCAAACAACTCTAGAATTAGATATTAATTAAATGCCGTTTTTAATGCTAATTATACTGCTACTAGATAAGATTTAAGTTGGATAGTTAGAGTGATTTTACAAGTAAGATATGCAATTCGTTACTGTGCGTGTGATACATGTTGACATTCTGTTTCTTTTCAGTAC
The DNA here is from genome assembly GCA_951805005.1 of Othius punctulatus. Lineage (NCBI taxonomy): Eukaryota > Metazoa > Arthropoda > Insecta > Coleoptera > Staphylinidae > Othius > Othius punctulatus. The sequence goes on along the minus strand of OX638141.1, from coordinate 43,811,730 downwards.
GTCCTGAACGTAACTCCAGATTTACCAAATGTTTTCCAAGACGTGGGTAGTATTAAGTACATGCAAATACCGATCACCGACCACTGGTCGCAGAACCTTGCTAGTTACTTCCCCAAAGCCATTGCATTTATAGGTAAGTGAGAGGCATCGATCGCTTGAAGGCTCGTGCACATGAATAGCGAGTTGTTCATTGCGATACTATGCTTGCACGGTGGTTTTAATGAATGAGCTCGGCTGCCGGTTCAATTGGTGCGCCCCCGCAATTGAGCCGGATTAAACGCGAAATCGTTCTAAATTAGGAGATAACCGCAGTGGGAACATAAAAGGTATTTATACACCTGCTTTCGGCCGTTCAAACGTAAATATATTTTATTTCGGTGGAATCGGTACGCCGTGGGCGGACCATTTTGTGTACATATTCAGCTACCGCCGACTCGAAAATCAATATTGCGAGGGAGATTGAGGTTGCGTGGGCGTATTGCAAGGGATCCAGTCACGGAAGGGGCGGCGCAGCAACGGCGGGGGCGGAAAGGGCTTCGCGAGCCGCCCCCGCACTCTACATCGGATTGCCGTTTCATTCACCAGACATGAATGGCTGGCCTTATCTAGGTCAACAAAGTTTCATTCACGGGCATCCGCTGCTTAAAAGCTTGGCCGTCTTTAATATATTAAGTGAACTGTACATGGACACACATACACACACACACACATGTACGCCCACGCATACACTGCTCCCAATATGTAATTCATTTCATTATAATTTGCAGTTATTAACGCGATCTGCCTCCAGGTTCCTATGTGGGTCACTTCACGCAGTATCGATCAATGAAATCAAAATGTGGAGTATTGTTACAAGCGATATTAATTTTCGATGATATAGTATTGATAGCCCGTTTAGCTCGAGGTGAAACTTGCGCTGTAATATTAGTTTACAACATAATTCCTAAATTCAACCCTCTGCTCAAGCACGTGCGCCGCCTTGAGCATCGATTTCTACGGGCATAACCCGTCTTGCATAAGAGTACAATTCTCCAGTTTGTACCTGATAACTTTACAATCGTGTATCTAGCGGGTTGGTAAGGGGCAATCGTCCCTCCCGTAAGCATGAAAAATGTTTTATAGGCAGCCATGACTCATATTCGCTACAATTAATGAAGCTAAAAAAATCTTATATTGCTTTATATAAAAAAATGTAATGTATTAACCTACCTTTCTCATAACATACTTACATGCTAAAAGAATAATTTTATACATATTTGATTTTTCAAATATGTTCTTATTATTGTTGTCAGTCAAGGCAGCTCAAGGCACCGAACCTATAGACAAGAATATGTTCTTAACATGTGAACTTTTATATTAAATAAAAGTTTCGACATTTCTTGCAATTATTTTAAGTTTATGGAATGTTTAATATTGAACGATGCAATTGATTGTTTTTTAATTTGTCTGAAATTAAATTCAATTTTAGAGAAGATTCCGGATTATTTTAGATAGTTCGTATTTTTTCTTCAAGATTTATGAACATTTTACAAATTTTTGACTTTTAAAAAAATTAATCAAAGCTTCAAAAATGTTTCTTGCTTCATTTTATTTTAACACAAGTATTGTTTTTCTAGAATTACAAAAGAACCGCACTCAGAAAATTCATGATTGGCAGTAACAGATTTTGTATTTGGGAACAATAATTAGGTCCTGAAAATAATTACCTATTATTTACGCTGACAAATATATGAACTTTTTTAACTAAAACAGTAACATCGAGTAGAAATTTTGAAAAATAATGCCTTGATAATTTTTGAAATATCTACTTTTTTAATTAAATTTCCGCAATTACTCAAAGCTCTCTAATGCAGTAGTTACGAATCTTTTTGTCAACAAATAGGGAAGAGTTGGGTAAAACCGGGTATCATTGATATTCCTTTCGGAGATGGTGCCTTCTGGCAAATAATCGAAACTAAACTTAGCATAGTGTAAATGTACATTGGCAATTTCAAGAATAAGCACAACCACCAAGCTGAAAATGCGTCACACTTGTATTGTGATGAACTATACTCAAATTCAAAGTCTGGTGAAGCCTGCGCTCACATAGAGTATGATGATCACTATCTTTGTGATTATTGCATAAACTAAAATTTGAGTGTTTTTTATTAGTAGTTAAATGTTATTTCGATAAAAAATTGTCAATATTTTGAAATAAAATTTAATTTATTCTTATTTATTCAATTTTATTAGTTGCCTTCCCGGTTTTATGCAACCTGATGGGCAAAACTTGGACATTTTGCAAATAATCGTAAATTATAACTTATGACTAAAGCACGGACTATATGCAAAATGCATGTCCTGAATTAATGATATGACTACGGAAATTTCAATAGATCTACACGAATCATAAAGAAACAGAGCGAATTAACCAATTTTTGTTTTGCATATAATGAATATTTTATGTATTTAATGCATATTTTATCAATAATTGAATATTTGGTCATATAATTGGATATTTGTGACCGACATTTTTTTTTTTTTACTAAGAAAATTATAAGTCATTAATAAAGTACCTAAAATTTAGTATGCAATGAAAACATAATTCAAATCCATTCAAATAGTATGAAAAGTTAATTATAAATAATCGAATACAATATTATTATTTTGGGGATTACCCTATTTATCTTGTTTACTATTCATTTTGTGTTATAAGCAAATAGTAGATCGCTCCGTAGTTCAGTGCATAAACCGACTACGATTGTTTGCGGCAATATTAAAATTGTTTGTGTATAATGCCGAAAGTAAAGGACAAGGACAAAGGACAATCGTATCTAAATGGATTTGAGATTATAAAGATCTAATTTTGGAGATTGGTGTTGTATTTTTGTATAATTTTGTAGATATTTGCTTTTTTTATTTCCATGTTACATCAGATTCCATGTGAAATTTTTTTTCAAATAATACAACACATTAAAACAAGTTTACACGAAAATATTGTCAAAAACCAAACATCAAAAAAACAACAAACACTACATGAAAGCTAAAGTTCAAGCTCGAACATGAAAGATAAGGGTGCTTTTAATTTTGAATTATGTAATGCTCTAATATCTGCCAATATTCCGTTTAGCAAACTGAATAACTCAAAATTGAAGACGTTCTTGCAAAAATATAGTAAAATTGAAATACCAGACGAGAGCTATTTAAGGAAAAAATATGTTGATGAATTGTACAGAGATACAATGCTTACTATAAGAACAATTATTGGAAATAGCTATATATACTTCATTGTCGACGAAACGTCGGATAGCTGTGGATGTTACATGGCAAATTTATTAATTAGGAGTTTAAACGAGAATAAACCAGGCAACTCGTATTTAATTAGTACAAAAGAACTTGCCAAAACAAACAATGCCACCATATCTACATTCGTACATGAAGGATTGGCTAATTTTTATTTGCCTGAGATAGTGCCAGAAGAAAAAAATGTTGCTAATGCTTTCAGACGCAGCATCATACATGGTGAAAGCTGGACAACATTTGAAAATATTTTATAAAAACCTTATTCACACTACCTGCTTAGCCCATGGAGTCAATAGAGGCGCGGAAGAAGTTAGAATTCATTTTCCAATGGTAAATAATATTGTTAACAACGTAAAAAAGATATTTCTCAAAGCTCCATTAAGAGTACAAGTGTATCGAGACACATTACCAAATGTGCCATTGCCACCACAGCCAATTATCACAAGATGGGGTACTTGGATTGATGCTGCTGTCTTCTACGCTAACCATTTTTTGGCCATTAAGGATTTCGTTCTCAGTTTTTCCAACGATTCGATATCTATTAAGGATTGCAAAACATTTTTTAATGATCCCAAGATTCCACAAGAATTGGCTTTCATAAAAACGAATTTTAATATAATTAGCGATACTTAAAAAAAAATAGAAGAACAAGGCATGTCTCTAAAAGAATCAATAGATCTTGAGAAAGATTTAAGTGACAAATAGAATGAGATGGCTTTTGGGCCTGGCAATCGTATTAAAGAAAAGCTTAAACAAGTGTTACTAAAAAATGAAGGTTTTCAGATAATAAAAATAATGTCAAATATTATGAAAGGAGAATTTGATGAAAATCTACCTGTTGAAATGGATCCTTCAATAGTTGCATGTTTTAAATTTGCTCCAATAGGCGCTATTTCAGTATGGAAAATTTGGAAAAATATTTAATAATTAATATTTTTAATTTAATAGTTGAATGATAAACAAATTATTTTCATATATATATATATATATATGTAATATAAATAAAGTATTTTTAATTTTTAAACGTGATTTGTATTAAATATATTTGCATATATTGGCATATATTTGAAATGTTGGTGCATATTTCTTTCATGCATATTTGTCCGTGCTTTACTTATGACGTTTGTTGAAAAATAAGATATCATGTAGGCGGAAAGACCCCATATGGGGTCGATAGCCCAATAAAGATCGATTATATATATAAGATATCATGAGCTATCGAAACTGTAATAGTATCTCAACTTGTCAACACATTTGAAGAACATTTCTCACTCACAAACAAATTTTTATAACCAGTTATGTATTAGATACGCGGTTTTACCCAACTCTCCTCTATTTTTTTGTTAGTTTTTTTATTTATATTAACACAAATACTGTTTTTTTAGAATTACAAAAGAACCTCACTTGGAAAATTCATGATATAACAATAAAGGATTTGGTATTTGGGAAGAATAATTTGGTACTGAAAATGATCACCTATTATTTATGTTGGCATAGATATGAACCTTTTTAACTAAAACGGTTAACAGAAATTTTGCCAAATAAAAAATCTCAAATTAGAAATGTTTTAGGCCTTACCATTGTGATAAATTATCACAAAGTGATAACATTTTATAAAATAATTTGATATTTTCAGATGAAGCCCGAAATAACCAGAAAGGTGTGTTAGTACACTGCCTAGCCGGAATTAGCCGTTCCGTAACAATAACCGTCGCTTACCTGATGCACAAATGCTCCCTCAACCTGAACGACGCCTTCAACCTGGTCAAGTCGCGCAAATCCAACATAGCCCCGAACTTCCATTTCATGGAGCAGCTGTACTCGTTTGAGAAGCAGCTCAAGCTGGACGAGTTCTCCCAGAGCCCCATGGCCCTGATGGAGCAGCTCAAGCAGGAGCAGTCCGGCAGGACCCGGATGTCGGGTGCGAGGCGGAAGTGCGGCAACTGCGGCCTGACCGAGGACTGCCGGTGCAGGCAGCACTCAGAGTTCCTCAGCCCCCTGGCGCAGATCGGTGTCAGTCCGGATTCCGGCATCGAGTTCGACCGGTGGGCGTCCAGCAGCAACACGCCAGGTGAATGAGACAACCAGGGGAGGTCTCAGTGGCACTTCTAATGACGTCCTTAACTCAGGAGTGCCCTGTCATCTCCCCTTTATCCGGTAGATTACAAAGAAACCCTTCCAAACCCCTCCATCAAATTGTACATTTTTTTATACTTAAATTATTCCTATGATAAATTACGAGTAGAATGTCAGAATTATCAAGTTACATCAGGCAAAATGCATAGGTCAAATTTAATGGATGTAAAAATGACTAACAGATAAAGTTTCACTGCCAAGTCAACATATAGTGGCATCAAAAATCTTACATAAACTTGTCCAACCTTGTCCAACCGACAAGCGATTATATGAATGTATTGCATTTGCAATACATTGCAAATTGCAAATTTAGAGTTTATTGTAGAAATCTTATTGAAAGAACGGTCATATTGATATTCAGCACGAATAAAATAACTCAACATGTGGTCTATGGTTTTTTTTATTTTAATTTTAATCGAGTGTCAGGTTTATTTTGAACGTCAACAATCTGTGCACTTTGCTTAATTAAGCGTGCAAAATTATGTACTAAGCGCGACTTCGAAAAAACTACGACAACTCTTAATAGAGATTTTAGCATTATTTTATTGGATTGAGGTTTTAGACAATTTGACAGATAAATAAGACATCTTTCAAATTAATTAATTTGGTATCCATAGTAATATCACAATATACACACATTCACGTTGAAACAAATTAAGTGTCCCTGTTTTTTTTTTGCCTAGTACAATGTTATGTATCAGATTTTCTTTGTCAACATTGTCATTATTTTTAAAATCTTAATAATTTTACACTCGCCTATGACCGTTTCTCCCACTAGTGCGGCAGTCATCTATAAACTAATATAATTCCTGCTGTGCTTCAGGGTTTCAAGTTTTCTGACACAAAATGTGACCTATTTAAAGGTTGTGATAACCTAATGACAACTTATAGATTATGCCAATTAAATGACAATTTGAAGAATATGTCAACTTATAGATCATTTGTAGGTCATACGAATATCCACAGCCACTTTGGGATATGTTGTTCCATGAGGAAAATACCATTTTTATCTAATTGATGTATTTTTCTTCTAAACAAATTTGCATTACCCATGTATGATATAGATTTTAAAAATACATCCACAAATTGTCATTGCCGATTGAGCCTGTTGTAACTTCGATACATTTTAAATGGAAACTTTTTTTTTTAACTTCCACATTCTGTACTGAGTTTGATTCAATATATTAAAAGTTCCATATCTATATTCATTACGATGTATAATCTTAGCTCGCAACGTTATTGCATTTTATTTATAATTACGAAATTATATTGGTATCTTGAATCAAACTGTTCTATTTGATGTACATTTTTTATCGTACACCAGTATTATTGCAATGTTAGTATGATACGCACACATATTTCAAATAATTTAATACATAACAAATTAATCAACCACATATTTGGAAATAGAAATCACAGAGGTATTTTTATAGAAAAGTAAATATATATTTATTATCGAATATGAGATGAATGATAAAGTTGTCGTGAATACATGTGGTTTGTGGCGAAAATATAATTTAAGCCCTCGTATTAATTTACAAACATTTGATTATGTATTAAATTATATAATTAATTTATCTGGGTTGATAATTTGTAATGATTTGGTTATATGAAACTATCGCCTAGAAGTAATCCAACTATTTTTGTGGTCACCAAAGTATTGTGTGTAAACTGTTACATTTTGTATATAAATGAGACAATTATATACCAGCTTGTTGTCAAAAATATATGTATATACATAATTAGTGCAGCATAATTGGAAATAACCAATTTGCGTTATTTCTCGATGACAGCTATCAATTTACCAACAGTGACATATTCACTAGTTACAAAATACCAGCCTGGATACAAAATGATCACGAATTAAAAAATAACAGATTTGTGTCATTAATAGCAATAAATTTAGTGTTAATATTATGTTCACCAAGTTAATTAAATTAAAAATTAAAAGACTGTTTACACTCTTATGTTATTTTTGTATATATTAAATAAGAATAATACTTTTTATGGTGCCACTGCCTTTTTTAAATTTTTAAACCTTTTTATTGCTAATTGTATGTTTTTTAACGGGTTTACAGCAATCCTCAATCAGCATTAGCATTGGTATCATTTTTTTGTATTAAACTTTATTAACTGATTTTGTATTACCCGCTTGTATATAATAATTTTATCCAAAAAATCTATTTAAGCTATAATTAATTCTAGTATAAAATGTATTGTGTTCCGTAGGTTAAGTCAAAGAAGTCAATCACATTCTATTTAATATATGTTGTATTTATTCCTATATTCAAAGTTTAGCTACGGAATTCAAGTCGGAAACATTTTGTGCCATATATAATTTATGAAACGTTCTTTTACGAGTACCTTGGTATGATCTTGCCATAACTATACCGACTAAAGTATCAAGGAGAGAGTAATTAATACTTGTTTAGTTTTGTCTGTATAATCATATATAATTTAGTGCAGATGGATAGGACAGAATTTAGAAGTATATAAATGTTAATGATTAAATATATATGATATATTTTCATGACAGAAAATTATATAGTACTTAGTATATATACTACATATTGTTATGTTTTGAAGTTGGTGTTTAATTTTGTAGAGGGTTGGGTTATTCATATGGGAATACTTGTACAAATCCATGGAATTTTCTAAAACCTTGATGTAAACAACCGAATAAATGTACTAGACCTAAATTAATTGATTGTACAGGTCTCTCAAGTCTTAATAAGTATTCACTATGTAAAACAAATTTTGCGGGTGAGAACTTTTCATTCGTTGAGTCACCTATATAGGCATCACGGAGGTAGTAGAATAGGTTTGTTACATATACTTGAACATGTCATTGCAGGCCTTCCCATATTTTGCTACTAACCATTGAAAGTGGTAGCTGGTAAATACATCGTGGGATATGACTATGGTTGATATGATGTATTCACTTTTTATTGTATTTTTTCAAACTTTGTGCTATTTTTGCTAATTTAATAATGTGGCAGTTTGATAAGTATTACAATTAAGCATTTCTATTTGATATTTTTTCTTTATTTCTATGACAATGTCGATTGACTTTTATAACTCGATCAAAGGAAGCGTGGCCTAGAACAATGTAACCCTCAATTTAGTTGAAGTGTGAATATTTCGTGAACAACGTTAAACCATTTATAATACCATTTATCTATTTACCACTAAATTTTCGAGTGACAATATGCAGTGAAAAGTTATAAACCATTGTAATAGCAGATCTCGCTCGCTATAATAAAACCATTATAATAAATTAGTCTTGTGCATAGTTGTTTATTGTAAACATGTATTTGATTGTTTAAATCATTTTCGTTTTAAAGTTTTGAATTAACTGGGCAAGTAAATGTCTTTTGCCTGGGTGCTCGGAAATAAACATGCACCTAACAGCCAGTTAAATTAAATATATTAATATTGACAATCACATCCATGCAAAAATAAACTAATTGCAGATCTTTTTAAAGTATTATTATTATTATTATCTCTTGGAAAATAATAGTTTAGTTGGTTGCAATGTGCAATCTAGCTCACGCTTCAAATATCTATCCCAATAATGCTGTTGCAAATTAAGCTATCTCATTGGTCTACAAGTGATATCGGAAAAAATCCTACTAATTAATTTGTACTTAAATTTTCTTAGAATGTTTTTTATATCACATTTGAATCACCTGAAATCTGAAATGGTTTCCTCTAAAGACACGCTAAAATGTGTTCCAGCCATAACAAATAATGGGAAAATTTGACTATTAGATTTGTAATAATACATGCTTATTCCACCTCCGTGACACATTGCTTTGATAGTATCAAGCTTTCTGTACTTTATCCTTTTTTATGTGGAAATGTAAATGATACAGCATTCCAGTTGATTGTCGAACAGTCCCTTGCAGATGATGGCAGAAAGTCCCATTAACATGTGACCCTTTACATTAAACACCCACCATATAATAAATGTTATTCATAATAATTATGAACTTGATGAAATTTGCACAGCGACACATACACATGTACACATATACTCTTACTAATTAAGCATATATAAATATATAATACATATAAATACTTGAGCGCAAATGTGTGAGATGTGTAAAATTATTGATTGGTGATGTTATATTGCCGTGTGCGAATGGCTACTGTGTATTTTCTAAATTTACAGATTTTTCTATTGTAACATTCCTGTGTAATATTACCAATTGATATGGATGTATTAGACAATGAAATGGTGCGACCCAGTCTTACCGATATGTTTATTTTATTTCGAATAATGTGTATAGTAGAGTAACCAACATTATCACCAAGTGCGTATTTATTCTTCCAAACGTTTCTCCATTGCAATGAGAAATCATTTGTAACAATCTTTTATATTACCTTGCATTATTATATTTAAATTACTGTTATATATTGATGTTATTTTATATGTCACTTTATAAATTATATATATTCTAATGAATTTCCTCCAATTATCATAATTTTTGAATAAATATTTTCATTGTGAGTTGTGTTTGTGATTAATGCAATTAGTTTATTTATACCTACACATTAGGTTAAGTGTGCTACATGTACTACCCCTTGTTAACTAAGTTAAATCATTTTTCTTGAATGAGTACTAATCTACAGATAAAAATAATTTATTCAGAGATAGATAGAATTCAATTGGTGGTTTATAAACCATAACCATTACTATTATCATTACCGTTTTCAAAATATTTAACAGTATCCAAACTTTTTAGCGACCCTGAATACTGTTTGTCTAATTAATCATATTGAATACAAAAATAGTAACCTATTTCAGAATGTCGACAAATAACAAATTAATTGGATTTAATTGTTGGCTCTTTTAAAATAATGACAACTCATAATGACATTTTAAAACATACTTTAAATCAATATATTTTAAACAAAAATGATGAAAATAATTTCATATTGAATGTTGTTAAATGAGCAATAAATTTCTCGTTTTATTGATATCAAAACATTCTCTTTGGGTTAAACTGGTGAGTAGGAATTTGCAAAAATGTTAAAAATAATGTGAAATCCCTGTATGCGTTTGAAAAGGGACACTTGGTATAATTATATATAATTGAAATTTATTTTGACTAGTTGAAATATAAATTCACATGGGGTATTTTGCAGTTTAGGTGCATAACACGAATTTCGCCAAAACCCCATTTTCTCCCCTATTTAGAGGTCGCTGATTACGAAAATGTAAGTTTTTTTCCGCGGAAAAGCTTCCTTCACCCTTAAATAGGGGTCTGAAAATTAAGAAAATTTGAATTTCACGCTCAAATTGCAGACCGGTTTTTCAGCTATATGTACCGAAAGCAGGCATAATTGTATTAATAGTAATGGTATTTAGTAATTTTCATCATCACTGATAGGAAGAATATTGTTTTATTGTGCGGATATGGTTTTTTAACACTATTTAACACTTTAACTGTCAGTCTGGAAATGACAGACAATTGACAATCGCGGTGAAGTAAGTTTAACTGTTCTGTAATTTCTACCTTACCGGCATCTTAGCCCACGCACGCAACGCAACTGAAAACAACACATATTCCCGGAAATTTAGCCAAATACATGTTCCAAAAGCGATCCGATCAATTGGGTTTGGATCGAGCTGTGGATTTTTTTCTTCTAGCCGGTGCATTATATAGGGAAAGTGGTGATAATGAACCTGTAAATGAAGATATCGACGGCGAAATTGATGACGAATAGATGTTCTTCTGGAGAAGTGAGAGAAGGTTTAGTGGGTAGGGCCTACTTTGAAAGGTAGGAGGAGTCTCACACACCCCTGCCTGGAAGGGAAGGTGCTTAACGCATTCCTTCTTTCAATAATAATTTAAAAAAAGTAAGTGTAGTTTGGGTTAGGTTAGATTAGTTAGGTAGGGCCTACTTTGAAAGGTAGGAGGAGTCCCACACCCCCTGCATGGAATGGAAGGTTCTTAACGCATTCTTCTCTCAATAATAATAATAAAAAGTAAGGGTAGTTTTTGGTTAGGTTAGGTTATGTTATAGGGATAGAGTGAGATTCGGTTAGGTTAGGTTAGGTTAGGTTAGGTTTAGGTTAGTTTAGTTTAGGTTACGTTAGATTATGTTATAGGGGTAGAGTGAGATTCAATTCGATTTTGGTTTAAAATACATTAGGGCGAATTCCGGGTAAGTCAAAAAAACCTGTTTTTAAGCGTAGTTTAGAACATTTTGAATTAAATATTCGTGAAGTTTCAACAGAATTAAGAATCTTCGCTAAAAACACATAGAATAAACAATTATTCCGCAACAGCCCTGTATCTGATAGGTAGCCACGGCGTGTGTGGGCGTGTGGGCTGAATGCCGACAGAAGTCTGTAAATTTCGTCAATTTTCAGACCCCTATTTAAGGGTGAAGGAAGCTTTTCCGCGGAAAAAAACTTGCATTTTCGTAATCAGCGACGTCGAAATAGGGGAAAAAATGGGGTTTTAGCAAAATTTGTGTTATGCACGTAAACTGCAAAAACTCCCCTTGTATTGTTTTAAGAATCCAGGAGATGTTCAATAATACTCATCGATGCGACTCAGTAACCTTATATAAAGTGTGTCAACCATACTCATTGATCATGTACGAAGCAATTGGTCAATGAATCACACTTCAACTAAAACCGTATATATGTGACTGTCTCCAGGTTACTTTACTCACAAACGCATCTTTGTATGGTGCGGTAAGACAAACTCATTACTGCGTATCAACAGAAAAACTTGAGCAACTTACGCAGAGTCCTGAAAGTCCACACGTACAACTAAACATCCCTGCAAGCAAGTATTCGTTCTCTGCAAACATAGCAGAGGAAGGAAGTTCCGTTGACAAACTAAAAAACTAAGAGACAGGCCCCTGAATGAGCGAAGGATTCCGCTGCCACAAGTTTATCTGCAACCGCCACGAGAACTGAAGATTATGCCTGGCGGTAAGGTCCTGAGGCAAGAGCACTTCGGGAATCCCTTCGTGGTACCAAAGATGGTCAGCAACTTTGCACCCAAAGAGATTCACAAGTTTACCTGCAGCCGCCACGAGAACCGAAGATTTACAACTATTTGCATGTGTATCGTACATGAGAGCTTGGTTAAAGATTAGAATAATAATGCACGAATAAATAGGCAGAGTATTTATAGTTATCAAGAATAATTGATGTGTCAAAAAATCGACTTCAAAGGAATTACAAAATCTTAATAATTTGTAATTAAACAGTATTAAACATTAGTTAATTACAGTGTTATTCATATACAGACCTATTTTCGTTTTTTCAGGAAAGAAACTGACCACAGTTTGCATAAAGCCAAGTTTTCATCATCTCATAATCACACTCGTCAGCAGAGTGAGTGTTACCAACATCAACAGCGATAGGAATATTATAAGCTCAAATTTATACTCTCCGTCTAAGAACAAATATCTTAAAAAGGTAAACATTTGTTATAACGAACCGAAATCTAATACTAGTAACCAAATTGGTTGCAATTAGTAAAATTAAGGCATGAATATGCGAAGTCGAATAGGGAAAATCATTAGGAAAGACAACTCGTCGATAGCCAAGCATAAACTGCGGTGGAGTGAGCGTTAACGCGTTCGCTTCTAGACCGCAAGGTCCCGGGTTCGATTCCTGGGGTGGTTTTTCTGTAGTTTTCCCACTTCCTTGCAATAAATGTTGGATATGTGCCTCTACCATCTATAAGTCGCATGCAGGCGCAGATGGGCAATAATAATAATGCCCCTCTCGTCTCAACGCCCGCATAACTAGTAATAGTTCAGGGGCCTATGGTAAAATAAAATGTAATTGGGTCAGAATTCTCTGTCAAAAATTATGACAGTAACCAATTACGCCATAGGTGGAGGAGTAGTACGGATTATATTATTATTATTATAAACAGTGGCGAGGTGCACTACCAGCTGAAAAGGACCTATTTTGTTTGATTGGATAACATGAAGGTGGGATGATAACAGGTGGAATAATAATGCATTGATGGTGCAGTTAAGATCGGGAAGCAGAAATAATGTATTGGTTAATTCAATTCTTTCCATTTTAAGACGAAATTTTTGGATTTTCGATTAGGATCACACAAGTTTCAGGAGATCTTTTGCACAACTACATTTTTACATTTAATAAGATTAACAAATGGTGTAATGCAATGTGAGATAATGAAATGAAATAATGGAGGTTTGTTCAAATCGGACCAGAAATAAAGAAGTAGAAGAACACCTGGTGGGACCCTTATACCTCGGAGAAGTATCCTGTATATTTTATGAAGTGCAAATTACTGTACTTATAACTTTGGAAGTTTTAGTTAAGCAATTACATTACTACAACCTTGTGAACCAATTTTCTACATTCTGACGGCTTGTAGCACGTGTTCAAAGGAAAGTATGCGGCAGTAGACAATTGACACTGACCTACCGCCTGTTTGTGGCGTGTCTACGTTCCCGAATTTACTATGTACAATAAACTGTTGAACCTTTATATAAACCAAAAATATAATCAGGTAAACTTTGGCACGTATCCGCAGTTCCAATAATGTTCAAGGAAACGCAAAAATAGCAAGTGTGGATCGCTTTCGAGGCGAAAACAGGCGACTTGGCCATTGACGTTCACCGTAGTTGGTAGTGAATGTTGAATGTCCCAACTTACATCAGCCCCATCTACAAAGCGACACTTGTAAACGACCGTGCCCAGAAAGTGAAAATCAAAACATCTAAATATCAAGCCGAATCATGGACACTGCGAAATTCGAACTGAACACATTGCGGCAGGAGATAACCGAACATAATCTCCAGCTTAAGGCGATTATTCAGGTAAAGTTTCGCTTCTCAAAGGGTAAGCAGCAGCAGGCGCGTACACGTAGTTGTTAATTTTATGTATTATGTGTTGCAGGATATCAACGCGTGCGCAGGACCACTCGCTGAATTGCACACTTTGAATGGCGCGGGACGTTCAAAAATTTCATCCTTGCGGAAATACATCGACAAATTCGGGGACAATGCCAAAGAGACCAAGGAAAAGGATTTATTGAAGGAAATCGTTTTATATAGGGAACAATTATCCAGGTATAGCATGAATTGTGACGTACACACATAGGTGTACATTTATATATTTGTGCAACAATTTCGTATTATTTATAATGATCAACCCAATAAGTTAATACTGGCATCGCTGCTGATTAGTTTCCCATCCCGTGGGATGGGATTCCAATCCCATCACAATTCGAGCAAGTCACCACAATGACAAAATGTGTTAATTAGTTACCTACTTTTGCCACTGAATGCAATGTTTTGTCCATTGCAACGACATTTTTTAGTTGCTCCCATTTTGAAACTATATACTGTTGTCGCGAATCTCCATTGTGTGATTTTGTTATTTAATCTGATATTATTTGCATTTCAGTTCTATGGATCTGTTCAAAAAGGCAAACATCAAATCAATGCTGGCAATAGAGAAAAGCACGAAGGAAGAACTGTTAAAGCCAGTGGACGAGGAAACCGCTCTCAGGCAACGCCAGAAACGCGACAAGGAAGGCCTTATCAAGATGAGCTCGAGCGTGACGGATCAATTGCTTTCGATTAGCCGGCAATTAGCCGACACGACCAAGAGGAGCGCCGAAACCCTTGACAGCCTGGTCGTATCCTCTGATAACGTAATTGGAACGCAGGAAGAATTAAAAGTTACATCCGGCTCGATTACACAGTCCGGAAAGTTGCTGGCCAAGTACGGTCGGCGAGAGTTCACTGACAAAATCCTCATGTTCTTCGCCTTCGCGTTTTTCGCTGCTTGCGTTCTGTATATTGTACAAAAAAGATTATTTTAATACCAGAACTTGTTCGTTTGCGTAATTATATACACCTAAAACGTTTTTATTGGTTTTTGGAACATTTGTGATGCAAACATATTCCCTTAGTTTTTAAATATTTTCTTTCCAGGTTGTTAATTGCAATGGAATGCTCTTCAAGAAACAATTGATTTCATTTTGATTTGAATTGAAAATGTGTATGAAGTAAGAGAGAGGTGTGTACTTGAGGTGTTAATTTATTTGTTTATAGATTAGAATAAATCTATGCAGTCTACTTTTTTATTGCATAACCCACATCATGAAATCCTTTTAAAGTTAACAAATGGAGCAATGCATTTATTTGTGCACCTAAACTGCACTACATTTTCTAATTAGGATCGCGAAATTTTAAAAACAATATTCATATTGGCACAATTTGTACCATTTGTATTTATGGAAAAGCTATCCCAGTTTCCATAAGTTAGTGATAATTTCTTATCATTTAGAACAGCTGTGCTTCTTATTCAATAAGTAATACATACATTGAATAAGAATTTGGATGTAGCCTAAGGTTTTACTTTTTGTCTACAAGTTATAGAAATATTTTACGCGAGTACTGAAGGGAATATTAGTTTTAGAATGAAAAATGAAAGCTTATAAGCTTATAAAATCTTCCACTTGTCAACCTATGGATAAATCGTAGAGAATATTTCAAACTGGTTAGAAAATGAAACATGAATACGTACAATGCACAAAGCACTAGCATTTATGTTTATTATATTTTCTTTGTATATTCTCGTCTATGCGGAAAGCATTGTTTTTCTTATTTTTTTTTTTAGATTACTACAGTATATCTGTTTTGAGGTGAAAAGTCTATTAAGATCATTAATGAAAACTTGTACACGCGTGCATGAATGTGGCGAGACGACTCTTCTGGATACAATAAGTAAAAACTACCAAAGATAAAAATAAAATTTTGAAATTTTGTAACATTATGATAGCAAAATCTTTTTTGAGAGCATGACATGATATTATGAAAAATACATAAAATTGAAAAATAACATGGATGAATCAAGTTTCGTTTTTATTAATAAAAAATACTTATCAATAATATAAAACTGATCAATTTAATTTCACTTAAAAAATAAAAATCAGAGTCACTGATTTCAATACAAACTTTCATGTGGAGAATCTTTTTTTAAATTTAAATTTAAAATTATTATTTCCAATATTTTTAATTACTTTTTTAACGAGATTTACAATTTAATTACAATAGCACAGAATACCTCCATCTGCACCGTTAAATTCGTATTTACCGATGTTGATTATATTTGGGCATTCATGTGTAAAATTTAAAAATCCCCCACATTAACGTTTTGGTGGCATTAATATTCTTATCGGGAAACTGCGGCAAATGAGGTGGTGAGTGCCCAAGGCCAGTAACAAATAAAGTCCACAGCTAGTGATAAAATGGCCTATATAACAGGAACATCTCTCAAATCGAGGAACAGTAGTTTATCGAAAGTTACCCATTAAACGAGACAGCCATAAAGTACTTATAGTCGAGATGATGAAGTTCATCTTCGTAATTGCATTGATTCTGCAATGCTACCTGGTGTTGACCGTTATCGGGGAGCCGTCTCCGTTCCTCGACCTGCTGTTACCGAGTTCGAGGAGGTTGGGCTATGAAAGGGGTTATGGACAGAGATACGGGGACATCTGCAGAGTGCATGGCATTGACTCGCTAGCATTCCCAGGAGCCATTGGCAGACCCATATGTCGTTACTGATTGTTTAGTGAATTATTCAAAAATATCGCAAATGTAGTGTTTATTGGTTGTTGATATTGATAGGTATAGTTATAATTTACAAAATGCCTAAAAGTGCTAATTTTTATACCAACGAGATGTTACAATGTTACATCGAAACAATTTGTTAGAAAGTAGTAGTACAGCAGTAAAGGATAATAAAATTGAAAGCAGTTTTGTTAATATTTGCAAGAGATAAATAAACTCCGCCATTAATTTAAATATCGTCTTGCTTACAAAGCATTTACCTAAACCACAAATGTAATGAATAATGAATTAAATATTAAGAAACCGTATTCCGCATTTTTCATTTATAAATAATTGAAAGGCTACGGAGAAGAATGATTAGGTTCCATTTTTATCGAAATCGAGCTGATGGTGCCATGTTGTAGCATGGGAGAAGCAGTTTCGACACTGGAAGCAAAACAGTGAAAAACGATCACCGTTCACTTCAAAGACGAAGAAATAGAATAGGATTTTGACTAAAATAACCAGAGATGAAGATAAAGAATAATTTATAGAAGCCCCCCCCCCCCCCCCCCCCAATTAAAACAGATCAGAGTCCACGACTTGTTATTAATATTTTTTTTAATAGTTTTACTTATGCGTATTTCATGTTTTGCTTTGCTCAATATTTCAATTCACCTGTTGTCAAAGTAGATTTATTATAATCAGTTAGTTTTTTTATTTATCCTTTCTGGCCTTTATTAGACTTGAAACTTTCAATTTAGTTTTCTGGAAATCGACTAAAATGGACTCTGATCGTTATTCCATGTAGTCCTTCAATTGTTCACATAAAATACTGTCTAAAAATATACGATTAAGGGCGGTCTTTCCATCTACTGAGGGAAGTTCGAATAGTCATCTTACGGTCGAGATGACTTTTGAGCAGGAACTTCCTTGTATATATGGCCATATGACAGATAACTTATCATGAACCTGTGATTATAATGACTATTTTTACATGATACTAGTTTAAATTCAAACTAATTCAAAATATAAAATCATGAAAGCTTTACAGCGCCTACATTAAAGAAGCCCCAAGTGATTTTGAATCAAGAGCAAAAAACCAAGTGCATTAAAATGGCACTATTTGTGGACCAAATACATAATTTATATACAAAAAGACGAGACGACGAATATACTCTCAGATATTTAATCATTTTATTACAGCTGAGGGCTGATTCAAAGGTTTTTGTATGCGACGCAACGCTACGCCGACAATGCCATCGCTGTAGGCATTTTCAACGGCGTTCAATGCACGTTGAAAATGCCCATAGCGATAGGATTGCCACAGCGTAGTGTACGAATCGGCCTTATAGCTATTTTATTTATATTTTACGTATTATTCATACCAAGTATTCAATTATTGTTATATTTGCGCACTCATTAGTGAGATCCAATACAAGTAAACTCCCTGTTCTTTAACGCAAATGACCCATACAAATTCCACAGGAGGAACAAAGATTCGCAATAAAATGCGTCGTTTTCAACCTTGAATATGAACAGTTATTGCAACTTTTATAATAAATTACACTATAAAATGCACATACTAGATATGAATTATTAAATTTCAACATCCAATGTACGTAGTACTGCGATTTATCCCGCTCCATTCGAGGAATACAAATTTAATGGTGACAATTTTCTACGCGTAAAATTCAATCATAAGAAACGAACAGAAGTAAAGAAGAAACCCTCGTCTACTTTAAAAGATTATTATAACGAAAAAATCCAAAAGTAAAAGCCAAATATAATTATAGTTTGTTTGGTATTAATTTTACAAATTAATATACTTTCTTATAAATTTTATAAAAATTAAATTATATAAAATACAATTAGAAAAAAAAATAAAGGAATTTTCTTAGAAAATATTTTGGCATCATTAAACTATTATTTATTAATGAAAGAAAGATAAATAATGTATTAATACAAGGTAATACTTTTAATGGAGTCGAAACCAGAGTGGTGTAAGTAATTATTTTTTTAAGTTCAGATAAGCCCAAAAATGGATTCAGGGATAGATCTCTTGTATATTTCTGCACTTCTCTGATTTTAAAAACAAAATGAACCTACACCACTCTGGTTTTCAACGACTGAATTATCACATAATAATAAAATTTAAACAGAGTATTTTCTTTATCACTTTTCTTTACTAGATTTGTATGCGTAAATTACACATTTGGGTTCAACAATAGAATGTTAAACTTAGTTGCATAGGAAACCCATTTACTGAATACAAATTTGAAAAAAAAGCAGTAAACGCATAAACGCACTACAACAAGGTTAATAAAATGCCTTGAATATATTGGATATAAAAGCAATACTGCAATATTTACAATATCTTTGAATTCCTGCAGAAAATGAAGTATCCTGGAAGATCAAGTTTAATTGTTATAGTGTTATATCTTGTGGTTACTTTACATTTACTAAATTCAGCAGTTGCGATTCCAATTGACGAAGCAAAATCCAATTATCGTGAACAGAAAAATCCAAATCGGGCAGAAGACCAAAGATGGAAATATTTAAGTGCTTTGTGCAGAGTTCATGCAATAAATACAATAGCGTTTCCTGGAACTATAGGCAAAACTATATGCCCGTATTAATTTAGACCCACAAATTAAGGTAAATAATATTAAATATAAGAATTTGATGACCTATGATATGGTTAATTAATGTCGCCAAGGAGCAATCACCATGCTTGAAAATTTTGCTGCAATTGATTGCGTTAGGTGTTGTTAGGTTCTTTAACAGTGATAATTTAATACTACCTAAAACTGCTAAAACTAAAATTTCAGTTCCCTCCAAAGTAATTACACTTTACGTTGTGAATTTTAATCAATTATATTTTTTCATCATTTAACATAATTACCTGCGGTCTTGTCTCAACACGTACTCAAAAGAGTGTTAGATAAGGCCATAGACTTTGGAGCTAATGAGGTCACCCAAAAGAGGATAAATGCCTAAATTATGTTACTCAAATTAAATTTCCAAAAATGCTTAAATAATAGGAAAAACATACATAGAACAAAGCACACAGTAATATAATTAAATTGAGCATACGGTTGGTGCTGAATAGTGCAGTCCAAAAGAAGTTGCGATTTTGACCAATAATAAGAAAGTACAATGTCCACACACAGCAATATTGAAATCAATAGATCATAGAGTATAAGTTAACTTCTGGATCACACTGATAAGCGGGAAACAATTGCGAACATTTTAATAAACAGAATCCAGTCAGTATTTCCACCCACTGATTTAGTTGCGAACAGTTACCCAACAGTTAAATATAAGCACTAGATGAAGCAAACATATTAAAACATATTAAGCAAGCAGTTTCTAACATCCTTGCCTGTCTAATATGATTTATTCGTGACTCTGGGAAGACTTTCCCTAAATAAATGTGGCATCTTAAGGAATTTAATATATGCTGCCAAAGGAAGGAAAATTATTATTAATAAATATAAATATACAATTATAATAAATCTGTATTTATATAAATCTTTATAACTTGAAAATAATAGTTTTTATCACTTACTGATTAGAATATTAATGAATCTTAATATTTGCCGTATAAAGAATGATACCAATTCATGTATACATGTATTCATAGTGCATCAAATACAAATACACCAAGAATTGAGATCTGCCATATCACCGTTATAAACCCAAAATTGCAGTTTTACTTCAGTTTATACCAATCTCTTTCCAATTTTTAAATTTTTATTATATATTATATATTTAGATAAAATTATATATGATTAATTTTTTCATGCTTATCAAATATGGTTTGCTTCAAGAACAAAATGAGATCATAATATCCAATGGAAATAAAAATATAAATGAGTTCACCATGTCAAATTTAGTGTGCAACTAGCATTAAATGTGCGTTGGCAAAATAGCAGTGACCCACTAGAAGTCACAGATCATTCCCAGATCTATAGCTGTCAGGGTGTGCCACATTGGATGAACTGTAACACAGAAATTGATTATGACAAGTTCACTTCTCAGTACCAATTAAATTATCAAGAAGATATGAAAACTATTACAAAGCATACATGAAAGTGCTCACTTATATTTTCGATTTAAATTTGAAATAAATGATTTTAAATTATATTTACTTCGAAAATAAATTTAGACAATACTTTACCATGAACACACCACAGACAATTTGACACCATCCTTAATTTTGAACTAATTAATACCATACTTTACCGACAACGTATTACGGACAATTTTAAATCGCCCCTATTTCCAAACCTTGATAACACCGTCTCTTGATGATGTGAGTAATAGGCATTGGGAAGTTTTGCATAATGTCACGTCTGTGATGCAATCTCTGTGGCCAGGAGGTGGAGGTTCGGGACCTGCCCGTGGAACCTCGTCAGACTTATTGGCTGCCCCTAGTGGCAGCGTGCTGCCTTGTTCTACCACCTCATGTATAACACAGGTCCCATCGATAAGCCTACTTTTGTAGCTTATCGTACATGAAGCATTTGTGTCATTTGGGGCAGGTATCGCCACATATGAGTCACTAGGCGTGTCCAGATCCCATAGCCTTAACCTTTGATCAGTGCCGCCTGCCAGTAAAAATCCGGATCTATCAATGCAGCCGGCGTGCATTGCACAAACACTATGATTTGTTACCTGAAATCATACCAATTGACATTCACATACATTTCATTATTATTAACAACTTGCTTGTGTTTTAGATAATGGAGGATTGCTACTGGCCCATAAGACTTTTTGCCGAAATCCGGTTTCCAAATTCCACATCGATATTTCATTATTACCTTGTACGCTAGATAATATCCATGAATGTTCTGTGGGGTGGCTGATTACTTTGCGAACACGACTCTCTGCATACATATAAATAGTCATCAAGCACAATCAATAATGTTTAATACCTTTAGTACCGGAAGGATGCTCGATGGAAGCAATCGGGAGCTGAAAACGCAAATCCCACACGTTGTGAACGCCTCTGCAGGTCCCCAACGTCAACCAACTCTGGTGTGAATCCAAGCAGAAACTTGTGATGACCCCTTGCTTTAAACCGTTGTCCAATCTCCAAGCATAACCAGGAGCTCTTAGATCCCAGCCTATGAGTGACCCATACAATGTGGCGTAGACAAGCACACTTTGCGGGCCAGAGTCCAGGTACTGAACGTCCACTGCACATCCATCTTCATCTGGATCCAACTGTCTAGTTTGAAACGGACACATTCTGGAATAACAAACAGTAGCTATACATCATACTCAAAAGTGTATCTTTAACTTGGCAATACTGATTTCCTTGACTGTCATCAAATGACAAACAGAACGAGAGTTTTGTACATGGGGTATTTTTGAACTAAGCAACTGGCATACCCCTAGTGTGTGGGGCTTGTGTTTTACAGTTTTAATGTTTCACATTGATGTGTGCTACATATATTTATTTTCTTTTGTATGATTATATAAATAAAGGATTAATTGAATATATAAAAAACAAATCAAACTATGAAAATCTCATAAAACATTTTAAATGGTTGTAACTACATTACATTTTATACATAAGGTATAAAATTGATGGTGATCTCTAGGATCGTCTTGGATTCTCGGTGAAGTTAAAAAACGGTCCATTAAACCTCATTGGTTCTCGATGTGTTGAACATTAATTTTTGATGTACCGATTTGTTGCTTACCTATTACTAGCGGTTTCCAATCTCAGAACAGTTATATTACCGTCCTGTGAGGCAGCAGCTATTGACTGTCCGTTCTCGCAAACAGCCAGCCCAACTACACCACTGCTCTCGGGCAGCCTGTATGTAACCTTAGATCTGTTTGCTATGTTCTTTCCTTCCATTTTGGAGCAGTCCCATAATTTAATGCAGCCATCAAGGGAAGCACTGGCAAACAGTGGTGTGTCAGGGATTGGTGTCAAACGGGACACAGAGCCCCGGTGTTCGTGCAAGTGCGCTACAAGAAATCCTGAAGGTCGCCAGCCAGGAGGCGGCAACTGAGGTTGCCAAGCTGCTTGCTCTGCCCAGTCTTTGCTCCTTAAAAAAAAAAATTCAATAACACAGGCAGAAACAAAGATCTATATGTTAAATGTATCCTAAAAATATAATGGCAGATTTGCAAAATGTTTTTATTACTTTTCTATAGAAAATTTTTCGACTACGAGTCATCTGAGAAAAAAAGAAGTATTAAAGTACCAACCTAACTGCTTCAAGATAATGATCCTGCTGTCTGGCTATAAGGGTTCGTAATTCCATGCTGCAGTTGGCTATTCGATCTGTTACCAAGAGGAAAATTATGGGTATTAATAGATAAGACTAGAAAAACAAGCCCAACACAGAAATAAAATATGCTAAAACAAACACAGTAACAAAATTGTAACTTACATTGTATATAGGATCGTTCATGTAAACTCATATTTGGAATGGTCTCGTTTGTAAATCTGCTGGAGTGTGAACTTGACTCTGGCGTAGGCGAGGATGGTCGGCTGGTGGTAGATCTGGAAGGAGGGCCACCAGAATTTGTACTCTCAGACTGTCGCCTTGAAATTTCATTACTGTAATTCAAATATATGCTTGAGAATCGTTCAGATAACCAATAATTCTGGTTTTCTGGATCTGGTTTGAGTTTTGAAAGCTGAAGTCTCGTCCTACTCACACATCCTCTGCACAGTGAGCTTTCTACAATATCCATCGCGTTCATGTGCTTCCTTAACTGACAAAGTTACTAATGTAACCAATAAAGGGAGAACTAGCATAGTTCAAATTTAACCGACAACTGACTGCACTCCACTGGCATGTAAAACGCTGCTCGAAGCTTGAATTCGTTTACCCACATGTCGTTTGCATTGAAGCAAATGTAGTTCATCACAGCGCCACTTTCGTATCTTTACAAAGTCTTATTGCATTACTTCAGCACATTTTTTATATGATTTAGCTTCATAAATAACAGATTTATATTTGTACTTACTTAGGTTGAATATTAGCTCTTGCATCACATAAATTGTGTACATGTCCTCGGACGGTATTCGTCAACGATTTTATTTCAATTTTACCATCATTTTGCTTTGTTTTTGATTCCGAGTACAACCTGTGCTTATTGATTTTTTTTAAATGTGGGCCCATATTTAAAATATAATCCTCAATTGATTCCGTCATCCCATTTGCCTCCAATCTTGTAAGCAACTACAAAGTGATGAATTATAATAACTAGATATCCTTGATTATATCCATTGGTTGATAATGATTGTGGGCTAACAGCTTTAAACTTACACTTTTCACACTTTTATGTGTATCGAGTGAAAAATCTACATTTGGAATTCTTCCCGAAATCACATCTCTAGCCATTTTTCTTGACTGCAGTGTATCTAAGAACAACACAATATTTTCATATTTAACGACACTATCGTAAACACTCCTCGGGATTGGTTGCTCCAACGACTCTAATAACAATTCAGGTCTAGAACATTAAAATATTTACATATATCAGGCATTCAAGCTGTACGTAACGAACCTTTCAATTTGTATGACCGGATATTTCATGTACGGTGAAAGGACCGGCATAATCTTGCATTGAACATCCAGCACTGATAAAGCGTTAGCAGCAGTGCAAACGAATCCCGCGACGGCTTGACGGATCCAAAGGCTCGGGTGAATCAGAAAACATGCACACTCCGACACTAGTTCACTTAAAGCGGGCTTAGTTATAAGACCCAGTTCTGTCAGAGAAGCCATTGCGTGAATTGCTTTACTCGTAACAAACTCGGATATATCAGTCAAACCCTACAACATGTAATAAAATCAATATAATATTATAGATATACAGAATCCTTTTCAAGTTGGCAATAGGATTTGAATGTGTAATTCATAAAATTACCCACCTCAAGATTGTCTATATCGTATTAATTTTTGACATTTTTAAATTTGTTTACAAATAAAATATTTATTTACCTGAAGCAGTAGTGGGGTTAAAATTGGCGAACAGTGCCAACCAATATAAGCAGCAACTCCTATTATACAGTCAAAAAATGTTCCTCGGAGCTCCTTGTCTTCTTTGTCATTTAAAAATGTTATTATGTATGACAATAAAACGTCATTTGCTGAAATACAACAAAATTCTATATTATATTACAGATAACCAAATATTTTGGAGCTTGTGAAAGAATCTTTAAATAAGTCAGAACATTTTTTCAATGTACATTTCAATCCCAATGGGATCATCTTCAGTAGACTTTTTTCTACTGAAGATGATGGTATTGCGATTGAAATGTACATTTAGCTCAAATGTTATTTGTGAAAAAGGTGTTGTGACTCTTATTTATGTTACAGATTAATGATTTCTTACGTGACGCAGCGCAACACTGTGGCAATGATATCGCGTATTGAAAATGCTCATGGCAATAGCATTGCCACAGCATTGGGTTTCGTCGCGTAAGTACTCTATGAATCAGCGTTTAGAATTGCAGTCGAACTAAATGATAATGCAAATTCGAGATTACCTTTTTGTTTTCCGAAAAATACACACAACTTAGTAATCCCACTGTCCATAAGGGTCTGCTTAACGAGGGTTTGTGTATCGGTCAGTAACGCGCTGACGGTCTGCTGTACCATGTCGTGCAACGTTTGTAGTTCAACTTCGTAATTAAGCCTCGACGAGTTATGCTTGACGGTATTTTTATCGCTGTAATCGGTTTGCGTGTACTCCAGGTATCTCAAAGCGATCTCCGCCAAGTGTGCCACATTCTTGGCATATGCAGCTCGCACGCAGGTGCTCGCATCAACGGCTAAGGGTGCCAGACCTGGCAAAATATATTCCGGGAATATGTTTGCGTCGGACCGTGGAACGTGTTTGACTACATTCAAGCATTTTGTGATCGTGTTGATCGCCGCAACTTTCACTCGTGCGTTTTGATCGTGCACCAAATACATCTAAAATATGATAAATGTGTTTATAAAGTTTCTTATAAAATAAATGCTTTTCTCACGCCCACTTAAAAAATTTAGAGTTCGCTTTTGAATATTTTGAATTTGAAATTTATGATAAAATCTGTATTCCTTACTATGTATGGAAGTATCCTATCAAGGATCGTCTCTTCGTTGGCATGTATGGCCAATTCATAAAGTATGTCCAAACTTTGGAGTTTTGATGTGCAATCATGTAGCCCTCTAATACTGGACGTAACAAGAGACACAATTATCACAAGACCATTGTTCTCCTTCTTAACTTTACTTAGTTTTTCTGGTTCAGTCTCGCCCTCTTTGGAATCCTCGTTCGGACACAAAAATTTAAAAATGTTTCCTGGAAGAATTAAAGTATATGGTATATTAAATTAGGTTGTAATGGTAAGTAAAAATAATAAGTTATTAAGGAGATAAATATTGTGAACTTAAATTCTTGCCCTAAAAATTGGTTACATAATTTAACAAGTTTTAAAAATCTCCAAACTATAATACTTAATTTAATTTGATTTATAAGTTTTTAAAAACTAACTAAATTAATTCCCCCATAGTTAAGTTTTATAGCCTATAAGTATTCATTATACCTATATCATTTTTTAATCTTGCTATCTTTTCATCACAGGAAAGAATAGGGCTGGCCGAGAACATAAGCATATAGCTTTGAAGAAATGTGTAGAAATATTCTGGAAACAGTCTGCCCCTTTCTTGTGACAGATACAATTCTGCCGTCAAGCGTTGAGAGGGATCCCTCTGTATCATACTCGCCAGCAAATTCTTTAATGCCGGATCCTCCAGTCGATCCAAATGCTTTTGAGGCGAGTATTCACCTGAACGATACGCTAATAACTGTGATAGTTCAAAGGGTGGATGGCCTTCATTCCACAGTTCCAATAAAGCGCATCTACAATATTATGTATTTTTAATAAAAACTCAGTTTAATGTGGTCGGAAGAAATACACACCCTGCAGAAAAAATATCCATAGGTGGTTTTAATTCTCCAGAATTACAAGGAGTCTCATTAAACATAGCATTACTATCTAATGAAAGAGTTTTGATAAACCTCTCAGGGGCAATGTAGCACGTTCGCCGCCTAGACGTGTCGAAAAAATACGAGTAATCAGCAGGATTATCTTCCGGTAGAAATGTAGGTTTAAAAGAAGCAAAATCGACCAGCAAGATCCAATTCCACGAAGTCACCGTAATATTTTCCAGCTTTATATCACCGTGGCAAACGCCTACTTTATGTGCCTGATAGAGGGCGTAGAGCACCTGAAAAGTGATCCAACGCTTCTCTATATTCGTGAGGAACGGCCTCGTGCTAATACGGTCGTACAAACTGAACTTTACGTATTCACGCATAATCAAACCCGCCTTTTCGGTGACTACGATCTTCTGGAACGGCAGGCAATTGACGGCAGATGAAAGCTTGACGCGGATTTCATCTAGGCGATCTTTGTAGGGGGATAAAGGGAGCGAAGGGTCGTGTATAGCAAATACTTTTACTACGATTAGGCCTTCGAGGGACTCGGCCCTGGCCACCTTTAAGAACCTAGTAGATCCCAGACTGGAAGAAAAAATAAATTGCAAATTAAGATGTTTAGGCCAAAATGCCTAGATCAAAAAGGAGTAAGGTAACTGTGACTAGCAAAATACAGCATACAACTTCAGATATATTTCTGAAAGTAGACGACTTGCAGCGATGATTTTATAATGATTCATCATCTCCAGTCATCATGGTTAAATTTTTGCAATAAAGAGTTTTTATCCTTGCACAAATAATAGTTTACGGCAGGTGAAATATGCCGCAAACAAACAGTTGCTGTCGGAAATTTAGAGTGACATCGTACACTGTGGAACAAAATAATCTCACTTATGATCAGTAGAATATTGGCGCGGCTTTAAAGCCCTTGACAGCAAAGATTCTTAAGTTGTGATTGCTAGCACAGTTAACAAAACGAATGATTACCTTATATCAAATTTGAGTTCACTGTGTTCGGTTAAGTAATGTTCCACTGGAAATATTTGGGACGGTGCAATCCCCACCAGTTGATTACCCATTTTGAGGGAGTAGTAATTTAGGTAAAAACGTTTCGTAAGTTTCAATCACATCTCCATACCTTCCGCAATCTCAAAACAAACGAATTGTTATCATCTGTCACTTAACTTTCAATATGCTCAGTGGTACCAATGCAAATCATATAAAACTGGCTGAAATGCCCGGAAATCTGGAGTATTCATTTAGCTATGTATGGCAACATTGACACAACACATGTTTTATATGAGTACCAAAGGAGCTGTGTAAAGGAATATACAGGGTAATCAGTATACAGTTATAGATTTAGATAATGCACCGTAGAATTAAGAATTTTCTACGATGCGTAAGTAATCTATGAATGCATGTTAGGATACTCCACCTTTCATTCTTAAGGAGCGCAGCATTGCGTCGCGTAAGAAATCTATGAATAGGCCGCTAATGCCTGCCATACACGCTCCGGAAAATCCATAGATAACCCCCTTAAAATTAAAATATATTATTTTATTATATTATATTTAATAATATTAAAATTAAATTAAATGGGAAAATCGTTAAGGAAAAACTGTTCAGACCTGATCTTAAGGCATGAGGCGGCTTCGCAATCGCCCGAGAACGGGAACGGGAAAGTTAAAATATAAAAATCACTTGTTACCATGCACAACAGGAACGGGAATTTCTTGTGTAGCCGCCTTTACACCACTCATCGGCTTAATTAATGCTTATTTTGAGCTCAATAACTTCAAAGCAACTTCATGCCTGTCATTATCAGCTGGAAATTATATATTTTTTTGTATGTCAATCATTACTGTTTATCATTTAACCTACATAATCGTGTTATGCCTACCAAATTGTTGTATGTTTAAATTTCTCAAGTAATAATATGCGTTGTAAGATATAACATACAAGTGTTAAATACCAGTGCACCTCTACAGGTGCACAAGAGGTGCAATTTATAGTTTAAACTTTCAGTCACTAGAACCACCTATGTTTTCTTTATTGTGATTGTATGATTTATGTGAGATGATGTTTGATTTTATGTAAATTGAAAAAGATATTGAAATGTTATGATATATTTTTAATAGCATATTAACAGACAAGGTGAGTTAATCACCTTTAACACTATTGTTTCTTTGTTCGGTTAATTCGATATTGTGCTGTTGTTGCTGACCACCGTCTTTAAGAAATGGTCTACCGCTTTTGAGAATTTTAGTTCAATCATATCGGTATTAGCTACATATGGACTGGGCTGTCCGTTTTAGCTCCTCCGAATTACACGACCGTTTTCATAAGGGTTTCCAGATTTTAAAAAATGTATTTTATTCTGGCTCCGTTGTAGGAGAAGGTTTATTATTTTTGTTATTATTACCATTTATAATGTTTCCTTTAATTGTACCTATTTATTAAAAATTCAAAACAAATTAAATTTGAACTAAGTATTCATATTGCTATCATAAAAAGTTCTCAATTCCCGCATATAGAACGTTCTATTGCTTTTTCTCCACGATTGCCAGACTGTCAAGATTGGGGAACAATACCTGCCTTTCCTTAAACTGCAACTCATTGACTGCCTTTAAAAGACAAGCAAAAGCTAAATTACTGGTATTCGAATAATTGGCCATACGTAGCTTCTTATTCTCTTAGCTCAAGTCATTTCTCATTTTTCATTGTAATTAGGCTCCCAGCCTGCCTGTCTAACAAATAAATAAATAAATAAATGATAAAGGCTTGACCACAAATGCTGTAAGCCGTAAGTCCCACTAGTTGAGCCCCTCTCACTAACTTTAGCACTACAACAAAGTTCGCCACCGTTACATATTCTGATTGTTTATAGATCTTTTTGGTAATGGAAGTGAATCCACTAAGCATAATTCTAGTCAAATCGGATAGCAAAGGTGACCGTCTACTTTTTCGCTACCCGTATCACATGCAGGAAATCAGTGAACCAGCGAGCACGAGGCGCAAGAACCCCTACACTCTGACCGTCATTGAAGACCTGTTGCAAACTCTACCGCAGCCGATTTCAAATATTAATAAGGGGTATCTGACCGGCTTTACGGATGAAGTACTATCCTCATTATTCGCCGTCAAGCCGGAACTGTGTAATCGCAAGTTTGAGTTGAAAGTGAACGACGTGCGCTTCGTCAGCCACCCGACGCTCGTTCAGTTGAGAAATAAAAAGCACGACGAGTCCGGATGCTTGTTAATTAATGTGGTGTTTGCTTTGCAAGCTTTAGCGACTCATTCTGTAGGTAAGATAATGTTAACAAAACTCATTTTTTACTTCTTGCTACTTTCACATTTCGTTGATTCATATTTCACGCTATATTTTGTTGCAGTAAGTTGCTACCATGATTTAAGCAACCGCTATATTTTGTTGCAGTAAGTTGCTACCACGATTTAAGCAAGCGTTTGGGGATTCTTTTGGAGCATGAAGAGCGGCGGTGCGGTTACATAAACGATGAAACCCAAATTATGATGACAGCCCATGATGACGGTTGCGCCCAAAACCAAGAGGCTGTGTTTCAAACTATTTTAGAAAAGTGCATACTTGCCAAGAACATTAAAAAAATGTATGAAGATT
This sequence comes from Othius punctulatus, assembly GCA_951805005.1. NCBI lineage: Eukaryota > Metazoa > Arthropoda > Insecta > Coleoptera > Staphylinidae > Othius > Othius punctulatus. The sequence goes on along the minus strand of OX638141.1, from coordinate 43,781,132 downwards.
TGTGTTCCACCGGTCTTGTTAACATAAGAATTAATAAGTGGATCCCTCTCAGCTTCTGTTTGCCCCAGAAAGTTCACCAATGGCATTTACGGGGCAAATTAGTGGAACCGGAGGACATTGCCAGGTTGTTCTACGATTTATTTACAATTTGTTGAACTAAACCAATATCTGGTTCCTCGAGTATGGGACAGCAGATTCAGATCCCATGTGTCATATAGTGGATTCAGATCTTAAATGTCTGATATTAGATCTGGTTCGATTTTTGCGGGTTGCTGAAAGTATTAACGCACTAGCGGAACCAAGTCTTTGGATTATTATAATAAATATTTACATCTGATATGATCTCAAAATAACCCTAGAGTTTTGTAAATAAAATAAAGATGAAAGTGTAGTTGGCAAGAAATGTTGATGCCATAGCTAAATGTATTATTTAATTAGTAACTTTTCTATTATATAATTTCAGATGTATAAAAGCACTAAGACCATATCACAGCCTACTTCTACTCTGCCCAGTTAATACGATGAATGATTTTATATCTTTGGATGGCTCACCTTCTTTGATTAGGATGTTAACCCAATACTCGCCGTTAAAAAATTTGCAAACCTTAGCTGCTGATGCAGATTTGACACTTTCTCATGTAAGTAACGCATAATAATCATCTAGCATGAATAAATATTTAAAAAAAAAACCTTTCTATACTAGAATGATCTGTGCTTGAATAATATATCACAATGATATTATACCAGTGGAATGTTAATTCTGCAGAGAGAAGATAATGTGCGTTCACTAATTATAAGCACTTTATTAGATGAATTATCATTTTTATTACTATATATTTATTATAGGTATTTGATTTGACTGCGCATATGGTATATTGGGCGAAAGCAACTGTGATATATCCCATATGTTCTACAAACAAGTATGTCATAGCACCGGATGCCCCTCTTCATTTAAATTCGCCCCTCATTGATAAGTTCAGCGAAGCTTTCCCAAATACGAACCTGATTCGAGTAATCAGTGATTTCTCATTGCCTACTTCGCTGGGGCAAAAATGCAATCCGCTGTACCATCCTCTGCAACAATCGCAGCTGGTGCCCATGATTATATGGATGCTGCAGAACCATTTGCTGCTGCAGCTACACACCTACATACAGTTCATGGCTATGGACCAAATTCCGTCATCGCCCATGTAAGTCTTAACACGCATGTTTGTCCGTTATCATTACAAATTACCTTGCTTTTGTTTAAAAATTAAATAGTCTTTCGAGGACATCCCTACAAATTCTAGGTTATGTTGCTTTGTTTTGCCCTACAGAACATCAAAATATAAACTTATTAACATTGTAACGATCTGGTTATGCTAGAGTGTTTAGGCGCATTGAAGTATTATTTAATATAACATTCTGCCGTACCCTGGCTGTTTCTTCAAATATGAGCCTTACGGGGTTCTTCTTGTTTTAATGCACATCACAAGTTGAACTAAAATTCGAAAACTTGTGGTTTAGTTTTAAGCATTACTTAAGTTGTACTTAGTGCTTAACTAGATCCGGTGTTAATGTTATGAATTGGTAATTATTGGCATCCAAATGTTATTTTAGTGATTATATAAACACTTCAATCCAAATATCAAAAAACATTCCAATAAGTAACCTTATAAATCCAGTGAAATCACGAACAGAGTCTGAAAGTGGTACATCAACGATATCGGAAGGTTTTGAAAACAAAATGGATTCCGATTCCAAGAAGTAAGCTTTTTATGATTATGCATCGCTCTTGTAATCACTAGTTCATTACTCTATCTGTTAAAACTGCTATTGAATATATTATTTACTTCAACTGCATGTAACCATAGCAGAAGTCGGGTGTAAAAATTTATATTTGGCATTTACATTTCAGCTTAGAAAATATAAGTTATAATTCAATCGATGACGATAAAGGTGATGATTATCAAGAGGAACTTCTGCTTGATTTTTCAGATGAAGAACGTAATGTAATTTTTAAGGTAAATTCAATTTTGCTTGCCCGTATTTGTCTAGCAATTAAGATCACCAATTTATTATACATTTAACAGAACAAAAATACCTTCATATTCTTAACATATCGTATTTTTAGGTGTCGTCGTCCAATAACGTCGAAGACTTAAAACTATTTGCAAGGCTGTGCAGGAAAAACTACTTTCAAGGGAACCATCACATAGAAGAAATTATGTATTTAGAAAACCTGCGGAGGAGTCAGCTGTTGCAATTGCTCGACAAATTCAGGGACGTACTGATTACGTACGAGACGGAGGATCCTACCATCGCGATGTTTTCAAGCACGTGAATCTGGGAGTTGTGGCGCGGACATTCTATCTTGAATTGTGATATTGTAAATAAACATTTTTTATAAAATATGTTTGTGTAATGTTATTTACAAATGTATTGACAATAGGCTGAAGGGTGTAAAACTCTACTAGTCTATTAAAACTTAAGCCTCCTTGACACACAGCTGCATTTTATACTCGCCTATTGTATGTGCAAATTGTAAAAAAAGCCAAAAATATTTGAAATTTTAGATCTTTTATTATAAACCGTTAAATGATACGTTCCAAATTAAGCATGTGTAATATGGTTATGTGTAATATCAAGCGAGCAATTAAACGCTATTTAATATTCAGTGAAAAAAAAGTATGTTTTTCCTCGCATTTCAACAACAACAAAATTCAAAGCTTGATAATATTTTTGCAATTCTTTCTAATGACATTGATCTAAGGCCTCATATTCACTTCAATCAGCGTTAATGCGCCTGGATACTATTAAAGTCAGGATGGTTGTCATGGAAACTAACCGTTGATTATAGGGAACCTGGAGACTGGAAGACAACCTCAATGTCTTCAAAAATTTCGCTTTCTTTGTCGAGATGATTGATTATTTTGTCTAATTATAATCACTCTCGGAACCGAGCATACACCGACCCCTTCGAGTACCATCAATCACACTAGATTGGACAAGCTGTATACTTAATTTGTTTGCTTTTGCTATCTACTTGCTCGTACGAGATTAATTCCTAGATTATAAACTTTAATAAGTTTGTTAATTACTATTATATGTTAATTTCAGAAGTTTTCATTATGTATTTCGCTTGCATTACAATAGTGATTGTTATTTATACTTAAATATAACATACTGAAACACTACATCATTGTATTTTTTTTAATATAACAATGTGTCATTACTTATCATTATCAACATCATTCAAGATAGATAAGACAAAATTATGATTCACAGTGAATGCAATGTCCAAATAACTGAAGAGAATTTATTGAATCAATTGAATTGTTATGAAACAATTTAATCCATTTATCTTATTACACCAAAAGGATGTATAACATCATTTTAACTTTTACTATTAGATTCTGCTAAACATTTCAGTAAATTTGATTCATAAGTAAAACGGCTACTTCAATTGTAAATAGGTTAAAAAAAAATTTAATACGGGCAACATTTTTTTAATAAGGACAATTTTACTCTAAAAATTATTGTAATTATTTTATGACGCATGAACAACTTTAATATCATGTATATCCCACTTCTATTTGTTGTGTTATATTTGTATAAATTGCAGAGTCCGTCACCTGGACTGAAGCTTTATCTACAAAATATACATATAAAACACATGTAGTTCAAATGTTTTACAAAATTCAAATTTGTACAATTTGAAGCGAAGAAAAAAAAATACAAAATTCAATTTTCTGATTGTTTATTCAGAAATATACATGAATTTAAGGTAAGTAATCAAATTTGAAAATTCAGATCTAAGCTAAAAGTAAATAGTTTACAGAACTCTATCAGTATTTAAGAGAGACATTATTAAAATATATATACAAATTTACAATCTAATTTGGCAAATTTTCTTAGAAACCGTGACAAGAATAACTTTTTTAAATTAATCAAAATACTCGGTCGCTCTAAAATGAATAACAAAAAAACTAAGAATAATATTAAATTCTTATAATCACAAGTATTTAAGTAGCTATATTTACAGGTACTAGTACAATTATTTACATAGATTGTACATTAAAATACATATTTATTAGGTTATAGAAAACATGAACAGCTGAATAGTTTACCCAATATTATGTAAAATAATCGAACAAACAATAAAACCAGGGATTATTTATTTCATAACAGCTGCGTAATAAATACTAAAATATATATATATATATTGATGCATCCACTGCACAAAACTAGTCAGCCAGGATGTTGTGTAATTGACGAAACAATATGCTCAGCATTCCTTGTGACGCACATAATTTCTATATAAATAAATAATTCCCGGAGCATATTGTAGAAAAAAAACCTAATTTAATAATACACATTGCTTGGAGTTGTCTTTTGTTTCCTCTTTGTGCACCATTGACTATACACTGAAATCATGATCTAACAAAAAGTCAAACGAAAAAGATTTAAGTAATAACAATAAATAAAAACCCTATTATGACGACATTTGAGCTTGTATCATGTCACGTCTTTGCTGTTTCTTTTTCCGGCAATCGGGACAGTACCACTGCCCCTTGGGCGGCACCATAATGCCCACACACTCAAAGTGGAACCATTCAATCGCGCAATCATCCGAATCACAACCAATCATCTCAGACACCTCATCATACGGACACCTGCAGTAGCAGTACAGCGCCGGCTGTTCCTTAACCTTAGGCGGGCCCTCGTCTTCACTGGAAGTGCTATTCGAGTCTGTGCCGGTATCCTGCTCTTGCGGGGCGACCATCGGCGGAGGTTTCACTGGCTTGAGTTTGGGTGCGGCCCGCTTCGTGAACGGAAGCCTCAGCGGCTGCACCTTAAGTTCACCGGGTTTTGCAGATATTCGTATCGATATTGGCTCCACCGTCGGTACGGAAGGAGTTGTTTTGATTGTTATCGGAGGCACGACAAGTGGCGATTTTGGGGTCGGCATTTCAACCTACCGAAAAATAACCATTTGTTAGTGCCGTATATAGAAGTGCACAAAAAAGGTGCTAATCGTTGGTGATACGCGCTTAAATTAAAACATACCTTTCGTATCTTGAAAGCTTGTTGTGGTATTGGAGACATTTTCTCCCCATCCTCATCACTGGAATAACCGTAAAATTTGTTAGGTACTCGGCGTCGCTTAGAAGCTCTAGTGTTTGAATCGTTTTCACTTAAATGACCGGTGCTTTGAGGTAAATTTGGATTCATAGATATATTATTAAAATTTGGGCTGTAGACAGGGGTGGTAATGGGGGAGTGTTTGGGCAATGAGAGCGTTAAAGGGGATATCGTGGCATAGGGATTGGGAATGTGGTTTAAGCTCCTGGCTTCCTGATCGTGCTTGGCGCTCTTCCGTTTCTTCTTCTTTTTTGATTTAGACTTTTTCTTCGGCTTGATTTCCTCTATTAGAGTTGGGGTCGATGGTCGGCTATCTATCATCGAGCCATTAATGTAAGGGCCAATACCGGCCATCTTTAACAGCTTGTCACGTTTCTCCGCAAGCAATTTGCTAGCCAGTTTTTGAGGTTGCTTGTCGTAAAAATCTTCATCCGTGTCTGTCTCTGTCGTGTCTAAATCAGATTCTCTTATCGTCGTTTCCACTGGTATTATCGTTTGAGGTATATTGTCTGTTACAACTTCTACATCGACACGGACTTTTTGGATTTGTTTCTTCGTTTTCTTTGTCCTTCTCCTTTCTCTTCTGACTTGTTGTCTTCTTCGACCTGCATATAAATAGTTTATTAAATCACATTGTGACAATTGTAAATGATAATGAAACCATAAATTTTGAGGCACATAATTTACAAATGTCCTTTGTTTAATTATTTATTTTATAGAAACCTAGGTAAGCAGAAGAAAATATTTTAAACAATAAAACTAATGTGGCAGCCCGTTACTTGGCAACAGTAATTAGCTCACTAAAAAAAAATTAAATGGACCAGCAAAAGTGCGGAACATTGAGTTACAAGTAATCAGACAAATTTATTAAAACTCGCACACATCTATAGTTTGTTCAATTCCAAGATAGAGTGCGCGTAAACAATCTGACATGAGTGATCCTCACGTGAATATTGGTTTATGGATTATGTTACTGAAACCAAAGGAGCTCGTGTCGTGTAGATTCCGCCCTGTAAATTATCACCGTTCACGAGAGATTTTTACGTACGTTCTATCTTGGAATTGGGCCATTCAATTTTTTTTTTTCGAAGTGCCTCTTCCAAATAACAGTTTGAATAAACTATAATAAGACTTCAGTGTGGTAAACTTCAATGCTAAAATCACGATCTGATTTACACTGCACTATTTATTTGCAATTAACCGATAAATACTGTGCATGTTGTCTTTCTCCACATATTTTAGGTATTTCTTGCGATATTTCGGATATTTTTGTGCTACGCTCGGCATACAATTGAATAAATTTACCCTGTAAAGCACATGACTTCCGCAACGCTAATAACTATGATTTTTCAACTGAATAAACTATAAATCATTGTAATTTTATTTTCACCAAGAAAAAATTGAATAACCATAAATGTCACCATGTCACCATTAAATTTTCGTCTGCTGTGATAATACTAAAACGGCTACGTTTTAGTATTTATTTTCTGTATTTTTCTTTCTATATCTCTATGTATCTTTATCCACAAACTATGAGCAATAAAATTGGTGTCAAATTTCAAATGCCCACAAAATTACCTTCTTCACTAGAGCTGTCCGATTCCGAACTGTCGGACGAGGAGCTGGAGCTTGAACTACCCGAACTACACGAACAGTTTGAACCGCACGTGCAACTGGAAGAGTCACTATTCGTACTAGAAGTACTGGAAATGCGTTTATTGTTTGCTTTATGATTCGCCACTTTATTATCACTTTTGGTGTCCTCCTTGAGTTCGTTCGCTGAACAGTAATCATGGTCGGCGCCCAGTTCTTGATTGTTCGGCAGCCCGTCTTGCTCCTTTAGGGTGTCCATCGTTGTGGCAAAGTAGTCGTGGTCCTTGAGCGCTTCTTCGAGTGTGATAGGCGGCGGAACGTCAGTGAGAATGCCGGGCTGCTCCACTTCGGGCTCCAAGTCCTTGCCAACGTCCGTTAAGATATCCAGTTTAGCAATGTTGGCTTGGTAGTTCTTGAAATTGTCCCATATATTTTCCAAAACTGGGATGGGTTTGTCGTCCAGTTTTACTTCTGTTTCTTCGTCAGTCTTTAAAATTGCTTCTTGAGTGAGTTCCAGTATGCTGCCCGCTTCCGTTTTGGCCAGATCCTGTGCCACCTTCTGCCTCTCATCCTCCGAATCACTGCTATCACTTTCAGACAGATTCAACTCCGGCAAATCGTAAACATCTACCTTTGGCTTCGGCTTTTCAGCTGGTTTTTCTTCTTCCACCACCTCATCAGCTACTTTCACCTTGGTGTCTTCATCTTCATCCTTTACAGTTTCTGAAAGTAGATCGTAATCGAGATTAAAAATTATGACATATTCACAAGTAGTCAAATTATATACCATACATAATATTAAACACAAAACAGATTTAAGAATGTAGAAAAGTATATGCATTGAAAATGTCTCATTCACTTCAAATTACTGATTACAAGTTTTATAAAATGATGACTACATACGATAACAAATACTGGGTAAACATGGACTATGACAAAATAGGCAAACACGGGCTAAGAATATTCGAGTGGAAAATATTGAGACAAATCTTTCTTGTTAATCAGAATCAGTATGGAAGTTACAGAATCAAGATGAATTTTGAATTAACAAGCCAATTATTTAGCTTTAGCCTTAAAGGCTGATCTATTAGATTTCTTACGCAATGTATAACTATTGGACCAATAACATTTTATGTAATATTTTTAATACCCCAGCGGAATAGCATCATCTCCGTCACCTGTTCTGTAATATTATTGCAGCATTCAATTTATCTGTCAGTGTCATGTAAAACTTCATGATATATAATAGCTATTTATGGTACAAGTGAATAAAGTCAAATTTTATCCACGAAAAAGCAGTTTAGCGCAAGAGACGAACGCGAGTGCGATAATGTTTTCGAATGGATAAAATTGCTTTATTCACGTGTATCATACAAGATTTTTTCCAATTCGTTATCAGAATTGAAGAATTTCAAGGATAGTGCGAATTTACCTATTTTTTTTACTTTATTCACGTTGTCAATAGTTATAGTGAATAAAGAGAAAATGTTTTATTTCACCCATTCACAATGCGAATTGGAAAAGGTTATTGGTCCAATAGCTACCTTTATCGGTCGTTGGTGAATACCCACGGCCATGAGACTTCAAATGTGTCAGTGCCTAACCAGGCGAACGTCACTGTTAAAGTAAGAACAGAATCGGGCGATAAGCTAAAATAGCAACAATTACCTGTGTCAGGTTTGACATCATCATCAACAACTTTTAATTCCTCTTCCTGCTTAGGCTCTTCTATTGGTTGCCGATGCTTGTAATCGTGCTTTATGAGTAATTTTTTTGATATGAATTTTTCATTGCAGTCCTCCTCCGCGCACATATGTGGATACTGCTCAGAGTGTATACGTTTATGCACCATGAGGCTCACAGCCCGCGAAAATGTTAGACTGCATTCCTCGCAAGGGAAACTAGTAGGCGGGATGCAGAAGTGATAAACATGAGGCCATTTCTTCTGCAAGCACTTTTTACACAACACGCTCTCAGTACCGTGCTTCCAATACAAATGTTTTGTGATGTCAGGTTTGTTCCTGTAAGCGATGCCACATCGATAGCACAAGTGGTGCAGCTTGTGTTTCCAGACATGATTTGAAAGTCTCGATTGATCATGGCACATTTCAAGGCACACATCACAGACATGATGCTTTTTTCGTAAATGAACCATTAACCTGAATGCGGATGATAGATCATCGCTCACACACAAGCAGCACCGGAAATGTACATCGTCGTCCAGAGCATATATGCCAGGGCACAAGTGACATATTAATTCACAGTAGCTATAAAAACTAGTCTTACACATTATACAAAGTAATATTGCTTTTGCATGAAGTTTCCTATTATGTAAATAAAGCTCTTTATGTACAGTGGTGCTGTACCTACATTGAAAACATTCAAATATATGAGAAAAAGTAATGCCACCTTCCGACGAAGTGGATTCGAGATTAAAATATACATTCTCCAATTCAAATAAACTTTCTTTTATGCGCGCATTAAAGCTCTCGGGAATTAATTCTTCGGCCGTTATACTTTTAACGATCGCTGAATATCTGTGTTCCGCTATCGCGTGCAAGCCTAATTGTTTCCCATTGACGGCAATCTTCCGCGCATGATTGCAATACAAGCACGTAGCTATCGTCGACCCGAGACATTTTTGGAGTAACAATTTAATATCAAACTTATCTAATGGTTGTTCTAATTCTAACTCTATGATTGCGATATCAACGCCCGCCGTCGGCACTGTTACTTCGCTCTTGGATTCTTCCTCCATATCTTCCTCAACATCCTCATAATTTTCGTTTTCAAGGTGCTCGTTCATTATGTCTACGTCACTGTCCCTTTCCACTTCCATTGTTAACTTTTCACTGTCTTCACTTTGGTAGTCCTCCTCATCAGTGAGCTTATTGTATATAGTCATTTTTGGCAACTTCAACGTCACTTTAGGAACTTTCCTCACCTCTTGAATATCACTATAACTCCCGGTTGCATCCATGTCTACAGTGTCGTCGTTGAACTTATTGTCATCACTATCTTCAGTAACTGCAAAAGATAATAAAAATCAATTTTAGTAAACATTTAAGGTGACTATTGGAACACAGAAAATAATTGATTCATATTTTCAATCTGATATTTATGGGAATGTATCTGGTGATATTACTTATATAACTAATTATATGTGAACATATTAGGATCTTTATTCGTAAAGTAACTACGACTAAGAATATAATTTCAACTAAAATAATAATTTAAAAAAATAACTGGTGTCTGTCGTGCTAGAATAAATTCACTTACCGAGCATATATAAGTTCAAGCAACAATATATAAACTTATAGTTAGAGGCAGAATAATATAGGTAGATAATTTCATACTCAGGTTTTAAACTGGTTGTGTATATTCGCTCATAACTATTGGAACTTCATGTTTATCACACTGTCAGTGCATTAGGTTTTAAATAGGCGAAATGCAGCACAAATTCAAGATCTGATGCTCCGCTGCCTTACCAGTGAGCACACGACTCATTCTGTACTTATACTATTTTGCCACTACTTGACCTCACAAAATTGGAGCAACATGAATGTTATTGTGATAAATACAATTTTTTTGTGTTACGAGTTTATAAAGCATACCGATTATGGACTACAACTAATCCGAGAATAATGTATTGCCTACGAGGCCAGCAAATCGCTGAGTTTTGACTGATTCTGTATGGTGAAAGTTTATAGAAGATTTATTTTCACTAAATGTACATTTCAACCGTAATGTATCAATCAATACAACATAGTTCTCCGAGTTATTTATCAGAATTTCACTAGTCGCCAATTCCTGATAGAATAAGACAAAGTAATGGGTTAATTTTGGTATATTAGAAATTAAAACGAATCTATGTGGTCCTATGGAAGTACCATAAGAGCTTTTAGCAATATATGGGATACATCTAGCACCTACTAACCTTCTTCCTTGAAGTCTGGAGAATCTAAATTCACATTATCATCGTCATTGTGCTCAGATTCTAAAGTAGCCTCTTCCTTTTCGAAACTTTTATCATCTACACTGTTTGAATTATCCACCGCACTTTCATTTTCTATCATATTTATCTCACTATTGCAATCACTTTCCTTATTATCGCCACAATAACTAGATCTAACACTATCTTGTTGTCCGTCAACAATCATTTCCTTACTTGACATTTGACTTTCATCAGTTGTTTTACAAGTTTCTATGATTTCTCTATCCGATTGAGTATCACTGTTGTGGTTGGCCTCTTCGGCACAGACCGACACGTTATCATCAATTGGGGGCACTGGAGCTTGTTCAGTATCAACTAATTCATCTTTTACGACCGATTTAATGGTGTCATCTATGAGTTCACTATCTAATTTAGGTAATTCTGGTTCTAAAGCTGCTTTAGGTGTACCGTCAACACAGCCGTGGTTCATAAAGTTTTCTTGCTCGTTGAATACCGTCTGACAGTCACAGCACATAAGAAAACAAGGGTCTTTATACGTTTCAAAGAAGTCACTGATTGTATCAAACCTAGCCGGCGAACAATTGTGTTTTGAGACTAAATGGAGAGATAATTTTTCCGCATGTGAAAACATCCCTAGGCAATATAAGCATATAAAACGTTTATGAACTTCACGCATATGTAAAAATAAGTTCCAGTTTTCATAATAGGTGCCGCAAGCCGAACATAGAAACACTTTCCTGGTTACGCGAAAATTTGTCGTATTATTCGAGAGGGGAGCTGGTGGGTTCACTGCTGCGCTTGACGTGCATATCAGCAAGTGCTCATTTAAAGCTTGGAAAGACGGAAATCCAGACGAAAGGCATTTTGAGCATTTGAATTGCACTCTCGGCTGCAACCCCAAATATTGAGCGTACTCCCTCAGCTTTGGCTTCCCATTTTTGCTTCTAAATTTTTTTATACTACTCTTGCCAATTTTCTTCGTCACATTCACCTTTAGGATGCTCTCATCATCGCAAAGAGGTTTACTATTGTACTGGGTGGACAATTCGAAGATGGACTCGGAAAAGTACGGGTTGGTGTGTCTGAACTCGTCCTCAGCGCTCAGCACTGTCTTGTTTCTCTTCTTCGGAGGTTTCACGCTCTCGTCTATAACCAAGGCGTCACAATCCGAACTGTCCTTCTCGTCGTTTTCTGCAGACGCTTCTACCAAATTGGAGTCTCCGTTTACTTTCAGAGGACTGGAGGTATTGTTGTCTGTGTTGGGAAAATTTGCCATCACTTCAACCTCACCATTATTTATCGGTGACGGAATGACTGCCGATGACGCAATGTCATCGGAACCATCTTCCATGCCGATATTAGTTTCATAGACTCGATCTTGTTTACAGAGCTGCAAAAATCGGAACCTGTTAATTCCTACATTCATTAACAATCGGCTGAAGTGCAAACCATTTTCAAATTTTGCTGCACGAAATTCATGAAAGTGTACTCAATTTATTATAGGGATACTGCAAATACTACTAATGAATGCTTTATCAAACAAATTACAGGTACGCACTATTACCAAAACTATTTCTTGTCTTTTTAAAGGTTGTAGTAAATATTACTGTTGTGAGTCTGACAAATTTACAACGGTAAATTACTTGTAATGATGGAACTATTACTATTTTTCAACCACTAATATTTGACAAATTATCACAAAAACATTTAAATTCTGGTTAAAAATTGAGCATAGTAAAATGCATAACTCATGCCTTTTATTAAGCATTTGGAATGTATAAAAATTGTTTTGGCCGTATAATATAGTGATAATATAATAATGTAAAATGTTTTATTTCACAAAACTTATATTTGAACCAACTAAGAGCGTTGGGGTAAAATCTGCAGTATCCCGATATTTTTTACAAATAACTTTGGAAATTGACAAAGTATCACACATGGTTTACCCTTAGCAAACGGGTAACATTTACATAATGATTCTAGGTACGTTTTCATTACTACATCCATCACAAATGAGTTAATTCACAGTACAAGATTACGAATAAGAATTTGGGCACATATTCATCAGTAATGAATTAAGTAGCGATTCAGATATATGAGGAATTTTGCATATTAGGGCTGCGAGTGCAGCAGCTATTGCATCATATTGCACTCTACTGAATCGTAATGAATCATGAACATATCGATACTAATAGTAGTTAAAACAAATGAATCGAACTATTTTTGACCAGGTTACTAAAAGCTACTTATGAATAATATTAATGATGCCAATAAGATGAACCATCATAAATTACTTACTGAATCGTTCTTAAAATCATTACTCCCGTGGGAAATATGGATATTTTGATTTCCAATTTTTAATAAGCTACAAAAATTGTGAAATAGCTTGTGATTTTAATAATTATAGCACAGCCTTCAATGAAATGAATGTGATAAATTATTAAGCAATGAAATACGGATAGATGAAGAAAGATCGAGCTTACACAGTAAAAAGTTTGTACACATGTGGTTTTTAAAGGACGGGCAGTGTGGGTATAGCTGTATATTGTGAATAGCGTATATTAGTTTGACATACCCATTGAAGACCATTTCGAAAATGCAAGCATTAATTTGTGCTTGTGATTAGACAAATAATTGTTGGTTAGGTTAACTTGTCAAAGCCTAGGTTATGACCTCAAATTGTTATCACAGGAGTGTAATATCACTGTAAACGACTTGTACGAAGACGGGACGCATCTTCTGACGAAATTGCAAAGAATGTGTGAGGAATGAGCGAGGCCATTATTGTTATGGACACTGTTCGAGTCGTCAATGGTGTACCTCGCAGCACCAATGAGCACGTAAATAACTTTACCTTCTGTATGCTTACGAACCACCGCAGTCAGCGTTTAACTGATAAAGCCACTAATCACAACATGTGTTAAATTATTGTTAAAATTATATCTCCCCGCCTAAAAAGTTATTAAAATGGCGCTCCATTTTGGATAGCAAAGCTGCCCGTGCAGGTTAGCCAACGTTGGTCTGCCATTCTTCATATTTGCAAAGGCTTCGCAGATGTAGAGATGAAGCATTATTGCTCATAATAAGGCGAATTTTATTTATAAATACTCGACGCTTTGTTTGCGCATGCAAGTAGGGGTTAATTTTACATATGCGAGGTTGTGCATTTTGCAGCAACGATACGCAAGGTTAGCCAACCTGAAACGAATCATTTGTGGCTCCTTTCCACATCTAACCAGAAGTTAGCAGCAATCCCTGTTGCCAAGTAAGGCAAATACTAGCGACCTCGCCGTTAACTAACAATACCAACAACAAATTCAAACTTATATATCTAAATCTGCAGGGTTTTTAAACAAGATAAAAATATAACTTTACAACCATGTGTGATTTTTATAATTTTGGAGTAAAATAACATACACATGCACTGGATAATATACCATTAGACACATAATGGCAACTCTGTAGTATATGCGCACCCAATGTAGTACGTAGAAGGGGTAGTATGAGCTTGGCCAATATCAGTGTTCCCTCAAATATGTCACTACAAAAATCCCTGTTTTCTTATCAATGTTTAAAAATATTTCTCAATTTATATTCCTTAATTTATTTTATAAGTCCAAAGAGATACTCATTTCGCACTAAAAATACCCCAATTTTATTTAAAACCTGATGCGGGAGGTGAGGTTGTAGAGACATGAGACATCTTATCGCTCGACATTTTTAACGAATTTAATAATTTTCTGGATATTCTCAAGCAAGCCAATTTGCAATTCAATTAATTTTGCGTTGGATGAACTCTAATTACATTTTATTAACGTGTTTTATAAGCTTATATACTTATTCGCCAAATAAAACCGTTCTGATATTTTGGCAACCAAGCACACCCATTGTGCGAATAGATTATAATACACTGGCGAATAAAGCCCGTTTTTTAAAAGGTCAATTACGACGCTGGTGGATTTTTAAAACACTGGCTTTACGTGTCCCATTCATCAATATCAATCCTTATTAGTCCAAATTATACGTATTCATACTGATTTACATAATAGTAATTTTAAGTTATTTTCTAAAGATTTAGAATTAGATACTTTTGATAGGCAACGTGTATCGATTCATTCTTAACATATTGTTGGTTCCAAAACTACAGCTTGATCTTTAAAACTTTATATTTACATCTTATTATAAAGTCACATTCACAACTACTCAGTTAGTAATTAACGTACTAGTTGGGTATATAGAAATACACAAAGTTGTTCACAACGGCGGAATTAGTCAGAATACAGTCAGTTTTTCTTTTCTGTCAACATCATATGTTTACATATTTAGTATAGGTAGTGCATTACGTTTTTTGTTTTTTTATATTAGTATTTGTTGTGTGAATCGTTAAAAAATATATATCTTAGTTTTTTTTTATTTTTACCCGTAACGTGATGAAAATGTTTTATATTTCTTGGTATATTTAATTTAATGTACTACATGTCAATATGTACTCTATATCGTCACAATTAGTAAAAACAATGTATGTTTTGCGTCGATCTCTTCGTCGTTGTAATCGTCTTTTTTTGTTTGTTTTCGGCTTAATATAACTTGTTTGACATTTTTCCTCTACATCTATAGGTTACAGTTTTTTATTTTAAAAATGCCAGACATTTACTTGCACGCCTTACACTTTGTTTTGTTGAAACACAATAAAAAATATTGAAACTACAAACTACCTTGTGTAAAATACTGATATTGTAATAGTAGAGCGTTCCCACTACGTATTTACCAGTGATTGGAGCGGTAGTCCAGAAAACTACCGCGGTAGCGGTAGCGTTACTTCCCTGTAAAAGTACCGCGGTACGGTATTCGGTACATTTGTGAAAAAGTACCGTGGTAGGGGTAGTCGGTTAACGCGAAATCGGTAGCGGTAGTTTCGCGGTAGTTTTCATTCGATTTTTTTTTTGTCAATTCTTTTAATTAATTTTATCTCTTAATCTACAGAGTGAGCAACAATGTCTGAAGTCAAGTTAAATTTCCCGCCCAAAAAACTGGGGAATTTCTTCGCTCCAAGTTTATTATTAATTAAATTTACTGTAAATTCAAAAGATTTGACAGCCCCAGCCCAGTGCCGTCCGAGTCGTATTATTATTTATTACCATTGTGCCAATTCTTCGCATATAGTTATTTTGTCTTCTGCTTCATAAACATCAGTTCTTATCAGGACTACTCTGAGTAAATCTTTGATTTCTGGTAAGTGATTTGCAGGTTTTAAGGTTATAAAATTATAAAAGTTAAGTTTTATTCTAAATTTACAGAGTTTAAGTGAAATCGCTTTCCTGTTGCAATGGTTTTTACACCACAACATGATGCCTTCATCCTGAAGGCTCATTATCGAAGTGGAACACTAAATGAAGACGGCACATGGACATATTCATTACAATCGTATATGAATCAATTTAACGAAGCCTTCCCCGATGTCAACATTACTTACAAAATATTTATCCAGCATAAAACCCGTATTATTCAGCGCTTTGAAGGAAATAATTGTATTTGTAAGGGCAAGTCAACTGGAAGACCGTCTACCTTAACAGAAGAGATTGTTGCTGATGTCCAACAACGGCTTGAACAAAGTCCAACAAAATCTATAAGAAAACTTTCAGCACAAACAGGTTGGTTCTTAATTTTAGGGTGCAAAAAAGTTATTTTTTGTCATTCATGCAGTCTTTATGGCATACAAATTTTAATGTTTAAATTCGCTTATAGGAGTATCGCATGGGAGTTGCCGAAAAGTCGCGAAGAAAATTCTTCATTTGCACCCGTATAAGGTATCGGTAGTTCAACAACTACACCCACTTTATTTTCAAAAAAGAATTGATTATTGCAATTGGTTTAATCAGCATTTAAATGATAACGATATGATGGACAGGACATTTTTCACTGATGAGGCATGGTTTCACTTATCAGGATATGTGAACAGCCAAAATTATCGTACATGGGCTACAGAAAATCCTCATACGTTCATCGAAATAGATTTACATCCACTTAAAATTGGTGTTTGGGTAGCAATTTCGAGACGTCGGATAATTGGCCTAATATTTTTCAATGAAACAATCAATGCGGAGCGTTACCAAACAATCATCCTGGGTGCATTTCTTTATCAGGTGCATGATGATGAACAAATAATGGGTTATTTTCAGCAAGACGGAGCCACTGCTCATACTGCCTTTGCGACAATAAATTATTTAAGGGAATTTTACGATGATCAATTGATAAGCTAAGGAATAAGGCCAGCACGTTCACCAGACCTCACTCCGTGTGATTTTTATCTTTTGTCCCAGCTACAATCCCCCCCCCCCCCCCCCCAAATATCCGTTTCTGTTAGTATATAATAAAAATCCTGAAACACGTCTAGTTTAGATTGGAGGCAAAACTGGTCCATTTTTGCGAGAGTAGTAAATCCTGTAACAGCTACCCTCCAGCGGGGGCGAGAGTCACCCCTATAATTTTCAATTGGAACATGGGTCAAGACGCACATCATGTTTTAGCTCTGTAAATTCTCTGTTCAACGATGTACAATTTTTAAAAATTGGGCCAATTTGTGGTAATACAAATTTATTTTATTGTTATACCGCTGAAAATAATCGTTATATGCTGGCCATGGTAAACTGGTGGATACTTCTTCACTGATCTTCGGCTCCATTATAAATTTAATATAATTTACACAGTAGAACTACTCAATGCCACAACTTTTATCTTCTAACACTCTGCATAGACAGATGATACTGCAATGAACCAAATAATTCATAATGATTTACTGGCTAACTGTGGCGAAAAGCGGTGGAAGAATTATATGGGAGTACACGTATCGTGACAAATCCACAATCATTTAAAATTACCCTTTATGCATTGTAAAACCATAAAGTTACTACATGTTCGACTATCTTTCGTTAACCGGCCGACCGGAATCGACGTAAATGCTACGTACCGCCTCAATGAAGTAATAAAGTAACGAGTGACCATGAAGCATTTTCCTTCAAATGGAAAAGACGGGCGCACTACAAAGGTAAAAACCTGTACGGGAACCGTACTTTTGTGTAATTACGGTGGTATATTAGGTTAATTTACGACCCCTCTAATCCTGTTATTGAAAAAGAATCCCAACCCTTATTAAGACATTTATTGCACTTTGGGCTTCTAGGTATCTATCTGCATAAGAAAATCACATTGTTTTCCTGAGAAATATCTTCGAAAACGAAAACATTTGGAAAAAACTACCGCTACCGTACCGAACATTTGCGGTAGATTTTGAGAAAAAAAGTACCGCGGTACGGTATTCGGTACTTTTTTTAAAAAGTACCGCGGTACGGTAATCGGTAGTCAAAAAAAGTACCGCGGTAGAACCGCGGTAGAGTACCGCGGTACTTCTACCGCGGTAGTTCCAATGACTGGTATTTACACACCTAAACCCCTCACACCAAAGTTTTCACAACTAAATATAATGGTGAATATACTTTTCATTAAAATTTTATATCGCAAAAGTTAACGTATGACAATTACAGAGATTATTAATTATCGTGGCGACATGGCGCCTCCTCTATGAGGCGCCATGTCGCCTCATAGAGCACAGCATGCACACCCCTAACTTTTGTAATGTTATTAACTGATTACTCAAAACTAATGTAAGATTTAGAAAGGAACATCTATTGTACTTTCATTTTTGAGTGTGCAAAATATGCCTTCCGTACTTTCATTATTAACTTGACCATTACTCAAACCATTACCATTACAAACAGTCAAAAACGCTACTGTTTTTAACAGGCACTTGCCCCTGTGGCTGTGAACTACAAAATGTCCCATTGTGCGGACTATGCCGTTCTAAACTGTTCTATTCAATGCGAGCAAATAAAGCAGCAAAATAAATTTGAATGGAATAACCCAGCTTTGAGACACAACAAAGGCAAAAAACAGAATAACATGTGCTGAATAAAAAGTATGCAATAAACCAGAAAATTGGGAAAATCAGCGCTGGAATTGGGTTTTTGTATCTTTTGCATTTGTTTTATTGTATATGAGACTAGCACCATAAGCACTAGGAGATGGGTTTCCTAAATTTCTAAATTAGTATACAAAATTAGTGTTACTGTGAATAACCATTTTTTTCAAATTTATGTATTAATTTTAAGTACAACGTTAATTACAAATTGAGAGGTAATGAATGTAGATTAGAGATTACTCGTAAACAATCGGCATGCTTATTTACTAATTATGTAATTTTTGATTATTTATAGTAGCAACCAGACATACATTTTTAAATATATTTTTCTGGATTCTCCTAGGCAATTCAATTCACAATTTTCTGTAATTTGAGTAGCCTGAGTTGTAATTACATTGTATCCCAAATATATTGGTGGTCTGTGCCAATGCGTATACAATACATACAATTAGTATAAGTTGACCAGACGTCCCGATTTTGGCGGGACAGTCCCGATTTTTAGAAATTTGTCCCGCGTCCCGCGACGTTTGAAAAAAGTCCCAACTTTTGAAAGATTGGGTTTTTTCTCGGGGTGATCTTTATTCGCTATTTTGAAGTTATCAGCTTATATATTTCGCCAATATCTGTATTTGATAGCGGCGCTGCTGCGGCCAAAATACAAATCGGTACTTTAAAAACATGCCTCGTATTTATTATATTTGTAAATTTGACATTATGTATCATGTTGTTAAAAAAAATGTAATTTAATATTATACAGGGTGTCTCCTAAAAAACGCCGCAAGCGATAACTTCTTTATTTATTGGCCGATTTCAATAAAATGAAAACAAAACTAAATAGTTCAACATGTCTACAAAGGGGCCCTATTTTTTTTGCAAAATCTACAGACTATCGCTGAAATGAAAGTTGATCTCTGCAAAAAAAACAGAAAATTAGGGCCCCTTTGTAGAACATGTGGAGACACATGTAATTGAGAAACATGGAGAAACATTTAATTTTGTTTTTGTTTTATTGAAATCGGGCAATAAATAGTTAGGGAGTTATAGTGTTATTGGCCAGCGGCGTTTTTTAGGAGACATCCTGTATATTTTGCGTTCTTTGTTAATTAATTTAAAAATCCCCCCACCCCCCGCTGTCCCGCTTTTCTATCGTTAGGTTCTGGTCCCCTTAACTTAGTAGCAATTTTAAGTTCTTTTCTGGAAAATATTGAAATGCTTGATCAAGAACGTGACCTAATTCACTTTTAGCATATTTTTGGTAAAATTTCTGTTTTAGCTCTATAGCTGTGTTTTTTATTACATTCCAGAATTTTGTTAATTGTTAAAGTACTAACGTACGACATACGATAAGATTGAATGATAAATATGATGTGTTCTGTAGCCAACTTAAATTGTACCAATTTTGGAAGTTGAATTGCTTGTAGAGTATCCAGAAAAATCCAGATAAATCAACGATAAATGATATACTTCACATAGATACTGGTAATGTGCAATGGTAACTTAGATTTTCTATATATATATATATATATATATATATATATATATATATATATATATATATATATATATATATATATATATATATATAACACCTACACTAATTGGTAGAAGGTGTAATGATAAATATATACCGGGCTTTTATTTCGTTTTTACACATATGATTGACAATGTATAACTGGTTGCCTGCATCTACCCGCAAGGAATTTCCTATGTGTAATTCTAAAAAAAAAATCAACTCATTAACGGCGTCGCCTGCTTGCACCGATGCCGCTAATGCGTTGTTTTTTTTTTTTTAGAATTACACATAGGAAATTCCTTGCGGGTAGATGCAGGCAACCAGTTATACATTGTCCATCATATGTGTAATAAGGAAAAAAAAGCCCGGTATATATATACAGTGTGGCCGTAAAGTCGCTTTACCGAAAATAGCATAATCTCCAACATATGTATTGTTCTTTTTCAAATTGTATTATTTTCAGTAAAGCGACTTTTCGGCCACCCGGTATATATACGAGGGCTGTTTGACGGAAGAGTGACTTTTTAATGAAAACGTTATTTTTCTGTTCAAAATATATTTTATTTGTCAACATAACACCCTTTCAAGTGTACACACTTAGCCCGGCGAGTTTACAATTTTTTTAAACCTTCCAAAAAGTAATCTTTCGGAAAGTCTTCAAAATATGCATTTGTGTCGGTTATCTCCTCTTCATTTGCCTGAAATCTTTTTCCACACAGCCATTTTTTTAAATTTGGAAATAAGAAGAAATCACTGGGAGCCAGATCTGGCGAATATGGCGGATAAAGCAGTAATTCGTAATGCAATTCAGTCAATTTAGTTGTAGCAATTGCAGACGAATGAGAGGGCGCATTATCGTGATGGAACAACACTTTTTTTCTTCATCAAATGCGGTCGTTGTTTTTCAAGTTCGGCATCAATACATGTCTGCATATTCAGCATAATACTGACCAGTTATGGTTTTTCCTTTTTGTAAACAATTAATAAAGATTACACCTTTAGAATCCCAAAAAACTGTGGCCATGACCTTATTGGTCGAAAAAAGTGTGTTTGCCTTTTTGGGAGCATATTCGCATGGAGAAATCCAGTATTTAGACTGTATTCTTGTTTCTGGAGTATAATGATGTATCCAAGTTTCATCTACTGCGACATATCAACGAAAAACATCCTTTGAGTTACGTTGAAAACGGCCAAACATTCTTCTGAATTCTTAATGCGAGCGCGCATTTGATCACCATTAAGCAAACGCGGCAACCATCTCGCGGATAGCTTTTTCTTATTGAAATGTTCATGCAAAATATTGTATACCCGTTCGGTTGAGATGTTTACTTCATTAGCTATCTCACAAACTTTTATTCGACGATTGCCAATTACAAGGCCCTAGAGTTTATTAACCATTTCTGGAGTAGTCACAGTAAATGATGGTTTTGGACGATCTGCATCAACCGTGCTCATATGGCCACTTTTAAAAGCAGAAACCACTTACAAATCATTCCATGGGACGGAGCAGATTCTGGATAATATTTACGTAACTTTTCCTCGGTTTCTTTAATTGTTTTTTCACGTAGAAAATAATGTTTAATCAACACTCGATTTTTTTTTTTACATATTTACAAAACAACGAAAACAGTTTCCTTCAAATAAGTATAAAACATAATCTATCTGTCAGATTGGTGCCAAATTTTGACAGTAGACCTCCGAAAGATCTCAGGAGCTAGCAACATAATCATTATAACGAAAGTGTTACCAGCCTTTGAAAAGTCACTCTTCCGTCAAACAGCCCTCGTATATATATATATATATATATATATATATATATATATATATATATATATATAATTGTTATAGTATATTATTCTTTTTATAGTATTGTTAAAAGTCAAATTAAACGTCAACAAACGACGAATCTAATTAGCGACAGTTTCATTTTTATGATATCGTTCTAACAATTTATAAGTATTTTTAGTGGAATTAAACCTACGCCACTGTTCCGTTATCAATTCTATAACATTGTTATTATAGTTGGTACTCTGCGGTGCTTTTGCCAAAATATTTAATGTTGTCAAGGAATATCAATGTATTTCAGTTGGTATGCGTTCGTCAAAAGTCTAGTTCAACGTCAATTTTTGAAAATCTAGCATTTATTTATCGTTTCCACGTTTCACAACGCAATCATGGATGTTGACGACAATCGTTACTTGGAAATAATTGATGTTAAAAACTTTGACGAGGTAATTACAACTCAGCACATTTTTTTATTAACACCACTCATCAGAGATGAAAATATTTGTTAATAGAATCAGTTTTTCAAAGATGTTGAACATTTTTGTACTGGGCAAACACACCGAAAATGAGTCTGAAAGAACCTGTCTAGTACTAATTTTCTTGAAGATATCTTAAACGATAATAAGTTGGAATTGTATTAGAAATTCATGTTATATACAAGGTGACAGAACAATCTGCAATGCACAGCACCACGCGATAGAGGACCATCAAATAATTAAAAACATTCCTATACACTAATGTCCGATAGCTTTTTGTTTTCAAGTCCCATGCTGTTAAGTTTTTGCCTATGCACGTCAATAAATGATATCTCTCTCGATAGATACGTTGAGTTTTGGAACTATTTCAAGAAGATTCGCCGTAACACATAATCATGTCCGTGTATTATGCAAAAGTATAACGAACAATTTTTGAAAGCAACTATTAAAAACGACAAATAAGAGAACAATACGTAGGAAATCAGGAACACGACAAACTTTGAACAAATTATTGCAATATTAGTTTAACATTTCACAACGTTTTGTTTCATAAAATCATGGCCTGCCGTCTTAATTTATTAAAATTATTAAAAAAAAACTTAACAGCCTGTAACTTGAAAACAAAAAGCGATCGGACATTAGTGAATAGGATTTTTTAAAATTATTTGTTGGTATTCAATCGCTTGGTGCTATGCATTGCAGTTTGTTATATGTCACCCTGTAGATATATTATAGCAACATTGACTTTAAGCTCAGTTTAATATTTTCAAAATTGATATTTTCCATTCCTAATGAACGTAAAAACTAATAACATTGTTTTAAAAAACCTTTATTGTATTGTTTCACAAAAGTTTGTGAAGAATCTCTTTAATAATAATAATAATAATAATAATAATATGTATATTAATGTTAATACTTACATACAAGTTTACAATATCCATGAATGTGATGTATCATTCATGGATTTCATTTTAATAACATATAGAATTCTTCTAAAAAAAATACCTTAATAATGTTAAAATATCATTTCAATATAATGCAGAAATATAACATGAATAAATATATAGTTTGAGCCCTGACATTTTTGCCTGATGATGGTCTAAACACCGAAACCGGTAGCAAATAATTTTAGCTTAAGGAAGTTAGAAGTTAACGAGCACCGCTAAAAAATTGAAAATTATGTTTTTTTGTTTTTCGCCAGATGCAGCTAAGCCATACAATTTTTCAAACTTTTACTTTCCCTGCTATGTTGACGTTGGCCCCAATATTATTTTTTTAAAAGATCTATTAGTGTTCGTAAATTAAGCAAAATATATTTTTTGTGGAAAAACCATACTTATATTTTAATTACACATTTTCACAGACAACAAAACTACAATAATTCAAATAAATTTTCTTACTTTTAAGCTTAAGGAATTATATTTTTGTAACGAAGATTGTAACAAAGACCTTTCTGAAGCCGCGGAAATATTGACACGATCAAACGACGCTTTCTTCAACTCTCTTGCAGTTGCACAGAAACAAATTAAGGAGCTAAGCGAGGACCCATACGTGAATAATGTAAATGTTTTGTACATTAATTTGAAAGGTACAGTATATATAGAATACATCTGATAAAACACATTGAAGTAGATTACTTCGAATAATCACTGCAATCTTTACATTATAAGGGGCGCTCTTTCCAAAGTTGAGTAGGTTTACGTTATTTACCGCACATATACACTTATGAGGTTGTAATTTTAAACCATCAGATAACTATTTGCATTTGCTTATCCTCAATGTATATTGAACGAGCGCTTGTTTTTTGTTAATTTCATGTATGAACCACATTACAAAGTTTATTGTAATTAACATTCTATAATAATGATTACAGCAGGCAAAGCAAATAAAGCAAATCCTATATAAAACACACTAATAAAATACCAATCGCAATATCAATAATAATTTTTCATATTAATAAATATTTGATCTAAGTCGGGTACCCACATCAGATTTGTTTTAGTATACTCTGATTTTTCTAAACTGGCGTGCACGTCATCAAACAGCTGTGCGATGAGGTTTTTTCGTACCAACGTGATTGTTTTCGAGAATATGCATAACAATAGTTTAAGAATCGAAATTAATCTGAAGATCATTTGTGACATAACACTGATCACCGGTGGTTATAAATACGTAATCGGTGTATTAACCGCGGACACAATTTTCGCCTGCCAATCATGTAATAAATCATGTTATGTTGGCATCGGCGATATTTTCTCGGCGACGATGCCACATCTTTTTCACTAATGCTTCAAACTTCTTTGACGTCTAACTAGTTACATTTGATCGATTATTACAATACATATTTTGTCATTGTAGATGGTAAACCATAACCACAAGATTGATATCTGTACGATAAACGGTAGAGAAGTCGATGAATTTGATACGAACCGCGCACTGTCGCACAAGATTGCACGGGCGCAACAGCTGATTGCAGCCATTTTTAAATACCCAGGACAACTGGCAACCTTGTAAAATTGTGCCATCATTATTATGATTATTATTTTGATGACGTGCACGCCAGTTTAGAAAAATCAG
Organism: Othius punctulatus; assembly: GCA_951805005.1. Lineage (NCBI taxonomy): Eukaryota > Metazoa > Arthropoda > Insecta > Coleoptera > Staphylinidae > Othius > Othius punctulatus. The sequence goes on along the minus strand of OX638141.1, from coordinate 43,756,134 downwards.
AGTATATACTACTCTGAACAACTATACTACAGTACAGTAGATGGCTGTAATAATACAGCAAGCTGTATTTTGCCCCTTGAGAGAGCCTTATTGCGTGTTTGCTCTGGTTTTAACTTAGATTATAATACCCTTAAAGATAGTACTCTTTTTAGGCCTCAGGTATGTACGATATGAGCGTATGCGATACGATGTGAGCGGTGGGGAACAATTTGTCTAGGAGCAGCGGTGAGCGGCAAGCTCAAAGCATCAAGTTTTCCCAGACGCTCCATACAAATCGTGAACAAAACTTTTGTTTTGCCGCTCTTCCCTCGCCGCAACCGCTCGCCGCTCGTATCACACCCGGGGCCTTACAAATGTAATTTAATTAATTACTCTTACCTGTTCATTGTCTTAGTTTTCAATAACCAATTAAAAGTACACAATAATCCACGAACTATGTTACACTAGATCTCCGAGTTGTCACAGCACTCCAGATGAAACAACTTGGATCGGTGTTCTCGAACAGATTAACCCCTAATAGGTGTTCGGCAATTTTTACCTGCAACCTCCCACCATAATAATACTATGCCACCTGAAATATTTGCATCTTCCTAGAATTATTGGGTACTCATTGGAGCGGATTAGTTTTAATCTTCTTATTATTTGCAATTTTAAATCTACGAGTAGGGGAGTATAGCAATCAGTATTGCACAGTTAATAGAACTCGGTTCAAAGAAAGATAAAGTTAAAATCTGCTCTTTAAAAAATTAATAATGGTGGATTGTACCAATTATCATTGATGAACTGACGGTTAAATCATTTCATCACTACATCTTATTCAATTATATTATTACTTATTTTTGCAGCATTAACGTCAATGAAACTAAACTCTGCAAGCTTCCTATGTAAATAATGTATAAAAAATAAATCATATAATCATTTACGTTTAAAAGATTTAGTAAAATATATATATTTTTTAAATTTGATACTGTAAGAGCCTCGTTTCGAATTTATGAGCTTTGCAATGGCGGACTCTAATTTTACCATGTAAATACTTCTGAACATTCCACAATTATTCATTATATTTAGTAGCTACAAATATACAATTAATTAAAAAACAGAGAAACAACTTGCTATGTTTTTACCACAAAATGTTTATTATTGATATATATATATATATATATATATATATATATATATACACATAATAAAATAACGACTTGAGTTTCGACTTCTTGCGGTCAGTTTCAAGTGGTAAACATTTTATGATTTTATGGTAAAAACATAGCAAGTTGTTTCTCTGTTTTTTAAATATGGACTACCACGTAGTAAAGGTCGAAAACATCCTGATGATTAATACAATTAATTGTTACAGATGATTACGAAAAACTCAAACAGTCTTTTAACGATTTAAGAGAGAAATATCAAAACAATGAACAAAAGCACGAAAGTGATACTGAACAAATACAACGTGAACACGAGATGGATGTTAATAAACTAAACAACGAATTTAAAATACTAACCGCGGATTTAGAAGATACTATTTTTAAATTGAAGTCCGACTTGGAAAACAAAGGTTTACAAGTTATAACTTTTCGACGTGCAGTTTTGTAATGCGGCAATGCTTGTTACAGAGGCCGATTTTTTGAACGAGATGCATAGGTCGCAAGCCACCTCTGCATTTAGGTACGATGAAATGGAATCGCAACTACAAAACAGCTTATCAGAAACCAATCAAAAACTTAGAGAATCAAATACTGTAAACAACGTTCTACGGTGTGAATTGATGTCGTTGAAGAATGACTTTACATTCTCCGTCAATAATGCAGAACAAGTAAACAATGAGGTAATGCGTTACTCAGATATTAGTACAGAGTTAGTACAGTTATTTAAGGAAATAATTCAAAAATGGCGGTAAAGTTCTCTGGAGATTGAAAAACCGAAAAAAACTTGTACGTGTTAACAAGTGTGCAAGCAAGGTTTAGCAAAACAAGTAAATATGAGGTAATGCGTAACTCAGATATTAGTACAGATTTAAGGAAATATTTCAAAAATGGCGGTAAAGCTCTCTGGGGGTTGAAAAACCGAATAAAACTTCTACGTGCTAACAAGTGTGCAAGGAAGGTTTAGCAAAACTTTTTAATATACATGTCGTCGCAGGTGAAAGGGTAAATTAAATTGTTATTATATGAGTTATATTCATTGCATTAAAGTCTAATCTATAGATTAGAACATAGAAAAAATAACTTAATACATATATGCTTTAGGTACTCAATGGGGATTTTGAGACAATTTTGATTTTGATTTGACATTTAGATATTATCACTGCGCACAACTGGAGACTGGTTTCGACGTAGCGGGTCTCATCAGTGCAGTGCGTTCGGAGTTCATTCCTAAATTTGCAGGTCTTATAAACCGCATAAGAAAATTTACTGTAGGTCAAAGACCAAATAATCCAAATTCTTGAAAAACGATTTATTTCTTTAGATATAATTGTTAATATAATGTAAAAATCACCACCAATCAACACCAATATTATTTTGAAAATGATATCGAACATTAATCGTCTACTATTAAAGTTAATTGGAGATTGAAGAACTAGATATTCTATGAATAACTTTTGTGATAGTAATATATTTGTCTTATAGAAAATTGAAGCCTTGGAAGATAGACTGCTGTTCACAGAAAATCAACTTCGAATAGCGCAAGAAAAACTATTCGAAAGAAGATGCTCCAATGTTCCGAAATTTAGTTCATCTAAAGTGAAGTACGCAGCCCAAGGCAATGCTGCCAAATATGTAAGGCTCCAACAAAATGAAGGGATCGGTACTTATGCTTCTACGTTGGCAAATAATAATTTGCCATCAGACAAAGTTTTAACCAAGCAGATGACACCAGAGAAAGAAAATACTTCAGTTTCACTTGAAACAAACCTGAAACAAAACCTGAAACAAACACCTGTTAACAGTATGTATACACCTCTGCCTGTACAAGTGAACAGTAATGAAAACGATAATACAATCGATGACGCAATAACCCGCAATATCTACAAAGATAACAAGAGGAAGAGTTGGTCACTGAAGAAGAGCGATAGTTTGCCACCATTACTTCAGGTTACCAATACGAGTGAAAAGAAGAAACGTAAATTATACTCACCTACAAAGTTTCTAGATGATTTAATTACAAAACCTGATTAGCTTTTTGAGTTTGTTTTAAATATACATTTGATAAATGTAGTTTAATTTTGCAAAACATTGTTTTAATGTATCATATTTGCTTCACATTACTAACAATATTTTTTTGGACATTAATAAAACTTTCATATAATTCTTTATTTTTTGTAAGTAAATAAGATTTTATATCCCGCAGATTTGATAGACCCACAGGTGGATACTAAATGAAATTGAATCAAAATATGAATATGAATTTGTTAAGAGGGCATCAGCCATTATTTCGTCCGTTTTGGTTTTTATTGCGTTTATTGTTTTTCGATCATAAAGCTACATTGATGTTAAAAAGGCAATAGTTAAATTAGTGCTGTATTTATTCTTAATACAAATCGTCGGCTTACAAGTGAAATCTGACAAGTCAAAAACTATAAAATGTGAGAAACTGCACTTAAAGTTTTATATTCAGCTGTTACCTTTCCTACTCAGTCATTTAAAGAGTTAATAATTTGGAAGATCGGCTACAGGACCCTTTACTATACCCCTACTCAGCCTGAGATTTGTTAAAATTTAGTAAATCATCAAAATAAAACTTAACTAAAAACAGCCTAGTGTATTTCACTTGTAAGCCTACGAAATATGAAAATGAAAAACATTGTTTCAGATAACAAACAAATAAATAAATTGTTTTTATCTATTTCCCAACAATTAGAGTTGGATGACTCGTGCCCTTTTAATAAATTCATATTTATATGGAGTTGGTTATCAAATAATCTATAATTCAATATCTGTTTTCTATTTTTTTTTTTATAATCTCTTCCTCTTCCATATTCCTCCACGTTTCTTTGTTCTTTGGCACCTGTAGAAACTGTTTACCGGCCATCTCATTCACGTCATCGAGCCACCTTTTCTGTGGATTACCAATATTCCTTTTGGATGTTTTTGATCTCCATTGTATGATTTTGTTAGTCCATCTGTTGGAATCATGTCTTGCCACATGTTCTGCCCTTCTCCATTTCAGTTTTGCAGCCCGTGCTATTACGTCTGTGATTTTTATTCTTCGTCTTATCTTCTTGCTTCTATTAGGTTGCCAAAATTTAAAGCATACAAATTTATGTGAAGATGAATTTCTGATCGTTTTAAGGAATATCAGTAGTTTCAATGTTGAACATTAAACAAGTAAACATTTTTTTAATAATTATTTTGTAGTCGAAGATATCTACAATGAGTAATACAGTAATACAAACTTAGTCTACGAAGTAGTAGTATTAATGGTGATTATATTGTGATGAGAGTTGTGATAAACATAATTTAATAAATCAAAAACTTATTGTATATACAATACACTCAAATACAGTATCTACCAAATTAGTAATTAGATAAGTAAGAGTTTAATTGTAGATGTACTTATTGAGGTTATTCCAACTGCAGGAATAATCAATTTGCAGATGCCCATAATTGCTAAGTTTGAAGTGCTTCGGTTTGGGCCGGTGGAATTTGATATCGTCGTAAATTGGCGACGATCCTGTCGAGTCGTAGTAATCAGGTTTGACATAAATATCCTCGATGCCATTGTAGAGAGGCTGATGGGTTTGAGGTGACTTGTACGAATCGTACCTAAAATAGGAAGATTATCGTTAGTATATCGTCAGTACACAAAGATTGCTTTTGGAGGGATTCAGCTTACTCGTAATCGCCAACAGAAAAGCTGTAACTGCGATTTCTGGAGGTCTTCGTTCGTGGCAAAATGTTCTTGGCGATCGTTCTGCTACGCGCTGCCTGGTCCATTTCGTACAGTTGCATCGAGTGCTCTTCTTTGAAGCCTGATTCGTATATGTTTTCTGCTTCTGAAATAAAAAAAATGACAAAGAATTATGTTTAAGCAATCAAAATTCACCAATTGAAGGTTGCCGTTATAATATTTTGCTATAGCAGGTAATGTCTTTCTTCTTCTTACTTCAGTATGTTGTGTGTGATTTAATGTCTAGCTAGATGTATAGTGTAATTCAGATTACTTTTTGAGTAGCTTAAACCATTAGACAACTATTTTCATGTGGAAAGACTCGCCCTACATTTTGGGATGAATTAGCAAATAAACGAAAATCCACCAGATATATTCTACTGTGATGCTTAGTGGAACTTCGAACAATGTTGGAGATGGTTTGCAGACTTAACAATATTTGATACGATTCCGTGAATACCAAATTTGTACAGTAAACCATTGCACACGATTATATCATTTCCTATTGATCAACATCGCCCAATATACGCATATCCATATATGTGCCAAAAATAATGCAATATTATAGACGCGGATTGCAACACCAATCCGAGGTGCATCTCTATAATGCGGCATTCAATGTTAATTCCCCTCGTTTCGTAAGAGTGCGCCCACATATTTAAATAAGTCGCAAAAGGACGGCCGCAAAGACCTAAGCCAAAAGCGAGTTAAAAATGTCCAATTGAAGGTTAAACTCTTTTAAATTACTCTTTGTGTGGTAATCGCGTTGCAAAAAGTAATGGAGTATTAATTGGCAGGAAGCGGGACATTTCGAGGAGCTAGTAAAACGATCTTTCCCAATGGTAATTTCTCTTCGCGTTTGAACATTGAAGCGCATAATACTGTCTAAGCTTTGGATGTTATAACATAATAATAATCATATAAATAAAAATAATCGCAATTCCTATTGCTCACGTAAGTTGGCTTTCTTGTAATGGACAAGCAATGATTGTTAGCCTATCCAGTATTTTGAAAAATAGGGATATTTAAAATTTCTTTTTGAATTGATTTTAGTATTAAAATTATGTATGCAAGGTGATTTAAATCAGGAGAGTCCGAGTAAAAGATGAAGTTCATTGGCGAAATAAGATCTCTGCATGTAACTGACTGGAGACCGGTTGCCGGAGACTGGAAGATTCAGCAAGCAATCAAAAAAGTACTATTGTAGAAGAAGAAGAGGATAATAAAATTTGATAGAATACAAATAAAAAACTTTACTGGGCATTCCGCTTTATCAGCATATCAGTTCATTTGGCAAATTCGGCATATTAAAGATTACCAATATTTTCATTAATTCCAAGAGGTTTATTTATTATTGTTTAGAAGATCTCACACTTCAATTGGTGTGTTCATTATGCCTGCTGATATCCGAATATTTCAGTGTCCAGAACTTATAGGATCCGTACACCTCTTATCCCGTTCCCTAAATCCGAAGCTACAGATCAGTGTGTCGTATCCGGATAATAATAATCTGATATGTCGGATATGCCAATACCCAGATATTAGAGACGAGCTTTGACAGAAGAAATTGAAAGCGAGGAATTTTGAATCTGAAATATATATCCGTATATCGAAGTAGTTATTATGTGTTTATATGGATGTACAAAAATATTATGTTATGTTGACTCCAAAAGATCATCTATACGGCTCTAATTTAATAATTTTAATATTTCACTGAGTGGGAGTCGAAATCACAGCAATTGATTATTCGAAGCGTTTACTCATACCACCGCAAGGTACGTTTATATTGTAATTAGATATTAATAGTCGTAGTCCAAACTCACTGCAGCACACTTAAGTAACCCTAAGCGATGTAACAATTTTTTCTAATAAATTATTCTCACGCGATTGCTTGCTTGGAGATGCCCAGTTGCAAAATCATTACTTTCTACATTTACAAAAGATTGATAGCTCTGTCAACTAAATACTACTGTCGACGCATTGTAATGATTATGTAATATCCGCCGATTAATGAATCTGCAAACACTGGGCTTTTGCCGCCGATTAAACGACTCTCCAATTAACTGAGATAAGTGACAAAAAATTTAGATAATAATAGACCGCGACTTTCCTCCTAGACCGTATCAATTAACGTCACTGTAACCGCTTATGCATTATATTTGCATAATTATACGGTGACTGATAGTTGCGTTTTCAGCGCGAAAATAATGAAAACTGAAATGCGGAAAGAGGAAACCGATTTTCCCGCGGCTTGTTACGTGAACACAGGGAGTGTGCTATTGATTGTTGCAATAAAAATTTTGTGGATCACTTCCTGGTGAACTGGCGTCGTTTTAGAAACTATGAAAGTGCGCACACATTGCCCATTTTGCTAGTGCAATTAACTTAATAATAGATCTCCTATCGATAAACGCAATACAACAAATTTAGGCCACGTATTGATTTGTGCCTATAAGTGCACGACACATTAAAAGTATAACTTATATCTATAACTAATTCTTACATTTTATTTATTCATTTTCTCCATCTATAGAGGTAGTTTAGTTACAAGTAATTACTTTTTCCTCAGGTATAATTTACACAATAATCTAGGTCTGTAAATCGTTGCATTTCTTCATGTTTGCTTATTATGTAAAGTTGGAGACTTCTGGCCCTAGCCAACCCTAGCGTGGCTACTATTGCCGAACCTCTTCAAGTGCATTTATTTTATTTGTTGGTTTACTTCTTCTGTACCTTGGTCTATAATCCTCGTCTTCTTCCACAGTCCATGTTATAGTTTTTAATTTAGACTTGATTTATAAGATGTAGCGCGATTATAAATGCAGGTTAAGACGTAGCCTTAAGCAGCCAAGCGGACTTTTCCAGTGCAAATCTACGTAACCGTTTACCGGTCAGCGTAGCATGAAATCGCGAATCTATCTCCGACCATTGTGAATTGCATGGATCAATTATTGCGGTTGGAGTAAAGGGAAGTGGTTTGTTCTTGCCAAATCAGTGCAAAATGATATAATTTTATGAGGTTTCTATTAATTACCATATCCGTTTATTCGCATCAATACTCGATTCAAGGCTTAATGGCTTTTCAGTTTCTGCTGGTATAAACAATCACACATAGTTATTAAAGTATCCAAAGGAATTTATTTAATAAACGGAAACATAAAAATAAGTAAAGATTTAGAAAACAAAATTAATAAATAAAAATATATCAAAGCAGATGTTGAAAATGTGACCATTTGCTGTAAACACATTTGCACTAGTCGGCAAACATTTACGATTTCTGCCATTAACTCTTCCAACGTATGCAGTCTTCTTTGGAAAACTCTGTTTTTTAAATATCGTACAATTGAGCAGTGGAGTGGAGTTAGATCTGGAGAGCGTGGGGGCTCTGGCTGTATGAGCTATTGCACCATCTTGTTGGAAATATCCGTTCTGCAATTGTTCATCATATAATTGGTCTATGAAAGGCAGGACAAGTTTTTGACAGTATCTCTCACCGTTTATTGTTACATGAAAGAATATAGGCCCAATTATTCTACGGCGAGACACAGCAAACCAAATTCCAACCTTCTGAGGATTTAGTGGTGGTTCCACAAAAAGATGAGGGTTTTCAGCATGCCAGCACCTATAGTTTTATGAATTAACAAATCCTGATAGGTAGAACCAAGCCTCATCACTGAAAAATGTTAAATCGAGCAATCGATCGTCATTTAAATTTTCCATAAACGATCGGCAATAACTCAATCGGCGTTGAGGATCCACTGGCAACAATTCTTGCACCACTGAGACCCTATAAGGGTGTACATTCAACCTCTTACTCACAATTCTATGGCAGGTGCTCGAGGGAATTCCAGCTTGCATAGCCAATTTACGAATTGACTTTTGAGGGCTTACTTCGAGTCGTTCACGAACATCTGCAAGAACCTCTCCTGATACTGAGGATCTGCCTGAGGATTTCTCTTTCTGAACACTACCAGTTTCCCTAAAACGGTGCACTATTAGCGAAATATGTATTGACAAAACCGAGTATTCAAATTGGTGGCCAGGGAACTTGTGTTGAAATTCCCGAACGCACTCTGGAATTGAATAAATCCATTCTCCATTTTCAAATCGCCCATTACGAAAGTAAGCCTCAACAATGAAGGTGTTCTTCTGATCAGTGTACATTTTAACAAACTACTGTAATTATGTTGTTTGGCAGTTGACAGGTATGGTTGATAGTGACAGTTCTCAAATAGTACGGTATACAAATTTGAAAGGCGGCACAATTGAAGTGATTTTGTAACAACAATCATTTAGGTACACCTTGTACAAATTTGAAACTCTCTTGCTTCTCTTAAATAAAATCTAATACATTATAATTGATAGTAAATTTTCTGGACTGAGGACGAGACCAAGCATTTTGTAATTAAGCTATGTTTGTAATCTAGCAATTGCCATCAACAGACCTACCAATGGAGCCTAAAATAAATACATTTTATATGTTAGATACATTTTAATGTTAGTCATTATAGATACGTAGTAATTTTTTACTTTACTAGATATCCTTAAATCGACAAGGTAAATTAGGAAAGAAAAAGAAAAAAGAAAAAACTTTTTTAAAGTTTTCAATATTGAAATGGTTATAATTTTTGTCATTGCGTTCTTTGTTTTTTTTTCACTACCAATCTAGTAGTAAACACTTTCGATGTCATCTTTTAACGAAGTAGGTTGATTTTACAACATGATTTGTGGTTGTCATGACACCAGGGAAGTAAATTTACGTATAGTGTTTTTACTTGAATTTAATTGAAAATCTACCTACGAAGAGTGTTTATTGCGCTTCATTGTGTAATCGGAATTTTATGACGGGTAATGGGAAGGGAACAGTGTCCAGAGCCGGCCACACCACGCCATACAATGGAGAACCCTTGACCGTAATAAACCCTCATTGCAGGTACATTTTTAATTTCAAGTGAAAACACTATACTCCCTAGTACTTACTGCTCGAGTGGAACACATGCACTAACTTTATTATTCACCTAAATTAATTGTAAAACTGCAGTTAGTACAATTTGAAACATTAAATAAACGCTAACGACGCTAACAACACATTTTCTCCATAGCTATGCTATTTTTTTTTACCATGTACCATATTTTAAATGTTTTATATGTTGCTTCATATCTTGCTTTTGACTTCTCCGGATATAGTTGAAGACACGCAAAATTTGCTGCCTCCCCCATATCAAAACTTGTATTAATTTTTTTTAAATTCAATTCTTATTAAATTGACAATAGATAGGTATATACAGGTATATAAATAACAAACTCGGTAGAAAAAATCTCGCTTCCTTCCCTTGTAATGTAATATCCTATTTTTATATCTACCTTATCTGTCGAAAGCCAGTGCCACACATGTTCTATTAGCTCTTTGGCACAATATTCGTACTTTGGCAACGCATTTGCCAAATATTTACTTATTGTTCCACACATGGGTCGAAATTCCCTGTCCAGAATACCTGATTTCATGTGTCGATAGTCAATGGGGGATATTTAAAACCAATTATTCGCCACAATTAACCATCCATACCAATAGGTGCTTGCCAAACAGCAGATATTCGTTATACGGGATTAAGCGAACACCCCCACAAGTGTGAGGGATGCCCAGGGTACAATTATTGACACAATCGTTATCTACGTATCTAATGGTATACCTAGGTACTGAACCACGATCAAAGATAATCCATGATTGTACAACTGGGCCTAAGCATAACTACCCTAGCTCGTTGCCCAATATATTGTGAGGCGAGAGTGGCAAATACCAGATATTTATTCCAGGGTTTGAACCCGGGTAGTCGCACGCACTTTTGAGTCACTCTCATCTGCATTTTAAAAATGATTAAAGGCGAGACAGTAAAACATACAAGCTCGCATGGCTTAGGGAATTAAGGCTCCGACTGACAATCAATAGTGGTGGGTCTATGTAAATATTAAAATTAACTAGCCGAAACTGAAAATATCGTTACTTTATTAAATTTATGAACAGGTGAAGTGTCTAAATAGAGGAATGAAGTTAGTAAGGTTAACGATACAAATTTGAATATCTTTAATCAGCGTACGCGTTTGTGCAACAATATGAGGCAATACTTCATACCGTGCTTACTAAATATTCGCAACTTAATTATAATTCTTGAGGCAAACAGCACTGTAAAAGGCACCACGCGTGTATTCTTTGGATCCACGTTTGATTGCTTTGTTGGAATTAAACGTACGAATTGCACAATTTACACCAACGGTGCATTACCATGCTAGTATCGTACGTGTACGTTAGGAATCTTCACATAACACCTACAAAGTAGTCGGCAGACGAACAGGATTAAACTGTTTTAAACATATTCCTCGCCTTACAGTCCTGACTAATTTTAATCGATGGTTTGTATGTACAACTACCATTGTGTCATGGTATTAACCGCCGATTAATGTTAACTGTAGATTGTGAGACTGGGTTTTACTCTTTTTAAACTTATTAGTCATAACCAATACATAACATATAAGTCTAAACCAAAATAACGAAACGCTAGAATGGACAGAGAAATATAAATAGAAGGTAGTTCAGCGAAGAAATGAACTAGAAATAAAAAATCAAAATTGCAAGGACTAGTGTGCAAGGGATGAAAAACCTTATGTACTACATATAACAATATTAATACCGTTCTATGAACTAATACAATATTATTTTTCACCCATTGTTTTGTACGCATGCTAGTCTTGGACCGTCAAAGAAAACAACAAAAAGCGCCTGGAAGCGCACGTTAAAAATATCTTTGGTAGATAGAATAGCAAATGAAGAACTTTTGAACAAAGTAAGTTTAGTAAATAAGAATAAAGCAAAAAAAATGGTCAAAATAAAATGCTTAGTAGTTTAAACGAAACATCCTTCTGCAGCTTCATGTTCGCGTTCCAAGGATTGATTTATTTTCTGCATTCACCATAACTATTTGAGACTTTTGAAGAGGAGTATAAGTTACCACAAATGGAAGTAGTCACAACATACCTACATGTTTTGAACATCTTGTACAAGTACGAGAAAATCGCGCAAGTCTGTAAAAAACTTATCGGTGAACGAATCTAATTGTTCAAAACCTCCTCTTCCTTGCTTCATTAGTACAGAAAGGCATATAAAGGGTCTCCCAATAGAAACGATATGTTTTTAAAACATCATATCAACCTTATCGAAAATTGTCGAAAATCACTATCATTTGTTTTTAGTAGAGTTTAACAATTCATCATGGCAAAATACACGCTTCAACCACTTTTAATTATTATCAAAATTTTGTATCAAAATAATCGTTCTTTTATTTAAACTCAACGTGATCTTCGTGAAGATTTTGGTCCACATAATCGCCCTTCTGTGCTTGCTATACGTAGAATCGTTGAAAAATTCGAAACAAATTTTACTTTCAACGATACTAGAACACCAATAAGACAATGAAACGCAAGAAACCAAGATAATATTGACGCTGTAAGTGCCAGTGTTACAGCAGATGCAAATCAGTCGATTCATCGACGTCTCAAGAACTTGGACTATCAAGAATGACAACTTGGCGTATTTCAAGGAAATATTTGGGTTTATATCCATATAAGATTGTATTGACTCAAGAACTTAAACCACTTGACATTCATAAGCGTCGTGTGTTTGCTGATTGGGCTCTAGTGTTTGAGGTTTGCTTGAAATTGACCCTGATTAAAAAAAAAAAATCTTTTCAGATGAAGCCCGTTTTTATTTAAACGGCTTCGTTAACAAACGCACTTGTCGTTTTTGTGTGAAAATAATCCACAATAGATTCATAAGAAGTCTTTTCATCCAGAAAAAGTTACTGTTTGGTGTGGTTTATGGCATGGTGACATCATCGGACCATATTTTTTTGAAGAGGCACATGGAGATGCAGTAACAGTGACTGGCGAGCGTTATCGATCAATGTTATCAGATTGTTTGTGGCCAAAGTTGTATGAAATTAATTTGCAAGACATGTTTTTCCAACAAGATGGCGCAATACCACATATTGCCAATGCCACTATGGAGTTACAGACAGAAAAGTTTGGCCAGTCTGTAATCTCCAGACATTGAACTGTTAATTGGCCTCCAAGAAGTTGTGATTTAACACCTTAGGAGTTCTTCTTGTGGGGTTATTTAAAGTCGTTGGTCTATGCCACTAAACCTCGAACTATAGACGCTTTGAAATTGAACATCGAATAATGTGTTATTCAAAACATAATTGTCATAAGTTATATATAAAATAAAGAAAAAGTCCTAATTTTGTCTCAAATATTTTGTATTTCATTAATTTTACAAACATATCGTTCCTATTGAGTTCCTAATACAGCAAAAAATGTCGGAGATTTAGTTTAGTTTAGTTGTTAATCAGTATTTATTTATTGTAAAATATCGAATCGAATCAAATCGACGATTTCAGTCAATTTAGATCTATTGATTTGGTTTTATATTACCTATCCTGATCCCTTTCACTTGCAATTACTTAAACGTTGTATGAAATGGAATGCAGTGCAATAATTATCAACTCCAAATCGTAAAATTAAATTAGTCATTAAACAGCAAGATGATTAATGACTGCAATTGTGAAATGTGCGCGTTTCGTGCACAATTCAGTCGATGTAGAAAATCTAGGCGAGACCTGCGTATTGGAAATCGATAACTCGTTTGGTAATGGCCGGGCAAAAAAACTTTCAATTGCAATAGAAAATTTATTGGGCATGCAGAGAAATGCTTTTCGCTTACATGCTCGTATATCTGGTGTTACAATATTATAGAGGCTGAAATGACCCACGACAAACCATGTTTTATTTAGCTAAACAACGAGTAGATAAGACAGGTGTTATTTGCTGAAAAATCGTTCGTATTAATAATTAAATAAGTATCGCATTCCGGCGTAAAACTACGTAAACAGACTCGTGGGGGACCGCAGCCCCCTGAGCCAGGCCGGGAGAATTCTATCAACAATGGGGACAATAAAAGCCATTAACTTGAGGGTAACACGATTTTACTAGTCGGGCGGAAATATCAACAGTTCATGGAAGTATAAATTACTCGAAACCAGACAGGGGATGTGCCACTGGCCGACATTGACCAATGCCGGGGGGTTCCAAAACCGAAAGTATAATATTACTGCCCATAGAATCATTCACTTAAGTACCATAAAAACAGCGCCGGCTACATGCACGCGCACCGAAATTCTTAGAACAGAGCCCATTTGGGCTGGATAACTCACACCACGAGGGGACATGATTTGTATCGGTAGCGAAACCAAATCCGCCAGCAAAATCTCGAGTGGCTTAAACGTGTGGGAGAAATTATTGCGCAGGCATCGAAAAAGGCACTTGCCCAGGAGGGCTAGACCACCGTAGAAGGCCGGGGACGGCAGTATTTGGGCTCGGGGAAAAGGGGGAGGTAAAACATATAAGAATATGCGAAAGCAGGGGGGGAGGTCACTTAGTGCTCGACGGCCGAGGGCACGAGACCAATCGCGAGAGTGTAAACGGGGGCGCAATTAGTATAAACAGTCAGGGAAATTGATAATTCAATTAGGGCAGTATTGAACCAGTTAGATATTTTCGGGGAGATCGCGGAGTAATTCAAATCAACACCAAGGGCACGAGCTACTACGACATCAGTACAACTATCCAGTCGGCAAGAGAGAGAAACGGTTAATGAGTGAGTACTGACGCAATTGATGATCGAGTAACGCGAATCAAACTGCCAATTTCGAAGGGCACTGCGAAATATTTAGCAGACAAGTCAGTACGCGTGTCAAGTAAATTAATTCGGCAATCCGCCAGAAAATATCATGTCACAAAATTACGAAAGAACAAAACCCCCAAAATGGCGCAAAGGTGTGTAATCCTCTTCGTAATTAGACCGATCTGTGGGTTTCGCGACGCACTTTGAAACAGATTTGCGCGCTTGAAGCAGACTACAAAAATCGCTCTTACCCGTTGGTATGTGCGGATCGAACACATTCATCAATCTCATACGATAACATGTATGGTTTTCTGCATAATTAGAGCGATCTGTGGGTTTCGCGACGCACTTTGAAACAGATTTGCGCGCTTGAAGCAGACTACAAATATCGCTCTAACCCCTTGATGTGTTCGGGTCGAACATATTAACCAATCACACGCCGTACAACAAAATCGCTCTTACCCGTTGGTATGTGCGGATCGAACACATTCATCAATCTCATACGATAACATGTATGTTTCTCTTCGTAATTAGAGCGATCTGTGGGTTTCGCGACGCACTTTGAAACAGATTTGCGCGCTTGAAGCAGACTACAAATATCGCTCTAAACCCTTGATGTGTTCGGGTCGAACATATTAACTAATCACACCCCACAACGTGTATGGTTCTCTTCGTAATATTGTCACGTATGATAAGTAGTGCTACTCCACATAAACCACCACCAAAACTCGATTATCATGCGTTTTAATTATTATTTATATTTTATTAGCAAGGGATTCGGGAAAGAGCTTAGTTCAGGAAGGTATTTAAACAGATATAAACTCAAAGGATTTCCCAGGTAGCGGTCGCAACGGGAAATCAAAACCGGTATCCGTGAAGGTCAATAATTATCACAAAAATCAGCAAATATCATCATGTCACACCAAGTCACTAAATCCTTGTAATTAGCGTTGCGTAATTAATATCACTAATCAATCAGCCGAGTGAGTGATCAAACTAATAAGTTGTAATTGTATGCCGGTGAAATAAAACAGCCCTTAGCATCGATAATGCATGTGGTCAGTATCTGCATATTTGAATTCTTGAGCGAGTGAGAAATGAATGAATGCGAGTCAGTATATTCCTGAAGCAGGAAGAGCATGTGGATATTATAGATAAATCATTGAATGAATCCAAGTCATAAGTCATGATCGGATGAGAAATAAAGTTAATAAATACGAAACACAACGGCAATTAAGAATGAATGCGAATCAAGGGAATTCATGCATGAGCATGCGTAAAGAAGGGATATAAATCCGTGAATGAATCAAAGTCAAAATCATGCAGAATCACATCCGCTAAGTGAATTCAATTATCACAAAAACAAAGTAAAAACAAACTAAAAATAAATGAAAATATTAAAAACAAAAGAAGACATAAAAAAAAATATATTAATTAAATAAAAATAAAAAGAGTCAAAAACAAATGAGGGGCTTATGTCTCATACACGTCAGACTAGTAGGGTTAGGGTATGAGACTCGCTATGAGATCAGATATATGTACTTTAGCCAGACACAACTGACCATCGTGCACAAATCACCGATCGTAATTTACCTCACAACTAGATGCATCTCAGACCAAATCAAAACAAAAATAAAAGAAAATAAAAATAAAAAGAGTCAAAAAGATGCATCTGAGACCAAATCAAAGCAAAAGAAAAGATAATATAAACAATAAAAAGAGTTAATCACCAACAAAAGGGCTTATGTCTCATACACGTCAGACTAGTAGGGTTAGGGTATGAGACTCGCTATGAGATCAGATATATGTACTTTAGCCAGACACAACTGACCATCGTGCACAAATCACCGATCGAAATTTGCAATATAATTATTTGGGTGTTATTGCTTGGTAAATGCATTGCGAAACTGTTATTAAGGGTAAATCGTCACCCTTGGTACTGGCATGTTATTTGCTGGAAAATGCACTGCTAACCTTTATCTGAGGATAAATTAAATCAAGTACATAAAAGACAAAAACATGGATGAACGAACGCATGGGGAATGAATGACATAACCAAAACACCGTTATTAGCAGGGACAGATCGCATGTACTAGTAACCAGTAGAATTTGAATTATAACATTAATTCACGTCAGAATACCACGAAATATAATCAGAAACCACGTAAAAATCATTAAATTCATTTCAAAACTTTAATTCAAAATAAATCGTCATTCTTCCTTATTTGTGTGTTATTACTTATTAAATAAACCCTTAGTCACCACATAAATGTAAAGCGTATTATTTTACCATAACCAAATGAAATAATTAGAAACCACGTAAAAATCATTACTCATTTCAAAACTTTAATTGAGAATAAATCGCCATTCTTCATTATTTGTGTGTTATTACTTATTAAATAAACCCTTAGTCACCACATAAATGTAAAGCGTATTATTTACCATTACCAAATGAACCAAACCTTACTTGCTAAATTAAAATGTAAAACCATATGACTTACTGAATGAATAAATTACTGTATGATGATATTTGTGTATGCGTATAATTTGATATTTTCCCCGTAACAGACACAATACTTGAACAACGAACCATCGATCTTGTCACTATAACGATTCCATGAATCAAACACAGGTGAAGTACAGCCACTTAGATTACGAGCCACTCTACGTTTATAAATTAATTACAATTTATAATGATACCCCGGTATTGTACCGTTACAAGGCATTTCACATCTTTGATTGCACTTACAGAATCGACGAAGTGTGACTCTGTTATCCATTCAGCAACATGATATCAAACTAAGGATTTCATTATATGTATATATGTATGAATAACACCGTGTGATGTAGTGTTTCAATACTCTAAAGAAACTATAGTTGGCTCGAATCTCGTTCAGGGCTTGTAAAATTTTGCATATATATATATATATATATATATATGTATATAATCATTTTTTTGTGTTTCAAGTTTTATTTGAATTGCAAATATTATAATTTCACAAAATAAATTAGAGGCTGGTGTCGAATGAATTCAGATTTAAATATTAATGTTATTTGAATTTGCTTCACTTAGACGTGTAACTAATTGCAAAATGTAGTAGAAATTAGTGGATTATTTTCATAAAGCAATACACTTTCGTATATAAATTAGGAATTATTGTTAATTTTATGGCGCTATTTCGTAGCCTTGAGTTAATTGTGAAGCATATTTTTATGGTGGTGATACAATACAAAATAGTATAGTATAGAAATATTTTTTTTTTCCATTTGACACTTTACGAAGGCTGTGGCTAATTACCGCCGTTCCAGCGATGCATGCACTTTGTAATTTTGCCTTTTTCATTTTATTTCACAGAGTTCTGTAACGTACATGTGCAATTTAACAGTTTACGTGAGCACCAGATTCAGTTCCTATTCAAACGATATATAACCATTTATAATTATTTGCAATTAACATTCCAACAAACGATGTCTTGTAGAAAATAATGATGGCAATTGTAATAATAATCCTGCTGTTAATTGCATTATCAATTAAAAAATTAATATGCCAATTTTGGTACAGACATCATTTCTGAATAATTCTTGAATCTTCAAGATTTTTGCTACATGAAAATTTGTTCAATTCTTCAATGCTTTCTTTGAAATTTCTCATTTTTTTATGAACGTTCTAAAGTTTGCATCAAATTTTTCGTTCATTAGTTGTACCGACGTTTTCAAATTTTTAAATTTGGTCTCGTATTGCTCGAATTATCAAGCTTTATGCTGCATGAAAATTTGTTCAATTCTTCAATGCTTTATTTGAAATTTCCCAATTTTGTATGATAGTTATTTATATTGACATTGTTTAATTCATCTTTTTGGAATATAGGCTATACGAAATTAAAAAAATCAACTTTACGAAATCCAAGCACCAAGAAGTAAATATGCCAAATAACTGCCAACAAAGTTACACACCTGTACACGAACCTAATAAACGTGATTGAAACAAATAGCTAAACTGGAAAGTTTACCAACCAACTAATTACAACAAATATAATAATCATCCAACAACTCTCTTTACTTTCTCTTTCGTAAACGACGTTCCTAAAAATACAGTACATTTAATGTACGTACCCATGAAATGATTGCCATTATCCAGAACGAATCGAACACGTACGACCTAATTACAACGTGCTTGGTAATGTGTAATAGAAATTTAAAGGGAGACTAATAACAGTCATTGTAAATTTCTCCCTTGGGCTTAGACATTAACCGAATGGTGTTAACATAAGCAGTTACGGATATTTTAACATAATCGTGAGTAATTATTTAAATATGAGAACGTGAATTGTTGCAGCTTACGGTTTTGTATTTGATAAATGTGTGGCTATTGTGAATAGAGTACATGCAATTAACGCTAGTAGGTACGCGGAAAATGAATTACGAAATACTAGATTGACAGTGTTAATTATTAAAAACTCATCAGATTATCGTTTTGCACTATAATTAATAATGTTGAAAATATTTTAATTAACAATAAATCTAATCGAATCAATCTAGAAATTGGAAAATGAAGCCAGGGGCAATACATTCACCATACAATTACCATTAACTAATTAAACGGCATTTTGTCTTCTTGATTGAATAACTTTTGGAAGTTGATAACCAATTTAAAAACTTAACCGGCATAACACACAGTGATAGATTTCGCAACAAGAAATATTATGCAAAACGGGGCCTTTAATTACTATTTACGGTTGTATAAGTACGCAAAGAAATGTTATCAGTTTACTGTTGCCTCGTAGGCCACTGAATAAATTGGCAGGTATCTTTATGCAATAACTAGTTTTATCTTCCTACATTTGTCGGTGATCATGGCCATATGATTCCAAGCAACATCAAAGATACGATACGATAGTTATTATAAATTCTGTTGCAATAATGCGTAGCTATTTGGAATAGTAATTCCAGGCTATCATTACACATAATTATACTTATAATTAAACACAGGTCATGTTATGAAATTATAGTGAAGTATAGGTTTGTTTAAAATATTTGTACAATGGCCATCATTATATGTATTCACGTATGGTATTAGAACTGGTCGACAAATATTAAGTTAATTAAAAAAGTTTCAAAAATTCATTGGAAACTCTATTTATAGTTTTAGGGGAATCATATTCTGATATTTCTCTCTTAATTTAATATTTTTCAAACTGAGAATCGAACCGTCGACTACACCTGTTAATTAGGGACCTTAACTCATCATCCACTTTGGTTTTGAGAACACACTGTTTACCATAAACACATTTTTGGAATGATATTGCAAATCGCGGTGCATAAAGTGCGAATAATGTGAGGATAATCTCGCGATTAAAACAAATTGTCCGCCTCGTCCTCAACCTACGCCGAACAATGAAAATGGCACCATTGTAAAGCGGTCCTTATCCTTAAAAAAATAATAACCTGGCCATGTTGAGAGCGCTAATTACAAACACAATGTAGATGCAATTAAACATTTAGGAAACAATCAAAATCATAAATGTATAATTCAACCTCCTCTAATCTAGGAAGAACATCCGCAGGAATTGCAGCAAGCGGCCTTCACGATTATAATTTGTTGTTATTATTAGAATAAACACACAAGAGTCGCCCGTCCGCTCTTTCAACATCGACAATCAGCCCATCAAATTACCTTATGCACTTATTGGTAGACAATAAGCCTCCTCACCATAACTGTTCGCATTTCGACATTTTGCAAGAAAATTGTATTCGAACTTGCGTGTTCAGCCAATGGCTGCGGTACTTTTATTTTTTAAGTAATCGCAGTTGTCATTAGATGTAATGACTTTTGGTAATTACCGATTTAAGACCGTGCTCTTTTAAGCATTGTGTTTCTAAACTATTGCAAACATTTGAGAATCTCAATGCCTTGCGCTATATTTTTGCAAGCTTGGAAATGATAAATTAAAGTGATGAGGCCATAGAATTAAAGTACAGAAAATTTTGTTTGTAATTATCAAAAAGATTTTAGATTGAAGAACACCAAACATTAAAAGTTTTTAGGTCTTTGCTCACACAAAACTCGCAATTATTGAGTATAACGAACGTAGTATAAAAATGCAGTATTTGAACTCAATTAGCCTACATTCCACAAAACTAGAAATATATTAGTTGATACATTTGATAATTATGGCCATTATTGCACATTTAGACGTGAAATCGATTATTTACTAATTCGCTGACAACAACATTTCGTTGCAGTTGTAAAAAATTGAGGCATGTTTGGTAATTATAAAATTAGTAGAGCTTATTGAAAACTTTCGCCGTAAATGTTTAATAGACTACTATGTAATTATCAAGATTACAAAATATTTTAAAGGCTGCACGTGAAAGCAGTATTAATATTTTAAATTAATTTATAATTTGTTTTATTTGTTTACTTTACGACGGTCTATTTCCGTTAGTACGGTTAATTATCCTCGCCAAGGAACGATCTACCATACTTAAGACGTTATTTCTGTATGGATTTTGCTTCATCCAGATCGAATTCACTTAAATTTAACAGTTCACAGGATCATCAGTTTCAATTCCTCTTTACCCAAATGGCACTTTTGAAGTTACCCGCTCAAAGACATACTAGCAAATATTAGTAATAGTATAGCGATCTGACCATAAAACAAAACATAACCACTTCCACAGTAAGTGATATTTATTTGGGGAAATAACGAAATTAAATGTAATTCTTATCATACTACTTTTCTAGTTGTGAAAATCTATGTTAGGTTAAGTCAGGTTAACAGAGGTATTTTGAAGAAGTAATCTTAACTTCTTCTATGAAATCTATAAGTACCTATATTGAGATATACCATTAGGTCTTATATTCCTATAGTCGCCCGAGGAGGGCTGACAATGACTCATGTTCTTTCATACAAATAATCGGGTTTTCTATGCTCGTTCGCATGCTTTAGGTAAATGTAATAGAGTGAAATGAAGTAAGCAACGTGTGTCGAATTCCGAATAAGGAGCGATGAGTCATTGTCAGCTCTCGTTGGGTGACTAGGCAAACCTAACGAGCAACAATGATTATTGTATGATCCCTACGCATCCATATCCCTACGCATGTTGGTACAACTGAAACTATGAAACGAAAATCCTCTAGAGTGCGTCTCCTGGGGCGTATCAAACATACGCCAGTCAAATATAGTTATTTAATTACTTGGATAAACTTGTAGTGACGAAATTCCCCAGAGTATTCGACGGGGAAATTTGACTTGACCACAATCATTTTTGCACACTCTGTATTAGTTATGTGTAAGTCTGGGGAACAAGTTAAAAATACTATTTCTGTCTACCTATTAAAGCTTGTGAAAAGCCCGCCTAAAAATAAATTCAGCGAGAAATTATTGTAACGTATATGGATGAAGAGAAATCTATAGAGGCAAATATCGCAAGTGTCCCAATGAGCCATAGTAGCTGAAATAAGCTGTTGTTAAATAAACTAATAAACATAATACATAACAACAACAACAATAATAATAATTTATATAAAAAAAATGTACGTCCTTAATCTTGATCAAGATTAATTAAATTAATTAATTTAGATTTTTTTACCTAAATGATTGAAAGAATTAACCTTAATATGAGAAATATTACAAAACAATAATAATATTAATACTTTCTTTGCTATATATATATATATATATATATATATCTTGATGAAAATTATTAATATAAATTTATATTATATCTATCAACTCTTCTTTATAATAATTGTCTACATTTATAATAATAATAATAATAATTATAGTTTATTTTAGTAATAAAGTGCAATAAAATACTAACAATAAAAAAAAAGTTCGAAAAGTATATGGTTGTACATATATTTTAAACCACTATGTCATTGACCTTGCATTTATGTAGAAGAAGAAATGACATCCGCAATTTATTGCGCTATAAAGATGGAAATGTTTCCACTTTTCTGGTTTCGTTAAAAGCGCAATTGCCAAAAACCGTGCCATTCAACGCAGCAAACGGGAACAGTTTCTATTTCATTCAAATTATCATTTTAGTTTTGTAATTGGTCACTTTCTTTGTTGCAATCCATTAAACAGCATTTTCTTTCATAACATTTTCTAATTATATATATTTAAATTTTGAAAATTTCACTTTCTTTGTATGCGCTGTTAAACCTACACACAATAGAAACAAAAATATATCAGACAATTACTATTGGCTCAGTTTATTTATCTGTCCACCCATTAACTGGAAACAATGTAGTTATTCGTAAGTAAACTCAAAATATTGTATTTTGAGGTATTAATTTACTTACATTATTCTCTATGCTTTGTGAATAATTATTATAGGTAATTAAAATTACTTCTACCTTTATTTCACAGTTTATGAAGATAAGCGCATAATGAATGTAGTATATATTTAGCTATATTCAAAATGTGAGTGTGAAAAAAATGTAAAAGTTATTTTAATTAATTACACTACTTAATAACTTACTTAATAAATTTACTTTATAACAATCAAAATTTTCTTATCCTGTAAACGATTTTGCACTTCTTTGTTAAAAGAATTTTAATTTTGCAGAATCTTTATTTTTAAATTTTAAGCCACAAATAATGCGCTCAAATTTTAAATAGTGTGCTAAATTTCTTCATAAATCATTCCTACAAAAATGTGAAAAGGCAAAGAAAATGTATACCATTATAATTTTCGAAACTCGTCGATAACTTATTCCATAAAGTTTTTCCGTGCACTCTATAATATTTTGTCTCTCATCTACTAAATCTCTAGGACATTAGTGCAAATTTAATGAAATCTTTAATATAGTAATGGAAATTTTATTAAATCTTCAAAATTTTATCTCTCACCAAGATATTACTGAAAATTTCACGAATCTTCAAAATTTTGTCTCTCCCTACGATATCAATCAACATGTATTTCAACATATTCATATCAAATGTTCTGTTTGGGATTCGTTGTTGGGGACACAGTACAGAATGCAGACGATTATTTATAATACAGAAAAGAGTCATACGAAGAATGTATAATCTAAAATTTGGATCATCCTGTAGAGGTACATTCAAACAAAATAATTTACTCACATTGTACGGAATATATGTGTATGAGTGTATTTTATTCTTATTTAAAAACAAACATTTATTCACTGGTAATGAAATAGATCAGAAATATGATACAAGAAACAAATCGAATTACAATATTCCAAAACACCGTCTAACTCAGACTGAAAAAGGGTTGCTACAGCAGCATATCATTCTATAATCGATTGCCAGGTGATATAAAAGGTATAAGAAACATCATTTTATTTAAGAAGCAGCTACATAGTTTCCTATGTGCCAAGGAACTATATAGCATTAGTGAATATTTAGTGTAGTGCAATTTGTATGTACTTGTACATTTGTTTTGTGACGTGTTTCTTTCTCGTTCGAACTCAATTTGTAACAAATTTGTATGTTCAAACTTTTTAGAAATAAATTTTATCTATTTATCAAAAATTCTATCTATCTAATGGAAATTTCATGAAATCTTCAAAATAGTTTTTCTCAACTACTAAATCAGATTTTAATGAAAATTTCATTAAATCTTCATAATTTTGTCTCTCACATACCAAATCTCTCAGACATTAATGGAAATTTCATGAAATCTTTAAAAACATTTATCTCAACTACAAAATCTTTAAGATAGTAATGAAAAATTCATGAAATCTTTAAAATTTTATGTCCCACTGACATATTAATGGAAATTTCACTTTAAAATTTTGTCTCTCACTTACTAAATCTCTAAGATATTAATGGAAGTTTCATGAAATCTTCAAAATTTTGTCTCTCACTAAGATATTCCAAAACTTCGATGTTATTTTAAGCATTGTATTGTAGTATTGTATTGTAGAAATATTTTTAATATGTAATTCATTTATTGATTTGACTTGTGTAAGTTTTATGACGACAGGCATGAAAGTATATTCTATTCTGTTCTAGTCTATAAATGGAAATTTCATGAAATCTTAGAAAAAATATTGTCTCTCCCTTACTAAATCTCTGAGATATTAATGCAAATTTCATGAAATCTTCAAAATTTTGTCTCTTACCTACAAAATCTCTCAGAATTAATTGAAATTTGATGAAATCTTCAAAAGCTTGCCTCGAAACTACTAAATTTTTGAGATCATCACCATCATCATCTTTACACCTCTTTTACAATACAGGTGTATTTTTAAGATAATAATGGAATTTTGAAGAAATCTTTAAAATTCTATCTATCACTAAGATATTTCAAAACTTCGATGTTATTTTATGTATTGTATTGTAGTATTGTATTGTATAAATATTTTTAATATGTAATGCATTTATTGATTTGACTTGTGTAAGTCGTATGACGACAGGCATGAAAGTATATTCTATTCTATTCTAGTTTATTAATGGAAATTTCATGAATTCTTCAAAATTTTGCCTCTCAATTACTAAATCTCTACGATAATAATGGAAATTTCATGAAATCTTTAAAATGTTGTCTCTCCCCTACTAAATCTATAAGATATTAATGGAAATTACATGAAATCTTTAAAATGTTGCCTCTCACCTATTAAATACCTCAGATATTAATTAAAATTACATTAAACCTTTGAAATTTCATGAAATCTTCAAATTTTTTTGTCTTGCCTACTAAATCTCTCAGATGTTAATGGAAATTTGATAAAATCTTCAAAAGCTTGTCTCTCAACTACTAAATCTTTAAGATAATATTGGAAATTTCATGAAATCTTTCGTACAGTACAAAGTTATTGTACGTACGATGGATTCTGCAATATATACGATGGATGCACAACTTGGTATTTCAAGAGAAAATTCATACCTTCTCTCATTGGAAACTAGTTTTCAGGAAGAAAATGCTTGAAACATATAAATGCTTTTCATGTCCATTCTTAATTTGAGCTTCCATGATCTTTGTATATAAGCTCGGTGTTTGCCAACCGGAATCAAAACCAACCTCAAGATTTTGGTTGCTGTCAGTGTTGGAGCCGAATACAGTGCAAACCTTTTTATATTGTTCTATTGTTGATGTTAAACCATAACCACCAGATTGATTACTGTACGATAAACGGCAGAAGTCGACGAATTTCATATGACAGTTCATATTTCATAGTTGCAATGAATTTCCATTAAAATATAGGTAAAAATTTCAGAATTTTACAGATTAATAAATATATTTAAAAATCATCAAATTATTGAATGATCAAATTAAGTTAGAAGAATATTCTAGTCGGATAACCGTACATAATTTTATGAACGTTTTAATATTTAGGAACCGATCTTTCCATCCACGATTAAAATTGAAGATGAGTATCCTCATAATTGTACCTCATATGAATCTCTCCTATGAATAATAATATTGAGCATAGCAATAATTGAGCAATTGAGATCTGCTGACTAGTCCATCCTATCCTTGTTAGTACCCCATGTTATCACTCGATCCCGTCAATAGATAACAAGGCAATACATCCATTTCTAATCTTATTTTAGGTATCTTAAACCAGCAGATAAGTATTCGCAACATTATCAATGCATGGGAAAACCGGTCTTAAATATTTAAGGTGCTAGGTATTTGATTAAACTTTTACTAAAATTTAAAAAAACAAGTTGTGTGGGTAATAAAGAAAAACTGCTACTAGTTCAACAAACGGTACTGACGTGTGCCCTAGTTTATGTGATGATAATAATCTTGATGAAATTAATTGTGTTAATTTTCATAAAATTTCCATTAATAGATTTATTATCACAGTCGTTGAACTGAAAACTGGTAATTAATTACCTCCATAATTGCTATTATAAACGGCTAACGAGGTAGCCGCTTTATGCGTTTATGCGCTTTATTGGATTCAGCGGCGTGTTCGTTATCGCAATGTTTGCATCAATCATTTTTCTTCATAGATCGGGCTTACATGGTCTTGAATACCATGCTAATGCGTTTATTGCATATGGTCGTGCCATAAATATGAGAATGATTGACCTAGTTTAAGCGTTAGAAATTATTACTAGGGTATCTGCACTGGTAGTTAAGTAGTATTTTAAGTAGATTGCATTCCCTTGTGATCGACGTGTCAGTGCCCTTTGACTGACCAGGCTGTGATTGACCAGCGATGCGCCTAGGCCTAATGACTAGTCCTCGTATTGAAGACACTGTAAAGTTATCTACAGAAGGACTAGTGATCCTAGTCTACCTGTAGACCACCTTGTTCTTTAATTCCAATCAATTCAGGATTTCCGATCCAACCAAAGCCGGTTTTCGGTTGAATTACTTTTGAAGATGTTTGAAGTTAGATGAATAAGCATGAGATGCTTAAATGTGATATGTTACATTACAAATGATCAGTTGTTCACGAGACTTCTCTTGTCATGCACTTGTCTGCAAAGTCATATACAGAAGGATCTACAGAGGATCCAGAGGATTTAAAAGATAAATCTATTAATGCATGATTACACTTGGATATTCAGTTAGCTCTCAAGTTAATTCAGAAAGTATATAATTTATCATCTGTTGCTTTTAGTTCTGTCACGTACTGTAATTGACCCAAAAAATTATAACTTACCAGCATCGTATTCTTCAATACTATCGTGCTCGAACCGATTCCTAGCTGCTGGGTTTCCATAGACGAAGCTCTGACGTCTTCTCCTAGGAGCACCCTCATTCCTAATCGTCAACTCATCTATTGCAGCATAATTAGCGGTGCCATGCTCCGATGCTAGCATTGTATCGTACTTTCCAGGTGCTTT
Source organism: Othius punctulatus (assembly GCA_951805005.1). Taxonomy (NCBI): domain Eukaryota; kingdom Metazoa; phylum Arthropoda; class Insecta; order Coleoptera; family Staphylinidae; genus Othius; species Othius punctulatus. Next base: position 43,728,732 of record OX638141.1, on the reverse strand, counting down.
GACGTGCCCATAATAGTCCTCTTGTTTGGGGTTTTGGATGTTGCTATGAGAGCTTATCTTGCGCTCGTTCGCCCCAAAATAAGCGTTCATCTTATTTGGAGGAAGTTCTGCAGGTTTTGTGGGGATGTAGTAGAACGCAGAAGTCTCCTGTGGTTCCCCTAGGCTGCTAGGGTCAGAATTCAGGTCTACAGAGTCGAGGTGCTGACGGATGTAAGCATAGTTCTCCAAATCCCACGGATCAATGTACTGCTTCGGATAAGGTATTGATTCGTCGCTGTCCAGGTCCATCGGGTTCCAGTATAAGTCATCCGCCGGCATCGTCTAAAGTTAAGACATAATAGTTAAGTTAAGACATAGTTAAGACATAATAATAATGATTATAAAGACAAAATTATACACATACCGTGTTTCAACCACACAATAAAAAAAACATCATATGTGTTTTATTCTATTTTAAAATATGGAATAGTACTTATGAAAGCTCGTAACCATTTATGAAATCTTGTATCCATCATAATGAATAATAATAATCAATATATTATGTATTGAATTACAAACTGCAGTCGTCGTTCTTAACATATGTGACAAATAGTGATCAGATCCGGCGTTAAGTCTTTTTTGCAGACTGCACAGTGCACATGTTTAAGCAAGGTGACAATTAAATAATGATAATAGTTATTATCCATTGCAATCATTAGAGTTGATCGTAATCATAATGCATATGGGAATAATAATGATGCTCATTGTAATATTGATGACAATAATAGTAATGATGATCTTGATAACAACATTAATCATTAATAACAAGAAGGCGTAGTGATTTATTACGCTTTAATGCATAGATATGAGTTCGATACCCTCTCGGGACAATTAAAATGTTTTATTTTCTCAGAATACAATTGAAGAACTGTAGAGAATTCTATGTTAGATATTTCTTCATAGAATGTCTACGAAACTGCAATGACACTTGGAATTGGTAGACTTTTTACAACATTAAATTTCCATAAGATTTATATGAAATTTAGTGGAATGTATGATATTCACTAATAAAAAATCAATACAATAAAAAAAACGTTATGCAAATATAATAGAATTTCTATAGAATATTTATATTTCTTATATAATTTTTATAAAAAAATCTATATTATTCTATGCAATTTGCTTTAAAACAAACCAACTTAATTGGAATTACAATTTCTATTTATCTTCTACAAAGTGGATTTAAAATTTTATAAAATGTATACGAAATATCATTTTTTTTAAATTGGGAATTGCAATAGACTTTTTACAAAATTTAATCATATTCTAAGAACTGCAGAAACTGCAGAACTGTAGAGCATTCTAAATTAGATATTTCGTCATAGAATGTCTATAAAACTACAATGACACTTGGAATTGGTAGACGTTTTACAACATTAAATTTCCATAAAATTTATATGAAATTTAGCGGAATGTATGATATACACTAATAAGAAATCAATACAATAAACAAAACGGTATGCAAATATAATAGAATTTCTATAGAATATTTAATTTTTTTGTATAATTTTTATAAAAAAATCTATATTATTCTATGCAATTTGCTTTAAAACAAAGCAACTTAATTGGAATTACATTTTCTATTGATCTTCTACAAAATTGAATTAATTAAAATTTCATAAAATATATACGAAATATCATTTTTTTTATATTGGGAATTGCAATAGACTTTTTACAAATTTTAATCAAAATCTAAGAACCGCAGAAATTGAGAAACTGTAGATCATTTTAAGTTAGATATTTCGTCATAGAATGTCTACGAAACTGCAATGACACTTGGAATGGGTAGACTTTATACAACATTAAATTTCCATAAAATTTATATAAAATTTAGTCAAATGTATGATATTCACTAATAAGAAATCAATACAATAAAATAAACGTTATGAAAATATAATAGAATTTCTATAGAATATTTATTTTTTTTGTATAATTTTTATAAAAAACTCAATATTATTCTATGCAATTTGCTTTAAAACAAACCAACTTTATTGGAATTACAATTTATATTGATCTACTACAAAATGGAATTAGAATTTTATAAAATTTATACGAAATATCATATATTTTTTTAAAATTGGGAATTGCAATAGACTTTTTACAAAATTTGATCATATTCTAAGAACTGCAAAAATCGCAGAACTGTAGAGCATTCTAAGTTAGATATTTCGTCATAGAATGTCTATGAAACTACAATGACACTTGTAATTGGGAGACTTTTTACAAAATTAAATTTCCATAATTTTTTTATGAAATTTAATGGAATTTATATGTTATTAACTAATAAGAAATCAAATACAATAAAAAATAACGTTATGCAAATATAATAGAATTTCTATAGAATATTTATTCTTTTCGTATAATTTTTATAAAAAAAATCTATATTATTCTATGCAATTTGCTTTAAAATAAACCAATTAATTGGAATTACAATTTCTATTGATTTTCTACAAAATTGAATTAACTAAAATTTCATAAAATTCATACGAAATATCATTCAATTTTTTAAATTGGGATTTGCAATAAACTTTTTACAAAATTAGATTAAATTCCAAGATAATTAATGAAATAATAATATTAAATAAAATGGACAATTTCTTACACAAATTATATTTGTTTCGTTTAATAAATTTAATATAATATCTAAGAAATTTTATAAAACGTAATAATATTCACTAAAAAGTTATTATAATTTGAATGGATTCTGTTTGAAATGTCATGAAATATCGATTATAATAATTTCAATGAAGAAAAAAACTTTCTATATTATTAAGTGAAATTTATGTAGAATTGTATAATAATCAATAAAATAAAATAGAGTATTTCTAATTTCTGCCAAATTTAAAATAATTTTATTACAATTTCTATATTTTTTCATAGAATTTTAATTCAACTTATTAATATACAGCGAAATATAAATTTCACTAAAAGGTTGTTAGAAATTTAAATGATTTTATAGAGAGTCTATTGTAATTAGATTTTTAAGATTTGCGTATCATAGAAATTTCATACAGTTTAATACAGAGTAAGTAAATAGTACTTATAAATTTACCCTAGATTTATACAGTGATCAGAATAATAGGTAACAAATGGATAACTTTTTTAGTATGCATTTTAGAGGGAAAAATTGTTAGGCAAAAAAGTCCTGCATTATCTCAAATTAATAATAGTATTATTTGAAAACTGAAATATTAAAAATTAAGTGTTGAAAAATTGAACATTTTTTCAATAGATCTAAAATAGGCGAGCATTATTTAAACTTGCTTAGTACTTGCTCAATAGTTTTGAGACTGATAATTTTGTCAGGACATTCATTAGCTGCTTCTCTGCATGTTCTGTAACTATTCACCACAATAAAAACAATTTCAACCATTTCTGGTTTAGTTAACGGCATTTTACCAGTGCAAATGACACTTTAGTGACAAACATATTACAAAACGAAAAATTAAACTGGAAAACCAGATAACACGATTTATAAATTGTGAAATGCAGGTCACACAAGGGAGAGATAAAACAACCCGTAATACATTGTTTGTAATAACAAACTGTACATTGTATCTTTAATTTGAAAACATAATTAAGCACTTGAAAACAAATCATTCAATTTTTAATTTGAAATTTTTTCAGTTTTCAAAAATTGCTATTATTAATTTGAGATAATGCAGGCCTTTTTCGCCAACAACGTTTTCCTCTAAAATGCAAATAAAAAAGTTTCCCATGTGTTACCCATTATTCTGATCACGCTGATCGACAAAATATTGGTTAGGGAAAAAAATCAAATTAATGTTCAAATTGTTGACCATTTTATTCTTGACAGTATGCCAATCGATGTCGAAAGGCATTTTCGTTATTTTAATTATTTTTGTAACTTCATATTATTTTAAAACTTATCTTAAAACAAGTCATTAGTAATTTTGTCTTGATAAAAATTTCTTTTGGTTTTTCTGTTCTTATTTTTATAATTGATGATATTGTAATAAGAATGTTTTTCAGGTTGATCAATTTTGTTTTATTCCAATATTTAAAATCCAAGCCTGTTTTCCTAATTTTGTTTTAACTGACGTTGTTTTGAATGGTAACTTGATGCATTCTGCACATTGAAATAATAAATTAATAGTTTTACTTTAACACACTTTTTCTCAATTTTTTCAAATGTTACATATTGAAAATGTCATGTTGTTGAAGACATAATAAAAAGTACTATCAAAATCAATAATAAAAAATATAGGCTGTCATTTAAAAAAAAATGCTCTGACATCATAACTTCAAAACGGAGAGAGATGGAAAAATGATAATGGTCTCAAAATATTGGTTTGAAAAAAAATCATTTTGTCCTGTTGAAGCATTTTTCAATAAATTATACAGGGGAAAAAATAAAGCCAGGTCTTAATACTTTATGCGCTCTCTGTATACATATAAATTAGTCGATGGGGAATCTTAAAGACTATAATAATTTTTATTTGTTGATAACTGATTAAATTATAAAATGTAGAAAGTAAATCATAGCTGTCAGTATTAATAAATCTAACTGCAGTGATGAATATCCAATTTCTACCGTTTGAAAGTTAAAGAAACTGAATGATCGCCGAAAGTAAAGTAATAAAATACCACAATAATGTATGACGTATGAATATTTATGGCGCAGAGATATAATTAAGTGTTGTTAATAGTATCAATTTCACTAAATCACTGACTTTCATAAAGATGAATGAGCGATGATAATCGTTAAGTTTTAGAACAATTTATTGCCTGTAATTCAATGAAAACCTCTATCTCCTCAAGCGGGTAATTAGTAGTTACGCTCATTTAGAAGATGCAAGATGAAATATTAATTCTATTATTTAATGCGATAATTTCACTATATCTAAGCTTTTTCAATGTTGGTTGGTTTTTAGTATGTTAAGGTGGTATTAATCAACAGTTGTGATTTGATTCTCGCCCAGTTCCGTACTAGATTTATATAATTTTTCATGAATATTTGGGCAAAAAAAATCAAGTTAGAATTATAGCTATTATAGCAGAAATACCGATTGCCAATAGTCTAATATTGTGTTCTCTCTATTATTACTAGTCTTAATTCCCAAAATATATTATGATTACCTCATTCGGACAAATTGTCATATTTTTTATGCAAACAGTTAAATAAGATTTGCTTATGCACTATGCCATTCAGGTACTCGATCTTTAAATGCTTCTTAAGCATTACGTTATGTTTACATAATTAAAATGTGATTAGTGAATCGGATAACGTGAAGCAGGTTCTTTTGTTCTCACAAATTAATATATTGTTCTCTTTGCATAAACTGGCATTGAATAGTGGGACTAAAGAATAAAGAATAGTTTGCTACTTGAAATGATGATACCTGTATGTAAGTGGGTAGTTACTTTAAGCGTTCTAAAAATGAAATGCAAAATTATATCTTTCACGAGTCAGTTTTTTTAATGAGAAATATTTACAAACATTCATCAGGTTTCATAAATTTGATTAGAATCAGAATCAGAAATCTGCGAGTGACTTACAAAAACTACGAAACATTAATAAAACTGTGGTTAATAGGTCAAATATTGTAGAAAAATATTGTACCTAACTTTTTAACATATTTTTACATTGCAAAAATGTTTCAAAAGTGACTACAAAACTGCAATAGTTGATTAAAAATTTCGAGTTTCTTTAAAAATGTCAAAATTTCTATGTTGTATGAGAACTGATTTAGGTTTGAAAGATTTTTTTTGTATGTAATAAATTGTAATATTCGAAAAATGAATAATACATTTATATCTATTTGATTATCTTTACAAGAGTAAAATAAAATTTAAGTTTATTAATAACATTCAAACATTTTGGAAAACTTTTGTAATTTTCAGGAAAAAATATACAAAAATATAAATATATTAAGAACTATATTGATAAATATAATTCATAAAATAAAAAAATATTATTATGGGTATCAATATACTCAAAAAAATAGACTCAAAGGGGATTGTTTCACACATATCACGAGGAGATTATAAACTAACTGGTTTTCAAATTCTCTCGTGGATAACTATTCGTAATAGTATTATTGGATTGAAAGACTGGTCTGAAGTGCTTTAACAATTTTCTCCAAGATGGATGGATGGATGAAACCTGGTGCTGTATCGACAAAGGGAACTTAAGTATGATTAATGACTAATAAAAACGTGCCAGAAATGCGTGGTTACACCGATCACTCAACTATAAAATGGTAATGCATAATCAACCGTTGGTTGTGTGCATTCCGATCAATGCAAATTGCGGATGTGGAAGCTACAAATTCGATGTATCAGTTTCGAGGTAGAACGACTCGCCACTGTACATGCACGATCACCATGACGGTACCAGTGCGACTTAATGTGTACAAAACATGCATACATTGTATGACATAATAAAGCAAAACAATACGATGTAAAGACAAAGCCGCGACAAGCCTCGGTGCATAATTGAACTGGAGCACTTGTAGATACGTATAATCCACATGCAAGAGCACTGGAGTCGTGGGAATAGGAACCACCTGTTCCTGTTTGTTCACTTTCGTACGAATGAAAACAAAACTGCACTCGCAATTACAGCTAGATACAAACATGGCCATTAATCTAGTTTCTTCGTGGACATCTGAGCACCCTTCACTTTCCACACCACCGCGAGGCATCCAGGCAAGTGTGTTTGTCGTCGCCGTGTTAACTGCAGCTCGTTCGAAAGTTTTGATCTGTTTTTGGTGCAATTACTCCAAAGACTGGCGATGTGTCAACTCTGTTATTAAATACACATTAATGTACAACCCACATTTCACACCATTCTAGAAACACTGCTAGAAAATTTAATGTACATTGCTGAAGTAACACATTCTGCACGAATGAAGCAGAAAATCAAGGAATTTTAAATCATATTTTGATGTCACACAAAAAAATTAAATTTTAATCATTCTCACCGGATATAGGGATAAGAACTCGGCAAGAAGAATGCAATTTGTTTAATGCACAATATCCAGATCACCCCATCAGCCAATCTATAGTTTGTAAGATTGAATCTAAATTTCGAGAAACTGGTCATGTTAAAGATATTCCAAAACCTGGATGTTTCCAGGTTTCAAAAAAATTCATTTTTTGTGTGACTGTTAAATGTGCCATTATGCTTAAATTGCAATAAGAGTTTTGTACCGCTCAGGCTAATAGCGGATGGCTTATAATAGCGCTCGGGGTTATTGTTTCTTTCAACCTCAAGCACATTGAAAAACTAAATCTGATCTGATGACGTTTTTGCTTCATTTTTCATGATTGGTCGTTTTTCACTTTTAATTGTCATTAACTCGAAAAAATTCTTATGTAACATCGCAACATTTTTATACTGTCACTTTGACAATGAAAATATCTCTCAAAATCAACAACAAAAGTAAGGGGTTGTCATTTAAAAAACAATGAATGACGTCATTACTCAAAAACAAATGATGGTTGAAGATCGACTGTCATGCAAAAATGTGTGTTCGAGGATGTTTTTCCATTTTTTTAAATTTAGCTTTTAATGAATTTATTCCATACTTTAGGCGCTCACTGTATATCTGGCTATGTGTGTATGTATGTGTGTTTGTGGGTGTGATAAGTTTCTTGAGGCTACAATGGGCCAAAAACAGCTTAAAATAATTGTGTGTTTTTTCTAAATGACTGCATTTAGAACAAATCTAGATTTAAAAAAGTTTAAAATAACCAAAACCAAAAATCTTATTTTTTTTTTAATTAATAATTTCTAAAATATTAAAGATACATATTTAAAAACTATATTAATGGGAGTTGAAGCCAATATTAAACTGTGTATCTTTTGTAAGAAATAGTGCTTGCTGACAAAACAACGTTGAATATTAAACTTTTATCATTTATTCATGTTAATATGAAGAAAGTAATGTCTGATGTGGAGAGATATTTTTTCTAAATAAGATTAATTTATCAAATATTACAGCGTTTTTTTTTAATATTTCAAGAAGATTTAAAAATAATCTTGAATGCTAATTTTTTTTTAGGAAATTTATTTATTTATTTATTTATTAACAAGCTAGCCAATAACATTTTTTCTCCCATCGTCCTACAATCTGTCGTTTTCTAGCCTACCGCACGCCAGAAAATGAATGATTCCTTTAGTTCTGACGGTTGCTATGCAACGGACAAATAACACTACTGGAACACATTCCCGGCCTAGGCTGGCAATGAATTATTCCCGGAGCCTACAGCAAATAATGTCTTCTTAGATCTGCATATTTTTACAAAACTTGCAAACATATTGCGATGGGAGAAAAAATAGTATGTGCGGTTCGTGATACATTTTTCACGACATGATTTGGGTTAATTACATTTATTAGTCGATTACAATTTCTAATTATCACCTGTGTTTAATATGTTTAATACTTTCTAATGAATTATGTATTTCTCTTTGTGTTTTACTTTGTAACAGTTAATTGAAGGTTTCTGTGTTACTTGGTGTCATCTTCAGATAGTCACAGTTTATTAAACCTCTAATTTCATCCCACATCAAATCATGAATTTATTATGTCGTATCACTAAGATACTAATTAAAATATGCCCAAAAGTCTATCATCTCATCCGAATTACACAACACTTACAACAATGTTTGATCATTGCCCATAAAAATTATGGATAAAATCATAACGCATTTGAATCTTTAGTTACCTCATATTAAGTTAAGCTCTCCAATTTCCTTGCGGAAGTGTATGTACACGTCACATATTTTATTTACTTCACTTGTTAATGGAATGTATTCATTTATATTAATTATTTTCCAAATTAGTGAGATTATTCCTTATTACTAATAATTAACGGTAAGATGTGAAAATAATTAAATGTATAATTAACTATAATTTCAACAATATTCAACGTTTACTGGAAACTGATCTACATCTAATGATGATAGCCTATTGAAAAATGGGAACGAAAACTTTGCACCATTGAGATTATCGTTTTTCATTGAGCATGAAATACATTAATCATTTAATCATTATTTTGTTATTACACTTTTAATTTTTTTTTCTGAAAATTAACAATTTATAAATTTAAAAAAAAACGTATTATTTTGTTATTATACTTCTAATATTTTTTTCTGAAAATTAACAATTCACAAATTAAAAAAAAAACGTATAGATAAACTAGTACATACGCCTTTAATAATGAGAATTAATAATTAATGAATGCCTGACCCATATTCAAAAATATAATAATAATAGTAAAACATGTATGTTCTGTCTTTCCAATGTTGTGGTTATGTTATCTACTGGATAGATATACCAATATGGAGATTAGAAACACAACGCGATCAGACTTGGGACCAATGAGTATTTAGATAGTATTTATGAAATTAGCGGCCCAAAGTCTGATCTCCTTATTGGTATTATGAACCGTTAGATAACCATGCACAAACTGTATCTGGTAACAGCCGTGTATTTAGGCTTCATGGGGTCCTGGGCAAATTTGAGTTTGCCCAGGTTGATAGTTGATAGTTGTTTAGTATAAGGTGATTTTTCTTGTTATTACGCACTGTCCCTTTCATAAATTATTGTGTCCCTTTTAATACAATCTAGCGATGAAAGGGACATAATACACTTTTTTTAAATGAAAAAATATACAACTAAGAATAAAACAAGGTTTATTATTATATATTGTTTCAGTAGTGAAATAACTGAAGTTTTCAATTCTATTCGTAAATGTTCAAATTATTTCCACATTTATTTACTAGACTCTTTAAAACAAAAATGTCCCTTTCATGCCACCTCTCCCCTACAGTGTTATTTTTTTTCATTGCAGGTTATAATATTAAAAAAAATGATAGAGGGCCCTTGGCAAATACCTTATTTGCGCATATTATAACGCGCCACTGTCTGGTAATGAAAACACCAACACTTACAACATAAAAGTGCATATACATATACCACAAACTTAAATATTAATAATAATACATAATTTAAATACACATGTGTAAACTATTTATATTTTGTTATTATTGTTATTATTATACTTGTTTGTAAAATATGTAACAACATTCTAAAAGAGATAATCTTGTTACCTACTATAATTTTGTTTTATGCCAGGCGTGGATTATTAGAATTGGTTTTTTTATGTTCAACTGCTTCGAATGGCGTGGAAAAACATATCCTGGAGAAATGAAACAAATTTAAAATTACTATTTTATTGCACTAATATTGCTATTATTATTATCACAGCATCACTGATAGTAATTTAATCTTAATAGTAAATTATCGTGGAAAGTTAATCGTTTTATTGCAGATAGCAGTTGAAAGTGGAGAAACTTTTTAAATTATGTATATAGATAGCTGTTATAACTTACTCGAATCCCGATAATTATTTATGGAGAATGCAAATGCAATCTAATCGTAAAATGAAAGCTTTGGAATGAGGTTCCTATTTTTCGTGCGTGGAGAGGAGAAAAAAAAGAATTAAGCATGGTCATGCATGATTTCATAATACCCTTAAAACCAGCTTTAATTTACTTTACCACATGTTATTCACATGTAATTAACTTTATTTAATCTCTTATCATTAATTCTGAAACTGGCATTGAATCATCATAAAGGTTTAAAAACCAAAAACTGCGTCAAAAATAATCGAGTCAAGTTAGCTCTGCCATGCATAGGTTTTTGAATACAATGTGTGAATACAATGTACTTCAAAGTTGACTTCATACAGGACGAGTTTTTTTCATTTTAAGCATTGGGATCTAGGAAATCATAAGACATAGAGATTCGGTTAAATGAGGAAAGAGTTGTCGCTTTACAAGCTTATGCATGATATGCTTTTTTTTTTTAATTCCACACTTTTTCTGTTATAATACAAACTTTATTTTTTTTAAATGGCAGTCATAGTTGGCTTATATATTTTTAAAAATGATACATTTTTCTCTTTATAGCGATACAAGCTTTGCTATACTTACTTTGATAACTAAAGGCCATCTTCGAAAATTAACTTTACGAAAATTATTATTTAGTTTGACAAATAAACACGATACAGGACTATTTGTATTATTGAGAGTAGCAGAAACAGAGTTTGCCATGGAAATCTATTTTTTACTCTTACTACGAAAATTCTATTATTTTTTCTATTCTTATTATACTAAATTCTATTCAAATTATACAACGAAAATTCGTGCATCTTATTTATTTATGAAAGTAAGTATAGCAAACCTTACATCGTTATTACAAAGAGAAAAAAATGTTCTTTTTACAAATGTCAAAGCCAACTATGTTACATGTTACATTTACATGTTACATTTACACAAAAATAAGTTTGTATTATAACTCAAAAACTTTGGTTTATTTTCAAAAAACATAAGCATATCTTGCATAAGCTCTTAAAATAACAACTATTTCCTCATTTAATCGAATCTCTATGTTTTATGGTTTCCGAGATCCCAATGCGTAAAAATGAAAATAAAAAACTCACCCTGTATATTACTCAAATGGTTCAAGTGAATTTTATTTTAAGGTCGACGTGCATGTTATAATAAAGCTGGTCTTGAATACTAGAGCAATTTAAATCTTTTAATCTTTATAATCATTAAGAAACCAAATGCGGCTAAACTTGATTTCAATATCTACAGTGTGGAAATTAAGTAGCGGATAAATTCGGAAACTCCGTTAATGTGTATGAGAGAGAAAAAATCTAAAAGGGAGATAGCGATATAAATTACTGCGCATACGAAAATATTTTTTTCAGATCTAAAAAAACAAAACTTGAAAAGTTGTTACGTCATTACTTTTTTTAAATGACAACTTATTTTTTATTTTTTTTATTTCGGTAGAGTTTTTATTCTGTTTTCAACCATTCAACATTTTAAAACATTTCATGTTACATAAGAAAAAAAAAAAAGAAAAACGGCCTTTTAAAGTTAAAAAAGTAAAGATTAATAAAATTAACAAAAAACAAATATTAAGGCTTCGACAATTACTGCAAATGTTCAAACTAATGGACCTGCACCATCTAGCAATACCCAAGACGGTAATAAAATGCATTTGCCACGTTTTGAAGCATTCGAGGCGATATTAACTCATGCCAAATTCTTTCTTTAAGGTCCTCTAAATTATTAGGTCGGTTTTTGTATACCATTTAAGTTTTTTAAGTGCCCCCATAGAAAAAAGTCCCGATAGCCTTATGGCGTTTGATCAGGGGAACTTGCCGGCCATTCCACTGGACCCCTTCTTCCTATCCATCTCCCTGGGAACTAGTGATGGGCGAATAGTAACTATTCGTTACATAAGTACTCGTTACATTCAAGTATTCGAAGTAACGATTACCAGAATATATAAATACTCGTTACTCGTTACTATTCGATTGGTCGCGAGTACCGGCCCAGCCGCACAGTCCCGCATAGTGCGAAAATCCGAACCAACGATAATACTCGTTACTCGTTACTATACGATTGGCACCGATTTGCGAGCACGGGAGCAGCCGAACCGAGTATTGCTTGCGTATAGACTGCTTACCGGGCAAGCTTATAAGTTTTGTTTACATTACAATATATTTCTGGTGCTGTGATTTCGTGACTTTTTAAATGTCATCAATTTGGCAAGAATTGGACAAAAACGTTTCATCTACAATATGTAGTTTGCAAACTTCTGCGTCGATTGAATTTCAACAATTTTCTGGCGAAGATAATATCAACAGAAGAGACGATCCTTTGTCCTGGTGGAAAAAACGGGAATTATTATATCCTAATTTATCAAAATTGGCCAAACAAAAGTTATGTGTTGTGTCATCATCAGTACCAAGCGAACGAATCTTTTCTAAAGCTGGACAAATTATAAATGAAAAAAAATCGATTAGATTCAAAAAACGTGCAAAAGATTATTTTTTTGAACGCCAATCAAGGACTTTTTTAATTGTTTATATACATAATTAAATTGAAACTATGTGTGGAACACTTGGTTTATATACATAGTTACTTTTATTTATATTCAAAATTGTATTTAGTTGTTTATTTTTACTTATAGAGAAGTTTATTTTTAATTTATATTTATGTTTGTTGGTTTCTCATATATATGCAATACAATTTTTTTTGTACGAATGTAGTTATAATAGTAACTATAGTGTAAGTTATAACAAATGTTCATATTTAAATAAATATTTTAATTTTAGAACCCTTTTAATATATAGGCTTTTTAATATATAGAATATATGGCCGTCTCCGATCTCGTTATTCGTTGATTGCAAAGAATCCTCGTAGATCCGCCAGCAGACCCGCACACTGCGCAACTCGGTAGTCGGTACAATATCGCACATCGTTACTTACTAACTATCCGATACGCGCTCGGTTCTTAGCAAGTACCGAGTAACGAAACTGAGTAACGAGTATTTGTACCGAAAGGAACGATTCGCACGCTCGCAAACCCGCACACTGCGCAACTCGGTAGTCGGTACAATACCGCACATCGTTACTTTACTAACTAGATCCGATACGCGATCGGTTCTTACCAAGTACCGAGTAACGAATACTGAGTAACGAGTATTCGTACTGAAAGTAACGATTCGTTACAAGTATCCAAAAGTAACGATTTCGCCCATCTCTACAGTGGGAACACTTCATTCATCTAAACTTTTTTAACTTTAAGGCCGTTTTTCTTTATTTTTTTCTTATGTAATCTATTGAAAATATTGTATGGTTGAAAACAAATTAAAAAACTCTACCGAAATAAATAATAAAAAATATAGGTTGTCATTTAAAAAAAAACATTAATGCGTCACAACCTTTAATATTTTGTTTTTTTAAATCTGAAAAAAATATTTTCATATGCGCAGTAATTTATGTCGCTATATCCCTTCTAGATTTTTTCTCTCTCATACATATTAACGAAGTTACCGAATTTATCCGCTACTTAATTTCCACACTGTATATAAGATTAAAGTCTAGTTTCAAAATTAACATTATGTCGACTCTTAGATAACGTTCATTTTAACATTTTATAGACTAGTTCTATAATTAACTTTACACCAACTTTAAAATAAACGTTACTTTAGCCAATTTAGTTTATGCTGGATTTCATGGAAATTAAAGTCAGTAGTCAGAAATTAAAAATAGGTTATTACAAGCCATGCTATTTAATAAGTTTCTCATATGGATTGCTTAAATTAGTGTATTCTAACCTCTTATCTACCGTGGATTCACTTGATATATATCTTTTGAATATAACCATGTTTATGCCCGATATATTTAGAAGCGAGATAACGTAATTTAAATTCAAAGTGATGCGGTGACGTACAGTTTTTAGAAAAGGTAAACTTTATTACAAATTGCAAGAGTACACAAGTTAAAGTTTGAACTTAAGCAGTTTAATTTAAATTTACGTTATCATAAAATAAAGGCAATTCTTGGATTAACTCAACTTAGCCAATATGAGAAAATCAAACTCTTAGTACCTATACATATTGTAACTTAACACCAATAGAATAAATTATGTCGGGCATAAAATTAACTTTACCATTGCCAAGAGGTTTAACTTATCAAATTAAGCCTCCTTTAAATCTAGACTATATTATTTAAAGAAAACGTCAATTTGGAACAAACTTGTACTACAAAGAGTATGTTCAATTCTTAAGATTATCATGCTCTATTATATAACATATAAAAATTGCCAGAATTGGCTTAATTTAAATATCAATAATTCAAGATATTGTTTGAATAAACGATATAGCACGTACAAACTCAGCGAGTATGAGAGAATTGTAGCAAAACTTGCTTATAATACTACAAGTTAGGTAAAGTAAGTTTAGGTACAAGTTAGGTAACATAAGGTTCTTATCTTAAGGATGTCTTAAATCTGATGGATTTAAGTAGTTGAACTTGAATCTAAAATACTATAAAAGACATACCTTACAAAAGGAGAGTAATACACGTACAAACTCCTTCTTCACCAAATATAAAACAAGTAAATTTGCCTCCGTTACTACTTGCAACTCACGAGGGTCACTCGAATATTACCGGCTGATGGTAAACACGCGACTAACACCGGGCAGTTTGTTGTTTATCGTTGCCACCGCGAAGAGAAAGCAGCGGTGGAACTCTTCTTCTGCGGCTCGCCTTTCTCGTGCCGGCTTGATTAATCCATTAAGATGTTTTCTCCTGGCTATCTGATAAAAGCGCATCGATTGCGGTGAAGGTCGCCGAACAATTTTCCAAGTTGTGAAACGGAAAAATCGCACATCAGTTGAGCCAGCCGGCAATTTCTGCTTGCCCAAGGAGGCACCAATTTTCTTTCGCGCAGGAAAGCCGCCAATCAGATGCGCATAATTTAATTGGAAATTTGCGTTTTGTCGAACTCATGCGCGACATTCCTGGGTAGAAATTAAATTCGCCGGGCTCGTGCCGAAATCGGCTGCCTGGCATTTGCGTATTCGTTTGGAAATCACGGGACATGCTAATTCTGAAAGCAATGCACTTTAAATTATGCCCAGGAGTGAAACTAAAAGTGGATTAATGGAAGCAATTAAGATTGGTCATTGCAAAATTCTAATGACTGCGGTTTTTAATGTATGATAAAGGAATATTTAGTAGTTAGTAAAAATATTGCAAGAATGTTGAATTGTAATGATGTTAAAGAGAAGAGAAGAAGAGAACAGTAAAGCGAGTGTTAGCAAAAATAAATATCTTTAGGTTGTTTATCCTGTTTGTTTTATTCTTGCTTGGCACTAACTTTGCTGATTATTTTTATTTGAAAAATAAACCATGCTCTACGCCGTAATTAGAATCTTGCACTTTTGAGTTTGCAACCGCCTTCGCTCGTTCACCCTGTAGATTCCACCTTGGCCCTGTCTAACTAAGTGGAGACGGCGCGCAGTGGTCCAGAATTTAAAAAAGTCGATCGAAAATCACAATTTCAATGTTTTTATATGATGCTAAACATAACACATACTCATTAATAAAGAAAAAAACACCCTTTTCACAAAACACATTTATTATATAGTATATAGTGTATATTGAAATCTTATATATATCTTCAGTAGAAATATTACTGAAATATCAGCGATCGAAATGTACATTTAGATAAAATAAATGTGTTTTGTGAAAAAGGTGTATTTTTATTTATTAATACGAACCTTTCACAAGCTCCAAGATACCACTTATAACACATACTCGTTACTCATATGTGGTCAACTTCCGAAATACATAATTGCAAAATTTAATTACGTAGAAAGACAATATTAGTCCTGGAACATGCGATAAAACACATACGTTTCAAACATAAATTTTATTTTCTAAAATGCGGCTTTTACTTTACTTAGAGCTGCGGAGAATTTATTTTGCAAAATATTTATGAAAAATGGATATCTGTAGAAAGCCCGAACCTTTAGCTATCATATTAACGTATTATTTGTCTAAGACATTTTATCCTTCTTCAAATTAATTGATAATTAGAGTACCCTCCATATTGGAGTAATTATCGCGCTAATTGTACATTTACGAAACAGAGTAGACAAGAGGACAAAATATTTCTTAGTACACATTAATGGTAAGGGTCTTAAGTATATAAAAACACCTCGTTGGTTTGCTCTTATTTGCCACTCCTCTTACGACAAAGTGTTGTGTAAAAATCACCTGTGTGTCACCCACGCAATTATAGTATTTTATATTATAAGCCTGGTAAGAGGGTTTTTACTGGCGATACTAGGGAATGACTGTCACTTTGTAGTTACTAGATACTAATTAAAGAATATGCAGTATTGCTGATTGGCGAATTATCCCAAGAAAATTAGTACCCTGAAGATAAATGAAGATCTTTTCCACAGATTAAATTTCAGTTCAGATCACCAATTAAGATTTTTTTATCTAGGCCAAACAAAAACAGAAAATCACTGATGTTTTCTAATTAATAAATATTTCCGAAAAAGGCAATAATTCTGATTAAGATGATCGTGAAGATGTTTTCTAAAAGCAGTTCCCATAATAGTGCGTTGTACAGGGTGCCCCAATTTGGATGTTTCTATAGGGGATCTCGGTAACTAGAAGAGATAGAGAAAATCGGATGGCGTATCCTCGATCTCTTTTTTTAAGACCACCTCAATGGCGAAAACAAAAATTGGCTATCGTCTTTCGTTTTGAAGTTATGGCCAAAAACTCATTATTTTTCATTTTCGATTTTTATCAATATTTCATTTATTTCTCGTTTTATTAAAATAAGAGTTACACGTTCTTCAGGCACTTTTTTTACGGTAAATTGAATAAGTTTTACAGAATTTTAATATATTCGTTAATAAACAAGATACAATACAAAGTTGTGTTTTTTTAAATACAAGTCGTAGTTGGCTTTGGCCTTAATAAATAGGTTATTTTTTCTCTTTTCAATGATATATCACATTTAAATGTTATTATTGCATTTTTGTTGAAATCTATTAAAATTGTGTCAACACGTCATATATTCTCTTATTGGGCGTCTGGTAGTAGGCTTGTATTGTTTAGAGTAAAATTATTTATTGAAAATGCACAAATTTGCCATCTGTAAATTACAAAATACCATGTGAATACAATATTATATATGTTATAAAGGTTTATTAAATAAATAACAATTATCTTATTGCCTAGAGAATATTACAGGCTCTATCATCTAAAAGGCAGACAATTAATTGATTTTTCCAAGATGAAAAAAAAAACCTTCAATGAAGCATTGAAAAGCATAGACACAATATTTAAATTACAATAAATGTTCCAATTGATATCCATTATTCAAAATGCATATGTTGCATCTTTTAATAGCACTTCTGTAAGCATTATGAATGTGAACATTTGAAATTGAACTTATACAATCTATAAAATGTTGTCCTAAATCATTAATATTATCATTTCTCATTTTATATAATTTATCGTTCTATATCTTGGTCGTTCAAATGGTGTCTTTTTCGAATAATGTATGGTCTAACTTTTATGTTTTTTTTTTAAATTCCAAGTGCTCGATTCTTCGAAATTCCTGGAAACTGCTGGATTCACTATTACATCTAAAATTACATTAGTAGCAGTGTCTTCGGCGTCTACTATATTGTAAGACCTTGATTTTGGCTACTTGAAAGATCCGTGGTTGATAAGATTTTCTTTCAGTCTTTGAAATATTGATTTATCTGGTTGTTTTATTTCCGGATAGCGATTAAAATATGTTTCTATGTCAATTAGTGATTTGTTATTGCTTTGAATAAAGCATCTAACATATCAAATATTTCATAATTTTCGTACGGCATTGTTAAACATTTCAAAATATAAAGATCACGTCGAATGGGTTAGCTTGACAATCAAACAATTTAAACAAAACAAACCTACTACGTCCAATAAGAGAACATATGACGTTTTGAAAGAATTTTAATAGATTTTAACAAAAATGCAATTATAACATCCACATGTGATACATCATCGAAAAGAGAAAAAATAACCTAATGATTAAGACCAAAGCCAACTACGACTTCTATTTAAAAAAACACAACTTTGTATTGTATCTTGGTTATTAACGAAGATATAAAAATTCTGTAAAACTCGTTCAATTCACCGTAGAAAAGTGCCTGAAGAACATGCAACTCGTATCTTAATAAAATGACAAATAAATGAAATATTGATAAAAATCGAAAATGGAAAATAATGAGTTTTTGGGTCTTTTGAGACCCAATTGAGTTGGTCTTGTAAAAAGAGATCGAGGATACGCCATCCGATTTTCTCTATCTCTTCTAGTTACCGAGATCCCCTATAGAAACATCCAAATTGGGCCACCCTGTACTGTAGATATTTCTTACAGAATATTTGAAATATAAATTGTTACGGAATTTTTCTTTATTTTTTCTTTCCGAAACATGGACATTTTTTTATCACGCCTCTACATTAAGTTTTTTTTAAGCCTTAAAACGAGGTATTGCACTGTATATTGCAAGGCAGGTGGAATTTGAAATTTCAAAGTGGAGGTGGCTATGGAGGACGAGATAACATTTAAAATTTATTTAACGTTGTTTTTAAACTTACCCCTCAAATATCAACCAACATGTTTTTTTTTAAGCAAGTAAACTTGAATTCGAAAGTTATTGAGACGATATTTTGAAGTTGAACAACCGGTATAATAAAAATAAAAAAATATGTATTTGGTATTAATTTATGCATAATATTCAATCATTTAGGGACCATATAGGGATCATTTCCACAGTCATGGTGGTAGGTGATTCCGGGTAAGTCGTATCATGGTGTGTCTTTCTTTGTTATTCCGCAGAGTGAGTTTCTTGGAGTTACGAGGTCTATTTCATTTAAATGCATGCCTTTGGAGATGTTTGGTTCTTATGAGCCTGTTGGCAGAGTTGCGTTGTTTTGTCATTTAGTATGCTTGTTGTCCATTGTGGTCCTTGTTGTATGCTTGTTGGCCAGGAGATCGTATTGATTGTTTGGCCGCGTGTCATTCTAGCTCATTTAGCGTTATCCAGGATGTACGTGTAGTCTTCTACTACGGACGCGAGCTAGTTTGCACCCCAAGAACCCCAACAAGACAATAAATGTAATGAACAGTTCGCAATTTTAAAGAAGTTTGGCCAAAAATCTAAGAAATAGGTTACTCACCACTATTTCTCTGCATGTTATTCTGGAGGAGCAACGTCAAAAAGAAAACTTATAAAAGAAAACAATATGCTTGGTCAAATAAAAGTTTTCAATAAAAATAACAGGGACGAAGAGTTTTCATCAACTATTAGAAATGGGGAAGATGAAGTTCGTGCATTATGCAAATAGTTCCATCTGTAAAATGAAGAAGAAATAGTATGCGTTCGTTTATAATGTACATACTGAATAAGGATGGCGACATGGTACCTAATAACGTGGTACCTGACGACGTGCAAGTTTTCTCAAAGACAATAAATGCTATTCCAATTTCAACAAGCGAATATGGGAGAAATTTTACTTCCATGAACGAAATAGTAACTCCATTAAGATCAAAGCTAAATGTGAAAACACTATCAGCACTTTTATTCATTATTTGCGTTGGGCCTCCATTATTGCAGTTTAATAGGGGGGGGGGGGGGGGAATCAATTGATCGATAGAAAATCTATTGATTTAAATCATGATTTAAATTATGATTTAAATCATAATTTAAATCAACTGACTTTTGCGTGTCCGTAGTCCCTTAACCCAGCGAACTCCGGGGTTTATTTGCAATAAATAAATAAGTGTATTAGCGGTTAAATATTATTGATTTAAAAAGTATCGCGAGTAAATCAATAATATTTAACCGCTAATACACTTATTTATTTAATCTATTCTCATGAAAACACGTATATTATTAATATCACACATCTCATTTCATCATTGTCTTGTTTTAAAAAAATGTTATTATATAAATTGTAATATGACGTTGTTTTTAGTTTTGCCTGAAGATGATCAATTAATTGGTCGAAACCGGTTGCAAAAGCAAATAAAAATTATATTAAGGAAGTACACATGTTTTACTGAATAGTTTAAATTACCTTAATATGAGTAAAATACAAGACCTTTTTTAATCTTTTTTAAAGAAATCTTCTCATTGACGAAGTCTTCCATTTAAAGTTTAAATAAATTTAAAAGACGAGAGGAAATTTTACTCAGAATCGTTAAAGATCATGAAAGTAAAAGACTTTTCATGAATTCGGGAATTTTGAAAAAATACTCAAAAATCATAGGGCATCATCATTTTTTTTAAACTTAAACTGTACGGCTGAATTGAGAACAGTTCAGTTTCTAAAAGTTTTGCCAATCGTAATAATTTTCAATAAAAATTCAGTTTACTTCTAAATATTGAAATATTGCATGCTTGTTATAGATTTAACAATCGATAATTGTTAATTCTAGAACTAATTGCCATTGTCTGAGGAGCTATACCAAACTAGATTATGTCATTATTTCGATTTATTGTACTTATTTCTAATTTCAGTACGTATTAAGAAAGAAATATGTATTTTTAACTATACTATTGAACAATTACTAGAAAGATTTGCACAATTATGTCGAGCTATTACTATACAAACCTTTCAGACAGTTCGTTTGAAAGAGTTTGAAAACAGGCTCTATTTTTTGTTTAGAAAACAATGGAAACAACTTTCAATATTTACTTTAACATGTTATTTGAATTAAATAATTGAACACTTTTGCACTTAATTTACACTTAATTCCAAAACTAGTTCACCAAATCATATTGTATTAATAACGACTGGAAAACATTTTTCAAGAGCTTTCCAACGATGTATCACAAGTAGGGGGGTGCCATTTAATTTTTTTAGAAGGAGGTGACTGTGGCTTAAAGGGTGAGTAGGGGGTCGACACTACTTACGTCATTTTGGTTCCCCCTTCGAACGACCCAAACGGTTTTGAGTAATTTTAAAAATAATCATGTGTTCCATGAAAAAATGTCGATGGCAACTTTTCAAATTGACACCCTGTATGTGCTCTTATTATAACTAATTATCAAAAACGGGGAAGAATATTTAATATTTTTGCATCTACTAGAAATATGATGAAAATTCTTTATAAATCTAGAAACAGATTGAATACATAATAAAAGACTACTTTATAATATTGAGAGTAACCAATTACCTACGCTATAGGTAGAGGATCAGTAGAGATTATAATTATTATTATGAAAGCTTGACAACCGCAAGGATGGCTAAAGGCGCGTTTTCACGAACAAGTTTAATTGATCGATTAGTTGATTAGTTGATCACCAAAGTTGAATCAAAACTATAGTTTAAAGTTGATCAAATCTATTGGAACAAATGTTCTCAATATAGTTTTCATTCAACTTTTGTTGATCAACTACAATCAATCAATTAAACTTGATGCCGGAGAATGCGCCGCATATTGAGGTATTTTCCACACCCTGCGAAAGTTCACGACCAAGAAGTATTTCGGAAAACAAGTATGTCATATGTGATAAACATTGTTGTTCGTGATATGCCTACGACCAATAATATCCATGGATTTTTTAAATCTCTTGCAGCTTATTTTTAGTGGTATTACTGCCACTACATCATAAGATAATGCTTCGGCGAATTTCTTCGCTTTCATGATGAAACTGAATGTAACTCTTTTAATATTTCCGAATTGAATTGCTTAGATGCACGCATATTTCTTTGGCATAATAAAATATGGAAGAATTTAGTTAGTCCAACAATGGTGTTAATATTCAGGAAGCATATTAAGCTTCCATACAATCAGTTACGTACAATGGAAAGTATGTAATCAGTCACACAGGTAAATATAGTGTTAATAATAAGTAGGGAATGATTTGCTTAACTCGCCTTATATAGCGAGTGAAATCAATCCTATACATGCAAGGCTCTTAACGATTATGGCAAAAACATATGTCAATTATTTGCCGACGACTTGAAGCATAACTCTAGTCATTGGCTAAACAGTTTACATGTAAGCGTGATTTTAGTTCTAGGTTAAAATTATATTGTATTCGCGTGTATGTAACATCTCTCGTATTAATTGCGCAATGTTAATGCATATGGGTCATTCCATGTCAAGTAGAACATTAGATGAGCTAAATTTAAGAAACCCTAAGATGGTAAGGTTTTTTCGATGGATCACTTGATATTTAATGACCTATATTCTTATGAGATATGCCCCATTACTCTTCTGATAATTGATTACTAAAACGATAGAATTAACTGTCGTTGAAGATAGAGGATATTAAAAAAGGTAAAACTTAATGAATTTGGCATTGAAACTTATATCATATTAATATTTAATATTGAGATGTTTCTATAGTTAAACTACGCAACTTTACCAGCGGATGAAAAACTGTTTTCAACAAGAGGCACTATGCTGGGGAATTTATGCAGTACAAATATGGCCGAATAAATTCATAAAAGATATCCAGAAAGCACATTATTTTACAATCTCGTATAGTATGGTTGATAACAATAACTAATGCACAGGTGGTGAAAATTTGAAGGTCTAAATCGAAATGGTTTCTTTAACTTGTTTTGGCACACAAAACAAACGATAACACTGTATATACCTGTTTCAACGAAGCTGATTAGCCTCTTTACTCCCAAGAGAGGAATTACTATCAACCAAAACAATGCCAAACACAATAGCTGTGTTTGAAAGAAGTAAGAGTGACTTGCATTTGTTCCTGCATCAGCAAGAATAATAGATAAACAATTGACAGTGCAGTAGACAGAGTAGGCTTTTCAAAGACCTACTTTACTCATGTCACGAGACATGAGGGTATTTAAATTTGTATCTTCTGTGTAGAAAAATAAACACAAAAACGAGCAGTGTGGCTTGTAATGAATGATCTCAAATAAATCATATTATAACAATGCGAAATTTGATCAAATTTTATATAAAAAAAATGAAAATCGATGGTTTTCTTCTTTTCCGATTAAAAATTAAAAATATTGGCAATATTTGTCATAAGTCCTGCAATCTTCTATTCTTTCGAATCTCTCGTAGTTGACCTTTGTTGCATTTCTTCATACAAGGAATCGTGCAATATACCAAGAATGTTTTCAGTGAGAACGTCAATGTCAATTTTCTGAAAAGTAAATCGATTAATGTCAATAATGTAACAGTATATTATATTACTAGGAGTAGAAAGCGTTCTTCTTCGCATCGAGCTGTTTACCACCGAGGCGATAGCCGAGGCGATGTAAACGTGCGAAATTCAAATAAGTTTTCTACTCCAAGTGATATATGCTATTTTTTCTTCAGGCGTGTTCCTCTTACCATCCTCCTAACAAAACTTTTGATATTAAAATCAGTCAATTTTTTTATGATTATTTGTCGCCTTGACTTTTTTTTTTGTTACCTTGATAGTAGTCAACTTAGTGAAATCAATGTTGCCACAACTGCACAACAGAAATCCCCTTCACATTAGTGTACTAACTCAAAAATGAAAGTTACATTATTGTACATATACAAAAATTAAAGTTATATTATTGTACTAATACAAAAATTGAAGTTACATTATTGTACTAATACAAAAATAGGCTGTCATATTATTGTGCTGATACAAAAATTGACTGATACATTATTATACCGGTATATATATGACATACAAAATAATACAGTACAACAATGCCCTCTTTCTACATAACTTGTTTTCTGCGATTATGTACATATTTTAATACGCTTGAAGAAAAACTAATATACGTACTCTTACTTACAGATGGAAGATTAGTTCCTAAATCGCTACAGTCAGAATCTTCTGGGCGTTGTTTCATTAGTACCGCTAAACATTTACCTATTGAAGAAGTATCGAAAGGCTCGCCTAAAAGATCAAGAGGGTTATACAATATATTCGACATATCGCGTGTGCAGCTTCCAGATATCCGAATATTATTTCGGGTATTTCGATACAGGTATTCAAAAAACGTTTCGTAATTCAGTTGTTTATATATGTAGAAGTCTGTAAAAGTCAATATACACCGACAGCCCATATTCCAGATATCCAAATATTATTACGGATAACCAAACGCTGATTAAAACTAATTGGAGATTGAGTAGTAAGGCTGAGGGAGTTCTAGATCACCCCCGCAGAGATCTCGATTAAATTTATCCGCGGTTTTAATCGGCGGTGTAATCACCAAGGGAAAATACTATATGATGATTGCGCCGCGCGATCTAGAACTCCCACAGCCGAACCACTAGACTGTAGACAGTGACTTAACTCATTCATAACAATAAAGTGTGTTTACCAAAATCAAAATATAAAAAATGTAAGTATTCTACACCCAATTTATATTTAGTGCTTAAATTCAAATGATTTAGAATTGTGATTCTTACTATTCCGGATATTCGAATAGTATTTTGGTTGTAAGAATCCGGATATTGATGATTCTTACTATTCCGAATATTCTAATAGTATTTTGGTTGTAAGAATTCGGATATCAGAATATTATTGCAGATATTTGGAACTGGACATCTGAATACTGTTATAATATTTTGGATTGGGATATCCAAATTTTCGGATAATTTAATTCGGATACGGTAATATAATTGAATCAGATGATAATCTGATAGCACTGGCAATATCATTGCGATGCAATAATTTACCAGTACAATACATCAGATATAATTACTAGTAATATAATCATAATAATAATTGTACAGTTTATATATAGAATTATAACAAAAATGAACCATAACTACATAAATATTTAAGAAATCCATTTCGACTAACAGATCTTTTCATTCTGCATATTCGAATAATTTTTAAAAATATCCGACTATTAAGCAATTCTTAGTTTTGGTAACACAAGCATGATTGCAGTCGACTTACTACTCGGGATTCTCAACATTCCGGATATCCGTAAAGTGTTTTGAATTTGTGAATTCGGGTATTTGAATACTATTGCGGATGTTTTGAGCCGGACCCACCTGAATTCGATTACACTGTATGTATTGTGATATGCCAATGACGTTTCGGATGTTTGCATCCGGATATTCGAATAGCGTTTCGGATAGTTAGGTTGGTTATTCAGTTATCCGGATTTGGACCAAACTGCTTTGAATATTCACAGACGGAGTACTCTCTATTATTGGTGTATTTCCATGCGGATACCCAATTAATGTTTCGAAAATTTGGATTATATTTTGCATATTTGGATCCAGAAGCAGAATATCAATTTGGCTGCGACGTAATTATTTCTAAATGTATTACACCCGAAATTAACATACCTACTAGTAGTAGATTTTATAAAGTCAATAAAAAATGATCGTTACCATAAGAGCATAAATATTCGAGAAATCCATTTCTGCTAACTTCTTCGTTTTTCCAGTGGGTAGAATTGCTGAAGAGTTGGGCAAATCTGGTTTTCAACTCGTCAGTTGTAATTCCGTGAGGTGGCCTGTGATTGATGTACAGTTTAACGAACTCGAGGAAATTTATTTTGTCTCTCATTTTTCCAGTTTTTTCATAGTCTCTGTATTTAATGTCGTTTAATACGTCTTCCACCTCAAAAGTGAGAAAATGAATTCTATTACTACTACCTTATTACTACTATATTATTACTACCTAAAGTGTGCAAATAATATTGTTCGTTTTTTTATATTTTTTATTGCAAATTACAATTTCTTGTTTGCAACAATTGTGTGCAAAAAAAAATTGATTAATAAAATAAACAATTACAATATTTTGTAGGACTATTTCATGAATTCGAAATGCAAATATTTATATATAAGTATAAAAAGCATTATAATATGAAACAAATCATAATATTTTCTGAAACGGTAATATTTGAGAAATTAAAATTTAATATTATTGCCTTGAACGGAATTCATTCAAAACGAATTCAAAACGAATTCAAAACGAATTCAAAAATGTCATTCAAAACGAATAAAATATTATTATTTCAAAACGAATCATCCCTTCATATTGCATAGATGTATCACAGAGCACATTTAATTCTGATTTGTATTACTTTTGCACAACAAATTACCTCATAATTGCTTGGATAGTAACCACAACTCCTTAGCAGATCTGGCAGTTCAGAAATGGATAACTTGGCAGCGAAGTTCTGGGGCTGGTATGAATCTTCCTGGTGCAGAATTTGCATATAGCAGAAGAGATCCATCATTTCTTTGAAGAACCATCCATTTTCCCCACCCTCAAGTAAGCAGTAATAAGGGCTTAATTCAAGACCTCCACACCGTTGTAGATAATCAACAGCTCTATAAATTCCGATAGTTTTCTATTTATTTCACAAATTTATTTGTCATATTTGGTAACATTAAAAAAAAAAGTTTCATTTGAGAAAATATATGCATTGCATACTGATTATGAGATGCTATTCATCGTTATGTGGAGGTAAAAATTATAAAGTAATTAAAAGTAAAATAAATATTTGATGATGTAATGGTAGCCAGCAGATTATTTTTAAGTAACAAAAATAATAATTTTCATACAAAATCTCCCACTTTACACAACTGGAGTTTTTTTTTACAAATTTCATAATTGTTACATATTGTATAATTTTCAGTCTATGATATTGCGTATCTAGTTTTTTTTCTTTTCAATCTTTTCTATTTTGTATTAAATTTATAAAACTATTTTCTAGAAGAATTTTTTCTGCTTTCTAAAACTTATTCTAGAAGTAAATGTGTTGAGAAGAGGCCCGGGAAAAAAAACCAATTGTAAGGCTTAAAAATCTGAGCCAGAGGTATAGAATTACTGGACAACCTACACGAAGAAGAAGATATTGCCTTAAAATTAAACTACTTTCTTAGAAAATGTATCTATAACTATTCATTATAAGCTCAAATTTGTAATTGAATAGAAGAATCAAGAGTAGAATGAAACAAATATATAGTGTGAAAATTACTAAAATAATATTTTGATTATTTTGTTTTTTAAATTTTTATGTATGGCTTATATTTCTTAGATGGAAAAATGTAAAGATTTGAAAGTAATGTGAACTGATTCAAAAGGCCAAAAAAATTGTCCAAAAGCATCAGTGTTTAAGTTATTAAAAAGTTGTCTTACATTGTTTTTATATCCCACATGAAAACAGCATAAGTACAGTGGCTGGATGTGAATAGATATTGTCCATTGTTACTCACTACAAAGCCGGATAGCTGCAAATTAGTTTTCAAAACCCTCAGTTGCTACAAATTTTTCATAACTAACTTACGTTTGGAGTACCATTAACTCCTATACATTTATACGGGTTTCCATCGAGAGGTAATTTTTGAATACCGATTACCATACCATTCGAGAAAGCCAAGTATTTTCCATTACATTCTGGCAGAACCTAAAGGTGCGAAAAGTTGATTTTTTTACGAATATTGAAGTAGAAGCCAAATATCTAACGATTCGAAAACATGAACCAAGATTTGTGCCTTAATTCTTCTGTAAGATTTCTGACAATACGAGTATATATATACTAACCACCATTTTCTCTACAGGCCTTTCCGCGTAGCAGCCATACGATGGTCCCAAGGTGATAGATCGGCACATGCGATCCTCCTCACGAATCATCTTGTACTTTTGCTAAAACGTAATAATGCACCTGATATTCTGTGAGAAAAACAAAGTTTAACTTTGCACCTGAGAATTGCATACCAGAAGATATGTATCGGTGTTTGGTGCGGTTGGGTAATACAGGAAACATGTAGGAATTGCACTCTGCTCGATACAGACTCTTGACTTCAAACTCAGTTCATCTGCACTGAAGGTAAACATAATAGTAATCAAAAATATGAATGGAAATATTTAGTAATTAGTCTTCGAATCAGCCGAAATTTTGGCATAATTTTTCATAATTTTATGTGGCATCTGGATGGCAAAAACTATGTTTGCCATCTTAAAGGGCGAGCTAATCAAAATGGCAGCCAATTCAAGTGTTTGTTTATTTTTGAAAAACGGCTATATCTTTGGAAGTATAAGTCCTGCGTTGGCACATAGATAATTTTGACACACGACATCTGAATTATTAAACTTAAATTTCACTATCTACTAAACTCACAAAGGATCTAAATTGTATTCAACTAGATATCGGTCTGCCCCGATTGAAAACAACTTTGGAGGTTTTGTGTTGGTGAACATCATATCCTTTATTGGCTTGCAATGCGATCTAATTTTTCCAATTAAGCGCCATACAAGTTCTTCGTGGGTTAACAAGAATACAGCACCAGTATTATCCTGCAACAATGAAGATAATTAGAATAATTAAAAAAAAAACAATACACGGTGTTACTCTTTTACGTTAAAACATATAAAATTATCAATGTTTATATCTGCCTAAGTTATAGCTTATTTGATATATTAGGTGATGCCCATTTTCGTATACTTACATAAAATGCGCAATACACTGAGTCATGAGAGTGGACAATCTTGAGGATGGGTTTGTCACTATAACTATAAGGATGAGAATGGATCGGTTTTAAAATCAGGTTTAAGAACCACAAATCGCCATTTGTCGATCCAACTGATAATAGAAGAGCTGAAAAAATATTCATCGCTTTTATTTAAATTTACCAGAGTACGAAACTCATAGATAGTACCAAAATCAAGGTATCAAGCTGATTCGAGCGAATCGGCTTGGTATGAGCTGCAGTTGCATGTTTATACTAAGAGAATAAATAACTTTTCTTTTGGAATTGGCTATGAATATAGATAGTATGTCTTAAGACAGATCGTCCAACAAAGTGACGTAACATTAAAGCTCGTCTAGTCGGTGCAGAAATGAGGTAATGCAATTGAATACATTTCTTTTGCGAAGCTGCTTACAATCATTATATAAAGAGTAATAATGATATACGTACATTGGCTTGTAAATT
This sequence comes from Othius punctulatus, assembly GCA_951805005.1. Lineage (NCBI taxonomy): Eukaryota > Metazoa > Arthropoda > Insecta > Coleoptera > Staphylinidae > Othius > Othius punctulatus. The sequence goes on along the minus strand of OX638141.1, from coordinate 43,699,393 downwards.
TGATGGTAGAATTGCAGTGCTCATTTTGGGAATGAATGCACTTCGGCTTTGATACAATCACTGAAAGCTTATTATAGTCATACAGGGTTATTCTCCCATTTTCGTAAGCAACTGCAAGGAATGGTCTGAAAAGCAAATTGTATAGTAGTATGCATATTATGGTGATCCTTAGAAAAAATGGGGACGCTCGCTAGACTGGATCAAATCATTGAAAAAGACATACTGGATTTTTTTTCAAATATTTATTTCTAACCCTTCCTAACCCAATTTTATTAAGAATATTTTTACTCAAGTTTTGTTCTATTTTTTTGTTCTTGACAGCCATTAAAAAATGTTTCAAACAAATGTTATAAAGCATATTTTCCCCTACAAATAAAATAAAATATGGCCGCCCTTCATCTTGAAAATACCGTTACCGTTACAAAGTTTTTAATTATTTAATGGAGAAGAAATTATGCACTCTCAGGTGTAGGGTAAATAAAACCTATATTTTTATGAACTAGTTTCGGCTTGGGAGCAGTCTTCAGCATTCAAATAGTCAATTATAATTTGTTCAAATCTGTTGGTGGTATTGTGGTAAATCGTTTTTTGTGAGAAGACATATGTAGATGAATTGTGGGATATGAAATGATTGTGATTTTTCAGTGTTTGCAGAAATTTGGCGACATTTGTCTAGTTTTACGTTTTTAATCTTATGACTTCAAAAATTTTTAACAAATAATCGTAATACTTTGACTGTTGTCTAACGTTTAATATTGGTAAATTGAAGTTAAAATTTTGAAAACGTGATCATGAGGATGAATGATGAAAATAAATAGCTGTTTGCTCTACTACATGTTGCCTAGAGAATTAAGTTTATTACTATTGTGTTATGTAAATGTAAATGTGTTGGTTTCTGGGTGCTTTTAGTTGTACTTTTTAAAGCGGTGTGTGTTCATAGTGGTTCGCCATTTTTGCAAAACGTTAAACTAGACAAATGTCGACAAATATCTACAAACACTAAAAAATCACAATCATTTCATATCACACAATTCATCCTCACATGTCTTCAAACAAAAAAAAAAACGATGTACCACAATACCACCAACAGATTTGAACAAATTATAATTGACTATTTGAATGCTGAAGACGGCTCCCAAGCCGAAACTAGTTCATAAAAACATAGGTTTTATTTACCCTGCACCTCAGAGTGCATAAATACTTCTCCATTAACGAAAAACTTAGGATGGATCCACACACATTCCAATATTTAATTATTATTTATTAAAAATTATAAATATTTATTATTAACAATTGTTTGATTGAAACAATATTAAGAAGTGTAAGTCAGGTTAGTTAAGGTTAAATTAGCTCACGTTAAGATAGGCTAGATAGCGTTCTGCCGTAAGGGTCCAAGATTAATATTAGTATTTTTTTCAATGTCAATTATAATAATTAGGTAACTAATGATTTAGGATACAAGTATGTTACCTTTCATCGCAGGTATCTATAGAAGCGATTGGGGAATCCATTATATCTGCGAGTTTCTTATGAGTCCTGTTTACAAAATCTACTTGGTACACACAGCCATTTTTACAAGCTGCAATGTTTAACAGTTTATAGTAAAGATAGTATTTCTGTGATAGTAAGACAAAACCCGATAAAATTGATTGTATCGAATGAACCTTGTTGCAGCTGTTGATGATTTCAATGGACAGACCTCTATATAGCAATCATTCTCCTAGAATATGTTCGTAGAACCAAAATAAAGATTCCGATATATACTACGTTCCTTTGCGATATATCAGTGGCAAAACTCAATAATATTTTGACTTTTGATTTATGACTTATCGGGTTTTTCCTTAGTACCATAGATGTATACTAGCATTTTGGACAAGTCTATTAATTTAGATGACATTGAATACCAGCAGTTTTGGAGAGGCTGGATGATATATTGGTGTATGCAAATGCAACACATTGATTAATTAACAGTAATTAGTTATAGCAGCAGTATTGTTGCAGACGAACAAACAATAAAGCGAGCAACAATTAAACTTATTATTATTGTTACACATTTCTGCTGCAATGGCTAATGTGCTAACGTGTATCCTTTTTTTTCCAAAATTGCATTATTAAAGTCAATGAGCTCTATTTACCCACTATACAGTTTCGAGTTACGAATGGATGCCGCTGTAGCGATGCGATAGAAGGCACACTATTCCTTTGCAAAGTTTTGTATGCTTCAACTCGATCCTCCACTGGAAGTTCCAAGAATGCCCCTTCATCCACAGTCGAAAAAAAATCTTCAAAAATAGTATAAGTTTTTAGATGAGCAATAACAAGAACTACTAATAACAAAAATTCTTAAATTTGTAAAAATTCAAAATGCATTGTAGGTTAGATTTTGCAATTTTCTTTCATCCTAATGATTGCGACTTCCAAGCCTGTGCGCCCGAGTAATACGAAAATCCAAGACCCGTTCAATAATAATAATAATAATGGAAAAATCTGCCAATAGCCTGCAGGTTTGATCATTGATTATAATACCCTTATGGGTATTATAATCAATGGTTAGATGTAGTAAATCAAAATAGTTGTTGGTTCGAATCGGTATGGTAGAATTTTTTTTATTGAGCATTTATGTAAAAGAGTTTCTCACGGTTGCGAAAATAGACACTATGTTTTGCAGTGCACTAGGTGAAAATTTCAATTATTTAAAAACAACATAAATAACTATCTGGTTGATTTAGAATACTAAACTTCAAACGGTATCTCCCCAGCATAAATCAAATGAACATCTAAATTAATTGATTTAGATTAGTAAACTTTAAACTTTTATCTCTACCTCTATCTCTATCTTTATCTATCAACTTTTTACCAAACTTTCAGAGAGATTTTTTTTATTATTTACATTGTACTAAAGAATTTATTACATCTATTGGCCATCATTAAGTTAGAGGGAGAAATTGAATAACTTTAATATTGTCTTATGCCAGTACCGAACTCACGACTATTGATTATTGATTAGTCAGAGCCTTGACTTACTGCACAGCTTAGGTTTTTCTCTTGCAATTGTAACGCTATATAAGCTTTTAGAATTAATTATTATTTGTGTATGCACTTGGCTGCTTATGATCTAACGTTGCCATTTTCCTTATTGAAACTTCTAGATCACAACAAAATGATAAGAATAAACTTTTTTTCAATCATTAACTTAAGGTTGAAAAAATGTGCACATACGCAACAATTTTGTTAGGAGCAGTTGGTCTGAATGTTTACCATTATTAACAACGAATGGATCCGCAAGTTTATTTTGCCTAGGAGTTAAAGTGAAGGATAACGTCTTTATAGTCGGTACATCCGGCATATTCTCTACCCAATACAACAACTTGACATAAATATCGTAAAATTCGATTGATCCACGAGCATCCACAGTTGCTAGAATCCTGCAGGAACCAAGTTTAGTGTACATAGTTTTTATGACTAAACACCTCTTACCCATCAATAGATTGTACACTGGAGATAGCATGTGATGATATTTTAATTTCTTTAATGAAGGACGAATTGTTGTCCACTGGGTGCTCATCGAAATGTTCGGTGTATGTAGTGCTGGAATATACTTGTATGTAGCCCTCCATTGTGGACACGAAGCATTCATGGCAGTTCAGAGCCATAGCGCAGTCAGTGAAATGTCTTCCATGCCTATGTGCTGGAGCTCGAATGGATAGCTTTGAAGTGCTTTCGTCCTTGAAGCAACGCCAAACATAAAAGTTGGTAAATTAATATTAATATGAAAATTATCCTAATAGTTAAGAAGTCCGGTGTCAAATGGATTTTAATATACGGATTTTACTTATAGAGTAAAGTTCAATCGGTTTATCGCTCCCACAGTATACCAGTTATTGTTCATATGATACAGATGACTGGATATTGTTATATAGGTAGTTCAATGCGTAGTGTACGGCTGTTTTTAATGTAGTCAAATCCTTAGGCAGCGTTACTTAGTGCTGGACGGATGACGGTTTACACAGTGATAGACGTGTGTATATTATATCATAAAATTTATAAACAATGCTACGAAGTTTACTGCGAGACTAATTACTGCTTGTTCATTGTTATTAACGAAATATCGTCTATCTAAAAACCAAAGACGCCAAAGCTAGATGTATAATGAGATGTAAACTTAAAAACTACAACATTTTATCCTCAATACATAGGTTGGAAAAACACACAAAATAGGATAATTAGTATTAAGGATAATTTACGGATAATAATAATTAAATAATAATTTAGTGGATAGGATAATTAACGAAATGTCGTCTATCAAGAACCAAAGACACCAAAGTTAGATGTACAATGAGATGTAAACTTTAAAACTACCAACTTTTATCCTCAATACATAGGTTGGAAAAACAGACAAAATAGGATAATTAGTATTAAGGATTTACGGAAAATAATAATTAAATAATAATTTAGTGCATAGGATAATTACGAAATATCGTTTATCTAAAAGCATAGACGCCAAAGCTAGATGTACAATGAGATGTAAACTTTCAAACTACAAAATTTTATCCTTAATACATAGGTCGGAAAAACACACAAAATAGGATAATTAGTGTTAAGGATAATTTACAGAAAATAATAATTAAATAATAATTTAGTGGATAGGATAATTAACGAAACATCGTGTATCTAAAAACCAATAATAATTTAGTGGATAGGATAATTAACGAAATATCGTGTATCTAAAAACCAAAGAAACAAAAGTTAGATGTACAATGAGACGTAAACTATAAAACTACCAAATTGTATCCTCAATACATAGGTTGGAAAAACACACAAAATAGGATAATTAGTGGATAACGGAAACAAAAAGGTGTTCATACACCTGTGTTCATACACATTGTGTAGTCATCGGCCACATTGACACAGCATTTATAAGTATAACTTAAAATACAATACGATAACTTAAAATACAATTTCCAACATAGTAATTATGTGTAACAAAATCATCGCGGCATATTTGGTTGCATCCACTACATATACATTAGGATTGCTTTGGGCTTGTGAAAGGAGAAATAACACACAATAACTCATTTTATTAATTAAATGCACATTTCAAACCGCGTCCGAAATGTGCATTTAATTTATAAATGTTTTATTGTAAAAAAGGTTTAATGTGTGTTATTTAATTACATATTCATTTATTAAATATATGATTTATGTACTATGAATAACGTGATTTTCAATTACTCCATATCGCAATTTTTATTAAAGATAAAAAATTTAAGACTCAAACGATAATCCAAGCCAATGCAAAAAATACATAAAACAATTGGGAGGTTTATTTTTTAATCATCAGTCAATCATTAGCCATATATTAATGGCAAATAAATTATTTAAAATGAAATATAACGCAGGAATAACAAGTTTAAGCCCAATCATCAATATCTCAACAAATCCTGAAAGATTCAACTTTTCAAAATTAAAAAAAAAACAATGAATTTTATAGCAAATGAGTTCGAATTGTATGAAATATCCATAAAAATTCGATTATCTGAAAATTTCGGGCAATGAAAATAGATATGCAAAATAGAATTGCAGAAAATTGCAAACCATATACTCTATTCGACAAAAATCCGGTAATAAATCCCAAAACAACTTCAAAATGAACATTTATACTAGCACTTCTAGGACTAAAAGTGCATATTCGATTCTGATTTATAGGGACTGAAGTAGCCTTTTTAATCTCTAGAGATTAAAAAAGTATTTTTTAATTGAATTGAAATTTCAGGCAATACAAAATAAAAAATGCAAAATTGTTTGCAATATCTTTTTATAGAATTGTACGAGCAGTCAGATTATGTAAAAATATACAGTGTTCCATTTAAAATAACAAAGTAAATGGCCACTTCCGATAAGTAACCGAAAGTAATAATAATAGGTACGTATTTTATTTTCAGAGATCATGATGAACTATGTTTGTGTGAAATTAAAAAAAAAGTAAGATTAGGAACCCCATAAACTTTTAACCAACGACTTGCCTAGGACACCCTGTATTATCTTGCCATTGACCCGTCTTCTATAGCTCAGTTACTAATTGAGTTAGGATTTTGATATTTTGCAGGCTTTACTTGAATTCTGGGGTGTATTTCAGGAAAATATCTTGGATTATACAGGGTGTCCCAAAAAAGTGTGACGAGATGATGATGTATATTTTTAAATTGCATGGTATATTTTTTGTTGCTTATTTGGGTGCCTTTTATGAATGCCTACATAGCCACAAAATTATAATAAAATCGGATTAGTGATTCAATAAAACTTGGTTAACGCAACTGTCAGACCTTATTTAATGAGTACCTTGTATGATTTTATTAACGAGGCACTATTTTTATCCTTTATTAATTTTCTTAACCAATGGACCCTGAATATACAGGGTGAGTCAATAGGACGGGCAGGCTCGATTACACCTACACCGTAAATGATATTGAAATGAACCAAAATACTCTGCAAACTGGAGGCCAAAGTGCAGTTTTTTCAATTATTTCGCCATATACAGGGTGTTCCATTTTTGCAGGGCATTTCGATATCAGTAACTGTATAGGCGTAATCGAGCCTGCCCGTCCTATTGTCTCACCCTGTATATATATGTATATATATATATATATATATATATATATATATATATATATATATATATATATATATATATATATATATATATGAGTCGTATAGATGCAAAGCCCGCCAAGTCACAAAAATACAAAAAATGAGTTATTACCGGCAGTCGGTAGTTTAATGCATCTTCCCCGTATTGGAATGATCATTTCCGTTGAAAACCCACCAAACTCTTTGTCTTTGTGCTTTAAAAATCCCGTTTAAATTCAAATCCCACCAACTGCAGCAGTCATTTAGGTACAAAGTCTGCCATGTCCATTTTAACCAATGGACGCATGGGAAAGTATCACGTGGCGTCTCACATGCTGCGCGGTCATCACATGGTCATCACCAGTGTTAGTGCAGAATGGATTCCTTTGAAACAAAATTGACAAGAAACACCACCAAATAAAAGCAGGAAAAAACAAAAACAGACAAAAACCCATAAAAGATAAGTACGAAAACGTTTAATGTAAGTTTATTTTCTTTAGACAATTGTAGCAGACATCTTGTGGTTTGTATTTTTCTGCAGATATGCTGCACATACCTTGCCAGAAATTCCAGAATTCAAACATAATAATTATTTGGAATGTAAGACTTTAAAAATGTGCGATGTAAGGGTGTGTCATAATCTAATTTACAATAAAAAAAACAAAGTATACCAAGATTCAATAATATATAAGCCTTGCACTGCTGACAAACCAAAGAGATCTAGGATTAGCGATAACACTAGACAGAAAATATCACTTACAATTAAATACATCATTCGGAAAGATAGTGGACAAGCGGCAAAAGATTGTCGTATTTTTTTTTTTTTGCAATTTGGATATTAAAAAATACAGAGTCCAGGGAGTAATTAGTACATTCATAGAGAGTCTAACTTGTTCTGAAACCCATTATTGTCGTAGTAAAACAGTACTTAGAACATACTTTGTGAGCTGAATATCCGAAAATTGCACAAATTGTACAATGAGTCAGTGCATAAAGAATTACAAGTTAAAGAATGTTTTTTAGACACTATATTAACAATCACTACAATTTAGGCTTTATAACACCTTTGACAGATATGTGCTCAGATTGTCTAAAAACGCAAGAAAAGCTCAAGACAAAAGCAAATCAAGTAAAAAAAGAACTTATGATGGCTGACAGGGTACATAAGTTAAATGCACAGGTTTTCTATTGGTACCTTAAAATTGATTGAACAGTTTGGAGATGAGTGAAGGGCGTTACCAAATCTATAATTTTATAGGGAGGTTATTGACCAAGAACATTTGGAAATACCCATAGAATCGTATATACCCATAGAATGGACTGATATTTGGGTATAAACTAGCCCAAAATTTTACGAATTTGTTTTTTTCTATTAAAGTTTTTTTCTTGTGCTATAGGGGATTTCGCAATAATATTTTGTATATTTTTTTCGTTATAAATAAAAATAAACGTGTAATATACAAAAAATGTTTAACAATTTTCTTTTATTTTACATGCAAAACCCGCCAAGTCCATTAAGTTCACATGCAAAACCCGCCAAGTCACTTTTTGAATCTTTGATATTAGCACACCTAATGCCTCTAGATTTTTAAAAATAGCCATTTTCTGTCAATAAACCATTATAGAACATAGTAAAAATACATCTTACATCATAAATTGTATACGATGCCTCCTGAAGGTTTTTCTTGTTTTTCTCGAAAACAGTTAGAAGTGACCTAGCGGGGTTTGCATCTATACGACTCATATATATATATATATATATAGTAGTAGTGATAAATTATAACGACTCCGTGGCGCAACGGTAGCGCGTCTGACTCCAGATCAGAAGGTTGCGTGTTCAAATCACGTCGGGGTCAAAGTTTTGTACCATGCAATATCGTTGCAAAAAGTTGTTCAAAAATGAACAAGTAATAAGTTGAGAAAGATAACCAGAAGTTAATAGTTTGAAGGTATGTAGTAGATATCTGTGTAAGAAGTATATAATCGAGGACTTCATTGGACTGGACTAGCCGAATTTATGGCCGAGCGAGCTTGTGAGCGAAGTTAATAATAAAATAGCTAGTTATTGTATAAGTGAATAAAGTCGAATTTTATCCACGAAAAAATAGTTTAGCGCAAGAGGCGAAGTCGAGTGTGATAATATTTTAGAGTGGATCAAATTGCTTTATTCACTTGTATCATACAAGATTTTTTCCAAGTCGTTATCAGAATTGAAGAATTTGCAGGCAAGTGTCACATTGTCAGGTGACAACCAAAATTGCAAGGATAGTGCCTATTAACGTATTTTTTACTGTATTCACGTTGTCAACAGTTATAGTGAATAAAGTGAAGATGTAAAGATTTTAATCACCCATTCGATTAAAGTGTTGTTTTAATGATGAGATTCAATATACATAATGAGCATTTTAATAATGCGAATTGGAAAAACCTAATTATAATTTACTTACCCAGTATATGAATAGAATTTGTTTCTCGAATGCAACCATTATATAATTCTCGTCATTGGGATGAAAGCAGATTTTTTTTGGTTTTCCAAACGATCTCTTTTCATTGGACATGTAGGAGTCTGATGAATAAACATTAAAATTTGATATAAATTTTCAGTTTTTAGATTACCATCAGGATGGTTCAATCCAAAGCTCCACAGCCAAAATTTTATAATTGGATGTTCTGGCCTGTGCACGCTTACCAGGTATCTTCCACTGGGACTAATAGCAACAAGTACTGCTCCATCGTCGTCTCGTTTATTTTGTATGGTATAGATTGTTTTGCTTAAAGCAAAAAAAATAGTTTTGCCATCAAATCAAAAGCAGTAGCCAATAGTTAAATCTCATGTGTGGTAAATAACTCCTCAGAAGAAGACTTGTATATTCAAACTTTTCTGCAGATGAATGGATTTATATTGGCTAGCAGACATTATTTATATACAGGGCGTCCCGTGACATACCTGCCATACGTTAAGTGAATAATGCTGAGGTTATTTTAAATTTCTTTAAATGTCTTATAAACAAATATCAAAACCTCCTTAATTACACAAATACAAGCAGTTTTAAATTTAAGTAATTTCAGGACATAATTTACCAATTTCGGGCGTCGGTTACGATTATAGAACTTTTTTCACCCAAATCTGAAGTAACTACCCATCTGCCACATTGTTCCACTCCTGAAGACACTATTTTGTTATACTATAAATAATTTATACATTTATTTATTAACATAATAATAACGCTCCAATACACACATGACCATAGAAGTATCTCATGGTAAATGCTCCGTAATCGAAAATAATTCCTTTATGTGAACCAATGAGGAAAACTTCTGTTTTGGTATTGTTGGATAGATTTAGTGGCGGCACATTCAAATTAAACCCAAAGTTCCACTTCGGTTCCTAAAGCTTAAAGAATTTACAACTTATGCAATCACTCCTCGAGGAACATACAAACGGGTGGATTTTCTGCTCTGCACCAGTCGTAAAGAAATCGTTCTGTGACAAATTTGAGGCGGAGTACGTTGAGTCATCATCGTGGTCGTACAACTCGTGATGCGCCAGTACATCATACAGCACTTCCGAAGCTGTAGGTTCAGAAGTTTTGTCGGCACTGCTGATAGACTCACTGCAAGTGCCCACGTAAGAATCAGCGGTGTCACCTTCAGTGGTGGTAGCTTCAACAGATTGTTCTTGCTCTTCAATTATATCATCTTCCTCTACAAGAGGCTTGCTGTGCATGTACTCGCGTTTCAGTTCATTGGCAAAAAATGATACCCGATGAGCGGCTTCTGCAGCGTCTTGAGAAGCATCAAACTCCCCTTCTATATCTTCTTCTAGTACTCTTGCTAAGTACTCAGAGATTGTTAGGGCTTCTGTATTTTGATCTGGATCTGGGACGTGCATTGCAGCTGGTTCTGCGCTAATTCTTGGCACTTTATTTTTCGATATATTTGATGTCGCTTCGAGTCTGGTTCACTGAACGAAATATATATATACAGATTAATATAGTAAATGTAAATGTTGATGACTGCAAGGTAAGACAGTTTTGTTGATATACTTGACATGTGACGCTTCTATCAAACTCTACTGAATTATTGAATCTGCAGGGCTGTGGGATAGTTTTCCTAACATGAGATAAGTTTACTCCCAGATAGTCGCAAGTAGGTTTGAAACTAACGACCCAATACGTTTCCAATTCTTGTCTTAATGCTCTGAAATTGGCTTCTGAGACGTTATATTTTCTGATTTTGGTTCAACATATTCATTGATTCTATGGAAGAAATATCATCATCATTAGTGGAAGGCGCACCATAATTTATAGCCGTAATTGATTAGAAGTGGAAAAATATTTATATATTGACAATATATGTAGTTCTCTGGCAATTCATAAAACTACAAACAGATATTTAAATATTTAAGATGCAACAAGAAAGCAAATAACGTGTCCTCTACTTTGTTTCTTAATTACCTTGTAGGTTTGCCTTATCGTTAACTTTGGAAAGACCCGTATTTAGGTGTACAAATAGTAATACATTGGCTCTCACTTCTCGCTAAGGTGTGCTTTTTAACATGTTAGAAAATGTGTTGTTATTTGTATTAAAATTTAATTACCCGTTCATGTACATACAGTTCATCTCATTTCGATCAGTAAACCGGTTCTTGTGCTTACATCCTTTCTTTTTGCGCGTAAATACACACTTCTCTGAAACATTCGTCATGTATTGAAATTCCCGAAGACGAATCGTGCATATATTTCAGCAACGGCGGGAATCACTGCAGAGCTTCTAGTGAACTTACAGTGAGCATTTCGTGGTCGAATTCGTTCGATACCATCCATTCATCGCGGAGATTGCGAAAACGTGGAGCAACGATTACACGCAACTGGGGGAAATTCCGGAAAATCATTGCAATTTCCTTATATACGCGTGGCTATGACGGCTGTAAGGTTTTCGAATGCTTTAAATATGAGTGTTCATCGATGATTTAATGATACGTTAATTTATTCTGCGTAAACTATGCCAACGATATTCCGCATTGTTTCCTGCAGAGACTAATCAAATAGTGCGGACAGTATGATTGGTGATAAGTTTTTGGTTGTTTTAATTGTGGTTGTGGCCACAGCCACGTTTCCTCTGGGTCAAGGGCCAGCAGCTATGAAGGGAATGCCTTCACTTGAAGCTGTAAGTGATTTATTTTAAGACTGTCATTATTCTTGTATTTTTATGTACAATAAGCACGACTTCGCTTTTAGGATGAAATAATTTGAATTTGTTTGAATGCGTAATACAGGGGGCGCTGCGTGTTATATTAAAATACATTCTAATCATAATTTAATTACATCGATAAGGTAGTTAAAATCAATGATAGACTAATAAGTTGCAAGTATTGATTTACAACAAAATTTATTTTTTTTCTTACAAAAATTGATATATTTTATACTATCGTGAAAATATCTTACAAATTGCAGAAAATAAAATGGCAGGACGTAGAAAATTTAAACAAAATTTTAGAAATTCCATAAAATGTTTATAACAGTCAAAGAATTAATTAAAAACAATGTAAAAATTTCAGAAACTTTCCAATAAACTAAAGAAAACATTTCATAACTCCCAGAAATAATAATATCCGATTTTTTATTTTCTTGATTTAAAAAGATAATTGTGTTTTAAGCATGCTTAAAATACATGACTACACTTTTTTTTTAAATAAAAATGAAAATATCTTTTTACAAAATATATTGTACAATTGCGAGGTCATAAAAAATGCAAAAAATATAAAAGTTAAATAAACTTAAAAAACAAAAACAGAAACTTCATAATGTACAGTCATGCTCACATAAATCTAGTACAAAAAAATTGACATTGCTATATAAAATTGCTATTGTAACCTAATTTCTTGTACTAGATTTATGTGAGCATGACTACATATACATACAAAATATTCAAAATTGATTATTGAATCAAGTCTGTAAATAAAACTGGTGTTGGTACAATTACTATTTTCTACCTGGTAGTTCATCTAATTTCAATTTAAACATTTGTCAATACGTGAGAACTCAGTGTTGTTTGTATTAGTATTAAATTGACCCTTACCAGTTCAAGTCTGTGTCCCTGATAACTGTATAATATTTCAATACTTTGGATGTAATTGAATTAATTAACCTAGATAAATAATAGTTTCAATAATAATAAGTCATTATGTCTAAAGTATCATATATCTATGATTATACAGGTTCATTGTTATTACTAAGATAGTACTGTGCAATACTTCACAAATCGTTTTGTTTTCTAAGGTAAAATGATAAATATTTATTATTATTAAGATGCTAACAAGATATAACAAAGTATTTATTATTATTAGGACTAAATACTTTTTCTTTTTCTAAATACTTATTACACAACTTTTTAGAGTTTCACAAGTTATATAATAATGTAATAAATATAATATTTTAATAATTTCCCCCTTAATACAAAATAGCTCGAGATTTTAATAGTAGGTATACCTATACCATACTTGAGGTATCGTATATGTCCTATAAACATTTTATAGGACATTAGTCCTATAAACAAAACATATATTGAAGTAATGTGATAAATATGTAATTATTACTAGTAATATAATAATAATTATTATAACTAACGTCTAATAATAATTATATTTTGTGGAACAAGTTTTTCAAGTTTACTTACTTTGGGACGACTAAATATCCAATTACGCATATATTAAATCACATGTTTTCTTATTTCACTGAGGACTACTCGTACGCATGCACGTTGTGTAAAAAATCAGTACATCAAATGAATAGTGCAAGATAATTAATCAATGAAGACCCCCACGACGTTTTTGCAGTCGCACCTTATTTTTTATACAAGATTCCTTCAACACCTTTTCGTAATTTATGTAAGAAGGATTTTAACAATTTTACATGTAATACCAAATTTGTACAGTTGCATTTGCACGATTCAAATTTGGGCCATTAGTGTTGTTAACACCAGATATAAGCTATATGAAAGCACCGTTTAAATGAGGCTAGTGCAAACTTTAACGATATATAATTTGCATAATTTATGCAGCCCACGTTTAACATTTTGAAAACAACGATTTTTGAAATAATTTTGTGTTTGTGTATTTATTTACATATTTCTGGTCACATTAGTAATATGCAAATGTCAATATTGCAATAGTAACAAGTATAGTCAGAACCATATTATCTTGGGTAGCAGTTATTTGTTTATATCGATACAATAGAATATTTAGTTTCTGTCAGAGTTGATTATTCTATATTAATATTTCTCGTCAAAGAATGATATAAAAATGACTGCATATCTCAAGCAGTTAAATGTTTTGAAACACATTAAAAAGAAGATAAAAATAAATCATATAAAAGGTACTAAAGTATAAATATAGTTTACCGCAGAAATTAATGTAGGCACTGCTGATTATTTTTTTAAATATATTTACTTTAATAATGAATTAATTAATTCGTTTTATAATTGTACACAATTATCTAAAACAAGTGATTGGTTGTATTTATAAAGTAAGTAGAGTTTTTCCGCATCAATTGTCGTGGGTTTGATTCTCGTCTGGAGCTATATAACACTAAATTTGTGTGATTTTTCTCACTGCAGCATAAGAAATTGCCAATGATCGTATGTAATACAACGAGTGGAATTAAGACTATCGATAATCGCGTGAATTGGGACACTAAACATGTTGTCAAATATTAATTGCACGAGTCTGAAAGACGAGTGGAATTATGTGACTACATGTTGAGTGCATCAACCAATTCGATTATCAATAGTCACGATTCCAAGAGTTGTATTTGTCAGATTATATCACGAATGAAAAATTTAATACTTTTGTAAGAAGAAATTTATTTATTATGTTGCAGAACTCGGTAAATTCGGCCCAAATCAAATTTTGAGACCTTACAGTATTAGATGGTTTGTGGTTTTGTATGTTTTTTTCAATTTTTTTTAAGGGAGAATCACCGAAGCGCGAAATTTTGTCTAATTGTGACATTTCAGTTGACAGCATAGCACACCAGATGTGCAGAGGACCAAGTGTGATTATCACTTATTAGTCAATTCGAGTTTTGATTATCAGCTATTAGGCGGTCGCTAGGATATGGAAGAAAAGCATTATGAGTGATATCACAATCACATTAATTAAAAACTTGTATCAAACATAAATATATAAGTGAAATATGAAGTACTATCATAGATATGGTTTGTTCACATGTGGTTTTAATTTCAGCTGAAATTTATGAAGCAATATGGATACGTGGAAGAGGGTGATGGCAACTCGGAAGCCTTGTTTACTGAGCAGGGCCTCGAGGAAGTTATCAGATCAATACAAAAATTTGGAGCAATTGAACAAACTGGGAAACTGGATAATGCCACAATGAAGGTAATTCTAGAAATATGCACATGCAGACCACAGGACGAAAATAGTGAATGTCATTATTTTGATTAAAAAGAAGTTGAGAAGGCTAAAACATAAATTATTTCTAAATTTATCTCATTTTGATTATCGGTTCAGGAAATATAAGAACCGATTCTTTGTATCGAAAAAATATGAAAAATCACATTGTTAAATTATCGCACATTATGTTTGATGAAGATCAAACCTGTATTATATTATCATACCTACCTAACCATCATCTTCATAGAAAACTAAGACAGAGAAAATATCAAGATACCCTAATTTTCGAAAATTTTAGTTGTGAAAATACAAACAGATTTTTTAGGGCCTATGAACATTTAGTTGTTCCAGTTTCGAGGATTTTTTCTTTAGCGAGTAGAACTGTATTCTTGTTAACGCCGAGCTCAAACGCAATTGCTCTTATGCTCATTGCTCGGCCCATCGTTAAATCTGGTTTGAAATATTGATTTCTGAGCTTTATTTAAAAGTGCCATCTTAACTTGACAGTAAATATGTGAGTGCCCCATGTGATAGGAATGTGATTGAACTTGTCATATCACAGCCTAATTCAATCTGTTGAAAATTGGCTGTACCAGTTTTCTATAAAGGCGATGGTACCTACATTAAAACTCGAGTTCCCGCAAATATGTTTTATATGACATTGGCTCCTTTCCTCTGTGGTTTTCAAATAGTTTAATAGAATTTGTTCTATGCACTTATACTACATTTTCTAGAAAAAAAAGTATTTTTAAATTAAACAATTTATTTAGGTAGGATACTAGTTACAATTCTTCCACATATATTTTTGTTCTTGTAATATGTGACAAAGGCAATCCCTAAGACCACCATCAATGAAATATTATTGTCTTGCTTAACAATAATGAATTTAAGAATGTAATAGTCGATTCTCACACAGGGCAATACAAAATTAATTGAAACAAAAAACAACACATGATAAATATTTTAAATGCAATTATTGCCAATGAATATATTATTACTTTGCAGTAATAAATATTATAAGAAATATAATAATAATGCAATTATTGCCAATGAATACATTATTACTATGTAATATTCTAGCTAATGGGACATCCAAGATGTGGAGTACCAGATATTATTAGAGGTGGAAGGTCCAAAAGATATATTCTTGGTCCTTCTGGATGGAATAAAAGGAATATATCATTTTTGTAAGTAATATGAAGTAAACGTAGTTTCGATTTTCTCCTTTCTATACAATTATTAGTTCATATTTGTTGGTGAGATATATCGAAGGGTTATCTCATATATGTGTTAACTATCACCTGATATTTTTATTTCAGTATCCTAAAATGTTCATCCTCAAATCATCATCAAATCCTAAAATTCAATACACTTTATCCTTTTAAGAATATTATCTTAATTTTGCAATATGAGAGTAATGTTATGATTGCATTAAAATTGAATTAACAATTTTTAATTAATTGTTACTATGATTCAATGTATCTTATGAAATGTGTTTTTCAAGAAAATCACTTACCATATGTGAATGGCAAGCAGTCATATAAGGGTGTCCAAGATAAGGATCAACAGCATGGGGATCTCGAAAACCGTAAAAGTTACAAAGGCGGTTAAATTACAAACAAGTTGCGCTATTTAGTGGTCAGTAATATTCTGTTGAGAAAACTAGAAAATTGCGCTTACTTTCGGAGATATTCGACAAAATCTGAAATTTTGCGATATGGTTTTTATGTTTTTCTGAAGTTATTTGAAATGGTATATAAACACAATGGCACTTTCTCATTACCACTTTTTTAGCTCTACAAGAGCTAATCGTTTTTATGTTTTTCTGAAGTAATTTGAAATGGTATATAAACACAATAGCACTTTCTCATTGCCACTTTTTTAGCTCTACAAGACAGCGTTTATAAATTTTCAGTACAACGTTTCGTTTCGAAGAAACCATCATCAACTTTATATTTTTATGTGGCCCGTAAATAAAGTTCACCCTGTTTTAAATAGCATTTCATATTTCGAATTCAATAATTTATAACAGTATGGTTTCTTATGTTTTTATTCAGAAAATAAGGCTTATTTATACATTTCGAACATTATGCTGTAGCAGGCATTGAAATGAGACAACATTTATCGCCTAATTTTAGGATAGTTTAAGATAATTAAATGAACAGAACAATTCTCATATTACCACAGTAAAAACATAATTCGTGTAATTCTCAATAACTGTAATGTTTCAATGTTTAACAACATAACTATTCTTGTTAAATTGTTTTTAGTTACCACTTTTGTACCTATTCGGGTTTAAAATTAGGTAATAATTGTTGTCTTCGTCGTCATTAAATGAACAGAATAATTCTCTTACCACAGTAAAAAAAATAACAAGTGTGGTTCTAAATAACTATAATGTTTTAATGTTTAACAACTATTCTTGCTAAATTATTTCTGTTACTATTTTGGTACATATTCTGGGTTAAAATTATTGTCATAATTTTTGTCGCCATCAAATTAACAGAACAATTCTCATATCGCAGTAAAAACATAGTGTAGTTCTAAATAGCTATAATGTTTGAATGTTTAACAACTATTCTTGTTAAATTATTTTTAGTTACTATTTTAGTACCTTTTCTGGATTAAATTACATCATAATGTTTTTCTTCGTCGTCATCATTTAAACGAATACAAGAAATTGTTCGGAATGAATTAACAAGCCTTTTCTGAATAAAAACATGAGAAACCATACTGTGTATAAATAATTGAATTTGTAATAGGAAATGCTATCTAATACAGGGTGTACATTTTTTACCGGCCATAAAAAAAAGTTGATGATGGTTTCTTCAAAACGAAATGTTGAACCGAAAATTTGTAAACGTTGTCTTATAGAGCTAAAAATGTGATAATGAGAAAGAGCCTTTGGTTTTCTTATACCTTTTCTAAATACTTCAGAAAAAAATTAAAACGAAATCGTAAGATTTCGGATTTTGTCGAATATCTCCGGAAGTTAGCTGACATTTCATAGTAAGTAAAAACAATTAAGCACGAATAGTTGTTAAACATTGAAACAGTATAGTTATCGAGAACCACACTTATTACACTTATTATTTCATTGCTGTGGTATTATGAGAATTGTTCTGTTCATTTAATTATCTTAAAATCTCAAAATTAGGTGATAAATTTTGTCTTCGTATGTCATTTTAACGCCTACTACATCAAAATGTTCGAAATGTATTAACAAGCCTTTTTTTCTGAATAAAAACAAGAGAAACCATACTGTGATATAAATCGTTGAATTCTTAATAGGAAATGGTATTTAATACAGGGTGTATTTTATTTACGGGCCATATAAAAATATAAAGTTGAAGTTCTTCGAAACGAAACGTTAAACTGAAAATTTATAAACGCTGTCTTGTAGAGCTAACAATGTGGCAATGAGAAAGTGCCTTTTGTTTTTTTTTATACTTTTCAAATAACTTCAGAAAAACATAAAAACCATAACGCAAACTTTCAGATTTTGTCGAATATCTTCGGAATTTTCTGCTTTCTCAACAGAATATTACTGACCACTAAATTGCGTAATTTTTTTCTAATTTAACCGCCTTTGTAACTTTTACGGTTTCCGAGATTTCAATGCTGTTGATCCTTATCTTAGACACCCTGGATAAGAAATATAGATATTTGTACCATATGGTCATAAAAAAAGTCTAACAGGTCCATCAGGTACCAACATATGGTACTTTTTATAATGACTTGCTAAGTCCAATATTTATTTTATTTGAAAAATTAATTGCATATTGTTAAATTTTGGCCAATCTTATGGCTAAGCCATATTAGATCATTTATTTATTTCCAATTAGTCGTCATTAATCGGGCAATATGGCTAAGTTCAAGTAAATATAAATTTTCAACAAATTATGCAAATAACGTTGCTTGCATCTGTCCAAGATTTTCCTGTCTATATTTATCAAATTTTGTAATACAGTCAACAAACCTTAATATATAATAACGCAATAATATAAAAAAAAGTACTAAATAGGTCTTGTTGCAATTTATAGTTACATAACATAATTATTACCGAAAATTGCTATCGTGGCATTTATATATAATTTTATAATTTCATAGCTGGCATAAATAGACTTCCAACTGCTACACGTTATTGTGTAGTATAAAATAATAATTATTTTATTGGGACACCATATAAATATGTGAATATTTAAAGTGAACACGATTCATTCTACATATGTATACAGTTTAAATAAAAATACAATATTATTTTCAATATACTAACGCCACGTTTCTCAAAATTAAGTTTTGAGAATATTTCTGTTATAAATAAGCAGTGCAATATATAGACAAGAATACAAAAATTGTAATTTTAGACACAAGAAAATAATATGAATATATTTAGAATACATTTAAGAAACAACATTAAGTGTAAAAATAGAATATTTTGGTATCACATTAGATATTTTGGTTTTTAGTGGTTAATAAATAATTATCATTACAATTTGCTTTTATATTGTAATTATAGTCATATTATAAATATACCTACAAATTTATATTCAATATCATAACCATTTTTAAATTAAATTATTTAATAATAAAAGTCGTAATAAATTTTAAAAAAATATGTGCAGTGAGTTAGGAATACTCAATTGCAGTGGATTCGTTGTTTGCAAAAGAAATTTCTTGAAAATTGAAAAGCAGTGGGAATTCATAAAGTGTATCGTTCTTTGTAGATATAACATTACAAATATATGTATGAATTGGTTAATTTAATTTTAATTTATTATATTATATATATTATTATATATATTTTAATATTAATTATTTACTGATTTGTAAAATTTTGTAAATTATATTGTCCGGCGCATAATTTATAATTTGGACGTATCAATTTTAAGAGAATTCATTTTTTTTTAAATTGTGGAGCTGAATAAAACCGTGCATAAAATATTCAATTTTTTGTAGAGAATTTGTTATGGTTTTATGGTTTTGAAAGACATTTCAAACGTGTAAAATATAGAACATCCTTCAACTTCTACATTCAAATTTAATTCGTCGGTCCATTGAATTTTTTTTTTCAGTACAAGCTTGTAATTATGTTAACACAATGACTATTCGATGTTACATCGTAAATAACAATTATTTGACCAGGGGCTGTAGATGTTCGTGCAACACGCTCGTGTAACTTATGGTAATTGCGATTTAAAATAGGCGTCAATCTTTTCACGATCTTACATAATCGCCCAATTTTGCATAATAGTAATTAATTGGTAATTTGGCATCCTTTCTTCTGCACATTTATAGTATTGCCAATTGGCCCCACTCAATGACTGAAAGCGAAGTGGCTAAAAATATCATGCTAAGTCTGGATCTGTGGGGAAGATATGGTCGGCTGAGGTTTACACGAGCTTATGATCCCAGTGCTGATATTATAGTGGCCTTTGGTAGTGGATATCATGGAGACAGGTAGCTGTATTATACAAAGCGTTTAAGAAAGTGGTGTCAACTTTTACGCCGGATATTAATTAATGCCACTGTTCAAGATGCAATTTGATATGTTTTGCAACGTTACTGAAATATTTCCTAAAATACAAGCAAATAATGTATCTAGAGAGAGAAATATAACAATCTTTATTAAGCTATTGGCCCTCGGCCTTTCTGCTTTGTAACTAGATTTTATCAAATGCCATTATTTCGTTGGAACTGGTTGAAAAAGCTGGCAACATTTTCTTGGGCGCTCTGTACATGCAAATTGGGCTTATTAATGTTACAGTTTTGTTTATTAAAGGTACCCCTTTGATGGTCCAGGCAACGTCTTAGCTCACGCCTTCTTCCCTTACGAAATGGATAGCTATGGAGGAGACATTCATTTTGACAATGATGAGAAATGGACCACAAACTCAGACGATGATGGTTGTTACAGCGTACATTTTGATTTCATGTTTATTTAATATTTGCTTTGCAGCTATTGATTTTTTGACGGTTGCTGTGCACGAATTAGGTCATTCTTTGGGTTTGGCACATTCACATGTACCTTCTTCGGTAATGTTTCCTTATTATCATGGCAGAGGATCACAACTTGCTCTTGACTACGACGACATTCTGGCAATGTATGAATTATATAGTAAGTATTGCTTTATCTAAAACTGTATACTTGATACATGTGCCATTTTTTAATTCATCAATTACTAGTTGTTGAAATTCGTCATTATTAAGGGTGTTCGGACTTTGCAAACACATCCTTTGTTTTACGTTTCCTTTGCAAACACTTTTTAAATTTTCTTTTGTCATTTGTGATTTTTTTGAGAGAAATTTGAGACGTTCATTAGTCAATGATCAACATTGGTCAATTGGTCAATTATATAATGAGTAATAGCTATGACTGATGGAACTTATGGATTCCAATCTTCATATCATATATTTTTTTAAATTTTCGAACATATTTTATTTATGGCATGTCTACGTCTACAGGTACATTAAATATTAATTCCATAATTTTCTTCCAGTAAAGCGGAAACTAGAAGGTGATGATTTAGAATATTCTGGGTACCCAACCACTCAACGTAGGCCTTACTGGGAAGACGACGAATATACCACAAAAGAATTTACAACCACTGAACGGTGGACCAATGAAGATTATACAACCAAAGAATCTGTAACCACAACAGAATTAACCACAAATCCGTACACGACCTCTGCTGCTTCTGGTCCAAGAACTACCACCGTGAGTTACGAAGGAGACAGTGAATCAGTGGATGACCACAAAAACCACGATCCAAAACATGGAATACCACCCACTAACTCGCCGAGTTTGCCAGATATATGCCAAGGAAATTACGATGCCGTTGGCACAATTAGAAATGAAATTTTCATATTCAAAGATGAGGTAAGACCATCATCATCGTCTTAATCATCGTCATCAACATAAAGTTACTTCAAAATCCAGTTTTATAATTGTTAGAATTTATGGTTAGTCTTATGTTAGAACATAAGGTGTATTCAACCTTCTTTAGGTTAATTTGTTAATCAACATTAATATCTTTGCAATTTAGTACGTTTGGAGGTTACGAAAAGAATATGACTTAATACCTGGATACCCAATACCCTTGCAACAGATGTTTCCAAAATTCCCAAAGGCTATCAAAAAGATAGATGCAGTTTACGAACGACCTGATGGAATGATAATTCTATTCACAGGTAAGTGCAAGAGCAAATATCTTCTCTACTCTACTCTTAGGATGATGCAATTATCAGAATGCCACAGGATTTCTTAATCGTCCAATTTTTTTTATGTTTTACCTTCTCTCTATCACTATCTCTCTATCTCTATCTCTATCTAAGGGCTCTGAAATAGTTCATAGAAACGTTACCATCTTTTGGCAATCATCAGGATGTCAGAATGACAGGGATGTCACTGCAACTTCTCTTCGTTGATACAGCATCGATATTACTTAGCAACGAGTCATGATAATCAGTTCTTAAGGAGTAAGTAACGGTACTTAAGAATTTTGAAAAAGAACATGAAAATTTTGAAGATGAAAATTGTAAATTTTGAAGATGAAGATTGTAAATTATGAACATAAAGATTGTAAATTTTGAAGATGAAAATTGTAAATTTTGAAGATGGAGATTGTAAATTTTGAAGATGAAAATTGTAAATTTCGAAGATGAAAATTACAACACTTTACTACTAAAACATCGATGACTATGATATTCACGACCTGCAATAGGTACAGTTTGATATAATAAATAAATAGCATCTAGTATGTTCTGGTAGTTTATCACCACAAGCTTAATGGTCGTTTTTGCCCTATAGGTAATAATTAATAATATTTACATGACAATTTTGGAAATAATAATTTAACAAATATATTGAAAACAATAGTTACTTGAATATTTTAGCAGATATTAAGCTTTTCTGCAAATATTTCAAGGTTTGTGGAAAAATATAAAAGTTGAAGAGTGTTAACTATAAGTTAACCAAATGTTTTTTATTAACAATTTTTTAAAATTTGCAATCTTTATTTTCGAAATTTACAATTTTCATCTTCAAAATTTATAATTTTCATCTTCAACATTTACAATTTTCATCTTCAAAATTTACAATCTTCATCTTCGAAATTTACAATTTTCATCTTCAAAATTTTCATGTTATATTTCAAAATTTGTTTCGCCACACTGTGGCTTCTTCAGGTGAAGAAATGATTTCTTCGCCACACAATTGTTTCGCCACACTGTGGCTTCTTCAGGTGAAGAAATGATCTCTTCACCTAAAGAAGCCACAGTGTGGCGAAACAATTGTCGTGAACAATAAAAACAATTTTGAAAATTTTAAAAAGTGCGTAACTTTATTTCATACATTAGTAATTATGAATTTTCAACAAATAAAAGCCACATCGATCAATCTACTTCTTAGTAACTGATCGATGACTATGTTATTTACGACTTGCAATTGGTACAGTTTGATGTAATAAATAAATAACATTTAATATTTTCTGGAAGTTTATTAGCACCACCTTAATGATCGTTTTTGCCCTATAGTTAATAATTAATAATAGTTACGTGACAATTTTGGAAATCATAATTGAACAAATATTTTGAAAATAATAGTTACTTTAATAATTTTCCATGGTGTTAGTTCATTCAGCGTTATCCAGGGTGCACCACGAGGAGGCGAACTTACTTTACACCCCCTATAATAGATCTCTTGAAGATCTACAAAATCGATCAAAATACATCAATTTGTGGGGCAATGTGTGCCTATAATATTACCATAAGGTTTTTGGTGTAAGAAATTGACGTTGAAATACCAAAAATTTACTTATTCGTTCTTAAGAAGTTAAATTTTGAAGGAAAAAAAATTATTTGAAGAAAAAAATTGAAAATTAGGAATCAATGATAATAACAAGATTTGTTGCAATTATAGTATGGACAATTTTTCAACTATTATGTTTTTCCACAAACCTTGACATATATGCGAAGAACGAATTTTTTTGTAGAATATACGTGTACCTATTATTTTCAAAATATTTCATAATATTAATAAGGTTAGTAAAAGGCGAAAGATTTATTTGCTTTGAAGAGAAATCAGAGTTTCAGGCAGAAAGACCCCTTATAGGGTCGATACCAATACACAGTGCTATTATTATAAAGAGTGGGCAAAAAAAAACGCTACAAGCTCTCATGGGGACCCTTCATTATTGTGAAATATCATCGATAAAAAATCTGTTCAAAAATGCAATGAATCATTTGTGCAATCTACAAAGTATAAAGATTTCGTTTTTCGTAGAAATATTTAGTGCGTTAATTATTATTAAAAATAAGAATATTTCCAACTTGTACTATTTTTTGGCCCACTGTGTATATTATATAATAATTTCAATATCCATATTCGAGCATTACGTTTGGAAGACACAAATTCAACTGAATCAAATTATTAATTAAAATGTATTCATACAAATACACAATTGTGCCATACGTTGACGATTATCTTAATACCCTGACATTGTTATATACATGAAATTCGGCGATCTTATGGTGGCCTTCATTGTAAAATAACAAACAAGATCATCGCTCTTCAATTACAACACTAGGTTAGATTTTGTTAGATTAGGTCAGGTTCGATTAGATTAGGTTAAGTTTGATTAGGCTAGGTTTGCTTAGATTAACTTAGGTCGTTGGGGTTAGATTAGGATAGCTTTGATAAGAAAAATAAAAGTACTGCCAAACTAGGCTCACTTCGAACGCGCAATCGTATTATGTAGATTATAATTTTATATGCGTTTTTCATATCGTTTTATTTCACTTAATAGAATAATTCTATTCTGTTTCTACTTTAGGGATGTTTTACTGGGTGTATGATGGAACATATTTTATAGAAAACAGTCCTTTATCCATTAAACGTTATGGACTCCCTAGCTATTTGGATAAAATTGATGCTGTTCAAACTTGGGCTAAAAATGGTAAGTTAGATTATCAAAAGGCAAATTTTCAAAATAATAGTTTTCTCGATACATATGTTAACAAATGTCTTAATCCTCTTGTAACACATCTAATAGCTACCTTATATTTCCTAAAGCAGAGATTGCTAAAACACATCTACAATTTAAAAACGTTTTATATGAGTAAATTTTGCTCCTAGTTTAGTTATAGCTACGCTCTTTAAATTGTCAAATGTTTTTTCATGTGTATTTCTATATTTGTTATGAAATATTGTTTTAATTGAAATAAAACTGATTATTATTACATCTCAATTATTATTTTTTGTGATGAAAGAATGTATTTATTACAAATTAAGTAACAACCGTGAATTTTAAAGTAACAAATGTTTACATTAGTAAAACTATAGACACATCTGAAACTATAGGAAATTAAAAAAATGGGCTCTAAACAGATTGAAACTAACAAATCGAAAATAATTTCTTAACAGGTTCCAATAATTTATATAAATCACACGATTTACATGTAAGAATATTATTGCATAGATCTTGTTTTTGAAAGATTTATAATTTCTATTTTTACAAGTTACAAGTTTTCTGTGAACTACATTGGATAATATAAAATATAAAATGATGTATATAGAAGTGGGTGTTCAGTTGCAAGCCTTATTCTAGGTTACAATTATGTATGTTCCACAAGTTCCACTTATCTTTTTTGGAACTTGGTTTGTATATCTTTTCACAGGTTACTATTAAAACACGGTGTTTATTCTTTAAAGGTTATTATCTTTGCAGGCTGTGCTGGTTTGCTTATGCTAGTATAGGCAGTCAAAATATTATGAAAATAGAGACCATATCTCTGCAAAAAAACATATTTTCAATTGCAAAATTTAAAAATGTATACATGATACAATGATCAAACTGTACTTTTCACAGGAAAGACATATTTCTACCATAGCAATGAGTTTTGGAGATATAATGAAACAAGTCATACTATGGATCCTGGGTATCCAAAGCATATGGAGCGTTGGCGAGGAGTGCCAGAGTACCTAGATGCAGCTACTACCTGGAAAGGTAATATTTGCGGTTTAACACGATATGGTAGCATACAGTGCCAAAAATGTCCGAAGTTTTTGAAGTGCATGAAGTGCGATTAGTTACCTACATTGAAATAGTGCGGAATATTTTCGGGCGGCCTCTCGGCTAAACCATTCTGTTGTAATTGTGAGTAGGTACCTATTTCCATTCTTACAGAATCTACGTTACAATGTTAATAGAAATGCAAAAACGTTTCTTAACTGTTAAACCTTAACCATGAGATAGCCATGTACAACTTTATAGATGGATGAAAAGACCAGCAAAAATGTAAGAAACTGGTGTAATTTTTCGCAAATAATACAATTCAACACTTTTGAAATGTTTTATGAAAATCGAATATCACAACCATACTTTAAGAGTAGTTTTGGTTTCGAGTTTTTGAACAAATAATTTTTTGAAATTATTAAATAAATATATTATTAATTCAAATCCCACTTCCTCTGATCGTCAGATAATATTCGCACGTTCAACTGAGGATGGAAAGACCGGTTATTTAACGGTGACATATTTCTATCTACTATGGCTAATTATCATATTCAACTTGGTATGTGCTATATGTAAATTATTATTTGTTATTTATTGACGATCAATTTCTGTCTTCTATGTCTTCATTTTCTATTTGGCAAGACTTTTGTTGACATTTAACGGTGGTGTATTTATATCTGCATAGTTATCATAATTATTATCAACTATTTAATGATCACACATTTGCGTATGTATAAAACTTGAAATTTATCATATTTGATCATAATCATTTCTTATTTAATACCAGGTCCAGTGAATATTTAACGGTGGTATATTTGTATCTATTGCGAATGGTGCCTATTTCTACTATGATCATTATTACATGATCATCATGTGATCATCAACATGATCATCATTAGTGATGATTAATTTCTATGTAGTATTGTTTCGCATTTGATACGAGTTTTAGTGGATAATTTGCAAAATCCAAATAATGGTGCAAATTTCTACTATGATCATCATTAGTTATTTACTGATGATTAATTTCTATGTAATATTGTTTCGCATTTGATACGACTTGTAGTGGATAATTTGCAAAATCCAAATTATGGTGCCAATTTCTACTATGATCATAATTAGTTATTTACTGATGATTAATTTCTATGTAATATTGTTTCGTATTCTATACGATTTCTAGTGAATAACTTGTAAAATCATTAAATAACATTTTATCTGCTTGTATATAGAAAATTAACTTGTAATTATTATTACATTTTAGGGGTAACGTATTTCTTCAAAGGCAAGTGTTACTGGAAATTTGACAACGATTGGGTTATAATTACTGAATCATCGCCTCTGCCAACGCCACAGACATGGTTGGGCTGTCCGAAAGAAGAAATCGAAAGCTGTGAGCCGAATAATGACGTCTTTATAAACGTGTTTTCAAAAATGTATAGGTCTAAGTAATTGCCATGATTCACTGTGAAATATAATGTAAAAGTTGTTTTGGTACGCTAAAAATGGAATCAAAGAGAAAAATAGGATATATTTTTTTAATAACATATGCAAGAAAGCACATATTTGTTAGTTATTTCTGTTTTACGTAGATAAATAAATAAGACACAACTAGGCAAAAAATGGTGTTACAATGGTAATATACAAATTCGATAAAAGTCCTGTAAGGATATAGAATAAAAGAAGGTTAGAAAGTTTGACCAATATTTTGGAAAACGTATATTTTAGTGTATTACTTTGGTTTGCAGCCAATTTGTTGAAAGTTGTGATGTTACAGATTATATTTTTTAATGACAACACCGTTTTTATTGTTGCAACATTGAAAGTAGAACATTCTTCTCCAATGAAAAGATGGTAAAAATATGGGCGTTATAAGAACATTTTTGAAGAAATAGTGGCATTTTAAACTACCTGTTTCAATTGCATAAGTTTTGGTATGCGTTGCAATGGAAGAATATAGAATAAGAAAAGCTTGGACAATTCAACCAATATTATGAAAAAGCTATATTTACATATATTAATTTACTGTTTTATATTTTATATTTTATAATGACAATACCGTTTTTGTTGTTGCAACGTTGGAAGTAGAACATTCTTCTCCAATAATAAGATGGTAAAAATATGGGCGTTATAAGAACATTTTTGAAGAAAAAGTGACATTTTAAACTACCTGTTTCAATTGCATATGTTTTGGTATGCGTTGCAATGGAAGAATATAGAATAAGAAAAGCTTGGACAATTGAACCAATATTATGAAAAAGCAATATTTACATATATTACTTTCCTTTGAAGCAATTTTGTTGAAAGTTCTGATGTTACAGATACGAGGGCGGTTTGACGGAAGAGTGACTTTTCAAAGGTTGGTAACACTTTCGCTATAGTGAGTATGTAGTTAGCTCCTGAGGTCTTTCGGAGGTCTACTGTCAAAATTTGGCACCAATCTGATGGATAGATTATGTTTTATACTTATTTGAAGAAAACTGTTTTCGTTGTTGGGTAAATATGGAGAAAAAATAATTTCGAGTGTTGATTAAACATTATTTTCTGCGTGAAAAATAATTAAAGAAACCGAGGAAAAGTTACGTAAATATTATCCAGAATCTGCTCCGTCCCATGGAATGATTTGTAAATGGTTTCTGCTTTTAAAAGTGGCCATATGAGCATGGTTGATGCAGATCGTCTAAAACCATCATTTACTGTAACTACTCCAGAAATGGTTAGTAAACTCCATGGCCTTGAAATTGACGATCGTCGAATAAAAGTTCATGAGATAGCTAATGAAGTAAACATCTCAACCGAACTGGTATACAATGTTTTGCACGAACATTTCAATATGAAAAAGCTATCCGCTAGATGGTTGCCGCGTTTGCTTAATGGTGATCAAATGCGCGCGCGCATTAAGAATTCAGAAGAATGTTTGGCCGTCTTCAACGTAATTCAAAGGAATTTTTTCGTCGATATGTCACAGTAGATGAAACTTGGATACATCATTATACTCCAGAAACAAAAATACAGTCTAAATAATGTATTTCTCCATGCGAACATGTTCCCAAGAAGGCAAAAACACTTTTTTCAGCCAATAAGGTCATGGCCACAGTTTTTTGGGATTCAAAAGGTGCAATCTTTATTAATTGTTTACAAAAAGGAAAAACGATATCTGGTCAGTATTATGCTGACACGTTTTGATGCCGAACTTGAAAAACAGCGACCTCATTTGATGAAGAAAAAGTGTTGTTCCATCACGATAATGCGCCCTCTCATTCGTCTGCAATTGCTACCACTAAATTGGCTGAATTGCTTTGCAAATTACTGCCTTATCCGCCATATTCGCCAGATCTGGCTCTCTGTGATTTCTTCTTATTTCCAAATTTTAAAAAATGGCTGGTGGAAAAAGATTTCATACAAATGAAGAGGTAATAATCGAGAAAAATCCATATTTTGAAGACTTTCCGAAATATTACTTTTTGGAAGGTTTAAATAAACTGTAAACTTGCTGGGCTAAGTATGTACAGTTGAAAGGGTGTTATGTTGAAAAATAAAATGTATTTTTAACAGAAAAATAACGTTTTCATTAAAAAGTCACTCTTCCGTCAAACCGCCCTCGTATATATATATATATATATATATATATATATATATATATATATTTAATGACAATGCCATTTTGGATGTTATAATATTGGAAAAAGAACATTCTTCTTCAATGATAAGATGATAAAAATATGTGGAGTTATAAGAACATTTAAAAAAAAGGCATTTAAAACTACTTTTTTTCAATTGCCTAAGTAGTAAACAATTTAAACTTCTGCTGATCCTTCACTCTTCCTGAGGGTTTGGTGACGTTATCGATGGGTTGGTCCTATTTATTCGGCCCCAGCATTGTAGAATGTACATTAATCTAAATGATATATTCAAAGTTAGAACATTTTCTAGCTAGAATATTGTCAATTATTTCCAGGATTATAAGACCGATGTCTTGCCTAGTTGTATAATTTAGACCCTTTAAGTTTTCGGTTTATATTTTTACACTTTGCTCTTCAAGTATCAAATATCTACAGAGGAATGGAGAGAGGATGGGTTTGGTAACCAGGGATGTTCACTCTACAGCACCTCTTACAACAGTCAACAGTTCCTGTTGAAATCTATTATTTCATTATATATTTTGGAAGATCAAAGTCTTCCTGATTACCATGCTGGAAGTAGGTAAACCTGAAGAAAATCAAGGTTAACGTTTAAGGAGAAGCACAGACTCAAAAATGTAACCAAATTTCTACAACTCGCTGATGCTGTAATGTATGAAGGAAAAATACAACTGTAGTAATATATTTACATTAGTACTTAATATACATTTTTTTCGCATTCAAACAAATAATTTTTGGCTTATTTTGAGTTCACAATTATTAATTATACTATGAAACTGCCTGAATCCGAAAAAATGTACCGTTCTACCAGGAAAGTGGCTTGCCATCCCATTGAAACAAACCCCCATTATGGTTTTCATTCAAGTTATACAAAAGGTCTATCAAAGACGAAGCACTCGAGTCCACGTCCATGGGAGCCTTTGATCCGCCCATTTCCGTTTTTACCCAACCTGGATGGAACGCAGTTACCAGGATGGAATCACGTTTTAGGTCAACACTCATGGATACTGTAGCCATATTCAAAGCCGCCTGCAATACAATTCAAAATAATAATACAAATAATAATGATAATAATAATAATCATTGCAGTCTTAACAGAAACATTTAAATTCAATTTTCCTCCTACTATGAGTTGTGCAATAGATGAATTAGATTTTGGGCACTTATTACAGCAAACAACACCCAAAGTGAAATCAATTGAAAAAAAAAATGGCGGAGGAGCAGAAATTATGATTATTATTATTATAAAAGACAAACCTTTGAACATCTATAAGGGTAGGCTCCACCATCTGTGTTCATGGCTATAGACCCCATCATAGATGACATATTAATTATGGCAGCTCTCTGGACTCCCAACGGCGCGTTGCTTTGTCTTTCTGAAGCTTGTTTTAGCAAAGGAAGCAGAGCCTTGGAAGCAACATAAATATTATTTTGTCATCAATATTATAGTAATAATTATCAATTAAAAGCGTATACAGTGCAGAAGACGTGAATTAGTATGCAAATAAACGAGTAATATTTTACGAAACGTTAATTGGTTGGGCACGGTTAAGTTTTGTTACAAGATTAGTGTTACCTTAGCTAACATTATTGGTGCCACTGTATTTGTAATAAAAGTGTTCAACATTTGATCAGCCTTTACATATTGTATCCGGGTAAATTTTGGCGAAGCTCCGGCGTTATTAAATAAAACATTTAACCCATCATCCTTTACAATATCCTTGACCATGCTCACGAAATCTTTGTGAGAATCGAACTTTGTAACATCTGGAAACATAAATTATTCTAATGCGGATCATTTTCTATGCAATCAATATACAGACCTACTTCTAAAATACGCACGTTGCTGTGTTGATTGGATATATCTTCCAGTTCCTGAAATAACAAACTATAGTTATCATACGTAAATATTTTCAGGATTCAGTTCTGAAGAGTAAACTCTAAAGTTTACAGTATCGGCGCTGTACATAAAGTATTGTAATCGTTCACAATATTTATATAATATACCTGTAAATTTATTAACAATAATTACACGTCTGGGATGCCCATATTATGCCATTTTTTGCATAAATGTTATGAATTTTGTCAGAATTTTCACTTAATTCGTAAAAAAGAATCCATTTAATTTTCAACCCCAAAATCCAGACACAAATAAGTTAAAACACCGTCTAAATATAACTAAATAAAATTTATTCTGGTGCTACTACATGAATTTATCATGCTAATTGATAGTTGATTATAATCATAAATTATAATCCATTGATAAAGTCAAATAATCAAACATATTAACAATTAAATTGAATTTGATTAGATGGGTTTCTCTTGTTCAAATTTTAATTTTAAGTTCAATTTAATTTCGATTATGTATACTGAATTTTCCTGTATTTTTTTATTTGAAGAGTGTAATCACATAGACACCAAATATTTCTATTTCTATTTCTAAAAACAATACATTATTAAATTTTCTCTATAAATTCAGTTATTTACAGAAATTATGGCTTGTAAGATAATATTTAACTTATATTAAATTATTAATCTATATTAAGTTTAAGGTTTATCCATTAAATACCAGTTATGTATTTAAGGGTGTTATATTATTATATTTATAAAAGTACTTACTGGTAATTAATTTTATTTTATTTTATTATTTATTTATTTTATTTCGCCTGACTGGTTTTGGTTTTTTATCGACAATTAATCTATATCTGTGTATTTTCGTAATTACTGCTAAAAAACAAAAATGTTTGAAAGTTTTGAGCTTTATAGGAAATTTATTTCAAATCTATATTTTCTTTTCAAAGACTTATATTCAAAAAAGATATTATTACCAAAACCAAGATTTTTTTTAAGTTTTCAATGATTTTTACCATTCATTAAACATATTTTCATGCACCTGTCCTATGTTACTTTAAAATAATTATAAAAACCAATTAATACGAGCGTAATCTCGTATTCCTACTTTTACTTCCTCCTACTCTCTTACTCCTACTTCCGGTTGGCCGCGTGCAGCCAAATACTTAAAAAATATCACGTATACATCAACACTAAGATCTATTGTAGCAAATTTGGGTCCAAATTTAATACTTTAAAAAATATCACGTTCACATCAACACTAAGATCTATTGTAGCAAAATTGGGTCCAAAATTAATACTTAAAAAAATATCACGTTTGGCCCAAATTTTGATTCCGTTTTTGAGTAGGATCGTGAGAATACAGCAGATTTTGTTGCAATTGTTATTCTGTATTAAAGAGACCTCAAAACGTGTATTATCTTATCTATATCATATAAAATGTATGATAGGGTAATATTTAACAAATAAAATTAGATATACATATGGATGTATTTATAAAAAAATTGCATTGTACGCATAACACTGATATAGTAATTATAGTCCACTGGATGAATTGCTCACTTTGATGTGCGAAGGTTATTGTAAATTACGTAATATCATTAGCTTTATGTCGGCAGTTTAATTATACAAAAACGACGCGATCAATACAATGTTAATGTAATACAAAATAATGTTGTGGGTGGCGTCTAATTATAACAGTAATTAAGGATGACTAAACATTCTTCAAAATATTGATTGCTCTCTGTATGTAATGTGTAATTGTAATATGGAATACGATCAATACATAAAAAGATACTGTAACGTAAACTTGATTAATATTTGGTGGAAACCCAAAAATCAATGAGACCCCTCAAATTTTCTTAAAATTCAAGACTATTAGTTAAGCCGTCCAGGCTGGCAACAAGGCATGTTTGCCAAGGTAAACCAGGACTAGGTAAAATATAACATTGAAGGTTTTAAGAAAATGTTAGTGTTCTCATTGATTTTTAGGCTTTTAACTAACAGACACCAACGTTTACTTTGGTTTTACTTCGAAAACCAATTTTTCTGAATGGGATTACTAGAAAACGAATAGTAGTAGTAGTGACTGTATTTGTTAGGGATATTATCCTTAACTGGCTATCGACCAACGGGGGTCCTTCTGCCGTGTGTTTTGTGTAAGTGTGTGTATTGAGTTAGGGCTTGTTACTCTAGAAATTCGCCCCCGATCTCTAGAGCGCCGTTAATGAGCTCCCAACGGCGAATGGCACTAGTTTCTCAGTACAAATGTACTACCTGTACTGGGGCTCGAACCCAGGTCTTCGTGCATGCTAAGCAAGCGTTCTAACCTGTCAGCCAAACTAGCGGTGAGAACGAATATTTCCGCAAATATCTCGTTTTTTTTTATGATTACAATACTACGCGAATCAAAGTAAATTGTGTAACACTTTGTATTTTTATAATCAATTTATCGAAATGTTTGAGGTTTTTCAATTTTTCGAAGAGTGCCTTGGAAACAAAAACATCACACCGAATTTTTAAAATGGAAAAAAAAATGTCTTGCCAATATTTGTTTTCATAATATGAGAAACTCGCCTAGTAAAGAAAAGACGATTTTTTTCCTTTAAGCATAAATAGCAAAATAGAATGTGTAATAAAATTACACATCAGTGTAGTGAAATTTTAAAACAATTGTTTAAGTATTCTTAATTTTGATTATAGAACAATTGGAAACATAGTTTTGATCACAATTATTTTATTATTATAATTGCGCGGTGAATCGGCATGTCAGTCAGTTGATTGCTTCATGGGATGTTTTCTCAATGCATTTACATACAAAAAATAATTATAGCGTTCTTGCGTTAACTTTCAACAAAATAAAACCTTAATTACTAAAACACAGTCGTTACAAACATAAGGCTCTTACAAGGCCATTACATTTACACAAAATATAAGTCAATCACTCTATTGTCTCAGGAATTGTACTTTTTTATTGTTATTAAAACCCACACCAGACACGATGCCTAATGAGAAAATACGTCACAGAAATTCGAAACATGCCAAAGTGTATTGATTTGTGAGAATAATTAAAATCCGACATATGGCAACATTTGAAGCGATGAAATATGCAGGCTTAATAAGCGGCACGTGATAAAGTACGGATTGTACTATTGTGATGGTTATCTGCTTTCATTGTTCCAAGCCTTTAGATTAATTAAAATTGAGAGTTGGGCAATTAGAATGATCAAATCTTAATTTAGATAAAAAACCATTGATAAATTAATTACTATAAACTATTGTATTCTTTAATTGAATTGCAAAATTTTAAAAGTGGGCTCATCTCCGACAATTACAATTTTCGTTTTTTTCGATGTGTTTGGGCTGTTGTTTTTTCTTCTAAAATTACTCCTTCACCACTATGGAAACCAAATGAGCCTTTCTCGCTCGTAAAATATTGGTCTATGTGTACCTACATGAAAAAAAGGAGAAAGAGTCAACTTTGAATCGTCCCTGAGAAGAGCCCTTTTCACACCTAAAAAAATTGCGATTTTTTACAGAATATTTAAAAAATGCATAATCTGGGGATTCTTTGGCTTCTTCCATCTCCTGACTTCCCGCATTACTTTTATGACCTTGAACCTTGACGATTTATTTTTAAATTTGGAGTGTGTAAAATAAATGATAAAATATTTCATTATCAACTAGTGAATGTGAACGGTGGACTAAGTTAAGGTATTGTATATAACAGAAAACGGTGATATATTTGAACATTTACTACAATTATTTTTTGCATTTTCAACTATTTCAAACCGTGCGATTGCCTTAATTTTGGTATTATTATTTCTTATTGGTAATAATAATAATGATATTGTTAATAGTGGATTTCCTACACATAAAAACGCTATTAAGATATACATAGACAAGTATTCTTATTATTCTTATTTGACAAGTCGGCTGCCATTATCACGGTCAACTTACCACTATAGCTCATAGAAATATAATTCAGAGTAAATCAGGTAACTCAGAGACAAAAATATAATTTTAGTACCGAATTATAATTTTATCTATTAATGTTAGCTCGTAACAATTTAAATTGAACAATTAAATACAAGGTAAATATAATTTTTACCTTAATTATATATATTATCTTATATATATATATATATATATATATATATATATATATATATATATATATATATATATATATATATATATATATATATATATATATATATATATATCTAGACGTAACGACTTTACTTGAATTGAATAGAGGTTAACGGGTTAAAGTCACTTTAACCAGTTAACCTCTATTCTATATATATATATAAGGTTTCGTATGTACATATCTACCAAATGTTGCGGTTTTTTAGGAAGTAGATAGTAGATTTTCAAACACAATTTTGCCACAATGCATACCTTATTTTTATACGCGGTTTATTATATGTTATATATATATATATATATATATATATATATATATATATATATATATATATATATATATATATATGAAAGGATTCGTATGTACATATCTAGCAAATGTGTTGCGGTTTTTATAATAGGAAGTAGATAGTAGATTTGCAAACACAATTTTGCCACAATGCATACCTTATTTTTATATGCGGTTTATTTTATGTTCAAATATAGAAAAAATGAATAAAAAATAAAAATGTAATAAGCACTGCCAATTCTAAACTTTTCATATATCATTTTAAATTTTAGCAAAAAGTGAATAAAAACATTGGGAAACCAAAATTATATCTAAAGATCAACTTTAAAGGTCGATTGTACCTACAGAAAAATTATTATACAATATTCAAATATTGGATATATGTATGCTCTACTTAAAAGAATGATTGGATGGTTACTTTTCTACTTAAAAACACGACTCACATCGGCAAAAAAATAATGGGATTTTTTTTAATATGCGATAATTCTTCTGAATAGTGTATTTCTATTTTCTTTTTTTTTTCTATTTTATTAACAGATCACAAATTATTAAAATATATTTTTATAAATAATTTCTTATAGAGTTATTCTACATGTATGATATTGTTAAGAATGTACAAATGTTTAATGGCAATTGTTACTGATTGTTACTGGTAGTTCTGAAGTACAATTTGATTAACTTAAAAACAAAATTATACTAATTTAGGCGACATTTACTTGGAACTTTATAAAATCCTTATTAATGTTTCATGCAATTGCGACTTTTGCAATTGCGAAATTATAAAATATTTTGAATGTGTGCGATATAAAAACATTTGGCATTTGTGTTTTCCAGAATTCATCACTTTTGCCAATGTTTCAATCATTTAATTTAAGGAAATCCGTTTAAGAAAGTTTTGTATTTCTCATGATATTTCTTTTGCAATCGTTTCATTGATAGAAATTTTATAGATTGCAAATTGTGTATGGCAAAAACATTTGAAATTTGTGTTTTCCAGAGTTCATCAATTTTGACAAATTTTCAATCATTTAATTTAAGGAAATTCGTTAAAGAAAATTGTGTATTTCTCGTGATATGTCTTTTGCAATCATTTCATTGATAGAAATTTTATAGATTTCAAATTGTGCGTGGTATTTCCTAGAGAATACAGCTATATTTCGAAGAATTAACATATTATTGTCATGACTTTTTATGGAAATTTTTAAAAATTTAATGCTGTCCAGATTACAGCAAAAGGCTGTCTCGCTTTCTTTTTAATGGTTTTCCTATATTTCTTTTCTATGCCATTTTTGCAATACCATCTTCAATCTTACAATTTGGAAACTTTAAAAATAGCAGAGTGTAAGTTTATTTTAACAATTTCAAAAATGATCCCTGGCAATTCTTAACTTTAGTTTGTAAATTTTAATAATGCTTCTCAGCAGTTTCTCATTATAATTTAATAATACATATTTATCGAAAATTCTATCTAATATTATTCTTTTTAGTTATAAGTTTTTACTACTTATAAATATTTTAAGGAATTCATTTAAAAAATATTTGAAGTTCATTACTTTAATAATATATTCTATATCACTTTCAAATATTTATTTCGTTTCACTACACTGTTTCGCCCCACTGTGGCTTCTTCAGGTGAAAATCTTGATAATATTAAAATTTACAGTTATTTGTACTGACTGTTGGCATTAGTTTTCTTTTTAAATATATGTTTTTTAATATTAAAACATTTAAAACATTTTTAAAGAAACTGTTTTTTTTTAAATTGTAATAAATTTTCTTGACACATGTCAATGAATAATAAAATATTTGGGTTCCTTTTCAAGAAAGTTATAAATTTAAAACAAACGTATTGTTACGGGAATGTTAAATTGTTCCAAACAAAAATACGTTTTTATGTAACTCATCAAACCATTAATTTATTAATTATTCAATTTCAAAAGAATAACATACAGGGTGTCCAAGATAAAGATCAACAACATGGGGATCTCGGAAACCGTAAAAGTTAAAAAATAAAAACGAAATCGCAAGATTTCGGATTTTTTCGAATGTCTCCGGAAGTAAGCGGAAATTTCTGGTTTTCTCAAAAGAATATTACTGACCACTAAATTGAGCAACTTTTTTGTAATTTAACCGCCTTTGTAACTTTTACGGTTTCCGAGATCCTCGTGCTGTTGAGCCTTATCTTAGACACCCTGTATAAAAAATATAGACATTTATACCATATGGTCATAAAAAAGTCCATCGGGTCCGTCAGGTACCAACATATGGTACTTGTTATAATGACTTGCTTAGTCCAATATTTATTTTATTTGAAAAATTAATTGCATATTGTTAAATTTTGGCTGTTTAGTAAATAGAGCAGAAAATGGAACACTGGGTAGCTTTTAGAAACACCCTATAGAACAAACTGTTCATTCTGGGATAAAAAATATGATAAGAAGTAAGATAATGTTTGCATATATCGTAATAATAAAAATATTCTTCATTCTTGAGATTAAACAGTTTGTTAGAGAAGCATTGTCAATAAAATTACGAGACATAAATACTTTTTTTATTATTAATTATTAATTTCTCGCAGTTATAATTCTGTAATTATATTGTGGTGTTTGAAATCTGAATACCATAAGTATGTCTCAACAGAAGATTGTGAAACAATATTCCAGAAATTTTAGTATTTTTTTGTTAATATCTTTGCTTATACTGCTTCATGCATAATAATAATAATAATAATAAAATAATAATAATAATAATAATAATAATAATAAATATCAGCTTATCAATTTATAAACGCGTATCATGGCTTATTTATTCTCGGGATTCGTTTTTTTTTCAGTAAAGAAAGAAGATTCATTATTTACCTCAACATAACGTAACAATTCTCTCTTCATTTTTGAGATTTTAAATCTTGTTACAAATCATTTTAGTACATCTCTGATATAAAAATGTAAAAATGTTATTCGTTGCTCAGATTTTAAATCTTGTGAGTTAGAAAAAGTCTTACATATCTGGAGATGATATACTCTGATTTTTCTAAACTGGCGTGCACGTCATCAAACAGCTGTGCGATGAGGTTTTTTCGTACCAACGTGATTGTTATCGAGAATATGCATAACAATAGTTTAAGAATCGAAATTAATCTGAAGATCATTTGTTACATAACACTGATCACCGGTGGTTATAAATAGGTAATCGGTGTATTAACCGCGAACACAATTTTCGCCTGCCAATCATGTAATAAATCATGTTATGTTGGCATCGGCGATATTTTCTCGGCGACGATGCCACATCTTTTTCACTAATGCTTCAAACTTCTTTGACGCCTAACTTGTTACATTTGATCGATTATTACAATGCATATTTTGTCATTGTAGATGGTAAACCATAACCACAAGATTGATATCTGTACGATACACGGTAGAGAAGTCGATGAATTTGATACGAACCGCGCACTGTCGCACAAGATTGCACGGGCGCAACAGCTGATTGCAGCCATTTTTAAATACTCAGGACAGCTGGCAACCTTGTAAAATTGTGCCATCATTATTATGATTATTATTTTGATGACGTGCACGCCAGTTTAGAAAAATCAGAGTATATCAACGTTTGTAGATTCTAAGAGTATTCTAAGAGTATTAGATTGGCGAAGTTGCAAATATAAATATACAGATGATATACAGTATGTCCCCGGGTTGAGTTTACAAGAGAGATTTTTATTTAATTTTTACTTTTAAGTAAAAATGTTATAGGAATTAAAATTCCTGCTTGCTCTGCAACTACCATTTAAGTAATTACAACATTGATTTATTTATACAGGGTGTTAGCTAAATAAATATAAATTGAATCTAATTTTGACACTTTAGAAAAATAACATCATTTAAATCTCCCACCATTTTCTTCACACAGTTCAAGCCTGGTGTGGAACTCCTGACAGCTGTTTTGTATTTCTTCAATAGTTATCGATGCAAATACCTCTCCTAGGCGATTTTTTTTAATTTTCAGATTGTTTTCTGCATTTGGGGAATTGTTTGAATGATTATATTTTTCTATAATGTTGTTAGATGTAATTTTAAATTGTTTTTGCAAATAGTAAATAAATAAGTGACAAAATAAGATTTAAAAAATTTTATTTTGCCAACACCCTGTATAAATAAATCAAAGTTTCAATAACTGAACTGGTAGTTTGAGACCACGCAGGAATTTTAATTTCTATAACATTTTTATTTAAAAGTAAAAATTAAAGAAGAAACATTTCCTCTTATAAACTCAATCCTGTACAGTGGACATACTGTATATTATTAAATATTTATATATATATATATATATATATATATATATATATATATATATATATATATATATATATATATATATATTATATTATAGATGAAACGTTTCAAGCTCGAGATACAAAATATTGTAAGACAGGATAATTTTCCCATATTATATTGTTCCCATTATAACATTTAAAAAGCACCTAAATTTTGTAATAGAAAATAATTCTTAAATATTCGACCACATAAAATATAAAAGCTGTTCATTCTCAAAATAACAAAAAGTCTCTTTAATTCTCACGAATCTAAATATTACCAAATATTAATAACAAGATAATAAGATAATCATAACATAACACTAAAACAGTATCATTGTTGGTATTACAAATATTGCAAGACAGACAGACAGACAAATATTGTTAGGATATAACATTTCCAGGTAACAGTTTAAAAAATGTTTTTTTTCATTATGAAGAGTCTAAGGCCTGTATTTATAGCCCGTACTTAAGCACGAGTTCGACTCAAGTCGAATATTTGGTTGCGTATTTTCTTTAAACGTTTATAGACCAAACGCAACCAAAAGTACGCAATTATACGACTTGAGTCGTACTCATGCTCAAGCACGGACTGTAGATACGGGCCTAAGTTATGTACTCGTATAATCTGCTTTTTATCAAGGAACAATCAATACTGCAAATTATGTATACCCAAAATATAACTGGCAACATTGTGTAAATTTGAAGCTAGGGGGAAAATAAATTGAGGTTATGTAGAAGTGAGAAATGCATTCACAAATAAATATGGATCGGTGGTTGAATAATGTAAACATGAGTGATGTTATCTGGATTTCATTTATTAGACAATTTAAGAAGATTCAAATTGTTTCTGTAAACG
This sequence comes from Othius punctulatus, assembly GCA_951805005.1. NCBI lineage: Eukaryota > Metazoa > Arthropoda > Insecta > Coleoptera > Staphylinidae > Othius > Othius punctulatus. Next base: position 43,658,249 of record OX638141.1, on the reverse strand, counting down.
CGAGTTTGCCTTCGCATAACATTGACATTGACAGATGACCGATGCATTGTAGCCAATCAGACAAAATAAAACTCACTACATTTTATTTCTTGCCAACATAACCATTGGTGGTTCTTTGCTAAAATAAAACAAGAATACTAGAGAAATTAGTACTATTCGCCTTTGGTAGCTCATTAACGGCGCTCTAGAAATTGGAAACAAATTTCTAGAGTAAAAAGCCTAAAGTAAATATCCACACATACACAAATCACACGGTAGAAAATAGCCGATTAGGGATAAAATCCCTAACAAATGCATCCACTACTACTGCTGATAAAACTATGTAAAAAGAGAAGTAACGGCAACATTTGATCACAAAACGAAATGCGCAGTCGCAGTTTCTGGATAGCTTCCAAGCCATCGTACAGATGGCATAATATAACCTGCGAATACATAACCGCGCAACAGTGTGCTTTCAACCGCTTTGTTGTGAGTACGTCTTAAATTCTGTCGGTGAATACGTCGAATTGGTGAACACCTGGTATAAAATAAATTAACATTTTCTTGGATCACTTTCAAACAACGTTTTAGCAAATATGGCACCCATTGGTGAGTACATATATTTTTAAATTATTTCCTTACCCTCGCCCTACTGACATCCCTACACGTCGTTATTATGTGCTGCGGTGGATTTTGCCGTTTAACGAGGCCCCTTACGAGCCCCAGGCCCAGTCCACGATTACAGCCGGTAATTACGATGGATTTCATGTCGTCGTTTGGCTTCCCACTTTGACAGTGTCTCCAGGTCCGTGTTGTGGTTTGCACGCGCAAGGGCCAGTTCGACAGAAGTTTGTAGAAGTTAGGTTATTGCTGGTTTAAATGGCGACCGCAGGATTGTTACTTAAAACTGCAATCTTCCGCGGCACCTGTAGGATACACAACAGTCGGTTCGCCCTAATCCAAAGTCTTCACTACAGCTCGAAGCCTAGGAGTAAGTGAAAGCAAACACGTAACCTTAGCATGTAGTTATTTTACTGAACGTTGCCCAATATGACCTTCACTTTGCACTCAGTTTATTGTCATGCAATTCAGAAAAAAAACGCGAGTTTTCTAGAAGATTAATGAAGCCAACAATCAATAATTATATGCCTTAAGGCACATTCATTTATCTGCACTTACAATTACAGTGCACAATCTCGCACATATCTTGAACTAAAATTTAATCTCTTGATACACATTTACACAAAATAATTTAGATAAGTGACTGTGCTAATTATACTTCCTCGCTATTCACCAGGGACACCTCACTAGGGTTCCAGTAATTACCTTTTGGTTTTCTGCCTCGTCATTATCACTCATCCTGCATTGTCCAAAAAATTGTATTCAAATATGTAATTGTAACCCCAACAAATTAGTTTTTACACTTCCGGGACTAAAACTACTGATTTTAATCCCGAGGGACTGAAGAGTTAATTTTTATCCCTTAGCATTAAATTAAAAAATATATACTAAAAAAATTTATCGTATTTTATCGCACAAGTGTCATTTTAGATAGTAGTATTTATAGATAATTTTTATAGTTATTTCCCAAATGTTTATCACTTTTACAAAGACAAATTTAGAATTATTTAACAGGCAAATAAATAATTCGGAAGTGCAAAAAATAGCTTACATACCACAGGGCTGACATATCATTTAAGCCCTGGTGTGATTATTTAACTCGCTCTTGAAAATAAACTTTCACCTCGTCGATTAAATGATCAGTCCCTTACTATGTTATATACTATTTTTTGTTTACGTGTGCATAATTAATTCCCTTCAGTGTTTTCGTTTACCCCATTCCGAGAATATGTCTCATTGCAAGCTTTCAGTACTTCCAGATTGGGTTTGATCAGCAAAGAATAATTATGGAAATCATTATTTCTTTTGCATGGTTTTTTATTGTGCATGATGTAATTTCTGCAACGACCTTACATTTTTCAATGGAACCATGATTCACTGGACTGTAAGTTTTGTGAAAACTTGTTTCTGGTTTCTAAAGGTGCACAAATATTGTCTCTAATTAAGTATAAAAAGAAATTATTTGTGGAAGTGAAGGTTTACAATCTATGGGGAAATTTAAATCCTTAAAAGGTTTTGGAGCAGACCATTCTGTTTTGTTTGCTCTGCTCCAGCTCACACACAATTTATGTGTGACTTATCGACATGACAAAATATGTTGTACACGATTAACAGGGAAACATTATTAATAAGCAACTACTGACCTTTTCTCTACCATTTAAGAGGGTTGGTTTTTCTTGCAAATATCAATATTTTCATTTATTGATATATTTGACAAATTATAAATGTTTAACACTGTCTGTCAGTGGACGATTTATACGAGATACCAATAGGTAAAACTTAGAAAGACTTAGTGATAAATAACAGTGGTGCAAACACTGTCAGCTTGACAGTGCAGATGTCAAGTAAACGGGGCATGGTTCATTAACTAGTTAAATACAATACAGTCTCATATATTGGCGATAATTGGATTAATAATATAATATAAGAAGTATAAAATAGTAAGAATTTGACCCAACTTTTTAAGAGATAATCAATTTTATAATATATAGAAATACATTGTAAATTTTAATTACACCTCCAAACGCAGATGAACATTTTAAAATCGCCTCTCCATATTCTAAAACACTAAATTTTGAGAACTCGTATTATAAAATATTATTGCAACAAATAAAATTGCCAAGCCAACTGAAGATCAAAACATGTCGGAACGCAAAATGTGACAGTGTCAGAAATTTTCTTCCCTACTTTTTTGAGTTAACATGGTAAAATTTTTCAATGACCTACACTTACACAGGTAAATGATTTATTTATTCACCTGATAACAACACAATTATTTTTATTTTACAGAAATGTAAAATGTAGAATATTCCATTGCTTATCGCGCTTAGTAAGGCGTCCACCGTTCACAAAGAAACGTCGCAAACGTGGGTCACAAACATTAAAATGATGTAGTTTCGTAGCACCAAGAGGCTTGATCAGTCTGAAGAAAATCATTTGCAATACAAGCCAGTTATGTTCTCTGTATCGATACATCACTGCATTTTAATGCCCTAATGTAAATTATCATGTGGAATGGCAAGAGCAGATCCACAGAGTGGAAGTACACAGAGTAATAGCACTTCCCGAGGATGCTGGTGACAATAATATTTATTTAGTGTATGGCTTATACACAGCATATTTACATTGATATTATACATAGCAATGCCAAAGCCATGATGGTAGGTCATTCCGAGTAAGTCGTACGTATGTGTTCTGTTGTTCTTCCGGTATGAGTTTCTTAGAGCAGCTACCAGATCGATTTCATTTTAGTGCAGGATTTTGTAGATGTATACCTTTTAGATGTACTGATATCTTCAATCTTTTTCTGGCAAACCTGGATGTTTGGCTCGAGGTTTCTAATCACTAGGTCCATATGAAGCCTGTTGGCTGAGTGTTGTTATGTCATTGCGTCTTGAATGTTGATCAGAAGATCATAATCATTGTTTGGCCGCATATAACTCTAGCTCATTTTGCGTTATCCAGGGTGCACGTGTAGTATTCTACTACGGACGCAAGCTAGTTTGCACCCCAAATAAAAGTTCCTTTACTCAAAAACAATGAAGGTTTTTTAAGGTATTTTGCATTGATTTACAGATGTTATTGTGACTTTTAATTACTTGCAGGTGCTGCCTAATAGCTCCCATTCATATGTATTTGTCACATATTTATTCATAAGCATAAATTATTCTTATATAACCACAAAAATAACTAAGAATTTGTTCAAGTGCTCTCGAACTAGCTCTCGCTAAGTGCTCATCATGAGTTGACATAGCCCTACTTACTCTGCTGCATTTGTGCCTAATGTCGGTGATTTCAATGATCTATTGAATCCATATTTAATCTACTTTAAACATCGTTTTCGTTTGCAATGTTATAAACTAATCATAGTTTTCGTCGTTTATGTTGGCGATTATAGCCTAGTGTATCATAAATACCCATTATTTGCCCAAATAGTTTGAGAATATTTATGAAAAATAGATATTTATTAACGTTCAAAATCGTCTACCTACTTAAACTGATCAAGCCTCTTAAAATGATCACCCTTATTATGTAATTTCGTAGCACATATGTTTTTAAAATATTCACTAATAGCAAAAAATTCTAAACTTTGAAGTTTTGAATAAACTATTTTGTGAAGAATTTTGTGGGTATAATATTTAAATAAGCTACTTCGAACAAATGAAATACAAGAATTGAAATTATACCATTATTTAGGTTTATACATTGAATGCACCATCCAGGGGCTCAAAATTTTTGCAAAGTAGTCAGAATAGGGGAAAATGGCCACAAATTTTATACCGATATTGCTTTAAAGTAAATATGCTCTTTTTATTAAATGTTATGCTGCGATTTAGTTACAAAACATGTTCCAAAATATAACTTTTAATTATCCATAAAATGGTGGCCAGGGCTTCCCGTTATATACCCAAAATCACATATTATTTTAGTACACCGAGTTACAAAGCGTTTTATTTTAGGTGATGTGGAGTACGATTTGGTTGTACTCGGTGGGGGCTCCGGAGGTCTGGCAGCGGCTAAGGAAGCGAGCAATTTAGGTGCTAAAGTGGCGGTGCTGGATTTCGTTACACCGACACCGCTGGGCACAAAATGGGGCCTAGGGGGTACCTGCGTGAACGTTGGATGTATTCCGAAGAAGCTTATGCACCAAGCTGCTCTCCTCGGGGAATCTGTTCATGTAAGTCCAACTATAAGTATATTAATAGAACGTTTTCTGGCAATATATTACAAAATACATATATGCCTATTCTATTCCTGTGTAGTTTGGACGTGATTGATTTACAAATGTCTTTTTACTATTCGGTATATTTTTGTTTGACTCTGAATAAGAAAAATAATAATGATAGAGTTAAGAGGGAAAGGGTATTTCATGTTTGTTTTTTGTTAAAATAAATAAATTTACACTTTTAAGTAACTTCACAAACTTTCAAATAAATATATTGAGTTGTTCTTGCAACAATTGTTTTGCCAAATTTGTTATTTTTTTTGTTAACGAATTATGAACTATATAGCCATACATTGACATATACAATTTACTTAAATTTGTTCTATGTTTGTTTCGCTCTTCATAAGTTAATTCAATTTATTTATTCATTGTAGGAAGCACAAAGTTATGGTTGGCAGTTACCGCAACCTGAAAATATTAAACACGATTGGGCTGCTCTCCGGCAAGCAGTTCAAAATCATATAAAATCCGTAAATTGGGTTACCAGGGTAGAACTTAGAGATAAGTAAGTAAATGTTATTACTGCTTCCATGAAACTGTTACATTGGAATGAAACAGTTGCAAAATCGTTGTATTTCTGACTTATTCATTCAAGAAAGTGGTCAACTTTTATGCTGGATACTAATAGATGATACTGTTCAAGAAGGAAATCAAATATTTTTGCAACGTTGCTGAAATATTTTGGATACAAGTAAATAATTTAACCAGATTTTTTCAAATGTCATTATTTCGTTGGAACTAGTGGGAAAAGGTGACACCTCTTTCTTGAACGCTGTACTGGATGTACCGGGTGATCCATTTAATCCAATTAAGTTCATTAGTTAATCCAATTTTAGGAAGGTGGAATACATCAATGGCTTGGGGATCTTTAAAGATCCTTACACAGTTCACACGGTCACGAAACAAGGCGAGCGCACTCTCACATCGAAGTTTTTCCTGATTGCCGTGGGCGGAAGGCCTAGATACAGTAATATCCCCGGAGCAGTTGAGTATGGCATCACCAGTGATGACCTCTTCAGTTTGGAGAAGGCCCCCGGGAAGACTCTAATCATTGGTGCTGGTTGTATCCTTAAATATCAAATGATAATGATAGTAGTAGAGTTACCTACGGTGTTGTTAGGAAAGATTTGGAGAGATCCAGAGTTTGAGCATCGGTGTAGAACATTGCCAGTCTATACGTATAAACATTTGAAAACTAAATTAATTTGAGCTAAGGTTACGTTATCGTACTATAAATAGAACAGTTATAAAAAAATCTGGTTTGTCGAGGGATTATAATGTCTGGTTTCAACACGAATCACCACCATTTCTGTATTTTATATATTTGATATTTTATTCGATACTCCTTTTGATCTCATGATATTTTATCTTATATGATTTTATATTTGATTTCATTTGTGATGTTTATAAATTTTTCCTAAAACGTTAGATTGCTGTACATTTTGTGGTTTCATAACACATTTTTATACGATAGTTGATTGACAGAGAAAACATGCGGTAATAATGTAGTGTGAAAAAAGGCCATCGGCTGCTATGGCATTTCTGCTTGAAAAAGTAAAATTATGTTACCATAAACAGGTCAGTTATCAAATATTAGCACTATGGGAATTCTAGATCAGATTGTACTAACTATCAGCAACGTTATCAATGTGGAATTTGTATATTATCATTGATTTTCAATTTATGTTATCACCACTTGATGTGTCAGCTGGTGTAGCGTTTGATTTATTTTTATATTAAAACCACAAATTGGAAGTGTTACTATGTGCAATTTTAGAAATAATTTTTTAATTTATTTATTTTCATGCACTCAAAAGTATTAGATGACAGAAACACAAATATCCTTTCTTTCAATAACTTTGATAGTACCTTTGACTTTTGGTGTTTTGATATATCTGATTCATCTCTTAGAGCCATTTTGTCTTTCCGATTGCTTCTGATTCTTTGCAATGTTGGCCAAATTAGAACTTGCTAATTCTGCTTATTTTTAATTGCACATCCAGTCGATTATACTACTAACAATTGTGTTTCTATATTTTTCTTGACCAAATTTTATAGACATTGGTTTAGAGTGTGCAGGATTCATTCAAGGCTTAGGATACGAAGCTACCGTCATGGTTAGGTCTGTTGTACTTAGGGAATTTGACCAACAAATGGCTGGTTTAATTAAAGAATCCATGGTGCAGCGAGGAATAAAGTTTTTGCAAAAGTAAGTATAAGTACTTACTGGTTTTAAGTTTCGAGATACTTTTACAGTTTATCATCGGTCAATTTAAACAACCACAAACACTTATTAATTTATAAATTAAAAATTTATTTATTGCAATTAGTAACTATTGACTACAGGGCGCTTATTCTGATTAAAACCGTTATGGATTTTAGGTCTGTACCGGTATCCATTGAAAAACTCGATGATGGAAAGCTCTTGGCAAAATGGAAAAACAACCAGGACGAAGAGTTTTCGGACACGTTCGATACTGTGCTCTTCGCTATCGGCCGTAGGGCACTCACCAGGGAGCTCCATTTGGACAAGGCGGGTGTCAAAGTTGCCGACAACGGGGAAAAAATCGACGCCGAGAATGAGCAGACCAACGTGCCTCATATATATGCCGTTGGTGATGTGTTATACGTAAGTGTTTCCAAGCGATTACATTATGGCCTGGTTTTACAATCTCCAGTTAACTTTAATCGTGAACTACTTTACAAAAATGCTTAGAATAATTGTTAACAATTGACAAAATCGTAACACAAAATTTATGTAGTGCTGATGTTCTACAGATAATGTCGCCTTTATATTTCTCTAAACGTAAACACTCGATTGATTTCAAGAAAATTCACCTCGGATATAAATTAGCTGGTGATTGTAATACATGGTGTTGACTTTTGGATCATTATAACTCCGCCAAAATATACTAATCTTTTATCAACTATTCCAGAAAAAACCCGAATTAACTCCGGTAGCCATCCATGCTGGTAGGCTGTTAGCCAGGCGCCTGTTTGGTGACTCAACGCAGCAAATGGATTACGTAAATGTTGCGACTACGATATTTTCACCTATGGAGTATGCCTGTGTGGGACACGGCGAAGAGGCCGCCATTTCTACATACGGCGCAGATAATCTTGAAATATACCACGCTTATTATAAACCGACGGAATTCTTCATTCCACAAAAGCCCGTTGCGCACTGTTACTTGAAAGTTATCGCTTTAAGGGAAGGTGACCAGAAAGTGGTAGGCATGCACTTCATTGGACCACAAGCCGGTGAGGTTATTCAAGGATTTGCCGCTGCTGTTAAGTAAGTATAATTTTCAGTACAGACTGATCTTAAATAAACTGCTTCAGTACCCAGACTTATGCTAGGTTACATGGTGTAAATACTATTGGGTTTAAAACAAACCGATGGGGTCGCTGTAAAACTACTTGTTTCGCCAGTTCTTATTTCTGCCGCTGCAGATAACACATGCAAATGTGGCGCTATTGTCGCGCGATTACCAGTGCATATTAATTGTTTCTCTAGTTCTATGTCTGCTCTGATAGACATTGTACTTCAATTATTTTGAGCCCTTTAGTACACCCTCTAAAAAAACCATGAATTTTGTATTACAATACCAAATGAGAAGTTAAATTGTGGCTGAAGATTCAGCCGTAGAAGTGGGATTGATTGATATTGCATTATTGTATCGATCAGTATTGCATTTCTGATATATTGATGTATCTGAAAATCACAGATTACTGATTCTCCATGAATTGTTTTCAGATGCAATTTAACGATGTCTGCGCTTATGAACACCGTTGGAATCCATCCGACAGTTGCCGAAGAATTTACAAGGATAAACATTACCAAGAGATCAGGAAAGGATCCTAACCCTCAATCGTGCTGTAGTTAAATAATCATGACTAAATGTCCTTTTTAACTAAATATAGTATATACATGCTATCTTGGTTTTGCTGATTTTAAACTATAATTGATATTATATTTTTATCACATGTATTGTCTTATAGCACCGATGTAGATTGCACAAGTATTATCAATTATAACTACCGATTGTACATTATGATATGTATACGTTTCATGTGCCTTCTATGGTATTAATTTGTAAATTGTGTATACACAAGCCACCGATCAATAAAAAAAAATTAGTACATTTGGTTATCTATCGTTAAAGCTTCACAAGTCACTGCATGTGAACATTTTTGGTACTTTACGTGTAAACAATTTGAATTGCATAATGTAATTTCACATTAGTTTAGTACGAAACTCAATCTCATGTGGGCTTTTTAAGTAAGTGACTGAGCACTTCGATTTGGATCCAAAAATGTCCCTAACCCTGAGTCTTTTCTAGGCAACTACTATTCAAAGATATGGCACATGGACCTCCCCATTCGCCCCCAGGGGTGAGAGCTTAGTTTATGCTCAATCCAATTCCACTTCCATTATCACGGTAGAAAAGTTCAATTAACTTGATTATATATCTTAATTCAGGACCTCTTTGGCTATGGAGCACATGTGGAACCTAATAATTGCAGAAATCAATTTATAAGATTGACAGGTATAAAAAAGTGCATATATAGCTCTTATGGCAGTAGTTATGCAGTGGGGATTCATGTAAACTTCAACTTTTTCTAGTCCCACTAATGATATGCACCCCTTTTTTAAATCCCTACTGTATAATACTAAAAATAACTAAATGGTGTTTCAATAAGAGGGATCGATATTATCACTAAATAAGTTATTAAAAAAAAATGAATTCTTTATTGAATCATGTTATTCGGTACATGGCAATTATGTGTGAAAGATAATATCGGCCAAATGATCACCACGGCTTCGGCGCCACACCTCCTAAACCTTCCTTAATGATAATTTTTTTGTTTATTAAACTGAATTGAATTTATTATTAAAATTAAAAATCATCTGCATTGACTCAATTTCTTTGAATTTTTGAACAATTTATAATATTGCCCTCTGGGTTGGTCGATAATCCTGACCCAAAAAAACACTAAGTGCACGAAATGCTTTTGTTTAAACGCCCACTTTCATAATGGGTTCAATAACTTGAACACGTTCGATTGTATGCAATCTTTCCATGGTTAAAATTGCCAAAGACTGATCTTGCGAAATCTGCAATCAAAAGACAACTCTCATTTGACGGTTAAGCCTCATTCACATGTAACATCGAACCATCCTATTGGAACACCCTTTACTTATAGCCAAAAAAATGTATCATTTAGTAAATCAATGTTTTATTGAAACATTTATAATTGAATATAATAAATATATGATTATAACAATAAATTTACACCAAAAATTCAGTTTTCATCGAAATGAATTACGTACAGTTATACGGATATATTTGATAACATTATATACAAACACGTAACAAACAAAGCACAGCATTCAAAAATATGTAACGCATTTTTACCGGTTAATTCAGCAGTCTTAATCAGTCTTCAATTTCATCACAGTCTTTAGTTACATTTATATACATCAGGAAATTTTATCCACAAACACTATCACACTAAGTTACCTCCTCCTGGATTGCTTTGCGAAACCATCTCTACTTTTAAATATGCTAGGGATAAAAATTTATCTTTTGCGGTTGAAAGTTAACATTGATGGCAACCGGATGAAGCATTATGTCACTGGCTAGATTTAGAAGATCGTAAGAACCTAAGTATGGCAATATCGTGTGGTAATCTAAGGTTAACGGCACATAGAACGATTCTTTGGCATGTAATACAAAAGCTGGCACACTAAAGTTTGTTTTCATATCTGAGTTGTTAGTCTTCAGCAACGCGATTTGGTGTGTCGCTTGAGATACAGAACTTCCCGTGGGAGAATTCCGATTTATATTTATTTCACTTTCAGACGACATTCGAGCGCACGAATCACTTTGTGGAGGCGAGCTGTGGCTGGAACTAAAGAATATGAAATTAATACATTGGCAATTACATTAATACCGGTGAAAAGAGGGAAAATCCTCTAAAGGCCTGATGACCCATGGTCTGTAATATTCAAACTGATAGTTAGGTCATTGATGACACACGTATTTTGTGCTCGACTTGGGAACTTATTGAAAACTGGTAGGAGCTCTGAAATGAACAAATTTGTGACATGAAAAAACCTTATTAATGCAGACTAACTTTGCATCAGACTTGGCAAACTTAAAATAAAAACACGAGTTTCATCATTGATTCAAAGTATGTATAAAATAAAACCCAATAAAATTTTTACTTTTGATTTTAGACATGTTGGATTTTGTCTCGGTATCAAACTTTTGATTATTCTTTTCTTAAATGATTAAAATCATCACTTTGAAAGTTAGAGACCATAGTTTGTTCAGCCATTTATATTAATTAATACCTTTGATTTTCAATGCTCGTTGCGCTATTTCTCCTTGGCACCATAATCTTGGGCTTCTTTGCACTATTTAGATCTTGATTGAAACGCAGTTTGATATCGGTTTTGTATTTGTAAGCATTCTTCTCAGTAATGCTCTCCTGTATGGTCACGTTCTCCTCGAATATATTATTGTTGGGTTCGATTTTTGACTCGGGGACCAGCGGCACGGGAACCTGCTGCACCGGGACATCCTGGGTGGACTTGCAAATGCTCTCGCAGTGCTGCTGCAGGTGATTCAGCAGTCTGACGCACAGCGGCTCCCGCGGGAAGTGACCCTCCACCTCTACCATGAACCTCATCGTCTCAGACATGCACTCTTGGTACCCCAGCCGGTAGTGGTTCAGGTACTGCAGGTGCTTCATGTGTTTTATGGCCATCTCGATTATCTCCGTCTTCTCCACACGGCCCCGGCCCTTCTTCAGGTACTCTGCGGGGATTAACCGTGAAAGGTCGGCCAGGCAGTTGTTCATCCTGTCGCGGCGTCTCTTCTCGATTATGCGGTGAGACATTGGGTCTTGGCGGGAGACTCGTGAGGGGGTGGATTTGCGGTAGCCTGCGTATTCGCCGCACTCCTCGTCTATGGTCGAAAAGTTTAGGGTTGTGCCGTCACAGCAGTAGGGATCTTTTATACGTGGAGGCTCATCATTGGAATTACAGCTGGAAGCGGAACAAAAAAATATGATCTTAACATTAATTTAGTAATTATAGACAGTGAAATAAATTATTTGATTTACAACAAGCTTATATTCGTACAAAATAAAACAATTTTTATAGAACATTAATACTGGGTGTTTCAAATTAAACCACCCAAATTGCCATTTCCATCTACCAGATGGCAGTTATTTTTCTGTAATAAAAGTAAAAAACAGAACTTTGGCAACACGTAAAATTTTAATTATTTCAAAAGTGCCCAAATTGTCACTGTATCTAAAACAATTTCATATATCTAATGAATATGCCTCGAATTAATTTAAAATTGTGAAACGGTTGTATACATTCCAAGTATGATATACACATAACATTGATTAATTATAAATCTTGACGCTTCAACCGACAACATTGACACTAATGACATTACAATAGATATGTACTTTTTGTTACCCGAGATAAACCCCATCTAGTGGATGGGAATAGCGAATTGGGTGGTTGAATTTGAAACACCCTGTAGAGTGAAATTAAATGGCACCTGCTATTGATATAAATTACTATCGAATTGGAGGCTTTGCAAAGTATTATTGTGAATATCTCACAATTTTTATATTGTCTATATTCGTAGAAAAATTAAATGTTAATAGCTTTTAAATATTTAACAATTACTGGAATCATTGACCTTATAATGCTTCATTTGTTATTAATATCCTATAGAACAGTCATATCGGTGGAAATTGAAGCATTTTTCATATTGCTTTGGGTAAAAATTGAACCCACAACTATTGATTAGTTGAACCTGAACTTATAATCCCACATGGGAAATAACAAATTTAATATTACCATAAGTGTTAATCGGATCCTAAAATAGGTACCTACCACACATATACATAATTTAATATTGATTACAATAGACTCGTAATAATTTCAATATTGCATAAATTGCAACATTTTATAGTCGTTTACAAAAACCACGCGTTTATGTTTCTAATATAAAATTTCCGTTGTTGATCGCAATTGCAATAAAACGCATTTCCAGCAAAAAAATGCAACGCCAGCAGTACAGCCAAGCAAAGAATTAAATGATTCACGTTCCGTTTTTGTGACCTTATTAAAATCCTACTATTTATCAAGAGCCGATACGTGCATCTCGCTCGAATCAATTGGCTCACTAATGGTCACAGGTGTTTAAATAGGTCACGACCTTGATGACCTTCACCGTTATTAAGTGCCAAATTTTATACATATGCAAACATTACAGCATCTTTCATCCTTATTGTGCCCATTGTGGCAGTGAAAAATCATGATTTAGTAGTGAGTACAACATGGAGGTGTGAAGTGCGCCGCGTAATATCGAAGATTTCAAAATTTTGAAAAAGAAAGTAAATCTTGAAGCGATTTGATTTTGTAGTGGGGTAAACCACAGGTGTAAGGTAAGTAATCTAGCTTACTAAAATTGTCTAATTTTCTGTAAACTGCAGTAAGACGAACGAGTTTAGATTCAAGCCAAAAAACGGTCTATATTGCCAATCACTAATTTTATACCAGGTGTAAAAATATCTGCCATTACTAAAATCCCATTTTCAAAATTTGCAACATACCGTTATTCGGCCGAATGCTTCATTTATCAGCAATAAAATTACGTAATTATGTAATTGTATGATTACCAAACGAATGAAGAATATAAACCTATCCTATTTTAGTATCCCAATGCTCTTATATTCATTACGAGATGTTGGGTCAATTTTTCTATCGACTGATAAAGTTGTGAATAACCATCTGATGTTTGAAGATACCCACAATGGATTTGAGAGGAATTTATATACAAATTATAAGACTTTTGCTCAAGTATAGAAACTTTGACCAACTATGACTAAATTGACTGATTAATTGTCTTTCAATATTTTTAAAGGATTCAGGGAGGATTCAACATTTTGTTCGCTTTTTTATATGTACACCTGTAGACATATTTGTTTTTCATAGTGGCGAGAGTAGTTTTAAGTAGAAGAAAAAAAAAAGCTCAAATAAGTTAAAAGGTTCAACAGAAATTCAGTGCTTTCTGTGTCTTCTGAAAAAAAATTGGGAGATGAGCCCTTTCGAAATTTGCAATTCGATTAAAATTCCTACTAATTCCTGAACTATGTTAAAATCTGTCTGCTCTTTATTATTACATACGCACAAACATAATTACGTCAGTCTTTTTGCCCTGAATTTGGTAAACATGTTTATTCTTTAAGCGTTTGTTATTGAAATAGAGGTTGATTTTCAATGATGCAATATATTCAGTATGAAAAATGAAGTGTCTTCGTCATTAAAATCGCTATAAAGTTCAGAAAATACAAATTAATATAGTTTATTACCAAAATTCATTGATTTCTTAGTAATTGCAGCAACAGAAAAATACTGGACATAAACAACATACAATTAGTTGCAGTTCTAGCAAACTTGTATGGCTGGTTCTCGAGCGATCACAACATTTTAATTACGTAATTATATACTATGTTTTAAAATATAGTAATGTGACTGCATGTAAATACCTACAATGTATGTGGAACTTTTAAATACAAATGAAATGAAAACTATTTTTTTTATTTTTCAGAAATGAATTGGTACAATCTGAAAAAAATATTTTGATGATACACTCTGTATACTGTTAAATAACGTTTATCAAGTTACAGTATTGGTTAATGCTTGATTGAAATAATCATCAACCTACATCTGTTTTATATAATAATTGGCAAAACGTTTGCCACTACTGGCATTCCATTGTCTTAATATTTGTTAAGGTCGAAGTTTTGAAGTTGATGGGGAGTATACTGGGAGAACTAAAATAGAACAAAACATCCCAAATATATCCACAATCATAAGGGAAATTCTAAAATCAATGAAAATTGTAGTTTTAAACAAGTGTTTAGTAAGTGCTACAATACCAAGGTCGAAACATCAGTATTTTTTATGAAGGAACTCAATTACAATTTGTTTTATACCTTTTATATTTAAACCATTAAAATTATTTTGACATTTCCTGAAATTTTTAATTAATTTTAAGAATTGTTGTAGTTTCTAAGCTATTTTCTGGATTTTCTTTATGCAAGTTTAGATATTTCGCATTTTTCAAGAGTGATGCAATCTTTGCGACTCAACGAATGAGCAAACAATCTTTGAAGGGTCACCCAATTTTATACTTTTTTATTATTTCCATAAAGATTTCAAAAATTAAAATAAAAAAAATAATTTTATTAACATCGATCTTATTTTACGATTTTACGATCTTCTAAATTTTTAAACTATTTCCTGTGTTTTCTTTATGCAAGTTTAGCATATTTCGGATTTTTTTTTTAGACTGATGCATCTTTAATACTAAAGCAACAATATTTTAAGTTTTCGCCCAATTTTGTAGTGTTTTTATTATATGCATAAAATTTAGGTTGTGTCTAGAAAGCAATTTATTTAATGATATTTGCCCGTATGGCATTCCATTGTCTTAATATTTGTCAAAGTCTAAGTTTTGAAGTTGATTAGTGTGATACTTTCGATTAAAACAATCGAAATTTTTAACGAATGCCAAGATTTTTTTTTAGTTTTGTTGTTGAAATTTGTACTAAAATTTATTATTATCGAATTTAAAAAATACTTTCGATAAAAAATCGAAATTTTTAACGAATGTCAAGAATTCTTGCAAGTTTGTTGTTGAAATTTGTACTAACGTTTATTATTATCGATTTTTAGCATTTCGCATTTTTATTAGAATGATGAAATCTTTGCGACTAAAAAGTAAGCAAACAATCTTTTAAGGGCCACCCAATGTTATACGTTTTTATTACATATCTACATAAAGTTTACTTGTATTTTCATTCTTTACATTTGCTACTAATATTTATTAACATCGATTTTACGATCTAAATTTGTAAGCTATTTTCACGATTTTCTTTTTGTGTTAGGTAAGATTAAATCTTTAAGGAAAAGAATAACAAACAATTTTTTTAAGTTTTCGCCCACTTTTATACTTTTTTATTATCTGCATATATGTTTAGGATGGCTGGAAGGCAGTTTGTTAGATATTTGTACGTCTACGTAAATTCAAAACAAATAGATTAAAAAATCAAACTTCTAAGTTTCCACCTAATTTTATTTTTTAAGTTTTCAATATTCTTTATTAAGCATTATATTTTCTGAATGTCCAGATACGCAATTTTTAAAATTGAATATTTAAGATGTTTTTTAAATTGTTTCAATTTTTGTTTTCATTTTACAAGACTATAAACAACGAAAAAAAAAACAAACTCAAAGTTTTCAACTAATTCTATTTTTGTTTTGTTTTGTTTAGAATGCATTTTTTATTCATTTTCTTTTTATTGGAATTAAATTTTTCGTCAGTACCGCAATTCGAAAAGTAAATTATTTAGGACCTTGCATTCTTCATTGTGGTTGATTCCGTCTACATTTGCATATATTTTTTAAGCGTGCACATACATTACATACGTGCATAGTTTAGAACATTTTACGTAAGCTAAAACGATAATAACATATATTGCGATACCTAATATGTTAGTAATGCATTCCGACGAGTATTATTTATTATCATACATGATAATAATTTTCTTAGAAATAATAGTTATTATTAGGATACTAGTAGAATTGTGTCGATGATCTAATGTAGAATTTAATTTACGGTTCTAATTAACTTTAAAATCCAAAACGATTAAATTAAATGTTATGAGATCAGCAGATCGCTTTCACCATATATATCTTATAAAAATCAAAATTGAATTAATTTGAACAGTTAAAAGTTGATCATTTTGGTATCATTTACAACTATAGTCTGAAAAATATTCATGCAGTTATTTATTAATTATTATAGGTATAACATCAACGTTTAACAGTTTAGCAATATATGACATCAACGTTTTCTGCGATAACGAAGAGTGCTACGAAATTTTGTTTTCTACAAAAATAAGTGCAGTTAAAGATTTTCTTCAACATTTAAGAAACTTCGTCATTCTTGATAAAAACCATAAAAATGATAAGAGAAAACACCCACTTATCCCTTATAAAACCTTATCAAATATAGATTTAGTTTTAAAAATGTACCTGTTCATAAATTTTATGTAATAATCTTGAACATTTTTTTATCACGTATCCATAAAATGTTATCACATCCACACATACACATGTTGAAGTCTGGAATTCGAGAATTTTTCCCAAGTAAATAGAGACAGAAACAATAAATTAAAGTTCATATAAGTTATGGTATTGATTGATTCTATAGGTTTTGACCATGACCGGTTATCTTGATTAGGTATCCGATGATCCGGATATTCGTCACGGATGCGGCTCTAGCTTGCACGGAAAAAATAATAGGAATCCGATGAACAGGACACGTACCGCATGTTTTATATGTTACGCATTTTCCGGCTTTGACATATCCGGATAAATTTGTATGGGGCCAAATGGTATCCGGCGAGACCGGTTATTCGTAATACAGGCGTCATAAATTTGTATGGGGCCAAATGGTATCCGGCGAGACCGGTTATTCGTAATACAGGCGTCATTTTTAGAGTCCGTGGCTGTACATGGCTTATCTATTCAAATTCATTGAGGATCCTCATATTCGTCATCGATGCGCTGTGATTGACCGGCAACAAAATGTATTAAAAATCCGATTAAACCGGAAGTCCTCTATATATCCGACCGGATATCGCGTATTAAATATTAAAGATAATATTCGGCACTATCTAGAATAAACGTCCACGTCAGTGAACAGTGCTAGACGAATTTCTTCAAAATTATTCCGACCATTCAAATACGTATTATCTGAGTGTACGTAAGTACATACTTGCATTTTTATTAACGTAAGAATAGATCAAAACATCGATATATCTGTTTATACAATTGAAAGCATGTGGAACGTGACCAGATTTCGCCGCAAGAGCACAATCAGATAAGATAATAAATCACTATTGTGAACTTGTACGTAAAAAATCATAAGAGGTTTAATATCTCATGTACTACAGTAGATAAAAACAGAATACTATTGCAAAGTTTCAAGTGAATATTGTTACGGGGCTGGGTATTATAAAGTTGTATTATATCATTTATATTTATTGGTACCAAAGCATCTTTTTTTTAAATTACGTAAGAGGCAACCATTAATTCAGTCAAATTTTCATATTCGCTATCATCATGCATAAAAACCCACTTTTGAGATCCACCGAGTGAGTGAACTAAGATAGTACTGAATATTCATCTCTTTTGAATACGTTTTGCATATTTTATGAAAAAGTAAGTATGAATAATAAATAATAATAAACAATTGATTTAAAGTTCTATTTATGAAACTTATATTGACATGTATGAGAAGTAAGTAGTTTTTTTAAAGGTCCTTCGGCCATTCAGACACCAGATTTATTTAATTGTATAAGTGTGCCTCTTATCTTTCGGATTTTTGCATATGTTTAATTAAATTTAAGAAGTTATTTTAGTGAATTTTTAATTTAAAATTGGTTATAAATTGTAAAGTGCATAAAATCAAATGATACCTAAATAAACTGAAATTTAAACGGTATCTCCCCAGCATAAGAGCAAATAGATACCAGTGCAGTATTTGCTATTATGGCAGGATTAGTAAAATGATTACCCACTATTTACTGTTAAGAAAACATTAAAAAAATCCAATCTTATTAATTGTCACCTAATTTTAGATTTAGAATTCGCAGTACCTGCATATTTAAAAATTGATGCAGTTTTATAATTTTGAAATAAAATATTTAATTGTTTAACCTAATTTTGAATTTCGATACTTTTTCGATTTCCTATTTGCAAAATGGTTTTTGAACTTTTTACATAATTTAAAAATGATTCTTGAAATTCTAAGACTGAATTTAAAAATCATTGTTCCAAGTTTCGAGATTTAATAAAAATATTTTACTGATTTTGTAGCATTTATTGAATACTCTAATGCTACTTAAATGCTAAAGGCTACTTCCTATAAGTTTAGAAGGTTCTAGTGCACTTGAAAAGTTGTGCCATTATTATGGTGTTCTATTTTTTTTTTTCAAGATATGCAAATTGAAATTATAATAAACTAGGAACTATAACAGGAAGGAAAGAAGTTTGAATGAAAATGAAATAGAGTTAACAGATTAATAGAAGAAATGAAAGAAATGGATATTTGAACTGCAAATTAATAGTTTCCCAGCTGTGAAGCTAAAACCATACACCCTTACTGCTATTTAAGTGCAAGATGTAAATTTCCACGTTGGAGATCATCTTGACGTACATTTGATGACTTTGACGTACCCGATGTTATCCACGCATCACTTCAGATAAAGAGTAAATGATTGCAATTGCATGAAGTGTAGACTATGTAATAAAATGTTTCGCAATTCGACTAGAAATAATTTCATTTCCATTAATGGGTCAAGTTTAGGATACTGCATATTTATATACAGGATGTTTACGAATTTTCTAAAACTGAAAACCAAGAAATTTCATTTAAGTTGCAGAAAACTTTACATATAATTATGCAAAAGTTTTAGCATATTCAATAAAATATCATGACTTTCAATAGAGTTACATAACATTTTATAAAGGTTTAATAAATTTCCAAAAAGTTTAATGGAAACTTTTCAAAATATGCAATCAAAATATCAAGAAAGTTAAAATGTCCAGAATTTTAATCAAAATATCAAAAGCTTTTAAAGGTAAATTTCAAAAACCAAATACAGGCGTTCTGAAACCAAATAATGTGAGAAGCCAGAAGATAGACATTGAAATTTACCAATATCGAAAATATGCAATCAAAATATGATGATTTTCAAAAAGTTACACAACATTTTATAAAAGTTTCCGAAATTACCGCAAAGTTTAATGATACTTTCCAAAATATGCAATCAAAATATCAAAAGCTTTTAGACATAAATTTCAAAAACCAAATACAGGCGTTCTGAAACCAAAGAATGTGAGAAGCCAGAAGATGGACATTAAACTTTACCAGTATCGAAAATATGCAATTAAAATATCAAGAAAGTCAAAATGTCCAGAATTTCAATCAAAATATCAAATATATCAGAAGGTTCAGAAGCTGCGAACAATATATCAATTACGAAAATTGCCGGAAAATGTAAATTGTTTCGGAATATTCCTCATTTTTTGAGAAATTTGCACAATCTGCATTATTAATTATATTTTTTCATTAAACCAAAGAACTAAAACTCCAAACTAGTTCTGGACGTGGTAATGTTAAATTAAACATTATTTTTTTAATAATAATTTAATGAAAAAATTCAGAGAAATTGAGGGATATTTTCAAAATAATCCTTAAATTCTCATAAAATTGTACGAAAGTTATAATAAAACTGCAAAACGCAAAAATATAAAAATATAAAAACAATATAAAAAAACAATTAAATCAAAAAAATAAAATTCCAAAACTGTTTTGGACGTAGCAAATTAAATTAAATATTATATATTGTAATTCAATTTTGTTTCGTGAAAAACTGGTTAAAAATTTTGAGATTAAAAATCTAAATCATTACAGATCACAGATAGGTGATAATAAATGTGCATTAAATCCTTCATCAACATTTAATGTGTAAGTTCATTTATATCTTGGAAATTTACTAAATATTAATATTAAAAACATATTCGGTAGACCTGTATCTAGATGAATATATAGGGTGTCCAAGATAAGGATGAAAATCATGGGGATCTCGTAAACCGTAAAAGTTACAAAGGCGATTAAATTACAAAAAAGTTGCCCAATTTAGGGGTCAGTAATATTCTGTTGAGAAAATCAGAAAATTCCGCTTACTTCCGGAGACATTCGACAAAATCCGAAATTTTGCGATATCGTTTTTATGTTTTTCTGAAGTTATCTGAAAAGGGATAAAAAACAAATGGCACTTTCTCATTGTCACTTTTTCAGTTCTACAAGCAGCGTTCTTAAATTCTCAGTACAACATTTCATTTCGAAGAAACCATCAGCTTTATTTTTTATATGGCCCGTAAATAAAGTACTGAAAATCTGTAGACGCTGTCTTATAGACCGAAACATGTGGCAATGAGAAAGTGCCTTTGGTTTCCTTATATCTTTTCAAATAACTTCAGAATAAAATAAAAACGAAATCGCAAGATTTCGCATTTGTCGAATATCTCCGGAAGTAAGCGAACATTTCAGGTTTCCTCAACAGAATATTATTGACCACTAAATTGCGAAACTTTTTTGTAATTTAACCGCCTTTGTAACTTTTACAGTTTCCGAGATCCCCATGCTGTTGATCCTTATCTTGGACACCCTGTATAAATAAGTATACTAAATTTCTGCAATTTCAATAAAATATAAGTAATTTATTAATTTAATCATATATTAAACTACTAAATCATTCATAAAGAACAAATAAATATAAAAGTTACACAACATTTCACAAATATTTCAGGAATTGCCAAAAAGTTTTATAGAGCTTTAATGGAAATTTGCAATTAAAATATCAAAATACATAGTTGAAAAATTCAGAATGTCTATTCTATTTATCAAAATATTAAAAAAAAACTTTAAACATGTACTAACAAACATTACATTGGAAAGTAATAAATTGTGAAAATTTTATTGTATAAACATTTTTAAAACAGTAGACAAAATCTCTATAAAGATAGAGATAAAAATAAGTTACACAAAATATAAATATTTAAGAACAGTTTGCTGAATGTTAGGAAAA
This sequence comes from Othius punctulatus, assembly GCA_951805005.1. NCBI lineage: Eukaryota > Metazoa > Arthropoda > Insecta > Coleoptera > Staphylinidae > Othius > Othius punctulatus. The sequence continues at coordinate 43,636,660 of OX638141.1, read as the reverse complement.
AATCTGGAATCTGCAATCATCAGAAGAAGAACGTCAAAAAGGAAAACATTTTGCAGTCGCAGAAAACTTAATACCTATGTAATAGTATCAAAAATATGTAGATACTCGTATATAGATAAGTAAACCAAGTTTCTGCAATTTTCAACTTCTGCAATTTCAATAAAATATGAGTAATAAAGTCTTGGATTGGGTAAATAATAGGTTCAGTATTTTTTAAAAGTTCATAAAATCTGTAAAAATAAGAGGTTTCAGAATATTCGCCAAAATTAAAATCTACACATGCAGGGTGGCCAAGATATGGATCAACAGCATTGGTAATTCGTTTGTTAGTTCATATTTCCAGTGTAATTTTAATTTTTTTTTATATATTGACTAGACATTCTGAATTTTTCAACTATGTACTTTGATATTTTAATTGCAAATTTTCATTAAAGCTCCATAAAACTTTTTGGCAATTCCTGAAATATTTGTGAAATGTTGTGTAACTTTTATATTGGGGTCGTAAACGTCAATTAAAAATTGACGTTTTCTGGAATTTTCGATTTTGCCCTTATTTTCTGAGAAATCCGGGGTGGATACATTTTAAAAAATCACCCTGTATAATAAATTGTCATATGGAGTAAGGCATCTAAAGTAAGGCAATCTAAAATAAGGCTCCAATGTCCTGGAGCAAGGCAATATGGCAAGTAAGGCATCAATTGTTCTTGAAAATAATGCAAGAAAATAATAAAGGAATACCATTGCAAAATATGCATTTTATGATGTGAGTCAGTGTATGTCTCACTTATCCTTGTACTGTACCTATGTATTTATGTTTTTATGTCTACACCACCTTTTTGTTTTTTTTTTTATCTAAAGACTACCTATTCTTAGGCTATAATTTTATACACCACCTATTATTTTTTATTTATACACTTATTTTGAGTTTTATGTGTATACAAGGTGTCCAAAATAAGGATCAACAGCATGGGGATCTCGGAAAACGTAAACGTTTTCCGTTTACGCGAAAAAATAATTTCGCGGTTAATTACAAAAATGTTGCGCAATTTAGTGATCAGTAATATTCTGTTGAGAAGACCAATAAAATTCGCTTACTTTCGACGATATTGGATGAAATTCGAAATTTTGCGATATTGTTTTTATGTTATTCTGAAGTTATTTGAAAAGGTATAAAAAAATCAAAGGTACTTTCTCATTGCCACTTTTTTAGCTCTACTAGACAGCGTTTACACATTTTTAGTACAACGTTTCGTTTCGAAGCAACTACCATCAACTTTATTTTTTTATATGGCCCTTAAAAATGTACACCCTGTATTAGATAGCATTCCTATTAAGAATTCAACTGTTTATATCACAGCATGGTTTCTTATGTTTTTATTCATAAAAATTGCTTGTTAATACATTCCGAATATTTTTTTGCAGCAGGCGTTGAAATATTTTGCAGAAATTTAGTTTACTTATTTATACAGGGTGTCCAAGATAAGAATCAACAGCATGGGAATCTCGGAAACCGTTAAAGCTATAAAGGCGGTTCAATTACAACAAGTTGCGCAATTTAGTGGTCAATAATATTCTGTTGAGGAAACCTGAAATGTCTTGCGATTTCGTTTTTTTCTGTAGTTATTTGAAAAGATATAAGAAAGCCAAAGACACTTTCTCATTGCCACATTTTTAGGCCTATAAGAGAGCGTCTACACATTTTCATTACAATGTTTTGTTTTGAAGAAATCATCTTCAACTTTAATTTTTTATATGGCCCGCAAAAAATGTATACCTTGCATTAGATACCAGTTCCTATTACGACTATGTACATCACAGTATGGTTTCTCACGTTTTATTCAGAAAAAAACTTGTTAATACATTTCGAAAATTTTCTTGTAGTAGGTGTTAAAATGATGACGAAGAAACAATTATTATCTAATTTTAACCCAGAATAGGTAACAAAATAGTAACTAAAAATAATTTAGCAAGAATAGTTGTTAAACATTGAAACATTATAGCTATTTAGAACCTATTTAAAAATAAAGAAATTTCTGGTTTTCTCAACAGAATATTGATGACCACTAAATTGCGCAACTTTTTTTTGTAATTTAACCGTCCTTGTAAGTTTTACGGTTTCCGAGATCCCCATGCTGTTGATCCTTGTCTTGGACACAGTGTATAAAAACAAAAATGTAAATAAACTAAAAATCAAAAACTTAAGAGTCCGAAAAGTTTTGAAAGACATTAATTTTAGAAAATAAAATTTTGAAAATAAAATAATCCTGAAAACGTTCTAGATTTGATTTTTTTCAAGAAAAGTTGCTAAAAATATTGGAACAACTTCTTCAGAAGATATGTGAACAGCAAAATATTCGCGGGCCGGATAAGTTCGTTTAGTGGGTCGGATCCGGCCTGCGGGATATAGTTTGGGGACCCCTGCTATAAATGATCATACATGTAATATGAATAATGTGATATTATTACTCAGTTAGATTTTGCTGAAAAGGTGTATGTACTAGAAAGTGGTGAGAAAATACAAATAGCTTAGCTATTTTTTATTGCGTATCAACAGCCTAAGCCAGAGGTTGCGCTGCCTACGCAGAAAGTTTAACAAACCCGTGCATAATTTTATCAAGTTTATTGAAAACGGGTGTCGTGGGAAAAAAAGCAGATGAATACGACTGCGAGCCAAGACGCGGACGTGCGGAACATTAAAAAATCGCGATTTCCGTTTGCGAATTATTTCAGCAAAACAAATCCGTCTATAAATAGCAGCGGAAAGTGAAAAGTCCGCCGCAATATGTTATGAGCGCATTGGAAAACCGTAAGGGAATTATGCGATATCGATTGCTAATCGAGTGACGATTCTAAAATCCAGTAAAATGTATGACAATATGCTTACGCTCATTGACATTGCAGTGTTTTTATTCCATGTCAACAAGTACAAATATGCGTCGTAATTTTTGGATGTTTGTTGATGCTGGTGTTTTGAAATTTAGCACTATACTGCGAGTTGTAGGTGTGTAAAAATAGCGCGCAATTTAGGAGTATTCGGTAGTAATCGATAGTGTCACGCGTAATAACAAAAAATGCGATATATAGTTGCGCTATAAATAAACAATAATAAAATTGCGCTATCGCAGATGCAAGAAAATTAAAAAAAATAGCCGAATTTGCGTCATAGCCACGATAAACGAAATAAGCTGGAAGGGTTACCTTTCGTACTTCACGTGCTGCACGTTCGAGTTCTCTTCCCAAAAGCTGTGGCTCATGTCCATGTCAAAACGGTGGAGGTGCACGGAATCGGGTCCACTTTAATGTCTCGGGCGACGTTAACTGTGCCGATGTGGTGTTTGTAAATGAGGTGCGATATTCACGAGTTTATCTGTCTGTGTGTGTGAAATTACTAAACACGCTGGTCCGCACGTGAGTAAACTCATGCATCGCGCAGCCTACGTCGCCCACCCACTCGCGCCCTCCAATCTGTGGCTGGAAGGAGCGCGACGCTATCGCGCACGTCTTTGATGATTGTCAGCGGCGCCGTGACACCGGATCACGTTCATGGTAACGTGGACGACCACGTGACTCACGTGATACTTTTATTCTGCAATATTTTCACGATTGAAAATATTAACAACACAAGGCCCAGAAGTTCCTGCCTCGTCCACCCCCGAAAATTACGCGAGTTCTTTGCCTGCAACGTCTGGACAATCGGTACTTCAAATTAAATTTTAACATTTCCATACAACCGTTGAATACAACGCAGATTAAATCAAAGTCTTACCTCAGGAGCCTAAGTATAAGTGTGACCATCGTATGAGTTTATCATACGTTACATACAAATTAACTCCTATTACACGAGAACTTTCTAACGAAATCCTAGAAGAATCCAAAAACAAAAATGATTCTTCATGAAGCATGAGGATATCGTTTCTTGGCAAATACAGGGTGTCCTAAATAGAGTAGGATTGCAAGGGTATCTTTCTTATTTTGAAAGCTGGAGGTCTGTTTAAATGGGCAATGCCATGCAGTTTTGTATGCTGGTTCAGATTATGTTGAAAATGTTCAAAAGTCCGAGCAGTTTAGAAATTATTCTAAAAAAACTAAAAATTGTGGTTTTCTAAAAACTACGATATTGCATATCAGTGGGAGAACAAAATAGAAAATCAATAACAGATACCAAAGTAAGAAGAGGCCCAGAAATTGGGAGTGACCACTACCTGGTCATAGCAGCAATAAAGCACGCAGAAGATGAAGAAAAAATAACTAAAACAAACCCAGTAGACAACATACAGCATGAACAGATAAAAGCATATCAACTAAGAAACGAAGGAATATGCAAGGAATACGAAGAAATTATCAAGAAACAAATAGAAAAAAAAGGACAAAAACCCCAAAACAGCAGCACGGAAGAAATGTGGGACATACTTAAACATATCATACTACGAACAACAAGAACAATATGTGGCATGAGCAAAAAGATGAATGTGGAAAAGAAACAAACAGCGTGGTGGACGAGAGAAATCGGAGACGTAACAAAAATGAAGAAAAAAGCCTGGGAACAATACCTAACGCAAAAAAGAGAAAACAAATACAAAATATACTAAGAAAATAGGAAGAGAGTAAAAGAACTAGTAATAGAAGCAAAACGAAAGGCATGGACAGAATTTGGAGAAAAAATGGAGACTGACAGTAAAGAAAACAAAAAAACTGCTCTACAAAGTACTCAAAGCACAGAGAAAATATAAGCTCAAACCAGATAAAAAAAAACAAGAAAGGAGGACAGTTAACAGATGGAAGAAAAATTATGGAGAGATGGAGGGAATATTTTGAAGAGCTCTTGGAAAGAACAGAAATAACGACAGAAATCACACAACGAAACCCAACAGGACAGGAGGAAACGGAAGAACAAATAACGATAGAAGAACTAACTGCAGTACGAAGAAACCAAAAAAATCGGCAAAGCGCAAGGGCCGGACAAAATCACCGCAGAAATGATGAAAAAGATGGGAACAAACGGAACTACTGCTAGAATTGTACAACAAAGAGTGACGAAACAATTCCAAAAGAATGGCAAGAAGCACTCATAGTGCCTATTTACAAAAAGGGACCAAGACTAGAGGAATCGCAAAGCGGGTTCAGAAAAGGACGAAGCACACAATACCATATCTTCTCAATACAACAGATAATAGAGAAAACCAGAGTACCGAAAAAAAGGTATGTTTGGGATTCATCGATTTAGAGACAGCTTTCGACAGTGTTAAAAGGGAAAAAGTATGGGAAATTCTTGGGGACAAAGGAGTAAACGACAAGACAATAAAAGTAATAAAGCAAATATATGAAACAAATACAAACACGGTGATATACCGGAACCAACGCCCACAACCATTCAAAACGTATGGAAGACTAAGACTGGGATTACGTCCACTGCTGTTTATAACCTATATGAACGAAATAATAAAAGAGTGCACCAAAAAGACAAAAAAACTAGTAGTCGGACATAGAAACATGAACAAAGTGACAATATCAGAAGGAGCTTTCGCAGACGATGTGGTATTAATAACAGAAAAAGAGACCTAGAGGAAAGCCTAAATATGGAGCGAAACTCTAAAGGTCTATGGAATGAGGATAAACAAAGACAAAACAAAAGTACTAATGATAGGGGAATAATCAACGATGGATACAACAATCGATGACATAAAAATAGAACAAGTAGAACTTACAAATATCTAGGAGTAGAAATTGAAAGGGAAGGTAAACAGGAAAAGGAAATAAACAGTAGCATCGAGAAAACAAAGTATATCATGCAATGAACAAAATACTAATAAGTAAGAAGGAAGAAAAACTAAAATTGACGTATTTACAGCTATATACAGAGCTATCCTAACGTTCGGCTGTGGAACCTGGGTCCTATCAAGAAATGAGAAAAGCAAACTACAGGCAATGGAAATGAAGTTTTTGAGAAGAGTTACGGGAGTAACAAAGATGGATAAGATAAGAAATACTGACATTAGGGAAGAACTAGAAATAGAATCTTTGGAAACTTTTATAGAGAGAAGACAAATGTGCTGGTGGGGTCATCTACAAAGGTTAGGAAAAGAAAGACCAGTCAAGAAAGTATAGGAAGCTAGCGGCGGAAAACATAAAGTTATATTTGAAAATACTTAATTTTTTCATTTAGTATCATAAATTCAGAATAATTTTTAAATCTAAGTTCAGAAGAAATATGTCGACATCCTCGACATCATTTTCCGCATTAGTTTTAGAGAGTGGAGAGTCCAGGGGGGCTATTGATACATGTTATCTATTATCTATACAGGGTCCGTCATTTCACTTCCCGTCTTCAATAGCTCAGTTACTAATTGAGTTAGGATTTTGATATTTTGCAGACTTCAGTTGCTTTCTAGGGTGTATTTCAGAAACATATTTTTGATTATACAGGTTATCCCCAAAAAGTGTGACGTCATCATGATGTATATTTTTAGATTGCATGGTATATTTTTTGTTACTTATTTGGGTGTCCTTTATGGATGCCTACATACCCATAATATTTTATTGAAATCGGTTTAGTGACATTGGCACAAAAAAATAAAAACTGAACAAAATCAGTTTTGCACCATTGGTTAAGAAAATTAATAAGGGATAAAAATAGTGCCTCGTTAATAAAACCATATAAGGTACTCATTAAATGAGTTCTGACAGTTGCGTTAACCAAGTTTTATTGATATGCATTATACAGTGTCCAAAATTTAGTGTAAAACTTTTCAAACTTTAAAGCACTTAATTTTTCTTATTTTAAATTGGAACCCCAGTATATTTTTATGTAATTCCATGCGGAATTAAAAGGCAAACATTTTTCCTAATTACAACCCTATCTCAATTCCTAACACATTCAAAGATATTTGCAGAAAACTCGTTTTATCAACAATTCCAATGGCCATTTTAATTAATCAAAATCGAAGGTGGGTTTGAAAAACAATGCATATCAATAAAACTTGGTTAACGCAACTATCAGACCTTATTTAATGAGAACCTTGTATGGTTTTATTACCAAGGCATACTTTTATCTCTTGTTAATTTTCTTAACCAATGGTGCAAAACTGATTGTTTTCAGTTTTTATTTTTTTGTGCTAAAATCACTGAACCGATTTTAATAAAATTTCATGGGTATGTACGCATCCATAAAGGGCACCCAAATAAATAACAAAAAATATACCATGCAATTTAAAAATACACATCATCATGACGTCACACTTTTTTGGGACACCCTGTATAATCAAAAATATTTTTCTAAAATACGCCACAGAATGCAAGTAATGCCTGCAAAATATCAAAATCCTAAGTCAATTAGTTACTGAGTTACAGAAGACGGGAGGTGAAATGACGGACCCTGTATATTTAAATCTAAGTTCAGAAGAAATATGTCGACATCTCGACATCATATTTTCCGCATTAGTTAGTGGAGATTCCAGGGGCAAGTGCCCCCCACCTTTGCCCGTCTCTACGGGCGCCCATGGCATGTACACTGTTTAACAATGTCAATGCCAGTGACAGTAAATATGAACAAAATTTTCTTGTCAAGTTTGTTACTTTTCAAAATATGTATAAATAAAGGTATTTCGATTCATTCTAAATCGATAGTTGAGGGTTGGGTTTGGGTTTGATTTCATCTGAGAGTTCATCAAACCCAACCCTCATATGTAAATATTACTGATATTTTACTACACAAAATGTCAACGGAAAAGAAACCAGGCTGGAGATATAAGAAGTAGACAGATAAAAGTTAAAAAAAGCAACAAAAACATTCAATGTTACATCAAAAGATTCGATATTTGAAAATTGATTAGCTACTGTCAACGTATTAGTACATTAAAATATTATATTAGATAGTAATAGCTATTTATGCACCAAGGGCGTTAGTACAACGATTACGCCCGGAGAACGATAAAATCCAGCTCGAGGATTTAGTCCGAGGGATGGATATCGTTCGATGGCATTGTTTATATGAAAATACACTCCTGGGCTTAATGAATAAGACCCCTTATTACGCCCCGGTTGTTATGGACATGTTTACGTATCTCGTATCCTAGGAGTTATCATTAAATTATAGTAAAGTGAAATGTAAAAAATTCATGAAAACTACCTAAATACCCAAAACACTTAAAAATGTGTAATAAAAAATTCTAAAAATCGCAGAAAATTTATTCTAAGAAAATTTTACAAATATAAGTTTCTGAAAAGTAAGCCAATTGTCTGAAAATCGTATTTAATAATGTGTTAATACATCTAAACCACTTAATGAAAGTGTAACAAAAAATTAAAAAAACCACAGAAAAAGTATGTAAAGGGTACAAGGTATATTTTGCGTGAAAATATTATTAAAGGAGATGTAAAGTAACTCATCACTCATCAGGAATAAATACAACACAATCATTAGATGACACACACAAAAAAATTAATTATTAATAACTTAATAATGAAATATTTAGTAAAAGTGTAATAAAATAAATAAGAACATCGTAAATTTTTTTATTGAAATTATGGAAACTTTATTTAAATTGTGGAAAATTTATTGAAAATATTACAGAAAATGTAAGCAAATTGGAGAAAATTTAATAACGTCAGGAGTTGAAACATTTCTACCCTTAAATAAAATTACTGGAAACTCATGTGTCTAAAAATTCTGCTACGTGCAAGTAAATTTCGAAAACTAAATAAAAGTGTAGTGAAACTAAAGAAACCTATTTTCAAATTCCTAAAACATATCGAGATTGATCATTATTTTCCTATTAAAAAGTATTATTAGATTATAGTCCATATGCTACCATTGAATAGCTCATTAGATGAGCACTCACAATATAATGCTATATACAGGGTGTTCCATTTGAAAAAGATGAGTTTTAGCCATTTGAAAATAGCAAAATTGTATTGTTGTTTCAGAACACCCTGTGTATTTTACGTGGCTTAAAATATTGTCTATGTTTTGGCACATTGCTTGGGTACTTGCATACGCAGATTCTTTCATTGATCTCTTATAATAAGGTTTTGTTTAATTTTTTTCGTTAAATTTTATTAAAACGTGAATAACTTGGCAACGTTGCATCTGATCCAAAAAAATAAAAATGATTTGTAAAGCCCACATAAAGCAGATTCCAAAAATGAAAGAATATACAGGGTGGTTCATTTAAAAAGAGGCCACATTTTTGTCCCGAATTTATGGTACATTCTGTACACTCGAAAATAATTTTAAAAACTAGCACATCAAGTGTCCAATAACTTCCAATCAGATTTTCCAATTTCTTCGTGATGAAAATTCCAATTTTTATTAGTCTAGCAGCAATGGTCCGAGCGAGGATAGGTGGGCCACCCTGTATGTACATAATTAAATTTTATGCAATTTTCTCGCTTTTTAGTTACTTCAGTCTCACTGGACTATCGTTTTTCCAGATTTATGTTTTTCGAAAATTCAAGAATCAATTTTGTTTAATCTGTCTAAAAACGTTTAGTATTTTTCTCTGTTGAGTTTTTAGTTGCTTCTGATATTTTCTGCAAATTGCACACATTTTTTGAGATTTTTTGCTTGTTTTAATATACTTTCATTAAGTGTTTTCGGTGTATTAAAAAAATGATCAATTAAATATCCGGAAATTGGGCAACTTTTCGGAAACTCTTTGTAGACTTGTCACAACCTTTCAATTTGCGAAATTTGTCATCGTTGTCATTTGTTTCCGCAATTTGCATACATTTTCTGCAATTTGAATAAATCTTATGATTTACTACAATTGGAGGATTTTAAGTGCAAACAGATTAATAATATAATATCATGTATAGATGCAGGTAAAAGTTTCATTCTAGATCAGTGTTTCTTAACCGTTTTATTATCGCAGACAACTTATACATTTACGAGGACCAGTAATTATGTGCGATTATGAATTACGTTGTTTTAATTTTTAATAGCTACATTTGTTTCCGCAATTTGCATACATTTTCTGCAATTTGAACAAATCTTATGATTTACTACAATTGGAGGATTTTAAGTGCAAACAGATTAATAATATAATATCATGTATAGATGCAGGTAAAAGTTTCATTCTAGATCAGTGTTTCTTAACCGTTTTATTATCGCAGACAACTTATACATTTACGAGGACCAGTAATTATGTGCGATTATGAATTACGTTGTTTTAATTTTTAATAGCTACATTTGATGAAACGCTATATATGTTTGTTAGTACATACGTATTATACATATATTAGTATTAATATTATGAATATTGAAGCAACTAATGCAAAATCATAAAATCACCAAAAAAACATTAGCGAAAAACAAAAATATAGATAAAGGTTAATTAAACACTAGGTCAAACTGACACAATTTAATAGAAAAAGTCTGCAATTGCTTCGACCTCTTATACTTATCAAGGAATACATTCCTTGTACTAAACATATGACTTTTAATTTCTTTCTAGAAAGATAACATATGAAATAACCAGATTTTAGTTTATGCAGATACTAGTGCTATTTTTAGTTAAAATATGAATTCGCATTTTTTGTTATAGAGTCTAACTATGCCTCATTATAATGGTGCAATTATTACCAATTCCATTAAAATCCTAGATTCTTTACATTATACATTATTCTTTACATTACATTATAATATTTTAGCTTAGAGAGATAATTACGCTGTTTCTAGGTAAAACATTTCATTCACGCTGTGTCATCCTGCAATATGAATAAACAATTACTCGTACTAATCACTTTCGTGATTATAAATATCGGTCATGAGAAATATCGCTTCATTGTATAACACGTGCAACAAATCCAAAAACAGCCTGGTCAAGTAAACTAAATAAATTTCAATAAATATGACCCTTTGCTCTTAAAATAGCAATTTGCGAAACCTATTTTCTTGACATTTCAGGCTCAAGGAATGTGGTAGTGAAAACTACTTAGCAATCGTAATTTATTATATAATAGCACCAAGTACGTTTATTAATAACGCTCTGCTACTTAATGCGCGGTTAATAAAAAAAATCTTTAAATGAGGAAATAATCAATATTTATACGACAATTAATTTATTTATTCATTTACGTAACTCATGCGAGTACACACACGTGTTCGCAGCAAATGCTCCTGCTCCGATTAAATGTGAAAATGTGAACGTGACGAAAAGTGTGTCAGCAGACTGCACACGTGTCTAAATAAATGATAAATTAATTTGCCGATACTTTGTAGAATTTATATAACATGTAATCAAAATCAACAGTGATCTAACAATGATTGATTGGTTTTTCCAGTTTTATTCAGTATACGAAAGTAATTAACGCGAGTCGGATGTTTGCGCGACGAAATGCAGCAACTGCATGTGCCATAGGTTTAAATGTAAAATTGATTTGTGTAATCAAATATATAAAATATCAATTTATTCAGGATTAATCTAAAACAAAAAAAATGGTGCGTCGAAACTTGATAATTAACAGTTTCGGAACGTAACTTAGTTTTTGGTGGGAAAATGGCCAACCGCAAGTGGAAGTTTAGTATTTTTGTACCTACTGAAATAGAATACGTGTGCACAATGTATTTTGTGTTAAGTTACAGATATTTGAAAAATGAATAATGATTGTACAAAATAAGTACATTTTCATACGACTAGAACTTGAATTTTAATATTTTGTCAGTGAAGAATTACGGTACTGAAATTTGAAAATTACGTGATTAAATTAAATGATAACCGTGATGAAGTTCACTCTTACAATAATGTAGTTTTTAATAAAATATATAAGACACAAATTTTCTGCAACGATTATAACAATAATGATTTCTTATCTTGCAGAAGCAATATAAATGAACGTTGTACCATAGTTTTGAGTGACTAAAATAAGCGATTATTAACAAGTAATAAATAATAACATGTTGCCATGGCTGCCAAACAAAGTATGGCAACTTATGCAATGATGATACTATAAACATTGCGCGCTTGAGGGAGGATTTAAAACAAAATGATTAAATTTCTACTTTCTACAAAATTTGCTTTTGTAAAATAAAAGGTCGTATATCACACGTGAGAGAAATGCCATTAAAAACTCATCAGTTAAATTACTCACTCGCGGACAAAGTTGCATTTCTCTCACTTATAATATAATGTTTTATTACTAATAATCAATTCTTCAAAACTTATAGTAAAAAACGTCAATCGAAAACTTCTTTTAATTAAAATTTAGTTATAGAGAATTTTTGACAATTTTTCAGGTTTTCAGGTTCATTTTTTCAAATGTTTAAATTTTCTCGATTGATTGTTGACATATCGATTCCATAAAAGACATAATTATTGTTTTGTTGAATATTTTCTAAAATATAATGCGCATTTGAAAACTGTGCAGTGCATCTCAAAGTATGCAACTATTGAATTAAAATTTCAACCAACAAATTAAAAAAAAAAATCCTCGGACTCAATCATAATTTGGAAAAAAACATATTATCCTGTTATTGGCTATGTGATACTTCGTTGACAAGGTTTTTGAATGTCAAATTCAGGGGAATACTTAAAAATAAAATTTGAAATATGTAATTAATTTAACTGACAATGAGACAAAATTCTACACGTTATGTTAACTTTTCCTGTAAATAAATATAATAATAATAATAATGCTTTATTGATGTTTAGAACAGAAATGTTTTACATAAGTCAGGTCAGTTAATTATGCAGTAGATATGTAACTAAGTATATGAGGCATTTGCAAAACGCGATATGTCACACAAAGTGAAAATAGAGTTTCCTTGACTATAAATCCGTTCAAATCGCATTATTACTGCTATTTATTTTTATTATCGTTAGCTTCTAAAGAATTCTTTACGTCATCACGAGAACAGGTTAGTAGAAAACTGCACGTAGTTCAAGTAACCTTGATGAGAACTTTATCTTTAAAATGGCTCAGTTTTGCAGAGGTCACGGACATGGATAGATGTTTATTACTCGCCGTGTTAATCACACAAATTGTACTTGTATGGTGCAATTGTGGCTCAGAATCCTTCTACGGAACAAAGATCAAAGCATGTGCGCTGAAGAAGTGTTCCACGTTGGCAGTTACTGATTGTGTTTCCCCGGAAAAGTTTGATATCGAAACAGACTATGTAACAGTGCAAGGAAATGTGAGGAGAATGAAAATGGGGGCATTCAAAAACCTACCGAAACTGGACACAATAGTAATGGAATCATGCGGTTTGATGGATTTAATGCCTGGATGCTTCACGAATCTGCCTTCTGTAGCTTTGTTGTTGGCCTCAACGAACCGCATAGAAGATATATCCTACGGTGTGTTTACAAACACCACATTTCGATCAATAAGTTTGGCATCCAATAAAATTGAATTAATTGATAAACAAGCGTTCGCAAACATGTACAGATTAACCCTACTGAACTTTTATAACAATCGATTAGCAGAAATCGACCCTGAATGGTTTACAAATTCAACAAATATCAAAACGCTGAGTTTCAAAAATAACAACTTGCGCCAGATAAAGCAACATACATTCGAACTGCTTCCGAATTTAAAAGACTTAGATTTAAGTTATAACAGAATTATTGTGATTCGCAAAGATGCGTTTTACGGATTAAAAGATCTGACCATCTTGCGCTTAGGCCGTAATTATTTGTCCAGCTTTCATGCTGAAACGTTTGTGAAAGGTTTTAAAATCGAACAATTTTATATAGAAATGAACAACATCTCTTATATAGATAATGCATTTCTGAAATCTATTAAAATTACCGAATTCCACATACATCCAAATCCATGGTCTTGCCCTTGTTTAGATAAAGTCATGGCATTAGCATCTTCTGAAAATATAACCATCATCAATCCAAACGATGATATTGACATGAAATGGGATGATCGATACCCTGTCTGCATAATTCCACACTCGCGCCCAAAAGAATGCCGTGAAGATTTTTCCGACTACAATAAGGGTACAATAACTTCAGAGTATTTTACAGCTGTTAAGTATGAGGATCTTGATTTATAACATTAGTATGTTTGTATATCTGTGCATTTGGCACTGGTAATGTTATGCATTAGCAAATCTGGTTGTTTACAAAATGAGTTACAATGCAAATATATTTTTTGTTCTCTCCTTTTTATCATTAACTTTCTAAACACCTCTTTGCCAAAAGGACAGACTATATTTAGGAAGTTAATGTATTTTTAAAGTAAAGATTCCTTTTACACCATTAAACTTTTTTAAAGTTTTAAAATATGTATTTGTATGTATAAGATATTGGTATTCTTTATTCAACAAATATCAGCCGCAGCTATTAATATGTATCAATATACATTTTGTAAGTTGTGCGCTTAAATATTTAGTCTGAAGCTCGCCATTCAGATTCCGAGCTGAATATTTACTTCAGAGCTAAATACTTGTCCCCGAAAAGCTTAAATCCGGTTTGCAAAGCGATGCCTCCAGAATTCACGTCATTTCCGTTTCAAAGTCGAAGTAAATAGGGTCAGAATTACTTCAAATTTGTAATATAAATTATGTCATAAATAGACAAGCCGTAGGATTATTGTTAATAATAAATATCTTACTATAAAAAGTTATAATTTATTTATATATAGTTTTAGTGATCCCATTGCAAATCTTATAAGAAACGAAGTAAAATGGATTTCCTCAATAACGCATTTTGAAGCACAAAGAATAATTACTAATTTATTAAACTAATCATTCCATTTTTCGCTTATATGCACTTTTGCATATAAAATCGCATTTTCAAAATTTAGTGATAATAAACAAAGTCTTGGGTATTTGTAATCATTCACAAAATTTATTTATACTGTGTAGTATAAAGTTATGTAGACAACCCAATTTGCTCATTTTATTTGCTCATTTAATCCTTTGATGAAAATTTAATTAATTTCACAACCGGAGAGATAAGTACAAAAATTTCCCTTTTGCAAGTAATACCGTTTGTTACTGACTGTTGGCGAGTTATAAAAATCAAACTAGACTGAATTGAGTACGCTGTTTCAAACCTTTAGAAGTTTCCTAAAGTTTAAGCAATGAGAAAATAAAGACATATCAGTTCCTATTGATAATTAGGAAGAATTTTCGACAATATTTTTATTTTTTTTACATTTGACTTTAGAAAATATTATTATTTTTTTCTTCTAAGTTTATATTATTTTCTTATAAACACATACGTTTAAAAACAAAAATTTTAAAAAATCTCATTCTTTAATTTTATGTAAAATTCGCTTTATTGGGCCAAAATGCGTAGTTCCAATGTGTCCCAATTAAACGGAATCGACCGAATTACCAAACTTCTAAAAGTGAGACGAAATTTTGAGCTTGTTGATAAAATATTCATTGTACACCACTACCATTATAGTGTGGCTATAATGCACCTAAGCGAGGTATTTCCATCCGGTAATAAACGGCGGTTTTGTTGTCCGCAGGAAGATTACAAAATTATAATGTTACTGCCTGTCAGCAGACAATTTATTTTCAACTACACTTATTCAAATTAAAAATCGTTTAACTTGAATCATTAATTCTACAATTGTGGCTACAAAGGTACAACTCTCATTCTCTGTACAATCAGATGGGTCGTAAATATTTGTTAAATTTGAAAGAAACGATTAATAAACTGCTTTCCATGACTTCCATGAATTGGCATTTTTTCGAAACACGTTGTTTACAATACTTTGTTTTTTTAACAAAATCAAGCTAATGCACTATTTTGAAAATTTTGAATTGAACATTTTATGAAAAGCAGTATATTTGGCGCCCTCTCTGGATGGATTCGTACGATTTAGTATTATTGATTTTGTCGGATACTACAGAATGCACACTTAGAAAGTGAATAGATGGGGGATAATAACTTCCATGTATACCTGTTGAGAAAAATATGATATTTTAAAGCAAAATAATCTTTTTTATAGATCATATAAATGTATAGGTCAAATTCATTTTTATCCTACTTTTCAACGAAATATACTATTTTTTTTTTTAGTATTTATAGGACATTTGTAAGTTTCGTTAAAGTTCTGACTATAAGCGCATTCCTCTCACAAGTTTACTATCAAGCAAGTAGGAACTTTAAAATGGGGTATTTTCCTTAAAATGTTAATATGCCTAATAAATACTTGAAAAATTGGGAATTTCGATAAAAAGTAGGAGAAAACTTGAATTTGCCCTATACATTTTTAAGATGCCTAAAAACGGAGTATTTTGCTACAAAACATCAAGTTTTCACCGGGCATACTTAGTAGTGATATAACCTAAAAAATATACAATGTTCATTCGCCCTTCGTTTATAATTATTTTTACAAAATGTTGAATTAATAAATTTAATTGACCCAACACGTATAAACCATGATATGAAATAGGAATATTATTAGACAGGCTGAATTACTTACTACTCTAGTTGATATGGACTGTCGGCGTTCCTTGGAATAAATTGGGTTGCCTAGCTAATGTAACTACAAATTCAAAGTGGCAACAATGAGTGCGGTTTCGTAGGTACGCAGCCAAATATGCATGTTGGTAGATGCGAGGACTTGTCCATAGGCGTAGCAAATGATTTTTCACCATATTATTAAATAATAATTTCGTCATAAAAATATTTACAATTTTTACAAATGAAATATCTTTAAATAAATACAAATCAATTTTCTTTTAGACTGCATTGTAATCACACAGTTTATGACATACTTTAGAATCCATAAAGTGGTACTTTATTGTACTAGTGCTATAATGGAAAAGTCAGTCAAAAATTGTATTATTAAAAAATGTGAAAACATATAAATGGTATAAATTATAAATACAGAACGTTCAAGAAAGTGTTGTCAACTTTTGCGCTGGATACTAATAGATGACACTGTTCAAGATGCAAATCAAATATGTTTTAGAACGTTGCTAAAATGTTTCCTAGGTTTACAAGCAAACAATTTAACTAGATTTTTGCAAATGTCATTACTTGTAATTATTTCGTTTGAACTAGTTGGAAAAGTTGACCTCACTTTCTTGAACGCACTGTATCAATAATTTACATAGTATGTATTAACAACCGTGGTCTATATGTATACTATTTTTCGACTACAAAATCAATTACAATTATTTAACAAACATATTTCATCATATCAATCAAAATTTGACGTTTTTAACGCCTGTTAATATAATTCAAATCTCGATTTATGTCATAGTCAAAACTACTGGAAATTACTACTATTAGTACTAGCATACTACTAGTGGAATTAGTACTTATAGCACTAGTATGTACCACTAGTAGCACTAGTACTAGTACTTATACTTATAGTACTAGTACTACTACTACATAGTACTATATACAGTTATTGTATTTAGCGTATGGTATAACTACATCAAACTGTGTTAGTATATGTTAGTTCATTTAGCGTTATCCAGGGTGCACCACGAGGAAGCGAACTAACTATAGTCTATTTTTTTGGGGCACGGTACTAAGTTGTAAAGTCTGCCCGTTTCACTTCAGCACGTATAACTAAGCAAGATAGACAAAGGGGGTAGACTGTGGTGACATTGTACGGAAAATTAACATTTTACAACTTTGCACCGTATCCTAAAGAAATACGCTATATACACCCCAATAGAAATTAAATTAAGGTTGGTTAAGGTTTTACATATTTTGAATAATTTTGACTGCAGTTTAAAAAAAGGTAACATATATTTAAAGATTTTATAATACATGTCGAAAATGGTGTCCCGCATTTTGGAGACAAAAGATATATTAATTCTACGTATTATATTTAATCTGTAATATTTATTTTCAGAATTTTATAGATTC
The DNA here is from genome assembly GCA_951805005.1 of Othius punctulatus. Lineage (NCBI taxonomy): Eukaryota > Metazoa > Arthropoda > Insecta > Coleoptera > Staphylinidae > Othius > Othius punctulatus. The sequence continues at coordinate 43,618,865 of OX638141.1, read as the reverse complement.
TGTAAACTGGATCTGTAAACACTTAGCAACAGTAGTACAGCGAAACTATGGAAATCAAAAGATGAGAAAATTGTAAAAAAATATTATAATTTCAAAATATAAGTACAAATAAATACGAAAGTTTCACATAATTTCACGAACATTTAAAAAAAAATCGGCGAACTTTTATGGAAATTTCTAAAATGTGCATTGAAAATATCACAAGAGTCCCGAGTTTCAATCAACATATTAAAGTATAAGAAGGTTCAGAAAATGTCAAAATTATCACAAACCTTAAAACCTAACGAGAGTATGTATGTAGTAAACCAGAAAATTTTATTGTAATTAAAATATATATATATATATATCAAAATACAACTCAAAAAAATAAAACTTTCGGTAATTTTAGTAAAATAATCAATGATGACCGTTGGTCGATAGCCAGTTAGGGATAATATCTCTAACAAATACATTCACTCGTACTAATCATTTCGTAAGGATTTTAGAATTACTAAAAGTTTTAAGAAGATTGAAAATTTTCAAAAATATGCAAACAAGCATATATTAAGAAAGTTTACAAAAATATTAAAGTATTAGAAAGTCCAGAACAATATATCAACCAATGTTACAAATTACGAAAATAACCAGAAAATGTAATTTTGCAAGTAGAAAGTTTACTACAATTTTTGACAGAAGTCAGAAGTTTTGAAAAGTTGCCCAATTTTCTAAATTTTTTTTCATAATTAATTTTCTAATCCATCTAAAACACTTAATGAAAGTGTACTAAATTTAAAAAAAACAGAAAAAAAAGTCAACTGAACACAACACTCCGAATAACATTTTATTTGCTTCTCCCGCATTAACATTAAGTTATTGTTAACTTAATATTAACATTAACTTAAAAACATATGACGTAAACGTGAAGTGAATCTAACGAAACCAAAAGAGGAGAAAATTGCAAAAAAATTCATTATAATATTAAAATGTATAAACAAATATGCAAAATAGGTACACCACATTTTATAGAAAGCTCAGAAATTGCCACAATGGTTTATGAGAATTTCTAGAAGGTACAATCACAATACCAGAAGAGTGAAAAAGACAAGAATTGCATTCAAAAGTATCAGAAGATTGAATAATTGTTAATATTGCAATTATGTAACCAACGAAAATGAAACACCAGAAAATTTGATTGAAATTGTAGAAAACATAGTCATAATATTAAAATTTATAATTAAATATGCCAAACTTAAAGCAATTTTAATAGAAATATTATAATATGACGTCATCGACTTTATTTTTCCAACAAATTTCGGCTTAATTCAGAATAAGGTAAATAATAATCAAAATAACTGGTAAAATGGTTAGAATACAAAAAAAAACAAAATAAATATGCCAAACTTTCAGAAATTTTAATAAAATAATAATATATTTATTTGTCATACACGTTATTTACACAGGTCATACATAAAAATTGTCAAAAATCACAAGTATAAACATAAATAAAATACAGGGTGTCCAAGATAAGGATTAACGACATGGGGATCTCGGAAACCGTAAAAGTTAGAAAGGCGGTTAAATTACAAAAAAAGTTGCGCAATTTAGTGGTCAGTAATATTCTGTTGAGAAAACCAGAAACTTCCGCTTACTTCCGGAGATATTCGACAAAATCCGGAATCTCGCGATTTCGTTATTATTTTTTCTGAAATTATTTGAAATGGGAAAAAGGAAACTAAAGGCACTTTCTCATTACCACCTTTTTAGCTCTATAGCTCTACTAGACAGCGTTTGCACATTTTCAGTACAACGTTTCGTTTCGAAGAAACCATCATTAGCTTAATTTGTTTTATATGGCCCGTAAAAAAACCCGGTATTAGATAGCATTTCCTATTACTAATTCAACTATTTATATCACAGTATGGTTTTTCATGTTTTATTCAGAAAAAAAAGCTTGTTATTACATTTCGAACATTTTCTTGTAGTAGGCGTTGAAAAGATGACGAAGAACATAACAAAATAGTAACTAAAGATAATTTACGTAATTTTAATCCAGAATATGTACCAAAATATACACATACTATCAAAATAAACAAACTTTTACCATTACGGTGTCGTTTCACAAAATATAATAAAATAAAATAAGTTTTAATTCTTTTCTGTTCTTCGCTAATCTCTTTGCCTCTATAATCGTTTCATTTCTTTTCTCTAATATTTGTTTTACACCCTCATCCCATTCTTGTCTCGGTCTTCCTCTTCTCCTTTTTCCTTTGGTCCTCGCTTCCCATACTTTCTTTACCTGTTTATTCTCTTTCATTCTTATCAGATGTCCCCACCAGCTCAGTTGTCGCCTTTCAATGTACCTTTAAATTTCTTCAATATCTAGTTCGCTTCTTATATCTGCATTTCTTATTCTATCCTTCCTCGTTTCTCTCATAACTCTCCGTAGATATTTCATCTCTGTAGTCTGTATCCTGCCCTTGTCTCTATTTGTCAGCACCCACGTTTCATACCCATACGTCATTATCGGTCTGTAGATTGTTTTGTAGATTCTCATTTTAGTTCTCTTACTTATTTCCTTCTTGTTTAGGAAGCTCCTGTTCATAGCATAGTACGTTTTGATGGCACTATTTATTTTGGAGCTTATTTCTCTTTCCACTCTTCCATCATCTGTTATTTCTATTCCTAAATACTTACATTATTGCACCTGTTCGACTTTATGCTGTTCAATTTTTATGTCAAACTTTTCCTTACTTCCTATCACCATAACTTTCGTCTTATTGTAATTCATTTTCATTTTCATCAAAGTACTAATCAACGTAATCCCTCTATAGTTGCTACAGTCCATTCTGTTTCCCTTTTTACATATTGACACCATTAGTGCCACTTGCCAGTCTGTGCGTATTGTTTCCTGTTCCCATGCTGCATTCATTATTTTTAGTAGAGTTTCATTGCCTATCCTTCCCATATACTTAATCATTTCTGTTGTTATTTGATCTCGTCCTGGTGCCTTTCCCGTCTTCATGTCCTTTAAGGCTTCTCTAAGTTCATCTTCTTCTATACCGTTATTGATGTTTTCCGTTTCTTGGTTGTCGTTATTCTTTTCCTCGTTACTCTGCCTCTCTACTGTTAGAAGTTCTTCAAAATACTCTTTCCAGCGTGTCATTATCTGTTCTTTGTTTCTTATCACTCTTCCATCTTTATCGTTTATAAATGCTGTTTCTTGGTTTTTCCCATTCCTGCACGTTTTTAATACTCTATAAAAGAGTTTCAGGTTTCCTTTGCTGTTTTCCTCCATATTTTCACCAAATACTTCCCACTCTCTTGCTTTGGCTTTCTTACTATCGTCTCTTAGTCTCTTTGACTATCGCCCTTTTTTCCTTATATATCTGGTAATTATTGCTATTTCTGCCCAACACGTATCTTTGCCATGCCATTTTCTTGTCCTGTATCATTTGTTTTATTTCCTCTGACCACCACGATGTTTGCTGCTTCTTATTTGACCTTTTCTGCTGTACACATACCTCCCGAGCAACTTCTAACATATTTCTTTTAAGTTCATTCCACATTTGATCTACATCACCTTCCATCCTCCTTTGCGATAGTTTGTCTTCTAGTTTTGCCATGTATTGTACAGCTATTTCTGGGTTCCTAAGTTTGTGTGTTCTTATCTTGTTGTATGTGATCGCTTCTTGACTTGTTTGTTCTCATCCATTGCATTCATATTTCTCTTGCACTGTTGTCATAAGTAGGTAATTGTTACTAATATTTTTGCTCTACTAATATGTAATCAATAATGGACTTTTCGTGTCTTGTCACTACCAAAATAGTAACAAAAAAAATTTAGCAAGAATAATTGTTAAAGATTGAAACATTATAGTTATTTAGATCCACACTTATTTTTTTTTTACTGGTATGAGAATTGTTCTGTTCATTTAATGACGACGAAGACAACAATATTACCTAGAATAGGACCAAAATAGTAACTAAAAATAATTTAGCAAGAATAGTTGTTAAACATTGAAACATTATAGTTACTGAGAACCACACTTATTTTTTTTTTTTATCATGGTATTATAATAATTGTTCTATTCATTTAATTATCTTAAAACCTCAAAATTAGGTGATAAATTTTGTCTTCGTCACTCATTTCAATGTCTACTTCACCAAAATTTTCGAAATCTATTAACATATCGTTGAATTCATAATCGGAAATGCTATTTAGTACAGGGTGTACTTTATTTACGGGCCATATAAAAATAAAAGTTGATGATGGTTTCTCCGAAACGAAACGTTGTACTGAAAATTTATAAACGCTGTCTTGTAGTGCTAAAAAAGTGGCAATGGGAAAGTGCCTTTGATTTTTTTTATACCTTTTCAAATAACTTCAGAATTACATAAAAACAATTTCGGATTTCATCCAATATCTCCGGAAGTAAGCGAATTTTATTGGTCTTCTCAACAGAATAAAATTTATCACTAAATTGCGCAACTATTTTTGTAATTAACCGCTTTAACGTTTACGATTTCCGAGATCCCCATGCTGTTGATCCTTATTTTGGACACCCTGTATACACATAAAACTCAAAATAAGTGTATAAATAAAAACCCAGAATGGGTGGTGTATAAAATTATAGCCTAAGAATAGGTAGTCTTTAGATTAAAAAAAACAAAAACCAAAAAGGTGGTGTAGACATAAAAACATAAATACATAGGTACAGTACAGGGTGGCCCAATTTGGATGTTTCTATAGGGGATCTCGGTAACTAGAAGAGATAGAGAAAATCAGATGGCGTATCCTGATCTCTTTTTTCAAGACAAACTCAATGGCGAAAATAAATATTGACTATCGTCTTTTGTTTACAAGTTATGGCCAAAAACTCATTACATTCCATTTTCGATTTTTATCAATATTTCATTTATTTATCATTTTATTAAGATACGAGTTAGTAGTTATACAACAAGAGTTCCAACGCAGGTTAGGTTAGTTTTCGATTAATTTAATCCGCGGTTTTTATTGGCGGATTAATCAATTACCGCGGGCAGTAACAATGGGTTGATTGCGGAAATCGCGAGTAATTTAATCACAATTGCAGGATAACAATGGAATAATTGCAGATGCATTACTTTAATTACAGGTGCATTACTGCAATTACAGGTACTTTAATTGCAGGTTAATTGACGATCCGCGCATTTAATTGGCAGTCTAATCACCGCGAGCAGTAACAATAGATTGATTGCGAGTAATTTAATCACAATTGCAGGATAACAATGGAATAATTACATCAATTGTAGGTACTTTAACTACAGGTTAATTGACGATCTGCGAATTTAATTGGCAGTCTAATCACCGCGGATCAAATTGATATCATAGATCGCTAGACTGAGGGCCGCCACACAGCCGCCGCCCCTCGACCCCGCCGCCCCCCGCGCCGCCCCCGCGCCACCCCCACCCGCCCCCCGGGCACCGTGGTCCACTGTCACACCGCCCCCGATGCGGCCGTGCGGCGAGTTGAACCAGCGATAAGGCCGGGGTCAGCCGAAGGGTCGCCCCACCCGCGGTATGTAATGCGATACACGATTCGGCAGGAAGTAATCACTCAAACCGGCAGGCCATAAGTATGATAAACTTAAGTTAATGAGCGTCAAAGGTCGCATTCCCCCGTTATCGTACGAGCCAGTTACCAGCCAGAACATCTTCGCGCGAGACTGGCCATAAAAACATTTCCCCCGATTTTAAGGGCCGATAGAAAAAAGTCGTATTTAATATAGGCGAGATTAGATATTTAACTGCGGAGATCAACGGATGTCAATTATATCAATAGCGTAATTAGACAGGATGTATTTACCTTAAATTAATTAACTACAAAAAGCTACAGGTACACAAACAGCCTTTCTGTGCTGGGAGGTAAAAAAACACCATATTTATCCGCCAATAATTAGGTTTTATACGTATGCAATATAGATAAGGAATATGCAAGACAGGGGACAGACACATTGTAGGATTTATATGTATACACTAGTAGTTGACCTGAGCCCTGAGGCTTGCAGAACGTAACTCCACGGTTTCAAATTAACAATTGCAAGAAATTACCCAGAGTCTAAGTAAATGCATATACACTTTAAATAAACGCCGATACAATCAAATCAACTTCGAACTACTTAGCAATTCGTTGTTTTATTAATCAGCCGAGCATAAACTAAATTGATTACACCTGTTCATAGACAATAAATTATACTATCGCAACATAAATTTATTTACAATTAATTAAAACGAATTAAAAGGACAGCGATGGCAACATACTAATAGACAAAAACGCAATAAAGAACACATGGAAGCCGTATATCGAACAACTATTCCAAGACGAAAGACCAGAAATTCAGCATATACAGCCAGAAACAGGCCCAAGCATTCTGAAAGACGAAGTACGAAATGCCATAAAACAAGTTAAGACGGTAAAAGTCCAGGACCAGACGGATTCCACGCGGAATTTCTAAAACTACTAGACGACGAAGGAATTAAATGGCTAACCGACATCCTTAATAATATCTATAACACAGATGTAATACCACAACAGTGGTTGGAATCAGAATTCGTAACACTCCCAAAAAGACAGCGGCAAAAAGATGCGATGAATATAGAACAATAAGCCTAATGAGCCACCTATTGAAAGTGTTTCTAAAAATAATACATAAAAGAATATACAATAAAGTGGAAGGACAACTGGGACCCACACAATTTGGATTTAGAGCCGCATTCGGGACAAGGGAAGCTCTCTTTAGTGTTCAAGTATTGGTACAGAGATGCAGAGACATGAATTGTGATGTATACGCGTGTTTCGTTGATTACAAAAGGTCTTTGACAGAGTCCAACACCAAAAACTGATACAAATTCTGGAAAATACAGGAATAGACGACAAAGACCTCAGAATAATTACAAATCTATACTGGAACCAAACGGCAAGCGTAAGAATCGGAGACGATAGCACAGAAAGAATAAAAAAATTACGCGGTGGGAGGCAGGGATGTGTACTGTCTCCTCGGCTATTTAACATCTATTCTGAAGTCATATTTCGGGAAGCCCTAGTAAATACACAAGAAGGAATTTGTTTAAACGGGAAACGTATAAACAACATCAGATACGCAGATGATACCATGATCATGGCCGACAACATAGAAGACTTACAACTAATAATGAATAGCTTAATAAGCACTAGCCACTGACATGGGCCAGATATCAACATAGACAAGACCAAATTCATGATTATAAGTAAGAACAACCCACAACACCACCAACAGCAACTGGAGCTGGAGCAGAGGAACATCGAACGAGTTAAAAAATATGTATATCTAGGCACCGTTATTAATGAGCAATGGGGCCAGACACAGGAAATAAAAAAGCAGGATTGAAAACAGCGAAAATATATTCATTAAAATGACCACAGCCTTTAAAAGTCGTGATGTAACTATTGATGCCAAAATGAGACTCTTACGCTGCTCCGTATTCTCTGTGTTATTTTATGGAATGGAAGCTTGGACGCTCACGGTTGCTAACACAAAATGCTAACGACACCCCTCAGCCAACAGAGCAAAAGAATAGAAATAAACTCAATAAAATTCAAATAAAAATATTAAATTCAATATAAACACAATAAACAATCCTACTTTTTCACCAAAAATAAAATTAAATCACAATTACCTAGCGCTAAAGATAAACTGCAGCGTCTATGCAAAACGAACTAACTGCAAATATTGTGAAGCAAAATATTGTGGGGTAGAAATATATAGAAGAAACCTGCCGAGCCATAAAAATTAGAATAAAAGAACACCTATGCTTCTAAAACAGCTCAAATTTTGGTCGCCACTTACCACAACCACATTTTCGACCACAACGCAGATATAAAACTCTTACATAACATACACTATTAGAAGCGTGCACAAAATTGATAAAATGCTAAATATAGATCTTAATGGCTAAACGAACAAACATAATTAAATTCCAGCTGATAACACGGGAGTAATATGATACGCGTTGTGAGCGCAAACTATAAACATAACAATTTTCATCATTATGAATATAAGAAACTGCCTGGAAATTAAGCCAGACATGATAAATATGGCAATTTTATCATTGCGAGGGTCATAAATTCAATACTAATAGGCAGATGCAGTCGAAAATTGAGGATTAGGTATCGGGAAAATATGTCAGGCGGTAAACGGAGCAGAGCGATTTATGGATGGCAGATGCTAACCAGACATGGCCGCGGTAATTTAATAGGAGTGGAAACCATCCATCACCTGACACATATGGGCAATAAAAACTGCACCCTTCACTGATAATTTAATCAGCCCAGGAAGATATAAATACGGCAAAAAGCCATTAACATGTCATTTGCCCATAGTGTAATTCGAGCAGCCATAACGACGCATAAAAACTATACCCTTAGCCGGTAAAATAATCGGCCCAGGAAGCTATAACTTAGATAAGACATCGTAAAAATATGAATTCCACCTCGTTCACTGACATATTTATGTCCGTTATATATGGGCACCTGACATGCTCCCAGACAGGCTCAGCAAGTCGAGACGTGTTTACCCCCACCACCACCACCGAAGCTTACTTAAACGCGAGGATTCTAGACACCGCTCCATTTCCAACGACACAGTTTCGGCGAGTAGAGTTATCTCACAGTCTGCGAGTGTGCTACAACAAAGTGTTCCTTAATTTAAGCTTACCGTCCAACATACAGCTATAATCCGGCGCCCGCCCAGTTTCGAATAGGTAAGTGATCATTTATATTAAATTAAGTAAACGCGGACCCCCGTTTAAATAAAATTATTCGTGTAGCTGTGTAAACTTAATCAATTTGAATGCATTATCCTGGATATATAGCAGTTGCCTCACATCGTAATTTAATGCAGCTTTTGAATCAGCATGAATTAATAGATTGTATTTTATTGCTCACAGATATGGACTTCGTAAGTAAGCTGAATAAGATTGGGGCCAAAGAACCAAAAGCTTTCATCAAAATCGGTGAGCTGCAGCAGGACGCACGCTATCGCATCATCGAAGGCAGGAAAATAACCACCAAATTTGGCGAGAAGCAAACGGTCGACCTTGAGCAGGGAATACTATTCCTACCGAAGAGCTTCAACAACATCAGCAGCGATGAGTTTGGGGAGGCGGTCGCACGAGGCCTCTACATCAGCAGGGGATCGAACAATGGACTGTCGTTTGAGAGTGATGAAGAGAGATCTGCGAACTAGGACGCTGTTGCTAAAGCATAAAATCGAGGAGGTTAAAAGGATGGTCGAGATGCGCGAACTCACGAAACAAATGGCAACGCTAAAATTTTGTGATTAAAATCAAATATTTCTGTATATATCTAACTAACCAACACAATAAATAAAGAAATAATAAGAATAATATATACTTATTTCAACACTAAATTATCTATCCTATATTGCAAGAGAGAGAGAGAGAGAGAGAGAGAGAGAGAGAGAGCGCGAGAGAGCTAGGAGGTTAAGAGGAAAACACATGACAACACAGTAAAAGTATTAAAAAATAAGTCCTGCATTTATCGAATGCGTTAGCCTATTAGCGGCAGTGTAAAGACAGGGGCTATTATAATGATGTGAAAAATGAGCACGCCCGATGTGATGGATAATAGGTTCGCATAAACAAGCACTTCGAGTACAAATAATGTTAGAGGGCATTTACATGTATAGTGATGCTGTATTGTCAACATTTGAATGTTTCAAACAAATGACTCTAATGAAGTGTTTTATCAACCTACAATAAATAGAGAAATAATACGATTTATTACTCATGCATATCCTCGAGTAGCTAGGAAACTGGATCTGTAATTCGAGCCTGCTTAATTACAGTATTAACTCTAATCGCCCGCTAGGTCATAGGTGCATTGATTTGTACACCTATCAGAACTTGTAGCTGGCAGGGCGCTCCTCCCCACCACATGAGTTTCGGGGGGCTATCTTTAAGCTTGATTTCTGCATACATTAGGGTAGTTCTCAGGCAGCAACGACGAAGCATGCATCCACCCAAGAGCACTAACACTCGCAGTCCTCCGCATATTAAGAGAAGTAAGTACACCGCTTCTAGCCAAATAATTATGAATAATTCATATATTTTATTGCTCCCAGATATGGACTGCGTAAGTAGCCTGAATAAGATTGGGATGGTAAAAGCTTTAATCAAAATCAGCGCGCTGCAGCAGGATTTATTATTAAAAATAGTATTGTATATGTTTGCATGATTTTTCTTTATTTAATATGTTCTGTTCTCTCTATACACTATGGAGGGGTGAATAAAAATAAAGTTTTACATTGTATTATTATTTTTTATTACCATATAAAATATCAACTACATACTCGTGACGGAGTGGCGGAGGGGCTTCGGGAGGAGCGGAGGGGCGGAAGGGCTGGTTGTGTTGGTGGAGGAGCGGAGGGGCTTCGGGAGAAGCGGAGGGGCGGAAGGGCTGGTTGTGTTGGTGGAGGAGCGGAGGGGCTTCGGGACGGTACGGAGGATATATATATACCACCACCAACAGGTGTATCACGGGTATCTCACAGGTGTCTCACAGCTGTCTCACAGCTGTCTCACAGGTGTCTCACAGGTGTCTCACAGCTGTCTCAGAGGTGTCTTACAGCTGTCTCACAGCGTCTCACATGTGAATCACAGCGTCTCACATGTGAATCACAGCGTCTCACACGTTACTACATTTTAAGAATATAAAGGGCCGGGGTGCTTCGTGAGGGGCGGAGGGGCTGGTGTAGTGTACGGAGGGGCGGAGGGGCTGGTGATGTTGGTGGTAGCGGAGGGGCTTCAGGAGGGTCCGCATACTAGCGAACTGATTGTATTGGGTAGCAATTTGCTGTGTCTAGTGAAGCTCGGCTCGAATCCAGCACCCCTGTCCATTGATCCATATTGATCACCTCGAGCGATTGTTGCTGCTTGACGACCTTCATCGTACCAAACCTCTCACACCGCGGATGAGACTCTAGCTCACCTCCTCCTTTTAACGTTTGCTGGTCATTACAGGTTCTCCCTGATCCATTCAAAGCATCCTTTTCGGTCGTAGGTTGTCTCATCGTGGCATTTGTTTGATGTTTAGTTTCATGCCGTTTGAGATTATCGCTTCTTGTAAATGTTCTCTCACAGTGCAAACACTTCAATAATCTGGCAGAATTAGTAGTCTTGTGTCTTTTCAATCCACGCAGCCACCGGAAAGAAGACTCACATCTATTACACTTATACATGCTGATGGATCGAATGCAACTGATATCTCTGTGCCAGTCTCTCTTATATATATATATATATATATATATATATATATATATATATATATATATATCCTCCGTACCCTCCTGAAGCCCCTCCGCTACCACCAACATCACCAGCCCCTCCGCCCCTCCGTACACTACACCAGCCCCTCCGCCCCTCACGAAGCACCCCGGCCCTTTATATTCTTAAAATGTAGTAACGTGTGAGACGCTGTGATTCACATGTGAGACGCTGTGATTCACATGTGAGACGCTGTGAGACAGCTGTAAGACACCTCTGAGACAGCTGTGAGACACCTGTGAGACACCTGTGAGACAGCTGTGAGACAGCTGTGAGACACCTGTGAGATACCCGTGATACACCTGTTGGTGGTGGTATATATATATCCTCCGTACCGTCCCGAAGCCCCTCCGCTCCTCCACCAACACAACCAGCCCTTCCGCCCCTCCGCTTCTCCCGAAGCCCCTCCGCTCCTCCACCAACACAACCAGCCCTTCCGCCCCTCCGCTCCTCCCGAAGCCCCTCCGCCACTCCGTCACGAGTATGTAGTTGATATTTTATATGGTAATAAAAAATAATAATACAATGTAAAACTTTATTTTTATTCACCCCTCCATAGTGTATAGAGAGAACAGAACATATTAAATAAAGAAAAATCATGCAAACATATACAATACTATTTTTAATAATAAATCCTGCTGCAGCGCGCTGATTTTGATTAAAGCTTTTACCATCCCAATCTTATTCAGGCTACTTACGCAGTCCATATCTGGGAGCAATAAAATATATGAATTATTCATAATTATTTGGCTAGAAGCGGTGTACTTACTTCTCTTAATATGCGGAGGACTGCGAGTGTTAGTGCTCTTGGGTGGATGCATGCTTCGTCGTTGCTGCCTGAGAACTACCCTAATGTATGCAGAAATCAAGCTTAAAGATAGCCCCCCGAAACTCATGTGGTGGGGAGGAGCGCCCTGCCAGCTACAAGTTCTGATAGGTGTACAAATCAATGCACCTATGACCTAGCGGGCGATTAGAGTTAATACTGTAATTAAGCAGGCTCGAATTACAGATCCAGTTTCCTAGCTACTCGAGGATATGCATGAGTAATAAATCGTATTATTTCTCTATTTATTGTAGGTTGATAAAACACTTCATTAGAGTCATTTGTTTGAAACATTCAAATGTTGACAATACAGCATCACTATACATGTAAATGCCCTCTAACATTATTTGTACTCGAAGTGCTTGTTTATGCGAACCTATTATCCATCACATCGGGCGTGCTCATTTTTCACATCATTATAATAGCCCCTGTCTTTACACTGCCGCTAATAGGCTAACGCATTCGATAAATGCAGGACTTATTTTTTAATACTTTTACTGTGTTGTCATGTGTTTTCCTCTTAACCTCCTAGCTCTCTCGCGCTCTCTCTCTCTCTCTCTCTCTCTCTCTTGCAATATAGGATAGATAATTTAGTGTTGAAATAAGTATATATTATTCTTATTATTTCTTTATTTATTGTGTTGGTTAGTTAGATATATACAGAAATATTTGATTTTAATCACAAAATTTTAGCGTTGCCATTTGTTTCGTGAGTTCGCGCATCTCGACCATCCTTTTAACCTCCTCGATTTTATGCTTTAGCAACAGCGTCCTAGTTCGCAGATCTCTCTTCATCACTCTCAAACGACAGTCCATTGTTCGATCCCCTGCTGATGTAGAGGCCTCGTGCGACCGCCTCCCCAAACTCATCGCTGCTGATGTTGTTGAAGCGCTTCGGTAGGAATAGTATTCCCTGCTCAAGGTCGACCGTTTGCTTCTCGCCAAATTTGGTGGTTATTTTCCTGCCTTCGATGATGCGATAGCGTGCGTCCTGCTGCAGCTCACCGATTTTGATGAAAGCTTTTGGTTCTTTGGCCCCAATCTTATTCAGCTTACTTACGAAGTCCATATCTGTGAGCAATAAAATACAATCTATTAATTCATGCTGATTCAAAAGCTGCATTAAATTACGATGTGAGGCAACTGCTATATATCCAGGATAATGCATTCAAATTGATTAAGTTTACACAGCTACACGAATAATTTTATTTAAACGGGGGTCCGCGTTTACTTAATTTAATATAAATGATCACTTACCTATTCGAAACTGGGCGGGCGCCGGATTATAGCTGTATGTTGGACGGTAAGCTTAAATTAAGGAACACTTTGTTGTAGCACACTCGCAGACTGTGAGATAACTCTACTCGCCGAAACTGTGTCGTTGGAAATGGAGCGGTGTCTAGAATCCTCGCGTTTAAGTAAGCTTCGGTGGTGGTGGTGGGGGTAAACACGTCTCGACTTGCTGAGCCTGTCTGGGAGCATGTCAGGTGCCCATATATAACGGACATAAATATGTCAGTGAACGAGGTGGAATTCATATTTTTACGATGTCTTATCTAAGTTATAGCTTCCTGGGCCGATTATTTTACCGGCTAAGGGTATAGTTTTTATGCGTCGTTATGGCTGCTCGAATTACACTATGGGCAAATGACATGTTAATGGCTTTTTGCCGTATTTATATCTTCCTGGGCTGATTAAATTATCAGTGAAGGGTGCAGTTTTTATTGCCCATATGTGTCAGGTGATGGATGGTTTCCACTCCTATTAAATTACCGCGGCCATGTCTGGTTAGCATCTGCCATCCATAAATCGCTCTGCTCCGTTTACCGCCTGACATATTTTCCCGATACCTAATCCTCAATTTTCGACTGCATCTGCCTATTAGTATTGAATTTATGACCCTCGCAATGATAAAATTGCCATATTTATCATGTCTGGCTTAATTTCCAGGCAGTTTCTTATATTCATAATGATGAAAATTGTCATGTTTATAGTTTGCGCTCACAACGCGTATCATATTACTCCCGTGTTATCAGCTGGAATTTAATTATGTTTGTTCGTTTAGCCATTAAGATCTATATTTAGCATTTTATCAATTTTGTGCACGCTTCTAATAGTGTATGTTATGTAAGAGTTTTATATCTGCGTTGTGGTCGAAAATGTGGTTGTGGTAAGTGGCGACCAAAATTTGAGCTGTTTTAGAAGCATAGGTGTTCTTTTATTCTAATTTTTATGGCTCGGCAGGTTTCTTCTATATATTTCTACCCCACAATATTTTGCTTCACAATATTTGCAGTTAGTTCGTTTTGCATAGACGCTGCAGTTTATCTTTAGCGCTAGGTAATTGTGATTTAATTTTATTTTTGGTGAAAAAGTAGGATTGTTTATTGTGTTTATATTGAATTTAATATTTTTATTTGAATTTTATTGAGTTTATTTCTATTCTTTTGCTCTGTTGGCTGAGGGGTGTCGTTAGCATTTTGTGTTAGCAACCGTGAGCGTCCAAGCTTCCATTCCATAAAATAACACAGAGAATACGGAGCAGCGTAAGAGTCTCATTTTGGCATCAATAGTTACATCACGACTTTTAAAGGCTGTGGTCATTTTAATGAATATATTTTCGCTGTTTTCAATCCTGCTTTTTTATTTCCTGTGTCTGGCCCCATTGCTCATTAATAACGGTGCCTAGATATACATATTTTTTAACTCGTTCGATGTTCCTCTGCTCCAGCTCCAGTTGCTGTTGGTGGTGTTGTGGGTTGTTCTTACTTATAATCATGAATTTGGTCTTGTCTATGTTGATATCTGGCCCATGTCAGTGGCTAGTGCTTATTAAGCTATTCATTATTAGTTGTAAGTCTTCTATGTTGTCGGCCATGATCATGGTATCATCTGCGTATCTGATGTTGTTTATACGTTTCCCGTTTAAACAAATTCCTTCTTGTGTATTTACTAGGGCTTCCCGAAATATGACTTCAGAATAGATGTTAAATAGCCGAGGAGACAGTACACATCCCTGCCTCCCACCGCGTAATTTTTTTATTCTTTCTGTGCTATCGTCTCCGATTCTTACGCTTGCCGTTTGGTTCCAGTATAGATTTGTAATTATTCTGAGGTCTTTGTCGTCTATTCCTGTATTTTCCAGAATTTGTATCAGTTTTTGGTGTTGGACTCTGTCAAAGACCTTTTGTAATCAACGAAACACGCGTATACATCACAATTCATGTCTCTGCATCTCTGTACCAATACTTGAACACTAAAGAGAGCTTCCCTTGTCCCGAATGCGGCTCTAAATCCAAATTGTGTGGGTCCCAGTTGTCCTTCCACTTTATTGTATATTCTTTTATGTATTATTTTTAGAAACACTTTCAATAGGTGGCTCATTAGGCTTATTGTTCTATATTCATCGCATCTTTTTGCCGCTGTCTTTTTGGGAGTGTTACGAATTCTGATTCCAACCACTGTTGTGGTATTACATCTGTGTTATAGATATTATTAAGGATGTCGGTTAGCCATTTAATTCCTTCGTCGTCTAGTAGTTTTAGAAATTCCGCGTGGAATCCGTCTGGTCCTGGACTTTTACCGTCTTAACTTGTTTTATGGCATTTCGTACTTCGTCTTTCAGAATGCTTGGGCCTGTTTCTGGCTGTATATGCTGAATTTCTGGTCTTTCGTCTTGGAATAGTTGTTCGATATACGGCTTCCATGTGTTCTTTATTGCGTTTTTGTCTATTAGTATGTTGCCATCGCTGTCCTTTTAATTCGTTTTAATTAATTGTAAATAAATTTATGTTGCGATAGTATAATTTATTGTCTATGAACAGGTGTAATCAATTTAGTTTATGCTCGGCTGATTAATAAAACAACGAATTGCTAAGTAGTTCGAAGTTGATTTGATTGTATCGGCGTTTATTTAAAGTGTATATGCATTTACTTAGACTCTGGGTAATTTCTTGCAATTGTTAATTTGAAACCGTGGAGTTACGTTCTGCAAGCCTCAGGGCTCAGGTCAACTACTAGTGTATACATATAAATCCTACAATGTGTCTGTCCCCTGTCTTGCATATTCCTTATCTATATTGCATACGTATAAAACCTAATTATTGGCGGATAAATATGGTGTTTTTTTACCTCCCAGCACAGAAAGGCTGTTTGTGTACCTGTAGCTTTTTGTAGTTAATTAATTTAAGGTAAATACATCCTGTCTAATTACGCTATTGATATAATTGACATCCGTTGATCTCCGCAGTTAAATATCTAATCTCGCCTATATTAAATACGACTTTTTTCTATCGGCCCTTAAAATCGGGGGAAATGTTTTTATGGCCAGTCTCGCGCGAAGATGTTCTGGCTGGTAACTGGCTCGTACGATAACGGGGGAATGCGACCTTTGACGCTCATTAACTTAAGTTTATCATACTTATGGCCTGCCGGTTTGAGTGATTACTTCCTGCCGAATCGTGTATCGCATTACATACCGCGGGTGGGGCGACCCTTCGGCTGACCCCGGCCTTATCGCTGGTTCAACTCGCCGCACGGCCGCATCGGGGGCGGTGTGACAGTGGACCACGGTGCCCGGGGGGCGGGTGGGGGTGGCGCGGGGGCGGCGCGGGGGGCGGCGGGGTCGAGGGGCGGCGGCTGTGTGGCGGCCCTCAGTCTAGCGATCTATGATATCAATTTGATCCGCGGTGATTAGACTGCCAATTAAATTCGCAGATCGTCAATTAACCTGTAGTTAAAGTACCTACAATTGATGTAATTATTCCATTGTTATCCTGCAATTGTGATTAAATTACTCGCAATCAATCTATTGTTACTGCTCGCGGTGATTAGACTGCCAATTAAATGCGCGGATCGTCAATTAACCTGCAATTAAAGTACCTGTAATTGCAGTAATGCACCTGTAATTAAAGTAATGCATCTGCAATTATTCCATTGTTATCCTGCAATTGTGATTAAATTACTCGCGATTTCCGCAATCAACCCATTGTTACTGCCCGCGGTAATTGATTAATCCGCCAATAAAAACCGCGGATTAAATTAATCGAAAACTAACCTAACCTGCGTTGGAACTCTTGTTGTATAACTACTCGAGTTGCATGTTCTTCAGGCACTTTTTTACGGTGAATTAATGAGTTTTACAGAATTTTGATATCAAGATTTACAAGCCTACTACCAGTCTACTAGGCCCAATAAGGGAGCATATGACGTATTGACACAATTAATAGATTAATAGATTTCAACAAAAATACAATTATAACATTCACATGTGATATATCATTGAAAATAGAAAAAAAAAACTATTAATTAAAGCTAAAGTCAACTACGACTTGTATTTAAAAAAACACAACTTTGTATTGAATATTGTTCATTAACGAATATATTAAAATTCTGAAAAAAGTGCCTCAAGAACGTGTAACTCTTATTTTAATAAAATGAGAAATAAATTAAACATTGATAAAAATTGAAAATAATGAGTTTTTGGCCTTTACTTCAAAACGAAAGACGATAGCCAATTTTTGTTTTCACCATTGGGTTGGTCTTGAAAAAAGAGATCGAGGATACGTCATCCGATTTTCTCTACCTCTTCTAGTTACCGAGATCCCCTATAGAAACATCCAAATTGGGCCACCCTGTACAAGGATAAGTGAGACATACACTGACTCACATCATAAAATACATATTTTGCAATGTTTTTCCTTTATTATTTTCTTGAATTATTTTCAAAAACAATTGATGCCTTACTTGCCATATTGCCTTACTCCAGGACATTGGAGCCTTATTTTAGATTGCCTTACTTTAGATGCCTTACTCCATATGGCAATTTATTATACAGGATGATTTTTTGAAAAGTATCCACCCCGGATTTCTCAGAAAATAAGGGCAAATCGAAAATTTCCGAAAACGTCATTTTTAAATTTGATGGGGAAGTCTATTGACGTACTATTGACATCTGTGTCAGTTCCCCCCTCCCCTTCAATAAGCACCTATCGGAAATTTTAAATGGGATAAATGGGATAAATGGAATGACCCACCTTGTGACACCTCATTTGAAACATCTTTATGTCAGTAATACAACCGTGTAAATTTAAAATTGGTTTAAAAATAAAAAATAAACAAAAAACATATTTTTGTTTTAATGGTGAGTGCTATAATTTTCATTTATGGGCGCTGAAAATAAATGTGTTCGAGCAGCGGCGAGAGAAAATAAGGGCAAAATCGAAAATCCCCGAAAACGTCATTTTTAAATTTGATGGGGAAGTCTTTTGACGTACTGTTGACATCTGTGTCAGTTCCCCACTCCCTTTCAATAAGCACCTATCGGAATTTTAAATGGGATAAATGGGATAAATGGGATACATGGAATGACCCACCACGTGGCACCTCATTTGAAAGGTATTTATGCCAGTAATACAGCAGTGCTCATGTTTTTTTCATAAAGCAGTCCAATATTCATTTTTTATTAAGAGAAAAATAAGAAAGAAGACTAAAAAGCGTGAAACAACACTGTTTATTAACGAAAATATATTTTTAATCAAAAAAATTATTTAATTTTTACTTTTATTTTTTGCAAAAAAAAAAATTGCACTGCTGTATTACTGACATAAAGACCTTTCAAATGAGGTGTTACAAGGTGGGTCATCCCATTTAAAATTTTCAAGATGTGCTTATTGAAGGGGATGGGGGAACTGACACACATGTCAACAGTACGTCAAAAGTGAAAAAATTGACGTGTTTCATGAATTTTTTATTTTGCCCTTATTTTCTGAGAATTCCGAGGTGGATACTTTTCAAAAAATCACCCTGTATAGTTTAGGACCATACAAATTTGTGCCTGTATATGATGCGGCAAGTCGGTTATGTGGCACACAAATGTTGAGTGTGTACTGAAAATATACGTAACATTTGACTAAGGTTTTAGAAATTGCCAATAAGTTCTTTGGAGATTGAAAATGTCCAAAATATGCAATGAAAATATGAAGACAGATAAAACGTCCAGAATGTTGACAGAAATTTCACATGTAACAGAATGTTCAGAAACTTCGAACATTTAACAACCAATGTTGCAAATTTCGAAAAATGCAAGAAAATGTTTTAAAAAAGTATAAAACCTGCAAAAAAGTGGCTTCAGAATATTTGTCAAATTTTCGGAAAATTGTACGAAACTTTTATCAAATCTACAAAACTTCAAAGAGGTTTGGGTACTATTTCCGTGAGGATCTGACTGATCTAAAAAATATCAATTTTGAGAGATTATGTGTAGTATTTACCTAGTAAATTGCCCAAATTACCAGAAATTGTGGAACAGGTGGCAAACCATTTATTACCAGTGAAATCAGCAAAGGCATCGAAAAATTATATTCTCACTTTATCGATTCAAGGGACGAAACTACGGTCGTACAAAAAATAATGTATGCAACTCACATTTAATGTCTATTAAAACTAAAGTAGAATCGTAGACTGTTCAATTCTCTTACTCTAGTCATAATGGCTATGATTAAATGTTCATTGCATAATATGCTATTATTTAATTGGAAGACCCTTGCCCTCCTTGGGTATGTGCGTAATGCTCATTACGCAGCAGCGCAATATTTTTTCACTAATCAACTTTCGTAATTGGCGCGCAGCGGATCGCGATCAGAGCCGGTCGTACTTGTATTTTTTCTCTTTTCCACTTTGTTGTCGGCTGTCGGGTGTTCTCTACTCGGCCGCGTCCTTCGGACTTCGAGTCAAAAGGCCACCGCACCGCTCCATTCGTCGACGATCTGCCGTGGTGTTTGTGTCTGCCTGTTTTGCTTCCGAAACGTCCCGTACCAAAGTGCGAGTGCGCGCCCGCCAGTCCGAACTCTGATCATCAGATCCGTGTTGTTCATTAAATTACCTGTGCTTCCCTCAATCGAAATGGGGTGCGGAATAGCCATCATCAAGTACCTGGTCTTCATCTTCAACCTCGTCTTTGCGGTAAGCACCGCTTTTCACTATCGCTCGCGCGCTCCACCGCGGACAAGACAACAAAAGAAGTCGGTGTTGGTATCCAGAAGAACGGGCGATTGACAATAAGAAACGAGTTCCTGAGGCCAACTTTTTCTTTCAGTTGCGCGGCTTTCAATGAGAATCGGATTTTTGTGCTGTAATTTATTCGCATACGCGCGCGCTATTTTCAATATTTTTTAATTAATTATACAACGTTTACAACTCGTTGCAGCAATTACTTTAATTACTGTTACATCATGCGAAAATTAATTGCGCTAAACCTATATATCTGTGTATTTAAGTATACAGTGTTCACGAATTGAGTTTACTATAGGAAAAACTGTTTTATTTTTATTTGATCTTTTGAAGAAATATAATTCTTTGAGACTGTTTTTGCATATCATAATTAAACCTAGATAAAATATCCTTAAAAAGAAAGTTTATTTGAAAATTTCAATTGATGATTTACAATTTTGCAAATAAACTATTTCCATCCTATTTTTAAATTTAAATATCAATTTCTCATGCTTCACAGATCATTTGCATAAAATTTTTAAAACTTCTCCAAAATTATAAGCGATATTTCTGAAATTCGTATTATCATTCGGACCAATACCTACAGTTTTGAGAAACCTCACCATTTTTTCCAAAATAAAGCCAAGTTCGAAAAAAAAAATTGATGAAAACATTTTTTCTAATACTTTTTGAAGAAAAAAATCATTCTAATTTTATTTTCCCAAATCCATAAACAAAGAATTAATTGAAAGGCATTATCTGATTAACTGTATTTCTAAATTTTGATTTGCATGGCCGAATTTTCTTAACCTTGTAAAGAGCTTGCAATGCAGATTTGCTAACATTTATATCGAGCGTTCAACAAAAATCGACGACGAAATTGGCGTTGGCAATCTCAAGTCATGTGTGCACTAAGATAAAATCTGATGTCAACTTGACATCCCGCATTGTACGTGTGCCCATGTGATCTTAGTGCAAACATGACTTGAGATTGCCAAAGCCAACTTCGTCGTCGAATTTTGTTGATCGCTCGATATTGCCTATCTACCAAAGCCATGGTCAAAGGCTAACTGTGTTATCTTCATTGTAAACTTTTCTTGATTACTACAGAACCAGTTACGTATTTTTTTAAAATACTTTCTCAATGCATTCACCGTCACTTGCACTTATGGTAATTGTTGATGAAACAAACCAATTGCATAATTGAATCGTTTATTTCAGAAACTGGTCAACAAACATTTTTATGGATTTTTCTATTTTTGCGTAATCAGTATCTCCTATTGTCAGGGCATATTTTTCTGCATATAACTTCAACTGCCATTCCGTTTAATGGTATATAATTTACAATGAATAACGCGTTTAGTGCAGAAACCAGTCAAGCGACATCACATAGCGTGTTTCTGCAGTAAATTGAAATTTCTGGAGTAAAAGTCCTGTGGTATTTGTATAAAACTAATACCATGGTAACAATTACCATTTTTACACATCTCTTATACTTGCCAAGTCCCCCACAAAAACATGAAAAAAAGTGCCCACCCTGTAAAGTGAGGATATAAACTATGGGTTAACATTAATGCAACCAAAAAATGTTTGCTTTGCTTCATGAAAAATGAATCGTTTATTTCGGAAACTGGTCAACAGACATTTTTAAGGATTTTCCTTTTTTTGCGGAATCAGTATCTCCTATTGTCAGGGCATATTTTTCTGCAATATAACTTCAACTGCGATTCCGTTTTATGGGATATAATTTACAATGAATATCGCGTTTAGTGCAGAAACCAGTCAAGCGACACACGTAGCGTGTTTTTGCAGTAACTTTAAATTTCTGCAGTAAAAGTCCTGTATAGTATTTTGTATAATACTAATACCATGGTAACAATTACCATTGGTTTACCATTACTTAGTAGTTTGGTATATCTAACAAATCAGAAAATTAGTTTAAAATTGTTTATTGTATTTTAATGAAAAGACGGAAAATTTTGTGTTTTATTGTGTTCAAATAAAAAAAAAAGTTTATAATAGTCTCTTGTTTGTTAAAAATCATAATACCACAAAAAATTAGGAAATTACCATTAAAAATATATGTTTCTACACTAAAATCGTATTTTATTGCAGAAACGCGTCAACTGCAATATTTTCAATATTTTTACAATTAAGGGAGAAATATTATAATTTAATTACAGGCAGCATCAATTTCGGAAAAATGTTAACTTATACTAGACTTTTTTCAGAAAATCTGTTTAAATATGAAGGATATACTGTTTTACTTTGTTTCCCAACAATTTGAAAAGGTGCACTTGACCAGTTTCTGAAATAAACGATTGAATTGTATTTCCAATCGCGGAATACTTCACTAAGTAAATAATAATAACCCTAGCGTTAGCTTATTGATTAACGACACAAATAATATTAATAACAAGACAGAATTGGCAAATTAATCATTGCCATTACACAGATGTTTGAGATGATGTGAATACTTGGTCTTTTGTGAATTCCAAGGTGTTTTTACAGTTTTCGAACAGTTCATCAACATTTACAACATCACATGACATTTGTTCGATGTTGATCAAACATTTTTGAAAATCAAAAGTAAAAAAGTTTTTCCTATTGTAAACTTGTGCTGCCAAAAATTTTGGGCATTAAAACTGAATTCGCGTTTTAAAAAATTCAAGTACTATCAAATATCAAGATTTTTTTTTAATATCTTTAATTTTAGATACCACTGATCGATAAATATTTTTTTAAATTTTAATCCGGACGAATTTAGTTTTTTCTAACTTACTCATTTTTAATTTTGGAAAAATATAATACATTCACGCGATGTTATGAGAATGAATATGTGCTGATTAATACTTATTAATTACATAAACAATTATTATTTCATATGTATTTCCATGCATATTACAAAGACTATAACAAAAGAAGCATTACGAGTAATGGTACAAATAAACAAGTATCAAAATTTTTAACTAAATTATACGTTTACATACATTTATATTAATTGTGTTATCCATTTTCTGACGTCAAAATTATTACTATAAATAATTATACTTTCATTTGTGTTCCATATACAGTATGGCCCCGGATTGAGTTTACAAAAGGGTTTTTTTATTGTTACTTTTAAGTAAGAATGTTATAGGAACTATAATTCCTCCTTGGTCTGAAACTGCTAGTTAAGTTATTGAAACTTTGATTTATTTATACATGGTGTTGGCAAACTCAAATTTTTTAAATCTTATTTTGACACTTATTTATTTACTATTTGCAAAAATAATTTAAAATTACATCTAACAACATTATATAAAATCAAACAATCCCCCAAATGCAGAAAATAATACTGAATATTTAAAAAAATCGCATAAGAGAGGCATTTGCATCGATAACTATTGAAGAAATACAAATCAGTTTTCAGGAGTTCCACACCAGGATTAAACTGTGTGAAGAAAAAGGTGGGGGATTGTTTAAATTATGTTATTTTTTTAAGTGTCAAAAGAGTTATTTTTTCTTATTTAGCCTACACCCTGTATAAATAAATCAATGTTTTAATAACTGAAATGGTAGTTTCAGACCAAGCAAAATTTTTATTTCTTTTAACATTTTTACTTTGAAAAATTTGGTACTGTATACAGATCTGGTATAAAATATACAAACCATGGATTAATTAAATCTAGAGAAATTCAAGTTATGTTAAAAATATAAGTTTGCGGAGATAAAGACAATTGACCATGAAAATATCAATAATAATACTGATGTGCACTAGTTTGAACATTTTCCTTTTTTTGCGCTACAACATTTTAAATGTAAGTGAATTTCTATCATTTTCTAAAACCCTATGATTAAAATTTGAAATATATAACTTGGAATCGCGTGATCACAGTAAAGTGCAAATATACAGATTGTCTTACGCAAGCCGTTGGCGACGTTCTCAACTTAAAGCAATTTTAACAATAAATGCAAATTTCCGGTATTTCAAAATATGCAGCCATTTATTGCGGGTTGATATGATTTAAAAATCATAAATCAAAGCATTAAAAAAAATTAAAACAAATAATTTAAATCATGATTAAACTGTTTTTTTTTAATTATTCGTTGATTTAAATCACGATTAAACTGTTTTTTTTTTAATTATTCGTTCATTTAAATCAACGGATTTTTTTATAAATCATTGATTTAAATAAAAATAGATTTTTTTAAAATTAATGATTATTTTTGCACTGTTTGTGCATTCCAATAAGTAAACAATTAAAATTATAATGTAACTACAGAGTTAGCATGCTTTAAAATAGATAATTGTTAAAGTAGATACATTGTATACACTTTTGTATAAATGCGTACTTATGTTAATAAAAACTAAAAACCGAAAATTACAAAAATAATTGAAATTAAAATATTATTTTAAAGTATTATTGGGTACTTACTGCTCGAGTTACTTTTATTTTATTTTATTATTTATTTATTTTATTTTGCTTGACTTGTTGCTTGACTAGTTTAATCTTTTCAAAATTCAAATTAATTACAAACATTTATGGTAAAAATAAGATTCAGATACATAGCAAAATACACATATCATGCCTCTGAGGATGGTTTGTTAGAAACTAAAACTAGTCAGGCAAAATAAAACAAATAAACAATAAAATAAAACAAAAATAACTCTACAAGTAAGTACCCAATAATAATACTTTAAATAAATAACTGGTAACTTATGGATAATACTTTAAACTTAATCAAATATATTTCTTTTCTTAAATTTTTTTCACATGGTATAGATACACAGAAATTTATTTTAATTATCATTTCTTGTTCAAAATCAAAATTTATTAAAAAAAATCATATGATTAAGTCGTGATGTAAATCAATTGATATAAATTTGTTTTAATTATCATTTCTTGTTCAAAATCAAAATTTATAAAAAACAAATCATATGATTAAGTGGTGATGTAAATCAATTGATATAAATCGCATCTGTCTTGGCCAAAACTGATCAGAAACATAAAAAAATGAAATAAACCATGATTTTTATGATTACAAAAAAATCATTGATTTATGATTTTGTTTTAAAACCATGCTTTTTTCTAAGCCTGCTGTTATGTAATGAGGGCATTAATACGATTAATACGCGGCAAGTCGACGGAAAAGTATTTTATTTCTAACAACATAATGATCGTGTGTACAAACATACATACAAACACACAATCAAATGTATAAACATGCAAATATGCATACAGACATACACACATACAAATATACACACACGCAAACATAGAAACATACAAACATGCATACACACATACAAACGCACAAACATACAAACATTCATACAAACAAATATACAAACATACAAACAATCATACAAACAAATATACAAACATACAAACAATCATACAAACATACAAACAAATATAAAAACATACAAAAATGCATACAAATATACAAACATACCAACATATACACATGCTCACAGTCACTCAACACGCGTACATACACATAGACACATACACACACACACACACACATGTTTTTGATTGTTCAGTGCATCGATCGTTCATTAATGAGTCCATAAGGTTTACTATAATGACCGATTTTGTGCGGCAAGTCGACGGGAAAGAATTTTATTTGTAACAATATAATGATCGTGCATACAAACATACATACAAACGCACAATCAAATGTATAAACATGCAAATATGCATACAGACATACACACATACAAATATACACACACGCTAACACATGATCATACAAACATGCATACACACATAAAAACATTCATACAAACAAACATACAAACAAATATAAAAACATACAAAAATGCATAAAAATATACAAACATACAAAAATGCATACAAATATACAAACATACAAACATCCAAACAAATATACAAACCTACAAACATGCATACAATCATACAAACATGAATACAAACATACAAACATATACACATGCTCACAGCCACTCAACGCGCGTACATACACCCACACACACACACACATGTTTTTGAATGTTCAGTGCATCAATCGTTCATTAATGAGTCCATAAGGTTTACATTAATGAACGATTTTGTGCGCCAAGTCGACGGAAAAGTATTTTATTTCTAACAACATAATGATCGTGCATACAAACATACATACATACATACAAACACACAATAAAATATATAAACATACAAATATGTATACAAACATACACATGTTACGTCAACTCAAATTAATTCGTGTGTAACACGGCTCTTCCATATTCTCACCCGACTTCAGTCTGCGGTTTGAAATTAAAAACCATTATAGATAAGATGCGACGCCAACACTCTTCTTCAAGGCTGTAAGAATCAGCGAAATACATATTATATTGTACTGTTTCATAATTGTAGAGTTAGTTGTTATTTAGCTTACTTAGAATAAAGTCGAATTAAAATAATTCTGAATATAAAAAGCAGTTTATTTGATAACAACCCAAAATTGGCGCAGTCGGTAGGATCTCTTCACCATATCTAAAATCGATACCTGGGCGAACTTTAGTTCCTTAGAAGAGAAGAATACGTTATCGAGCAGCCATAAGAACCTCGATACACCCCCGCAATCAGCCACAGGAATTCCGTCGCCGCCCATCGAGAAGCCCCTGGAACCTGGACGCCACTCCGAGCAGCCATAGGAACCTCAGAGAAATCAATCACCTTGCAGCCAAAGGAATCTCGTGTGCGACAAATCCAGGAAGTGATCAGTGACATCAGCGTGCCCAATCTTACATCGAAACGGTGAGCTGGTCAATCGATTTATTTCCCTCTGTTAGATAAGCTAATTCTAAGAAGTGCAAAGTTGAAAATTTTAATCAATCTCATTAAACCAATTAATGTCCAAACCCTATTTTATCCCAAAACGCCGGACATTTTCTCTAGAAATAATACCAGAATTAGTAGAGAGCAATATGAATTATCAATTATTTAAAATAGATTTAGACACAATTCCCATTTTCGAAGGTAAAGAAACGCAAATAAATATTTTTATAACAACGGTAGAGAGTATCGTAACACGATATGCTAATTACGCGGATGCGTCAGCGACGCTTAGAGCGGCAATATTTTCAAAATTTAGAGGACGTGCTGGAGAAATTCTATACCCCCGCGACGATTTAATAACTTGGATAGAGATAAAAAAAATCAATATTACAAAATGTTTCGGACAACCGATCTATCGAAGAACTGTTGGTTGATTTTAATAATATCAGATTAGAACGAAACGAAAATATAATCTCATTTGGTCACAGAATTAGAGGATCTCTTGCAAAACTAATTTCCAAAATTAATTTATCCAATTTAAATGACAACATTTTAAGACAAGGACTTTATACGAGCAACGCCCTTGACCGATTCCTCGTGTCCATCCCATATCACATTTCATGCCAAGTACGTTTGAAACAGCCTGCAACATTAGATCAAGCAATAACGTATGCGAACGACGAAATTAATTTCATGAATAGAAGCCAAGCGGCTAAACAAAGTTATTCTTTCCAAAAAACTAATCAGCCATTAAATAAAAACGTTATAACGCCTCAAATTAGACCAAACCATCAAAACCACCAAAATCAACAAAACGATCAGATATCTAGACCAATGTACCGCCCACTACAAAACCAAATTGGTTATAGACCGCCTCCTCAACAATTTCAACGACCGAATTACATTTTTTCTAGAAATACACCGAGTCAATTTCAGCGCAACAATTTCGTGCAACGTAACAACTTTATGCAACCGAAACCATCCCAGCAACCTGAACCAATGTCCACGCAAACTACTTTAACATGCGAAGAAAACCTCAACTACGACGAATCTATAAACATTGAACCAAACCCAGATTATTCGCCCGAATATTGCGAATATTCCGACCCTTGTCTCACAGACGAAAATATGCAAAGCTACGATGAACAAAATACTGTTAATGATACAGAGAATGACCTTCATTTGCAAAACGTTTATAATACCGAAGTAAATTTTCAGGAAACTGCCTCTTCGAATCCTATAACTTAGAATCAAAAATTGTACCACGATTACCTTACGTTCATATTCCATTCATAAACGCAAAATTTCTCATCGACACAGGTAGTACAGTAAACATAATTAAACCCAAACTAGCTTACGAACATTTTCCCAATCAGATTTCCGACTATCGAACTAATGTCGTATCCTTTAACAAATCAACACCACTCACTAAACAAGTATCCATCCCCTTACTCGCAGACTACGGATTAATACGTAATATCCCCTGTTTACTCCATGATTTTCACCCCTATTTTGATGGAATCATCGGATTCACCACCTTGAAATTTTTGAAATTTACTGTTGATCCAATCAATATGCTTTTACGAAACGAAAATACCCAAATTCCTCTCCAGAAATATGCTCCACCTCAAAACAAGAATATTGTCCAACACATAATCCCCGCAAATTCATCAAAAATTATAAATCTCCCTACAAAATTACCAGATGGCGACTATGTAATTCAAAATGGGCAACTTTCTAAAACATGCAATATAGACGAGATAATAACAAATGTGACAAACGGCGAAATTAATGTGAAATTAACTAACCCAACCCATTCCATGCTAAAATTGACACCGACGAATTAGAGAATAAAAAAATTAGACACCTATCAGAATATTAATGGCCAATTGCACCACTTTATCGCAAAGCCTTACTTTACAAAGCCGGGCTTATATGTTAACTAATGCTTAAAGGGAAGGGACTTGCACCGCAGATTGCTTTACTAAGCATGCCCCAAGTCTTGCGTCGTGTGGCAACGTCGCGAAATCTGGTTTTCAGTGTCGATCTGTCAGTGCGTATATACAAAATTGTTACATTATTAGGCCTCGGGCACTATTTGAGCGGTGACCGGTGTGCGGTGGGCGGCGAATATAATTGTCTAGGAGAAGCAGTAAGCAGCAAGTGCAAAGCGTCAAGTTTTTCCAGCAAGCTGCAATAAAATCTGGTCCACCACCACTGGTGGAATCGTAAACCGAACGTATTGTGTCGCTCGCTGATCGCCGCAGCCGCTCACCGCTCGTTTCGTTAGCCGAGGCCTTAAGACGAATATTGTGATTAATGCACTGCACGAAGTTAATTCCAAAAAGGTAAATTAAATCCGCTGCTATAGCTCAGATTTGGAGTTAAAATGCGTGCTAAATATTTGTCACAGCATTTACGATGTATTTGAAGGGCTATGGGGTAGAACCACCAAGTCCATCTTTTATCGAAATCGAGCTGATAGCCACATTAGCTCACACGCATCATCACGATTAATTACATTTTCAAGAGCCATTGCAAAATATGTGTTTCTCAAATGAACATATGCCGTGACAGTTAACGGAATAATTATAAGGTTATGTTCGGCGTCGTAAATTTTAAGATTGGTTTAAGCGACCGCTCTTGACCACTTACATTAAGCCTTACTTGAGACCTGCATAAAATGCGGTGCAAGCGAATTTCTGACTTAAACCTTGCTCACATTTTAAGTTTTGTTTAAGCCTAACTTGTTTACTGTGGTGCAAGTGGCCATTAATGTCACAAGAAGTTCATTTCCATTCAGTTAGTAATTTTAACGCTGATTTAACAAACATTAGAACCAATCATCTAAACGCAGAAGAAAGACAAGAACTATTCAAAATTCTAGACAAAAACAGAAACGTCCTATTTGATCCCAACGGTCCTTTACATTTTAGCAGTGAAATAAGACATGAAATAAAGACAACTGACGACACACCCATCCACGTCAAAACTTACAGATTCCCCTTTAAACACAAAGAAGAAGTTAGGAGACAAATCTATGACCTTTTAAATAAAGATATAATACGCGAATCCTTTTCTCCTTGGTCAGCACCCATTTGGATAGTGCCAAAAAAAATTGATTCTTCAGGCAAACAGAAATGGCGAATTGTCATCGACTATAGGAAACTGAACGAACGAACTATCGACGACAGACACCCGATACCAAACATAACTGATTTATTGGACAAGTTAGGCAAAAGTAATTATTTTTCTACTCTTGACTTAGCGAGCGGATTTCACTAAATTCAGATGCACCCGGACTCAATTCAAAAGACAGCCTTTAACACCGAAGACGGACACTACGAATTTTTAAGAATGCCGTTCGGACTCAAAAATGCCCCCGCAACATTTCAACGTATGATAAATCAAGTGCTAAAAGAATTTGTTAACAAAATTTGTCTTGTCTATATGGACGACGTTATTATATTCTCAACTAGTCTTCAAGAACACATGAAAAATTTGGAACTTATACTAAATCGTCTTGCCGAAAAAGGACTTAAAATTCAGTTAGACAAATGCGAGTTTCTCCGCAAGGAAATACTCTTTTTAGGACATAAAATCACGACTAATGGCATCGAACCCAATCCAAACAAAGTCCTATCAATTCAAAACTTTCCAATTCCCAAGACCACCAAAGATATTAAATCCTTTTTGGGTCTAGCCGGATACTACCGCAAATTTATTCAAAATTTCGCTAAAATAACTAAACCTCTTACGGCCTGTCTAAAGAAAAATTCAAAAATCGAACACACAGAAGAATTCATACACGCTGTAGACAAAATAAAAGAAATTCTTACAAACAAACCCATCCTACAGTACCCAGACTTCTCAAAGCCTTTCATTGTAACCACAGATGCTTCTAAATTCGCGATTGGTGCCGTTCTGAGTCAAAAGAACGACAAAGGTCAAGATTTACCCATCAGTTATATATCCCGTACATTAAATCAGTCAGAAACTAACTATTCCGTAATAGAAAAAGAACTTTTAGGCATAGTATGGTCATGCAAAATGTTTCGACCCTATATTTATGGCAACAAATTCTCATTAAGAACAGACCACAAACCCCTGATCTGGTTATTTAATTTAAAAGACCCACAATCAAAATTTGTAAGATGGCGACTCAAACTAGAGGAGTATGACTATCAAATAGAATATATAAAAGGAAAAAGCAACCAAGTAGCAGACGCCCTGAGTCGAATTCCACAGCAAGAATGTCACATAAACGAAACAACAGATGATATCGAAAGTAATATGGCAACTATCGGTTCAGACAGTGAACAACTAGAAGAATTTAGACAACCCGGAAAAAACACAGTACATTCCAACGCAGAAACTATCTTAGAACTTCCTATATCCGAAAAACCCATAAACCTTTTCCCACGACAAATTCATTTACACATACAAGCCTCAAAATCAAAATCACGTGAACAAAAAATTTTTAATAGACAAGTACTCACCTGGCACGTAAACGAACACGATGACTTAGACAATCAATTCACAACATTTTGCAAAGAATTTGTTAAACCAAGAATTAAATACGCCCTATATTTCACTGACGACGTACTTAAACATCAATTCACAAAATTCGCTCAACACCATTTGAGTAAACCCATTGAATTTATAATATGCAACAACAAATTAATTAACGTTACCAATCCCCTTCAACAAAAAGACATTATGAAAAAATTCCACGAAAGTTCAAACCACAAAGGTATTTCTGAAAATTTAGCAGAAATTCAAAAAAAATATTATTGGCCTAATCAACAAAAACACTTAAATAAATTCATCAACGAATGCAGAATATGCCTCGAATCAAAGAACGAGAGAAACCCTGTTAATAGACCCCCTATACTTCATAATCCCTTAGGACAATTCCCTTTTGACCATATTTATATCGACACTATCACTCTTGACAGATCAATATACTTAACCATTGTCGACTCGTTTTCTCGCTATGGTCAAGCAATAATTCTAGAAAGTAAAAATCCCACAGACATTAAATTTAGCTTACTCGAGTACTTCACACAACACATTGTTCCCAAAACGATAACTAGTGACAACGGAAAAGAATTTGATAACGAACTAATAAAAGACTTCAGTAATGACTTAGAAATTAATTGGCATTTCAACATAGCTAACAGACCTCAAGGACGAGCCCTCGTTGAAAGATTTCATTCTACACTTCTCGAGAACATACGCGTACAGCAAAAAGACCAAACTTGAAAATAAGAGAAATAGTTCTAAAAAGTATTATATCTTATAACAACACGATTCACTCGACTATAAAACAAAAACCTTTCGTCATAGTTTACGGATATGAAAGTGACATAATGTCTCGACTACCAGACTTATGCGAAATAAACCAAGAAAACGAAATAGAACAACACATTAGTAACCTTCGCAGCATTCAAAATGAATTGTTTCAAAAGACAACTCCTAGCGATCCATGTCCACCAATCCCGTTAGACGAAAAGATTACCTACATCAAAAAAACCTACGAAAAAAACAAAACCCCAGTACCAATCCATAGCAATCGATAGTCAAGAAAATAAAACTGTTTATTCAAACTGTAAAAAGTTTCACGAAGCTCAACTTAAAATAAGGAAAAATATTTTTCCAGGCAAACATGAAACTTCCCCCAATATTACTGGCGACCATGATCCTGGCCCTCAACCCGGTCCATCTACAGATTCAAGTTGAAGAAATAGGACACCCGCTACTTCCTGTCCATTTTGGCGATGCTTACATCAATCTAGAAAACACCCACTATTTCTATTATATTGACCTTTCCACTGTAATAAATCACCTGGTAAGACTCCAATCATTGATAAAGAACACCTATGAAAAATACGATAACGTGACAAGATTTACAAATGTTCGCAAAACATTCAAACATATCCTAGAACTTTCTCAGAACCTCTTAGCACTAATATCAACTAGACACAGACGTGGCATTTTTAACATAGTTGGAGAAGCCTCAAGCTTTTTATTTGGAACTCTCGATGATAAAGACAAAGCGGAAATAATAGGTTATGTTCAAAAAAATTCAATCGAATGAGAAAAATATTCAAAACTCATTTCTTAAAGATAAAGTACTTTTGGAAAATATAACGCAGACCTATGATTCAAAAATCAATAGTATCATCCATAATCAAGAGACTCTATTTCACCAATTGAAAGACATTTCGGAAAATAATGAAGACTCTGTGTTATTGAAATTAATCGACGTTCAGTACGAATTCATTCAAGTCGAAAATTTTATTGAGCAATTGCTAACAGCCGTGAACTTTGCTAGAATGCACATTTTGCATCCAACTATATTAAATATCGAAACTCAAAATCAATTACTAAAACAACTAAACATTGACCTCTCTATTAATTCGTTTGAAATTTATCAATTAGCTAGTTGCGACGTTCACATTGAACATGATTTGATAATATTTATTATTTCATTGCCAAAATTCTCCGAACCATACTCATATTACAACTTATTAAATGTACCCTTAGCAAACAATGCACTTCTTATTAAAGCAAAATTTTTTCTGACATCTTCCACAAATCGATGGACCACTCAAGAACAGTGTTTAGAACTAGAAGGTTTATATTTTTGTAATCAAAGGAATGTGATGCCCCTTTCACGCTGTATAGAAGAATTACTGAATAATCATGATTCGCCGCAATGTAATTTTGCACGCGTCGAATTGCTAAACGATATTATTATTCCAACCCACTCAGAAGTAGTTGCAATACCCAAAAATGAGCTCTCGTTTGAAAGTAATTGTTCACTTGGTAATATTATTATTAAGCAACCATCAATTATCCACATTAAAAATTGTTCCATACAAATTAACCACACAGCTCTAACGCAACCCCTCAAAGAAATCAAATTGTCACCCTTACTTGGATCTTTGAAAGAAATTAATTTACTAAGCAATTTTTGTATTACTTTAGATTTAGGTAGTCCACAATACTAATACGATTAAGCAATTTTCGGTTCCAAGTATTGAACCGATTACAATCAGCAATTATGATATCTCATTGTACATCATCATTGCCTTAATATTCATCATGTTTGTTTATATTTTGTTTAGACATTTTCTCAACAAGGATTGTTGCAAAACCAAACCAAAAATTTGTAACAAACCTCAGACTGACTTGGACCCTTTCCAAAGGGCTTTGCAGTGAACGTGGTAGTTCACTCTTAGATTGGGAGGTGTTACGTCAACTCAAATTAATTCGTGTGTAACACGGCTCTTCCATATTCTCACCCGACTTCAGTCTGCGGTTTGAAATTAAAAACCATTATAGATAAGATGCGACGCCAACACTCTTCTTCAAGGCTGTAAGAATCAGCGAAATACACATTATATTGTACTGTTTCATAATTGTAGAGTTAGTTGTTATTTAGCTTGCTTAGAATAAAATCGAATTAAAATAATTCTGAATATAAAAAGCAGTTTATTTGATAACAACCCAAAATTCACACATACAAATATACACACATGCAAACATAGAAACATTCATACATGCATACAAACATACATACAAACGTAGAAACATGCATAGAAATATTAAAGCATGCTTACAAACAAATATACAAACATACAAACATACAGACATATATTGAAACATGCAAACAAATTTATATTAATTTATATGCAATAAGTCGATGTAAAAAGATATGTCTTTGTGTGAATGCATGTGAGCAGATATGATTGAAATTTGCGCAAGACCAGATAGAACGAGGCATGCGCCTTAACCACTAACCTGGAATTCCACAATGTCGGAAAAAACTCAGCCAATCTCGTGAAAATCCAAATGTATTCTCCTTTGGCTTCTGCGGCCTCCCGTGAACTGGATTCACCACCAATCTGGAGAAATCCTAAACTGGATTCACTCCCGATGGCCAAACACCGGCATCTAGAAATATATTATCTATTAATACCCAGAAAATCCGAGTTGACCTCTACGTTGTGTCGCCATTTGATGGAACCGAAGAATTTAAAATTTCCCGCAAAATACCGCTGCGATCGCCGCGATACTCACCCTCAACGCGGTCGTCCGGCCCAGGAACACTATCCCGGAGTCCCGTCCAGATCCTCGAAGAACTTCCTGGAAGAGGGGCAAACATTTCGGGAGCAGCACGGATTGCTTGTCATCCTGGTGGTGGTCACTCCGACTTTAGGTCCATGAGGAGGTTGTGGGGTAAGGTGAGGCTGCGCGCGCTCACAGACTTGTCGACACCTGCATAGAATTGCAACAATGAAAAATCAATACATTCTTTAAAATAATTTTTACATTGGAAATTAGAAAATCGAAATTTTAATAACTAAAACTCTGATTGCGAGATTATTAATTGCCAGAATGGAACCATAATTAACATTTATGTGCAGAATTTCGTGGAAAATAATAATATGGAGTCCGTTTTTGAGTAGCTACCCCCTGATTTCCGTAACAACCCTTAACGCGTTTTATTTAATATTGGAGTTGTTTTTGGACTTATTGGCTCCAATTTGCGTACACCTACAATACAGTACGGGGAAAATATTATAGTTATTTTACAATTTTCGTACCATCCCTTAAAACGTCCTGATCCCATTTCGAACGACTGCAAACATAATATTTAATATAGGGGTTGTTTTTGAACTTGCAGTCTTCAAATTGCGTACACCTATGAAGGAATACCAAGCAAATATTACAGTTATTTTACAATTTCGGTAAACATCCCTTAAAAGTCCTGTACCGTTGCTAGCGTCCACAAACATAATAAGAGTGCCCCATATGCAAGCCATTGGTTAAAAGTTTATGGATTTCCTGATGAAATAAAAATTTGAAAAAAATCACACAAACACGATTAATGGTGATCTCCCAAAATAAAATATGCGCATGTTTCTATCGCTTCCGGTTCTACCGGAAGTGGCCATCAACTTTGTTATTTTAAATGGAACACCCTATATATTTTTACATATTCGGATTTCACGTTCAATTCTGAACATATTTTATTAGATATATAAAGCATTTATCTTTAGTAGTGTTTGAGGAAAAAAAAAATGTTTGCTTCAAATAAACGATTTAAAAAATATTCATAATTTTTCTTACAAATGAAATAGAAACTTAAAGTTTTTTGCATATTGTAGCTGAAGCATAGCTCTATCATTAAAATAACTCATGCGTGTTGATACTTCACTATACTATTTCAAAATTTCAATTATTTTATTAAGGCGGCTAAAACAAAAAAAAAGTTGTTCAATTTAATGGTCAGTAACATTCTGTTGAGAAAAATAGACATTTTCGATTACTTCCGAAGATAGTCGACAAAACAAAACGTTGTACTGAAAATTTATACCGAAAACGCTGTCTTGTAGAGCTAAAAAGGTGGCAATGAGAAAGTGCCTTTTGTTTTTTATACCTTTTCAAATAAGTTCAGAAAAACATAAAAAATATATAAATTTAGGATTTTGTCGAAATCTCCGGAAGTAAGCGGAATTTTCTGGTTTTCTCAACAGAATATTACTGACTACTAAATTGAATAACTTTTTTTGTAATTTAACCGCCTTTGTAACTTTTACGGTTACCGAGATCCCCATGCTGTTGATCCTTATCTTGGACACCCTGTAGATAAAAAAAACAATATTTTGCAATGTCCAAGACAAAATCCAATATATTTTTATAAAAAACACACTCTTTTCGAGATCCTCATGTTGTTGATCTTTATCTTGGACACCCTGACCTTAAAGTGTTACTTAGCAAATCAGCAAATAGCAAATCTTATTAACATTTCTACTAGAGTAGACTTAGAAATCTGATATTTTACGAGAGTCACGTACTATCAATACACATATTCGCAAATAATTACAATCAACTGAGTAAACACACTGCCATAGAAACAGGGGTTCGTCTAAAGTTATTGCTACACACAAAACTTTGAAGTTAGAATTTTTTAAATCATATACCATTTTTCGCTGAATTAGCTTCATTGTTATAAAATAGTAATATTTCTTGAATATCGAAAAAATGAAGCGTTTCTAAGATATTCGAGGTTAAACTAGGCAGTACATACAGGGTTATTAAAATTCGATTATCACTATGGGGATATCGGAAACGGTAAGAGATACGAAGTCAGTTAAATTGGGGCAAAGTTCCGTAATCATATGGGTAACAATAATCAATAAAGATAATTCTAAAAAGGTCAATGGTTACCGAGATAATTTGTTATGCAAATGAATAACTATCCTAAGCTTAATCATCATCATTAGATGATCACAGACTCATGGTGGTGGTCCATGGTTCACAGATTAAGATTAACTGCGTCAACGATTTGTAAGTTTTCAAAATGTTAAGTTCATTGGTTCTAAGCTAGTATAATTTTATTAATGATAATTGACACGTTCGAAGTTTCTTCAAACAATTTACAATAACTTCCGCTCGAATAAAAATAGGTCAAAGCACGAAGTTGCAACAGGTTGCGGTTATATTGTTTTTCGTATAGTCTGGCTGTATAAACATAGAATCTATTTTAATCGTCGCGCTCAGCTAATTTGTTTACTTGTCTAAGGTTCTTGGCATTTGGATTAAAAACATTTTTCACATTTCTCTCCGAAAAATTGAGACAGGATTATCATCAAATCGCAAAACAAAATATAGCAAACACTTTACAGAGCTTTACGTTTCGATACAATTATTATATTGTAATTTATGTATTTCCGCTGTTTAAATACTTATACAACTAAAATATCATATTTCTGGTATGTTTCTCATTTTATTAAGGAAGTACGACTTTTTACTAAACTACTCATAAACCAGAATTTCGCAATTTTTAATGTTTGTAAAGTATTGTCATACTGTTAAAACTTTCAACTGGAAAATATTCCAGTATCTTTCAAATACAATACGGGATTAATCTCGCTTGATCCCCTTTTTATCTTATTTGCAAGATACATTGAAGCCATTTTAGAATGTGATTTTGAGTGGAATTTAATTTTTTATTTTGTTTGTATGAGAAATTTAGGCCATTTCAAAACGTCTTTATCTAATTCGACGTATCTGAGTTTTTTTTAAATGTTGGTTTATGTGGTAAAAATTTAGGAATTTAATTTTTTAATCTTATGTGTAAGAGAAATTGAAGCAGATTATCGCAGAAAAAAAAAGATACGTATAAATACATACTTTCTCATAAATACTAATGAGTTATTTAAATAAAAACATTTATATGCTTGATGCGATAGTAATTTTCGTGTATATCAACTATACAATAATAAAACTGGCGTAATGCCTAGATTCGATAAACCCAAGTAACCCAATTTATATATTAAATCCAGTCACGATATCAATCCAAACGAAATCACAATATTCAACACAGAAATATGGAGGGTGGTACAGAATAAATTCAAAATATAATATAGAAATATGTACTTCATATCTATTCAAATCCTGTTCCCATTTAAATTGTGATCTAGATAATAATGACTTACGTATTATAATTGTTAATTATGATATTATTAATTAACAATATATACATATATATATATTAACTACTTCATTAATTACCTAGTTCATATACTTATGAGGGAATTAAAAAAAAATGTTGGTTGGCAATTTAGAACAAAAATTACATAATTTTGGGAAACACTATATGGATTTTAGAATATAAGATTTTAACGTAAATTTTGTGTTAAAGTGAACTGAGATACGTGTAAGAATGCCACGATAAATCAAAAACTGCTATAATTATTATAGTAGATTGAAAT
This sequence comes from Othius punctulatus, assembly GCA_951805005.1. Lineage (NCBI taxonomy): Eukaryota > Metazoa > Arthropoda > Insecta > Coleoptera > Staphylinidae > Othius > Othius punctulatus. Next base: position 43,580,150 of record OX638141.1, on the reverse strand, counting down.
GGTTATGTAAATATTGATAACCGAAGGCGTAGTTATTTGCTCATCGAATTTGATTTTTTTCAATATTTTAGTTATTTCAGAAATATTTTAATACTAACTTAAATTACTTGCTTAAACTACTTACTTCCTTACTTAAATTATAAATAATTTTAACCTGCATATTGTTTTTTAAAAAAACACGCAGAAAATTTCGTTGATATTTTATCTTTTTTATATATAAAACTGTAGATTATAACAAACTAGGAAACTTAACTTAAAATGAATTTAAAATATTTTTTTTTTGCAAAAAGTAACCATTGGCTTTCCTGAAAATTGTTATTAATATTCCAATTTCAAATCTTATATTTTTACAGATAAATAAATATAAATATGGGGAAAGTTATGTGATGCTACTGCCCAATCAGATTTTCGTATTGTATGTAATTTAAAACGCACATTTTTTAACACTAAATATATTTTTGGAAAAGACAACTGTTTAATACGAGTATAATAAAGGCCAGTTTCTTATAATGCAATATATCTCAATGCTATATTTTTTAAATTGTAAACGAACTTTTTAAAAAAAGAAGTTTGTTATCAAGCAAATTAGTTGCTATTAACACGTCTCGCCTACCAGGGCTGGGAACTGTACACGTGTCATATGCGTATCAGATTCCACGTGTGTACTAAAAACGGAACACGCCTATAACGTACACGCATGTGGAAAAAAATGAGCACAATTGTAGGGATGTTAACGAAGTACATATCCAGAAATTATGTGAAAAATGTGATGACTGAAAATATAATAAAATGTAAAATAATGGCCGGTGAGAGAGTTTAATGCTTCAGTTTAGGTCATGTTAGGTTAGATTTCATGAACATCCTCAATATCTAAAAATCCGAAATGAAAAATTTTGTGCATTTCTATGAATTGTGGTTTTGGCGTTTGAATTTAAACTCATTATGCACAATAGTTGATGCAAAATTTGTACAGGGTAAATTATGAGTAGCCAAGTAGGCAATTTCCCGTCCAAGCCTAAGCCATAATTAAATAAAGGCCGCTGAGAGATATAAAAGTTTCAGTTTAGGTCAGGTCAGGTTAGATTTCATGAAGTACCTTTAGATATAAATATATGAAATGAAGAATTTAGCGCATTTGTATTGTTGTTTTGGCGTTTGAATATAGACTCCTGATGGACAATACACAATAATTTATGAAAATTTGGAGCAAGATAAACTATGACTAGCCAAGTAGGCAATTTCCCGTACAAGCCCAAAGCTATGAAATAAAGGCCGCTGAGAGATATGAAAGTTTCAGTTTAGGTCAGGTCAGGTTAGATTTCATGACCGTGCTTTAAATCTAAAGATATGAAATGAAGAATTTAGCGCATTTGTATAATATGTATTGTGGTTTTGGCGTTTGAATATAGATTCATGATGCACAATACACAATAATTTATGAAAATTTAGAACAAGATAAACTATGAGTAGCCAAGTAGGCAATTTACCGTGCAAGCTTAAAGCCATAATTAAATAAAGTCCGCTGAGAGATATGAAAGTTTCAGTTTAGGTCAGGTCAGGTTAGATTTCATGACCATGCTTTAGAATATCTGAAGATATCTATCAGATATCTATTCATATCTAAAGATATGAAATGAAAAATTTAGCGTATTTGTATATTTTGTGGTTTTGGCGTTTGAATTTAGACTCATGATGCACAATACACAATAATTGTTGAAAATTTGTAACAAGATAAATTATGAGTAGCCAAGTCGGCAATTTCCCGTCCAAACCTAAAGCCATATTTAAATAAAGGCTGCTGAGAGATATGAAAGATTCAGTTTAGGTCAGGTCAGGTTAGATTTCATGACCATGCTTTAGATCTGAAAATATGAAATGAAGAATTTAGTGCATTTGTTTGTAATCGTGATCTTGGCGTTTGATTTCAAACTTATGATGCGCAATTGATAAACATTTGGCACAAGATAAATTATTAGTAGCCAAGTAGATAATTTCCCGTCCTAGCCTAAAGCCATTTTTATTCAAAATAGTAAAAACGATGTTAATATGGATTAAATCTTATTCCACACACATAATTACAATTTATAAAAGAAATAAATATGGAATCTAGTATAATAGCTTCCGCAATGAACTCGGTCAGCTGAACTTGAAAACAGCCGACGTGGAATTTAAGAGCGTTATCAGGAAGACTTTTCCAGACGTGACTACCATCAGTGAAATTCAATAACACAAAGCACTCATATAACTTGTTACAAAGTAGAACACAAAGAGACATATGTGATTCATCACAAAATAACACAAAGCCGCATACACAATTCATTAGGCATAAAGAGGGCAAGGATACATAATAATGTTGTTTCAAGATTTGATTATAAATAATTTTATTCAAAGGACACGTTTGAATGGTATATTTTTCGCCCATTTACTTCGAATTCACGACACATTACGCGTGCTTGATGGACTTTGCTATTCTTCATTTAAGTTATAAAAAAATAATATTTTGCACTATAATAAAATGCAAAAATAAATAATTAGCGGTTAGTTTTCTGCATGTTTTGAATTTTATTTCCTGCTTTATGAAGCTCAGCCTATATGTATGTATAGAGTATTTTCGATTGGGTTGTAATACCAATCATTGAATTTATAAATAAATAATTTGTAAACAATGGTGTTAACGATTTACATGAATAATTTTAAACAATGACATTAAATATGCGCTGCTTTAAATCTAGTGCTAAACAGAATAATAACTACAAACCGTGTCCTCACAAATGTTATATTATTAATATGATATATTTAATAACATAAAATTATATAATATATAATTTAAATATAAAATTCAAATTATTCATTCGTACACTTGGTTGTTTCAATAATTAGATTTTTAAAATTGAGGTGGCGCGTTTGTGCTTCTTTCATGCATAACATTATATGTTCTAATAATGTTATTTCGCGAAAGTGCAGATACGCTGTTGATGTAGTTGTAGTGGAAAATGTATAATTTGAAACGGTCATACTTATTTACACAATGTATAACATTATGTTTCACTTTCCTTGCTATCATACAAAAATGTACATTGGCACGTTTAGCAAAATATCTTATCGTTATGTATGACTTAATGCTGTTATAAGTTTGGACGTTGAACAACATCATATGCGAATTAATACTGTCAAACTTTGCGACATTCAAGTAATGTGATGGAATGCAGCTGTCCTATGTTTAAATTACCAAAAGTTAAGATGATCCTCACAGACGACAACTTTATCATGTGTTGGTTCCTAGATTAAAATTGCACAGCCCAGAGGTTCAAATGTAGCTCAAATGGCTATAAAATAAGTGACGATTTATATATATTGCCAGCACGATAAAAATCATAAAATTTTCTAGTTTGTTTTTCAGTGGGTTGCAAGTGATATTTTCAATTAGGGTGTAAAAAGGTTTTACTCTACTGCCCCACTTAAATAGCAAGTAAACATTGCGAAATTATAATTACATGTGTAAATAATATTTAGGCTTTTATGACCATGGTCTAATATAAATCATTACAATTTTTACATAAATTGGTCGCGACTGAACGGTTTATTTTCCCTCTGACGAATTCAAATTATTACATAAATTGGTCGTTACTACGTAGTTTCTCCTAATTATTAAAAAAAAAAAACGGACAGTCATTTGCACTAACAGATAATTGCAATTAAATAAATGATGTGGACTGTGGAGGGCATATCTATTATACCTATTTAGAATATCATATAGCTTGTACCGGATATACGGATTCCGTTGAAGTTTGAGTGGAAATACTTGGGAATAAGCTCAGGACTGGTGCAAGTAATCTAAAAAGGTTAAATTAATTCTGCGTGTATTTTGGGAAGATACTGCATAACAACGCATCTAAAAACTAAAAACTATTGGCTTTCAATAAAAAACAATCTGGGGTGCTTGTTTCTTGTATTGGATAAGATAAATCAGAAATTTAGAAGCACTTAGCTCTAGAGCAGGTAGAAATGTGTCAATTGTTCTCAGAACAACCTCAAGATTGGAATTGCGAGCGTTTTAACAATTTATTTGGACTCCAGCAGACTATAACTCCAGCAGATAACTGGAACTGGGTGGTAATTATAGTCGGCACCTGATTAACTTGGGTTTGACCCATCAGGGTTATTTGTTAGTATTGATACTGGAATTAAAAAATGGACTTAATATTTGCTTTGAAATGTAATTTGTACTGCCAAGATTTTTATATATTTTTTTTATGAATGAGTATCTCATATTGTGAACGCATATTATTCCTTAAACTACCATTCTGTTTTATGGAATATTTAATTTCAATCTACGGGTGTCTCAAAAGTGACGCCTGTGCTTTTGAAATCCAATTCAGTAGGCCAAAACGAAAATACAGAGTGAAAATTTCACCAATTGTCACTTGTTAACGAGGGTTACTCAATTTTTTTTTTTAATTTCTTGAAAATTTGAATGTAGGTACACTTAGCGGGTTCCTGATAAAAACGATTCATTTCGAAGTGCAAAAACTCTTTCATCCCATTGTTACGTACAACATAAAACTGCGATGAACCACACTCATCTGATCTCGATAATAATTTTAAAGCGAATGATTTTTCATGTGATCAACTTTTGAATTTATTTTCAGTTTATTTCGAAATATGGCATTTTCTATAGCCACATCCTATTATACATAAATTTATTACATATACATATTAATAATTTTCGAGTTATTATAATAATACTGCTTTGATAGCATTTGGCCATAGTTCATCGAATTTTAACTTATACCTATATAGGTTGCAGGTGCATTTTCTAATACATTCCGCTTAAATGTAATTTATATACTTTTTTTTTTCATTAAAATTTTCTCGAGTCTTGTAAAAGAATCGTTCAAGCTAAACAGTATTTCATGATATAATTTATACTGCATTTAACACTGGCAGCAACGCTTTAATGAACCCACCGCAGGGACTCCAGTCGGATTTAATTAAAAGTTAATGATAATAAATGTGCATTAAATCCTTCATCAACATTTTATGTGTGAGCTCATTTATATCTTGAAAATTTACTAAATTTTAATATTAAAAACATATTCGGTAGACATGTGTCTAGATGTATATATTATGTATATAGGTCAATAATAATAATAATTAATTAATCAAAATAATATTGTTACCTAATTTAATTACAAAATATAACGTGCACAATTATCGCCAATAAAAATATACACTTTATTATAACAGGCACAATAATTCTTTGATGAAGTGTAAAAATAGATGTAACATAGAATATTAAACTTTTTTTTAAATTTATTAAACAAAATTATGAAAATTTAGAAAAAGTAAAGATACAGGGTGTAACTGAATTGCATGGTCAAACTTCACGACAGTGACGTATGGAAGAAAACTGTGAAAAAAGTTCCTATCAACACGTGTCAGAAAATACATTTTTCCTACAATTGACACACAAAAACAAGTGCAAAGTTCGCGTAAACACTTTGTCGCTTGCGAAAATACAATCTTATCAGTTTCTTTACAAATTGAATTGAATAGAGTTCGACAGCGTAGCAGTCGAATCGCACAGAATTCGTGGATCATCATCAAAGACTCGATCAATTACATGTCATTTTAAAAGTCAATCTTAATCATTATACCCTGCCATATGCATAATGTAAATGTAAATATATACGATATTGAATTATAATACAATAAATTGTAAGAGCTATTTCTACTACGTGTACAATTAGGGAAAAAAATGTCATTGTTGCTCTCGTGGAATTGTACAATAAATTGTAGGAAATAGCTTGTGTGCAATTAGAGAAGAAATTGCCATTGTGCCTCTCGGGGAATTATATTGCACGCACAGCTATTTTTCATAACTTTCAAAATTTAAAACTTTGTTGATTTTGTCACTAAGAAACAAAGAAGCAAATCTAATTTGTATTTTGAATAGTGGTGGCGTCTACTTCGTGATACATTGTATTAATCATAAATAAAACACATTACTTTGTTAGCATCACATAAAATTATTTATTGATTTGTGACTAGTTTCGACTACTTAAGTAATCATTATCAAACAGAGTATCTTAAACTAGAGCAGTCTTACTTATATATATACAGCGGCATCAAAGAGAGAGGTGTACACCCTGTAGTTTAAGATACTCTGATAATGATTACTTAAGTAGTCAAAACTAGTCACAAATCAATAAATAATTTTATGTGATACTAACAAAGTAATGTGTTTTATTTATAAATCTAATTTGAGTTTAATACATTTAATAATTTTAAAGTTTGACACATGTCAAATGGAACTTTTTCACAGCTTTGTTCCATATGTCACGTTTGATATGTTTGGCCAAGAAATTCAGTTACACCCTGTATAATAAAAATAAATGAACAATATAATAAAACAAGTAATAAAAAGAAAGTAAAAAGTGTCAGGTAATAGAATTGCGAGTTTCGTTAATTCATTACTAATATAATCTTGCAGTATGTATATAATCAGGTGTATTTAGTATCAAAAAGGGTTAGCAGTAAGTGTACGTTACTTGACAGCATCATATTTGAATGTCAACTGCATTTATGTCATCAATGCATCTGACATTCATATCAGGTAATAGAATTGCGAGTTTCGTTAATTCATTACTAAAGTAATCTTGCAGTAGGTATATAATCAGGTGTTTTTAGTATCAAAAAGGGTTAGCAGTAGGTGTACGTTACTTAACAGCATCATATTTGAATGTCAACTGCATTTATGTCATCAATGCATCTGACATTCATATGCGATGCTGCCAAGTAACGTACACGTTACTGTTAATGTTTTTTTATACGCAATACACCTGCATATTATATTAGATGTAATGTAATAGTTATTTATTTAATCAGTGGTATAAAGGCATCATTAACATACGAATGCGGTGATTTGCCCGATGAGGGCGTTAGCTAGAGCCGGGTAAAAGCATGAGTATGGGCCCATTGTGCTTTCTCGGGATAAACATACCTACAGGAATTTAGAAAGTATCCTACCAATGCGTTTCTATCCTTTATTTATTATGTATACTAAATTACGCATTAAGAATTACATGTTCTATTTGAAAATCTAACAAATATTTGAATGAAAGTTGAATATAAGTAACTTAATACTTTAGAACATAATTTCTGGTCATTTACTGATAAAAATATTTAATATTTATTTTTATAAAGATATTTAATTCTTATCGTTTTTTTTTTATAAGAAGTTGGCCCTGACAGTCAATAATCGACACCTTACGTAGAGAAAAGTAACCATCTGCAATACGGTATTTGTAATACGTAAGTATTAGTTTAGAACTTGAATTATACCTCCTTGGAATTGTATGTACCGTATATGCATAAAGGCATAAACATTTCCAATATGCTGCCACACACGGCTGCTAGTCGTCAATATTAGATATTGCTGTATCCTTCGAAATTTCCAAGAAAGTTCCCTCGGCGATCCACATAAATCGCCTTATATCATATTACAGGATTTATGGTACTTGCCTGAGCACTAAAATCTCTGATATAAATATAAAATGAAATTTGAATAATTCTACATACGCATTTACAAATACTCAATACACAGTGTATTTCGTGAAAATTTTCGGGTTCAAAATTTCAACAGGATTATGCGTGCTGAGGTTCATCCAGTGAATTAAAACATTTTTTTTAATCTTATCTTATAATATCTTATCTTAATAACAATGTTTTTATCAATCCGACAAGTGAAAGTTAAATGCATAATTTTTTTTTGTGATCGAGGTTTGAAAGGGTTTTGAAAGAAAATCTATGACTTGAGGTGGGTGTTTATTTACTCATATCACATCATTTCATATTTCGCATCACATCATTTTTATCATTAAATTTTGAATTAAATAATAAAATAATAAATTTGAATTGAATGTTATAACGATGATTATTTTATATTAAAAAATCATCATTCTTTTCCATAAAAAGGTGTTAAATACACTTTAAAGTATTGTGGAACCTATGCAATTCGTTATATTGTTTTAATTATATTTTTCAATGATTTTTTCCTAAGAAGTCATAATTGAAGACTGCTGCAATAAGTGGGAAGTCCATTTTTCAACAAATTTGGATATGACAAAATTTCTGGTATTTACGGATCAAAATTTGCAGATATTTAATTTTTATCGTCTTATTACAAGAAATTGGCCTCTAAAACGATGTAAAATTCAATCTTTATTAGTAAATAATTGAAAGGTTTTTTTAATTGGATACAATTGGCATTTTGGACTTCTTATCACCTTATTGCAGCAGTATTCAATTCTGTTCTATTTCCTTTTTAAATATTTCCAACAATGACCAAAATTGTATTTCCTGATAACTATTGCTTTCAACGTTTTATGATGTAGTTTTCAAAATTCGGATTTAGTGGTAGGTACCGATGCCATACAATGAACCATAAATTCCAGAAAACCGACCACATTGCGACTGGTACATGAATTTTGATAGAAGTTTTAACTCAATTAATTCATAACGCAAATTCAATCAACACTATTCACATTCAAACTGTATTTATGTATAGCACTAGAACCCCTCGATGGCAAAATTGTTATCTAAACGTCTACGCGAAATCAATATTTAATGCTGAACAATCAGCGATTATTATAGTTGTATACTGGGCCATTTTGCATTGGGTAGTTGCTCTTTATGCCTCTCAGCTCTCCGAGAATCGTTTACACGAGGGTTTCGTAACGTTGCAGGTTTAGCGGTTACATGAAATTAGCAAACGAGGGGCTTGGGACGCCCTATAAAATTGAAACATCATAAAACGAAGAGGGTTTAATGCACATATAAATATAAAGAACCCGGTGAATAATTAACCATCCATTTCTTGCTATATTTGTACTCCCAAGTTTCACCCAGACTGGCGATAACATCAATTTTTCAATTTGTTGAAAATTGGTTACATATAAATATATGAACGTCCATAGCACTAAAAAAAAGCGCTCAACAGAAAATATAAGCCTGAATAAGGAAATTAAATAATGTAGACTGAAGTCAATAAAAAATGCAGTACTTTTTGAAATAAACCTATTTTGACATAAGGCGTAAGTAGGTACTATTTTTTGACTAGCCAACACCATTTTTTTTTCTAAGGGCAATAATTTAGTTTTGCGGAACGTTAATTAAACTGTTCCATTTTTATTTTTAACTTTTTATATTATATTAATTTTTTATATTAATAATATTTTTAATTATTAATTAAATTTATTTTTAACTAAGATTAAATGTCAGATTTGATGGTAACATTGCCCACTGTCATAAAATATAACCTCTTTTTTTTTTAAATATAACCTATTTTCAAGTCTAGTGAATTTTTACATTGGCCAACAATACTGTTACCCTAACAGAGCCAACTTAGTTAAAAATAAAAATGGAACAGCATATATGTAAGTGTGAAAAATGTCTTCAAGTGACAGAAAATGTATTGTAATATAATCGCCACGATTCTTGCAATCCCAGCAAAAAAAAAAATGTAATAGCGCATCTACACATTCGCGCTCGTGTCTCGCCTCGTTGCCTCGTCACATTCGCTAGTGGCATTCGCATGTTCGTCCCCACAACACGAAATGACCGTTTACATACATGCCGAGTGTTCAACCGAGTTCGCCTTGTTGCTACAAGCCTCTGAGCGCTACGACCAGCGAGCGAGGCGTGGTGTGAGGTGAATGACTCGTGAACCGATTACACATTCGCCTCGCCAGTCGCTTCACGATTCGCTACGCTATTCGTGCGGATGTGTAGTTGCGCTGTAAGTTATTTTCCATGACAGAAACAATCACTGCTACGTACGCTCACAATGCTTATTGTATGAATATTTTTCTATCAATTGAGCGCACCGAAATCTCAGACGTATTATTATTTCCGTCAACTTATTTGCTCTCTTATTCTTATCGTGTGTAATACGGATAAGTAATACACACATCAATAACCGCTCACTTCTTTTCCATCAATAATATTTATTTTGTTATTATCAGTACCATTTATATATTTGAAAATAATTAATTATTATGCTTCCATTCCGCATTTTTTTGAATTGCCGAAAGTGATTCGTGTCCAATCATTTAAGAACTAAATTATAATCGAAGAATTTAAAAAAATTGTAGGATATTAAAGCCATCTTCACCAATATATCCAAACTTACTGGGACGGTAACTTAGTAACTTTTAGTTGTTTTTCATGATCTTTAGATTTCAGATAATTGTTGATACATTAGTATTGGTGCTATAATATTGTATGTTGAATGCTTTATTCACATGCAATTCGATTTTGAAGTTGTTTGGCTGCACTCTAATCATCATCTGTATAACATCATTATCATTTATATTGAAAATTTTCCACTAGTGGCACTTTCTTTGTTATAGCATTCGTGGCGGTCATTTCTTTGAATTACCCAATTTTGGCTTGGGTTTTTTTCAAGTGTAATTCGGTTGAGAAAAATTAATGCAAATTAATGACAGCTAGAATTTATTAGATAAGAGTTGTTGTTGAGTTGTTGAGATAATAGAGTTGTTTACATCTTTCATGTGTTAACCCATGATATTTCTTGAACTTATGTATCTATTAACACACTAGTGAAATAATTGCGCAAATATTAAATATATCTTCTGTGGGTTCTTTCCCCGAATATATACCATGAATAATATTTACATGTAAGGTTATACAGTTTATACATTAGAGTGTTTTTATTTTATACAAACGAACGTAAAGTGGGAGTAACAACAGCTTCTCCGCCGGCGAAAAAGTTCAATACTTTTTATTCCGTCTCATTTACTGCGAAATTGGGCGCTGCATGTAACTGGAGTTGTTTTGTGTACCGTGAAACGGCAAAAACGCTTGGCGCTCTCGCCTTAATTTATTGTATGTGAAATATTGGCAAGCAGTAAACTCAAACGTTAGTTTTACAGCCAACGTGACTTTTTGTTTACATTTTGGATACATTTGCAAAACACGGAAAGTTCTATATTTGCATTAAGTCTGAATACAAGCATTCAGAGTTACAGCTTGACGGACACGCAATGCTTACAGGTAGAATAATATTTGGGACATTGAAAGCCATGAACTATTCAGGAGTATAACCAAGATTATATTTAGAAAATATTTCACACGTCTATAAAAGCTGTATGGCATATAGCCCAAGAATCCCGGATTCATGACCTAACGAAAACCAAAAACCTAAACTGTAGCGACTTGCCAAGATCTTCAGGCAGGTCCTCGAATTAATAAATATAACATGTAATAAAAAGTGTGAACACTAACTTGAAAACGAATTTTTATCAGAAACATCTGCTGGATTGGAACAAATTAATGTGTATCGTTCGACTATCGTTGTCGTGGATGTAATATTTATTTATTTATTTATTTATTTATTTACGGGGCCATGCCCATTAAAACCTAAAACAGAAAGAGAGAAATAAAAATATTGAAGCAACAATAAGCCTTATTGTTAATAATAAGCCTAGGGACATAGTGAGTTTGGGCTCCGACTTTTAATTTATAGCTGGTTAGATTAAGAATGATTTTTGATGATGTGAAGACAATATCACTGCTGTTAATTTTAGATTGGAATATACAGTTATGTAAATAAAAAATAATACACCGCTTATGATGTAAAAGTCTCCAGCTTTAGTTAATTTAATTTAAGAAATTGATGATCATCATACAACAATCAACCTCAAACTTAATTCATCAGAAACAGTAAATAATGATCTACTTCTCTGGTTAGTCAAGTTTATCGAGAAAACTTTAAAAAAGTTACCATGAATCGCAAATATTGTCGATATCCAAATTATATTGGAAACATTTTGATTTTGAGATGTTTTTTTATAAAAGAACAATGGAATACACGATGATCTACTAGTTCGGTGACAAACTTGAACAGATGGCAGATGACGTGATTCTAAACCTGTTTCATAAGATTTACAAGTTTTATAAACTTGTAAAACTTGTAAACCTTTAAATACCAGTGCAAACACAATCGCCATCAATTGTATAGCTTCCCGTAATAGGTCCAAGAAAGACTCATTAGACTAATGACCCGTAGGAACCATGAATGGTTTACCCTGCTCGAATGACGTTATGAATGTATTAAAGCGCTAAAATTGTATTTAGTTTTTAAGTACCTATTTATATGATACTGAAGATGGTCGCACCGCGTCCAAAATGTGCATTTAATTAATACATGTTTTTTTGTGAAAAAGGGTTAATGTGTGTCATTCAATTATACACTGGCCCGATTAATTTTGTTTTACAGTCACTTCAAGGAAATACCGCAAAGTTTACAAAAACTAGAGATTGCATTGAAAAAAAAATTACAAAAAAGTTGTCAACAATTGCAGAAATAGTCGAAATACAAACTTTTTTATAAAAGAAAAATGGAATACATGATGATCTACTAGCTTGGTGACAAAATTTGACAGATGACAAATGACGTGATTCCAAAACTGTTTTATACACATTGGCCCGATTGATTTTGTTTTAGAGTCACTTCAAGGAAACACTTCAAAGTTTACTAAAACTAGAGATCGCATTGATAAAATATTACAACAATCGCAGAAATAGTCGAAATCGAAATTATATTGGAACCATTTTGATTATGAGATGTTTTTTTTAAAGAAAAATGGAGTACATGATGATCTATTAGCTCGGTGACAAACTTTGACAGATGACAAATGACGTGATTCTAAAACTGTTTTATAAACATTAGTTGGATTGATTTTGTTTTAGAGTCACTTCAAGGATACACTTCAAAGTTTACCAAAAATAGAGATCGCATTGAAAAAATATTACAAAAAAAATTGACAACAATCGCAGAAATAGTCGAAATCCAAATTAAATTAAAAAAAAATAGATTTTGAGATGTTTTTATTACAGAAAAATGAAATACACGATGATCTATTTGCTTGGTGACAAACTTTGACAGATGACAAGTGACGTGATTCTAAAACTGTTTTATACACATTGGTCCGATTGATTTTGTTTTAGAGTCACTACAAGGAAACACTTAAAAGTTTACCAAAACTAGAGATCGCATTGAAAAAATATTACAAAAAAGTCGACAACAACCGCAGAAATAGTCGAAATCCAAATTATATTGGAAAAATTTTGATTTTGAGATGTTTTTATAACTGAAAAATGTCACACACGATGATCTACTTGCTCGGTGACAAACTTTGATAGATGACAGATGCCGTGATTCTAAAACTGTTTCATAAACATTGGTCCGATTCCATTTGTTTTAGAGTCGTGTTAAGGAAACACCACAAAGTTTTACCAAAACTAGAGATTACATTGAAAAAAAAAACAATACAAAAAAGGTATCCAGGATGAGTTATGAAAACTGACGTTTGTGAAATGAACATTATTTATTGCAAATCGAAAGGTTAATAGCTACAATTATATGTATAATTGTATGTGACATATACTGTGTAATTTGGTAGATGCTTCTGTGCATTAAAGAAATAATCAATGGTTCATCGATGTCAATCTTCTATTCAAGCCAATGGTGGACATTTTGAACATATTCTATAGGTGTTTATTTACGACTTATAAATAATACAGTTGTTATATACGTAACTATGGCGACATAATGCCTTTCATTATTCACCGGGGTTTTTAGAATTATAAAACACAGAAATGTCATCACCTGTTGTAGCATTAAATTAAGTCATCATTTTATGTGGTTGCTAATGCCGTTGCTAATGTTTGTTGATTGTTTCATTGTTTCTGAACGACATTTTAGAAAAGTCGTCCAACAATGTTCAATTCAATCAACAATTTTGAATTTCGGAAAATTATTCATTGTGAACAGTGTTTGCCTAATTTGATGTGAAAGACGCAGATAAAGCGTCGTATTTGACTCGCACATAAAGGATATAATTATTAGCTCGTTAAATAAAATCTTATTATATCCACTCATTATTATATCTTTACAATCTGTGCTGTAACATTTTTGTTTTTCCTGTTAATATTCTATTATATCCTCGTATTATGACATTTTTGTACGTGCTGTAACGTTTTGTTTTTTCGCAACCATATCTACTAAAACTTTTGCTTACACATTGAAATGACAAGACTTCTAAACAAAATCGATCAGATTTATGTTCATAAAACATATTTTTCCAATTCGGATTATTAAAATGCTCATTATGTATATTAAATCTCATCGTTAAAACTACACTTTAATCGAATGGGCGAATAAAATTTACATTTTTACATTATTCACTATAACCCATTGACAAGTGAATAAAGTTAAAAATAGAAGGTAAATTCGCACTATCCTTGAAATTTTCGTTGTCACCTGATAATGTGACACTTCACGCAAATTCTTCAATTCTGATACCGAATTGGAAAAAATCTTGTATGATACACGTGAATAAAGCAATTTTACCCAGCCGAAAACATTTTTCGTGGATAAAATTCGACTTTATTCATTTATACCATAAATAGCTATTTTCTTAAAATTATGTCATCTGTCGTCTGTCATAGTTTTGCACCGAGCTAGTATATCACAATTATTTTAGTTTCCTAACAATTATTATAACAATAAAAACAAATATAAATAATAAGTGGGTGCTTTAAGTTTCACTCGTTAAACAAAATCCTCTATAATTGTTTCGGTCTCTCGACCATTTCCAAAGTTATTAAGTTATCAAAAATTGACATTTAAAAAAAATGTTAATTAAATATATAACTAATTGATAATAACTAAATAATGAAGTAAATAACAATTGTAGAGGATTTTCTATAAAAAAGTTTCTATGAAAAACTTAAGCTAGTGTATTTATTTATATTTATTAAATATGTTTCACCAATTACTAAAGAAAAAAACTCCTTTTTCACAAAACACATTTATTTTATCTAAATGTACATTTCGATCGCTAGGCGACCATCTTCAGTAGAAATATTACTGAAATTTTATTTAGATAAAATAAATGTGTTTTGTGAAGAAGGTGTTTTTTTTCTTTATTAATACGAAACTTTCACAATCTCCAAGATACCACTTACGTTTCACCAAGTACATATACATTTTATTTAAATAAAAATAAACTTAAAGAATGCAATCTCAATATCTTCAAACTTTTGTTATTTCTTTTATTCTTCTCTTTCTGCTTATTTCTGTAATCAATAACAATTTTCCGCAATTCTGCTTGTGTTACTTCACGATATTAGATTTTATCTTTTCCCACTTTTGTTTTATTTTATTCTTGTCTTACTGTATATTTCTATTGTTAATAACAACTTTCCGCAGTCTGCTTGCGTTACCTCGCGTTATGTTGATTAATTACAGTGCAATTTTTGTTTTGTCTTTGTAAATATCTCTACTATAGACTTATGTTTATGTAAACCGCATAAATAAATATGAACAACTACACTATGTGCTAGTGTTGTTTAATTTTGTGCAAATATCCAATTGAAGAGCCATGTGCCAAGTACATTACGACAATTTTAATTGCAATACTTATGCTTCTGTAAGTAGCATTATTTACACATTACAAGCAATTTGCAAATTACCCAGTAACCTGCACAATGAATCACCTTGCAATTATTTCTCATCACAATCCCGAGGCATTATACAACAATGTTTTGAAATTATGTCGTACTTTTCATGGTGCAACTAACAGCATGCGAATTTTGCATTCTTATTTACTATTCAGTACTTACACCGCTTCCATTAACCGTTTGTTGTCAATAAGAAATTATCGCTAATTATCTGTTACAAGGTGTTTCTGGGTAGAATTGCGGTAATGACTTCATTTTTAAGTTATGTAAATTACAGGTACAGGACGTGGTTTTGTTTACATAGTGTAATAATAGATGCGTTATATGATTTTGTTTAATGAATAAATTTACTGTACGCAAATGTAAAGTTTTACATTAAGGAGTGTACAGATATGTGCAGACGCAGTGAACATTTGTGGATGCGCTATGATGTGCGTATGTACTCTCCATTCACGATGTTTTTACGTCAGGGGATTCTATGAATATCTAGTAATTTTGTTGTAGTGTTTCGGAAATAACTGAATTCCCCAATGGAACTTGTCATTTTTTTTAAGGTTAAGTTGTTTTCAATTTGAGATTATATTTTTTAAATAACATTGTTGCCAGATGTAAAGTTTAAATTATTAGAGATGAAAATGGAACGGCATGAAATTATAAATCTGACAATGTGGGAGGAAGCAAATGTCTAATAGACATTTAGTCTAGTTACATCGACCCAAAAATAGTTATTTAAGCATTAAGAGAGGTAAGTATCTTTTACCAGTCGAGGTCGAGTTTGCGCCCGAGCGACGGCGAGGGCTAGCAATAAAGACCGAGACTGGTCAAAACTTACCTCTCAAATTGCTTATAACTGTTTTTCCACTCCTGAAGTTGGTTTAATTGTTTGTGTTTGATTTATTTATTTTCGCAACATGAACAAAATGTCAGTACGGCTTTGGTTGCTAAGACTATTTTTCAAACAAAGTATGAATGTCAGAAATTGCATTCGTTCAGTTGTAAAATGAATTCCAATGAAAATAAACAAGAAATGGCAATTGAAGAAGCTGCAGATGCTGCCTGTTACTTCCTACTACCAGAGAAGTCGAAGGGGTATTATCAAAAGTGTTTTAAAGACTGGTGCCAGAGAAAGAACGCTATTGAAATTATTTTACTTACTTCCCTGAGGGAAGTAAGTGATTACTTACTTCCCGTTGCTCATAGTAACCAAAGCTTTATCGGTAAGTGGGACTTACTTCCACTAAATCAATGTTATAACAGTGTACTTACCATGCAGGGAGGGGAAAAAATAATTAACTACCGTTGTATCACTGAATCAGTTTGTCCAATATGACAAAAAGAAAACTCAGCCTACTCGGTTGCAAAAAGGTCGTGAATGTATATTAGACTAATGCATTTAATAAAAAAGCAGCGTTTCTAAGACTGCTTTGGAGTAAATATTCAGTCTCAAAAGGAATTGACGAATTGTCCAGGGGGTATGAACAAGCAGCATATTTTGAATCTCAATTCATTTTTTATATTGCTTTTCAATATGTTTATAATTCAGTAATTATTCACTTACGAAATTAATTCACGAAATTGTCCACGGAGTACGAAATAGCAACATCATTTTGATCTCAAACTAATTGAATTTGCTTTTCAACATTTTTGCAATATACTAAAGATTTAAATTGAATCATATTCTTCCCAATCCGAGAAATGAGGAGGTTCACACCAAAACTCATGTAACTCAATCATGTATGAGTGACGAGTTTTAAACAGGACACTTCAAATATTTGTTATGTCCTTACTAATTACATCAGAATAGAAGTTTTTGTTCTCTGAAGTAGCAATAATTGCGGAATAAATCCGTAGTGATTACAATTAAGAATTTATTTTTGATACAAAGCCCTTTACCTGTATTCAATCATACTGCACATATTGGTTATATACTTACTAATTACATCAGAATATAAACTTTTATTCTTTGAAGTACTAGTAACTGCGGAATAAATCCGTGTTGATACAATTAAGAATTTATTTTCGATACAAAGCCCTTTATTTGCAGGCAATCATTCTGTACCAAGAGAAAACACCACACCAGCATCAAAGCAAATGTATTCAATTATTATTCACGTTGGACAGAAATAGAGACAATCAACTAGACATAACCCGAGTATTCTAGACATGTTCACAAACCACTGGAGTCCGTACACGCGGTTTTGGCTGCTGGCGCAGTCGAGGCGCAGAATTTGCTACATAGGCACTGATTAGTCTCCAGCAGACGTAAAAATTACAAGAGCCACAGCTCTGAGCAGTTTTCTCCTTGTTTGTAAATAAAAATTATTTTCAGTTTCATTTAAATACTCTCAGAATTCTTAAAATAATGCTCTCAAATAAATCGATTATTTTCATCTTTCCCGGAAACCCCACAATCATTGTGATGGTTTCGCCGAGTTACAATTAATTAAAAACAGATGCCTTGTTTATATTCATTGCATGACATTGAAAAATATTATTTATTATCGTTTCCCGTGAGTGCATTAAATTGCCACTGCTTTATCACCAATTGAACCGAAAATATGTTTACCATGAAACGGAGAGGCTTATTAAGGATCGCAGTATTAAATGCGTCAAAGAGACAGTTTGAGTTCAGCGCGTGTGCGAAATATTGCGAAATTTTCAGTTGATTAAAAATCTGTTGGTGCGTTCATAAGCAAAACTGATCTGAATCCTTTGTATGATCCATTAGAGTTTATAATAATTACACATTATTACATTGATTTATTCTGAAAGGCACAATTTTCTGGCAATATTCATTTGTTTAAATTTCTCCCGAATATAACGGTCCGATATCGAGATGATCATTAGAAAATAGTAGTACTAAAGTTGTTTTCATATATAAAATACTATCTTCGGAAAGGCGGAAAGACCACATAAGGAGTCGATGGCCTTTCTTTTTAAGAAGAACTTTTATATATATATATATATATATATATATATATATATATATATATATATATATATATATATATATATATATATATATATATATATATTATCTTCGACAGCCAATAAGTGTGTAAGAAGAATAGATTAAGAAATAGAGAAAAACAAGATTGTTGTAACAAGAGTAAAATTTGTTATTGTAATATGGGCCAATTTTGGCATGGGCCAATTTTCAGTTTTCAGATTTTATACTATACTAATATTTGTGTTTTTTTTCTTCTTTTTTATAATGTTATACAAGTATGGTATAGTCCACCTCGCAAATATGCAGTGCGTTCACTCCTACACTGTACAAGTGTAAACAGACACATCTATCAGACTAGAGTGGCGTTTTAAAATTTGCCCGTCCTAATTTAACACGTTGAAATGAAATCGTTCCAGTTCCCAGCCATATGCACGCAACCTCTCCCAACCAATAATAATAATAATAAAACATATACTCGAAAATAAACCTGCCGTCTATTTCGGGCGCACCGAATGATAAACATTCTCCCGTCAAACGTCCAAATGCACAATTTCCCAAAATAAATATTTGTCAGTGTGTTTTTTCTGCGGGAAACGCGGCTCAATAACGGAGATCATCCTCGCCGCTGACTGGTTTTGTGGAAATCATCTTAGATGACTCTATTGCAATGTTGGTCTTAAAAATAGGCGAGTGGGAGGTGAGGTATTTATCAGTTTATAAATAAGCGGATTTTGCGGGTGTGGATCCCAACATTTCTGGCTTTCCTACCGTGAAAATGGGCTTTTCCTGCTGTGGCGATCGTAAATAACCCGTCTGTATGACACTAATGTAGACCCATCTGGACACTCCTGATTTGCCAAGAAACGACACTTTATTTATGTATTTTATATTGTCTTTCTCTTCTCAAATATCATGGACAAATAAGATGTCGCAGATTTCGGCTGTTGGGAAAAGCCGCTGCACGTAATGCATTTCATAACGTTGCAAAAACTGCATTCACATCGAGGCCATAATTCCATTACCTGCACTTACCTACCTTAAAGCAGACTCTCATTATGTAAAATTCGCCGTTGGAACAATGCGACATGTGAAAGTTCTGTGGGGTGCACGAGGAAAAGCAGCCGTTTTAATTAGCGTGTAATTTAGTGGCAACCGTGAGTTTGATGCAATTTCCACGTTGTTGATCGAATTAGCGGGACTGTTTACGTGTTCGCCGGTTCTATTTTAATTGCACGGTTTCGTACACCGAAAATATTCAGCTCGTAGAAATTTGTTCTATTAATGTTTTCTTTAGAGACAATGCGAAATGCAAATAATGCGCAATTGCTGGCTCGCATATGTGACTCAGTACTAACTGGACCTGTTATTTGGGACATTTCTATTAACTATAACTGAAACAGTTTATTTAAAATTATGATACAATAAAAGTAATAGGATATTATGGAATGTCTTACGTTTTTCTGTGATAAATCATTCTAATTACCCACATTCATGTAAGCTGTCTTCCGTGTGGTGCCACTTCCGAGAACAAGTGAATTTGAGAGGTTTTAGCAAAAAAAAACAACGTAAACCGTTCAGAAGAGATAAAAACAAATAAAATAAAAAAGAAACCAGAAAAAGTACCTATCTGAAATAAATTGAAACAATTATAAACTGTATGGGTCAAGAACACGGATAAAGAACTATTAATAGCATCAAGGAATAAATCTTGCCAAAAAATTGGAAAGTAGATTGAAGATTGAAGAAGATTGAGGAAAGAAGATTGAAAATTAAAGAAAATTGATGAAAGAAGATTGAAAATTAAAGAAAATTGATGAAAGAAGATTGAAAATTGAAGTAAACACAACCAGAAATTAGTTTACAAAGTACTAAAATCATTAAGAACACAAAAGAAATACAATACATTACATCAAAAATGAAAAAGGTGGGCGTATTAACACACCGAAAGGAAACAATGGAGATATGGAGAACATACTCTCAAAAATAGGAGAATAGGGAGAAATAATAATACGATTATCAACAAAAGAAATGAAAGAAACACTATAGAAAAACAATAGATTATATAAAAGAAACAATAAAAGAACTAAGAAATAACAACCGAAATTATAAAAAATCTTGGAGCTGAAGGAACATGTAACAGGGCATGGAAAGAAGAACACACACACCAGGATTGGAAAGTAGAATAGTACAAATACACATAATGGGTGATGTCAAAGAGTGCAAAAACTATAGAGGCATAAACCAGTAAAGTACAGCTATGAAGATCTATGAAAAAAAAAATCTTTGATACCGAAACTGAAACCCGAAACAGACAGAAAGGTAGATGTGTGCAGAAGACCATATATTCACTATAAAACAAATAATACGAAAATCAACGTAACAACAACAGAAAACATATTTATAGTCGTGCCGTTGAGAGCTGAATATGACTCATCGCTCCATATTGCTAGAATTCGAGATACGTTTCATATTTCATTTGACTCTTATTACATTTACCTTAAGCTTGCGAACGAGCAGAGAAAACGCGATTCTTTGTTCCAAAACGCAGTCATAGTCAGCTCTAGTCGGGGTGACTGTAGCGTTTTTTTACCTTGAAAAGGCTTTTGATACGGTATCCAGAGAAAATTATGGAAGAGTCTGCACAAGCAACATCAATGTTATATTAAAAAAACAACACGAAATCATAGGAATTCACAATAAACGAAGGCCCGAGACAAGAAGCAAGCATAAGTCCGATTTTATTTACAATATTTATGGCCGATACAATAATAAATATAAATATGTAAAGGTACACAAATGCTTGTAGGATACCACAACCTACATAGAGTAGACATATCAGAAGGGACATATGCAGATGATGTGCGGTAATGGCTTCAAGCGAAAAATATCTACAAGCTAAGCTAAATACACGATTCCATGTATTTAGATTTACTTGTAGATTTTTTGATACTGAACAACAACGGAATGAAATGAAAAAAAGACTTAGGTGATTTAATGGTGAATGTTAGAATCAGGAAAAACAAACTATATAATATAAATATACACTGTGTATCAGCCAAATGGAATAAATTCGATAATAAATAAATGGGGGCGTGTTCGAAAAAACGCTCGGACACGTCGATTGTTATTTTTAGTTGCGCATTTGTTACAATAAAAACTTTTTATACAGGGTGTGTCATGTGACCGTGGCCAATACCAACTTTCTTATTTTAAATGCAACACCTGGTATATTATTCAATTTTTGGATTCTTCAGAAAATTCTAGACATATTTCATGTACAATGTCCTGTACCTATCTTCAACTGTTTCGGAAATATTAAGTGTTTTCAGATTTATTGCAAAAATTAACATTAAAAAAAGAAAATTATTTGATTACAGAAATTCGTTACAACACACTCAAAAACTAATAAGTAATACTGTTTATTTCTTGATAATGTAAAAAAACAAAAAAAAAACAATAAATTTCAATGGAGGAGATGTTCAAAATGCTCGCCGTGAACGTCTTGGCAACATCCTAATCTTAAATAAAAATTTCTTCTAACGTTACTCAACATCTCAGGCGTGACCGATCTAATCGCAAGCATTATTCGTCTTAATATACACACTTAATATTTCCGAAACAGTTGAAGATAGGTATAGGACATTGTACATGAAATATGTCTAGAATTTTCTGAAGAATCCAAAAATTGAATAATATACCAGGTGTTGCATTTAAAATAAGAAAGTTGGTATTACCCACGGTCACATGACACACCCTGTATAAAAACTTTTTGTTGAAAAAAATGCGCAACTAAAAATAACAATCGACGTGTCCGAGCATTTTTTCGAACACGCCCCCATTTATTTTTTATTGAATTTATTCCATTTGGCTGATACACCCTGTATAGATAGAATACAGGGTGTCTACGCTAAACCGTTCGTTAAAAGTTTACGGGGTTGCCATTGTACTAAAAATTTCAAAAAAATCCTCGTCACACGGTTGAATCAGTTATCCTTATGTGAAATATTTTCAAGTTTCTATCACTTCCGGTTCCACCGGAAGTAGCACCAACTTTCTTATTTTAAATGGAACACCCCATATATTATTATATTTTTGAATTCCACGCTTAAATTGGAACATATTTTGTAAGAACATATGTACACTTATCTCTTCTATTTTTCAAGAAAAAAATGTTTCTCTAAAATTTTGACCTCTAAAAGGTAGCCTGAAATCTGTCTATAACTTCTCTTAGGAATAAGATAAAATTATGAGTTAAATTTCTACTTATACATAGAGGATGCCTCTATGAGTAAAATAATTGGAAACTGTCAATTTTGATAATAAGTGTTCATAAAATGTGAATATCTAAGTGCCGTCTTAAATATCCCGTAATTCAATTTTTTTAAATGGAATGACCCATTTTTTATCGCATAGCACGATTGGGACAAAAAATTACTACAAAAAAGTAAAATACAACCATACTCCTAAAGCAAGTATTTTTTGAATTATTTCGAGGATTACTTTTTCGTCGCATTTCTGCAGGGTATAATTTTGCATGTCACAAGTGCAGTCTAGTAGGCGTGTGATATGCTTTTGTTTTGTCGCTATTGTAATGCAAACTGTCAAATAATAAAACCATTTAGAATAAAGTATTATAGATATCAAAATCAACAAAATGAATCATTACACAAATCAACAAATTATCAATTTATTTTTTATACATGGCAACTGCGATAAAATTGTTGCTCTGACATATAGAGTATTCAATAAAACTTATCCACATTTGCCGCCGATGAATAAAACGTTTACGGTTTAGCGTAGACACCCTGTATATAGATGTTAATGGGAGACAAACAGGAAAAAATAAATATAGAAAATGTAGAGGTAGAACAATTTTATGTTCCAATATCTAGAAGTAGATATGGAGAGCAATGGAAGACAAGAAGCTGAAATAAATGAGAGAGTAGCAAAACGCTGATTTGCTGAAAAATTTTATGATGCAATAACCGAAAATAAGAAAGTAATCTTCTAAGAATCGCAATTAAATGTCTTTAAGTCGATCTATAGACCAGTATGGACATAGTGGTGCGAATTATAGGTATTTCATAGAAACCAAAAGAGCAGAATACAAGCAGTAGAAATGAGATACCTACGAAAAATAAAACCAGTCACAAGAAAAGATAAAATTAGACAAAAATTAGAGAAGACCTACAAATGGAATTAATGACGAAATTTATAGAAAAAATACGGCTTGGTTTTGATATTTAAAAGAATAATAATTTATTATATTAAATATAATAAAAATTAAAATAAATAAAATAAATAATGTTAATCAATTTATTGGGGCTATTTGTGGCAATAAAAATTGGAGGTATCTACAACGAATGCACAAGATTAGTTAGAAAAGTGTGGGAAGCCAAAATAATGAAGAGGACAAAAAGATGACATCGAAACACATGGCACAGAACAGTCTGAAAAATTCTGCAGCAAATTGGGAAAACATGAACAGAGGCGAAAAGTTGGCAACCAAAGTAATTTATACCCTACACCACAAAAGTAGTAACGAAGGGATTTGATTATACAACGTGATTTATTAGATCTTTGACAACGTTTGGGAAATGAAAGGTGATGCTATTGATAGAAGAAAAAAATGTTGACTGTTCTTGAAAAATATGAACATAGGTCCGATTTGTCTTTGTTTAGAAGTTGTTTAAGGATTAAAATAATCAAAAAAATCAGGATAGACATGATAAAACAAAAAACATAACACAGTTGCCTATAGGCGATTTACATCAAGGCGGCAGCGCCACGGTGGCGCATTTACGAACTAGCCATGGGGGGTATTTGAAGCTTCCACTCATGTGTTTCTTGTGCTAAAGTGTGCGATTTGTATCAAATTCGTCGACTTCTGCCGTTTATCGTACAGTTATCAATCTGGTGGTTATGGTTTAACATCAACATTGGCAAAATATAAAAGGGTTTGTACCGTATTCCTCCAATGCTGACAGTAACAAAAATCCTGACGTCCTATGTGTTTGTTGTGCTAAAGTGTGTGATTCGTATCAAATTCGTCGACTTCTGCAGTTTATCGTACAGCTATTAATCTGGTGGTTATGGTTTAACATCAACAATGGCAAAATATAAAAAGGTTTGCACCGTATTCCTCCAACGCTGACAGCAACAAAAATCTTGACGTCAGTTCGCATCGATTCCCGCCTGCAGGCAAAATGAACGTGAAATATGTAACGAAGCTGGCAAACACCGAGCTGACGGATATACAAAGAGCATTGAAACTCAAATTAAGAATGGGCATGAAAAAGCATGTACAGTCGTGTTCATTAAAGTGTTTACATATGTATTCCAAGCATTTTCTTCCTGAAAACTATTTTCGAATGAGAGAAGGTTTGAATTTTCTCTTGAAAATACCAAGTTGCTTATCCATCGTATACATTGCAGTATTCATCGTACAGTTATAATGCGCGTATCAATCGACGAACTGGATACGAATCGCACACCTTTTACCTGCAGCCGGGAATCTGTGGAAACTAGCGTAGAATACGGTACAAACCCTTTTATATTTTGCCATTGTTGAAGTTAAACCATAACCACCAGATTGATAACTGTACGATAAACGGCAGAATTAGACGAATTTGATACAAATCGCACACTTTAGCACAAGAAACACATAAGAACACATGACTCGAAGCGTAAAATGCCCCCCAAGGCTAGTACGTGAATGCGCCACCGTGGCGCTGCCGCCTTGATGTAAATCGCCTATACTAATGACAAAAAATATTGATTGTCATAATCTTTAGTGACAAAAAATATTGTTTGTCATAATCTTTAGTGACAAAAATATTGTTTGTCATAATCTTTAGTGACAAAAAATATTGTTTGTCATAATCGTTAGTGACAAAAATTAAGAAATTTCAGAATTTTCACTATTGAGTCACCGCAGAATAAGGAGACAATTTTTTACCGAGGAACCGAGAAAGCAACATTCGAAATCAGCGTGCAAAATTGAACCTATGGTGTTATTTTGAGCCGATTCCTAAATGTTGAATATCTTGAAAATCATTCAAGGGTATTCAAGCCCCTTTATAAATTTAAAATTTTCCACAAAATATTTAAAATCTCAAAATATACGCGTCGCACCTCGTACAAA
Organism: Othius punctulatus; assembly: GCA_951805005.1. NCBI lineage: Eukaryota > Metazoa > Arthropoda > Insecta > Coleoptera > Staphylinidae > Othius > Othius punctulatus. The sequence goes on along the minus strand of OX638141.1, from coordinate 43,554,507 downwards.
GCAGTAAGTTTTTACACAAAAATTATAGATTTTCAAAATTTCTTTCATATGCTGATGTTTTTTAATATTGTTCGTTTGAAATTAAAAAAAACCAAAGATACAAGATAAACAATGTTGTAATCTTTTTGTTATTAGTACGAGCAAATGTTTCTTATTTTATCATGGCTCTCACGATTTTTTTTTTGTAACATTTTTTTCATGTAACTTCTAAACATAAACGAATATTCATACAGAGCGTTCAAGAAAGTGGTGTCCACTTTTCCATTTAGTGCCAACAGATGGAACTCTTGACATAAAATATTTGTGATATATGACAACATCACAAAACAGTGTCAAGGTAAATTAGGTAAATCTGGTTATATGATTTTCTTGTATCCCAGGATACATTTCAGCGATGTTGCAAGACGTATTTATTTTGCATTTTGAACAGTGCCATATATTAGTATCTATCGTAAAAGTGGACACCACTTTCTTGAACGCTCTGTCTAACATATTTTTGTTACAATAGCACCACCTTTCATTTCCTAAAATTTGTGATAGATCTAATAAATCACCCTTTATATATATATATATATATATATATATATATATATATATATATATATATATATATATATATATATATATATATATATATATATATATATATATATATTTAAGTCACGACTTAACTTGATTTAATCATTTTCAGAGTACCGAAAACTGCATACTCATCCTTTACATAAAAAAACTACATTCATTAAAAACTTATAAATCGATTTTGCGTCACTTATTTTAAACCAGGAAATGTTTCTATGAAGCAGAATTTATTTAGTCCACGTTTTCTTTAAATTATTCATTCAAATTTAAAAATAAATATAAAATCATTATTCAAATCTATGGATTATCATCAATAAAAAATGCAAAAAATTAACAATTTCTTCAAAATATTTCTTGTTGGAATCTTTTTGATGGACACGAATAAGTAGTAGGATTATTTAATCATTGAGATTGTTTCTACCTTAATGTGGCAGTTTGTGATATGTTTGGTTTTTATTGAAGAAAAAAACATAGTTTTTGAGTTATAATACAAACTTCATTTTTTTTAAATGGCAGTCATAGTTCTCTTTGACATTTTTAAAAAGGACAATTTTATATTTTTATAACGATATAAGGTTTGCTATACTTATTTCATAAATAAATTAAATGCAGGAATTTTCATTGTATAATGTATCGTGTTTATTTTTCAAAGTAAGTAATATTTGTCATTAAGTTAATTTTCGAAGATGGCCTTTATTTATCAAAGTAAGTATATCAAACCTTGTATCGCTATAAAGAGAAAAAATTGTCCATTTTAAAAATGTCAAAGCCAACTATGACTGCCATTTAAAAAAAATAAAGTTTGTATTATAACTGAAAAACTGTGTTCTTTTTTCAAAAAAAAACAAAAGCATATCTTGCATAAGCTTTTAAAATGGCAACTATTTCCTGATATACCAATTAGATATACCAAAAACCAAAACCAAGTGCCCTGCGATTTTTTGAATTAGTGCCTGCAAACGCATAAAAAAAACTTGTGAACGATTAAAGCGAATTTCAAGAACTAAATGGATTTATAAAGCATAAAAAGAGGAACATTTAAATATGCAAAGTTATACAGGGAGTTCCATTTAAAAAACACAACTTTGATACTTCTAGGGCTTTTATAATACCCTGTATGATATGAAATTAATTTTAAAATGTAACCATAATAGACCCCCATATATTCCAAAAGTTTAACTTTTTTAAAGTCACGTATTTTGGCCACAATATTCCGTGTAGTATAGCGTGAATAACCCTGTATATATATATATAATAGGATTATTGTTATGGTTATATTTATACTATCATTTTAACCAATATTTTTGAAATAGCATGATTTCAATCAAGGCAATACTTCTTAATAGCAAGAAAATTAGCAGTTACTTTATAATATTCCTTGTCTGAATATGTTTCAATCTAAGTTTTTTGTATATGCCAATTACATCAAAGATGCAAGAGCGTTAGGATTCTTGTTATGATTATTGCTATACTTGTTACAATGTTAAACTGTTATTGCTATAATTCTAACTAATATTTCTCAAATTGCTCGAGAATATCAATGTTTGAAGCTGATGGAGATGCATTAGATTTATGGTTATCACCATTATGTCTTATTTTTGATTTTGTTCTTATAAAGACTATAAGTTTCAATCAAGAGCAGGATCAGGATAAGCATTCACTCTTCGATTCACGTCAAGTTCATCAGAAACAAATTCTTCGAAGATCAATATTCCGATAAAAAAATCTGCATAAATAATTGAACGGAGTAAATCTACAAATTTTAGCTGAAGCAAGAGTTAGACCGTTATCGGTATACAGCGTATTCAAAGGGCAATAATAATACAAAGCAAAGGCAAAGCTGCAAAATGACGTTCCAGAAAAATGGTACAACGTTGATACGGCTGACCGTTTAATTCTTGAATGATCAACTCTTCGAAAAATAATAAATTTGTTTTGCCGTAATCATTATACGATACTTTAGAATAGAAATAGAATAGAAATATTTTATATTGGTACGGTAAGGACGTTTAATATTTACATACGTGTTTAAATACGTGTGGATGCCATATCTGCTGTGTCGATGCGGAAAAATTGAGAATCCCTGACCTTTAAAAAAACGGGTTTCGCAAATGACCAACACTGTTTTTATGGATTTTGAACGGTTTTATTGCAATTATTTCTGTACTCTATTTCCAAATTTGTCTCTTTGATTCTATTAGTTTCTTAATCATCTGCAGCAAAGCGCCCAATTATATGAAATGCAAAGCCGGTGAAGATGACAAGCCGTAAGATCTCCAACAATATGTATGACACTCACGTGGAAAGACCGCAGGTCGATGGTCACTAACGGTTAACTACTAAATATTTATGAGCAATTCTGGGATCTCCAGTTTTTTTGCCTTACTACCTTGTTCTTGAATCAGATGTGATCTAGTGAGATATGAATGGACTCGTGACAAATGAATCAATAAGTTTCTAAAACTTGGTGCCAAACTTTCATTTTCAAAATCGCCTTGGAGAAACCTGTGAATGAGATTTCGTTCGGAATATAATTGTTGCCGTGATCTTTTAAATCTGCTGTGGTGTTCGCTTTGGCGTAGCCCCAAGGTGGTCGCACGTTAGTGCAAAAAAATGTGATCCGCTTTCTCTTTCGGATGCAGTGAATTTGGGTTGCTGCGAAGATGCAGCTGCAACAGTAACGAGGAAGCTTGGCCTAAAATTCGTGTTAATTTAATTGTTGGACACAAATTGCTCCCAATGGATAGTGACCGCGTATGGCCATGATGTAAGCGATGAGGCCGTTTACAGACAGATTAATAATACCTTGTTTAGTCAGATGTTTATCAATAGTTAGATGTTTATGGCAGTCTTTTCGACACCTGCTGCTCTTCGAATTCCTGGTGATTCCAATTGCCGAGCTTAGCTCGTTGCGCAAAGTTAGTCGCACCCAACTGAAAATAGAGCCGCATATAAATAGAGGCATGAAATTGTGCCCGCCTGTCCTTACAAGCAAACAATGAGCTGGTCAACTAGCCGCCGACCACCAATCGTATTAGAAATCGAGAGTGGGTCATTAATCCGGCGGCATGATTGTTTGCCCAAAGTCTGTGGCGATTATGTGGGCGTCAGAGATGATGATAAGAGTAGTGCCTGTAAACGTGAATCATTTAGCTCATATAATTATTTATAATATACAGGCAATGTAATGAGCAAATTGCGCTGCTAAAACGTGTTGTCGTAATTAGGGTTTTAACCAGGCACTAAAACTCTCGTTACACGCATCATTAGAAAAGTATTCGACGTAATAATGGATCATTGCCAAATTTTTTCGTGGAAATTTTCGAATTAGATATAAACTTGTTTACATTTACATATTCTACATAATTACTACCGCATAGTTCAACTGCCACAATCATAAGGTGCTTTCCTTTTACCAATAGAGCAAATTTGAACTGATGTGAGTCTGAGCTGAGAATCTCACAACTAATACTTGCAGAGGTTTTCTACCTTTTTGTAGCTCCCTCCATTACGTGATGCCCAGACATGTTTCTGGGCTCTCCCTAGGTTAGGTATTCAAGGAAGTTTTTGAGCTGGTAGCATTTCTTTTCACAATTTTCAGCATTTCCCCCTTGCAATCAGTTTTGAATTCAAATTATATCGATGATTACAAAATAGATTATTTTAATAAATTATAATTCTAAATAGATAATTCTATAAATTTTGAAGCAAATTTCTAGAATATGTGTAGATAATATTAAACAATATATTAAATAATAATATTAAACCGGAAATGATATTTGAAATAGCCAAAGTTCTTAAATTTTTTAACGCAAACTGTCAAAATTACATTAATTATGAAAATAATGATAATGAAAATACTATACTGTATAAATACTATACTATAGGCTAACTATCTATGGTTTCGGGGAATAAGTGAGCGAGACCAAAATCATATATTTTCAAAGCAACTTTTTTTTTCAAATTTTTAGTATTTCTGAAAATCATGTTTTTGATAAAAATAAACTGTTTACATCATTACAAACAAATGCTTTAAATTTCGAAAATGGCTCATCTAGGGGACGATTCAAAATGGACTTTTTCGCTCTTTTTTCGTATACACATATGGACCGATAATTTATGAACGAGAAAGGCTCATATTGGTTTTGATAGCGGTGAAAGAGTAATTTTAGAAACACTGCCCAAATAAGTCAAATGGTACAACAGAAATTCAGTTTTTGGTCAACATTTTAATTTTCGGAGATAAGCTATTTTCGAATCTTTACTATTCAATTAGTGCTGCAACTTTTGGATTCTTTCTTGGTTATCTAATTATTCAGCAGTACTTATTCAATTAGTGTTGCAATTTTTGGATTTTTTATTAGTTATCTAATTATTCAGCAGTACTTACATAATTATGTACCATACGTATCTAATTACATAATTAGATAATTATTAACCATTATTATTCGTACATTTATAAATAATACAAAACAATCCGGGAAATTATATTTGCAATAGCCACGTTTTAAACTTTATTCTAGAAGAACAAACCGACAAAATTCTCAAAATTGAAATACTACAGATATGTTTTTAATGCCGTTGCAAATTAATCTAAAACCTAGGATTTTTAATTATTAACAAAACCAATTGCGAAGTACATAAATTAGTATTAAAAAAATCGTTGCAATTACTGCAATAAAGAAAAATAACAAATTATCTTTTTTCTCGACATTTATTTCGCTAAATGTACATTTGAACCACTACGTGGTCATCTTCAGTAGACAATTTGTACTGACTACTGAAGATGACCACGTAGTGTTTGAAATGTACATTTTGCGAAATAAATGTCGTTGTGAAAAAGGATAATTTGTTATTTTTCTTTAAGTGTTAATATTTCACAAGCTCCAACCGACTATTTTACTGCAATAAACATTTGTATAAATTCGAAACTTAAAAGTTTTGGTTTCATTAGAAACTATACGTAAGAGTCAAATGCAAAACTTTTGCAATAAAAAGTAAAAGACAATTTATTCATTACAGTCTTTCTACGTAGGTATTTGACTTCGAGGAATCAGAAAGATTTGTTCTTAATTTTTATTCGGTCATCGATTTTTTGTTTTTGTTACTTTTTGAAGTTACTGAATATATCTGTGAGTTTAAGCAATTTACATCATTTATGAGAAAAATATTTTATCAGTTGAGAGGTTTTCATAATTATGCTTATTAAAGGATAGCTGTTTATAGACTCAGAGTTTATCTTGAAGTGATTCAAGTGAGGAAATATATCTAATCAAGTGGATGTGAAGCTTAAAGCAAATAGATACTTATAGCTGCTTATTTGTTTAGCACGGGTATTATCTGATACTCAGTTACATGCCTACACATTAAAATTTCCTACGCGAACCGGAAATCCGGTAAATTTTACGGGGTAATCTAAAGCCGCGTAGTTAACCAATCAACTGATACCGGGTTATATATCTGTGTTTTATGGACACTCGGTATATTGCTTTCAATGAACGGGGATGAGTTACTTCGCTTGTCATTCACTCACAGAAACTCGTATTTTAGTAAACCTACATTCTTAAATTTATATTTTTATGCAAAAGTAACATTGAGCAATTACTTTTTAATATTAAGTGGTGAGAAATATTATCCTTATTATTATCTAAAGGTAATCGATAATGATTGAGCTTGGAGCTATCTTAGAGCTAGTTTGGAGCTCATCAGGAATATTATCCTTATTATTATCTAAAAGTGTGAAATAGAATCTATAGGTCTTAAGCATAATGATTGGGTTTGAATCTTTCTTGGAGCTATTTTGGAACTAATCAGCAATATTATCCTTATTATTATCTAAAAGTATGAATTAGGATCTATATGTCTATGGGACAATGTTTGGGTTTGGAGCTATCTTGGAGCTACTTTGGAACTCATCAACAATATTATCCTTATTATTATCTAAATGTATGAATTAGGATCTATAGGTCTAAAGGATAATGTTTGGGCTTGGAGCTATCTTGGAACTCATCAGCAATATTATCTTTATTATTATCTAAAAGTATGAATTAGGATCTATATGTCTAAAGGATAATGATTGGGCTTGGAATTATCTTGGAGCTATTTTGGAACTCATCAGCAATATTATCCTCATTATTATCTAAATGTACGAACTAATATGTAAAAGACTGTAAAGTATTAAGATTGGGCTTGGAGATATATTTGAGCAATTTTGGAACTCATCAGCAATATTATCCTCATTATTAACTAAAGGTACGAATTAGGATCTAAAAGACTCTAAAGTATTAAAATTGGGCTTGGAGCTATCTTGGATCTATTTTATAATTCAGCAGCAATATTATCGTTATTATGATCTAAAAGTATGAATTTTGGATCTATAGGTCTAAGGGACAATGTTTGGGCTTGGAGTTATCTTGGAGCTACTTTGGAACTCATCAACAATATTATCCTTATTATTATCTAAATGTATGAATTAGGATCTATAGGTCTAAAGGATAATGATTGGGCTTGGAGCTATCTTTGAGCTATTTTGGAACTCATCAGCAATATTATCGTTATTATTATCTAAAAGTATGAATTAGGATCTATATGTCTAAAGGATAATGATTGGGCTTGGAGTTAACTCGGAGTTATTTTGGAACTCATCAGCAATATTATCCTCATTAATATCTAAAGGTACAAATTAATATGTAAAAGACTGTAAAGTATTAAGATTGGGCTTGGAGATATATTTGAGCAATTTTGGAACTCATCAGCAATATTATCCTCATTATTAACTAAAGGTACGAATTAGGATCTAAAAGACTGTAAAGTATTAAAATTGGGCTTGGAGATATCTTTGAGCTATTTTGGAACTCATCAGAAATATTATTATTATCTAAACGTAATCTACTAGATTGGGCTTGGAGCTATCTTGCATAAATTTTGGAGCTCATTAGCACAGTGTTCCCCATGGTAACCATCAGAGATATATTTTGTAATTCCCAGATTTTTCAAGATTTCAAAAGAGCGAAATCATACCACTTAAGAGTAAAATATCATGTGTCACTATTTTTCTTTGTTCTGATAAAATCGTGACAATTTTGATGTGCCCTATTTATCACAGTTTAATCAACATTTTTTCGTTTGTATTGTTGTTGGTTGGTATTGAAAATTGTTTTATACAGTTAAATTATTGAATTGTTTTACTTAATTAACGCAAATACGGGTTACATGCATACTATTATTATTTAATCTGCGAGTTATTAATTAATACTGATAAATTATAATTGGCGGCTGTTGAACCTAGATAACGATAGAATAACGGCCACTTCAGATAATGTAATTGCAATGTTGATTATGCACTCAGTAGCAAAATTAGTTTGCATAATTTCTATTATTTTTTAGTTGCTCTAAAACTGACGCAGTTTTATGCATTAATGAAACAAACAAAAAACTGTACTCGATCATGATAAAACTGACAGTAATATTTATAATGGGAATTATATATTTACTACTATAAAAATCACTTGGAAATATGCAAGATATTGTCTGTGACTGAATTTATTTATTTCGTGATGGGAGCTTGTTAATGTTTCGTAGTTTAGCTCTCTTCAGTGCTACCCCACATATATTTTGCAAGGTACTGAAAAATCTATGAAAATTTACTAAATGTACTGAACCAGTGTTGCCAATAGGCATTATTGAATTGCGGAAATTAAAAATCCAGTACCTCTTTATGAAAAGGAGAAAGTGGATAACAATTTCAGGTGATGTTTCTATTATTCAATAAAAAAATTAGTTTATCAACAATTTAATTCTCATACCAATTAATAATTATTTGAAAAAATATATATATTTGAACAATTATTTTAGGTATTACATTATAAAACAAGAAAAATGTAAACAAATACATCAGTTTTTTTTCAGTTTTGAAGTTTAATTTTGTTCATATCAGGTGGTGTTTACCAGTCATACTGTGCAAAATGTCAAAATATACAAAAGTTGGATAAATGTCACTTAAAACGTACTTATGTACTGACCTGGCGATAATGTACCGAATGTAGTACAGTTGTACTAAAACACTGGTACTCTTCATATCTAATGAACAAAAAAAATGTTTCTTTCATTTAAGATGTCGATTGCTAGCATTTCCGTGGCATTCATAATTTTGTAGAATATGGTATAGATAGTTATTGGTTTGTGGTTGGTTATTTGATATGTAATTTAACGCATTGGCCTGTTAGTGGTCATAGATAAGACTGCCGAATATCACTAAACAATTATAATTTATCAGTATTAATTAATAATTCGCAGATTAAATAATAATACTATGCATGTAACTTTCATTTGCGTTAATTAAGTAACACAATTCAATAATTTAACTGTATAAAACAATTTTCAGCATCAATCAACAACTACTTGAAAAAAAAAAATGAAAAAAAGTGACTAAATTGTGATAAATAGAACACAATCAAAATTGTCACGATTGTATCAGAACATAGAAAAATTGTGACACATGAAATTTTACTCTTAAATGGTATGATTTCGCTCTTTTGCAGTCTTGAAAAATCTGGGAATTAAAAACTATATCTCTGATGGTCACCATGGACAACACTGTGCTAATGAGCTCCAACATTTATAAAATATGGCTCCAAGCCAAATCAAGTCGATTACGTTTAGATAATAATAATGATAATATTGCTGATGAGCTCCAAAATACCTCAAACATATATCCAAGCCGAACCTTAATCCATTACAGACTTTTAGAGCCTAATTCATACCTTTAGATAATAATAAGGATAATATTGCTGATGAGCTCCAAAATAGATCCAAGATAGCTCCAAGCCCAATCATTACCGATTACCTTTCGATTATAATAATGATAAACTTGTTCATGAGTTCCAAAATAGCTTCAGGATATCTCCAAGCCAATCATAATGCTTTAGACCGTTAGCCTAATTCATACCTTTAAATAATTATAAGGATAATATTGCTGATGAGTTCCAAAATATGTAGCTCCAAGATAATTCGAAGCCCAATCATTATACTTTAGACGTTATATTCGGACATAATTTCAGTATTGCATTGCACGAGAATCGAACCCACAATTATTGATTAGTCGCAGGCTGACTACAACGGAAGTTATTCAATTATTAGTAATAATAATTTAATAATTGTTTGCGAAACATGCAAGTTGTTCTTTCATTAAGTAAATATATTGATTCATTTGAGGAATCGATTACTATAAAACTATCGGTAATATAATTAATTGTCACTTGTAATATGTTAGATTAATTTTGTTTTTTTTTTGTTCCAGGTAAGAGTCAAGATGAACCGATGTATAACCTGTGTTTATAAATGCCAACTATGCAGGGATAATGTATTACATTCTAAGAATATCTTTGGTAAGATAGAAATTTATATTTGTTAGTATTCTATCCATTTTATAGTAGAAATTTTATTAAAATTTTTAGTAATTTTAAAACACAAATCGTCAATATAATAACTATAGTCGGAGCCAGATAAAGTTTGGTGCGATTCATCACAGTTATCTGAACTAAATTTTGATGTAGTATTCTATCCATTTTATAGTAGAAATTTTATTAGAATTTATAGTATTTTAAAACGCAAATCGTGAATATAATAACTATAGTCGGAGCCAGATATACTTTGGTGCGATCCATCACAGTTATCTGAACTAAATTTTGATGTGTTGCTTATTTTTGCTATATTATGTTTGTAATAGAATAATTCAATCAGAAACCATCAACAATTTTGCAGCAACATTTCGATTGTTCTATTAAAGAAAATATAGCTGAAATTTTGAGGAAAGATTATGATGAAGACTTTTGATGAAAAGAAAAGAATAACATATTTTTCAAGTAAACTTTAAAAAATTGGAATTTATTTATTAATATATTACGCGAATTTTTATGCCAACCTAAAATATTCCAAAATACAGGCCAACATTTTTTGTTGCACTCCTCCGGACTGTCGGAATAAATGTGGCATCATATAAGAAAGTTTTATTGAATTTATAACTTAAAAAGGAAAAACTGGGATTAGCTACAGAAGTTCTTGAAACATTAGTGAAAAAATGTTCAGATTTTAACATAATTGATTCATTTGATTTTTAATTGATCACTGGTAAAAAAATGAAAAACTGGGATTAGCTACAGAAGTTCTTGAAACATTACTACAAAAATGTTCAGATTTTAACATAATTGATTCATTTGATTTTTAATTGATCACTATTCAACACAATTTTTAATAATATAGAATTTAATAGAAAATATTGCGCTGATTACAGAAACGTAAAAAAAAAACTAGCATGTCAGGTTTTTGTGATATTTAATTTTTTTTACAAAATGTGTAACTTTTTTTTTTTGGGATGCAAGACGAATGCCGATGATTTTTTTATGGGATACTGGATTCAAATTTCAGTTTACAGTTACCGGTATCACTTTTGTAACCTATCTTCTACTCAGAACGTGTTTTGTAAGTAAATAGTGTAAAAAATATGCAAAAATCTTTAAAAAAAATGACCTCCATCACAATTTTGTTTTGCATTTCGTACTCATGCATAGTAAATACATTCCCAAAAATGCATTTAAATTGAAGAGACAACATATTCGTCAAAATTTGTCGACGAGTGTAATTAATTGATTGAAGATTCATTGTTTTCACTGGGTTTGGAATTTAAATAAACCACTATGTTCCATTTGTTTTATTCATTTTCCTGACATGTGTTTCAATGATTTTTGCACACGTCCGATGAGTTTAAGCAAACAGATGTTTCGTGCCGCGTGATAACATTTAAAAGAGCGCATTCAAAAACCTCATCAAAATTTTATCAATGCTACCTGAAACTGAGACGTTTTCAATTCATAATTCATAATTACTATAACGCCAATATACAGGGTGTCCCACGCTAAATGAACCATTAAAAGTTTGCGGGGTTCCCGATAAACCGGTTGATTCCGTTCTCATCAGGTGAAATACTTTCAAGCTTCTATCACTTTCGTTTCTACCGGAAGTAGGCATCAACTTTTGTTTTTTAAATGGAACATCCTATATATTATTATATTTTTGGCTTCCCTGTTTAATGTGAAACATCTTTTGTAGCAATGTATGTACACTTTTTTACTTTCTGAGATAAAAATTATATACCAAAATTTTGACCTTAAAACGACGTTATGAAAAGTGGCTTCAATTTATCTTACAAATGACATAAAAACGGAAAAATTATCTCGAATTGTATCTGAAAGGTATCCCTCTGACTGATATACTTAGCAGCTGAAAATATTGACAATAAGTCATTCAAAAATGTCATTAGTTAAGTGTCCACTTAAATTAGGCGTATTTAATTTTTTTTTAATGGAATGACATAATTTTTATCTCAACTATACAATTGGCATGACAATGTACCACAAAAAGTATTTTGAATAATGATTATTTTTTATAAAATCCTACGTTTAACACTTAAATCATAAATAAGTATTAACAAATGATTATCTTAAACTGTATACTTTTTGGTGGTAATAAAAGTTTTCAAGATTTATTATTTTATTACTTTTATACATACATTTTTAGTTTCTCTATATATTTTTACATTTTTTTTACAAGTTTATAACTTTTGTTCGCATAAGGATGAAGTGATGTGATGACCACAAATTTTATTTTATATGTATAAATATAAACACAGGGCGTTAAATATTTCTTATGTCTTAATTTAGGTTCTACGGTGCAAGTTTTATTATTAACAAATTATGTTTGGGCATACCCCTGTTTTGAACATAAACAAATATTTATAAAGTACATTAAAACTTAAGCCGATATTTTCTGGGTTTTAGGCCCTTAGCATACAAATCGACTTCTTCGCGGATACGCGATAAGTTTTGAAAAGTTTTAAAGTTCGGTGTAAACGACGTTTTATGCTTAAAGTAAACTTTCATATAGCCCCTGAATCGGCATCAACAAACGCATTTGCATGATAACAACGTGATAAAACATTTACCTGATAACAAACTATATCCTTAGTACTAATATTTAATTAGGCTTAAAACTAAATATTTGCATACCAAAATTTTGAGATTCAAAGTCATATATAATTACATTTTGTAAATTGTAATCGTAATTAAACTTTTGAAAGCCCCCATTTTAGGAATAAATTATTCACTGACCGCCAAATCGTAATGATGCCAACTAAAAGTAAAAATAGATCCGAATAACATTTCACGTTTTGCCTTTATTTAGTCGTTATGAGTAGTTTTTATAGGTATATAAAAATTAGTTATGATTTTTTTAATAAAATAATAGATGCGGCTCATAGTTTGTTGGTAGTTTATTAGTATTAGTTATTAGTTAGTTAGTGATGGCTATTATTAGATTAGTTAATTTTCACTGAAACTCACAAATAAAACTCCGTAAAAAAACTTTTAAATATATACCGAGCTAATCGCTACAATTGTACCCATTCTTCGCCTGAAGTGTGGCGAAACAATTGTAGCACTAGCTCAACTTTTTTACGAAGTTTTAATTGTGAAGTTTAAGTGAAAATGGCTATGATTTTTTAATGAATAATGTTAAAGCAAAGGCTTTTCATTACGTGTAACGTCTGTAAGTAAATGTTACGGATTTAGAGCGCACACCTAATTCGTTTTATTTCCACCTGGTGAGACGCGTTCAAGTTCGTCGTCCTTTGAAATACACAACCCCAAATCATTTGCAAGTGAATGTGCTTCAAGAGGTATGCTATGAGCGCAAAATTGCACGCCAGACCTAAGCAAGTAGAGGCACGGTAAAGTTCCAGTAACGAGCTTGGTGCTCGGTGTATAAAGCAATTGACAATATAATGGCCAACTTCAACCCCTTGCACAGAATCACGGTTGCTTTTTAAAACGCCTTTATGGATTCAATCAGAATTCAAGACGGTATAACGATACGGATGGACGTTATTTTTCTACTTTTATTGGTGGAGTTTTATATAGAAAATTTGTAAAACTAATTTACTACTAATTATTATCATTGGTATACAATTTAAAACATGTATAGGCAATTGTTATTATAATTATTTGTTTATTTAGTTATAGTTCTGCTGTTTTTTTTCTCTAATTACCGCCTCCATGAAACGATCCACCACATCATGGAAATTCTTCTAATCATGTATAATACTTACATGGAATTACATTCTGCTTTCGATAGTTTCGGATGTTTAAAAATATAAAATAACGTAATGTAATAATCGATTAAATGATTAAACGATTATTTTTTTTGCCGGAATCTACTTTTAAAAATTCTTATCAACTCTCTCTCAAAAAGTGGTTCAATTTCTTTCGATTACTGTAAAGCCCTTTTCAAATCATCATGAATATTTGAGAAACGTGCAGAACTGATTCTGAAGTTGTCAAATTTTAGTGATTTTCTGCAACTTTTCCCAAATTTCGATATATTTAAAACTTTCAATAACATATTGTGTCCAATTTAACATCAATCAACGATAATCAAGAAATGTAATCACCAAAATCATAAACTGGGTTTATGCTTGAAGATGTCATAACAAATGTTATAAAAATACATCGTAATATCTCTAGAAGAACATGCTTTACTCATGCTAATAAAATATATACGATAAGGAAAGTGATTAATATTTAAAACACGATATACATTCAAATTAATTAATTAATGCAATTGGTTGAAAGTTTTAAGAATTGCAAAAGTATAGATTTTGGAGTAACTAAAAATAAAATAAAATTGTAACCTATAATAATAAAAAGTGGAAATGATTCTTATAATAAGATTTTAAATTAATATCTTTTTATCAAACGGTAAAAACGTAGTAATTTAATATCTAATTATGAATATAAATATCGATTACCACGTAGAACGGTCAGAATAATCTTAATAATTCTTTAAAATGTTACTTGGAATGCAAATGGGACTCCTACCTAGAGACATTTTCGTTTTTCTACACCAATTTTCCTAATAATCAGACTACTATAAGATTTGTACCAAATCCGTATTTTTCAATTTTTTAAACTAAAAATGGCACGTAAAATTTCTCTTCGGATGACTGATCAGCATTACATATGTATAGGCAACTCCTCCCAAATTTAACCGAATGCGCATCTCTTAAGATGATCATGGGTTCTTGGTGCCTTAAGCACGAAAAACGGACACACCCTGTATCTAAATATAAACAATCTACATTAGGTTATCGACCGGAGAAAATCCATGCATGAGGTGTCCGTGCAATAAGAATCTGGGAGCATTATACTGTTATGAAAATATTTACTCTGTAGCTGGGATAATTAACTTTTTAATTAATTATAAAATGTAATCTACTTAGCAATTTAGCCTGTGCTGCATAATTAAATCAAGGCACACTGGCATTGCTTGCATAATTCGCTGTATTACAAAGAAACATAATTCTAGAATTGTGTATTTTTTAATTTTATTTGTAACGATGCTTATTTTTGTTTTAGGTTCGAATAAGTATTCTTTTCACATCAATATTAATTCAATTGCGTTTAATAGACTAAACGTGATAATTGAGCAAAACGTATTTTGTTAATATTTATATTTATCCATAAGATCAGTATCCATATGGATTTTATGACACGAAGTTGGTTAGCGCAATGCATACCAACTTTGAAAAACAAAATTACGTGTCGTTCGGCCTATTTATAGTACTGAAACGCGTGGCTAAACAGCCAGCAAATTATAAAAATATATCGTATAAAACGTCTTGATGAAAGAATCCAATTCATTTGAGAGACTCTCTCTCTCAAATAGTGGTTCAATTTCTTCCTATCACTGTAAAGCCCTTTTCAAATCATCATGAATATTTGAGAAACGTGCAGAACTGATTCTGAAGTTGTCAAATTTTAGTGATTTTCTGCAACTTTTCCCAAATTTCAACGATAACAAAATCAATCAACGATAATCAAGAAATGTAATCACCAAAATCATAAACTGCTAAAATGCTTGAAGATGTCATAACAAATGTTATAAAAATACATCGTAATATCTCTAGAAGAACATGCTTTACTCATGCTAATAAAATATATACGATTAGGAAAGTGATTAATATTTAAAATACGATATAAGTTCAAATTAATTAATTAATGCAATTGGTTGAAAGTTTTGAGAATTGCTAAAGTATAGATTTTGGAGTAACTAAAAATAAAATAAAATTGTAACCTATAATAATAAAAAGGAATTAAACAACTTGGATGAGAAATATTAATTATTTAGAAGTTAAAGATTAAGATTAAAAATACGGTCTCGGTGATTAATATTAAAAACACGACATAAATTCATATTAATTAATTAATGCAATTGATTGAAAGTTTTGAGAACTGCTAAAGTATAGATTTTGGAGTAACTAACAATAAAATAAAATTGTAACATATAATAATAAAAAGGAACTAAACAACTTAGATGAGAAGTATTTATTATTAAAAGTTAAAGATTAAGATTAAAAATACGGTCTGAGTGATTAATATTTAAAACACGACATAAATTAATATTAATTAATTAATGCAATTGATTGAAAGTTCTGAGAATTGCTAAAGTATAGATTTTGGAGTAACTAAAAATAAAATAAAATTGTAACCTACAAGAATAAAAAGGAATTAAACAACTTAGATGGGAAATATTAATTATTTAGAAGTTAAAGGTTAAGATTAAAAATACGGTCTGAGTGATTAATATTTAAAACACGACATAAATTATATTAATTAATTAATGCAATTGATTGAAAGTTTTGAGAATTGCTAAAATATAGATTTTGGAGTAACTAAAATTGTAACCTACAATAATAAAAAGGAATTTAACAACTTAGATGAGAAATATTAATTATTTAGAAGTTAAAGATTAAGATTAAAAATACGGTCTGAGTGATTATTATTTAAAACACGACCTAAATTCATATTAATTAATTGATGCAATTGGTTGAAAGTTTTGAGAATTGCTAAAATATAAATTTTGGAGTAACTAAAAATAAAATAAAATTGTAACCTATAATAATAAACAAGAATTAAACAACTTAGATGAGAAATATTAATTATTTAGAAGTTAAAGATTGAGATTAAAAATACGGTCTGAGTGATTAATGTTTAAAACACGACATAAATTCATATTAATTAATTAATGCTATTGATTGAAAGTTTTGAGACTTGCCAAAGTATAGATTTTGGAGTAACTAACAATAAAATAAAATTGTAACCTATAATATTAAAAACGAATTAAAAAACTTGGATAAGAAAACTTTATTATTTAGAAGTTAAACATTAAGATTTAAAAGACGGTCTTTTATTGTTTTTATAATTTTTCAAGTTTATTGCGATAATTGGCGAAGCACCGAAAACAAATCAAAATCCAATAAATTTCTTATTTGATTCGTTTATTTCAGAAACTGGTCAAGTGCACCTTTTCATATTGTTGGGAAACAAAGAAAAACATTATATCCTTGATATTTAAACAGATTTTCGCCTGAAAAAAAATCTAGTATTAGTTAACATCTTCCCGGAGTTGATGTTGCCTGTAATTAAATTATACTATTTCTCCCTTAATTGTAAAAAAATATTCAAAATATTGCAGTTGACTCGTTTCTGCAATAAAATACGATTTTAATGTAGACACATATATTTTTTTTGTAACATATAAGTTTTGAGAATTGCTAAGTATAGATTTTTGAGTAACTAACAATAAAATAAAATTGTAACCTATAATAATAAAAATGAATAAAACAACTTAGATGAGAAATATTAATTATTTAGATATTAATTATTTAGAAGTAAAAGATTAAGATTAAAAATACGGTCTGAGTGATTAATATTTAAAACACGACATAAATTCATATTAATTAATTAATGCAATTGACTGAAAGTTTTGAGAATTGCCAAAGTATAGATTTTGGAGTAACTAACAATAAAATAAAATTGAAACCTATAATATTAAAAACTTAGATAAGAAAAAAATATTATTTAGAAGTTAAACATTAAGATTTAAAAGACGGTTATTGTTTTAATTTTTTTTTCAAGTTTATTGCGATAATCGGCGAAGCACCGAAAACAAATCAAAAACCAATAAATTTCATATTTGAATCGTTTATTTCAGAAACTGGTCAAGTGCCACTTTTCAAATTATTGGGAAACAAAGAAAAAAATTATAGCGTTGATATTTAAACAGATTTTCGCCTGAAAAAAAAAAAGTAGTATAAGTTAATATCTTCCCAGAGTAGATGTTGCATGTAATTGTTACCATGGTATAAGTATTATACAAAATACCACAGGACTTTTACTGTAGAAATCTAAATTTACTGCAGAAACACGCTATGTGATGTCGCTTGACTGGTTTCTGCACTAAACGCGATATTCATTGTAAATTATATCCCATAAAACGGAATCGCAGTTGAAGTTATATTGCAGAAAAATATGCCCTGATAACAGGAGATACTAATCCCGCAAAAAAAAAGAAAAATCCATAAAAATGTCTGTTGACCAGTTTCTGAAATAAACGATTCATTTTTCATGAAGCAAAGCAAACATTTTTCTGGTCTATGTTAACCCATAGTTTATATCCTCACTTTACAGGGTGGGCACTTTTTTCATGTTTTTGTAGGGGACTTGGCAAGTATAAGAGATGTGGAAAAGTGGGTCATATTTGATGTCTTTATTTTGCGAACAACTAAATGGTGAACCAAAAGCTATCGTCTTTCGTTTTCGAGTTATAATGAGGAGTTCGATTTTTCAAATTTTGGATATCTTGTGAATGTTTTGGATGTAATGTTAGAGTTATTATAACTTACATTTTGCACTGTTTACTGTTTGGAAAAAATGGATGATTCAAGCATAAACAATTAGGACGTATGTCATAATAGAATAATAATTCAATTATTTAAAAATATCTCAGGTATATATTTTCATTTTATTTTGAAACAGGTTAGTATGATCGTTTCTGATCCGAGATGATAATTATCATTGAAAAGACGTAATGTTATAACCAGAAAATTAATGAAGACATTTAAAATCTAAGTAAAATCTGAATAAAATTTTTAAAACATTGAAAATTATTTATCAAAATTATTGAAAATTCATAATTATTTTAATTTTTATGGCCATCTATTTCTACTCAAAAACGGATCTGCAGAATGAAATATTGCTTTCACCTAATTTAAGCCACCATAACACAAAACATAAACTGAACATTTCATTATAACCCGAAATCAAAAGACGTCAGCTAATTTTTTGGTTTTCATCGTTGAGTCCTTCTAAAATAAAAAGATATGAAAAAATCATATCAAATTTCTGTAATCTCTTATAGTTGCCGTGTTTTCCTATAAAAAA
This sequence comes from Othius punctulatus, assembly GCA_951805005.1. Classification (NCBI taxonomy): domain Eukaryota; kingdom Metazoa; phylum Arthropoda; class Insecta; order Coleoptera; family Staphylinidae; genus Othius; species Othius punctulatus. The sequence continues at coordinate 43,535,596 of OX638141.1, read as the reverse complement.
ACATAAAAAATTCCTACCCGGTACATATAATTTTATAATTGGCACAATTATTTAGTGGAACTTGAAAAAGTGAAATTATACAGGCAGCTAGCGCAAATACCATTGCATGCACTTCAAAACACCTCTCCATTATTCGCACATGAAAATTATGCAATATTCCAAGGTTTATTTGTATCCATCTTAATTGCTCCGTATAAATATTACGCTTGCCAGAAGTATATAATTTTATTATCGATTTTGCTATATGGGTCATGTAAAATATTTGCCAATTGGGAATACGTGGAAATCCCAAAGGCCAAGTCTTCGCAGTTGTGTTGAAATTTATTATTAAAGAGTAAATGATAAATCGTTGTCGCTTCTATTGTTGCTGGCTCCATGTTCATAGAGTCCATTCGGATAAGAAGACTCCCATTAGCAATGATATGTATACCCTAAAAGAAACTGGAAAACTGAAAGATATTCAGTTTATTGCCTAAACATTATTTAGGCAAAAATAAGTAGAATGGTTATTGTAATTTGATACGATTACAAGTATTTGAAAATCCAAATAATCGATTGTAAATATGCGAATAATTTTGAATAATTATAGCTAAATAATAATAATAATAATAATAATTGAAAAAATAGTGATTGGACTCATTTTTTGTCAGAAAATCGTATAAATTGCTAGATAAGCTTGTCGAAGTTCGTAAAATTCATTTCATTTTCATTTGTTTATCCATTACATTTTTATGGGTTCAATTTCTGTAATCGTTTATGAAATGTGTAAAAATATATTATAGCATGAAGGGATTATTAGTTATGCATAATTTTTTTTGAATGGTCTCTAAAGAATGTCGTTCTATGTTACTGCGAAGTTATCTGTTTAATTAAGCGTAATATATGTTCTCGCTGGTTGGCTCGCAATTATGTACGCTAGAGATACGTGCCAAAATCAGAAAACAAAGATTGTATTGTTCCCATTTTCCAGAGTGAACGAAATGCATATAGCGCAATTTATTTGAATTGTTATTTTTGTTTTTAATACAACATTAGCATTAGGTACTTATATCGAAATGAGAAGATCGTAAAATTTGGGAATACGAAACCAAGCCAAACAAAAGTCCAATTCGATAATGTCGAATCTCAGGGGATCTCACATGTTCGAGTATAGTCGTTAACTATTCGAAACACTATCACGACCGATCGTGAGCACTAACCGCACACACGCGACGGCGTTCATTAATAATTGTTAATTTGCACTCGTGTTTTTATAAATAAAAATTTCCGTTACGAATATCTATTATTGTTATTTAATTGCCCTTTTTGTCATCGCATTCGGCGATGAATAATTCAAGCACACCGCACATTTTAATATTTCAAACATTATAATAATGTTTTTGCTTCAAAGCGTTTACGAGCATAAAACGTATTTTAAGAATAACGACACGAAACACAAGAACAAATAAAATATCGTATCTGGCACACTTGCAAATATAAAAGTGTAGTCGCTTTAGAGCGCTGGAAATTTATCTAAACGCGTGAAAAGTGTACTGAAATAGAGCGATTATTTACATCGGCTCCTAGCAGTACCCGGCAGGATTTGCTGTATTATTTTCTGGAGACATGTTAACACGTGAAATGTACGTGCATATACACCGGGCGCGAGTGTATCCTGCAGGAATAATTAATAATAAATCCGAACCACTCCGGTGGGTCAGGCGCTTTTTAAATAATTGATTTCCTTTGAATAGGGTACATGCGAAATTGGGGATTGCTACCACTATAAATCAAACCCACTAGGATTCGGCAACTTAAATGAATTTTGGATGAAAGATGATTGTATAAATTATTGCTGCTTCGTACCCATAAAATGATTGCTCGTACATTATCTCCTCTGAGACGTTGGTAAACTATATACAGGGCGTTTCCTAAATATGGGTAAAAAATGCAAGGATATTTTGTGCTTCGATGATTTATGAAAAATTCGAACATACAGGGTGATAAGTAGTTTACACTACTCTAGTGGAAAATGTGGAAGAATTGCGAAATCGACTAATTGTTAGGTGTAATTCGATAAGAAACATACCTGGTGTTTTTGAAAGGCTTCGATTGTAAATGAGGCGAAGATTGGATGCATGCATCCTACTTGGTGGTGGTCATTTTCAACATTTATTATAGATTAAGTATCTTATGTCTAATAAATTTAGTTAAATATAGTTATTGTCACAAAATTTGATCACCCTGTATCTTTGAAACACAGCGGTTTTTCAGAAATCATCGAAGGACAAAATATTCTTAGAATAACCAATGGAAAAAATAACCTCTTGCATTTTTGGCCCATGTTTAGGAAACACCCTGTATAATGGGATATTATTTAATCAAATGTAATTGTGTTTACAGTAAATTTGTTAGAAGCTCTGATCATGATTGTGTATGCCAAAATCGACTATTACTGTGTTTTATTACATATAAATAACCTAAGTAAGAGAAGTGCTGTGCTGGAATGGAATGAAACCCCCATAAAAAAAAGAAGTCTGCAGTAAACTGAGCCGAAATCAGAACTAAAGTAATCCGTTATTGTACGTTTTTCTGCAACCTACCTACCTACACCCACACAGTTCATAACGTATAAAATTTCTGACTGTATTTTAATAATATTTGATTTATTCAAAATTAAATTCCTCACCGCAAAATCAAAAGGTGTAAGATTTCAGAATGTTTAGGATATATTTTATCCTCACCATATACAGGGTGTCCAAGATAAGGATGAACAGCATGGGGATTTCGGAAACCGTAAAAGTTAGTTAAAAAAAAGTTGCGCAATTTAGTTGTCAGAGACTGAGATATTTGACAAAATTCTAAATTATGCGTTTTCATTTTTATTGTTTTCTGAAGTTATTTGAAAAGGTATAAACAAAAGGCACTTTCTCATTTCATCTCTTCTCTCATCTTGTTAATACATTTCAAACATGTTAGTATAGTAGGCGTTGAAATGAACGACGAAGACAAAATGTATTACTTAATTTTAAGATAATTAAATGAACAGAACAATTCTCAAGCTACAGTAAAACAGAATAAGTGTGGTTCTATGTAACTATAATGTTTCAATGTTTAACAACTAATCTTGCAAAATTATTTTTAGTTAGTATTTTGGTACCTATTCAGGGTTAAAACTAGGTAATAATTTTTGTTTTCGTCGCCAATGGGCCAAATGACCTATTGGTCAGTACTCTGACTAATGGGTCACCCTACAAAGTATATCCAGATGGTGATTAATAAAACGGGATATAATTAGAAATTCTGGGTGTCCCACGCTCATGGACCATTAAAAGTTTATGGGGTTCCGGATAAAATATGAATTTGCAAAAAATCATGCAAAAATGGCTGATTCCGTTTTCTCCTCTGGTGAAATACTTTCAATCTTTTATCACTTCCGGTTTTACCGGAAGTAGCTGTCAACTTTTTTTTTAAATGGAACACCCTATATATTATTATATTTCTGGCTTCCCCGTTTAATTTGAAACATCTTTTGTAGAGATGTATGTACACCTATATTATTTACTTTCTGAAATAAAAATTAAATTCCAAGATTTTGACGTCAAACAGACGTTAAGAAAAATGGCTTCAATGTCTCTTACAAATGAGATAAAGACGAAAAAATTATCTCGAATTATACCTGAAAAGTACCTCTAAGACTGATATATTTTGCAGCTGAACATGTTGTCAATTGATCATTCAAAAATGTCATTAGTTTGTAATATTTGTAAATATTCATATATTTTGTAGATGTGTATGTACACCTATCTTTTTTACTTTCTGATATAAAAATTAAATTCCAAGATTTTTACCTCAAAAGGATATTATGAAAAATGGCTTCAATTTTTCTTATAAATAAGATAGAACAAAAAAGATTTCGGCGGAAATAAATTATATAGTTTCTCTTACAAATAAGATAAAAACGGAAAAATTACCTCGTACCTGAAAGGCCCCTCTATGGGGTATATAATATAACAATTTTTACAATACAACATTAAAAAAAAGTCATTAGTTAAGTGTTAAGTGTAAATGTCGTTAGTTAAGTTAAAGTAATATTTCAATTTTTTTTATATGGAACTGACATAATTTTTATCTCAACGAGCAATTGGCATGACAATTTGCTATAAAAAGGTATTATACAACAATATTCAAAAAATTCAAAAAAAAAATGAAATATTTCAAAAATTCGAATTTCTGCATGTAATTTCGCCTATACTCGTATGCTATTTACACATGCGTCATAGTTTGCGAAACATGTTTATTTCTCGTCCCTGTGATAACCAATGTTAACAAAGAAATTTCAATTTTGAAAAGTACACTTTAAATCTGTTATATCTAATATCGTTGATACGTTGATGGTCCAGTAATACCTGTATATTAGCCCCAAAAAGAAGTTTTGGGGGAAATAAATTATATAGTTTTGGAATTTGGTATACATACTCTTGAGTACTCTAGAATCGAATATCGTCGAGTTTCCCATCCCCCGGTTTCATCCCTTAATATTGACAAAACATCCCCCAAACGGCGAACGTGTTATTTTTCGCAATTATCTCGTAAACAGTGCACCGCCTAAAAATGTTTATATCGGGTAAAGTTGATGGAAAGAAAATTTTGAACAATAATTATATTAGACGGTTTGCTACAATAGCTATAGTTCGCAAGGTACAGAGGCCGGAAGTAAAATTATCCAGTAAATCCAGTCAATTAGACTTTTTGGCGGAATAAATTATATAGGTTTGAAACTTTTCAGAAGTGAAATTTATTTTTGAACATTAGTTATCACAGTTATAAAAGATAAGGATGTCTCGCCAACTATTATGCATGTGAAAACAGCATAGGCAAAATTACACAATGCAGAAATTCGAATTTTGAAAATACGTACACTACGTATTTCAAGAATACGGTTGTGATATATTTTTTTGTGGTAAATTGTCATGCCAATTGCTCTATGAGATAAAAGTATGTCAGTATCATTTAAAAAAAAACTAAATATTCTTAATTTAAGTGGGCACATTTTTGAATTACTGATTGTCAAATTTTTTATATTATACAGGGTGTCCAAGATAAGGATCAACATCATGGAGATCTCGGAAACCGTAAAAGTTACAAAGGCGGTTAAATTACAAAAAAGTTGCAAAATTTAGTGGTCAGTAATATTCTTTTGAGAAAACCGGAAATTTTCGCTTACTTCCGGAAATATTCGACAAAATCCGAAATCTTGTGATTGCGTTTTAATTTTTTTCTGAAGTTATTTGACAAGGTATGAGAAAACCAAAGGCACTTTCTCATTGGCATATTTTTAGCTCTATAAGGCAGCGTTTACAAATTTTCAGTACAACGTTTCGTTTTGAAGAAACCATCATCAACTTTTTTTTATATGGCCTGTCAAAAATGTACACCCTGCATTAGATAGCATTTCCTATTACGAATTCAACTATTTATATCGCAGTATGGTTTATGATGTTTTATTGAGAAAAAGGCTTTATAATAGATTTCGATCATTTTCTTGTAGTAGGCGTTGAAATGATGACGACGAAGAAAAATAAATTATCTAATTTTTACCCAAAATAGGTACCAAAACAGTAACTAAAAATACTTTACCTAGAATAGTTTTTAAACATTGAAACATTATAGCTATTTAGGACAACACTTATTATTTCTTTACTGTGATATGAGCATTGTTCTGTTCATTTAATGGCGACGAAAACAAAAATTATTACATAATTTTAATCCAGAATAGTACCGAAATAGTAACAAAATATAATTTAGCAAGAATAGTTGTTAAACATTGAAATATTATAGTTATTTAGAACTACACTTATAATTTTTTTACTGTGATATGAGAATTGTTCTGTTCATTTTATGACGATGAAGACAACCATTATTACTTAATTTAAACCCAGAATAGGTACCAAAATAGTAACTTAAACATAGAAACGTTATAGTTATTCAGAACCACTCTTATTATTTTCTACTGTGGTATTATCAAAATTGTTCTGTTTATTTAATTATCTTAAAATCATAAAATTAGGTGATAAATTTTGTCTTCATCGCTCATTTGAACGCCTAGTACACCAACATGTTAGAAATGTATTAACAAGCTTTTTGTTCAGAATAAAAACATGAGAAATCATACTGTGATATAAATCGCTGAATTCGTAATAGGAAATGCTATTTAATACAGTGTATAATTTATTTACGGGGCATATAAAAATATAAAGTTGATGATGATTTCTTCGAAACGAAACGTTGTACTGAAAATTTATAACGCTAATTATAAAACGCTGTCTTGTAGAGCTAAAAAAATAGCAATGAGAATGTGTTTTTTGTTTTTTTGTACCTTTTCAAATAACTTCAGCAAAACATAAAAACGCCATAGCAAAATTTCGGATTTTGTCGAATATGTCCGGAAGTAGAATTTTCTGGTTTTCTCAGAATATTATTACTGACCACTAAATTGCGCAACTGTTTTTCTAATTTAATCGCTTTTGTAACTTTTACGGTTTCCGAGATACCCCATAGAGGTACCTTCCAGGTAAAATTCGAGATAATTTTTCCGTTTTTATCTTATTTGTAAGAGAAATTGAAGCCATTTTATTAACTCTTTTTGAGGTTCAAAATAAAAAAAAAACGTCTGAAATTAAACGGGAAACCCAGAAACATAATAATATATAGGGTGTCCTATTAAAAAAAAAAACAAAAGTTGATGGCTACTTACGGTAGAACCGGAAGTGATAGTGGGTTGAATATATTTCACCTGAGGAGAATGGAATCAGCCATGTTGGATAATTTTTCAAATATTTATCTTATCGGGAATCACATAAACTTTTAATGGTCCATGAGCGTGGAACACCCCGTATATTTGTGACCGTCCGTGTGAAGAGTGATCTTAACTTAAACGAGGTAAAAACTGAGATTTTTTATATATTTTTTAATGCTGACATCCTGCTGAAACGAGTTTTTTCAGAATCTTTTTTAGTTGCAAAGATATCAATTTTCAAAACTTCGGTTTCAGAAAACCAGGATTTGAGAAAAACGCGTTTACAGTTTGACAAAATGTGAATTCTGTATTAGTAGGTACTCTATACATCGCTCTCCTGAAAATTTTGCCCATGCAAGTTAAGCTGCCTTTTCCTATGGACACATGGTTACATTTTTGCTTACCTCATACCTATCGTAAAAATGATGATAAATAAAACACATTACTCTATAAGTACCACATGAAATAATTTTTGGATTTGTTACTAATTTCGACTACTTAAGTAATCATTATCAGACAGAGTAACAAATCAACAAATAATTTTATGTGATACTAACAAAGTAATGTGTTTTATTAATCATCATTTTTACGTTAGGTATGAGGTGAGCGAAAATGTAACCATGTGTCCATGGGAAAAGGCACCTTAACTTACATGGGAAACATTTTCAGGATAGCGATGTATAGAGTACCTACTAATACAATATTCACATTTTGTCAAACTGTAAATGCGTTTTTCTACTTAATTTCGACTACTTAAGAAATCATTATCAAACTGAGTAACAAATCAATAATACGTTTATGTGATACTAACAAAGTAATGTGTTTTATATATAATTAATAAAATATATCAGGAAGTAAACGCCACCACCATTAAAAAATATGTAATAATGATGTTTCAAAATTCGTGATTTCAGAAAACAAAAATTAAACCCTCAGATTTTTTTTTAAACATTTCGTTCTTTAGAATTGTCATTTGTTTTTAAACAAGAGTCAGAAAATGTACACCAGATCAAATATAAATAATAGCATTTTGTTTATTTCCAAACCAAACAACTGTTGTCTGAAATCTTTTGTGAGATATTTTGTTGTGCTATCTTAAATTAATCATCCTGTGCATACCTATATGCATATTAAATTTATTTGTAAAATGTATGGGGTATACACAATAGGAATTAGAATTAATTAATTTTGGTGTAGACCAAAAAACGTTACAGTGTTTCATTCATCAAATTTGCATATTTAGATGGGGGATGCTCGTATTGCGTTTTTTTATTGTTTAGATATAAAAAGTAGGTAAAGAACTTCTATAAGGGAGTCTCATCACGCAGGATGTCCATTTGTTCCATTTTACGGGATTTTTAAGAAACCGTTGCAGAGGCCCGAAAGTTTGCGAGCCATAAAGTGTCCCAAGGATCCCCCAATTACCCAGCCAGGAACATCAATAGTTGCTAACACAATTCCCAACTTTTCAAATTATAGGTCTAATTGTACGGTCCTGTTACTTCTGTGATTGTGCTACGTACATTTAATGCAGCACAACTTGCACGAGATTTATTAGTTGCGAAGAGATTTGTCGTGTGCCACGTATTGATCCAAATTTGACTGGAAAATTTGTATACAATTTCATTTTTAGGCTTACTCGATTTGTAATCATTCAGCAAATTGTGGCTTATTTGTTTTAACGAAAAATTAGCCTGCTTTAGTTTAAGCTACTATTAACCTGGATATTTGAAATATTTACGACATCTCCAGATGTGGCGCTTTAGAAAACCAATACTATAAGATTTGAAGCAAAACTCTTAAAAGCAAAAAGTACTTACTCTGTACTTCTGCTTATTACTTTCCACAGTAACATTCCCTTATCATTTTAAGGCTATAAAGGAACAACAAAATCTGCACCATCCCCCGCTTTTCGTAAATGTCACGACATCTCGTAATTCTTTCCACCCCCAGTCTCATAAATTAGCAACGCACAACTCAATGATTAATCATTCTTTTGGAGTTCCCCACAGCGAGCTGTGTGCGTTAAAATTTATGATACAATTTAGGACCAATGATGACCGCAAACTTTGATGCATCACGGCCAGAAATAATGCAACTAAAAATAAACATCTGACCGAGACAATTTATCAATTCCGGAAACCGTATGGGTCCCAAACGTATGCACATCTGAATACAATTGATCGTGTCATTCCCGCTGGATATGAATGTCGTGTTGTGATTAGTTTCAATGCCTGGGCTGTGCTTGTAAGTGGGTCAGCGGTGATTCATTTAATATTACATTTGTAGATCGGCACAGAAGCCGCAAATGCAAGAAACTTCGTCACAATTTAATTTGATGGCAATCCTGTTATTTCGCATAATATTGCGCTAACGCGAGGCTGTTAGTTTGCTATACCTTCATATTGCGTCATTATTATTTACAATTTCAATACAATTTTCTCTGCGTTCGCCAATTTCAACATAAAGTAATTGCTTAAATACTGCTGTGTATATTATATTGAAGCATAATACTTCAAAGTTCCTGGCAATTCTGTGTTCCTGGCAATTTGTGCCTTGTAAGAACAGATGTAATCAACTATGTGTTCCGAATTGATCTGCTTTCGTGTGTCGAATATTTCATAATTAATTAAAGATAAAATAATTATTATAGAAGATACAAAAAAAAAATCATTTTGGTAAAAATCTATTCATACTCCTTTTGATTTTGCTTCTTTCTGTTTATTCCTGCCTAAAAGTGTGTGACTTTAAATTGTGCGTACTAACACTTTTCACATATAAATATTTCTTGAAAAAGAAAACTTTTTTTCTTATAATATAAAAACATATCAAGAGCTTTGAAACATTTTAGCCCGATCACTTTATAACTCTTATAAAATTATTGGTGCTTTGGAAGAGGTTGAAGCTGTCGATCCCGTGAACTAGCAAATTACACATTAAAGAATGTGATATGGATCAAACGAATTCCCCAAAGGGAAACTCATAAGCCTATAGTAATTAGACATTTCTGCTCAGAATTAAGCCAAAAAAAAGACAAATACAAAAGTACAAAAAGTACATTGTATGGTACAAACCTAAGGTTTTTGTTAAATGGTACAAACCACATTTTTCTGTTACGATAGCTAGTCAGTACTAAGCAATGATTGGCAATGATTGACAATTAAAACTTTTTAATAATTAATTTTGTAATTAAGTAAATTAAATAAGTACAAGTAGTTTTGTAATAATTAATTAAGAATCATGATGTTTATTGTCACCAAAAATAAAATTAAAATATAAATACTGCCAATACTATTTTTATTGAAATTGATACTACAATATGGGGAATTCAGGTTGATTTAGAATGTATTTGTGGCAGTAGCATTGCATTTGTAAAACTAACAAGACTAGAAACTACCCTTGCTATTGCGGCTTCGTCGACCGCCATGGGCTCGAGGTGAAATGAGAAGAAAAGGGATGGAACCGAGTATAAATATTTCACGATTACAGGGGCATAAAACGGTATAGCATTAAATTGTATGGGGACTTATACAACATATAAATACTTTCTCGTACCTGTAGAACGTCGGATAGAATGTAATATTTACGTACAATGTAACAAGCAGCTCAACATTCTGCGAAGCAATAAAGCTCTCGCATGCATCGTTAAACGAGAGTGTGGCGCGGTTAGTTAGGGCTACGGTTAATCTCTCGAGGCGTGCTTCAATTGTCGCCCAGGGCGATATTACCTATAAAATAATTGTCCAAATGGATTTCCCATATAACTTCTCTACAGCAAGTTATAAGGAATTGAGCGTATAAATCCAATGATCAGATGAATCTAAGAAATTAGTAGATTGAACAACTCTTCAGCGATTAATTTTGAATCCCGGTTTTTATTCCCGCCCAAAATAAATTTAAAATTACTCAATTTTCCTCTTCCGTTATGGTTGAATATCAGAAAAAAAGACAACAGGAATAAAACATCTTAATTTGAAGTAAAAAAAAAAGATTTAAGAAATTAAGATATTGAAGCCCTTCAGCCATTAATTTAGAATCGTTTTTATTCTCACCAAAAACAAACTTATAATTATTCCATTTTCATCGTCTGCTATTGTTGAACATCACAAAAAAGACAACAGCAGTAAAATGACTTAAATCTTAAAATTCAAGGGAAAACATGAATCCAATAAATTACAGTATTGAACAATTCCCTTCCCCGATTTATTAAGAATATTTATCAGGGCTTCGAACCGTAATTTTTTTCCGTTCCGGTTTTCGTTCCGGCAAAAATAACGATTTTTTCGGTTTCCAGTTTTCGGTTCAGTTCCGGTTCGAAACCCTGAAAAATAGTTACTGAATATTACTGCAATTTGAAAATAAAATGCTGAAAATTTACAACAAACAGCAACAGCAGACATAATCAAAAATTCTACAACTGAATACTAAATATCATGGAAATAGATTTGACGGATACTTGTTTAAACTCCATTATTATGACTGGGTAAACAACGCACGTTTTAAGTTAAAAAAAAAATGTATTGTCTGAATGAAGATGAAGACACTGTGTGTCGAACCATGTCGCGGACAATACAATATTTATTTTTTTAAACTCAAAACGTGCGTTATTTACCCAGAATTCTAAATTGCTTTGGGATTAGTAATAATAATAATAAAGCATTATTTTTAGAAAATTTAATAATAGTACCGAAATGAATCGATTTTTTGTTTCCGTTCGGCTCGCGTTTCCGTTCTGAGCAAAATAATGGTTTTTTCCGGTTTCTGTTTTTGTTTCAGTTCCGGTTCTAAGCACTGTTATTTATATTCTCGCCAAAAACAAAATTAAAACTATTCCATTTTTCTTACCTGCTATGGTTGTAAATCAGAAAGAAGACAACATTAATAAAATGACGTTTTATATTAAAGTTAAAATAACTAAGAAATTAAGATATTGAAGGCCTGAAAGACGAAAGTTTTTGCATATATGTGTATCATATCATAGATCAGTACCACAAACTTCATCATCACCATAATATACGTAATATATATATATATATATATATTTTTTTTTTTAAATTTATTATTCAAAACACTTAATCGTATTTTACTATAATTATTACAATCTGATCAAAGATGGATCAATGAGTAATGTTATACCAACCTATATTACTAAATGAAGGTTTGATGCTAAGGGCCTACTTATTATTATCCCTTAGATTCTAAAATACGTAACTACGTACGTAATTTCGTACGTAATAAATAATTGTAAATAATTGTGCTATATATATATATATATATATATATATATATATATATATATATATATATATATATATATATATATATATATATATATATATATATATATATATCAAATAAATGTTCATACATCTCAGATATTGAACACTTGAAGCTATTTACCGATTAATTAGGAATCACGGTTTTTATTTTCACCAAAAACAAATTTAAAATTATTTAATTTTCTTCGTCTGCTTTGGTTGTAATTCAGAAAAAATACGACAGAAATAAAAAGACATTTTTAATTAAAGTAAAAAAATGTTACCAACCACATAAATGTGGTTATTTATAAGTGGGAATTACCCAAAAAAAAAACAGTGGGTATTACCCAATGTGGCTTGGCGCTTGATTAGATTAATCATTTGCTGCATAAATGAATTCGAAAATACTCAATTGCAAAACTTATTGTACTTTCATTATAAAGCACGGACTATATGCAAAATGCATGTCCTGAATTAATAATATGCCTACGGAAATTTCCATAGATCTACACGAATCATAAAGAAACAGAGCGCATTAACCATTTTTTTGCATATAATGCATACTTTATGTATTCAATGCATATTTTATCAATAATTGCATATTTGGTCATATAATTGGATATTTGTGATGGAAATTTTTTTTTACTAAAAAAATTATAAGTTTTTAATAAAATACCTAAAATTTAGTATGGAATGAAAACAGAATTCAAATTCATTCAAATAGTATGAAAAGTTAATTATTAATAATCGAATACAATATTATTATTTCGGGGATATTTATCTTGTTCACTATTCATTTTGTGTTGTCGGCAAATAGTAGATCGCTCCGTAGTTCAATGCCTACGTAGCATAAACCGACTGCGATTGTGTGTGGTAATATTAAAATTGTGTAGGTATAATGCTGAACAATCCCCAAAATGCAGAAAATGATACTGAGAATTTAAAAAGTCGCCTACGAGACGCATTTGTATCACATAACTATTGAAGAAATCTAAAACAGTCTTCAGGAGTTCCATACCAGGCTTGAACTGTGTGAAGAAAATGGTGGGGGATTATTTAACTGATGTTATGTTTCATAATTATTTGACATAAAGTGTCAAAATTATTATTTTTTATTTAGCCAACACCCTGTATAAATAAATCAATATTTTAATAACTGAAATGGTTGTTTCAGACCAAGCAGCAATTTTAATTGCTATAACATTTTTACTTAAAAGTAACAATTAAAAAAAAATCCCTTGTGTAAACTCAATCCGGGGACATACTGTATATACCGAGTGTCTGGAATAAGGGGCGAACATAGGAATTTAACAATGTAAAATAAAATATGTGCAATTACTAGGTCCCCTATCAATTTTAGAGAAAAATCGCTAAGTAATAATTTTTAAAGTATTAAAAACTGTAAATGTGTCATCCATTTAATTTACGTTTGTACCAGAATCCACCTCAGAAATAATAAACATAAGATGAATAATGTACCATAAAAACCCTTGCCATGAGTTTGACAAATGCCATGTTTAGTGAAAATAATTTTGCTAGTCAGATATCAATTACTATGAAGAATGGTTGCTTCTTATGTTCCTTTGCCTGTAATGTTAATGTTTTTGAAATAATATTTTATTGAAATTGGAGTATTAAACATCTTTTAAATCATCTGCTGCTACACTTGCTGTATTTTCAAACTTTTTCACACAAACTTGTTGTTGATGCAGACGGAATTGGTTAATTGTTAAATTTAACCGAAAATAAGTCACGAACTTTGCGTAAACTGACGTCACTGTATAATGTTTTGATAGTGAATACCCTCTCTTCATTGTCACTACTGTTAACTCAGATTATTGTTCATAATAATTGATATCTGAGTAGCAATATTATTTTTACTATAACATGAAATTTGTCAAATTCATGGCAAGGGTTTTTATGCTACAATGTTCAACTTATTGATTTTACATGTTAAATTCCTATGTTCCTTATCCTAGACACTCGGTATATTATTCTTATCGAAACTACATTTTTTTCGTACAAATAGAGTTATGTTTATGGTTTTTTTTGTGTATTTTAATTTTTTTATGGTGTATTATTAATGACAAACTAATAATACAAAATAAATAAATAATTAAATTTTCTACGAAAATAAATTGCTCAATCTACTCAATGAATTCAATTGGTAATGTCTACGTCCTAATTTTCGATTTATTGGATTTGTAATTTTGACAGAGTAGACTAATAGACTTTAACAGAAACTATAAAAAGATTACTGTAGAAAATAGTATTGTTCGTACTTGCAACATACAAGTACTGAAGAAAATTATATTGTTTGTACTTGCATCAAACAAGTACTCTGTACATAGTGTTTAATGATTAAGTGAGGTACTTGCAATAAACAAGTACTGTAGAAAATTTTATTGTTCGGACTTGCAATAAACAAGTACTGTAGAAAATTGTATTGTTTGTAGTTGCAATTAATAAGTACTATAGAAAATTCTATTGTGTGTATTTGCAACAAACAAGTACTGTGTACATTGTACTTGCAACAAATAGACTTATAGACTTAATAGACCATTAGACTTTAATAGACGCTCTAAATCAGTATTCTGAAGACTCAATATACAAATTTTGATTAGTGAACTAGTAGTAGTTTTGACGACCCAATATACAAATTTTGATTAGTGAACTAATACCGAACATTAATTTATATTTTGATGATTCATATTTTAGTGAGTAGTAGAATGAGTACAGAAGTACACATTATACATTACTCAATAAAATATGGTAGCAGATCACCAGCATCACCTAAAATTGCAGTACTTCCAGAATATTCTGATAAATGTTGCACTTAGTAGGTACTGTCTGTGAATGGAGAGATTGATTTACAACACGATAGATATATTTAATTGAAGAATATGAAATGTTTGCAATTCCAATTGCCGTTGATGTAAATAAAGCTGCCCAATTCACTGACGCCGTTATCTTTTTATTTTATACATGAGAGATCTCGCCTGGAGCCCTATTTTACTCATGTTTTGCGTACTGTAATCGCAAAGTCTGATGTCAGTACGGCGAGAAAAAATATTTCTTTGCCAATAAGCTCTGTTATTTTCGGACTCCGCACATTTAGTTAACGTATTTTTCAGACATAATTGGAAGTTTTAAGAAATAGCGAATTTCGATCATACAAGATCCTTGGTATGTACAGCAACGGACTCTAAGTATGACGCGTCCGACCGTCCGATCAGTCTTCTATCCTTGTCTATCGTGCCCCTGCCGTGGGGGACCAGACAATAATGGCAGACTGATGGAACGGACGGACGCGTCATTCTTAGAGTCCGTGGCTGTACCTACCTTTGCCATAAAATGTAAATTTATTCTCCTGAAAATATCTGTGCTCGGGAAAAGCATGTCAGCTTTAAAACTATTCAGATTGTTTAAAATTTATATGCGACGAAAGCGCGCGCATTTATAAAAAATGGCGATTGTATCGTGTAAAAAGTCTGAAATACATTAATTATTTCGGAAATTGAAAATATTTTAGAAATATCGTCGGGTTTTTATTGTCAAAAATACACAATTTATTATAAATCTGAAATTTTTGTTATGGTGCAATAACATGGGGGCAGTACTAGCCTCTTCCAATTTCTCATTTCTCCATTGGAGAAAGGACATATGTTTACCAAATATGCGGCGGCCGATAATGAAAGAGCTAATCGGAAAAGGCAGATCCTTCTCATCGCACTGACATTAGATTTTGCGATTACTGTACCCAGAGAGAGAATTTTATTGTTCGTACATGCAAAAAACAAGTACTATAGATAATTATAGTGTTAGTACTTGCAATGAACAAGTACTGTGGAAAATATTATTGTTTGTACTTGCATTGAACAAGTACTGTAGAAAATATTATGGTTCGTACTTGCAATAAACAAGTACTGTAGAAAATTATATTGTGTGTATCACCGTGAAAGGTACCAAAATTGGCCTCGAGACCTGGGTACCAAAATTGGCCTCGAGACCACGTTGGTGGTCACTCCTGGCCGCCTCAGAGCAATTTCCACCGAAAATTTACACTTTTCCGGAAACCGATGCTAGTACTTGTTCCCGGCCATTACCTCCCGTGGACCTGCGCCGTGACCCATCACCCCACTCTCTGCGTTGCGCGACTTTGCCACTGCGGCGTTTTATTTACATACGAGGGCTGTTCAAAAAGTATCCGACTGTAGCTGAAGGACCGAAACTATCACACCCTGAGCAGATGTCCTAATCCCCTACAAAGTACTATCCTTGTGACTGCACACACTTCCCCCAGCGAACGTGCAGTTTTGGGCCTTTTTATTTCGAGAGAAAAAACTTAACAATTATGATTGAGCCCCGTTTGTTTTCTTATAAAAGTCAAATTTTAATAATTAATATCATCGGCTTACAAGTGAAATACACGTAAGTCAATTTTTGCCTGTTTTTAGTTAAGTTTTATTTTGATGGTTTACTAAATTATTCCAAATCTCAGGCTCAGTAGGGGTATAGTAAAGGGTCCTGTAGCCGAACTTCCAATTTCTTCCATTTTAATTCTATTTTTTTCCGATTATAAATATTTGAAGAAAGTCATATGATGTATTAGATTTTTTTAACATTACTACTTAACCAGTAGCCATACACTATGAATTAATTGAATGAATGTATGAATTGAATTAAATCTACAAAATGATATTTAAGGCTGCTACATAGCACTTTCAGTGGCGGATTTTTGCACAGGCGCATGAGGGCGTATGGCCTCTTAAAGAAGGGGCCTCGAATCTCATGTCTAAAAGAAATGTTACGCTCTTACACATTTACACATACTTTTGACGTGTTTCAATTTTTCATATATATCATAGGCTATTTAACAAAAAAAATCTTTTCAATTACAAAATTACTGGAATTAAAAGGAATAAAAAAAAATCGATTGAGAAGCTATTAGCTAAATGCCGAAAATTTATAAAAAATCGAAAAAGTCGATCTTTAATACAAAGAGTTTTTAAATCAAATTTGCAAATGTATTCGATAATTTACTACATAGATTTAAAAACAATAAGTAAAATGCATCATCATAGGTGTTAAAGTCAGTTCTTTATTAATACAGTTCTTCGATTGTGGAGGCTGAATAAAATTTCAGTACAGAGACGTTTGTTCCAATTAATTTTCATACAGGGTGTTTCGTAGCCATTGGCAAAAAATGCAATCCCTAGGTCATTCTAAGAATATTTTGTCCTTCGATGATTTATGAAAATTCGCTCTGTTTCGAACATACAGGGTGATAAGTAGTTTACACAACTCTAGTGGAAAATGTGGAAGAATTGAGAAATCGAATAATTGTTGGGTGTAATTCGATAAGAAACACTCCTGGTGTTTTTGAAAGGCTTCGACTGTCAATGAGGCAAAGATTGGATGTAAGACGAAGATTGGTGGTGGTCATTTTCAAGATACAGAATCTCCCCGGATTGAGTTTACAAGTAGTTTTTTTTTTAATTTTTACTACTTTAAACGTTTCCAAATGAGTGTAGCGCAGTCACTCATATCTTATTTTTTGTGTCGAAACTGTAACAGATATCAAAAACTATAAAGATACAAATAAACTTAATAATTAATGCCTGCGTCAGATTTGATTTTTTAAATTTATTTGCTTTTGTCATTAAAAAATATGAATGTATAAATGTTGGGCCTCACTTGTTTTATACACAACCGGTCTACTGATAATAACAATTTTGAAATGATTGGAACAAATCATTTTGGCTCGAACAGTTTGGCTCGACACGCGACAAAGCCAATTTTATGGCAATTTGTTATGATTTTTTTGTTTATATCTTATGTATGCAACCAAATTTTCACATAATCGTTCAATAATTGACTACTTTAATGCCGATTTGTCTTACTTTACTGACCACTTCAGAAAAAATACATACTATAGTTGTATTATTTTCAAATAAGTTTTAATGTAATATCTCGAACGTTGTTCAGTGCGTATACATATAGTAAATAAAACTAAACGTAAATTAGAAAATGTAGTGTGATATTTTACGTTCATCTAGTTATGTAAATCGTCTAAAATCGAATATTAATAGTTTGATTACATTTTTTATTCTGTATTTCATTTTTGCACATATTTGATTTTAGAATAGTATCAAGTGTACTTTGCATTTATTGAAAGTTGAAGAATTTTGCAAATTTTGCATTTTTGTATGCAAAACCACGTGTACTTTGCATTTATTGAAAGTTGAAGAATTTTGTTGTATGTACAACCAGGTGTAATATAATTGAATTCATTATCATTGTATATTATTAATTCTAGATATTTTACCCAAAGGTATTGCAGTATTGCAATACATCAAATTTCTATTTGTAATCACTGATTTTATATATTAAATAATTGCATCAATTTATTTTCAAGCCATACCAAAGAATTCGTCCAATTCAGTGTAATGGGATCAGCATTATCTAGCCGCAATTAACTTAATGATTTGTAAGAGCTGATACGGAAGAGACAGAGCATCCTGCGCTTAATCTCATTTATCTCTAATCGTATTTCACTGGAAGCTTGCTCTCGTACTCGAAGCTTTGTTAAAATTAAATTCTAGAAATGTATTTTACCAGAAGTAGTAAACTAACATATTATTGCAGCATGTCCAACCTGAGAATGAGAGCAGTAATACATTTAGAAAAGTGACTCGATTTGTATTAAAATGTGTATTTCTCAGTGAATTCATTGATTTATTAAAAGAACGCGAGGATGGACAGTTGTGATACAACAAAATGCAATAGCTGTCGCTCGTTTTTATTATTATTTTTTTTTTAAATAAAAATAATAACTAAATTTTCAAATTTCGAAAAAAACTTTTGCTACATTGTTTTCCATTATGTATGACTATCGATTGCACACCATGATTCGGTAATGTGTAAGATATTAGAATTTTATACAAATAATAATTGTTTTTGTTAGATTTATTATTGACTATTGCTGCTGCATACACTTCTTGCATGTCTTCATGAAGATTTCATCCCTTTTCTCTTCGCTCATCTTAGGATTTCAGACGGTAAAAATAGTTAGTCTTAAAGATATAATACAAATCCGAATAAATCTTTAAAAGAAAAATATGGATGGAAAGTCATTTTATCAATATTGCTATTATTATTATTATTATTATTATTGTTAGAAATAAGAGATGGATTATTACTAATGCTGTAAACTACAAACTACAAAAGGTAGAAGAAAATGTAAAGTAAGGTTCAAGTAGGGATTATTATTATAATTATTATTATCATATGGAAGAATATCATATTCTGCTTTTGAAGTACTCTAATGACTTGGTGCTTACATATTTTGAGTTTCATGATGTGCTATTTAAAAATGCAGCATTTCTTCATTCTTATGAATATTTCTTCTCACGTTCATTACAAGTTATAAATCCAAAAACGTGCTTTAATGAGAAGCTCGCTTCCATACGCAGTGATGCGCTTCCACGCCTCTGCCGGGATTATTAATTATTGATAGAAAATCGTAGAGGAAGTGCCTTATCTGGACGCTCTGAATATGGTGAGTACCATAATCAGTTATGCCGCGTGCATTTCAGGAGGATAGGAAGTCCTCGTGTGTGCGGGCACCATCACAGAAAACCATAAATAACCATTTAGTGTGATTAATTCATTGCACCGATGAAATCGTAGTTCAAACTTGCTTAGATAATGTGAGTTATTTAGAAAATAAAGAATTGTCTTATTTATTTATTTTAGTCTTATAGAAACTTTTAAATTTTCTTCCAAAAATTTCCCGAAATTTTTACTTTACATAATAAAATAATATGCATAATGAAGCATATAACAGTAACTTATACAATAAGTAGCGAAATGTAAGTGTTTTTTTTTTCACGAATTGTAACACGCTGCACAAGAGACTTGCCGGGAATTGCACAATTACAATGAGTGAAAAAAAACACACATTTCTCACCCATTGTGTACAATGCACTATTTTTTTAAATTTTCATTTATAATAATAAGATGTGAAATAAATTTAACACATTTTCGAAGTTTTGTGGTTGAAATCTAGCAAATTTTTTCACTCTAATTGAAACAATGAAAAAAGTATTGTTTTGATTTTATTTTTTTTTAAAGTGGACTTTTCATTCGTGAATTGTGAGAAGTGGCTAATTGTGAAAATGGCACTGAAAACTTGTACGATAGATATTAAATCATTTTAGTAGAGCAAACTGCTACTCAAGCAAATGCTTCATTTTAAGCGGCGATTATAAGGTAGTGACTATTGAAGAAGTGGCTATTTATATCTGTCATGAATATAACATAACTATTGAAAATAGCACTGAAAACTTGTACGATAGATTTTAAATCATTTTAGTACAGTAAATAAACTGCTACTCAAGCAAATGGTTCATTTTAAGCGGCGATTATAAGGTAGTTTATTAAATAAAATATCTCATAATGGCATGCTGCTCTGTCGAATATTTATCCTTCGATTTAAAATTCCACAAGGTATTCCATTGCCTGACGTTTGACTTGGCAAATGTGGGGATTAAGACGTGAACTATTTAGATCAGAGGAATTTTATCTGGAGAGTTTATATGGTAATGGATTGGCGAAGGATGACGGATGGGAACCTAATTCCGATTGGTTACGTGTTCTATTTATTGAGCATTGGGCACGAGATCGTATTTTATCCAAAATGGATTTTTTTAATTAAAACCTCGCATACGAAAACAATCATATGGATTCCTGTTTAACTAATTAATCGTATTTATAGCTTCGCCTTTAGTAATGAAATACTGCATGCAACGTGTTTCGCACACATTTGAATCAAAAACATGACCTGTATTGATTTCACTTTGCCTAAACAAAAAAGTGCTATCATATATCCATTTACTCAATAAAAACGTTTTCTTGTTAATACTTATGTTTAAATTATGACATTTTTATATTATTATTATCGACTGATGATTTTTATCCTTCCAATCCTATCAATTATATTTTGCTATTTTGCACGTTCTACGAAGAGTATTTCCACGAAAATACAAAATAGTTGTAAATACATTTGAATCAAAAAACATGACTTGTATTGATTTAATTTTGTTTAATCAAAAAATGTTATCATATATCCATTGTCAACATAAAAACGTTTTCTTCTTAATACTTATGTTCAGATTATGAATTTTTGAATTAATATTATCCACTGATAATTTGTATCCTTGCAATCCCTCCAATTCCATTTTTTAAATTTTCTTCGCTCTTCGAAGAGTATTTCCACGAACTAGCAAAATAATAAACGAATATATTGCAGCAGTTTTACGTTTTTAGAGATCCGCGAAACAGCTTAAATTATTAATTTAAATAAAGAAAAAGACCAAAAGACCATCTCAAAATGCAGAAGGAACAATGTGTATACAGGGCTGGAATTCCCGCATGGCAGCATAGAAATGAGCGCGAAATGAGAGATGAAATGTATTGATTTTATTTTGTTTAAACAAAAAAATGTTATCGTATAACCATTTTCAAAATAAAACGTTTTCTTCTTAATATTTATGTTTAGATTATGAATGTTTGTATTAATATTATCTACTGATAATTGTTATTATTCCAATCCTTCCAATTCTACTTTTTTTAAATTTTCTTCGTTGTTCGAAGAGTATTTGCACGAACTAGAAAAATAATAAAAGAATAGAAGACTGTTAAATGGGGTGGCGGTCATATTTATGCCCTCCCATACCGATGCTGTGCTGTCTGTTGTCGTCACACTATTTTTTCGTAGCGGTGTAACTTTTCAGTATTGCGGCCAGCAACAAGTGCTGCTCGATTTTGTTCATTGCCATGACGACCTTCAATTTTCCAGGATTTATTTTTAAATCCCGGATTCCCGTTTTCACCTTCTTCACAGCTCGCGCTCATTATCAATTTCCGGTTTCTTTAAATGTGTCTCGTTCTCCTGATTTGTTGTCATGCGTTATCGCGCCACTTCACACTGAATTTCTCTAATATTGACGTCACGTGAATGCCTTGTACATTGTTTGGGTTTCCCACCTTTTGTATATTTACAAATGTAACTAACTAACCTAACTATGATAACAAAACTGACCTTACCAATTGAAATAACCTAAACCTAGTATTTAAGTATATCTTTACAATATATTACGCAAATGGTTTACAAATATGTGCTGTTATTATTAATTTCGATTGCCATGTATACTAATCTCGATTATTTTCTCTTTCAGATAATTGGTTTAGCACTATTAGTAATTGGAGTCATATTTCAACTCGACATAAAAACGTTATCAAAATCCTATGGTGAGACGCTCGTTCTGGCACCTACATTTCTAATAATCGTTGGTTCGCTGATTTTTATAATATCCTTCTTTGGATGCTGTGGCGCCATAAAGGAGAGCAATTGCATGCTGATAACGGTAAGTTCTATTCTTAACATGAATTTGGCGTGTCAGATTTTTTGTTGCACATCTTTTTTATGCATTTTTACATTTGGCTGGTTAAAAGTTAAATATACTTGGGACCCCCTGTATACTAAAATTTCTAGATATTAAATTATATAACTCAAAGCAATAATAACTTTTGTTTCAGTACGAAATTTGGGGCGGTAGGGGGGTCAAATTTTAAATTTTACTTGGGGCCCCTGTATACTAAAACTTCTAGATATTAAATTATATAACTCAAAGCAATTATAACTTTTTTTTCAGTACGCAGTATTATTGGTGCTCATCCTTATCATACAAATTTCGATCGGCATTTTCGCGTTCATGGCAATCAGAAATAGCGTGGACATCAAGGAAGACGTGAAGGAAGAGATGCAGGACATGTTTAATAAATACAATTCAACCGTTGAGGACAAGACTGAGCTCGACGATCTGCAACAACTGGTGAGCGAAATCCTTTTAATAGCCGTTCTGCGTTCTTTTTAAATATTTACCAGATGGGCTTTGATCAAAAAAATATTGGAGTAGTTTTATGACTGCGTAAATAAGCGCTCTCTTGCTTATAATACGAGCGAAGGTTTAGGTAAATTCTTTGTTCCTGGCGGGCCTTGAATTGTCAGTTAAAGTGTTGACGAGAATTTGATCGGAAACTTGCACGTCCAGTGCGTATTTATATATAATTACATCATTCAAAGTTGGCCAATAACATGCCACTTATTTTATATTTAGTTGCCCAACATTTTTGTCTTGAATAAAGCAATTACTGTATGTAAACATCAAATTATATTCGATTTCACTCAGAATTCTTAGATTTTTCTCTATGCAAGAATCGCACTATTGAGTATTAAAAGATGTACTATTTATTGTTCCAAAATATCTGTTTCGAATAGAATAAACAACAACAAAACTTTATGTGCGGAATAATTCAAACTTACAAGAATTGTCTATGGTAAAAAAGGTTTCATCTATTTGATAAAATCCATCAACAAAAAACCCACATATGTCGTTGATTGAAATAACTCCAAATACACTTCATATGATTGAATTCTTTATTGTTGCAATACGTGATACATATTTTATAAAGTCAGTTTCGAATGGAATATTAAATGTTAATAATTTAGTTTCATTTAGTGTGAGTGGAAATAACAAGTGGTTTTATTTAATTTACTTATTTAAAATGTTCCACAAAGTAACGGCTACCAGTATACAATATGTAAATAATTTAAGTTAAAATACAAGAATTATTATTATTTCAAACATTTGCAATATGCGGCAGATAAATTGTAGTGCAAGGTTATTTATACATTCTGTACGTACATGCAATTAACTATTTTTGAATAATTAATCTGACCTAAGTTAACCTAACCAAGCATATACATTTATATGTATAAATTGCCACATCCTAAATCATATTTGATTATTTAAATGGATTGACATCATCGGTCTTATTTTGATCATTATCTTAGAATACACCACAGAAAATACATTGGAATTGTTGCAGATTCAGAAAAACCTTTTTTTTAAATGTGCTTCAAAATATTCACTTACCAAAGTTTCAAAACGTTAATAAAATCCAAGGCGGTGGCTTTTATGACTCATTTTTATAATATTTTTCAGAATAAACAATAGAAGTCACGTCACAGAGAAAATTCAACAATTTAAATGTAGACCTAAATGAGAACAGAATCAAGTGCTATTGATTATTTGGAACCTTAACTCACTGCTTTATGCGGGTCTATTTTAAGAATTATTAGTATTACTTGTTACACGATACAATGCCACATGCCTATTTGAAATATTAATCACGTACGAAAAGATATGTTTTACACAATTCATTGATTCCAATTTGCAAATAATGTCTGTATCTATTGATAAAATGTTATGATTTGAAAACGGAAATAGAATATTTACGTGGAATAAATTATAACTTATAAACTGAACGATTTATATGATTTTATTATATAATAGTTTCGACTTTAAATAAGCAATTTGTGAATTATTATTATCCTTTTGACATTGAACGTGATTCTAGAACTGTGCAGCGAGAATTAAATGTACACATCATCGCTGTAATCGATTAATTCGGAGCGAGTTGGATTTCTGCCTCAAGATCATATCTTCCAGCAGCGTTTTAAAATGATGCTGCCTTATATTACAAACGCCTACGATGTATAATTTATCACTAACCACTCATACTAAATTGAACTTGCTTACAATGCAAAGATAATATTGTGGGCGAATGAGCTCATAAATCGTATTAACCGTTCTTGGATAACCAAAGCACACCATAGCGCCAAACTTTAAATATGTGTTAAATAGATTTTAAATTACGCCCCGTAATTTAGTACAGGAGGTTGTAAATATATCTAGAAAAATGTATAAAAGCCACTCAAATTGTATTTAAATTAGAAAATAAATATGCAGATATATACATATTAATATGCATAAAAAAATGTTTTGAAATTGAAAATAAATTAACAGAAATTTAAGTCATAGTTTTATTAATCACTTCGGTATTATCTATAACTTTTCTTTGTAACATTTCAATTTACTGTTTTTCCAAACCCTTGGGGAAAAACTGACGAAGCTTAGTTACTACTTTGTATTTACTTA
Organism: Othius punctulatus; assembly: GCA_951805005.1. Lineage (NCBI taxonomy): Eukaryota > Metazoa > Arthropoda > Insecta > Coleoptera > Staphylinidae > Othius > Othius punctulatus. Next base: position 43,510,493 of record OX638141.1, on the reverse strand, counting down.
TGCTATTGTACTACAATTGAGGTCAAACTCTGAAATGAAAATTTACGCGCTTCAATGCAAAAGTTTGTAAACTACTGCTTTACACCATTGAAAGAGTAGTTTTGTTTGAAGGTATACCTAATATTGGCCATGATATGCCAGAGGTCACCTTGCACTTGGACGGCTTTAATACAAAACGTTTGAAAACCACTGCTGCACAACATTGAAATAATTTTATTTGGAGACATTTTCGACATTTATCTTTGTAAGTAATACCTTCTGTTGATATTACTTATGGACTTATTTATTTTTTATGGACTTTCAGACTTATTTTGATCTCTACTGTACGTCCTACATATATCATAAATTTTTTTTTAACAACATGAATATTGCAGTTTTCGTAAAATAACAGTGTCTCTTTCAAAATTGCTAACTGTATCGTACACGTGTATACATATTTCTAATCGTTCTGCAATTTTAGAGTTTATGTAATAAAACGTAATTTTATAAATTCTCGTTCACGTTTATGTAATACAATATAAAACCGTTTATTCGTCTTTATTAAACAATCATTTTAAGCATTGTAGATGTGTTCACTTAAAAATTCATTTGTAAATTATCGTCTGGCGTCGACTTCGGAATGAGGAAAATGTTCGTTTGAGTTTATATGAACATTAAAAGTAGCATTGGTAAATTGAGTTCCCACGTTAATAATACTTCAAACTTTAATATATTTTTTTAATTAATACATTTCGAAGTTATTTTACAGGATTCTATGATTATTCTGTTGCTCCTTATTTTTTTGAGCTAGAAAAAATATATGTTGTTGCCGGATCCGGATATATATATATATATACATATGTGTGTGCATGCATATATATCAACGGTGGCCTCGCTCCCCGAGGCCTATATATCAACGGCGGCCTCGCTTCCCGATGCCCCGGCAACCGACTTCAAAAATAAACAATCAGTGACCGCATATTCGCCGCTAGACAGGCAGCAAACAGCAAACTTACGAAATTGACTAATCTCTCTCAGCCACTCTTTTGATGCAGTACAGCCGATATAGCAAACCCGGAGCCTACGCTCCCCTGTTCCGTTCCGACTCTAAAGCGGCCGGTAACAATTGGAGCCCAACGTGGGGCTTTATCTTTCCACGATGGAAAGGCGTTCCGCACGACCCAGCCGCCGCAACAGTCGACAGCCCGACCCACCGATGGAGCAGCAACCCCTGAACGAGGACACCCTAGCCAGAATTACCGCTGCAGCCACCCAGGCTGCGACAGCCGCCTGCACCCAGGCTACTGTGGATATCTCCGCATTACTCTTGAGGGAGAGTAAAACCCTCTGGCGCCCAACACCGACGATGGCATTGCCACCTCCCCAAGCCTACAACGGCACCCTCCTGGAGTGCCCTGCCAAATTCCTTCAGAGCATGGAGCAGTACCTGGAAGACACCCCTGATTCTGAAAAAACGAATAGAGCTGCAGAGAGACTCGGCGGCGCAGCCCGAACCTGGTGGTTCACCATCCAGGAAGCCGCAGTACCATGGGGCACCTTTCAGCAGCTACTGATTGGTGAGTTCGCAGGTATCCCCGCAGCGGTAGAGGTCAACCAGGCGATCTACCAAGAGCCACAGGCCAACTTCAGTAGTTGTGCTGCCTACGTATCCCGCAAAATGGCCCTGTGGGCCAGAAAGGATCAGCTGGATTCTGCCGTCACCCCTGATGAAGCCAAGGTCCTGACAACCATCGAGATGATGAAGCCGGAGTTCCGGGCATACCTCCGATGTCGTCCTCCAGGGAACCTGCTCGAACTCCTGTGTATCGCGAAGACCCTGGACAAAGACCTGCTGCCAGCTGCCAGACCTGCACCGAGGATCCAGAAACCTTCTGAGGAGCGCCGCCCCCCGAAATGCTGGTACTGCCCCGATTTCCACCGCAACAAGGACTGCCCAGTTGGACCAGGCCCACGTCAGCAACAGCAGAACCAATCATCCCGGCAGGCGGAAAACTAAGAGGCCGTCGAGGAAGCGCGACGGCACCAAGAAGAGAAGCAACACCAGCCCCACTCAACGTGATCCCTGGTTCCCAGCTACCCAGGATCAACGTTCGGCTCAACGGCCGACCCATCCGTGCATTGTTGGATACAGCAGCAGCCGGCAACTTCATACATGCCAGGTTCGTGTCAGCATTCAACCGCGATCCTTCGCAGATCAGCCTCGCAGCCCAGGGATCTTCCATGGCTATCGAAGGACAAGCTACTCTCCAGGTCTCCTGCCATGACCACGAGAGCCAAGCCACCTTCTTTGTTAGCCTCACTCTGAACGAAGACTGCATATTCGGACAACCTTGGCTGAAGCAGCAGGGAGCCACCATGGATTTCCAGCGCGGTTGCATCCACGTCGGAACGAACCGCCGCACCACAATCCACTGGGCACCACCTCGTTTGCCCGCCATAGCCGAGCAGTCTCCCAAGAACAGCGGTTTCCCCGAGCATCTGATAAAGCCATTCCGTGACCTCCTTGGACGCTTCCCGGAGGTCATTCAACCAGCCAACCACCAGCCCCAGACGAGGACCACCAGCCACTTCATCGAGTTAACCACCCCAGTGCCCGTCAGGACAGCTCCATACCGGGTATCGGACGAGAAGAAGCGCCTGATCCAGGAGCAGACGGCCGACATGCTCCGCCTTGGCATCATCCAGCCTTCGACTTCTCCGTACTCTAGCCCAGTAGTCATCGTCCCCAAGAAGGACGGCACCAAGCGGTTCTGCGTTGACTACCGTAAGTTAAACGCAGTTACCGTTTCAGAACCGACAACCCTGCCAGTCATCCACGAGCTGCTGAGAGACATGGGGGACGCCAAGGTGTTCTCCACCCTTGACCTCAAGAGTGGCTACTGGCAAATCCCATTGCACCCCAAGTCCAGAAGATTGACAGCCTTCTCCACCCCAGACGGCGAGGCGTACGAGTTCCGGGTCCTCCCTTTCGGACTTAAGAACGCCCCGGCCACCTTTCAGAGATTAATGTCGCAGGAAGTGCTCGCTGGCCTTCTCCGCAAGTGCTGCCTCGTCTACTTGGACGACATTATAATCTTCAGTAAGGATCACGAGAACCATCTGCAACATCTTGCGGTGGTCCTGGAGAGGCTGCAGGAGCACGGTCTGCACCTAGCTATCAACAAATGCTGCTTTGGGATGCAGCAAGTGGAGTACCTGGGCCATTGCCTAGACCAGGACACCATCTCCCCACTGAAGAAGCACGTGGACCTAATCAGGGACCACCCCGCACCAAGAACCAAGAAGGATCTCCAAGCCTTCCTTGGACTGGTCAACTGGCTACGAGGCTTCATCCCCAACCTTGCCGAAGTGCTGGCTCCACTGACCGACCTGCTGTCTCCAGCGCGCAGGTTTTGCTGGACGTCAGAAGCCCGCCACGCATTCGACGAGGTCAAGGTGAGGTTTGAACAGCCACACCGGATGCATCGACCCAGCCCAACATTGCCGTACGTCCTCCAAACTGACGCCAGTGGAGTCGGTATTGCTGCCGTCCTCTACCAAACCGGACCGGATAATGAGAGGCGTATAATCAGCTACGCCAGCGCCCGTCTCACCCCCGCAGAGAGCCGGTACCACGTCAATGAGCAGGAGTGCCTCGCTCTGGTGTGGGCCATCCGGAGATACCGGCCGTATCTTGAGGGGCAACATTTTCTGGTGAGGACAGACTCCAATGCAGTGACCTGGCTGCATAGATTCAAGGACACCCGAGCAAAGCTGATGCGATGGGCTTTGCTGCTCCAGGAGTTCGACTTTACCATTGAACATTGTCCGGGTAAGCAGAACGAACTGCCCGATGTCCTTTCCAGAGCTCCAGAGCCGGTCGACGCCCACGTCGAGGAGGACTGGGAACGCCTGTTACCCCCGACCACCGCTGAGCTATACGCTATCCCCGGCGATACCCTGCCCCAAGCCATCAAGGACGCCCAACCAGACGACGCCCGTATACGCAACCTGACTCGTAAACTGCTGAACCCCGAGCACCCGGAGCATCAGCAGATCTCGAACTGTTACGAGTTCCTAGATGGGTCTCTGTACGCTAAGGCAGACGATGGACGCCCCAGCCGGCTGTGTGTACCTCACGCCCTACAACTCCGCATCCTGCATCACCACCACGACGAGGCAGGACATCCCGGTCGCGATGAGACAACGCAGGCCATGCAACAACGCTACTTCTTCCCACGCCTGGCCAAACGCGTCGGCACCTATATCAGAAGCTGCGTTACCTGTGCTGTCAACAAGCGAGCCCCACCCAGCAAGAACGCACCCCTTCGACCACGACTCCCAACACACCCTTGGCAGACTATCGCCGTGGACCTCATGGGCCCGTACCCCCGAACTCCGCAGCGTAAGACCCACATTCTTGTTGCTACAGATTTATTTACCAGATGGGTTGAGACATTCGCCATATCCAGCACCGACACCAACGCCGTGGTGCGCACCCTGGAAGAGCAGGTATTCCATCGATTCGGCTATCCCGAGTACGTGCTGTCCGACAACGGGCCGCAATTTATCTCTTATCGCTGGAAGGAAGCCTGTCGACAGTGGGGCGCCGCACCCCTATACACCGCCATCTATCATCCCAGAGCCAATCCAACAGAGCGCCGTAACCAGGAGATTAAGAAGGGACTTCGAATGAAGTTGCAAGACCAGCCCCACAATCACTGGGCCGTCTACCTCCCTCTGGTCACTAGAGAGATCCGCTCGAGAACTAACGCCGCAACTGGATTCTCCCCGAGCGAAGCACTGCTGGGCTACCCAATTCCCCTGCCAGGCGATTGGGATCTTCCCAGGCCCCCACCTGTAGCCCCCGAGCACCGCACCCGTGGGCAGCGGATCGCCGACATCCAAGCGAGGCAACTCACCTACACTCGTCGGTATGATGGAGGCGAAACAACCCCGAAGGCCGCAGTCGGAGACCAGGTTCTGATCCGGAACCATCCCCAGTCTAATCAGCAGGCAGGCCGTTGTGCTGGCTTCGCCCCGAAGTGGCTGGGTCCCTACGTGATACGGGATATCTTCGACAACACCACGTGTGCCGTTGAGCGTGATGGCAACATTAGCAACGTCCACATTGACGACACCCGTCTGGCACCACCACCTCTGGAAGACCCACCCCCATAGACAACGAGTGAGACCAAATATTCTCCAACCATGACTATATGTGCGTGCATCCCCCTCCGAACCACGTGAACACTGTGTTAGTGCGACCCCCTCCCCTCGTGCGGGAACAATCAATGAACTATTGAGTCATTGCCACCCCCCCCCTCTGCATGCATAAACACTTTAGACACTTTTGTACATTCTGTATAGTATTCTTAGTTGTAACGTTATTCTGTTGTATATTGTACTTTATTTTATATTCTTGTATATTGTTCGTCCACGTATCTCGAGTCCACGTATCTCGAAGTAGGGGAGCATCAAGGCAGCATCCAACACTTTAGAGCAGCAGGCAGAAATAGTCGCCGCTACCAGGGTATCAGCCGTCCCGGCAGCAGCCACTCCCGAGGTCACCGCCACTTCGGAGTCTGCAGCCACAGCATCAGCCACACTGTATATACTATGCAAATTGTAAATAGTCTGAATAAAACAGTTCTTGCCGTCCAGTGGCGCGATGCGGCCAAACAGAAACGGGGAGAATGTTGCCGGATCCGGATATATATATATATATACATATGTGTGTGCATGCATATATATCAACGGTGGCCTCGCTCCCCGAGGCCTATATATCAACGGCGGCCTCGCTTCCCGATGCCCCGGCAACCGACTTCAAAAATAAACAATCAGTGACCGCATATTCGCCGCTAGACAGGCAGCAAACAGCAAACTTACGAAATTGACTAATCTCTCTCAGCCACTCTTTTGATGCAGTACAGCCGATATAGCAAACCCGGAGCCTACGCTCCCCTGTTCCGTTCCGACTCTAAAGCGGCCGGTAACAATGTAACATATGTCTTCTACATAAACCAAATTTATTTTAAATATACAGGATGTCTCATAATTGGGTGAACACCAATCAACTTTTTTATTTTAAATTTTTAAAAGGGACACTTTCCTAAATTTGTTATGCAAATAAATACGTTGGGCGAAGTATTTCATCCTTGAGTTGTTTTTTTTTTTGTTATTTAATCAAAACTTATCTGCTCTAATTTATTCTTAAAATTTTTGTCTTGTTATTTCGAAATTATAATTCGTTTATAGTGATATAATATTCAACCAATTTGAAGATGCGCAACTCAAAGTTTTCAATTTTACGGGCAGACATAATATTTGTTTATGTATCTAGGGTGTAAAGAGGCTTGTATGACCCGAAGCCTTATTTCTAGCTCGAGGCGAAGCAAGTTTCGACTAAATAGGCTTGTAGAACATTTTCTGAATATTATTTTGCGTTCTTTCGAAGACGCCATTTGTTAAAGGTTGCGTACGTTTTGTTTTGTTCCGGTATCAAGGTAGATGTTGTTGCTGTAGCTAGTTGTACAAGTAAAAAACTCTTCATTTTCGTCCATCTCAATACAAATACACAAACACTACGCGTTTGACAGTAACACTTTTGAGTTTGTGTATTTTGTTTCCATGGTATTATATAAATTGAGAAATTTTGTAATTGGAGTGCAAGAGGGAATCATGACTATTAATCTCTAGTCATTATTCCCCAAGGGAATAATATATAGCATTATACTGCAAAAACCTCAAGTATAATACTTACATTATAAATTAGTGGTAGAAAATATATTATTTTTATGCACAAGAAATGTTTTGAATGTATCAGTTTGAGTATCATATTTTTTACCTTTTATGAAAAGTATTCTCTCTTCTCTGTATAGAGAAAATTAAACAAGATTTTTGTGCATACTTTCTAAAGTGATTATACATTACAACTTAGAGTTGTAACGATTTCATAGCATTTCATTACTTGATTTTAATATATAATTAAATTGTTCATGCATTTGAGATTTTATTAGATATAAAAAATGATAAATCAAGTACCTAAACTAAAATCAGTTGGATGTTATCACACTTTTTCACATAATTATAAATAATGATACCTTATCTGAGTATTTAGAGCTTATGTCAGTCATGATTATGCATTAATTATTAGTCTAGTAACCCAAATAATAAAATTAACTCGATCAATATTTCAACCCACGCAGGTCAGACCTTAATTTATCTCACACTGCTGGCAATTGCAAAATTTATAGCGCGCAATTTATACACCAGGGACATTTTAATACGTACTATTTGAATCACTGACGTTTTCGTATTATAATATTTATACAGTTAACGCTAAAGAGTGCGACCATATTTTTATTCATTTTGTTTATCATATTATGATGGTATTAGTTTCGTGATAATTAAAGCCACAACATTGCCAAAAATATTCATCTCATCATAGACATTACTCGAGTGTCATTTAGAAATGGTCTAGAATGATGTTTACAAATCGACGAAAAATTCTCACAGAGAAATGTTATTTAAAATTACATTAAGGTTTTGACTGCGAACTTTGGTGAGACAATTTAATGTTTTTAGTTTGTACATTTTTTTCCAAAAATATTTAGCATCTACCTTTTCTGGTGCATTTTTTCTTTATAGTTAGCATGCCGTTTTATGACAAAATTTCTTGTAAGAGACATTACGAAAACAGAGCATTTGTGGGCTATTTTCAAAAATTAAATAACAAATAAGTTTTATTGGTAAATTTTGATCGTTTACAACAGTGTTTCTCAACTTGTTTTACCCGTGGCCCACTTCGAATATTACTTTAAAATAATAAATTATGATTTTTAAGAACTTTTCTTTGTTTATGCTCTCCAAATCTGCTTCACAAATTTGTGAAACTCAAATGCCCAATGTTTTTTTCTCTTATTTTATTACGCAATTTCTAAATGTATTTAATTATTCAAAATAAATCGTTTAGATTACCAAAGCGTATCTAAGTTACAGAAAATAGCTTTTAATTTAAGGTTCTTCTACTTCGCATAGGCTCTTAGTCAGTTCTGATTATTGTTCGGCTTCGACTCTTATAAATTATAAAATAGCTATTTATGGTATAAGTGAATAAAATTGCTTTACTCACGTGTATCATACAAGATTTTTTCCAGTTCGTTTTGGAATTGGAATTGGAAAAAAAAACTATTGTTCGTACTTTCAACAAGCAAGTACTATACAGTAGGGCTGTCAATACCCGAAGTTTCAGGAACCGGGTACCCGGTTCTTGAAATACTCTAAACCCGGATACCCGGAACCGGGTTTTACAACCCGGGTAAAAAAGTGGTGTCCACTTTTACGATGGATACTAATAGATAGCACTGTTCAATTGCTAAATAAATACGTCTTGTAACATTGCTGAAATGTTTCCTAGGAACAAGAAAATAATATAACCAGAAATTTTTCAAATGTTATCTTGTCATTATTTTGTTTGACGCTGTTTATAAATGGATTTAAGCTTGACAGTTGATTTTGAACTATATAACCTAATTTACGATTTACATTGGCACAGTTTTGTGATGTTGCCATATATCACAAATATTTTATGTCCATGAGTTCCATCTGTTGGCACTAATTGGAAAAATGGACACCACTTCCTTGAACGCTCTGTATAATATAATTTAAGAGAACCTCATTACAGGAACCCAGTATAGGCGCAGTTTATGTAGTATGTGAAAGATAAAATGCTATTGTTCGTATTTGGAAGAAACAAGTACTGTACCTTATAATTTAAGAGAACCTGTTTAAAGGAACCCAGCATAGGCGCAGTTTATATAGTAAGTGACAGATAAAATGCTAGTGTGCGTACTTGCAAGAAACAAGTACTATACATTATAATTTAAGAGAACCTGTTTAGAGGAACCCAATATATGCGCAGTTTGTATAATAAATGAAAGATAACATGCTATTTTTCTTACTTGCAACAAACAAGTACTGTGCACATAGTAATTTAAGAGAACCTATTTAGAGGAACCCAATCGAGGTGCAGTTTTTTATGCATCTACATTAAATGTAGCTAAAAGATTGTACCTGAAAAGGAAAACCCTGTTCGATGCATGGGCGCAACGACGCGGTTCTTGACCCAGCAGGAGGAGGAGATCCTATTTTATACCAACACCTATTTTGATTTTTTGGACATCTAGAAGTTTATATTTTAATTCTTCCAGGCTTTAGGAGTAATTTATGCAATAATTGGTATTGGTTTATTATGATTTATTGTATGAGCCCATCATATTATATACACGGTGCAAGATATATAAGTACATCGCCCAGAGCGAGAATATACGCCGATAATACCCAAATATAAATGGCCCAACTGTAAGAAAAGCCCTGCTCACTCAGGCGGCGTACTGTGAGACGCTATAGCACAGTTGTTATGCAACATGCTCTAAAGCAAACGTGCAGTATGTGTAGTTGCAACAAACAAGTACTGTATGCATAGTATGTATTTGCAACAAACAAGTATTGTATACATAGTAAGTACTTGTAACAAACAAGTACTGTATGCATAGTAAGTACTTGCAACAAACAAGTACTGTATGCATAGTAAGTACTTGCAACAAACAAGTACTCACCTAGGCGCAGATTTACATGCATCTACTTGTGTAGCTATCTTATGTAGCTAAAAGACTGTAAATAAAAAGGAAAACCCTTCGTCTTGATACGTCTTGGAGCTCATTTAAAAAAAAAGACCTACCTTAAAATTTACTTTTAAAATTGTATTGGCGAAGATCCAGAAACTTGCTGTGCCTCTTCGGAATTCAATCGGGCGGATCAATTCTCCGAATCAACCATACCCGAACTTTCGACACTTCTACGCACTTTTCATCGGCTTTGAAAGGGCAAATATTTAACGCCAGAAGGTAATCTGAACGATACTCAAGATACTTGCACTATTTGTTTATTGAAGACAAGGACACTGTAATTCTCGTGTTCTCGTATACATTTTACTCGGGAAGATCATCCAAAAGTATAATCGCGAATTTTAAACTTTCTCGAAGAAGAATTACAAATTAGTAAATACGATGCAAACACACGCGCACACATACGCACACACACACAATATTTCTCAAACTATATAACAGATTCACGTAAATTTCATAGAGGTCCTACAGTTTAGAAAGAATTTAAAAATTCTACAGAATTGAACAAAATCTTGAAAATTCGGCAGTATTAAAAAAATCTAAAAAATTGTAAAGTATTAATTTTTTTTAAAATTATAATGGCATACGAAATCAGAGTCATAAAAATTCTGAAAGCATACAAACTAAAATCATGAATATCTTTTTTAATTAATAAATTTCACGATAGCAGGAAATTTTACAATGCATAATTTTTTTTTATGAAAATTTCAATTACGTACAAACTTGCAAACTTTTTTTTATATACACATAAAAATATTAATAGCATTTCATGAAAATTCTGAAATCATTTAAAACAAGTCACGAAGAATTCAAAAAGTATGCATTAAAATTTGTATATCGCTTTCCCTTTCCCATTAATACAATATTTTTTACAAATAAATACTTTACTTATAGGTGGCAGTACATGAAATGTGAATACAAAAATTAATTTTCAGTCAAACATTCTCAAACTATATAAAAGTTTCATACAGATTTCAGTAAAATCATGGAAATGCTAATAGTATACGAGGGTCGTTCAATAAGTAATGCCCCATATTTTTTTTCTCCACAATGAGCAAAAACTGAAAGTTTACTTCAAAGTACTTCAAGTTCAGTGTTTCTTCTCCCGGTGGACGAAGTTTCAAATCATTCCAACATATGGCAGAGCTGTAGTGAATTTTCAAAATAGCGTCTGTTAGTGATCCACGTTACAAACAGCGAGCAGTGATTGAGTTCTGATTGCAGAGAAAGCAATTGCAATTGCAAAGCGATTGCAATAATTCTTGTTGATGTGATGCCAAGAGGGACAACCATTAATTCCGAAGCATACGTGAAGACCTTGGACATAGTCAAGAAACGTTTCCGGCGTGTTAGGCATGACAAGAAACCGGCTGAAATCTTGATCCTGCACGATAATGCACGCCGGCACACAAGTCTCACAACCCGGGAACACCTCACCAAATTGGGTTGGACAACATTGCCCTACAGCCCAGCTCTGGCACCGTCAGACTTCCTTCTTTTCGGATCTCTTAAAGACGTTATGCGTGGAAAACACGTTGATGATGATGAGAACATAATTCAAGCGGTGAAAACATGTCTTCGCCCACAGGTCAAGAATTGGTACCGGCAGGGAATACAGGCACTTGCTTCACGCTGGCGTAAGACCGTACAAGTTGATGGAGACTATGTTGAAAAATAGTACGTGTAGAAGAAACATGTAGCTATATTGTCACCAAAATTTAACTGTTTTAAATAAATAGTTTCTAAGAAAAAAAATATGGGGCATTACTTATTGAACGACCCTCGTATAAAGAAATAATGGAAATGCTACAGTGTTAATTATATTTTCAGAAGGCTAGTCTGAAAAATTAAGGATTACCGAATAGATTATAAGAAGGCATGTACATTGTACAGTATTAAAAAAACCCTGAAGGAATATCAAAACATCATCAAAATTGGAAACGCAGATAAGGAAATCATGGAAAACCAGCGTTTAAAAAAAAATAAAGTAGGCGTAACTGAAAAATCGTGAAAATATTAAGGTATTAAATAAATTTCCAGACGGCAAATCTGAAAAATAATGGATATTCCAAGAGCGTATAAAGAAGTCGTGTAAATTCTGCGGTAATTCAAAAGAATCTTAAAGGTATATCAGAAAAATCAAACAAATAGCATACAAAGAAATCATGGTCATTCTAGAGCATTTTAAGAATCCTTAAGGCATAACAGAAAATATGTGGAAATTCTGCAGTATTAAATACATTTTCAGATTGCGAATGTGATTGTGTGAATCATGGAAAATCGAATAGAGCATGACAATCGTCTTTACTTCATCAGAAACGCATTTGAAAAAAAAAAGCTAATTCAGAAAAAAATCAGTCTGAAAATGAATCACCCTTTATTAAAAAAAAAAACAAAATTAAGTACGCGTAACTGAAAAATAGTGAAAATTTTAAGGTATTGAATAAATTTCCAGAGGGCAAATCTGAAAAATCATGGATATTCCAATAGTGTATAAAGATGTCGTGTAAATTCTACGGCAATTCAAACGAATCTTAAAGGTTTATCAGAAAAATCAAACAAATAACATACAAAGAAATCATGGCAAATTCTAGAGCATTAAAAGAATCCTTCAGGCATAACAGAAAAAATGTAGAAATTCTGTAGTATTAAATACATCAGTAAATCAAACAAATTGCATACAAATAAATCATGGAAATTCTAGAGCATTAAAAGAATCCTTAAGACATAACAGAAAAAATGTGGAAATTCTGCAGTATTAAATACATTTTCAGAATGTATTGTATGTATGTATTGCAAATGTGATTGTGTGAATCGTGAAAAATCGATAACGCATGACAATCGTCTTTACTTCTTCAGAAACGCTTTTGAAAAAAAAACCAGCTAATTCAGAAGAAAATCAGCCTGAAAATAATCAATCACTCTTTATTAAAAAAAAAATGAAGTAGACGTAACTGAAAAATTGTGAAAACTTTAAGGTATTAAATAAATTTCCAGAGGGCAACTCTGAAAAAATATTTATATTCCAATAGCTTATAAAGAAGTCGTGTAAATTCTACGGTAATTCAAAATAATCTTAAAGGTATATCAGAAAAATCGAACAAATAGCATACAAAGAAATCATGGAAATTCTAGAGCATTAAAAGAATCCTTCGGGCATAGCAGAAAAAATGTGGAAATTCTGCAGTACTAAATACATTTCCAGAATGCAAATGTGATTGTGTGAATCATGGAAAATCGAACAGCGCATGACAATCGTCTTTATTTCTTTAGAAACGCTTTTCAAAATAAAAACCCCAGCTAATTCAGAAAGAAATCAGCCCGAAAACTAATCACGCTTTCTTAAAAAAAATAAAAATAAGTCGGCGTAACTGAAAAATCGTGAAAATTTTAAGGTATTAAATAAATTTCCAGAGGGCAAATCTGAAAAATCGTGGATATTCCAATAGCGTATAAAGAAGTCATGTAAATTCTACGGCAATTCAAAAGAATCTTAAAGGTATATCAGAAAAATCAAACAAATCATAGAAATTCTGCAGCATTAAAAGAATCCTTAAGGCATAGCAGAAAAAATGTGGAAATTCTGGAGTATTACAGACATTTTCAGAATGCAAATGTGATGATGATTTAATGATGTGTAAATCATGGAAAATTGAATATGACAATCGTCTTTACTTCTTCAGAAACGCTTTTGACAAAAAAAACCCAGCTAATTCAGAAGAACATCAGCCTGAAAATCAATCAGCCTAAGAGTTTAGTTTGTTCAATTTTGCTGCTTCTGATGTGTTTCCTATTTTTATTACTTTCATTGGAATATATTTTTATTTCAACCCGAAACTTTTCTAAAGATGCAAAACCAAGTATTTGTAGTTCACACAGATTCATAAGCAGACATTTGCAAGTCTCAGATGAAATGTATTGTTGTGAAATGAACAATATTGGCTTAATTAATGTTGATTGCAAGTTTCATTCTAAAATGTATGGATGGGGCTCTGAATTCATACTGTATGTATAACAAAAATACTATTTATACATATGTATGTATAAGCGATTGTATATTTGTAGTTCACACAGATTCATAAGCAGACATTTGCAAGGCTCCGCTGCAAAGCCAGACAAATGTTATTTTTTAAAGAAAATATATGTTTGGTAATAAATCAGACATTTCTGATCACTTACTTTATTACCTACCTAAACTTACCCTACCTAAAGTAATAAACAGAAAATTTCTATCAACTTCTATCAAAACAAGTTGATTGGTTAGGGTTTTTATGTCTTGGTAGGTTTTTTGCGTTTTACTCAATACTAGTTATGTGTCAAATGTCTGATTTTGCATCTATATCTTTATTTAGAAAAACCGCCCAATTTGTATTTGGCCCATGTGGGATTTTCTACATTTTCCACAAGGTCAGTCCAGCCATGGACTGGGGTGATACGTAAACTATGTTCCATTTTTATTTTTAACTAAGAAGGCTGTGATTTCATTTTGTAAAGTTTTACAAATGACCACCAACGAAAATGATCGGACAGTGAAAAAAATATTAAATGTCAGATTTCTAATAACGTTGCCTAATTTATGTATTAAAATAATTAAATTATTGCTTCAATCATTCAACTGCCCTGTTTTTTTAATTAAACAAATCATCAACAAGATTTTATATTATAAATTAAAACTGATAAAATATAAATTAAAACAGTAATTGATCAGTAAATTATACTGATTTACTTTTGTAAAATAAAAATGGCAAATAAATTATGTACTCAGTAGATACTCAATTTGATTGCCCACTGTCATAAAATATAACCTCTTTTTTTAAATATAACATATTTTTTAAGTCTAGTAAATTTTTACATTGGCCAACAATGCTGTCAGCCTAACAGAGCCAACTTACTTATAAATAAAAATGGAACAGAGTATAGATATGATTTATTTTGAAAAATCATCCCCATGTCTTATTGAACATCTATATCTGGTCACACTAAAGGGACATACTTTAACCGTAAACGCAAATTTGCGGGATTACATAATTGGTAGCCATTTATTCAATATGATATTACTGAAACGTAACTTGCCTTTGTTTTCTGCAATCCAGTCAATGATGTCTTCTCAGCGGCTTTAGAGAGGATTAAGCTCACTTTCAAAATTAAGACATTAATGGCTCGAAGAGAATGTGTTTGATCTCACTGGACTCAAGGTAGCGAAGGTTTGCAAGTGTATCAGAAACTGCCATTTCTAAAAACACATGAAATCGTTAAATAATGCTTACATCGTGGATAAAAAATATTGTAAATGTATTTAAAAAATCAGTTTATTGGTGATATATTTAAAAAAATTGTTATGTTGAGATGGAGTTATAGGTGCAAATTTTATAAGACGAATGTAATATAGTTGATATTTTTCATATCTAATTAATATTTAATAATATGAAACTACTATTTTTAAAATGAGCAATATTTAACATTATGAAACCAGAATTTATTAAAATGTTTGAGAAATGAACAATATTGGCGTTAATTAATGTTGATTTCAAGTTTCATTCTAAAATGTATGGAAAGGCTCTGTATACTGTATGTATAACGAAAATACTATTTATACATACTGTATGTATAAGCGATTACCTTTTCATACATACAGAATTTCATTCTATGCTAATAAATTCATACAGTGTGTATAAATAGTCAATTGCATATAAATACAATACGTATAAATAGACACATCCAAAGGTTATCAAATTTGGCAAAGGTTATGAAAAGTCTGTACGCAATAGCAGCTCTTGTGTCATATCTTCGATGCTATGGCCATACATGTCTGTAAGTATTCATGCTAGTTAGTGTTCTAATTTATCAAAGGTTTTAATATTTGGAAATGGTTATTAAAATTATTAAATTACTAAATAATCTGCGTTATGAATTACAATTTAGGATTTAGGATAATTTGTTTAAATACATTACATTCATACAAAGCACTCTGAGGTAGTAACTGCAAGTTGCAGTAGGTTTACTAGGATTAGTCAGTGTAAATCGGTAAGAAATTATTGAATAAATATAAAATCGCGGTATCAATTAGATTAGAGGTATGAACCCAGCTTTAATTCAATATATTTCTAACCATGAAGTGTAAAACAACAATACACATTTCCCATTCACTTGGGGGATTTTGTAATATAGAATACATAGTATGAACAAGTTATCATTGCATGATATCACGTAAAATTTGCTTCATATAATCTGCGTAATTCTTAGATTTTGTATAAATTACATATGTACATATCTACTCTATTAGGTTTCCTCATCCATACGTATACATGTTTTCCCAATATTATGAAAATTACTGACTATAAATCGGATGTGAAATGCACAGTAAATAGCTTACCTTAGTCTGTGTATCTGAAAAGTATTGCCGGTGTGGATTCGTGGTTTCGCTTAGTAAAAGGTCGATCATTTTTGGCTACTTTCGCATCCTATCCTTTTGCAGCGCGTTGTCCGAGGGATTCCATAATCTCACCACGTTGTGTGTGCAAAGTAGCCCCTGCCTGGGCCAAATTTAAGATTTATGTCTGTTCAACTTCACCATTTACATCATTATCGCAAGGAGAGATACGTGAAGACGCACTTCTGATTTCAAAGTAACCAAGCGATGAAGAACCACCGCACACATTTTTTTGCACACCTGGAGCTCTGATTTGTTTAGACATATCTGGTGACTAAACAATGATGGTCAAGTAACGACACGACCCTTCGCGACTCTGCATGCGGAAGACGAAGATGAAAACGCTAAGTGGAGGTCTTAACAATTCCGGCCAAATTTAATAATTTATGGATTCAGGTCACGTACTCAAGAGTTGACACTAGCAAAAATCCCATTTCTTTATCTATTGTAATGAAACCAATGGAGCGAGATATTACGTCAAATCGGAATACTAATTGTGGCGTTATTAATTATCAGAATGGCATCCAATTTCATTTCTGGGGTCAGAATCGTATGCAGAAAAATACTCTGGGGCCCAAATTGCGCGAGTACCACAAAAATGCGCCACCAACCCCTGCCTCGTTTTAATTATTTTTAGTGTTGTTTCTTAACTTACAACTATGTTACTTCACACACGTATTAAGGAATACGTATTGAACCAATTGTGGTATTTTGGGGTTTCATCAACTCCTCTCTCACTTATCACACCATAAACCATATTACAGTTAAAATATGTAATTCGTCGTAATGGTGTTAATTAACAACATATACAATTAAAAATCTCTAATACGTTGTGGAGAAGCGGTACTTCATAGTGGTGGTTTTGAGTTTAATCCAAACAACCCTCAAATACAAATTTCAACCTTTATAATCATATATGTCTTTTTGCAGTACATATGAGAACTAGGATCATAAAATTGAATGGGATAGTTATTTTCCATTCACTTTCAAAGTTAATTGTATAAGTTTGCAGTACTTATGAGACCTAGGATTATAAAATTGAATAGCATAAATTGAAGACTATCACTATAATAATTCAGTATACGTTTTGTTAATATTAAAAAAATTGCAACACATATTATAATAGAAATCATGGGCGTGTAAAAACTGTTAAGTAAATACATAGAACCAAACTAATTACCACTTAATTACCATTACAACTCCATCAAATTTTAACAGTATTAATACTTATTGTTCACTTGATATCCCAGTGAAGGAAACCGCAAATTATACGTTCGTAATTGAAAATATAACATGAAATTATGCAAATTCGCCGAAACAAAATACTAAAAACTAAGCTGCTATTAAAAATCTATTAACTTTTTAATAATTATAATATAAACTTGATATTCCAGTATGTATTATCAAACCGTAAATTATACGTTTTTGTAACAACTCACTTGAGGACATTGCGTGAAACGTTTTGAACACATTTTACCTTGATTGCATGAAAAATAAGTGTGTTCAACTAGCATCACAGCAAGATCGGCTGAGATAATTATAACCAGTACTATTAGATTTTTTCTATGGCCATGATATTTTTTTATCAAACACGAACGTTTACTTATTCTGTGTAATATATAGCAGTCATATTATCACTACACTGCCGACCCTACAGCCACCTTTACGTAACAAGTGTAAAGGCCGGTTTTACAATCGTGAAACATCCTTGAAACAATTATGTCAACAATTGTATCCTAGGTAATTGAACCAGGAACAATGTTCTACGATTAAAACAGGCCCTAAGGAATATTTGTAATAGATTTGAAAGTAATAAATCGAACAAACTTTTATAAAAAAAAAAACCATAAACGATAATAAAATTAACACGTGCGTCGATGAGAATGCCAAATGTTAAATGCATATCTCGCAAAATATAGAAATATAGTATTCTACTGACTTTCAAATGAAAAAAAAAACGGAACACCAAGTATTTATTGGATGATTTTATTGAAATTCATGGAATTTGGCGACCACAAGAACTAGAATGTGGGCACCGTGTATAATGAACATTTTGACATTTTTTAAATAATTTATTTTGACCTTTGATCTTTTTGATAATTAATTTCTATAATAAATCTTCTATGATTTGATAACATAAAGAGGAGCAAAATTTTGTTTCCTTTTTTTCATTTTTTTAAAGGATGTATACTTATATGTACCCGTTTACAAAATACGAAAATTAATATTTCAATTTTTTTCTAATTATTTAAATTACATAAAATATGTACTGTTAAACTAATTTATCATTTTTTTACAGTTGAAATGTTGTGGTGTTGAAGGCCCTGCTGACTGGAAGAACCAACTTCCTCAATCTTGCTGCTTGCAGTCCGCACAATCTTGTGAAGTGGGAAGCTCTAGCGTCTTTGATACCGGCTGCACAGAAAAGGGGTACCTAAAAATTATGATGGTAGTCAGGTCCGTAGGCTATGTAGTGTTTGCCATTTGCGCTATTGAGGTACGTTTGTATTTTTGCTCGCCACTCGGAAATTAATGTGTTACATTTCTAGTTGATTGGCATTATGTTCGCATTCTGCTTAAATAATTCCATGAAGAACCAGTACAGGAGAGGAGCCTACGCTTGAGATTTAATTGTTGATGATGAGTAATATGGAGGTGTTGCTGCAGCGGTGAAGAATGATGATAGATATTACTTGTGTATGTGCAACTATAACAATTTTATACTTGTGTTTGTTGTATTAATGTATTTAACAAATTGTATCTATTTTTAATAAAAATATTTTATATGATCTCCGGTTCTACGAGAATACATATTTTCTGTACAATTTGCGATTCTTTGAATTCTGCAAATTATTCACACGAATATGTTTTAATCGATTTGTGTTACTAGTAGAATGCAATAATGATGTGTTAACATTTTGCAACATTTTGAAAAGCGACACATAATTTATTCGTAGACACTTTTTATTGCAGATAATCTAAATGGTATTACATCTGTAATTTAAATCAATCAAATGATGTTCCAATAATCCAGGTATGCTCTAAAAAGAAATACAATTCATAACTGGCATATACAGGGTGTCCCACGCAAGTCGTTTGAACGGGAAGTGATAGAAACATGTACGTATTTTCTTTTAGGAGTCCATGATAAACCGAGTTTTTGTGAATTTAAAGAATAAATATTGTATCAGGAACCCCATAAACTTTTAACCAACAACTTGCGTGGGACACCCTGTATACACTGTTCACGATCTATTTGTGCCAAAGTTGGCAGTGATATGTTTTTGTTAAGTTGTACGTATGAATTTGAATAGACGTTAAAATCTGACTAGACAAAATTGTGGCAATTTTATGACATCTCTACTGACAGTGTAAAAATAATATAATAAATTAATATTGAATACCGAATAAATTTTATAATTAAAATTGTACCTACTAAACATTACAGTCACATATTTAGCCGGATATCAATAATTCTAACCACGAATTGAAACTATCGACTACTTTTTTCTTGTATAGTTATTTTTCATGCTTACCAACAACATTAAATGTCACCTTAACCTTACCAAATTTGCCGAGGATTGAACGTGAACTGTATTAGTGTATTAGTAACCTCATTCACTTTAAAATTTAAATTCATCTTACTGATTATTCTGTAAGAATGCAAGATTTAGATTTTGAGCAGCTTAACTGAGGACTATTTCAATTTTTTTTTAATATCGATGTGGCTACATGTTTTGAATGGCGATGACGTTTACTTCATGACACATTTTTGATAACTATAATAAAACAATTACTTTGTTAAATTATATTAATTTGTGTGTATAGTTTAGACTGATTAACTAGTCGTCAGGATGGTTGCAACTGTTACTATAGTTCATCTGATTGTAATATGATTCAGAGCAGGCTTTGCTTTTGAATTATTTTCAGTGTTTTTTAAAAACTCGGAGAACTCAGTTACTTGAGTCAATTTTGACATTACTATTACTTATAAAATTGATGAAAATGTTTGAAAATAGAATATGTAGTATTACAAGTTCTGAACTTATTGCCAGATCGTCTACATCTATACTTGTGCCATTGTGCAAATAAATTTTAAAATCACATTTTTAGTAACGTTAACAACCAAAATCCTACAAAGTTAAAAAAAAAATGATTCAAAGCCTGCACTGAATCAGGTTAAAATCAGATTGACTATAGGTGCTAATCCACATTTAAACACAATCAAGAGATAATAACGTCTCAAGATGTCAAATCTTAAATCGTAAATTATTGTTAGTAATACTGGGTGATTCAGATTGATTGAATGTGCGCCTTCATAAAATAAATCTGTTCTCCACTTCGCACATACAGTGATCCCAACTCCCAACTATTATCAGTGGCATATAGACAGGTATTTCAGACTGTGTATATAATACATAGTATTATATAAAACTTGGTAACACATTCTGCAGTTAAATAGTATTTTATTTTGTGTATAATTAAGTAGTCATTAACGAGCTTTGTTAACTTTAACTAGATAACTAGTCGAAGCTACAGGCTACGGGCCCAAAAAATCCATTCTTCACGTTTTAATGTTGAAGCTAATATGGAGGCTTATTCAACAACTTTGATGCAACTTGTATCTAGCTTATGCAGTATATTCACAATGGGCAGATTTTAAATTGAAGATTGCCGCAAAGAGATCTGGAATGGAGTATTTGTATATTTGGTTGCTTACATCGAATCAGATGTAAATCAGATTAATCACAACAATCTGATCTGTCAAGTGTCAAAATGTAGTTTGCCTACAAATATTTACACAGTTTTAAACCATTACATTTATATTATTTAACAGTTTTACATGCCTCAATCGTAGCCAAACCCTTATATATTAGCTACGTTCTTAAGTTAGCCTAAGTTTTTTGTTTGTTTACTTTTCGTAAAGTGAGGTTATAATGGATCGTAATAAACCGACCACCGGCACAAGAGGCCCCAAGAGCAAAATAACTCAGCAGCCACCAGATCTCTTTATAGCCTTAGGAGCAAAACAGTCGTCATCTAGAGATGCCGACCCAAAAAGAAACGTACCGATACTTCCGAAGACTTCGTCGAGCAGCCACATCGCTTCCACCTCAAGCAAAGGTACACAAAATTTTCTGAAGCCACATTCCTCACAACACTGAATTCAATCAATCTAAAGCTGAGTTTATTTCTGCGTAAATATTTCCATCAAATAATTTTCTCATATTAAGGTGTAGAATGGTAATTTGGTGAATAAAGATGTAAAGACGTATTAACAAAGTACATCTTTATTAACCACATTAATTTCCATCAAACTTTTGCTTCATATTGCAGATCTTTTAATAACACCACTCTGTAAAGCTGTTTCAGTTCCATCGGAACGTAAGCGTGAGCCGAGTTCCACCTCATTGTCGAGTGTCCCCCCAGCAAAAAAAATGAAAGTGCTCGGGCGAACCACGAGCATTCCGGGCCCAAGTATGACATCGATTTTACCAACTGATCGATCCATGCAGCCACCCGGTGGTGTGGAAATTTGGGAAACTCTGGCCATCGAACAAGAACCATCGGAACTTTTGAACCTAATCCTCGATAATATCAAGTCCGGTAACTTGGATAAAGCGGTAAGTTTTCTGGTACAGGAAGATCTAAACTTCCTGATTAAGACCAATGAAGATTGTAATACTGGCTTAAAAATCTAATTCGTCAATACTGTGTATGGTTCGGTGCATAAATAAATTGCTGCTGTATACATACTAATAAAATTATTTTGTCCTATCAGGTTGCGTACATTCTGGGAGCTATTCGTGCACTGCGTTCGCAGCGATTTAAACCCTGCAAAGTTACATACAACACATTACTCTTTGCTTGCCAAGTCAAGCCCTCATTGTTCACCAATGAGCACGTGGTTAATGCATTGATGAGTTCACTGCGAAGAGATTTAGGAGCGAAAACGCCGAACAAAAGTCTCTACAATCAAATCATTTTCATAAACCTGTTGGTCTATTCGCATTCCGAAGTCAGTAACTGGCCAGAAATTTTCTTAAGAGTAAGTATTAAAATCGCAGCGTAATTTTTTATACATGTTGTTGTCTTCGTGATGTTTTATGAATATTTTTAGTTGTACGTGGAAGACGCAGTTTCAGACCGTAATTGGATAGATAACCCATACTATAAACCATTTGTTGATAACATTGTAACCGCATTTAATACCAAGCAGCCTCCTAGAGCTCTGCTTTGCACTGAAACTTGGACACCTACCAGTAGAGACACTGGAAGTCCTCTCACAATTAATACTAATGACGAAGATGAAGGTAAGTTCTGTAATAATAAATTTACCAAAAATGTAATGTATTGGCCAATGAAACTGTAAGAATTAAATGGTAACGATTAAACTCTCCTCCAATATTACTGACAAATTTAATTGTTTAGAATTTAGACTGTAAATTATTAATATCGTTCTTTGGACAGTCTATATTATTATTTGTATTAAACTTTAATTGAACTCTTAATGTTAACTAAGTGAAAATTTTACGAAAACATCTAAGTAAAAAAAATATATTGACGGTATTCGCAGACAACTGTCTTACAAATTTGCATCGACTGTTCATAAGATGTATGAACTTACTATACATTTTATTAACTAGTAATATAAGATCTATTCCTGTTGCTATGGTTAATTTGTTAAACATTTTTTGTAGCAATAAATGAACACAAAACATTGGTTGAAAACTGGAATATCCGAACCTACCCGAGATACACCCAAACACCAGAAGTAGTAGAACAGATCGTTTTAGAAGCAATTAAAGAGCAGCTGTCCAGACGCCAGCAGCCAGAAACAATCAGCAAGAATTTCGTGCGCTTCCTCAGCACGGCGTGCGGTCTCGTCGAAATCCGCATAATAGCCGCTTCGCGGATCGAAACTTGGCTCCACAACCACAAGCTAATGAAACCTGCCCAAGAACTGTTGGCCTATTTGTGCTACAACTGTTCCGCTAGCACGCAAAGGGATCTGGAAGTCGTGCTTCAGCTCAGCAAGCTGCGGCTGAAGAACAAGCAAATGGTTAAC